>JAEIFI010000054.1:0-1281878 GCA_018901815.1 Zaprionus lachaisei
TTCGAGCTTTCATTAATTACCAAGAAAAGCGAGTTTTTTATGCCGCGCTGCACTTTTCCTGCCAGTCAACTTAAGTCTATATATAAGTATTTTCCGCAACTGGCCAGCACGTCAACAGGTTGGCATCGGGCCCTAACTGGGCTGGGCTCGGAGCTTGGTCTGTGTGTAGTTGGGTTGGCAGTTGTAGCAGCTTCGAGCTGTAGCTGGTTCTTATCTAGCGTCAACATCACGCAACATGCGCGTAATTTTATGAATGAAGTGCTCGCTGCCGGCCAGGATTCGACTCGTCCACTCGTGTACTCAGGAACTGGTCAGGCAGGCTCTTAATTGCACTCGCACCTATTTTTTATAGCAGCAGCAGCAGCAGGGAATGCTGCACCTTCCAGCCAGCAGGAAGAGGAGCAGGGGCAGCAAACAGCAGGCAGCAGGCAGCAGGCAACAGTTTGTCAGCCAGGTTAACAAATTGCGTTAAAGCGTTGCAGCAATCGTCGAACCGGTTTTTTTTGCACATCTGTGCCTTGTTCTGGCGCACTTGTTGCATCAGCATCATCATCGTCGGACGGGCAACAGCAACAGCAAGAACAGCAAGAACAACAAGAAGCAGACGTAGAAGCATCTCCAGAAACTGGCCAAGCGAAGCCTTTTCACTTGCGGACTGCGACGCGCTTATTAAATATGATTATGCGTTCGATTGCAGGCAGCAGCAGCAGCATCAGATCGCCGTTTGGGGTTGCAAAAGAGGCTCGGGGCAACTGCGGCAGAAAGAAGGAGGAAAGCAGAAGGAGGCAGTGGGAAGGAGAGAGAGGGAAAAAGACAGTGCACAATCACAGGAAGTGAAGTCGCGCCAAGCGTCGTCACATTGGCGGGCAATGCTTAGAACCTGCCTAGGAACCAAACCAACTCACAAATTCACCATGCATCCTCTCCCTTTGCCCTGTCCCCCTCGCCAGTCCAAGCCAGCACCTGCTGCTTGCCCCCAACTACCGCCCCGCCTCCGCTACTCCTGCCGGCAAGCAACAACTGCTGCTGCTGCCTACTTTTAATGAAGTTTTCCGTTTCGTGCCGCCGTTGGCTTTGTTTGCTGCCTCTTGACTCTCTGCCGTCGTCGCAGTTTACACTACAGCAACGACAGCTTCTCACACGATTTGTCATATATAGAAAAGTATATATATTTAATTATATTATCCACTTAGCTATTGAGGGCAATCTAATGAAATTAAACAATATATTAACGTCTTCTCTGTTTCCCAGTTAAGTTTAAGCTGTAATTAAGTTTCAAATATATTAATTATAATTAGCTAGTGAAATTCTTGGCTTGAAATTAGCAACTAGTGCGAAGTATGCCGCTAAAAATACTGTTCAATAAATTAACTCAGCAACTTTAATTATGTTTCGCTAATTTGTAACTGAAAACTACTATGATTATCGGGAATTATTAAAAAAATTAATAATATTCAAATAATTCATTAAAAAAGATTCCCTAATTACATTTCAACAACATTTACAGCAAAATCTAAAAAAGATTTTATTTTTAAAGTTAAAGAGATAGTCGACCTACCTTTCCCAGAGAGTATGAGGGTTTCGCCTTTTGTGCGTATCAGGTTCTCCTGTTGTTAGTGTTGCTGCTGCTGCTGCTGCTACTGCTGCTGCTGCTGCTACTGCTGCTGCTGCTGTTGACTCTTGTAAAGTCGAGCAAAATAAAAATCCATTGCCCGTTCAAATGTTTTAATTAAAATTAAATGAATTCACTGTATTTAATTATGCATTGTTTCTGTTTTGTCGCTCGACGCTCTCCAAGTATGCTGCAAATTAATTTTAATTGTTCGTTGGCGTCGTTGTAATTGTTGTTGTATTTGTTGTTGTTGTTTATAGAATTTCCCCATCGAGGAGTTAAGGAAAATAGGCAGCCTGACTAGACGGCAGGAGGACGGTAATTAAAATAACATTTATTGCGTTTCATTTGATAATAACAACATATGCCCAGTCGATTCTATTTCTGTTGCTGCTGCTGTTGCCAATGTGAAATTGCAACTTTAATTAACTGACATTTAATGCCGTTAGACAGACATGCACACACATAGCCACGCACACTCAAATTTACAGACAAACAAATAGTCAATTTAACAGCCAAAGCAAACAAAACCTGAATAAACAAAATTGCCAAACGAAATTGAAAAGCAAAATAGATTTTTATTTAATTTATTAATAATTCAAAAACTTCATCGAGGTCACAGTGAATTTCTGCAAATACTTCTGTGTGCATTATCCGATAGCAGTTAAGTTATCAACATAGATTATTATAAAAGTTATCTATTCGCAAACCAAATATCAAATAAGCTTTATCTGCCAAAAACTTGATATGTTTATAGAGCAAAATTTGTCATATTATTGAATAAATATTACCAAAATCATTTGCCTTGATTATTGTTTTTGATTACACAGAGTTCTTTGCCTTGTCCCAGGTTAGATCCGATCCAAGACCACCTGGTGGCCAGTTGGGCAGTGAAAGCTGCCCCCAGAGCGACTATGACCTGCTTTGCGATCCGCTAAAGCTGCCTTCATAAATTAAGAAATAAATATTATTAAATGTGCTATTAATTAAGCCCGCGCATCGACGCTATTAATTAATAAATTCTCTCTTAACAAAAGCCGACGCGGAGGCCGGTAAGTCTCTTTCCCCTTTCTCCCCTCTTCACACCCTGCTCAGAAAACAATTAGGCAGCATTTAAGGTGCAAGTCGGCACGCCCACTTAGCGCCCATAGCGAAGAGCGCGCTGATTGATGGCAATAGACAACTTTTTTTTTGGGTAACGTCATGTGGCATAATGAAGCAGGTGGCAAGAAGCAGCGCTGCCTGGGTGGCATAGGCGGACAGGGGGAAGTGGGGGGAGTTGGGAAGCATCCAGGAAAATAATTAACGCACCAAAGTTTGAGATTTTCAAAGATTTGTAAATTATTTATTCAAATACTTTTTCTGTTTGAAGTTACAAAAATTTGTTGTGGGTGATGTTTTTATGTATTGTTTTTTTTTTGTTGTTTTTAAATTCTTTTTTCTTTTCTTTGATTCGAATTGTGTTTAAATATTAATTACATTAATTACCTATACATATATAATATATATAATTTATTAAAGATTCAATTTATACACATGTTTATCGCGTTTAAATGCAAAGATCCCAAGTCTAACTGTAATTAACATTTCGCTGCATTGTGAAATTTCGTTTTCAATTTCGATTTCGATTTGTGTTTCTGATTCTCATTCATTTAGCATAATTTTTGGCGCTTGCGCGTGCACGCGCATGTTTTATCATGTATCTAATTTATTGTCATGCATGATAAAAACTCATTTCAATTGTTTATTCTGTGTGTGTGTGTTAATATCGTATCGTATGTACTTAGCTATGTTTACGTGTATCAGATGAACTCTTAAGACTAACGAAAATCACTCTTAAAGTAAGTTTATAATTGATGTATCCACCCATCCTTATTTTTTCCATCTTTTCGCTATTTTATTGTGAATGATTTCGAATCGTTTCGTTTCGTTACGCTTGTCGGGCCTTAGGGTTATACATATGAATATTGATATATATTTAAATTGTTAGGTTATGTTCATATGCGTAAAGATATCGTGTATATGATTGAGTGTGTAGTTGTATGTGTGTGTGTGGTACGTCTAGATCTTAAACTTGAACAACTGCTAATGAGAATGAGTCACGACTCGCCAGACTCGTTAATATTTATGCTAAATGCTAAAAATCGTAATTGCTACTACTTAATATCGAGAAAAATGCCTACAAATTAATATTTGAGTGTTTTCCGTTGTTGTTGTATTTCTTTTTGTGTTTTTTTTTCTTGTATTTTTTTGTTGATGTTGTTGTTTTTTTCCACTAATGCTGCTGCCTGTTTTTCAATCTTCATTTTCCTCCTTCTTTGTTTCGCATCGATGTCGGTTATCGGTGTTGGTTGATGAGGGAGTGACAGAGGGAGGGCGTGAGAGAGAGAGAGAGCGGGGGGGCAAGCATTTTTGTAGAGTGGGTTGCGTACCAGCCCCAAAGGCTAATCCATTGGCATCGAGGCATCGTTTGCATTGATTGATGTGAATCCATCAGCCAAGCTATGTGTCGAGCCTGGGTCGATACGAGTTTCGAATGGAATGGAAATATAGCCTTGGATACAGGTACTTATCACAGCCTTCGAGCGCCGCATGCAAATGTCTTTTCTCAAAACACATTCAACATGTTCCCTCCATTTGCGCTCCATAATAATCATCGTCATTTAGTAATAATTATAAACAGAAAACAAAAACAAACTTGCAACAGCAACGGCAACAGCAACAACCAACTAATCCAATCAAATCGATTACGAATTCTCTCACTAGTATATCTATAATCTAGTATCTTCCGATGTACTATAACTGCTATCATTGCGGTTGTTGTTGCTGCTGCTGTTTTAGCTGTTGTTGGTGCTATTGTGTTTGTGATGTGTGTGTTGGTGTGTTTGTATTTGTGTGTGTGTGTTTTTGAGTGTATCAATCAGTCTAGCTGGGTTTGGCTGGTGTTTTTGTTGTCTTTCGTCTCTGCTCAGCTTAATAAGTCTGTTGGATAAATGGAAGAAAGGAGCATAGAAAAAGAGAATGGATATTAGACTGAATAAATCACTATAAAGATAAGCGATGAAAATGTGTCGAAAGGAACTTTACAGCTTACTCTACAACTCAAATATGAATCGAATATTCCCAAGATTTCTATGTTGCATTTTAGTCAGAATACGATGAAATTTATACAGATTATAAGAAACATTGTAAATATATAATTTAATAAGTTTGCTTTATATATTTTTAAAGATAAGTGATTTATTACAATACTGTACAAAACATAGGTTTTATATCTTCAATACTGAAAGATCTAAGGGTTTTTTTTAACAGACAGACAGAAAAAACGGACATCAGCTTGGCTATTACTACGGTTCATGAATATATATCCCTCATCAATTTAGACAGATTATAAAAAACAAAGTCAATATTTGATTTGATAAGCTTGCACCTTATATCATTAAAGAAAAGTGTTATAATCAATACTCGACAATATATAGGTTCAGTATCTTCATGAATATATATTCCTCATACAGTCGCTAATTACTAATAATACCAATTAAAGAGCCTAATCGACTTACCACGGGTGGATAGGACATGTATTTATCGCTCATGTTGAAGTAGGAGCCATCTGCCGGCGGCGCAGGTGAGGGCGATGATATGTAGCTGCCCTTGATGACCAGCGAGGAGGCTGGTGAGGGCGAGGGTATATACAACCCGTTGGAGATGAGCATGTGATCATCCTTAGAGCGCATGGGCATGCCATCGATCAACCCTGTGGCGCTGTTGCGTTGACTGTGCCGCTTGGGGTTGGGCAGGGTGCGCGTGAAATCTGGATTACACAGCGGATAGGGGGGCGTACACATGGAGCTCTCCTGGTACTTGGGCGGGTATGCGGTCGACTGAATAATGTCCACGTTCTCGACGAGATACGTAGAGGCTGCTGCCTTCTTCTGCACGTCCGCCTGCAATGCAGTGATGGGTAGCTGGTTAGGATTAGGTCGGTCAGCATTAGTTCTCTAGGATTAGTGTTAGTCAGCGAAGCCTTACCTTATAGACCGACTGATTATCATCCTTGGAGTAGGCATCATCGTTGCTTGGTTCCGCTTCGCCTTGCGACTTGTTCTGGCGGCGAATGACAAACCAGGCGACCAGCGCCGCATTCAGTACCAGCAGTACCATAGCAGCCGAGGTGATGCCAATGATCATGACATTAGGCAGCTCATCTTTTTCGGTATACTCTGCCGAGTGCGGCTGGGAGCCCTTGCTCAGCGTCAGCTTGATATCGGGCAGGAACTTGCTGCCTCCCGCCTCGTTGTGTGCCATCACAGAGAAGTAATAGTTGCCACCGGGCTTGAGGCCCTCCAACGTGACGTTCTGCTCACCCGGCTTGGCATCCACATACTTGTACTTATCCTCGCCGTGCTGCTTCAGGCGTATGCGATAATAGACCTGCATGCCACCATCGAATCCGGGTGTCCAGATCAGCTCCACGCTCGAGTCGCTGACATTGCCCACACGCAGCTGCAGTGGGGTATCCGGTCGCGAAGGTTTGCTGAACTCCAGGGAGGTGCTAGCCTGACCCAGCGAGTTGCGCACCACGCACTCGTATTGGCCATAGTCATCCGCCGAGGTGCTCTCCACCAGCAGTGTCGACTCAAAGTGCAGTGCATCCACCTGCCGCTCCACGGCCTGGAACTTGTTGCGACGCTGCATCTTCAGATCCTTGCCATGACGTCGCCAAATGAAACTTGGTTGCGGTGCTGCCATGGCGCGACAGATGAGCTGAGCCCGCACACCCAAACGGGCTGCAAAGCGTGTGTATTCGGGACTATGATCAATCTCAGGCGAAGCTGCAGAAGGGAAGAAACAACATTGGGGTTAGCTTACTGTGCAGGAATTGCACTCTGTGTGTGCCACTTACTTTGCACCACCAGCAGCACATTTTGCGAGGCTGCGGCTCCACGTTGATTGTCCACGGTGCAGGTAAAGTTGCCAATGTCGCTGCGCTGCACGTTCTCGATGTACAGGAAGGAAGTATTGTTCTCGTATGTGGATGTGGTGCGCGTGGCAAAGTCATAACCAGGACGAGTCCAGCGCACATGGCCAGCCTCCAGGGGGCGGGCCTGCACCTGGCAGGCAAGCACAGCCTGCTCGCCAGGCGCAAAGCTGCTACCCTCTGTGACAGATGTTATCACTGGGGCATCTAGAATGGGGGTTAGAACCTGGTCAGCACTGAGTACCTGTACCTCTCTCTCTCTCTTTCTACTTACATTCCACAACCACTTGAACCTCCAGCATGGCTGTGCCTTGGGTATTCAGTGCCTCACACACATAGATGCCTGCATCGTTGCGGCTGAGGCGACTTATGTTCAGTCTGGGTCCGTCGGAGATCAAGCGTTGGCCACTCAAAGCGTTGCTGCTAATTGGTAGGCCATCCTTGGTCCAGGTGTAGCTAATTGACATGGGATTGCCGCTGGCATGCAGCTCCACCTGCAGAGGGGCACCCTCAACGCCCACAAAGGTGGTCACCTGTGCCACATCGAACTTGGGAGGGACTGTGGGGAGGGATAGCAAAAGAGAGTGTTGCATAGTAAGAGAGGGAACGTGAAGGGGGGCGGGGCGGTTGGGGGTTCATGAATTACGGATTAGTTGAGCTGACTTACAGAGTATGTCCAGGCTAATGGTCTCGTGAACGCTGCGCTGCAGCACTTCATTGTGACTCTGGCAGGTGTAGATTGAGCCATCCAGATCTTGCGTTATGTTCACATACATTTCCAGCGTGGACACCGAGCCACCCCAGAGACCTGGGCGATTGGCCAGATTGAGTCCCTCGACGGGAATGCCGTCCTTCCACCAGCTAATTTTCGCTGGCGGATTACTCGAACTGGAGTCACAGATCAGCTTAGCTCGTATGCCGGGCACAAGGTTCTTGGGTGCCACGCTGATTTTAACCGTCTCTGGCGGGACTAGAGGGACATACAATAACAATGAAGCATCGTTCCCCAATTTGGACATTGCAGAGACACTTACAGTGCACGCCCAGGGTTTTGGTGGCAAACAGTGGAATCTCTATAGCTGCATTCTGCACCTCACACTTGTAGATGGCATTGTTGTCCGATGCATTCACCAGCAGCGACAACTCCGAGATAATCTTGTTGTCCGTCACCTTGGAGACAACATTCACGCGCTTGTCGTTCTTGTACCACTGCAGACTGGGAGGAGGATTGCCGCCAGCAGAGCTGCACTGCAGCTTCAGTATGGAGCCCGAGATGAGTATGTCGCCATTGTTGTAGCCCGTCAGCAACGGCGGCGAAGGAGGATCTATATGGGAAAGAAGCAACTGCTACAGGGAACTGCAAGGAAGAACTCTACACTTTTCAACTTACACAGCACATTGACCGTATGTGATCCAACCACATTCTGGGAGAGCTCCGCATTGAGTGCATGGCAAACTGTGATGAAGGTGCGACTCTGAGAATCGATGTTCAGGGTAATGTTGGAGCTAGTAACCCAACCACCATCCGCACTACGTGTGGTCTTGGACGTGCTGTTGGTCAGTGGTCTTCCATTCATGGACCAATTGATGCGGGCCGCAGGATTCGACGGAGCTGTCACACAGCTCAGCTGCACAGCATCACCCACCTTGGCCTGCGTAGCGCCAGTTAGAAAGACATCCTTAGGAGCATCTGCATGGAGAAAGCGCGCTAGATAAGCGGGAAGAGGATGGAGACCTTAGCAAAGCAGACTTACAGAGCACAGTGAGGTTGAGTGCGGCACGTAGGGGCGTGGTGGATAGCAGATTCTTGGCCTCGCACACCAGATTGGCGCCATTGTCCGATGCATTCGCTGTGAACTTGTACACGTTCTCCGAGAGACGCCCTGAGGTGCGTTGTGGGGAATTGACGAGTTCCCCATTGCGATACCAGACCAGCTGAGCGGCTGGGTTACCCCCACGACTACGGCAAGCGATCTGCACTTGCTGGCCACGACGCAAGGTCTCGCCTTGACTGTAGCCCTCAAAGAATGGTGGGCCAGGGGGATCTAAGAGGGGGAAGAGATGGTTCTAGCAGACTGGAAGACTCAAGCTGATACTGACAGAGCACTTACAGAGCACAGAGAGCTGCACCTGGGCACGCATGGGCACATCTGGTGGCAGTGCCTTGTGGCGTGCCTCGCACGAGTATTCCTTGTAGTCATCATCAGAGCGTGGCTGCAGATGCAGTGTAGAGCTGGTGCGGAAGCGCTTAGCAGCCGTTTGATTTATCGAGACAATGGGAACTGTTCATGGAAAGGGTGGAAAAGGGGGAGGGGGAGGGGGGACGGTTAGGCAACCCACTAAACCTGTCATTGCTTGTTATCGCCACTTACCCAATGTCACCGGTGTCTCGCCTTGAAACCAGACAATCTCCGCCGCAGGATTTGCATTCTCTGTGATGCACTGCAGCGTGAGGTTCTGTCGTTCGATGACCTCGACCTTGGCATTACGCGAATAGCCATCGATGTAGATGCTGCTGGGCGCAGCAACAATGCTCAGTTTGGCATTGGCCCGTATAGCCGGATTGCCCGCAGCAGGACCCACCTGGCACTGGTACTCCGCATCGTCCTCGAGCGTTGCGTTCTTGATTTGCAAGTTGTATGTGCCGTGCGGAGCATCGACAAGCACCGAGTACCGTGGGAAGCCGGGAATGACTGCCGAAAAGCCAAGCGCGAATCCGTCCTTGGTCCATTGCACCTTTCCGGCCCTCGCCTCGACCTCGCAGCGCAGTAGCGTGTCGGTGCCCTCCAGTATTTGCAGATCATGCGGGGTAATGCGGAATCGCTGCACTCCAGCAGTCGCGGCAACCGCGGGGGCTGCGACAGTCGGCTGCGTTGCCTGCTGCGCACTGCAGCTGACTAGAAAGAGACGAGAGAGAGAGAGAGAGAGAGAGAGAGAAGTGAGTGAGTGAGAAGGGAACTTCGCATATTGTTAATCGGCACGTTTGACAATTGCGCACGTAGTTGGCAACTGCAGCAGGCAGCATGAGGCAGGGCGGGGATCAGAGCATGTGTCTCCCCCTTCCCACTTGAATTGCCAACGCAATCGACAAATAGACGAGGCGACAGGTCGACAAATCGACACATCGACCTGTCGCACAGCCAGTTCAGCTCAATTCAGTTCGGTACGGTTCGATTCAACTTACACTGGCAACCTCCTTCCCCATGAGGTAGTTACAGTTACCTACTTTCCGCAGCCCACACATAAAATACACATTACTTAAACATAAGACCCGACGACGCAGCTCAGTCACATCTCACTAATTTGGAACAACTTTTATTTTATTCTCCTCTCTGGTGTCTTTTTGCCCTTTGCGGGGGGTATTTTCACATTGACAAGCATTTTGGCTTTTTAAGGTATGTATATTGCTGCTTAAGATCTAACTAAATATTCAACTTGAATTAAATAATATATATGTGTTACATGAATATATAATATGCATATAAATGTATAATATGAAATATCTTTATTATTATTCGATTTATCATTACCAATCGTTACTTAATTTATCTTGATATTAGAATATCTTTTACAATCGCCCCAAATTTGCATTATCATTGAATCACTAGGATAACAACTAGAGTATTGAAAAATATTCTAAATAATTTAAGGTATTGTGTATACTCAGCTAACTGAAAGTTTCAGAGCACCGACCATATTCCTAACCATCAAGTCTGGATTATTGCATAGAAGAGATCAGTTTTAACTATGGCTTGGTATTGCCAACATCTGCAAGGGCATGAGATCTTCGGCATTGCATTGTTAACCTTTTTTTCTTGTTCTTTTTGTCTTTATTTTTTTGCTCACAGATGGCACACACATGTGCGTGTAGAGTGTGTGCGTGCGTGAGTATGTCAGGGCATTTTCAGGCTGTCATTGAGACATGGACATGTCTGTCTAGTTGTCAGTCAGTCAGTCAGTCGAACTGCGACTATGACTCTGTCTTTACCGTGTCTAAGTATCTCTCCCTTGCTCTGTCTTGCTGTCTGTCTGCTCTGTCTTTGTGTCTGCCCGTTGCCAGTCTGTGTGTCGCTGTAACTACCCACACCTAGTCGAAGTAGGTCTACAGCTTGCGGCTCATTAGCATTAAAATGTCTTAAAGAAAAGAGCAGGCCACGTTCGATACCAAATTGAACAGACTACTTAACTATGTGTGTGTGTGCGTGTATTACACATGTGTGTGTCTGTGTTGTCGTCGACCTAATCAGCATTAGAGCAATCTACATAGGTAATATAAAAGCGTGCACATTGTGCCTCACTCAAAGAAAACTCGCGTGAAAAACTTGACAGAAAAGCTGACAAAGGTTCTCAGCACAAAGAAATTGGAGCAAAGTCTTGAAAAAAAAAATACACAATATATACATACATGTTAATATAGATAGATACATAGATCAAAGTGTATCATTATAAACCTAATTAAGTTTTTCATTCACAAAATGAAGACACAATTCCGTCTGCAATCTTTGTATTATCGAAAAACACTTAATAGCTTGACATGATTAACTCATTTCACATTTTTTGCTGCCTTTCGCATCTGTCAATATATCAAATTAACAATAAGTACAAGAATTCAGCTCTTTCAATTAATTATCATTTATAAAATCCCACAAATCTCGAAACAAGTTCAATTAGTTTCTGCCAATACAATTAAATAATCGAACAAGTCGTCGAATTAAACTGGTTTTTGGGAAAAAGAGCAAGAAAACAACGAAGCTGGTATAAAATTGATTGCTCTCGAGTTTAGTTTGTTTGTGCTTTTGTGCCACTGTGCAACACACACAACATACACACAGGAACCAGCTAGGCAAACATCCGAACGCTGCGTGAGACGTGCCTACAAATGGACACAACAAATAAACATCGCCCTCCTCCTCATCGTCATCGTCGTCGTGGACTTCATCAATGGATTAATTGATTATTTGTCGTAGACAAGAGCGCGCAAGGCTGAACTCGATTTCCGTTGGACTTGGGCACGAAATGGACCATGAACATAATGGATATCGTATATACTGGAAGTAGTATTAGTAGTGGATGTGGATGTGGAGGTAACTGGAAAATGATTTAGTCCCCACGCAGTGACCACCCGCAGTGGAGGTTAGTCATACACTGCAGTGGGAGGGAGAGAGAGAGAGAGAGAGAGAGCGGGAGCGGAGGTGGTCACCTCGATTTGCATGTGGCGCAAAGTTCAAGCAATTAAACCCAGAGAGAAAGAGAGACAGTTGACCAAGTGCACAGCCAGAGAACATTTCCTGCGGCAATTAACCGACAGCAAAAGCAACAAAAACAGCACAAACTTGACAGGTTTTGCGACGTTGTCGACGACGACGATGACGATGACAATGACAACAAAAACAGAGGCCAAGCCCGGGCAACGTCTCCGTCTCCAGTTGGCTACAACTCATTTAGTGTCATTACAAGGCGCCCCTCAACCCCTCCCGAGTCGAGTCGAGGCACCTTCAACATGGGTGCACGCCGGGTAATTGTCGCACATATGCAAGGCAGGATGGCCAACAAAGAAATCCTTGAAGTGTGACAGTAGGAAGCGCAGGCTAAGCGCAAAACAGAGAGCAGAGAACACAAAACAGAAAAGGGAAAGAGGAAAACAGAGGCTCGAGAGTGAAGTAAAGTGCAAAGTAAATGAAAGATGAACCGTAGGTAGCAGGCAGCAGGCAGCAGTCAGCAGGCGAACCGGTTTCCCATTTCATTCATGCGTTCTGGCCAGTGACCGCTGGTCAAGCAGGCGCAAGGAGTCACAATGTGTGTGTGTGTGCGTGTGTAAGTGCTCTTAGGGCCAGTCAGTTGTCAACTGTGGCCCGCAAAATGTACGCAAACTAAACTAACAGCTTAACCACAAAACCGTTCCAAACACTCAATGCTCGCTGTGATGATGATGATGATGATGTCGATCCTGTGACTGCGATGGCGACTCGGCCACAAGCCAAGTGACTCTGCCAGTGACTAGGCTCAGCCTCAGTCTCAGTCTCAGTCGTAGTCGCAGTCTAAGTCCCAGGCCCTCAGCTTGCTAATAGTTTTGAGCAAGCTCTGTGGACAATGTGTGGCAAGCGCAAGCGAAGCGCAACGCCGGATGTCGCACTAATGGTCAACGCAAAGACACACAGTTTACCCCCCCCTAACCCTCTCTTCACCGCGCTCCTTTACTTAATTTCCATTCACCCGGGCGCCAACTTCATGTGCGCTCTCTCTGTCTTTGCGAGTTAAACTATCTACAAGTCATTAACTCATACAAAGCCAGGCACCACTAGGCCACAGCAGGCCTACAGAGAGTGCAGCAGAGCAAGCCTAAAAGAGAGACAGAGAGAGAGAGAGAGATGGAGAGAAAGAGGGAAACAGATAGAGACAATCCAAAGTGAAGTGAGCCGAACCTGGGACCTGCGCCTGATACACTGGACCAACGCACATTTTGCTCAGTGTGTGTTTTTTTTTGTTTTTGTTTTCGTTTCTTGTTTCTTGTTTTTCTCGCAGTCAGCTCCTCGTCGTTGCTGTTGTTGTTGTTCATCTACTTGTTTGCTGTCTCTCTTTTTTCTACTGTCTTATCAAGACGAGTTTGCAGCTCTGTTTTGTGTTTTCGGTTTGCTCTGTTTGCCTGCAAATTCAGCGCGTTAATGGAAAATATTGTGGCATATCACAGGAAATCCGGTGAGGTTTTTTTTCTCCCCGCACTCCTTTTTGCGTCAGGACACTTAGCGTGCACACAGAGAACAACAGCAACAACAGCACGCACGAGCATGACTTTGACAAAATTAACGGTCACATAAATCTCTCCCATAGAGCTCCAGGCGGCTCTTTGCGGCTTTGCGTTATAAATTTAATTAAAATTTCCTTTCCTTTTTGTGTTTTTTCTAGCCACATTCGCGTGGCTGCTCATCTTCATGCCGCTGTTGTTGTTGCTGCTTTGTTAATTTAACAAATGTCTTTTATTATATTGATTAAAGCGGCTTTGGCGTTAAATTTGTTGTCAGCCATGTTAAGCGCCCACAAAGTGTTTGAAATTGTTTTAAACGATGCGCAGCCAATGGAATCTTTCGGGTAGCCATGACAATTATTTTCAACATGTGGCTTATGGCTTACAGCAGCTTCTACAACCCTAGTGGCTATCCTAGCCCCTAGTCCCCTCGTCCCCTCTTTAACTCCTATTGCACAAGAGGATATGTGGAAAGGCTTATAATTTGGAAAAGCCACCAAGTAAATGGGCTGCACTCGATGATGCCCCTGAGCCGCTTTGGTCGGCAATCTTGTTCCGAAGAGGCTTAAGATGAGATGGAAAGTGTACAGAGAGAGAGAGAGAGAGAAAGGGAAAGAGAGACAGAGAGAGGGATAGAGATAGAAAGGGCTTGAATATTTTTAGAATTTTATGTGGAATTTTAAAAGTGTGGAGGGGATAATGTAAAGATTAGCTAATATTGTTTGTAGTACTTTAATTAGATTATGGCGAGTTGGGGAATGAGACGGAGAGAGAGAGAGAGACTGAGAGAAGAAGTGAGGGAGAGATAGTATAGTATATGATGTTATTCGAATATGACAGGAGAGATAAGTCAAACAAATGTTGATAGACACAGGGACAGTAAGTTTGTCTATATACTAACATTACTTTAGTAATTTATTTGAAATATGAAGTTTAATAGAAATATAATATATAATAGAGAATATAAAGAGTGTTCTGTTTGAAATATGAAAAACTCTTTCCTCTTCTTTTCCCTGCTAAACCCAAGCTAGTATACTTAGATTCCATACCGAGGCAACCACTGCCAATCAAATCGAGTTGAGTGCTGAAGA
Organism: Zaprionus lachaisei; assembly: GCA_018901815.1. Classification (NCBI taxonomy): domain Eukaryota; kingdom Metazoa; phylum Arthropoda; class Insecta; order Diptera; family Drosophilidae; genus Zaprionus; species Zaprionus lachaisei. Next base: position 14,424 of record JAEIFI010000054.1, read on the forward strand.
ATAGTTGCTCACTTTTTCACAGCATGTTGTGGTATACGAAAAGCCCGCATAGAAAAGATACTGCATACATATATCGATCAATCTTGTAGCGCAGAGAGAATTCAAGTTAAACTCGTTCTGGGCAAAAGAACCACTATGAAAATATTAATATTCATTTATGTATCTGCTTAACTGAAAAGTTCGAGCAATTTGCGCGACCATTCACTGTGTCTGCTGTCCATACACACATTATATACAGTATATAGAGTATTTTTTTGTTGGCAGTATGCAATATATACGATTCTACGCCATTTTATTCCATTTTATTGAGCAACGACTCCAATTTGCAGCTCGTCTTCTACGCGATTTTTTCAATAAGAAAGTGTGCAACATCCTTTTGTGCCGACTTCAGCGTTAACGTTCATATTCAATATTCGCCTTTATTGTCTGCGCGGCTGTGTGTGTGTGTGCTTTCGGCTATCTTTATTGCTTCGTCCAGCCTCGCTGCTTGGGCCAGTGTCACGGGCCGCACGCTTAATGTTCGCCTTGGGCACGCTTAATAAATTCACAATAAAACGCATTTGGAGTCGCGCCGCCTTCTGCCCACCCCTCATACTCTTCACCAGAGCATCCTCGACAACGACCTCCAAAATACTCTCTCTCTCTCCCTCCCTCTCTCTCTCTCTCTCTGGCTATCTCTCTTGGCTGTTGGTAAATTTCACACAAATTGCCGCATTACCAAGTCTGTCTGTCTGTGTGTCTGTGTGTCTGTGTGTTTGTGCTCTGCCCCGTGCACTGATTGAATTATAAAATTTGCAGCCGAACAAATGTGACCAGCCATATCAAATGGTTACACACACAGCAGCCCCTCTGCCTTCTTTCCCTTCCCCTGCACCCACTACAAACAGACAAGCAGCCTCTTTGGAAGCGACGCTAAACTAATCAACTAATTTGCTATGAACTTTGCGGTCTGTACAAATTAGAGCGCCATTGCCAGAGTGCCCAGCAAGGGGCAGTTATGAAAGGGGAGAGGGAAGAAAGGAGGCCAGCCATAGCATTAACATTAATTATTTTCTGCTTCATGAGCATTTTAGATGAACACGAACGAGTCGAGCCCGATGAAGATGTGCGACTCCCTTTCCCCTGCCTCCCTCGGTCACTCCCTGGTCGAGTAGCTTTCATCTTTAATTAATTAATAAAAATTATTTCCCCTTTTGAACTCTGTCAACTATTTTTGCCAAAATTATTCAGCTTCTTGTTGAGTTTTTTTGTTTTGTTAGATCTCTACAAAGCCGCGTTGACCACAGCACGAAAAATTGTTTTGAAAATTGAAAGTATTTTGCGGGTAGCGCATGCGGGCAGAGCAATTAGTTAAATTAAGCCAGGAATTTCTATCGGATGGAATGAGTAGATAATATGCATATAGTGGCAGCCGTTAAAGTCCAAACATTTAGCGTTTTTGGCACAAATCGAGTACAATCAACCGCAAAAAGCTAAATAAATGTGAAACCAAAAGTGGAACTTCGACGGCAGATGAACAACACTTTTAAAATAAAATTTTACAGAGAACTTCGATAGTATTAACTGTCCAACAAAAAAATAATGCTAAAAATAAATCCGAATCCATTTTTATTTGGCTTCTTTTTGACTGTTTTTGTGTGTTGTTTTCTTTTTTCATCATAAAATGACAGAGAATTGTAATAGATTTGATGATTTTACGACTCTAAGCCACTCAGCAGAGCGTACGATTGTCAAAGCAGACTGAGCGGGTTTCTTGTTGTTATTGTTGTTGTTGCGTGGGTTGAAGATCTCCGACACCCACATGAAGGCAAGAAGACGATTGAGGGAATGGGGTAGGGGTAGGGCAGCGTATACTGTTCATTTTTGAAAGAAAAAATTGACAAATTTTATTAGTCATAAATTTTGGGCAAACACCTAGACAAGCAACGTAGAGGGCAATATGGGGTGATGGGGAGAGGAGGGAAGAGAGGGGGAATGCTGCGTCGGCAGTCTATGAAAATAAATTAGTCAGTGAAAATATTAAAAACGAGAGAAAGAAACTTTTGGCCCAATGAAGCAATGAGCAACGAGCAATGTCGAAGCCTCACTGGCAGTGGAAGTGCCAGCGCCAGCGCCTTAAAATATGCAACAAAATATTATTTAGTGCGCTCGTAAAACTTGGGCAGGGTGTTTGCCTGCAAATGGGCAAAGTTTTGCGCGCCGCTTGTGCTGCCTCTTGCTGCTGCCCCTTATTGTTGTTCTATTTTGTGGACGGCAAATTAATTTTTTTTCTCTCTCTCTCTCTCTCGCTGTGTTTGTTTTTGTTTCTGTCACTGTTGTCGAGTGGGGCAAAGAGGAACGCTGCCACTGTGGTTTAATGTGCTAAGTTCGGGGGATTTGGGAACTGTCGACTACCGGTCTTAAAGCTAAGCCCCTAGAAGAGCCATACACCCACGCACACACACGCACACATAGGGAGCAGCTAGGCCAGCAGCTGCCCACAGTCAGAGCACTCTGTAGGGTATTTGAATAAGCAGTAAAGAAATCAAAAGCAACAACAACAACAATTCGCGCGGCTTAACACAAAAAACCAGTTCGAGTGGCAGCAACTAACTGAGCCGTCGCCGCAACCTACGTGCCTCAAAGACGGGTTTATGAATGGCTACCGCCATATGAATGGCTCACACAAAAGACGACAAAGACGTGGGCCGAGGACAGTAAGAGAGAAGGATGGAGAGAGAGAGAGAGAGGAAGTGAGTGAGGTGAGTTGCGGCGCATATTAAACTGAATTTCAATTTGGCTGAGGGGGATCTAGCTATAGCTATAGCTATAGCTGCAGTTTTACTACTCTGTTAGTTTGCTCCCAATACACACACACAAACTCGCACACACACAGGCACTCGCACACACATTGCATGCCGGACAGGTCTCTCTGGCGGAGCACGCACCTGGCTTAGTTTAATGCGCTCTGCGAATTTGCGGATCGGCGGATCGACAGCGGCTGCACTTGTCGCTTTTGCTGGCCAAATGCCACAACACGAAGCATTGCTGCATGCCACACTGTGTGTGAGTGTGTATGTGGCAGCTGCATAATTATAATGTCTGGGCCCGATCGAGCCCGTTGGCTGTGTATATTATTTCGCTTTCTGAATGCCTTGTCTTGTCTGTCCCACTGCCTGTCTCGCCGAAAAGGTCAAACTGCATATTTCAGCCGTTTTTTTTATTGACGTGTTGAACTTTATGAACGACGCGACGCGACGCCGCGAAGTGTGAGAGACTGTGCAACTGGGCTAGACCAGACACTAGTGCGATATTTTGAAAGCCAATTTGCTAGGCGAACATAAATTCAGCAAACCAGTTCATTATGAACCAAATATGCAGCACAATTTGAAATGTTATTCAACTTCAGTATGAATGAAACCGAATATAAATCCACAACATAAATTCCCCCCCAAAAAAATAACAAGTTTAATTTGTTTCAAAGTGTAGGAAATCGTATTTCAAATTTACATAAAAATGTGCGCAAAATTAAGAAAATAACGAAAATCAGAGATTGATATAGTTCTCTCTCTCTCTCTCTCTCACTAAATTTAGTATGTCATATTTACCGTGCCATAAAATGCCGTGAAGTATTATAAGCTTTGACGGCATGCATTAATTTATACCCTCAATTTCAATATCTCCCCCCAAATACCTCCAAATATTATCGCAAAGTCAAAGAAAAAAATGCGTTTTTTCACTCATTAAATCGCGCAGAAGGCACACAAAAAATCATATGCAAATAATATGTATGCAATTGCAGCTGCCATTACTTATTTTTATTATTATTTCCTTCCTTTATTTCATTTTATTTCACATATTTTTCATGTTTGGCCCTCCGTATGTGCTATGAATGAGTTTGCCCCGGATGGTTGAAAAGTTTTAGTTGATTTTTTTCTGTTGCTGTTCGTTTTTGAGTATTTTGTTTGGCTTTTTGCTTAATATTATTTATGTATGCAGATTTTAACTCGGACTGTGGGATTGTGTTTTCAGCTCTTCGCTCAGCCCGCTCGTTTGTTTTTCTTCACGAAATAACTTTAATGGCCGCCTGATTGCGGAGTGTTCGTATTACCTATGGTGTCTATATATACATATACATATGTATGTATATCTTTTCAAGGATGTGTTCATTAAGTCGAGGAATTTATGTGATTTAGTAGAGTTGACTGCGATGCGTGCGCACAAATGCGGGCGCTGCCAAGAGATGTTTCATGGCGCAATAAAAAAGCGACCGAAATTCAAAATAAAAATACATATAAAATGGAAATAGAAGTAGATAAAGTAGATATAAATGTAGATGTAGAAGTAGAAATAGAGAAATAAAAGCATTCTAGCATTTGGCACCTCAGCTTGAAAGAACTGAAAAGGCAGTCGAGCGCGTCGGGTCTGAAATTCGTGTTATCTGAGACAGCAGTTTAGAAACTGCTCGAGCGGAACATTTGGCCAGAGGAGTTGCCCCTTCCCCCCTGGAGTCAAAAGTTAAAAGTTAGATAATCAAGCGACACCCGAGATAGTCCCTCCACGCTGGCCACACTGGTCAGATTAATGGCTGTGAGCTGATTAGTTTGAGGCCAACCCCAGACAAAGCGAAGGAGAAGAAGACAAAGAGCAGAGCCAAAACGATGGAAGCCATAATTAAGCGTAGCCTGACTCCGACTCCGACTCTGACTCTGACTCTGACTCTGAGTCAGTTGCTGCTTAGTCCGAATTTGTAAATTATATAGAAGACCCCACCAGGTCGGCCATAATGCTCCACAACAGACGAGCAAAATGTTCATTTGTCAAAATTAACACGCGGCCAACTGAGGCAACTCTGTGGTGGATCTTGTCATTTGGCTTGTTACCTACCAAAAGAAACACAGCACTAATAGTTTAAGTCACGATGCGTAGGAGCAGTCAGCTCATATGACTGGGTACATAGATCTATCAATCTTAGGGTTTAGAACTTTGCGCAGCTGTTTGCTCCAGTTTCCTAAGAACAGCTTCAGTTAGTTTGCAGATCTCTTAAGGTGTAACAAATTGCCAAATATTTCACAGAGTCTAACATTCTTTCAGCTCAAGCTAATTACATTTATCTTGATTCTCATTCGAGTAACTTGAAGCAATTAACTCTGCTGGTCTAGTTTTTATTCTCAGCAATGATCGATGTGACAGTTCAGACACTGTTTCCCACACCAATCGAACTTCGTTCGATTTCAATTTCGATCAGATATTGAGAGCACATTACATTATTGTGTTGTCGTTGTTAACATTGTTGTACCTGCAGCACGATCACTGAAAACGGGCAAATTGAATAAAAAGAGCGAGAGGGAAAATCTACAGCACGTTAGTCAATTTTCACATTGTCGCGTCTTGTTATTAATTCAATTTTTTTTTCTTTTATTACCACTTATGTGTGTCTCTTTTCTTCTTCGTCTTCTTCTTCTACTGTTTGGGTTACCGTACAGTTTTGTGGGTTTTCGGACACGTCCCTGGCAGTTTAATTGAGGCAGCTGAGAGAGAGGTAGAGCAGGGGGGAGGGAGGAAAAGGCACTGACAACTGCTGTTGCTGTTGTCCAAAACCGGATTGGGCGCGTCGCACACACACACACACACACACAGTGGTATATTTCATAATGATGGATGGCTATGACTGCACTCAGTGTGCGTGTGTGTCTGTGTGTGTGTATGTGTGTGTGTGCATACAAGTTTCAGTTGAAGTCTCGTTGCGCTGCACCTGCTCGCATTTAGCTGGCCTGGGAAGTTGCCGCCGTGTTGGGCCTCCTTCATTGATAGTTTCGTGCACTCGGATCTCAACTTTCGCATGCGCAAACTTGTCCAACAACATATGTCCGCCATCAGCAGCTTCAGCAGCCAACTATGGTTCCCAAGTCGCATCTTGGACTCTTGCAACGCTCCACTTCGATCTACTTGGGGATCTGTGTAGCTGCAACCGGCCCAGCTGGCTCGCTTCAGCTTCTGTTTTTGCTGTGATTCTGCGTAGAAAGTCGTTGATGACAGAGAAGAAGAGAGAGGGAGAGAGGGGAAGAAGAGGTACTTGGAAAGGATGGCAAGGGGGGCACAGGGAAGGGGGCTGGCTCACAGAGTCTGTTTGGGTTTTTTTCGTGTCGTTGCTGTTGTTGTTTTTGTGCGACCAACGTAAGTTAATATGACTTGTAGCACGATGATTGCTTCCTGTGCCCGAGACGCTTAGGAGGAGGCGCTGACAGCGCTGACGACGCTTCATCAGCTTTTGTTGGCCAACTTTTGTGAGCTGCTTGAGTTTGTTTTTTTATGAATGAATGAAAAATCGCTGCTGCTGCCAATGCTGCTAATGCTGGCAATGTTGCTGCTGCTGGCGGAAGTAATAAATTAATTGAGTAAATATCGATTCGCAGGGCTGCCTTGTTAATTGGCAGCACTTGAACAGCAAACACACATACACACACACACATTCAGTTGAGTCGCTTGGCTTTTTTCCTGCTATTTTGCATAGTCAAATTGGCTGGCACTCGTATTCCAGCCAAATCATGTTAGCAACTGCTCGCAAAATGAATTCACTCAAGAGTCAAAGAGCTCGTCAAAGCGTCGCAGGTTCTCCCTCTTTCTCTCTCTCTCTCTCTCTGTCTCTCTCTCACTCTCCCTATCGAGCAGATTAATGACCATTGATAGCGCATATTCAACTGCGCACTGAGCGTATTAATGCAGCTTGATAATTTATTGAAAGCGCTTCTAATGAATTTTTATGTTTGCCTTAAAGTAAACAGCAGTAGCAGCAGACTGAGAGGATGGTGCAAGGGAGGGTGGTGCAGGGCAGAGGGGGAAGGCGGAAGGGGAGTAGAACCGGGACTAGGAGCGTACTCTCGCTGCTCTGGCGGGTACTTTGGGTGCTTCTAAAGCGCTACTAAGTGCCTTTTAACGGCTGCTTCCGCTGCTTGCGTTTGCAGGCAGCGTTTGACTTGTAATTTGGTACGTAAAGCGGTTTTTATGGCAGCTTTTTTATAGCAGCATATGCCAACAAGCTGCGTCATGGTGCGTACTAAACTTAATTAATTGGCCAACGGCGTTGTTTTAGCAATTATAGCTAGTTCTCTCAGAAGCAGCAACCCCCTTCTTCTCTCCCTTCTTCTTTCCTTTCTTCTCTGCACTTTGATTTAAAAGTCGCCGTCACGACGATGCTAAAGTGTGAAATGTGCAGAGCACTTTGAATAATCGCTATTCGCATGGGTATTCGTCTGGGTATTCGCATTCATATGCATTTTCATGCATTCCTGATTGGAGATCCCTTGTAATTCCTTCGATTATGCGAGTATATTAAAATATATTGCTATAATTTGCTGAAATTGCTATAAATTTGTTTATGTTCTAGTTAAGTATACATGTAGTTAAGCTAAGTATAGCGTGTTTTAACTACAGCTATAAAAAACTGTGCTTTTCTGTGTTTTTCATTGATCTATGCATATTTCTAGGATCTATAACTGAAATTACATATGATAAAATATCGAATATGAAAAGTATTGGTATTCATAATCATTTAAATACATGCAAATTCATAGATCCTTCGATTATAAGGATATATTGCGAAATCTTGTTGTATGTTATAGTGAAATAAGAACCAATAGTTCACCTATTGCTAGCTATACAACGCAATAATCTGCCAATATCTTTATTAATGCAATCTGTCTCTAATCTCTCTTCAATCTACAGATCTCAAACTGACTGATCTATATAGTTTATGTACGGATTTCTTTATCTCATGCACATCTTGAGCTTTAATTACAGTTGCACATGCAGTTGCAGTTGCTATAAAAAACTATCACTGTCTGCCATAAAGACAACGAAAAACAGGAAAACTTCACACGTTATTTACTGAACATATATGATATTTATAAGTCTGTGTATGAGACTTTAACCCAATATTTTGCAAACGTTTTATTTTGGCTTTCTTTTGCGTTCCTGCTGCTGCTGCTGGAGATGTTGCTGCTGTGCTGCCTTGCTGCCTTATCGCATCGATCGGAGCGTCATGCATAATTGCATATATCAGATGCAAACACCTAACTGTACATATGTAGTGTGCGAGTGTGTGTGTGCAAGCTTAAGCTCGTTACAAGCCAACCGTCATAAGCAGCGACGGCAGCAACAATCAAAAGGCAACGTCAGCAACAGCAACACAGGCAACGGCAACAACTGCAACTGTTGCAACTTGTTTGCGCTGTTGCCGCTGCTGCTGCTGCTGTTGCTGTTGTTGCTGCTGTTGCTGCTGTTGTTGTTGATATTGCTGTTGACGCCACCTAACTGTCAACTTTCTTTTTTCGCCGGCTCACATAATTACAGCTAGCCATGAATGTGAGTGTGCGTTTGGGTGTGTGTGTATGTATTAAGTTTTACTTGCATGCAATTAGCATAAAAAAATATCAACCCAGCTTGCATTTATATAACGCTACAAATTATGCATCATTGAAGCTGCCACAGCAGCAGCAACGGCAGCAGCAGCGCCAAATTGCAATGACGTTGAATAATGACCGAAAATGCAATGGCAACAGCCGGTATATGCCTCTCTCCCCACTCCCCTCCTCCTACACTGCTGCTGCAACTCTCAACTGCAAGTTGCAAAAGGCAGTGGCAGCCACGAGCCGCGCCAGTTACCAGTTGCCACCGCAGTTGCACCGCAGAAACTTCAGCTTCAGCTGACGACAAAGCGACAGGCGACGATGATGAAGCTGAAGCGCAAGTCAACGCTGACGCTGCTGCTGCTGTTGCTGCTGCTGCTGCTGCTGCTGCCACTGAGAGTGAGTAGGAGGCACCGTTGTTGTCGTCGTCGTCGTCGCTGTTGTCGGCGTAGGTGCCTTGCCTGTGACACCTTACGCACGCCCACTGCCAGCTCCCACTCCAGACGTTGCTGCTCCAGCATTGGCAGCAAATCTGCAATTCCAAAACAGACGCACACACACACACAGAGATACAGAGGCAATACACACACACATGCGCGCAAAGCCAAGCCACAGGCAGCAACATTGAGCTTGAGATGCAATGCCGGAATGGGCTTTACAAGTCGCTAGAGAAGTGAAATCTTATATGACATATTTACCAAATTAAAATTAAATATTTAAAGAAATAAACATTTAATATTTTATTAATTTTATAAAGTTGCATTATTAATTTTTATTGAAATGATTTGTTGTGAATAAATCATATATAAATATTTATTATTTGTACGTTTTTTATTAATTATTACTATCTATTTATTTTATGAATTTATTTCATTTTGTTTGTTAGTATATTTTTTCATATAAATGGTTTTTTTAACAAATGTTTTTAAATGTCTATTTATTTATAATTTTTAGTATAAAATCAATGATTTAAAAAATATATTATATTTTTTAATGAAAATATTTGTTTTATATTTATTTAATTTTACTGTTTTTATTTTATTAATTTTCCATAATTTCTTTCAATAAAATATTTATTTTTCTTTATATTTATTTTTCTAAGATTGTAATTGTTAGTAGTTCTCAAGATATTGTATCTTCACACAGATTTAAATACATTAAAATGGTTTATCAATTTAGTTAACATAGTTTTGCATATTTTATTTCATCTTCCGGCCTCTTTGTCATCAGTTCCCCAACGCATTTTCCCCACGTTACACTCTCTGATGCACTGACTGACCTCAATGCTCAAGCCAAACAAACCGAAATCACACGAAGGTCTTTATAAATCTGTCGTTTATAATAACAATAAACATTTTGTGCAGATTACCAAATCGGAAATAATGTGAATGTCATGTTGATCTTTTGTTATGCCGCGTTGGCGACGACTCCCACGAGAAGCGTGTGAACGCAGCAGCTTAAGCAGAAACAAAAACAATAACAAAAACAACAACAGGGCAATCAGGGCTGCTAAAATAACAATATCGATAACACACACGAACGTGCTCATCTCTAATTTACATGCATTCCAAATAGGCGCGAAAGAGGGTCGAGCAATAGAATGGGAAGAAGGGGAAGGGGGCGTGTTTGCCTGCAGATTGGAAACTCTTCGGCACGCATGAATAGAGGCATAGAAAGAGAGAGAGAGAGAGATAGACAGAGGGACGCACGAATGGAGGAGAGATAGAAAGAGGGAGAATGCGAGAGACAGCGAGACAGCTCGGCGCTTTGAAAGCGCATTCGTCGAGCTGCGCGCTCGGGTTTTCACTCACTTGACGCGCAAAGTGCTGCAAAATAAGCGCAGCCTACACACACACACACACACATACACACATAAAGCAGAAACACACACACACACTTGGAAAAGTGTGTACACACTTGGTTTTTTGTAAAAAGACAAACAAAATGAAAGCGCAGAGCAGTAAAAAAGGGGAAGGGAAAGGGAAGAGTGTGAGGAGGGACGGCGCAAAAAGTTATATATAAAAAACAACTCACAAAAAATTGGTTCAATTTAGCACAAAGACAACGCAGAGCACACACACATCAGCTACAACATTGGCAGCATCGGTTCGTCAGGGGCTTGGGCCTATTTGCAGCTCCAGTTCAACTTGGTTTTCTTTCTCTCATTTGCAGACACACACATTCACACACAAGAGTATACATATATACATATATCTGTATATATATCCAGATCCCTGTATATATTTCTTGAAGTCGAAACGAGCGACGACAACTCGTTAGCACAAATTTGCTATGTGAAGTATTTAATGGGGGGGTGGGGAGGCCGCCAAAGTGGGCGTGCCTTGACTGCTGTTCGACAGCAAAGTGCGAGCGAGGGCGGGGAGGGGCTGCACTCTTCTCATCGCTGTCAACGCCTTTTAAATGGGCAGAGAATGCTACGAAAAAGCTTTTGCACAATAGAACGTAAAAACTCAAACCCCAAAACGCGTTTCCCAAAAGCCGCCGCCAAAAACAGGAAAAGTCACTCCATTTTTCGTTGTTAGTGTTGTTGTTGTTGTTATTGTTCTTGATGTTGCTGTTGATATTTTGGCAAATTTTCATAAACTGTTATTTATTTTTATTGCACAAAGAAAATGTAAGCAACAAAAAGAGGCTAAAGACTCTGCAAAGTTGCGAACAATTGCTGCTTTTCGTCGTTGTTGTTGTTGTGTTAATTTGTTGTTGTGGTTTTTTTGTTGTTCCACGTTGTCGTTTGCTGGCAAAAGTCTGTGGCGGAAGTGAATTTGCAAAAAACACAACAGCAACAACAACAGCAAAACGTAAGCACGAAAAAAAAGGAAAATGCTGCGCGCTTTTGACCAGCCCCATCAGCCAAAGGCGGCACAAACAGAAAATGTTTGCAAAACACACAGAAACAACAGCAACAGCACCAACATTATCTGCAAGCAACAGCAACATCAGCAGCAACAACAACAGCAACAGCAATAACAGCAACTGCACATATAAATTTATATTGTACAAAAAGAGTGTCAGACTGAGCGACTCGTTGAGTACAGGCAAATATGCACAAGGCAACAGCACCAACAACAGCAGCAACCACAGCAACAGCAACAACAACAACAACAACAACAACAACGGCAATGACTACGACTACGACTCCACAATAACAACAACAACTTGGTAGCGCATTTTATTTACATAAAAACAAATGACCAGCATTTTGTGCGGGTCTCCTTCTGCTCCTTCTTCCACTTCTCCTTCGAGTGTAGTCAAAGTCAAACTACGGGAGTGAGTCGCATCCAATGGATAAAAAGGTAAGACAGGGGTTGTAATTATCCAGCACAAGAGAGGTAGAAAGAGAGAAGAGGGAGGGAGAGAGAGAGAAGACTAGTCGAGATGGGGGCAGCAGCTGGAACCCCCTGGACAAAGTTGCACACGTTGGTAGGTCTATTAGGCAGATGCCTCTCAGCCCAGGCCCTTGTTTCACTCTTGACTCCTTCTCCATGTCCGTGTCCGAGTCGAGTGGAATGTGCTGGGAAAGTTGCAGTACTCTGACAAAAGCATGAGCTAAGCAAATATTACATATTCAGAACTGCGAATAGGGAATGGGAACTTAGTTGCCAAAAGGAAGAAGAATATGACAAAGGAAATAACATAAAAACGAATGGAAACTTAAAGGAATCCAAAGCACATTTTGTTTAAGCTTTGCTTATGGTAAATAATTGTAAATAATGTATGTTTCATTAGAAAATGTTATATTAAATATTTTCTATTGCTCTGCCTAAGGAAACCCTGTTAAAATTAATCTTCGGGTATAGCTGTAGTGCTGGGCATAAGGGCACCTATTCCAGTTGGTAAATGAACATGGTGAAAGAAACAGCTCAACAATACTTTACTTAAATTATTTCACACTCAGTAACATCTCTCTCTATATTATAAATGAATGCATTTAATGAATGTTTAATTAGCTAACATTTCATTCAACAATTTCAGTTTCTATTATCTGTAATCCAAAACTACACTGCAAGTTCTGCTTTATCACATTTACAATTAAAAAACTTGTCAAATTATCTACAAAATATTTAAATTAATTTAATTTTTCTTAAATCTGAAACCTTGCTATCTATAGCCGTATCCATAACCCTCAAGCATCTCCTTCTCGCTCTTTCTCACCCTCTCTCTATCTCTTGTCGAGAGCATCGAGCTGCATAAAAGCTGAATATTATACAAAACTTTTTGGGCCGGCTCCAAGTGGAGCAGCCAGCTCCATTTGCTGACGAAATTGCGGTCAGTTCAAGTCATGTTAGGCCCCTCTCCAGCCCCCTGCCTGCACTCTTATGTGTGTACTATGTGGGATGGCTAACTACTTAAGTCGAATCTCTTCTCGCAGCGCTACCAGCTCAGCATAATTCGTAGCAGTTTTTTAATCAGAGCAAGTGGCACTCACTGAACGGGTACTCAACGTATTCACACTGGCTAGTGATTAGCCAGTACAGAGAACTGGACTAGAGGGAGGTTTTGTGAAGAGTTCAATGCACTGTCGAGTGGGCAAAAGTTTTAGAGAAGTGCGTCAAAAGGCTTTAAGCCAAATCGCTACTAAGTCCAGTCCAATGAGACCTATCTGCCTGCCTGCCGACCGCCTGGCCTGATATGTTAGCCGAGGTTTTAGCTCTAATTCAATTTGCCTAGCTAAATCGCCGGGGATTATATGCGCACACACACACAGCTACAGCTGTATATATGTATATATATAGTATCTAGCTCGACTCGCATAAACCTACATATATTCGACTCAAAGCTCTGCTCCATCAACGTTTATGTAGGCAAAAGAGATTTGTAAATTCTACACTTCGCACACTCGTTTCCCCTTCCTCTCCCTCTCTCTCTCTCTCTCCCTCTCTCTCTCTGGCTTAACCACATCCTCAATTTTTCTAGTTGTGCTAAAAAAAATAACGCAATCATAATTTGTGTGCCGCCTTTTGTAGGTTGTGCCCGCTTGCTACACATGTTGAAAATTTGACTGCTTCTCAGCGAGTTGCCCCATTGCGGTCTCTCTCCCTCCCTCTCCCTCTCTCTCTCTCGCTGTCTGTCTGTCTCTCTGTCCTCTCTCCATCTCTCTGCTTCTCTGAGGCAGGTGTATTTCTTTTTAACAGCCGCCGGTTTTAGGTTTTTCTGCCAGTTTGCCACAGCTTGTTTGCTGACATTAATTTTGAACGTGTGCAAATGGAGTCGGAACCGGCGGAGCCACATGCAGCCACAGCAGCTGCTCCGCTCAGCTAACCATCCTCGTGTCCCTGGGCGTGTGCCAAACGCCGCGAGACAGACAAGTCAAACTGAAACTGAAGCTAAAGCTGAAATTGCAGCAGGAACAGGAGCCTGAGCTGCCTCAACTTCAGCTGGCAATCGATGCCAACTGGCGAAAAAGGGCAGCACATGAAAAAAGCCCTGACAACCGCTGCAATTTTCAGCAATTTTATAAGTACACAAATTAGTGTTGAGCAATGTGCAGAGCATCGTTTATGCTAATTGTTTAATAAATGCACAAATTATGGGGAAGGTTTTTGAAGAAGAGTTGAAGCAGAGTTGAAATATTTCGAAAACATTTCACTTAAGTAATTTATGTCATTAGCTTAAAAACTAAGAAGACTTTATTACAGTATTTATTTAAATATTAAGATCATATTTGGAGAAGTATTTATATTTTATACCTCGGCAGTAAACTTCATTTGAGAGTTGTATAACGAAATTGTTAATGAGTTGAAGAATTTAAAGTCAATGTAGAATGTGATATACTAGTTAAAAACATTGTTTGTATATAGAATAGTTTATTAGTTATATTTAGTACTTAAGATTCAACTGACATTGGTAGATTTATTTATTTTGTTGCAATAAAATTAATATCTGGCAGTTAAATATATTTGTTTTATTTGTCTACGTTAATTTTAAATAATTTTTAAAAATAATACTGTTCACATAACTTTGATTAATATTTTGTAAGTATTTGAAAACCTGTAGACGTAGTTGTTTATTCTTCTATAAGCAGCTTAATTTAATAAAGAAACTTTACTGATCTCAACTTATTACAACTCCTGCAAACTCTGATTTATTTTTGCGATTCTTTTCCCGAATTCACAGGCTATTACAGAGGCGAGCAATCACACTCGTGATGAGGAATAAGCTGCTAAGCTGCAGCATCAAATTTGGATGAAAACAAAAAGCAGCAGAAAGAGCAACAACAACAATAAAGTAACAAATCACAACAAATAACAAAACAAAACTCAAGACACAGACAATTTGTGTACTTTGTAAGGGCTTTTCTCACCATAATTCCGCCTAAATCTTCCACTGTGGCTCTCTGATATGTTGTATGTGTGTGTGAGGTATGTGTGTGTGTATGAGGTATGTGTGTGTGTGTATTTCATGCGCCGCTTCAATCATAAATTCAAACAGACGCATCATGCTCGCATTAGCGCAATGTTAATTAAACATTTTCAATGGCCACTAATAAATTCGTCATGTGGTGTAAAATGATTAAAATTGTGCTAATTGTGAATGCCGATGCATGTGAATTTGATTTCAACGGCTTTTCATGACAGTTTCCAATTCCCCCCTCTCATCTATCACCTTCCCCCCTCTTGATCGATTCATTAACAGCTGCAGCATAAATAAATCAAAAACAGAACTTTGTAAATGCAATAGACAAATAATCAAAAAGGCAAGGAAAGGGGAAGGGGAATAAATACGTAAAAACTTGTTAAGCATTTTGACATTTTTTATGCAAATAGTTTTCAATTAGCTGGCAAACAAATTGGCAAGTGCAACTAAAACTTTCGCAGGGCCGCAATAAAAATGCAAAAATGTTAAATAATTAAAAGTAGCAACAGAGGCAGCAATGGTAGCGGCAGCAGTTGCTGATGCTGCTGCAACTTGCTATGGCTAAAATTAAATTATGTGTGCCACAAAGTTCGCCTCGAATTATGTCGCATAAATCAAATAAACACTGGGAAAAAAAACAACCACTGAAGTTGAGCAGGCTGCAGAAATGTGCGAGGCGAAAAATTACTGGGAAAAAATTTATACGAAAAACTTTTGCATTTAAAGCGAGCCCCAGGGCTGGCTGAAGAGAGAGGGGGGCAGTGAAGGAGAAGGGGAGGGAAAGGAGAGGGAGAGACTGTGTGTGCAACACTTGGCTAAAGCCAGAGAAACGAGGCAAAAAGAAACACGGCAATTTTTGTAGAAACCGCAGTCGACAGTGGGCAAAAACAAGTGTTTAAATGTCAACAGCAAACACAAGAAAAACCAGCAGCAGACAGACAGAAGGAGTTGTGTGTGTGTATGTGTCTCTGTGTGTGTGAGTATGTGTGTATGCAAGTGTATCTGCAACTTCTGCAGCGCGATAACCGCATCTGCGTTGTGGAGACTCATCTTCTATTTTAGATGTTGTGTAGCCAGTCAAATGTCATGAACTTTTTGGTCAGTAGTTGCCTAGCTGTTGCCTAGTTGGCTGCATCTATGAGATACTTTCGGGTGCACATGGCACCAGGCTTAATAACTTACCCCAAAGCAATGCAAATGTCAAAGTTATCCAAAACTGCATCTTGTCCGCCGTTTGATGCTGCCAGTTGCCGTTGGTATTTGTATTTGTTGTAGTTGTTTAGTATATATATGTGTTGTTGTATTTGTATCTTTTGCTTGCAGCTCAGCTCAATCTGGCTCTGTTCACAGTTGCAGATACTTTTGTATCTCTTGGTTTAATTGCAAGCCGCTGTCTCACTTAGGCTTGGCCACGCAATCGAGCCTTGCATTTTGTTAAACATTTTGCGCAATGATCACACACACACATACAAGGAGACACTTCACACTCACACACACACATACACAGACAGTGCAATCACACACACAGTGCGTTGTCAATTCAATTTCAATTGTTGACTGATTTTGATAACCTCATTGAAAGGGGTTTGTTATTCAATAGATTTCTACTCGATTCTCTTTCGACCACGTTCAGTTGTTGCTTATCTCATTCGTTTATTTCGAACCCTCGACTCGACTTGACTTGCGATACGCGACGCTGAGTACATTGACAACGCGCAGACCGTTGAAGACTAAACGCAGATACAAATGCCGCCTGTTCAGACACAGGTCCAAGTCGAAGCGCAGCTCACAGACGATTGCGACGAACTCGAACTCGAACCTTGAATCAGGTGGAACTGCTGCACTGTCACTGGCACTGCCAACTGCATCGAACTCGAACCCGAACTCGAAATGGAGATCAAACACCAACTTATACCATGCTCGGCTTGTGGTTTGAGTCATTGCTAAGCCCGGCATGGGACTGCCTTGGCTGGTTGTAAATGAGTTTTCCAATTTTCAAATTAGAAGTTAATTTTTGTTTTTTTTTGTACTTATAGTTTTCAATTTGGTTTCCCCCCGTCAACTTTTAATTCAATCTTCATTCATCAGAGTTCTCGCAAGTCTTGGCAATTTATTATGTTCCGCTAGTTATAGCTCGCTCTCTCCCACTCCCTCTCTCGCTCTCTCTATGTATCTCTCTGCATATCTAAAACCGATTTGCTGCAAGCCTTGTATTAATTTTTAGTACAGGAACTTCGTCAACTTCTTCGTCTGGCGCTCGCACGACTCTCCTGCGACTGCGCCGTGCTGCAGCCGAAGTGGTGCATGACTCTGCTAATTGTATTCGAAGTTTGCAGACTCACTCTTATACAGAACTCTGCTACGCCAGGCAATGCGTATAGCTGACTAAGGTTCGAACTACAGTAGAAGAGACTCAATCGAGTGTCTGCAAACAAGAGCAGCTTATACTTGTAATATAAGAGAGATGTAACAAGTATTATAAGAGCGTGAGAGAGTAGGAGAGTGAGTGAAAGAGAGGCCATGAAGAGAGAGGTAGTAACGTGTCTGAAGTACTATCTACAAAGTTGAAGTGCCAGGATTTTGGTTATGAAACTAAAAGTAAAAGTGTAAAAGTCTCTGCCCGCCATTGCGCGGCTTCTCTTCTATTCTCTCTTCGGCAATATGAGAAAAACTTCATATAAAATGCAGCAACAAAAGCAATAAGAATAACAACAACAAGCTGAACGCAAAAGATTCTAAAAGTTTTCAACACAAGTGAAAGTGGCAGACGTTGAAGTCAATTTGGTTGCTTAGTGCACTCTGGGTAAATAATAATATATTGATAGATAGATTATGTCCAAGTTTGCCACAGAACTTTGAGTGTAGATCCAATCGAGATGGATGACTTTGCAGTTTTCTATGGTATTGCCAAATGTTGCAGATCCCAAAAAAAACAATTTGCGAATTATCGAAACTTGTCTAACTAACTGTATTCTTTGTAGCTGTTCATAGTATCTTAATATATATATCATATATATGTATGGTATATTAAATCTATTGCTATAAATACTTTCAATATTTTCTCAACTGTCTCTACTTAATTAAATCAATTTATCCATCATATTCTACTCAGTAACCTCCACTTCCTTCCCACAACTTATCCAACTTATCTATCTATGATAACTGACCTTCCTTAATGTCTAACTCAGTGTAGTCATTGCCTTATCCGCGTAAGATCAGTAGCAAGGGGGTTGAGGCATCTATAATGAGTTGCATCAATATCATCCAACAGTATCTGTAGGGTTGAAGTCGTGTGAACAAGAAAGAACTCACTCAACTCATATCAAGCATTAAATAAAAGAATATATTTATTAAAATATATATATGTGTATATGTATGTAAACTATTTTTATAAAATATTTTATTTTTCAATTAATTAAACAAAATTAAGTTCAACAAGATTTTGAATCTACTTTGGCTTTTTTCAAGCCATTCGAATGCAATAAAATTGGCGTATAAAAGCGCGGCTAAAAAACTGAAGCTAAAAAGCCGCAGAGAAAAACGGAGGAATCAAAAAATGTGAGTGCATGTGTGTGAATGGGTGTGCATAATAAAAATAGTGCAACTCACACACAAACGCACACATGCATACACATTGAGTAACTCACTCACACACAGTCGCATCTGCGTCAGACATTTGGGCGCATCATCATCCACGTGGTTGATTTTCGATGTGAAATGGATGAACAAGATGTGGGCCAGACAGATAGTTCCCCATATGCATATATACACACACACACACGGTCACACACACTAACACACACACTCATATGTATACAATTATACCTATGTAAGCTAGTTGGCAGCACTGGCTAGTCCACAGCAGGCTTTATTAATGGCTCATAATGACTTAAGTGAAATTACTGAAGCATAGCGACCCATTGCCAGTCCGCTCTCCCTCTCCCTCTCCTTCTCCTTATCCCTCCCCTCCCCCCATCACGAGCTACGTCTTCGTCTTTGCCCTGCTCTGCGGTGTTTCCCTTTTGCTTACACCACCAGGGCCACGCTGTGGCTGTGGCCGTAGCTGTAGCAGGGGTAGGGGCAGGGGCAGGGGCGGGGGGACTGCAGCCATAAACAGCGAGAATTCCCACGCGGCATTTAATATTCTGTTGGCCAAGTAAATTTCGCTGTTCACATGTTGCTGCTGCCGTTCCCTCACAATACCTATTGCCATCTATAGCATTTATATTGGGTATATTACATGCATATTTTAACTATTTTAGAGAAAGAGAAGGGGAAGAGAGAACAAGATGTCAAGGTTGGAAATTAAAATAAATATTTATCAAGTTATAAGGTACTCACTATAAGGTATTATAAGAACGTTGTGGCTCTTTTATATTCATTGGTTTAAAATAAATAATTATTTAAATTGGATCGTTATTAACATTTAAAATTTATTTATTGATTTTCAGCCAATGTTGTTTGCCTTCTACAATTTATATCAAGTTTATTGTAAATTGTAAAGGAGAATATATTGTAAATTTGTACAGTATTTTAAAGAATTCTTTTTCCTTTCGAACACATAAAAGGTAAAACATTATTGTTATTATTCTTTATTATTATAATTTATTATATATTAACTTTAATTTATTTATATCTTATAATAATTTAGTTAAATTCCCCTATAGCGCTATAAAAGTTAATCAAATTATTAATTACCAATTGAACTAACCCGCAACACAAAGGAACCCCAAAGAAAAGCAACTCATAGGGCATTTCATAGTCGTATATCTCCATAGGCAGCTAACTACTCTCACTTGTTGTTCTACATACGTATTCTTTGTTGTTGCTGCTTGCTCCTGCTGCTGCTTGCCGTGCTCGCAAGTAGTTAAGGTCAGTTCATATATTATGCTTTGCCAGGCAAAAGGTGCCATAAGTCTATGCGAGCATGTTCGTGTGGGTGTGTATTGCTGCAAGTGTGTGTGTGTGTGTCTGTTAAGAGAGTGTGTAGTTTTTGCCCGGCAGCTTTTATTTATTTTGCCTGTCTGCCCGACTCGACTCGATTCGTGGTGAGGCAAGGCAAGTCGCCTTGGAGAGTGGAAAGGGGGGGTGGCGTAGGCAAGTCGAGGCAACTGTTGCCTACATTTGTGCGTCTCTGATGTCTGCCTGCTGCCTGCTAATTAAGCGAAATTTTGCGTAATAAGCTCGTCTGTAATTTGCGCTATCTTTGCGCTCTTTTGTCTTTCAGTTGTTGTTGTTACTGTTCTTGTTGTTGTTCTACTTGTTGTAGTAGTTGCCATTGCTTGTGCTGCTGCTTTTTGCTATTGTTTTTCCTGGCCAAGGGTGGCCCCCTTTCAGTCTGTCTGTGTGTGTTGACTTTGTTAACTGTCATCAAGGTGTTCATTGGCTTTGTTATTACGCCTCAATGAATTTTCGGGTGTGTCTATTGCGACCCGCACAAATTGTGCGCCATTCAAGTGATATATGCGTGTAATTTTTCATATATGGTATACGCCAGCAGGGTTACCCTCCCCCCTCTTACTTGATCACTCCCAGCAATAGTTGCTGCTTCATACGTAGCCTAGGTTACTGTTGAGAGCGTCTGTAAATCATTGTGAGACACTGTGGAGACAGCGTGGTCTATTGCCGAATTTGGCTCAAAGACAGACAGACAGACACACACACAGACACACGAACACCAGCTCAGTGCTAGGCAAAAGCTAATGGAGTTACTTAATTTATTGACTTTAATTTCGGCTTATCGAAAGTTTGCCAATCGCATTGAATTCATTTTTGAATTATTTCATTATTTGCGTGAATTAATTAATGCACTAAATGAATGTCTGAATTGTGAATGTTGATTTCGACATCGTTTTCACATTTTGCGGGGCCATCAATCAAGGCTCACGCCTCCCCTTGCTGTACCTTGACTGCAGTTGAGCTGAGAGAATGGGGGGCAAAAGGGGCACACTGAAATGCCTTGACTGATAAGCCGCATTATTAACGCAACGTCAAGCTCGGCACACGCATAATTTCATCAACAGTTGACGCAGCTGCAAGGCGGCACCTTTTTGGTTGCTTGTTTTTGCTGCCAATAGATAAGAGGAGCAGCAGCAACAGCAGCAGCAGCACAGCAGCAATAATAACAACATTATTTACACAGACAGCAACACACTACAACACATAAACAGACACACCCACACAGTATGAGGCATTTTAAACACATGCAAACAAAACCGTTGAATTAAACCGAAAATTAGCATCGATTAAAGTCAAGAAACGGCGACAATGTTGCCCCACACTTCCCTCTGCTACCACACCTTATCAGTTATAAAGTCAACACACGAACACACGAACACACTCACACACACATACACACACGCACATCGTGCACTGCTTTAAACAAATTTTAACATAATTTCAACATGTGTTGAAGGCGCCGCGCACACGCTGCGTATGCTTAATCCCTTTTAATCCGTTTTTAGGCGCGTCGCCAACGTGCGCAACGTGCCCGCAACACAACAAGAGCGCCGACTAACCTAACCTAATCTAACCTGCAAAACAACAACAACAACAGCAACGATAACAAGCAACTGGAACAACAACAAAGAGTTGGTGCAGTGTATGATAAGGCCGACGACGTTGGTACCGCCGTTGACGTCCTTGGCGAGTCCATTGAGGGTGCCAGCATAAATAAATAATAGGGTGTATAAGTAACTGTCTCTCTGGCAGTGTGTGTGTGTGTGAATGTGTGTGAGTGTGTGAGTGCGTTGAGGTGTTTGCAAAACTGCGAAAATATTAGTGCGCTCGCGGCGTCGTGCTTAGCTCAGCTCAGTTACAGTTACAGTAGTTGTTGTAGTTAGTGTAGCTCACAGCAGGGTTGCCGCATAGGCCTCTCGCGTAGTAGGGTTGCCTGCTACTTATCATATGCAAATGTTTTCAAAACATTCCCCCTGGTTATAAATTCAGACGAACTGCGACTTCAAGAATGTTTGTTAGCGCCCACTAAAAGTTGCAATCCCCCTCCGCCTAACCACTGCCACCTGCAACCCCCTTCCCCCCGGCAAGGATATCTACATGTTGTGAGCACAATTTACAGACTGTTTGTCTGACATGTCATAAATTCATTAGTGAGCATTTTTACGATGCTTCAGCGCAATCGAGAGACGAGCTTTGCCTTGGCTACGACGGAAGTAATTTCCGCTCTGCTTTAATGTGCCACATAAAGTGGCACAGAGCCAGATACAGAGCCAGAGGGCAAAGGTCAGAGAGGCAGACAGGCTCTGCTGTGATAGCATTGCAACTTTCAATTACAGCAGTTATCTGAGGTAAGACAGAGACAGATACAGAGAAAGAAACTTGCTGCAGAATCTGTTAGAGATGTTTCAAATTACAAGCTCACTTTGAGGCAGCAAGGGGAAGAGCAGACAGTGGAGGTAGGTGGACTGACGGAGATTGCATTAAACCAATGTTTATATATAAATTTATATGTATATATTATACCATATATATCTGTATATATATATATATAATCTGTATCTGAATTGCTAATTAACCATTGTTGCTCATTTTCTTACCTTTCTCTTCGTTACTTTTCTGCCTGCTAGGTATCTTGCAGTCTTGCAGCCCTTTTGCACGTCGGCCTGCGTATTCGTAATTCGTTTGACAAGTTCATTAATTTATTTCATTTCGTGTTTATTGACAACCTTGGCTAATTGACTTAATTCGCAGGAATTTCTCTCGAAAATCATTTTTGGCAAAAAGTGAAGTAGATACTGCAGAGGAAAGAAGAAAGATTCTTGTTGTTAGAGAGGGGAATTATTATGGTAATTAAAGAGATAAATAACTGCATCTGAGCACAACATTATACACTGTCTCAAGGGTTATAAGATATTATACATTATATTATAAATATCATATACCAGTGCAATTACCTAATCATTATCTGCTTTGATTTGATAAACGTTTAAATGGGATATCATCTTTTTGGTATATGTATGCTACCAACTAGTTCTCTTTAGTTTAGTTTATCTTGTACAACTTGAGAGTATTTGTGCTTTATTTTCACACTTCTTTTGCCCAAATTCGAATTAATGTCGTTGGCTTTGCGAGTTGTTTGTAGCACTTTCTTCTTCTTATCTGCATGTTTATGCACATGTTTATGTGCAGTAAGCCGAGGCATTCATTTATCTGCTGATAGCCCATTTCACGTCTGTTTTCAAGCTGTTTTCACTCAGCCTTAGACGCCTCTCCCCCTTGCCACGCCTCTGCTTCAGCTGCAGCTTTAGCTTTGGCTTTGGCTTTGCCTTTGGTCTGGAAGCCTTGGCCTGCCTTTCAACATGTCCATCGTCAATAGGGCACAGACATCTGAGCCATTTTTCAGTTTCCACTTCCCTTCTCCTTTTCCTTCTCCTGCTTCTTCTTGTGCTGCTGCTTCTGCTTTAGCTCAGCTCGACTCGTCGCTTTGTTGAGTTGTTTCTTTAGTTCGGCTTGACGCGTTGCTTTCTTAGTTTTAGCTTCGTTTTGCATGGCAAATGTAATTTATACAAAATTAATTTACGTCATAAAAAGACTTTTACAAAGGGCCAAACAGGGACAGGGGAGGGGTAGTTAGCTAACTGCCCTGCGCAATCTCTCTATCTCTCTCTCTCTGTCTGACTGTTGATGTCATAAATGTTGCATGGCGTAAGCACAAATACACACACACACAACTGTAGCTGACAAGCAACAAATATGCATCGAAATAAAATAAAATATAAGCCCAAAAGTAGTAAAACCTAAAGCCCTGGCCAAAAAGGCCCAAAAAGCTGTGCACAATTTATGCATGAACACACCCCCCACCTTCCCCGATGCACACCCCCCTTAAGCAACATTTTGTTGCACTTGCTGTGCAAGGAAGGAAGGGGGCAGGGTGTAGGGGGTTTGCTTGTTGCCCATTGTAAATGCAGCTTAGAATTTGTTACAAATAAAGTGAAATGGCAACGGGCTGCTACGATATTCCACACACACACGAAGCTCAGAAGAAACTGGCGCAGAGAGGGAATGGGAGAAGGGGGAGGCCAGGGAAGGTTGAAGAAAGTGCGAGAAAAGCCAGCAAGGCAGCAGCAGCAGCAGAAAAAATTGGCAATTTAACATTTGACGTTTTCTACGAGACTTGTTCAAACAATATACTTGGGAATTTGTTTTAATGCTCGGGCGAGCCAAGAGATCTGGCAGCAGAGTTTGGCGTGGTGGTGAAGGGAGGCTCCAGAGGGGGGCAGACTGGCAATAATGGCTTTAAATTTTTATTAGATGACGACGCTTATGCGCCTTAGTAGCGCTGGCACGTTGCAAGCAGCCTGAAATGTTGAAATGTTGTTGAAAATGCGCTGCCTGCTGCCACTGCCTCTGCCTCTGCCACTGCCTGCTGCAGTTGTAGTTGTTGTTGTTGTTATTGTTGTAGAAATAACACTACACTTAGGTGTGCATGTGTGCCAGTTAGGAGTGCTTGTCTTGCTCCCGTGGAAGTTAGTATAAGCACTAATTACCAAAAAAGAGAAATAATGAAATGAAACACAAATGCGAAACATGTTGCACGCGGCGTATGCGTAACCAAGGCAAAGTCGACGCTTGGATACGCTGTGCGTGGCCGGAGTACATTGTCATGGCAACGTTAGGCTTGGCTACAGTCTTGGGTCAGTCTTAAAGGCATTAACAGATCTTAACTGTGCAAATAAATCATTCGCATAGCAGAGCAAATGTGCGAGTGCGTGTCTCTGTGTGTGCCTGTGTGTGTGCTTGTTTGTGGCTGTGTATGTAAGTGTGTGTGTGTGTCCGCGTGTGTATTTAATATGCAAATCAGTATGATAAAGATATCATAGTACTGCACTGACAGTTGTCCGATCCTAGTGTCAGATGTTAAGCGGGTGAACTTGTGAACCTTGAGCTGGTTATGAACTCTGGCATTGCCTTACTCCTCTCTCTCTCTCTCTATGTGCCTGTCTTCCCCTCCTTTACACAACAATATACAGCTGCCAAATGAGCAGCAACTGTTTCTGCGTGCCTGTCTGTGCGTATGTCTCTGTGTGAGTTTAGCTAGCTGCCCCTGAGCGTATGCTACACTTTATTTTATGTGGCTGCTGTCGCCTAATTCGCATAATTACGCGCTTATTATTTTTGCAAACTGTCTCTGCCGCCGTCCAGCACACACACACACATACACACTCACACAGATTCACAGCCGTGTGCGCGTAATTGTATTTCGCTTTGCGTGTATCCAGTAATTGTATTATTTGCATGATTTTATTATTTTCCACGCTGCCGTTCATGCTGCAAAAGCGAGGGGAACAACAGTGAAAGGGAAGTCGGCAGGGGGAGGCTTGGCAAAAGCGCCGCGCAGCGACCATAATTAACCAAATAAATAAAACATTCGAAAACTGTCCAGCAGATATAACGGCATTATAGTCGATCCGAGCCTAAAGGGAAACGGAAGTGGGCAGCAAACGAAAACAAATACGACAAATAACTAAGTACAGATAGCTGCCACAACACACATATGCACACACACATGCTCACTATGAAATTCATGCGTGTGTGTGGGCTGCACATTATTGAGTATTGTCTATGCCCGTGGGTTAGATTTGGGCTTTTTGTGCTGTTCATTGCCGCCATGACAACAGCAAATTAAATGCTTGTCATTTTGCTTTTTATACCCTATGGAAGCGCCCATTCCGACCTTTAGCGACCTACTGCGCACATAAATCGTAATTATATCTGTTAAAAATAGCAAACTTACTAAATAAACAAATATACAATATAACAAATGGCCAAAGATGCGCACAGATAGCGTTCGATTCAGTGAGCATTTAATTATTATTGAAATTGAGAAGATAATAACGTAAGTTACAAAATATAGAGCATGTGCCATATAATAAGATATGATATTAGTTATCAGAATATTATCATATTATTTTTTATATATATTTTTATTTATTTATTTTGAAATAGCAATTAATTTATAATCAAATTCAATTTTTTAATTTTTTTAATTTACATATGATTTAAAAATTTAAAAACCTTAAAAGTATACAATAAAAATAAAAGTAATTTCATATATATATATTTATTTTATTTTACTATTTGCATTAACTACAAATATTGTGTATAATTTAAAAAACTACAGGGTATTTGCCAGTCCAGCATTAAGCAAACTAAACAGGCTTATTGTTTTTTCTGTTCGGCTAGAGCCATAGTTTGTTTGTTGGATTACTTATTGGCTGCTTTGCAAATGCGGTATTACAGTTAGCCTGTTTGTCTGTTTTCCCATCTGTCCGTCTGTCCAACAATCCGTCCGTCTGTTTGGCTTTGCTTTATGAAGTTGTGAGCATAACTAATTGAAAAGTTTTTGTCGCATTTGCCACTCTCTCTCTCTGCCTCTCTCTCTCTGTCTCTCTCTCTCTCTCTCTCTTGCACTTGGTTAGCGGATTTTGAACTTACAACAATGAACGATGTATTTATCGTAAATGTTTTTGAGCGATTATCGGTCTTGCGACTTATGATCAGAGTAAAAACTGTTTGCAGAGTTTAGCAAAGTCGAGCACAAGAAACAGAACTGCCTTGGAGCAGGCAATATGCTACTTATTGTGGTTCCTATGGATTTCATTTCATTTCATAGAAAGTCTTTTGATTAAATTATTGATATTTTGCCAGCTAAGCTAAGGTAAATTAAATTTATTTTTAAAGACGTGCATCAGGAATATTGTATACAAAACAAATTGTCTTTTTTGTGGTCTGTTCGCAGAATTCAATTCGGAACGCCGCTTGAGGTTGGTATTTCCAGGTTTCCTGGAATGGTTGTCTATGCCTGGATTCTTGGAATATCCTTTTTCTTTCAAATTCATGTCAGCATCAAGTATTTTGTAAGCCGTTTTACATTTTGTTTTCAAATGAATTTAAAGAGTTAAACAACAAAATGAGATGTAAACTGGATAGAAAATAATTTGTTAATTTTCAATTAATTGAATTTCCACTTTGCAGCTTCGGCTTAGATTTGCCAGCTGGGTAATTGATCCACTTAATTGCTTAAATCTCTCTCTGTCTCTCTCTCTCTCACTCTTTCTTTTACTTTGTTCAGTTTCTGTTCAGTTTCCCTCTCTCTCCCTGTCTCTTTTTTTCTCTCTCTCTCTCTCTCTCTCTCTGACAACCTGCCTGGGCTAAAGCTTAAATCTCATAGCATTTTTAACATTATTTTATCTATTTTATTGCATTAAGAACTTTTCTATGCGACTAATTCAATTGTTTATCGATTGTTTAACAAACGTTTGCTCCTGCCAGTTCTCATTCGGCTGTGCCACATACATAAGTAAATTTGCTGCTGCTACTGTGTATCCAAGTCACACACACACACACACGCAGACACTCAGTTTGGTGAGAAATTCAATAGCCTTTTGCAGGCTGGCAGGCAGGCAGGCTGCTTCGTTATGGGCGCATGGCTCACCGCCGCCAATAACCACACAAATTACATTTATTTAAGTTCCGTCACATCAAACGTTTACGGCCCTTGGCCACACACACACACACACACACATACACACAGACGTGCCTTCAGCACCTCTCGCTCCCACTGCCTCTCTTCCTCCCTCACTCACTCTCTCTCTGTCTCATAACTCTGAGTCTCCATGCAACAATTGCCCATCTAATTCACTCAACTGTTCACCTGTTGGCCCCCTCTTCCCTCAGCTCTGTACTCTCTCTGTCCTCTCTCCCACCTCTTCTCTCTCTTTTCGCCACTCTCCGCTCTCTTGTTCTCTCCCTACCTCGACATTTTCGATGTTGTCGTTGTCTCTTGGCTGCCGGCGGCGCAGTTAATGTTGTCTGATTTCATTAGCGCAGTTCACGAGTCTCTGCTGCTGCCATCACTCCCCCTGCCCCTCACTCTCTCTTCCTCTTTTTCTACCTCTACAAAGGCGTATTGACAGTTTTCGTTGGCTGGCGACCTTAAAGATACACGCGTAATTTATCTCTTCACGTTTCTCGACTGCTTCGCACGCCAATTAGACAGAGCAGCAGCCGCCCCTCTTTCCAGCCTCTCTGCCTTGCAGAGCCACTAAAGCATTTTACATGAACTTGAATGAGCTTATTATTGCCGCCGCTTGTACACGACCCCCTCCCTCGTCCCCCTCCCCCTCTTCTCCTGCTTGTTGATATTATTGATACCCATGCTAAACGTATTTGTATCCGTGCATGTATCTGTGTATGTGTTTGTTATTCTGCTCTCTTTATAGGCATGGCAATTTTTCCCACCATGCTAAGCCGCTGCCCAGCACCCTCTACCTCCCCCCTCTCCACTGCCTTCCAGGCTGATGCTTGTTGTGGCTAATTTGCTTTTATTATTCGCATTAAATTTTATGCTTATGTTTATGTTTTTTTCGAATAAAAGTCGAGAGCCGATAGAAATTGAGACATTGTTGACAGTGCGAATTAGCCCAGAATTGTTGCGTCCTTATACCATTTTCATTTCCATTTCCGTTACTCGTTCTCGTTTTCGTATCCGTTTCGCTGCCGTGCATTCTAATGGCCAGTTTAGGCCAACAGTTGCTGCAGCTGCTGCCCGCGCCATGATTACGAATTGCCGTCAACGATGCTGGCAACGTACCGTTAAACGGATATTAACCATGCTGACATGTGACCGTGACCCGATGCTCACAGTCGAAGCAAGTGCCAAGTTGCAACTGCCAAGTGGCAACAGTCGAAAGTAACACTATGTAGGAGCTTGTTAGACCCGCTTTATATAGAGTGAAAGGGTATTATGACTTGTAACAAGCTGAAGGAGGCAACTCCGACCCCCTAGAGTGTATATATTGAACAGCTCAGAAGATATGGTTCGTATCTCAGTGATCATAAGAGCTAGGCTTACCAAATTCAGTGACAATGTGTCTTAATATTATACACAGCTAAAGAGTATTTTAGAATTTGTCCACGCCCTGTTCGGTCTCTGTGAATTGATAAAAATCAAATTACAATCTAAGCTTTAAAGTTAGAATCCTCATTTGATGTTCATAGTTAACTTAACTTGATCTAAATGCAACCGGATAATGAAAATAAAAGATATTTAAGACAAAGTGAAGTTCTTGGTACCGGGTATATTCAAGACGTGCATACTCAACTGTACATTCTTGCTTCATTTCCCTGTAAGGTTGATCGGCAGATTAGTTTGGATTAAAACTACAAAAGATTGCTAAATTTTTGGTTTACAGAACAATAATTCCTTTACGAAACTTGAATTTTCCTATTGTAACTTCAGATTAAATTGTTAATTGATATTTAAAAAGCCATCAAATGTTAATATTGAATGTGAAATTTGTTTAACATTTCGCAAAAAGATCTTAGAATATCATGAGTCAAATTTGATGAATCTGAATCATATTATACTTTTCTGAAATGAGTATCTCATTCAGCATTTGTCAAGCTAATTATCACACTTAAGATGATAATTACAATCACATGACACGTCAATGGAAATTCAGTTAAAATTACGCATTAAAAACACTTGAAAAACTCAAACAAACATCAGAAAAATTCAAATTCCTGAGGATTCTGTTAGATCTAGCAGAATTTCAATTAAATAATGCTGTGTGCGAGAATAATGTACACCCGAATTTCAGCAAGGGATTCTGTTTTGTGGTCCCTTTGGGGGAGTGTTTACCCCCTCAAACCCTCCTTAATTAAAATCTCGCTGTCTGGCAAATTTCAATTATGTTTTGTGACCTATCAGCGACAACAATAAACAAGGCGAATCGTTCGGCGACAACGACAACGAGCCCGACCCCGACCACGACAAGGTTGAGCCCAAACCTCCCCACCTCTCCCCGCCCCTGCCACACCGTCTCTTTGTTTGTTATGATATTCACTTGCATATGTATGAGTGTGTATATAGGTAAAGGTCTCATCATGCACTCTCCTACCCTCTCCTGCTCGCGTCACTTGGGGCTCAAACCAGAGCGTCGCATATGTGTCATAAAAACAGGCGGCGCATAACTCTGCCCCACATCCAGCTTGGCTGCTGCTTCCTCCTCCTCCCTGGCTGCCCCTTCCCTGCTGGCAGCTGGTGTTTTGTTTTTTATGCCACACCTCGATGCAAATCATTGCCACATCTGACGCACATGTGGCACGTAACAGACACAGAGACAAGCTCGTGTACATCGTCGTCGTCGTCGTCGTCGGCGTCGTCATTGCAGGATTTGTCTGTTTTCTGATTGTCGTCGGCGGTGGCTGGCGCTTGACTGCTTGCCCCCCTCCCCCCGTCCCTACTGCACACCCTACGCCCCTCCCTTGAGCACCCTCTTGCTGCCACTGCTGTTGCTGCTGCTCCAACTGTCGTCTGCTGTGACATTTTGTAGGCGCTATGGCGTGCGAAATTGTAAATTTTTGTCTCCTGGTCTCGCTGCCATCTCCCTCTGCTTCTCTACACTTCCCTCCCACTCTCCTTTCCTCTTTCCTTCTTCACTCCCCCGTGCTCTTGCCCTGCTACTGTTGCTGTTGTCCATGTTGTGCTCTGTTGTTGTTTTTGGCTATATGCATTATTAAGAATATACTCAGCTGTCAACAAGTCACAGCCCCACGCAGCTTCTGTATTTGGCTTCCCTTCTTCCACTTGACGAGGTGATTTAGCTGCCAGTCTAACTGGGTATCCAGTCATGCAAGTTGCTTTTAGCCAAGGTCGTCTAAATTTAAAATTGCAAGTGGGCAGTGGAAGCTTCCCAAAGGCCAAACTAATCCCGGGATCAACAACTGCTTGCCTACGCTCCCTTGCCCCCCTGCTAATGATCGCAGTTATTGAACTCTGACTTCCTCTCCCTCTCTTTCTTTATCACTCTCTCTCCCTCCCGCTCTTTCTCCCCCCTCTTTCTCTACCCATCTCTCATGACTGACCGGCAGTTTGACTTGCAGTAGTAGCTGCAGTCCAGTCATGGCCCTAACTGGCCCGTCGATGAATCATAAGTACGTGCCGAAAGTTTTGCTTTAGCTTTAGCCGCTTCGGCTGGCTGAGCTGCAAAAGTTGACGCTGCCGACGCCGCTGCAGCCTTTCCAGAGTTGTGTTTAAAAATTTATTTCATATTTTTTTTCGCTGACAAAACGAACAGCGAACAGAAGTTGAAGCTGAAGCAGTAGCTGAGCTGGCCGCTTTGGTATTTACTTTTCATTTATTAGAAGTAAGTTGAAAGAGAGAAAGGGAGAGAAAAAAAACGCAGTTGTTGCAGTTCTCTCCCTTCCCCCTACCCCCCTGTACAACTGCCCCTTCTACAGGCACACTTCAACTCACTTTTGGCTCGTCACTTTTGCTCATTGGACACGTGTTCACAAATATTTGTGCTACGTGGCTGAACACCTGCCGCAGCCACGCTTCGCATTCATTTGCCCCGTTTGGATACCCTAGATATGCCGCAGGGAATGCTGCAGGTATGCATGGCTGCTAAGGAAAGGCAACTGAATAGATAAGAGATGAGAGTCGATGCGCCACGTGATGATTAGCTTGGGTTTGTTATGGGATTTGTAGAGGTAGATTTATTTACTATACCTATATATATGCATGTATAGACATATTATTAAACCGACTCTTCTGCAATTGTACTTCAGCTCAATAGAATTACATGCCATTAATATAACAAAGTCTGTACCCACAACCTGCCTTATATAGGCACTTTATGGTACTACGCGCTTTTTAGTGTCCATCAAAATTGATCAGATTTGCTTGATCGCCTTTCATAGTTGCAGGGTATACAAATTTAAGCCATAAAGCAGCGGATTGTTGAAAAAACTCAACTTGACTCGACTCGACTCTATCGTAAAGCATCAAACTTTTTTTTTGCGCCATGGGAATTGAAAATTATTCCATGCTATGGTTTTAATAATCCAGGGAGTCATCCATACACATACACATATACAAATATGTGTGCATGTGTGTGTGTATATATATGTTTTGGTTTTGTTTTCAGGCTCGATTATTTACATAGCGCATAAAAAACATAAAAGCGGATGCAACAAAAATGTCAAGTATCGACAAATTTACCGGACGCGCATATTTCCATGTTGTCCCTCCCCTGCCCAACCGCGCTGTCTGTTTTTGTGTGTGAGGCGCTGATTTTCAAGGGGAAGTATCAGCAGGGTAGGGGAGGGTAGGATTGAAAGCGAGTAGAAGCTGGAGCGATTGTCGCTTTTACTAAAATCCAACACCTAAAAGTCGGCAATGGCATTTAAAAAGCATTTAACTGCTTTGTAACTGCCGAAAAGTAGGCAATACAATCTGTTTTAGTTTTAGTAGTAGACGTCAAAAATAGTAGCAGAATTTAAACATCTTGAGGACATTTCTAAAATCGGCAAAGAAGCTAACTCTCTTAGGCGTTTTAATATATAGGCAAAAGACCGCATTGTAATTTCGTATACGATATGGTTCTGGAATACTTTTTAGCATCATTCAACAAAACGATTACATTAACACCAGGCAAGCATGCTCGAGGTGAGGTCAATGAGAAATCTTTTCTACACACATATGTACATCTTTGATTAGACTTTTCTCTTTTAAACTATTCCGCACCTTAAATCAGGCCCCCATTTCTGCCACAAGAAGCCTAACCAGTTTTAAAGCGTGTAGTGCTGAAGGGTATCGACCATCAGCTGGTTATGAAATATGCTTCTATATCTTTGTTAACTGCTGCACAAGCTATAACTGCAACCTGCTCTGGCTGGAGTTTCGTCTCTATATCGGATAATTTGCTGCATTGATACATGCCAAGCGAATACAAATGTCCTGCTGAAAAACAGTTACCCTGGCAACCGCCACCCCCGCCCTTCTCCCTCTCCTGTACCTGTTCCTACCCTAGTTAAAGTCTGCAAGATACGGCAGCATCCTGCGTCACATGTCAACTGTCATCTGTCATGTTGCATCCGTTTGTGTAACTCTTTTTTTGTGTCGGGCAGATTGGGGGCGTGGTATGCAGGCAGGGGGGCAGGGTGTGGCCAATAGAAATATTATTTTGGGAATGTCCTTGAGAATTCAAGTACCACCTGCAACAGCAGCACAGCACAGCACAGCATGCGGCCACGACTCACAGGACACAGGACAGAGGACATGTCGCAACGCGTCGCGACGCGTCGTATCATGTCACCTCGCATTTGACGTAGTTAATTATTAGCGCATTTTAGTCCATTATCCGACGCGAATCTGGCGCACTCAATTGAAATGCAATTAGCGTGCACCATCGTCGTGCACTGCTATAGCTGTCTCACTCTCTCCCCTTTCCCCTTTCCCGCTGCCACCCACACTCCTACTTCGTAGCGCGCCTCCGTCATGGATGACGTATGACCATTAAATGAGGACACGTGCCTGCCTGACTGTCTCCCTGCCTATCTGTTATCCTGCCTTCCTCCATAGTACTTCTCCTCGTCCTCTCCGCGATATGCATGCACAATGTAGAACAACTAAAACAATTTCGTTTAACAACAACAACAACTCGAGCAGGAACAACGGTTAAAAGGGGAACAACAACAGCAATCGCCATTTGTCAGCGAAACGGGGAAAAGTGTTTAATTGTATTACAACTACAAAAGTGACGTTTTCCCTGTGTAGTTTTTCCCATGTATGGTAAGGAGAGCTACGAGGTTTTTATTTAATTTAGCGGCAAACATTTTTTGATGTTTTCT
This sequence comes from Zaprionus lachaisei, assembly GCA_018901815.1. Classification (NCBI taxonomy): domain Eukaryota; kingdom Metazoa; phylum Arthropoda; class Insecta; order Diptera; family Drosophilidae; genus Zaprionus; species Zaprionus lachaisei. Next base: position 47,843 of record JAEIFI010000054.1, read on the forward strand.
ACAGGGTAGAAAGAAGAGAGAGAGTGAATGGAAACAGGGATGTGCAGCAACTTCGATAATATTATTACAATAAATCACAAGCTTAAAATCTGCATCATTAGTTTATGATATTTTATTATACATTATTTTTAAATAATATCTTATGTTATATTTTTTATAATTCACTGCCATATTTCCAGCCATGCAATAAGTTTAGAGCTTTCTTCTATTTTCCTACTCTTTACACATAAGTATGCTACATTTTTTTGCTAGCCTTGTACTCCCTCTCTCTTTCATCCTCAATTCACTTCACTTCTTCGCAATGGATATCTGCAAGTCAATCATGCTCGATTGACCAGTTTATTTTTTAGTACTTACAATAAAATTGTTTACGTCGCTCTCAGTTGATGCCTATAAATCTTTGAGGGCGAGTCAGTTGTTGTAAGAGGGGGAGGAGGTGCACGCTACCTACACCACTACACTTTGTGACATCCTCTCTGTAGCTGCCACCTCAGTCCAGTTGGTTAACAAAGCTTGACACTTATCAAACTCAGCCAGCGCTTATAACGGGGCTGCGGTTTGGAGCGAGCGCAATAAAAAACGGAGTAGCCGGGCAAAATAATAAAAAAAAGGACAGCGGCAAACAATTATTGTCAAACGCAGAGCGTGACGCACACATGGATAACAATAACACACACACGCACACGTCGCACACACTCAAGCAGGGACACACATGCCTGGCTGACAATTTTCGAGTTTTGCGCTGACAGGCTGCTCCCAACCCCTCACACCATACCTTCCTCCTCCTTGATGCCATATTTCTTCCATTCCCGCCCCCCCCTTCCTTTCGCCTGCCCTGCATAGATACCCAAGCGCAGCCAAGGCGCACCCAAAGCGAACCCTCGACAGCTTTTAGTGCCACATAATTTCTTCGGTCCGGTATTAGTTTTACGCTTATTACGGTTCCCTCCCTTTCTCCTTGTGCCTCTATATCTTCTTCCTTGCGTCGCAATGTAGTTACACTTGCCCTCAGCTTACGCCGCATTACCGAGGGATAAACTGGGGGCTCAAGGGGGGATAGAGAAGGAGAACATTCGCAGTCTTGATATCATTAACTTATTGCATTTTCATTCCACACATTCCACGTTACGCCCCAATGGCCACAGCCCTTGGCCATATTTATGCATAAGATCAAGTCAGAGCGGGGCTTCGAAAGGGAGCCAAAGTGTTCATCTATCAAGTGGCAGGGGAAAAAGAAGAGGAGCAGAGAGGGGGGTGGAACTACCGCTCACGTAGCTGTATGTGGAAAATATTATTTATGCACGTAACTAGTTTGTCATGTTATCCTTCTGCTTGAAGTAACTTTCAGCTGCCCCCCCACTCACCTGTTTCCCCTGCGCTCCCCTTCATGCCTTCCTCCTTCAGCTGGTTGTTAGGCTACATCCCTCTACTATCACTCTGACGATGATGTGCTCCACTTTATTGCCAAGTGCTGGACGCACTTCGCATTAAGTAGCTTCCATCTTCCCCTCCACCCCAGCCAGTTCCACCTGCCACATGTGACGTCATGGGGCTTTTTTTTGCAACGAAATCATTTGACATTTACGTGCCACTCTTATACGCCCTTGTCTTATACGCCATGCCAGAGCAAAGCGCTGAATTGTCTTTTCGAACTTCAGTTCGAAATAGAATAACATATTTTAAACGCTCTCTCTCTCTCTCTCTCTCTCTATCGGAGTTGACCGTGAAATTGTTGTCAGCAGTAACAGGAATAACTGGACTAACTATCTATCGCCGCTCTGGGCTACTCCACTGGCCAGTTGGACGGCAGCAGCGCGGACCGCACACGCCTGTCGCCACATAACCCTAATCAAAGCCAGCCAAGCATAAAGTCGACTTTGGTGCCTCATCAAAATCACTTTATGCTAATGGACACATTTGCATAATTTCCAAGTATTCCCAGCTTCCTCGTCCTACTAAGCCCAACACACAGCGCAACACACAACAAAACAACAACAAAACAAAGCAAAGCGAAACAAGTGGAAAGCAAAACAAAACAAATATATTTCATACGGCAACTTTGGCAATAATAACTCCAGGCTTTAAATAAATAAATACACTGCCTGAAATGGAGAAGAATAGCTTGCCAATACTGCAAATCAATACTATGGAAAGGACAGGCCTGAGAAATTCATGCAAATATTTTGCCGGCTTCTGACTGAAATATTTCCATATTATTTCTGTTTTTCAAAGTTGCCACATAAAACAAACTGTTCGTAAATATTTTAATAATTTCTATTTGTTTGTTGTTCAAAGATTGTTACTTATTTAAGTGTTTATTGAACCTTCAGTTAAGTACACTGCCAGAAAGGCAGCTCAACATATTTTCATTGGAATTTCTTTCTAATTAACTTTAAATTGTTTTTCCTATTTTCTAATCCATGACTATTTATTATTGAATTCTCTTTCCACATTTAAATTCAATTCATTTTAATTCCAATCCATTATTAGCATATTCTTTTCTTCACACGAGTCATGTCAAACGAATATAACCACCCATTTTTCTCTTCTCTCAGTGTACATATAAATTCTTTTGCGCTGTTCGCTTAAAAAACTATTATTGACATTTTCATAGCACGTGAATTATTGTAAACGGACATGTGCAATCCGTGTTCCCCATTGCCGGCACCGTCCGTCCTGGGTGCGATGTCCAGCCAAGACTCCCCTCGATATGTGTGCCATATTTCACGGTGTTCGCACTTGGCGGTTTGCTGGATTTACCTGCTGTTGGACCCGCTTCCTCCTGCCCCTTCTCCTGCTTCTCCACCTCTGGCCATTGCCACCTGCCACATGCGACGGAAACTGTTGGTTATACGCTCAAGTTCCGGTAATTATTTGATATAGGCCAACAGACTGCCGTTGGAAGTGTGCGTGTGTGTGTAAGGACCGTCCGCTTGTTATTTCGTATTTACGTTCAGGTTTATTCCTGTCGGCATTTCCAACTTTTTCATATGGTCACGTAATGCATAAAAACCTGTTACGCAGCGAGGAAGGGGCACGGCCTGAGCAACAAACAGTGTTGGCAGTCGGCCTGCTTCAATCGTGCTTTGATTCATTGATTCACAAATAGGCAGAGGGGGCTCTGCCTGCCTCTCCCCCTGCTACTCACCGTCTCTCTCTCACACACACACACATCTATTCATCAGCTGCGCTCGAGTGTTCATAAAAAAATTTAATCTTCAGCTCAATTAGCGGTCACCTTCCCCCGCCCTTCCCCGGGGCACACTTCTGCTGTCGTTGTCCTCAACTGGCACCTACTCCCCCTACTTGAGCCTAGGTAAGACAGTGAGAGAGACAAAGAGACACAGAGAGAGAAAGAGAGAGAGGCGCAATTAGAAATGATTTATGCCGCGCCATCAGGGTCAAAGGACTCTGTCAATTGCAGTCGCAGCACTTTTATGAGCTGAAAGTGCCACGCCTTCTCCCTGCTACTTGTCCTACTGTTGTTTTTACTCGCAGTACTTAAAGTTCGCTTCAGCCTCAGCCACTCCCCTTGCTCTCCCCCTTCTCTGCTCCGCTGACCGCGCTTTCCCGCAATGAAGTCATCTGGAATCTGCGGCTTGTCGTCATCATAAAAAGCGCCTGTTGCCCCCTCCCCACTTTCTGCCTCTCACACACTCCAGCTCTCTCTTTTTTTTTTGCCTCCATCCCCTCTCCCTTTGTCTGCTGCTGGCTGCGCGTTTTTATGGCTTTTAATTTGATATGCGTAATTTACATAAACAGCTCATTTAGTTAATACAAGAGTGGACAAATCATTTTGAACACTGTGCAGCATGTTTGCTGTTTATGACTCACTCAATGATTGACTGCTTCACTGACTGAAGGCACAACAAACGTGCAGACAGACGGGCAGACAAACAGACAGACGGAGAGACGGACAGACAGAGCCACTTAGAGCCTGTTTGGCTGTGCAATCGATGCGAAAATGCCTGACAGCATAAATTAACAGCTTATTCTAACTCACACACACACACACTAGCGTGTTATACACAGACACACACACACTACATATATACACACATAGTACACCCTCTCTGTCTATACACCGCCGCCGAACTGCAATTGGCAATTATTAATTGCACAGGTGAAACGGATACACAAGCGCAACACGAATCCATTTGCAGTGATTGCCCAGCGGGAGTTGAAGCCCCAAACTTGGCTCAATTTGGCTAAGAAAGACAAAATTCCAGCTAATTACCGCACAGCCAAAGACCACAAGTGCCTGGCTGCCACCAGCGGTATATTTTAGCGCGAAACTAGCTGAAAGTAGCGGCAAATAACTTGGCAGTAAATGTACAATGTTTTTACTAGACAGATGACGAAGGAATTTCTAGTTTTTCGGTTTTTCGGAATTTCGGTTTTTAATTAAATAAATAATAAATATATGTGTTTAGATTGAAATTAAATAGTTTAATAGACAATAAATATGTTTTCTAACCTGCATAAACTATAAAAATATGTCTTAGAAATATTTAGCAATAAAATAATTAGCTAACATTGAGCAACAGCTTTATCAATAATATTATTGACTCTCTAAGAATTACTTTGAAAACATGTAAATTGTCTATAAATATACAAACTAATTAGTTTAGATGCACTAATTGTAGCTTGTAAATAGCTAAGCCTATGTGTATACAACATAATTAGTTAATATTCACTAATTTCTAGCTTGAAAACAGCTAAGCTGTATAGACTGCTCTTGATCACTGATCTTTTACCTGGCTGACGAGTCTATTTGCCAAACGGCGCTTTGCTTATCGGTAAGCGTCAATCAGTTATCGGCAATTGCATCATCGGCACAAGTCAAGTGCCAACGGGTAAGTGGCAAGTGGCAAGAGGCAAGTGCTGCTCTGCTGCAACTTGAACACACAACTAACTGAATATGCAATGAGGCAGAAGCCGAAACCTCAAGAGAAAGCCAACTGCGATTGCCGCTACTACACTCGGTCGCTGCCTACTTCAATGCAAGCTCCCACTCTTGCTGCCACACCTCCTTCCCCTTGCACATCCCCTTCCTTGTTGCCTTGTCTCGTTATCATTGGTAAATAGTAAATTGCCTACCAAATACCAAGCAATTATCAAACATAAATGGCAAAAATTATTAATTACCTTCAAATGTCTGTCAGTCTCAAGTGTGTCTGTATGTGTGGGAGTGTATCTAACTGCAAGTATGTGTGTGTGTGTGTGTGTGTGGGTGTATGTGTGTATAGTAATTGCCATCATTGTGTGCAATTGATTGCATCTCTGGCCGAGGGGCGCCAATGTAAACAAACCAATTAAGGACCAAGTGCAGAGACCCAATCACAGCAACAACAATAATAACAACAAGAGGAGCAACAACAACAACAAGAGGAACATGTGTCAGTCGAGCAAAAAGGGGGGTTTGGTCAACGTCGACGGCAACGTCAGCGTCAGGTCACACAAAATGGCAGCCAATGAAAATCAGAGCAAATGGAGCCAATTGTTTTATGAACTTATTGCTCGCTCTTTTATCTTTCTGCAAGGCCTCCATGAGCTGCTCCTCTTGCCCCCCCCTTCTCTCTCTCTCTCTATCCGCACCCCTCTGCAGCACCCCCTGTGATATGTTTGCGCCGCAACAGAAATAGGAAAGCAGAAGGAGGCGGAGGCACTGGTGAAGGGAGTTGGCAGAGACTGTCGAGACAGCGCAAAACAAAAAGAATTGGTTGACTGTTTAAGCCCCGACGAAGCTTATATGCCCTAATAAATAGGTTAATGGGGAATATAGTATAGTATACATAGTATAATAAAGTAGAAAATACTATATAAAGATCTAATTCATTCTATCAAGTCAATACATATTTGGCAACTGATACTTTCTATATTGGAGATATCATCATGATTTTGTGCTGATGTAGTGTATATTAAGCTGAAATCATGCATACATATATACAAATATATATCTCTCATGATGATCGTACATTATAAGCTCTGCCACGCCCCTCTTGCTGGCGTTACACATGAGCTGAACAACTTATTATACCCTACACAAGAGTAGAAAGAAAGTATAGAAATGCTTATGCTGCAAGAACTACAAGACAGACAGAGCGACAAGAGAGAGAAAGAGACAGGACGAATATTTGTCTACATATGGAAGATATATGCTTGTGCGTGTGTGGCAAGAGGGGGGGATGGGCAAAGAAGGCATTCGGCATGAGACTGTAGCACAAAATGTATTGCAAACAAATTGTCAAGTATTTTTGCGGCTTACATCTTGGTTGGAACTCGTCTGCTCTCAGTTCCCCCCTCTCCCTCTCTTTGGCTCCCTCCACTTGGTCTCACTGTCGCTTGAGCTGCAAAAAGTCCACTCAGAGACGCCGCGGGGACACTTGCCCAGGCATTCGGTTGGCTTTGGCTGGCACAGCTGGGCGCATCTGCCCTGACCGAAACTGCGCGCTGTCGCTTTTGCAAGTCGAACTGACTTTTGGCATGTGCTTAAGTCCTTGTCTCCCTGCCTGCCATCTCCCTCTCTCTCTCTCTCTCTCTCTCTCTCTATCTATGCCCACACATCTCCCTCTCTCACACACAGCTGCCTCTTTTTCTGTCTTTCTCTCTCTGTTCGTCAGTCTCTTCAGCTAAAGAAATTGCCATAGAAATTATGAGCAGTTGCTGATGATATTTTTTTTCTGTTGGGTAAAGTGCAAGTGACACTTGTTTTGCTCACCCTCCTCTCTGCTCCTGCCTCTCTTCTTGCTGCTTTGCCAACAGGTTATACTGTTGTGCGCCCATTTATTATTTATTGTAATTAATATGGGCGCATTACCCATACGCCAGGTGTGCCAGTCTGTCAAACTTCTCTAACAAACTTTTTGCTGCTTAATTATTTGCATGTGTATGTGTGAGTGTGGGTGTAAGTGTGTTCAGCTGTGAGTCTGGCTGCCTGTGTGCGTGTTTTTGGCACGCGGCTAATCAAACTTTAAATAGAATTTTGCAACACAAGTTGCACCACAAGCTACACTGCAAGAAAAGTCCTCTTGGAAATATAATTTAATTACTATTACTATGTACAATGTACATTACAATGTATTGCACATTGCACTTTAAGAACTTACCCAGAAATATGTAATTAAATAAAATTCCGCGCCTTGGCAACTTTACAATTTTATTCTCATTGTTTTCTCAGAGATTCTTGAAAAACTACTGAGCTTGGCTTTGAAAACAATGAACACACACACACACAAAAGTTTGGCATAGTTTGGAAACACCTTAAGTCGGAAACCGCAGTCGAAGCAGGCACATTCCCAAAAATGATTCGAAATTCCCGAAAAAAGAATGAAAGAAAGAAAGAAGGAAAGAGAGAAAGTTTTCAGCAAAGTCAAAGTTAAGAAATTCTAATTTAAGTACTTTTTGGCCAACAAACATAGACACACTCTCATGTACATATATATTTTTTGCTGTGTAGAGGGCAAGCAAGGAGTAACCCCCTTCCCCCTCCACGAGACGCCCCTGCAACACGTACATATCAGAAATGTTTTACAAAGTGAAAATGCATGAAACGTGTGCGCTGCGAGTTCGTACGGTTAACTTGCTTAGTTTCCACTGCTATTGCTATTGTTGTTGTTATTATTGTTGTTACTATTGTTGTTGTTGCTTGTTTGTTTTCCACAAAGGTGCCGCCTGCCACATAGCACAAAAGTTTTTGCCAAAATGTTTTCGCTACAGTTTCCCCCAAAGTCGAAGTCGAACTCGTCTACGTCTTCGTCTGCTGTCTCCGTGTCTCGTTTGCTGCTGCATGTGCAACTGCAGCAAGAACAGGAGCAACAACTGCAAATGGCGACACATTTCAGGCATTTGCAACACTTTTTGCTAGCCACAATTGTTTGCCAAGTGGCAGCAGCAACGGCAGCAACAACAACATCAGCTCCATCCGTCAGCAATCGCACCCGCTGCGCTGTGCCGCTGCAGCTCTGCTGCTGATGTTGCTGCTGCTGCTGCTGCTACCGTTGCCGGTGCCACATAAGCTCAAGTCGTGCTGCCTGGTGTTGAAAAGCGGCTCATAAACGGTAAGCTGCTTAGAGGCAAATGCACAAGCAGCGATGGCACCGAGCTAGCAACCAGGTAGAGCAGCCAACCTGCTCGTGTGCCACATCGACAACTGTCTCTCTCTCTCACCTTTCCCACTCTCTCGCCTGGCGTTGGCAGCGACATGTCATGCCACGGCACACTTTACGCTTTATTTCAATTTATAAGTAAACCCCTTTTTAACACCAAATCCCTTAAGTCTTCTTCCCTGCCCTGATCTTTCCTCTCTCTCTCTTTCTCTCCCTAGCAATATTTATTTTAAAGCAAATAAGTTCATAAATATGTGGCAGTTTCTGTCGTGGCAACCCAGCGTGATTAGACGCGGCAAGCACATGCTAAAAGCCGCCCAAGGCTTGTTCTCACATTTCTCTTTTCTGCTTTTATTCGTTATCCTATTTTCGCTTCCCCCGCTCTACCCGATATACATAGACAACTTCAGGCTGCTGCTGATTGTTAATGTTTGCTAAAGCTGCTCATGATTCTGCGTTTTATGGGGCAAGAGAGGGGAACAGAGGAATTCCTTGCTAGAAGAAAACAATTTACAAAAGGTGTTCCTGGAATCGTAAAACACTTTAATCATTGCAGATACTTGAGAAGGGATTCACCACAGCTGGAAGTTGTGAACCTTTTCTCCAGTAGGTGGAAGACTGAAGTAAGTTCAATGCTAACATTCTTTTTGTAAGGTTATATGATAAGGTTGTCTTGATTTTGTAGAATATAAAGGAAGAAGAAAAGGTTTTATAAATTCATGAAAAGTTACAGATTGAAAGAACATAATATAAATTATTTATACACCCGTGACTTATAGGGTAAAAAGGTATTATTACTTTGTGAATGTTTGTACGAAAACCTAGATATAAAAGCCTATAGCTAAGGGTACCAAATTTAGTTCTTATATTTGCTATTATTGCAGGCAGATCAATCCCATTTCCTTTTGTTTTTCCCACTCCTCTTTCAATGACATTTTATAGATAAAATCCAAATTCTATCTTTTTCTTAATCACAAAACCTTAACCTAAACAACCTACTTGCAATCGATCAATTTACTATGCAATAGTAATATACTATGCAATAGTCAATGTATAGCGTAGCTATCTTGGTGGTCAGACGTGTTTAGCCTTTGCTCCCTGTGTTTTTGTAATTCTTGCGATTTTATTTGCCTATGTGGTGTAATTATTAGTGCGGTATTTTATTAGTGCTAACCTTGTAAGTACAACCGTAGAAGTAACAAACTAATACTTTTATTAGTCAATTCGCAAACTAATATTCCTAATTTTGCACTTGCGCGTCTTTGGCGTCAAGTTTTTGTTTCTGTTTTGATTAACATTCCCACGCTCTCCCGCTCTCCCGGTAACGAAATTATATTTCTCTCTGAGTAAGTTGTGTAGTGCTGTTGTTGTAAACGTCACAGCTGTTGTTGTTTTGTTTACTTCGTTGTGCTCGCTAGATTTGCAGTTTTATTGTCGTACTTGCTTGCTTGCCTGTTTTCGGCGCTGTAACTGTTTCTTGCTCTCTCAAGAAATTTATTTCACTTAATCTGTTTTCTTTTTTGCTCTTCGTTGTCTCCTACATTTTAAAGGCATATTAATTATCACAATCATGGTGTCGTGCTCAGCAGCAATTTGCTTATGTTCTTCTGATCCTAAGGCGGATTACATTGGTTGCTGGCTCTGTGATAATTTTTGTCACTTAAAATGCTGTGACCTAACTGTGCGGGTTAGGGACGCCGTCCATGCCAATACTGGTCTCAGATGGTCGTGTGAAACGTGTCGTGTGGCTGAATCCGATTTACGGAAAATCCATAAGAAAACCAAACTTGGGTTTTATAAGATACGCACAGCTTTCTCTAATCTCCAATCTGAATTTTTGGAGATGGAGGCCAAATTTAACGCCTTTACGGTTCCTAGCAAACCACCGGCTCCTTTAAGTGTTCCTTTAGATTCGGTCTCTACGAATTTAAAGCTCACCAACCTACCTTCCTCTCAGGCTTCTTCTCCCGATCTTCTAAGCCTACTCTCCCCTATACCGTCTTGCTCTTCTAACTGCACAAAAAAAAAAAAGACTAGCAGCAAAGTTACCGCACCCAAACCTCTTGCTCCTCCTCTTGTGCCTACTCCCATTACGAGCAACGACAACAACATAAAGGGAAATTTTCCCGCAATAATGCCTGCTACTAAGGCACAGAGTATAAAACCTCTGATTGCGATTAAACCCAAAAAATTGGTGTTTATCTCTCGTTTGGCGCCGGACACTTCCATAGAAGATGTACAATCGTACATCCTAGCAAAGCTGCCTTTAATTAACTTTACAATTGAAAAATTCAATTTCAAATTTAAGCGCGACATTTCTTCTTTCAAAATTAGTCTCCCAGCAGAACAGTTTAAAGACGTTTGCGCTACTTCCTTTTGGCCGCCTGACCTTATTGTTAAGGAGTTTACTCCTAAACAAAAAAGCCGTACTGCCGTTAATCTTCCCACGGTGGCCGTAACTTCGCCAAAAAACTCAACAAATTCAAAGTCTTCAAAAAACTGAACTTTTCATTTCTTCTTGCCTCCGAAAATGTTAGGGGTCCTACAAAAAAACTTTCTTCTTTAAATCTATCCTATCAAAATGTTAGAGGTCTCTGTAGTAAAATCTCTAGTCTTTATCTTAATAGTCTTGCCTTTTCTTCCCAAATTATTGCTTTTACCGAAACCTGGTTAAAACCAGAGATTCTAAGCTCTGAAGTCTTTCCAGATAGGTATACAACATACAGGCTTGATCGACCTGACCGACGGGGTGGTGGAGTACTGATTGCAGTAGACTCCAACATTGAGTCGGACCTTTTACAACCGGAGTTTCAATTTAACATTGAACTTATTTGTGTAAAACTACACTTTCCCGGTTTTTTCTTGTATATAACCTGCTCCTATATTCCGCCGTCATCGGAATTATCAGTCTACTTGCAACACTTGTCTGCAATTAAGACTTTTTTTCACCTGCTATCAGACAGAGATCACTTCATAGTCCTGGGCGACTTTAATATCCCAGAATGTAATTGGATATCTAGTGCTGAAGGAAACTTCCTTTTGCCTTCCCGGCAACATGACCTATTTGACGGTTTGTTTGACATGTCTTTGTCGCAGGTCAATCATGTCGGAAACTCCCTGAACAGATTGCTTGATTTATGTTTCACCTCTGATCCTTCCAAGGTGATTGTAGACAGGGTACAACCCCTTTCCCTACCGGAAGATCCTTATCATCCTACTTTCGAAGTGAATTTCGACTTGGGTATTAGTATTGTGAATAAAAGTGAAAGGCCGTGTAATCGCGTGCGCTGCTTTAAGAAAGCAGACTTTGAAACTCTAAATTTTTTAATTTCACATTGTGATTGGTCTGATTTTTATGCATCAACTGATATGTCAGTTGCAACTAATATCTTTTATAACACCCTAAACTCTGTTCTTGATATCTGTGTTCCGTTATCCTATCCGTTATGCTCAAGCAAACCCCCTTGGTTTACAAAAGAGCTGTCTCGCTTAAAAAACTTAAAGAGTAGCTTATTCAAGAAATATAAGCAAAGAAATGCACCGCTTGTCTTCTCCCGCTACCTATCTGCTCGGGCAAATTTTACCGTGCTGAACGCGAAATGTTATAAAAACTATTTGACCAGATGTAGGTTTCAGTTTTTTCAGAATCCTAAAAAGTTTTATAGTTTTGTTAACATGAAGCGTAGGTCAGCGGTCTTTCCTTCTAAACTTTCGTTTGATAACGCTGAGGCGGACACAGATCAGGCCATGGCCGATATGTTTGCTAAGTTTTTTCAAACAACTTATTCTTCTTCTACGCCAAGCATTCATTCTTATCCATATAGTGTACCCAGTTCAAATGGCATCTTCACACCGTTACTGAACGAAAGTTCACTTTTTAAGGATCTTAGCTTAGTTAAACCAGTCTTTTCACCAGGTCCCGATGGTATCCCCGCCTGTGTACTTAGATATTGTGCCAATTCCTTATGTAAGCCATTGCTCAAATTATTTTCGCTGTCCTTAGACACCGCCTCCTTTCCCTCCATATGGAAGGAATCATTTATTATACCTTTATTCAAAAAAGGCAGTAAGTCTGATGCAAGTAATTATAGAGGTATCTCTAAATTATCGGCTATACCTAAATTCTTCGAGAATGTTATAACTCCTCACTTGCAACATTTTAGCAGATCCGTTATATCCCCTTTTCAACACGGATTCGTAAAACGTCGTTCTACCACGACAAATTTGCTTGAGCTGACATCCTTTGTGGTAAAAGGATTTCAGAAAAATCTTCAAACCGATGTCATTTATACTGATTTCAGTAAGGCATTTGACTCAGTCAACCATTCTCTTCTTGCACATAAACTGAATCTTCTCGGTTTCTCACCAAAACTTCTTAGTTGGATTGTGAGCTATTTGGATGACAGAACCCAACGAGTCCTCTTTAAGAATAATCTTTCTTACCCCGTTCATGCCACATCTGGGGTTCCTCAGGGGAAGCCATTTAGGTCCCCTGCTTTTTACACTTTTCATCAATGACCTTCCAACGGTCATACTTAATTCCCGTACTCTCATGTATGCTGATGATGTCAAGCTCTGTTTTCAATTTAGAGACGACTCCTGTCATTTACGCCTTCAATCTGACTTAAATTGTTTCTATTCTTGGTGTCGTGCAAATCTCCTTAATCTGAACAGCTCCAAATGCAAGCTGATGACATTCTCACGAGCCTGTCCAAAGTACGTATCTTACTCTCTTTGTGGTTGTACCTTGGAAAGAATTTCCCTGGTCGATGATCTAGGTGTCCGTTTGGACCGCAAACTCAAGTTTTGCGAACATATATCATCAATGGTTAATAAAGCTATGGGTGTGCTCGGCTTTATTAAGAGATGGTCTAAGGAGTTTGACGATCCTTACCTAACTAAGACTCTTTTCACCTCGCTTGTTCGTCCAATTCTAGAGTACGGATCATGTGTCTGGAGTCCTCAGTACACAGTTCACAAGGATCGCATTGAATCCGTACAGAAAAACTTTTTAATTTTTGCCTTGCGAGGCCTTAACTGGGACGTAAATTCAAGACTTCCTTCCTATCCTAGTAGACTTTTGTTACTAAATCTGCCTTCCCTAGCCAATCGTAGAACTATGCTTGGTGTGGTATTTATTTATAACCTTATACAAGGGGACATAGATAGTAACGACTTGCTTAGTCGACTACACTTCTCTGTCCCTGGTAGAATCACCCGTAACTATCTTCCTCTAAAACTTTCCAATTGTAGTTCGAATTATGCCCTGCATGAGCCTTTCAGGGTACTATGTTCGGACTATAATAAACTATATTACATTATCGCTAACAACAACAATAATTCTGTATCTTGCTTAAAAGTACAAATCCTTACTCACCTTTCTAGTAACTAGTTTAATATATACTTATCTTCTTTCTAGTAACAGTAGTACTTTTTAACTAACTGCATGTTTGAACATTCTAATCGCTATTTTGATTAGGTTTTGCTTACTAACACTAACTCTCCTGATCTGATTGGGTTTTTCTGGGTTTTCCCCAATCCTCTGCAACAAATGTTGGATCGGCTCTTTCATTTTTTTATCCCAATGTAAACTCAATTCAATTAATTTATTTTTATTTCTTTTCTCACAGTTAAGATTTTACTTTTAACTTAAAATTATTAATTATAACTATTAATTGTATTTTTTTCTTTACTTTTAAACAGTCGACTGACCTTAGTCCGACTATAAACTAATTAAATAAATAAATAAATAAAAAATATAATTGTCAAATGTTAATGTCTATCTACAGTATATACTGTATTCTAAATTTTCATTTTGTATTTCCAGTTTAAAACCGTAGGACCTTCATCAAATTTGCTTCTAAACATCTCATTTTAATATTTGCCACGCCTTCTTTAACCTTTCTATAGATCTGTTTTGTATTTTTAGTCTTTTTCTATTTATTTATTTTATTTAATTAGTTTATAGTCGGACTAAGGTCAGTCGACTGTTTAAAAGTAAAGAAAAAACAATTAATAGTTATAATTAATAATTTTAAGTTAAAAGTAAAATCTAATCTGTGAGATAATCATGCATATTACCTCACACTCGCACTATGCTAAAGAGCTGCAGGTCCGCCTTCTTGTCACATTGTTGCACTTGCAGCAAGAGCGGCAATTAAAGCTAAGTTGAGCGAACCGCCTCGTCTCCACGCTGAAGACTGAAGACTTTGGATATAGCCATAAATCATGCTCCACTCGGAGGCACATAGACGAGTGTATGGCTGTATATATATGTATGTGTGTGTGTGTTTGTGTGTGTGTAATTTGCCGGGTGTTTAGAAGGCGACGCTGTCTGCCAATAAAGTAATTTGTATAAACAATATAATTCATTGCCGAGTCCCATTTATCATAGCAGGAGAGATGGGAAGACAAACCAGGAGAGAGAGCGAGACGAAGGAGGGGAGAGAGAGAGATAGTGAGACAGTAGACAGGAGACGAAACCCTTCTGCTCGTGGGCAAATAATCAGGCGCATCTCTTATTTATGCCATCGAAGATGATGATGATAATGATGGTGATGATGTTGTTGTTGATGACGAGCCCGATGACGATGATGATGATTGCCAACTTGACAACTGTCAACTGTCAGCGACAACTACAACAACAACAACGAAGGAGACAGGAGACGGGGAACGTCACTAGAAACTACAGACAGAGATGGGCATACAGATAGCAAAGTGAGAGAGACAGACTGACTGACTGAGACAGAGAGAGACAATTCAGTCTGTCGCTTGGGCGCTGAAAAATTGTTAAGCATTTGTTTTGACAGCGCGTTTTGACAATACAAAGCAGACAAATAACAGAGAACGGTGTAAGGCTGAGGCAGGCGACAAGCAGCACAAGAAAAGAAGGCATAACAAAGATGGAAGACGACACGGCAAAGTTGAAGAATGTGGGGAAGTAAGAAAGGGGGGATGGGAACTTGAAGATGGTAAATTAATTGTGTCTTGTGACGTGTGCAAAGGCGAGTTGAATAGAGAGAGAGACATAGAGAAAGGGAGAGATAGAGAAAAAACGTAGGTGAATAGAATAACGAATGAAAGAGAATGATGGTGAGACAGAAACAGAGAAGGTTAAGAAAGGAAGAACGCGGAAGAGGAAGTACAGATAGAGGACATGAAATGGAGAAGATGTAGTGAGGAAAAATAAAAGGGAGAGGGGACAGAATAAGAGAGAAAGAAATGTGGAAGACGATGGAGTTAAAGATGTTGAACAGAAGTTGAGACAGAGATTAGGGAGTAAAAACAGGGAGAAAAACTAAAAGAACACAAAGAAATGAGGAAAGAAAAGAAAAGGAGTTAGGGTCGAATGAAATTAAAGATGGGTAACACATGAAGAAAGGGTTAGAGGAATAGGTAGTGGTTTAGGGAGATTGAAGACAAAAGGACGGAAGAAGAAAGATATAGGTTACAAATGAAAAGAAAGAAGACAAGGCTGAGCAACAGAAATAAGAATAGAAAGAGAAGAAAGCAACAACGAGTTGAAATATCCTCAACGAGGAAGTGATAGAAAGAATGATGGTGAAAAGGTTAGATATACATAGTTAGAGAAGTAAAGTCACAAATATCATAAAATATGACTAAACCTTACTATATATTATTACTATATATAATATTAATTATCGCACAAACTCCCAATATATCATTATCTCAATACTGATCACACACATTAATCTAACATAAACATGAGTTGCAAATTGCAATCTATTGATCTACGATGAGCTGCTTATCTTTGAAACCATTGGACCTTGAAATGGAACTTCATATTTGTCTGCCGGAAAATCGAGCTGCAACTGTAGCTGCGAATATGGCCAATAAATACTTGGCTCCTACTTGGCAGGTTGCGCCGTCAGTCGCCAACTTATCAGGCGACCCAATGAAAACAAAGCGTCAGCCCCTATGCACGTGTATGCAAGAGTTATGTGTGTCGACGGGTGTGTGTGTGTGTGTGTGCGAGTTATGTCTGGTGTGGGGTGTGTGAGAGAATTTCAGGGTGTGCGTGTGTGAGTGTGTGTGGCACGTTGTGTTTGCGCGAATTTCAATTTGTATATTACCTCATATGATATGAGTATTGGAGCGCATTTCTTATGCAGCAGACGGCACACACACATACACACACATAGACAGACAGAGAGTGTGTGCAGACAATGAAATTTATGGAAATAGAAGACGGCATAGCGGCGTAGTCAACGCACACGAAGAATATGCTACAAATTTGCTTTATTTAATATGCAAAAAAAAAAGGAAAGCAGAAAAGAAGCAAAAAAGTTGTAAAGTTTTTACATTCGGCACGAGTTGTTGTTGTTGCCAGTACTGCTGAGCTATGCGCAGTATGTGGCAGGGTATGTTAAGTTCGGATCGGTGTGTCAGAAATGTATACCCTGTACTAAGTAGCAGCGCAGTTGAGTGACTTGAACCGTGTGACAGTTTCAAATTTGGGATAAGAA
Source organism: Zaprionus lachaisei (assembly GCA_018901815.1). Lineage (NCBI taxonomy): Eukaryota > Metazoa > Arthropoda > Insecta > Diptera > Drosophilidae > Zaprionus > Zaprionus lachaisei. Next base: position 64,437 of record JAEIFI010000054.1, read on the forward strand.
TGAAGCTGAGCAAGTGAAGCTTGTGATATGCTGAGCTAAGGCAAGTTGTAAGAGAGTGTAGTCGCTGCTTGAAGGAGTTCATACTCCTAGTTGTGCTTTCCTGTTGCAGGGTATCTTACTGTGTGGTAGCTGCTGCACTGTCGCGTCTCTTGGCCCTGTTGCCTGTTTGTTTTTTCTGCTGCTGCATTGCACTGTCAGACAAAGTATGTAATGTGCTTTCATATGATTTCATTTCTGCTCGCAAGCAGTGCCCGTCACCCCCCTCACTTCTATCTCCTCTGCCCTGTCTATAGCCCCCTATAGACTGCCGTCAATCTGCTCCTTGCACAGCTTGAGAAAGTTTCTTGCAAGCGACTTTGCCACGTATGAATAACTTGACGTGATGCGTTGCCTGCTCGACGCTTCTTCTGCTGCTGCCGGCTTACGCTCTTCTACTCCCTCTCCCTACTCCGCTCCCCCCCTTGCTTGGGTTTAAAGGCAGCCGCACAGTGCCTTAAATTGTTTTCGGACACGCTGGCCAAAAAGCAATTTGTTGTGCAATTTGCAGTGAAAAGTGAAAGGGAAAGCGAACAAGCAAAGCACAGTGTAGTACAGTGTACATTGTCTGCCAGTCCCACTGTCCCCTATCCAGTGTTCACTGCACATTGTACTCAATGTCTGCAGCAGCACTGTGTGCCCAGCTCTCCCCTGCTCTGCTATGCTGTCCTGTCCAGTGCTGGCCATGTCGACAGGCGTCGCAGGACATCGTCGCGCTGCTGGACGGGCACAATGTGTCCTTATTATTGTCGTAATTATCTGCGGAGCGTGTTGCGAGCGTGAGGCAAATGTAAATATAATAAAAATAAAAGCAGTTAAATGAACAAATTGAGTTGAGTCGCAGCCAAAGGGCCGTCAACTTCCTTGCTGCTGTTGCTGCTCCTCTTCTTCCGTCTGTTCCTCCCTTTTCCTCGGGGCCAGGACAGCTGCCAGTGTTGTTGCCGTCTTTATACATTGTTTTTATTTTAATTGCGTTTTTATACTTTTTAATTTCTCCTACCTACTGCTCTACCCCCTCCCCCCTTCAACCCTCTGTGCACTGACCGTAGAGTCAAAGCCGTTCTGTGTAGTGTGCACCACGTGACGTATGAGTAATATGTGCGCGTTGTATCTGCTGCTGGCAGCACAATTGTTGCCACAGTGCAACGGCTGCACTTTAAGAGCTGCCTCGCCTCGCCACCTGCAACATGGCGCACAGACACAGATGCACACACAGACAGACACAGAGACAGACACGTGCAGCGCATGTGGCATGCCTTTAATGAGTTATAAATGCTTCATGTGTTTGCCAACGGCTTTGGCTATTTATGGTCAGCTTTGTGGCCATGTCACAAAATTTAATTAGAGAGCGCACAGCGGCCGAGCTATCAACTGTGCAGGCTGCGTTGCATGCCCCATGCCGCGCGCCCCCTCTTCACTAACCTGACTCTGGCTTAACACTCTTCCGGACAGCTGCTGCTGCTGCAGCTGCCTCTGCCTCTTCCTCTGCTGCTGCCTCTGATGATGCCTTATTTTATTTGCCACATTTATCAGTTGCAACCGCAACAGGCCGAGCGATAGAGAGAGCGTGTGTGGGGCTGAGCGAGACAGCGAAACACACAGGTGCCGCAGCGTATTTTATGAATCATTTATAACTCAATAATCCTGTTGAGTTGATTTTAACCAATAATTGATTATTGTTTCCGCACCCCGAAAATATACAAAATATGCGGCACGTTGGCTTGTTATTGTTGTTGTGGTTGTTCTTGTTGTTGTTGTTGGATCTGTTATTGTTGTCATTGTAAAATGCCGTCATAAATTTATGAAATTCATTTGAAAACACACATTTCGTTTTCGGCGTTTTTGTGGCGACACTCAAAAAGTTTATGTGAATGCGAATTTAATTTACACACGCACACACACACAGTGGCAAATTCAACAGTTGCGCATACATTAGGTGCAACTTTATAGCGGGAAACCTTAAACGGGTAACGGAACCCGAACCAAGCCGAACTTTAACTTAAAATTTATGCAAATTTTGAGGTGGCTTTTTCTGCACTCTCTTGCACTCTGTCTCTCTCTCTCTCTCTCTCTCTCTCTCTCTCTCTCTCTCTCTCTGTCTCTCTTAGTTCCATGAATATTAATGAGACAACACATGGAAATTAGAAGCCTGACACACACACACACACACACATAACAACAACAATTGCTGTGCAAATTATGTATTTCAACAAGATTTCAAAAATCAAAATGCGAGGCAAGTTTTTGTTGCTGCTGCTGTGGCAACAATAATAAGACAGAAGCCGACAGACACCACAAGGTGTTGGACCAATGAAAATATGTGCAGTGTGTGTGTGTGTGTGTGTGTGTCTTTGTGTGTGTGACTGTATTTATGGTCTACGGGCTTGGCAGAGTTGTTTTGTGGTGTGTGTAAATTTCCAAGCAGTTGAAATTAATGACAAGCACCCAAAAGTAGGCAACAAATATTACCCCTCCCCAGCTGACACTGCCTGTGTGTGTGTGTGCGTGTGCAGGGCAGCTGACATGCATAATTAACAAAAATCAAAAACAACAACAACAATTTAATGTGCCACAAAGTGAAATGAAATGAAAATTACGGCAAGACGGCGTCAGTGCAGGGCAACTCAGTGAGCCTTGTGCGTGTGCCTGTGTGTTTGTGTGTGTGTGTGTGTGCAACACACATGTTTGTTGTAACACACATTATAAAGTTTTACCGACACTTAAACAGCGCTTACATACACAAACACAAACAACGCACACACACACAGAAAGAGTGTGGGATATGGAGATGGAGAGAGGGGAGAAAAGGATGCAAACTGTAGCTGTAAATTCTTGTGCTTTCTCTGCAGATTGCAGCTCACCAAAGAGTTAAAACACAACAAAAACAAAAGGCAAGAGTGGCAGAGGGGAGGGGCAGCAGGGGCAGCGTGGACTGGATATGCCAGACATGGCAGGGTATCATGTGCACTGGCGCTTTACTCAGCAAGACGAGGTCAAAAATCAACAGAGCCCGAGCAAAGGCAACAGCAACAACAACACTTTACACAATGTTGTGGCACAGTTTCGGCAAAAGAAAGAGAGAGGTAGATATAGAGAGAGAAGCATATCGAGTGAGTGTGTGAGAGAAGTACAAGATAAGGCAAAGGGGGTAAGGTGTGTGGAGGACTGCGAGTTATCGGATGACATGTGGATCAGAGAAATATTTCCATATCATGTAATCATACATTGTCTCACGCACAGTGGCACCAAATGCAGCAAAAGGCTTAAGCTGCAGTGATTGATAATGTATTCACTAAACTAGCTTCCCCTGCTGCCCCCTTTGTCGCTGTTAAATCTCAGATATTGCATCATTAATCTATATCCAACACTTGACCAACCCACTCTACTTTACTGTGCCCACTGTGCTGCCCAACTAAGTAGTCAGTGTCAATGCCACCAGCGCTGCCGGGGATTCAATTTTCAATGGGAAAACTTATGTGTGGACCGAATTTGCAAGCCAGAAGGAGAGAGGGAGGGGGACAGCTGACAAAGTAAGGGACACAGAAATAGACACAGACAGCGACAGTGATGAAGTTGAAGGAGCTGAAGGAGAAGAGTGAACCAACAATACAAAAGTCAGTTCCACAATCTCGCCGGGTGCCAACTTAGGGATTAGCTGGCCAAAGAGACAGATAGAAAGGGGAAAGAGAGGAGAGGGCGAGAGAGAGGCCAGAGAGTAGGGAGAATGGTAGTTGGGGTATCTGTGAGTCGGGTAACCATTTTGTAAGCCAACAAAAGGCTGAAAAACATGCAATCTTTTATTTAATGAGTGCGAGTCAATAGCTCAACTTCAAGCTGACACTTTACGAGGGGAATGCGAGAGAGAGAGAAGGGAACTGGGGCAGCTGAGGAGTCAGCCAGCCATGCAAAAGTCACACACACACAGGGGTAGAGTGACACACACATGAATGAGTTATTAAGCTATGTTTGCGCTTGTCTCGCATTCATTGAGAAATATTTGCAGTGGTCGGGTCCGGAGCGCTCTTTCAAGCTGTCTTTGAGGCGTGATTTGGAAACTTTTCAAATATGTTGGCCATTGCCACTTTTTATGCCAGCTGTGTCTGTGTGTGTGTGAGTTAAGCCATCTCGGTCAGGCTGTCTCCGACTGTGATCTCTGGTCAGCGCTATTTGCAGTCATTTGATTGGAAAACCCAACGAAGCGGAATTGACACAAGGCTACGACGAGTCAGGCAGCCAGCCACCCACCTGCCACACCCCACGCCCCTTCTCCACTCACCTGCCTACCAGTGCCATATGTCCTTGTGATTTATATTCAATCACCTGTCACTCATTCACCAATTGCTGCGTAGAATTCTCATCCCCTCCCAGCCACAAATCACTTTTCAATGCCGAATCTTACTTCTCCTCCTCCCCCTCTCGCGCTCACTGCCACTCTGCGGCACCTTATGCCGCTTGAAACCATAATAATAATTTATTCACACGTTGAACAATTTATTTATTTATATTTATTCCATTTGGCCGACGACTTATTTGTTTTTGGATTTACTGACGCTGCCTGCAGCTGAGCAAAAAAACAAAAAAGAAAACGAGATCGACAAAGCACAAAAAATAACAGCAACAAACCTATTTGAATAAATATACGGGATTATATGCATATGCCCAGCCCACACACACACACACACGCGTATTTGTTTAGGTGTATGCGAAAGAGAGCATTGCCAATGCAAAATTGATGTGTGCAAACAAACAGTTCTTTATAAATTAGTTGAAAGTGAAAGGAAAAAATATTAAATTGTATGCATGTTTTTTTAAGTGTATTCAACTTTTATGGCATAGTTCCAATTTAATAAAATGCAATATCAACATAATTCTAAAGAGATTCGTTATTATAATAAAGATGAAGAATCACTTTTTTATCAAACTAGACAGTTGAGCTTGCGCTACTGTAAAATGCCCCTTAAACAACAGTTAACTTGCATAACTACTAAGCTTATAATTCAATCGATATTGTGACTACTTTACCCAATATTCACAAATTACTGGTTTGCGTAGTCGTTGGGCGTGGCAGCAAACATTTGAAATAAACTTTACCTGTGTATGGTATATATAGTAATCTTCATGCCAAATTTTCTGTCTCTAGCGTTACCAATAACTGAGATCTGTGTGTTCATGCAGACAAACATATTATCCTGATAAAGAATACATATACTTGAGTGGAATATGCCACTCCTCCATTTGATATTTGTAGACAGTTATGTCCCGTTTTTTGAACATTTTCAAAGGTACAAATAAATAGAAATGGAATTTAAATTGGACAAATAAAAATTCAAATAGCCAGCGGTTAAACTGATTTTCATGCTTGTTCACCCTTGTGCAGGTTGTGCTGTCCCCCCAAGGTTACCCACATCAAAGCAGCAACACATTCTCCTGCTCCTCCTCCAGCTAAACCCCCTCTTACTCTCCTTCGCCCTCTTACCATCCACATTGGAGTCTATTCAAAAGCTCAACAAAAGGCAAAGCAAATCCTGACCATGGTCAATGCTTTTGCTGCTGGTCAGTCGTATGCAGTCCCCCTTCTCTTATGCCTCCACTCCACTCTCCCCTCCCTTCTTGGCGCTCCCCCTTGCTGCTGTGGAGTTAGCCCACATATTTTGTTTACGTTTTGCTGGACGCGACGAGCACATAATTTATTTTGGCCAAGATGTCCTTGCTTGTCCTATGTGCGCTTGTCTATGTGTGCCTGTGTGCCTGTGTGTGTGTATGCCGGTAGTGTGTGTGTGTGTCATTGCTGGCTGTCAGCGCCTGCGAGATAAGCTGACTGCAAGAAATATGCGAGCTACTCGCCGTCTGCTGCTGCTTCCGCTGCTGCTGCCACTGCTTCTATTTTCACCACCCTCCCAACCCGCTGCCCCTGCCCCTTGCCCAGAGTCGCCTCACGAATGTGCGAATAATGAGCCAGTGGCGGAGCAAATGGAAGGCGTAGCGAATGTTGAAGAAAATATGGCAAAGCGCGGTGCAGCAGCAACAAGACATAAATAAAATGATGGCGGTCTTTAATTGGTCACGCCGGCTGACACACAAGCAACAACAACAACAGCAACAACAACAAAGGTTCCTTGGTGAAGTGCCGCTGAAACTGTGACCAGATAGTGGTCCAGTCCAGGACGCCCGGCGAGGTTAATATGTGCGTCTGATTTATGTTGGCAGCACCAACAAAAGCAGGGGATTCGGATTCAGACTGGGACTCGCAGTCGTACTCGGACTAGGACTCGGATTGAGACTAGAATTCGGACGTGGCAAGTGGAAGCTGACGCTCTCTCCCTCTCTCTCTTCCTCTCTCTCTCTCTCTCTCTCTCTCTCTCTCTCTCTCTCTCTCTCTTTCTTCCTCTCTCACTCTTTGTGTTGGCATCTTTAGAGCCGGCGCCAGGCACACGCAGCACATCCTTCATTCTTCATCATGAAGCGGCGCACACATACGCCACCTTCCCTCACTCCCACTTCGACTTCCACTCCCAGTCCAGCTAGCCTGACTCTCCCTCTCTGTCTCCCTGGTCTCTCTCTGCCTTTCTCACTCTGGCGCATTATAAATGATTTTAATAATTTGAAACGATTTGTTTAGTTCTGCATCAAGTCGGATAAACGTCGATGATTAATTAGCAACCGCCGCGCGCGTCTTGGCTAGCGAAGGATAACACAACTAGGAGTCGCACATTCCGCCAGTTCTCCGGTTCCGGCTCTGGCTCTGGGTCCGGGTCCGGGTTGCTCCATTACATAAGCATGTTTTGTATTTTGCCATTTTTATCGCTTAGCCATTAAATTGGGAGGCCTTTGCGATGCGAGAGGCATTTGCCTATGAACCGTTTCTGCAGGCGGGAATCTCTGTAGACGGGGTCGCTTTTGTGCCGTTAATCAAGTTTGCGTTTAGTTCGCGCATCTTCTGCAAAGCGAAAATTAATTGGCTCTTCCCTCTGCTCCTTCCACACACATCCAATATTGTGCCTTTGTGTTTTTATTCGCGTTATTTTGCTGCCTTTCTGCGTAAACAAGAGACGAATTGTGATTCTTGCATTAGTTAATTGATAAATGGCTGCATAGAGTGGAATCATTATGAATTTGCTTTCTATTTAGGCGTAAATTGGGTATTGTTCAGCATATTCTCTGATATAACTATTGCACAATTTATCAAATTTAAATTTAAATATTAAATTCGTTTCAATTTAAAATTTTACTGACCGCAGGGTGCCAACCTCAGTGCAACGTTTACTCATTATAGTGTGTTATTAACATTCCCCACTTTAATGTCAACTTAGGGTCAGTCAACCCAGCACAACGTGAACTTGCTGTTATTAACATAAAATACTGCCAACTTTAATGTTAGCTTAAACTATTTTGAAATTCAGACAGCGCAATGTTAATTTAACATAAAGAAACCAGACTTAAAAGTAAACTTAAGCCAAGTACGCAGCTTATTTAAAATTTGAAGCAACAGAAATAAAAGCAAATTGTAATAATTGATGCAGATTTAGAACTTATTTAAATTTATATATATACAATATTTTATGCAGCAGTTAAATGTAATTCCACAAATCGAATTACCATTATTCAACCCGTTTTTCAAAGCAACTGCAAAATCTAAATTATTCTCAGCCCCAATAGCAATTATCACTATCGATTACCAACAACAAATTGTCGTTAAGCTGTGCACCGTGTTGGCCATATTTATTGATAACCCGGAAAATCAATTTTCCGCTTTTTTCTTAGCCATCTCTCTGTCTCTCTCTATCTCTCTCTCTGTCGCTCTTGGCCAGTAATTAAATTTGCAAAAATTAATTATTTACACAGTTTAACGACGGCTGGACGACTTCAAAACCAATTTATGCAAATGCGAACGTAAATATTTGCATTGAAATGTGCGCAAAACCGAATTTAAATTATTTCGAGACACAGATGTAGTATGTACAAATAGGATACATTTCTGTGACTGCGACTGTGTGTGTGCTTCTTTGGTATTTGCTGTGTGTGCGTGTCTGTGTGTTTGTTTCCTTTGCAGTCAACCACATTCCCAAGACATTCCGTTAGGTCAGCTGGCCAAATAACAAACGATTCCTTTTAAACCGTCTGTCACATTTGGCTCATTTGTTCTCAAGTGCAGCCTGCATCAGTCCTGGCGCTTAATTGCCAGTGAGAACAGTGTATTCTGAACCGAACCATAGTGAACTTTGTGCCACAGATATGCTCCATATTCCTCCAGCGCTGCCTTCCTATTACCTTGGCCAATTTGTCAGTCTTTACGGCAATTTGTCAGTCCGTCAGCTATTGACACATTTAATTCATAATTGTCAGCATTATTTGCCGGACAAATTTAAAGCCATAAATTGAAATATAAAAAGTTATAAATTGACGATGTTGTTGTTGCTCGCATTGCTGCTGTTGTTGGCCGCGAGGCCGCCGCATAAATTAAATTCATTTCGTCTGAAGCGCATTGTAATTTCAGTTGGATTTTTCGTCGCTTTATATATTTAGCAATGCATATTACGACAGCCGTCGATAAATCATAATGCAAGACAAATACTTTAATGTGCACGTTAATTCATAATTTACATATTTATGTGCATTCCCGTTGCTCGACAGAGAAGGCGACGTTGGTGAGGGTGAGGCAGCGGAGGGTACAGGGTCACATTGCCGCAGGTCGCAATTATTGATATTACATTTAAACAAATTGTATTAATATACTGAAATGTGTGCAAAATGAGAAGGCATTGCAGGACAAAACTTCTGTGAATATATGTTTAACAATGGTACCGATTCATTTCCTTATTAAATCGTATATATTTATTCATATATTCTTAACATAAAATATGTATTTTTTCAATTTGTAGTAGTCATAAGTACTATAAAAAGTCCTCCGAAAAGTCTTTGCGATAAAAATTGTGGAAAATATCGAAGAAAAACTCTTAATTTTGGTGTAAATTTGTGAAACAATATTTTCAAAATTTTTTCAAATTTAGAATTTTGATATTTTGACTTAAATTGACAAAGCTAGTCATAAGTAGTATAAAAAGTCCTCCGAAAAGTGTTTGCGATAAAAATTGTGGAAATTTAGGTGTAAATTTGTGAAACCCCCTACAACATTTTCAAAACTTTTCAAAATTTAGAATTTTGATATTTTGACTTAAATTGACTGACAAAGCTCGTCATAAGTAGTATAAAATGTCCTTCGAAAAGTCTTTGCGATGAATATTGTGGAAAATATCGAAGAAAAACCCTTAATTTAGGTGTCAATTTGTGATAAGGGTCCCCCCATTACAACATTTTCAAAATTTATAATTTTGATATTTTGACTTTAATTGATAAAGCTATTCATATTCATATTTCTTGCCATATTTTCAAAGTCGTCCCTCTTTGCATTTGGCATTTTATCGATATCAAAAGCGAAGGCAGATATGCAGCTCGCGCTTAGCTAATTAGAAATACAATGAACATTTATTACCAAGACGAAGCGCCTCATTAAGCCGTATCTAGTGTTATTCTTCTTTCTCTGCTCTCACTCTCTGTTGCTTCTACTTAAACTTATACTTATACTATTTTTTCTGCTGCTTTTGGTTCCTGTTGCAGCTTCAGGCTGTGAGAGAGCGCATGACAAAGCCATTTAATTAATTGAAAAAATCAAGGGTTTCAATTACGTGGCATGCATTGCAAAGTCACTGATAGAAATCTATGAACAAACACTGATGTATACATATCTGTATTCCCCCTTCCACACACATACACACACAGAGAGTTGAGTAGGATACGAGAACACAGTTAGACATGCGAAACAATTTCATTGACAAGCAAATGAGAGCGAGAGAGAAATGTTAATTGTCCTCCTCCAGCATGCCTGAAATAGCAGATTTCCCAAGTACAGTGGGTAAGGGCTGCATAAATACAATTTGTAGTAGAAAAATAAAAGAAGTAATCTTCAGTGTATCCTTATTGTTGTCTCCCAAGTTGCATTTGTATATGAACAGTGTTGGAAAAATAATAAGAAAAATAATAAGTATATTATTATAGCCTCTTCGACTCAAAAATATTATGTAAATTAAAATGAATTCACAATTTACTTAGTCTCGTCCCACTGTACTGCATTCTTTGCCAGCATAAATAGAATATCTGTGACGCTTGTCGACGAGTGTCGAGTCAACTCTATTCATGTGATTCGCCTGCAATTCGATTAGTTTGAGTGCATCAATCGAACGGACGCAACTGTTAATCACTTTGCATCATGTTGCTGCTGCTCACTTGGCTTCCTGCTGCACTTAAAGTTGCAATTTGCGTGCAATTACTTAACGCACACGCCTCAGCACTATCTACTGGTGTGCACCCTGCCCCACTGACCTCTGACCCCGCCGCCTGTGCTCCCTCCCTCTGTCTGTGTGCCTGGTGCTGCACCCAGTGTGCGTTTTGTCACACTCTTGTCGCAATTAATTAATAACGCACCTGCACATGCACCTGCCCAGCATGACGAATTGTGCTACAGGAGCTATAAAAAATACTCGCTTGCATTTGTGGGCATGGTAGCAGCAGGTGACAGCAGGTGTTGATTAAATGAATGCACAACGAATTAACACAAATTCTAATGGTATTATCTGCTCGCAAAAGGAGCACAAGTGGATGGGGTAGCAGACTAGGAACAGGGGGAATGCTGATAGGGGAAATGGTGAGAGGGGGAAGAGTGAGAGGGGGAAGGAAGCTATATAAATCTTGCTGCCTCGAAGTGCAAAGTATTCTAACACTTTTTTCATTACTTTTTTCATTCAGCAGTTCAACCCCCCCCCTCCCTGTTGTTGTTGTTATTTTACTGTTTATTTGCGAGCTACTTCTGCTGCTGCTTCTTCTTCTTCTCCTTCAATTTTTTGCATATTTCGTCTGGAATGAGCAAGGGAAAGGGGAAGGGGGAAGGAGGTGCGGCGTCTGCTAAAAAACAAATGCCCGAAGCAGCGTTATAAATTTATTGCTGAACTTTGAAATACCACGGCCACAGCGCCCAAGCCAGCGTCTTCCTCAGCTACTTCCTGGGGGAGGGCGTGGCGTTGCAGTGTGAGGCGCAGAGGGAAGAGCACCCAAGTCGAAGCGTTTTAAAGCAAAACTTCTCTGCAGCTGTATTTTTCGCAATTATCCTTGAAAATGCAGGCGAAAGTTTGCAGCGAGTTGAAAGCTGCAAACGGAAAGAGGCAGAGAGACAGAGAGAGAAAGAGGGCAGGGCACACTTGAGTGTGGAGGGGGCGACGGCCAGAAGTGTCGAATATCTGTGCTAGCTGCGAATAATTTATTAGTTGTGTGAAGAAATCATTTATTTGTTGTTCTCCCCCTCACTCTCTCACTCTCTCTCTCTCCCTCACTCTCTCGCACTGTCTCTCTAACAACTCACTCTTGAGTTATCTACATATATCAGGCTAGTTTGCTTATTTATTTCGATATTTATATAAAGCCAAGCTTGGCACAGTGTAAATTAAACTGGATAGCAAACTGACACAATGGCTCTTAAACTGTACTTCTCTAGGGCAGCTTCGTTCTTTTAGCATCTGTCACTCAGCAGAAATTGAACACAAAATTGATCACTTTAGTACAGCTCTACTACAAAAACATATAACCGAGTATAAGAGCTAAAATGCTGAATAAGTTAGTATTAGAGTAGACTTATAAAATTCAAATATATTAGCGGTTTTTTTATATAAGTTTTGGTTTGTGCACAAAATGCAGTTTTAAGTGCACTGTCTACAGTTGCAGTAGCACTGCGACAAACTATATTCAGCGAAATATGCTCAAAAATGTGTTTATTCAGCAAATCAGCACTACTAATGGTTCGTACCTTCAATGAATTAAGCAATTCAGCTCGTATACTAAATTGCGACTTGACTCATTCAGCAATTCATCTCTTATATTGATTTGTGTCTTGTCTAATTCAGCAATATATTTCCTATACAGGTTTTTGTCGTGACTAATTTAGCAATTCAGCTTGTATACTGACGTGTGCCTTGACTAATTCAGCAATTCAGCTCTTATATTGATTTGTGTCGTGACTAATTCAGCAATTCAGTTAGTATGCCTTGACCAATTCAGCAATTCAGCAACTTTACTCTTCTAATGGTTGTTGCGTTGACTAATTCCATGGTTTATGAATTGATTAATTCAGCAAGTCGGCTGTACAGTTCGTATACTGGCTTAAACTCTATTTCAGGGCTGCCAGGCCAGCCTGTTTTCCGAACATATCTGTCCTTTAATTACTGTTTCAGAGTCATTGTATCAGTTTGGGTTTATTGAAACATCGATAAAAGAAAAGCAGCATCAGTTAGATAAGTTAAGAGTTGTGATTTTATTAAAATACATACGTACGTACACTTCACATTTACAATATGACGAGAATTGCAACAAAGATTAAGTATCGCCTTAGGGACTACGGCCGCGCAGGGGCGACTCTTGCGTTGATTAGAAATACGTTTTGTTTTTTCGATGCGGGTTACGATTACGTTACGTTACGATTAGCAACTAGGCGTAGTTAAATATAGTATTAACAGCAGAGCAGAGCACCGTCTCCCCGTCTACCCTCCCTCCCTTCCACCCTTGCTTCCCGCTCACTTTGTCCTGGCGCTGCGTAAATTCGATGTGGACAACAAGGATCGAGAGGGCGGTGGAGCACGTTCGTCCATGTGGTAGCCATTGTGGCGTGTTCGCGTCGAAGTCTCCTGTTTGCGCCCTAAACGACTGAGGGTGCTCGCACTGGTAGCGCCATTGTGCGGCGGTGGCTTGCGAGGCAGCGTCGAGGTCTGCAAGGAAGAAAGACAAAGAGAGAGAGAGAGAGAGAGGGAGCAGTTGAGAAGAGTGTCAAGAAATATCTCTATAGATCCATGTGTGTAAACTTACGCGCTTGTTCTGCTCCTGAGAGTAGTTGATCTCGTAGCCTTCGCTTATGTGCTTGGGCTTCCATGGCGCCAGCATCGAGACGGAGCGCGACACAGTACGTGTCATAGGTTGCAGCGGTGGCTTGCCGGCGCTGGAGGCTCCTCCTCCCTTGCGCACATCTTCGCGCGAGATGGCACGACGGCGCAGATTGTATGGCTGTGGAATGTCGCCCACTGTGGTCGCATGCAGGTAAACCACGCTGCGCTGACTGTGCAAGCTGGACTCGCCCTCAGTGCCCGAACTCTCGGCGGGCACATAGCGTTCCCTGCGGGAGTAGATAAAGTAGCAGAGTTAGTTAGGGTAGAGTTAGGATTAAGTTAGTTAGGGTAGAAATAGTAAGGGGAGAGCTAATTAGAGTTATGGTAGAACCATTTAGTGTTAGAATAGAGTGAGTTATGGTAGAGTTAGTTTTGCTAGAACTAGTTGGGAAAGAGTTGCTAGGGTGGAGTTAGACAGAGTAGAATTGTAGGGCTAGAGTTAGGTAGGCTACAGTTAGGCAGGCTAACGTTAGTAAGACATTTTAAGGGTAGACCTCGTTAGGGTAGAACTATGTAGAGCTATTTTGGGTAGAGTTAGGAAGCGTTGAGTTAGTTAAGGTAGAGTTAATAAGATATATTATGGGTAGAGCTAGTTAGTGTTATTAAGTTATTTAGAGTTATTAAGGGTAGAGTTGTTTACGGTAGAGCTAGTTAGGGTAAAGTTATATCTATATAGGCTAGAGTTAGTTGGATAAAACTATTTAAATTTAAGAGAGAACTATTAAGAGTAATATTAGAGTAAGTTAAGGTAGAGTTATATAAGGATAGAGTAAGTTAGGGTATTCGTGTCTATCCCTGCTCAACTTACTTGCCATAGCCGCCTGCATCGGCTGAACTGTTCGTTAGCAGGCCTCGTCGCTCGGCACTGCGAGCTGGCTTGGGCGGTCCCAGCAGCTGTGGACGCTCCAGCGACATGGCCCGCTGCTGCTGATGCTGCGCGCTGCTGCTGCTGGCGCCGCGCTTGTGTCGCTCCGCTGGCTCTGGCTCTGAGCCGCTCTCCGAGATGTCCTGCAATTCGCGCGAACGCGAATAGTGACGTCGCTTGCGGAAGTCGACTTCGTCGCTACCTGGCTCCAGATGCTGCATGGAGCTGGCACGCTGCCGCGTCGCTGCCGACGTTGACAGGCTGTGGCGATAGTCACGCGATGGCGGCGGTGGACTGCGATCCAAATTGTAGGCGCTCTGCGCGAGTGCTTCGAGTGGGCCAAAAGTGGACGACGTCTGTGCAAGGGAGAGGCAGCAGGGGAGGCAGAGAGGGAGTGAGTAAAGCTGCAAGTGTCTCGCTTGGGGTGGGCAGGCTTACCTGGGCATGCTGGTAGCCTTGGATATTGTGGGTGGATTTGAATCCAGATCCGTGTCACCAAAGAAGCGCAAATTCTTGGCCGGCGCAGCGCTCGGATTGCGCTTGCTGCGCTTCAAGCTGGAGCTGTTCTCGCTGTGTCCATTCACTGACACCTGCAGCTGTGTGGCAAGAGAGTGTAAGTAAGGGAGATAGAGAGAGAGAGAGAGAGAGAGAGAGAGAGAGAGGGGGAAAAGAGAGCAGAGCTCGCTAGACTCACCTGCTCCTTGGGTTGGCTTTTGGCCCGACGATCGAGTGACTTGAACCAACTGGTCTTCTCGGCTTTGACTGGCGTCGAGCTGACCACATCCTTCTGCTGCTTCTTGGGCGGCTTCTCTGCGGAGCCGCCGCGCTTCAGCAGCAGCGGACTAGCTTTCGGTGTGGAGAGACGGCGGCGCATTGAGATGTCCAGAGTCTGCAAGGGAATTAAGCAGAATTCGCTTTAATTTCATTCACATTGCAGCTAAAGGGGGTCAAAGGTCGCCACTGTTGCAACAACAAGTTGCAGCAGCAGCGGCAACAGGTTGCCGCCACAATGTGGGGCAGGTGGCCTTTCCACGAGCCTTGCCACAACTCATGCCTGTCTAATGAGTGCGGCCTGTGGCTTGTGGGGGCGAAACAACAACAAGAACAACAACAAGAACAACAACAAGAACAACAACAAATGCAACTGCAACAACAATAACAATGTCAGCTCACGTTGCACACAAACTTGTTTTTGCCATTCGCGAATTCGCCTCGTCTCGCCACGTCTCGTTTCGGCCAGCCCCGTTGGCCCAATGAGACTTTGGCCTACTTGCGGTTGCATATTATGCGATTAGGCCCTGCGCCTGCACTGAGCGAAATGGGTACTGCACTCCTACACATCGACGAAGAAACTAACAGACAGAGAAAGAGAGGAGTGAGTGAGATAAGAGAGGAGGAGGGGGAGGGGGAACTGTATTCAGTCTGGCGTATACCCTTTATTGTATCGGAATCATCCTCTACTTGGATATAATGTATCGATTTTCATGCAACTTGGACAGCATATAGAAGATAACAGGAGGTAACAAACAGGTTACAATATCTCACAGTATAACCAATATATTCCGCTATTACTACAAGATATAGAGATCTATAGACGGAGAGGGACAAAATGTAAGAAATAGAGAGATTGCATGGGTGACAGATAGAAAGATATGTCTAGACAGATAAAATGAGTGAGAGAACAAGCATGAATGATGAGGTAATCAATCAAATGAATAAAGAAGCAGATCAATCAAATGAAGGTGATCAATCGCCACAATATTTATACGTCTGTTGATGATATGCTACTGTTAAAGATCATTATACAAAAATACCAGTTAAATATTCACATCTTTACATCAATTCACATCCCTGTAACCTACAAATATACCTTACATATACCTGAAATACCCGAAATACTATACAAATACTGTCTATATATTCTATTAATGATCTGTTTATTCTACATATACCTGAAATACTCGAAATACTTGAGAAATACCTTTTATAAATACCCAATATATGACAGATCTACCAGCTGGCACATTATTGTTCTTTACTTTCTCTGACTAAAGCAGGTGAACTTCACCTACAATATTTACGATGACCAATTCACAGTATTTCGGCTGAGTGTATTGTGTATTTTTCGCGGTATTTAGTACTTTTTTGTTTGTTCTCTTTTTCTATTTTCGCAGCTAACAAACCAAATCGAAACTTCTCAACTTAGGAATGTCAAACAAGACACAAAACGAAAACGAAGTCGAAGTCGAACAAATTTTCGATATGGACAACATTTACGCACACCCACAAGAACAATTAAATATTCAAATATCGCACGTCCATGGCGATAGCGATGGCGATGGCAACAGCGGAAAGGGGGATGGCAAAGGGGGATGACTTTGGGGCCGCCTTAATATAGTTTATGGCTCAAGTCGGAGCCATAAATTAGTCGACAGCATTATTGGCACAACAACAACAGCAACAACAGCAGCGTGCCATGTAGAATCTTCTTTCAGCCGAAAATTCTTTGTATTTTTTTGGTATATTTGTCGGGCGTCTTTTGGTTTTATGGCCAACGGGCATGGGGCATGAATAATGGCCGCATATTGTCCAAATCGTTTACCACATTCGCGAAAGTCTTAAACAGCACGCAAACAACATTTGTGACTCTGTTTCGCACGCACGCACACAATCACACACACACGAACACGCACCCACAGTGGGACCACACCTTGCACAATCGTATCGGGAACTGACACCTTTGGCCAGGATGCCCGCGTTGGCAGCTGCCAAAAGGGAATTGAAAAGTGCGAAAAGCAGAAATCGCTGCTAATCTGCGACTTTGGCCATGCAACAAACTGAGGCGCGTCCAATGCGCTTGCGATGCATTGCGATGCGCGAGTTGCGACAACATCCGCTTAGAACGTGAACATCCTCTTGGCCAGACCAGCCCAGCCCAGCCCAGCACAGAGCAGCCCAAGGCCTCCGCGGAGGCCCACAAATCCGCTCAAGCATTGCAAATTAGCTAAGCTGGGGCATGCGGCGCGACTTGTTGCATTATGCAATGCACAGACAGACACCACACACACACACGCAAACATGTGCAGACGAGTCGACACAGTAGCCTAAAATACGTTTTGCAATGGCATCCGCGCGCGCAGCTTAATCAATTTCTCATACGCCCCGTTGACGCATTTGACGCAGCTCGACACGTTTGTCAGCTTTCCTCATTCTGCTAGTAAGCAAGAACAGCAGGCAGACAAACAGACAGACAGACAGACAGACAGACAGACAGACAGACATACAGATAGACAGACAGACATTCAGATAGAAGGACAGACATGCCGGAGAACTGTCAGCCAGACTGACAGAGTGACAAACTGAACTGAATGACAGCTAGCTGCGTGGGTCTTTTGCCTGACTTGCGCTTTCCTCTCCCTCTCTTCATCTTCCTCTATTCTCTTTCTCTTTCTCCCCTCTGTCTGTCTCTCTTTTGTTCTAGCTTAAACGCCTCGTTGAATTTGAATTTGAATCCGAGACTGAATAGGAATCCCATTCGGAATCTGAATCCAACTATGAATTTGCAAACTCTATTTGGCCAACGCCGTCCGTTTAATGTTCAAACATATTTTCAGACATACTTTCGTCTAAATTCGTAATACCCTGTAAATGAACGGTTTCTGCAATGGGGCAGCTTGTAAAATAACTCTAGCTGCAGCTAGGTATTGAAATTGCTGAGAGTTATTGATATCAATATCGGCAAACAGATTAATTTACTTATATATATGTATGTATCTACGATATATGGCATATGGCCGATGGCAACTCTAAATCTATAAAGTATAGTCTGAATATATTTGTATATAATATAAACTTATAGCCTTAACATATTTTGAACCGACCAAAGTATAATGATTTGTGCCAAGTTATAAGACAGGAAAGATAAAAATACGTCGATTAATAATTGACTTCCCACTATCTTCTGTAAGTATCAAAGATTGCTGTACAGCGTCGTTTATAGAATGTTTATATAATGTACATATCTCTTCTCCAAAGTTCTCATTAAATGATTCTTTTTACAGCATATCTCATAGTCGAGTGCCGATGCCAAACAAAACACGCACATTTATGGTAACTCAATTTTATTTGCCGTGTTCTACAAGAGACTTTGAGACTCTGAGACTGGGCAGACTGGAAGACTGGGACACCGCAAGACTTGTCTCTAAGTGGCCGCAACTGACAACATGACGTCTTGTTGCTGCACCATTTTCGGCATGGACGCCTACACGGAGGCTGCCCGGCGTGAGCAGGAAGTAGGAGTCCAACTAGAAGAGAAGCGAAAAGCAATCCACGCAAGCCCGCGTGGCAAATGGAAGCAAAACAATTGCAGAAATCGCAGTGATTCGGGGGCGAGACACTTAGACAGACATAGGTACCGCACACATGAATGTGTGCGTGTGTGTGCGTCTAGTTGAGACCCATCGCTGGCCCGACTTGATTAATTCGAAATTAATAATGCCGCGTCCCATGACCAAATTGGCAAAACCTAAGCCGCATCAGACGCGACCCGAGTTAGGGTTCAATGAACTTCGGCGCCATCAATTGCCCATTAAGCTGGCGCATTTATCTTACCTTTGGTTCGCGTGGCGTGGCGTCTTCAGTGAGTGCATGATGCTCACGATAGCGTGAACGCATCTCTTCCTCCCGCACCATGTAGCGCTCCTTTTGTTTGTCCTTCTCCTTTTCCTTCTCCTTCTCCTTGTCGCGTCGACTGAGCGTGCTGCTATTGCCGTTAGTCAAACGCGATGACTGTGAATCCTTTTTACCGCTGGACACATTGCTGGTGCTGCTGCGTCCACTTCCGCCATGGCTACCACTGCCTCCGCCGCCCGTGAACAACTGTTTGACCTTCTCGAAGCCACCGAGTTTCTTGTTGCGCTTCAACGTGCTCGACTCGGCATCGCGCTGCTTCAGCTGCAGCTGCTGCTGTTGCTCGCGACGGCGCAGCGTGCTGGTGGCCACGGGATACTTGTCCAGGTGTGGATCAAAGTGGGAACCATCGTCTATGCTGCGTTCGCGATAGATGTAGCTCTGCTCGCGACGTTGCTGCTGCTGCTGCTGAGCGCTGTCGCGACGCTCCTTACGCAGAAAGGATTCGCTAGCACGCATCTCGTCCTGCGGGGAATGTTTGCGCCTGCATAGGATGGGGGAGAGTGAAGGGAGAAGGAGTGAGTGATATATATCGTAGTATCAATATATCGTAATATCGGAATATATCGTAGTATCAATATATCAATATATCAATATATCAATATATCAATATATCAATATATCAATATATCAATATATCAATATATCAATATATCAATATATCAATATATCAATATATCAATATATCAATATATCAATATATCAATATATCAATATATCAATATATCAATATATCAATATATCAATATATCAATATATCAATATATCAATATATCAATATATCAATATATCAATATATCAATATATCAATATATCAATATATCAATATATCAATATATCAATATATCAATATATCAATATATCAATATATCAATATATCAATATATCAATATATCAATATATCAATATATCAATATATCAATATATCAATATATCAATATATCAATATATCAATATATCAATATATCAATATATCAATATATCAATATATCAATATATCAATATATCAATATATCAATATATCAATATATCAATATATCAATATATCAATATATCAATATATCAATATATCAATATATCAATATATCAATATATCAATATATCAATATATCAATATATCAATATATCAATATATCAATATATCAATATATCAATATATCAATATATCAATATATCAATATATCAATATATCAATATATCAATATATCAATATATCAATATATCAATATATCAATATATCAATATATCAATATATCAATATATCAATATATCAATATATCAATATATCAATATATCAATATATCAATATATCAATATATCAATATATCAATATATCAATATATCAATATATCAATATATCAATATATCAATATATCAATATATCAATATATCAATATATCAATATATCAATATATCAATATATCAATATATCAATATATCAATATATCAATATATCAATATATCAATATATCAATATATCAATATATCAATATATCAATATATCAATATATCAATATATCAATATATCAATATATCAATATATCAATATATCAATATATCAATATATCAATATATCAATATATCAATATATCAATATATCAATATATCAATATATCAATATATCAATATATCAATATATCAATATATCAATATATCAATATATCAATATATCAATATATCAATATATCAATATATCAATATATCAATATATCAATATATCAATATATCAATATATCAATATATCAATATATCAATATATCAATATATCAATATATCAATATATCAATATATCAATATATCAATATATCAATATATCAATATATCAATATATCAATATATCAATATATCAATATATCAATATATCAATATATCAATATATCAATATATCAATATATCAATATATCAATATATCAATATATCAATATATCAATATATCAATATATCAATATATCAATATATCAATATATCAATATATCAATATATCAATATATCAATATATCAATATATCAATATATCAATATATCAATATATCAATATATCAATATATCAATATATCAATATATCAATATATCAATATATCAATATATCAATATATCAATATATCAATATATCAATATATCAATATATCAATATATCAATATATCAATATATCAATATATCAACATATTAATGTATGTAGGTATATAAATTAAGCAAAGATTCCAGCTGCACTTACCTGTTGCTGGACTCATTAAAGGACTCCTTGAAGGACTCCTTGCGGAAGTCATTCTCTATGCCCGAGTCACCCTTATCGAAGCTGCGCTGCTGCAGCTTGTCCCGTTTGAGGCTGCTCTGCCAGTAATAATCCTGTTGCTGCTGCTGCTGTTGATGAGAGACACGCCCCGCAGGTGTACGCAACTCTGGCGAGGAACGATACTGATCTGTGCCCGTTAGCTGCGAGTCCAGGCTCTTTGGCTCCTGCTCCTGTGGCCGCTCCATCGAATTGTAGTCACGTTCACGTTCCCGATCACGTGACATGGAACCAATACGTTCCCGATGCCGTGATTCGCGTACCTTACCATCGGTTTGTGTCTCCCGCACGTAGGTCTCCTTGACTCCACCGTGCCCGTCGTCATAGTACTTGGTGTGCCGATACCGTGAGGTCTTCTCCATTTTAGATGGCAGTGTCGCATCTGGCTGCTGTGCAGTCCTCTGCACAGTGGGTCGCATAAAGCGCTCCTCGCTGGCCACCTCGCGCTGCCCCCCACTCCCTCTCCCTTTCCCTCTCCGGACTTTGGTACTCACGCATGCGCTCCGGCTCTGGCTCCCGCTCCTGCCTGTAGTTCCGCTCCAATGTGGCGCCCTCACCAAAGCGACGCGTCAAAATGCGATTCTCCAGCTGCGCACGTCGATAGCCAAGTTCATCCAGATACGGAGCTGGACTCACGCTCCTTATCACGGGCACAATTGGTGGCTCTGCTGTGCGACGTGCAGGAGCAGGAGCAGGAGCAGAAGGATAGTCATCCTCGTAGTACAATTTACGTGTCTCGTAGCCCAAACCCTCGTCCTCATCGCTGAGATTGCGTGGACTGAGCTGTTGCCAGGGGGAGGGCGAATGGGAGCTACTGCCGCCAGCCAAGCGATTGGGTGGCGAATAGCTGCCACCTTGGGCACCACCACTGGGACTGACTCTGCTGCTGTTGTTATTCTCCATGGCACGTGGCGGCCTTGGAGGTGGGGCAGCATAATCACGCTGTGGCGTGCGTGAATCTCGTCCAGAAAGACGCTGCTCCTCACTGTGATCGAGCTGTGCATAGGTGATGCCCTCATTGGGCCTTATATACGAGAATGCCGGCTGACTGATCACCGGCTGTGGTGAGAAACGTTCCATGGACAATCGCTTAACCAGCCCATTCACTGTGCGTCCCTTGGTCAGGGGCAAACGCTCTGCTGGCTGCTGTGAACTGTGCATATTCTCGCTTGACTTTGACTTGAGGGTTTCGATGCGATCGCGTATGCCTGCCGATATGGTGGGACCACCACCTTGTGGTGGCTGCTGCTGTTGCTGCTGTTGCTGCTGCTTCTTTAACAGCGAACCGTCGATCTCTGCCTTGGATCGGCTGCGCGAGAGCAACTCATTCAGGCCCTGCCCGCTCTCATGCTTCTCGCGCACAGTGACTGCGTCGGACTTGCGTCGTTCGCGCTCCCTGAAATAGTCCTGCTCGAAGTAATCCTCACGCTGTGATTGCTCGATAATTGGCGTCAATTGTGGTTTCACTTGTCCACCAGGATTCGCTTCTGGCTTCTTGCTTGCCCGGCTACGCGCCGCACTGCCAACGTCACTTTTGCTACGCACTAAACGTCGTGCACCGCCGTCCTCAAAGCGTGGATCACGCTCCAATTGATTCACATTCGTATCACTTTTGCGACTAAAGAGTCCAAAGATCGATGGACGTTTCGTTGGCTTCTTGGCGGCTGCAGCGTCGCTGGAGCTGCGCGTCACGGGTTTCCCCTTCTTGCGACGCGTGGGCAACGAATGAAAGCGCTGCGTATCCTGATTGCTAGACGCGTTACTTTGTCGCTTCTGTTTCACCCGAAATGTGGGTATATTATCGCCGTTGGCTGCCTTGCTCTGATGCTGACCCGCCTGGGCAATGACTAGAGCCGCCTCCTTGCGTATGTCCTCCGGATCGATGTCGGGCGGCAGTTGATGGTAGCTCTGTGGCAGGCCCCCGATGGGCTGTAGGTTTGTTGTCTCGTAGTCGTATTCCGAGGGCTCGTTGGCACGCTTAGCTGTAGGAAGAGAGGAAGAGAAAGAAAGAAAATGAATATTTAATTTGTGCACTGAGAGAAAAAGATGATAACAAAAGAGATCTACAAGATAAGTAGATCTATAAGAGGTAACAGTTTAAAGTAGTTCTAAGTTATGATCAAAGATAACTCAAGCTATGAACTCTACTTAATTCGATATATTCTGCATTGCCATGTAGTTTAAATTAAGTTTAACTTCTTTCAAGTTAATCCCAAGTATTATATAGTTCGATTCAATCTAATTCAATCTAATTTAAGCTGTTAATAAAGTTATACTTATAGTATACTATACTATACCAATTATCTTATTATATATCATTACAAAACCAACCCAATTTAATATTGAAACATACTTTTGCTTAAGGTTTTTAAACAATTTAACAACGCAAAAGAAGAATTTCCTGACTTCTTATTGATCACTTTCCAAGAATATGAAGCTTTGTTCACCAAATTAGTCCACTCCTTTTGGCGCAGTGTAAACAAAGAGCTTCTGCGAACTAGTTCGCCTTCATGTAATGACAATTAGCACATTAACCATCTCTCTTTCCCCTCTCCCTTTCTTGCTCTGTAGAGAGACTGTCTTGAATTGGTCTGCCCTGGACTGAGCTCAGCCTGTCTTGGCCTGGCCTGATGATGTAATATTCACCAGCTGAAACTGAACTCTTGTCCAGTTTGAAAGTGTGAATTGGCAACAGCTGCCTGCTAAATAAGGCAACGAACAATGGATCTGGCATTAGCCCACGTCTCTCTCTCTCTCTCTCCCACTCTCCCACTCTCCCTCTCTCTCCCTCCCGTCGGACGGAACGAACGTAGAGACAGACAGACGACGTGTAGTCTGTAATCGGGCGCTGTAAGCGCTAATGGCCATTGAAGAGCAGCCGATTTTGAAACGAGGCGCTACTTGGCAGTCGCAGCAGCCGCTTCTTAGCTGGCACGAAGATCATAGAGATTCTTCTTCTCTGGCACTTCCTCACTTGTACATAATCATTATTATTTAATACGCCGAAAACAACAAAACGTGCCGCATTATCTGCCCAGAAAAGAGAGAGAGAGCTCAACCCAAAAACGATCATCTTGACCAAAACAAGATTGCTCACTACGAACTACGACGGCAACTAGTTGCTGCTGCTGCCAACAACACTAACAACAACACAATCTGAGGAAACGTGCGTGTTCTTTGATAGCTTTTTTTACTTAGCACAGCTTGGTTCATTTCTTGATGTACCCTGTAATTATTAACAGTGACTAACGCGAAGGAGTCTGCAGAGGAAACTAGCTGAATATTATGCAGATAAATATTGATAGTATATATGTATATGTATAGAGTAGATATTATTTAAGTTTTATACTTCATCAGACATGATTTATATATGTTTAGATATATTTCATACGAACTTCAATAGATTTGCCTGATTTTGTATATGGTATATATTATTATATTAAATTATTTTTCTTGCACTTGCAGACTTTGCTTACTCGTACTAATCCCCCTTTCCCTGCCCAACTACAGCGTAACTGCTAGTCGACTCCCTCTTCTTCTCATCTTCTCTCTTTCTACTCTGTTTCGTTTCAAGCACGAGATGACACACGGCACTTGCTGAGCAATAGAAGTGTACTGCAAGTTTGTTGCCTAAGTCATTTGACTTGACCTTGACTCTGCAACACAACCTGTGCAGCACATGCCACATCCTCTTAGGCAGCACGCAACTGGACACGCAACCTGCTCAACTAGTCAACTGGTCAACTGTCTGGGAAAGTTATCGATATACGATTAGCCATTCGACACAAATGAATAATGACAAGCGTTGGGCGTGTCACATGTGTCAAATTCACATCACAAGCCATTAAAGCAAACACCCCATTCATGCGGGAACAGTTCCATTTAATACAGTGTTGTGAATAGAGTAGAGCACACTCACACACGCTCAAACAACATTCGCATTCACATTCATACACACTAAAATTCGCACACAAATTCTCGACAACATCGACGACGACGACTCTAGGGTAGGGCTACGTTTTGCCTAATTGACTGATTGACCCACTAAACGAAACACAGAATGGGATACAGAAAGATTTGACTTGAGCTGATAAGCCTAAATAGCGCCTAGAGCTATCTAGCCTGACCATTTACAGTTTATCTGCCATCTAACAGGAAATGATCTTTCAAAGCGCTTTTTAATTGCATTCCAAAGTGATGGCTTATCTGCTATCTATCTATAAAAGGAAGTGCGCTTCGATAACTTTAATATGCAATTAGAGTAATCGATAAAGATTTAAGACTTTACAACTTTTGAATGAAGCGAATAATAACTTGGAAGTTAAACGAAACTGTTTTAAGTTGTACATATAAATAACACAAAATGTTTAGTTTTAAAGAGCATTGCAACATAAAAGAAGCAAGATATTATAGTACAGAAAATGTATTTCAATATTTAGGGGAAGAAACTGTAAGAAGAGATTTAAGAGACTGTTCTTTCCTTCTATTGTTTAATTCTTGTTTAATTTCCATTTAATCCATTGTAAATTGTGTTTTAACCATTTCTACTAAGGATCTTTACACTATAAACGAATATGTTAAGTTTTATTTTATTATATTGTATGAATATATGCAATTTCATTTTCATTTCATACCTTCTGCCCATAACCTGTTCGCTAATTAAGCCCTTAGGCTCTGCTTTATCTGAGCTTAATAAATCAAGCGAAAGCCCAAGCTTGCCAAAATGATGCGCCGCGATCAACTGTCAAGCGATATGTGTCAAGGTAAAATGTGGCTATGCAACACACACACATAGTGTGTGTATGTCAGTGTGGATGTTTGTGTGAGTGATGCGACTGGCTGTCGACAAGCAAGCTTGAGTTTTCGCGAAGAGCTCAAGCCGCAAGCGCATCAGATTGTGGTTGTTGTTGCTGTTGTTGTGAATCTGGTTGTTGCTGCTGCTGCTGTTGCTGTTGTCAGTTGTTGCTGAAGGTGTTGGCTGCCTTTTGGGCAACAGGAAAGCATAAATTGCAACTAAGCGACAGTTGTTGCCGCCTGCTGGCGCTGCCAGTGAAACTGAAGTCAATGTCAAGTAACTGTAAATGCTAGTCGCATTCCCAGAGAGATCTTAACAACAACAGCAACAACAGCAACACAATGATCTGACTCTGGTTTCAACGAGTGCAGCTATGATTGATTGCAAAAGCGCGTCGAGAGAAGCAACAACAACAGCAACAACAAGAGCAACAGCAATGGCAGCATAAGCAGAGCAAAAGGCAAAACGAAAAAGGCGCTGAAAGGCATTCATTAATTTAATCATCGATCCACTTAATGAATTCGTACCAGGGCCAGCGGGCTCTATGATTTGTGTGTGCCCATGCCGAATGGGAATGCCCCCAATGAGAGCAGAGACAAAGAGAAAGAAACAGAGAGAGAGAGAGAGAGAGAGAGAGAGAAAGAAAGAGAGTGCGAGCCTGTCTGCCTGTGCAAAGAAAAGTTAACGAAAAAGTTGATCCAATTTTAGCTGAGCACTCAAATTTACTACAACTTGCCAGGGCCTGTTTGGCTATTCCTGATTGTTTTGAGGTTTGGCTTGAAGAGAGAAAAGAAAGGCAGATCAAGAGAGAGACAACCTTTAAAAAAGGGGAAACTAAAGGATAAACTTTAACTTACTGTTTGAATACCAACATGAAAGAAGCAAATTATTATAGTATAGCAAATGTATTTAAGGATTCAGGGATAGAAACCTACTCACAGTTTCTGTACAGTATATTCTTTTATTCTTTATATTGCGGACAGTATATTCTTTATTTCTAATGTAGATCGTCTTCCTTTGAATTTATTTTCTTCTTTTAAACCTTTCTACATTGTCTACTTAGAATTTTTACACTTTATTATTATTGTAATTATTTATTAGGTAGAATGGACAATAGTAACCTTAACTATATGGCGTATGAGCCTTTACACTTTAAACATGGTACTATTCTTAACAGACAGCCCCTTTAACACATTGAGCAAAACATATATTTACTTGAATTGTTTTAAGTGTATTTTTTAATCTATTATTATTTTAAATTTATATCAGAATAGACTGGTCAATTTCAATAAATTAAAATCGAACTGGACTGCTCAATTTCTGCTCCAGCAAAAGCTAGAGTATTTGCTGTTTCAAGCTTATCTGTTGCCACAGTTCTTTCACTGCAGCATTAACTGACTTCGTGATGGTCGTGGCATGCCACAAAGATATATTGACAGCGTTGTTGCTGGCTAGAACTGCTGACTTTCACTTGACTTTCAGACTGAATGTACCCAAAGATACCTGGCTGTGGCATGTGAATGCCACATTAAGTGCAAACCGCAAGGCTAAAATGATTCATATCAAAGTGCGCCCACAAGAGCCTTCAACCAACAGATAAGCGACTATTAGGGCCAGCTTCCCTTGCCTTGCCTCTGCCTCAGCTGCCACCCGCATTGTGTGCGTGTGTGTGTTGGCACTACTGGTCTAAGTTCAAGTCGCCAAGCTGCTAATGAATCGATCGAGGGACACACACAAACACACAGGCAAATGGACATGACCGAGTGGCATGCCACGCCGCTGCCGCAGTCAAAGATCTGTGCGGCTCAGGGCCACCGCATGCCACCATCGACACCACAGTCAGCGCCAGCGCATGCCACAACGTTGCGGCGCGCCTTTGGGGCATTTCAATTAACCTGCGCACTTTCGATTTCATTGGGCCGCAGTCGAGGCTCGTAGGAAGGTGGGCGGCGGAGAGGGTGTCTGCGATTGCTATTGGGAATGATCTTAGGCCTGGCTTGGCCTGGCCTGGCTTAGCCTGGCAGCGTCTCTTTATCTAGGCGGTTCCCTCTCAGTGCGGGCGCTGTGGCAATTCCAATGCTAAACGACCGACATTGCGAATAATTGAATGCCCTTGCGCGCTTATCGCAGCGTGTCTGCAGTCAGTTCCCAGGGCCAGTTGCCTCTAGTTGCCTAACCCCACCCCCCTCCTGCATCCTTCTGTTAATCACATCAAAAGAGCCTTTGCCGCATCGCGTCCTTGACTGAGGCAGGCAAGCAGGCTGGCAGGCTGGGCTGCCTCAGGCTCTTTCGCCCATGTGACAAGTATGTAAATAAGCTCGAGTCGTAAGCGTATTGACAAGCGCCTGCCCCACTCCCTCTCCTTCCCCCTCTCTCCCTTTCCCTAATTTGCTCCCCCTTTTCCCGATTGCCGATCGTGCTACTGAAGCTTGGTGGCTCCAATTAAAATTTGCCGGCTCTGCACTTGAGTTAATACTTGCTTTGTTGTTGTTGTTGCTGTTGTTGTTGTTAATATTGTTGTTGCTGTTGCTGTTAGTGTTGTTGCTGTTAGTGTTATTGTTGTTGTTGTTGTGCTGACTTTCAAAACAAATACAAATAGAAACTTTCGCTAAAGAATGGACGCGGTTCATGCTGCTCGAGTCAAAAGACTTAAGCGACAAACTTGTTTCGCACAGCAGCTGTCAACAGCACATTAAGTGAGAGCAAACAACGAACACGCACACACACATCAACAACAGTTGGCTAAAAATAATGCCAGACTCATTTCAGTTCACACACACACACACACACACACTCACTTCACGATAAACAAATGACGCAATCTTTTGCACTTCAAAGCTGGAGATGAAGCTGAATCTGGAGAAGGAGTTTGCAGATTGGGCACTGATTGAGCTGATTGATCAACAACTCCATTTAGCAGCATACGCATATGTATATGCCGTATCGTTATATCGTATACTACACTACACTACACATTTAATAACTGAGCGCGCACGCGAGCACGACAAAAACAACACCCAATGCCAACCAGGCAAAGAACCTGACTGAGACTGAGACGCAAAATGGCTAAGCAGCAGCAGCAGCGGCAGCAACAGTGTCTGCGAGAGTTCGATGGGGGGTCTACAAAGTAGAGAGGGGTTGGCGGAGGGGGCTGTCTGCCTACGCCAATGTCACAAAAGCAAAATAGTGCGAAATAGTGGGTAGGCAGAGCCAAAAATGAGACTTACTTATTAATTAAGTTTCTTTTGGAGTTGGCCTGACAGTTGTATTTGTTATTGTTATTGTTATTGTTGTTGTTGTATTTGTTGTTGTAGTTGTTGTTTGTTGTGTTTTCTGTTTCTGTTGTTGCTGGCGCAATGAAGCACTATAAAACAGAATATGCAAATAATAAAAATTATGAAGCGAACATTAAAAGCAAAAAACATAAATGGCATTTTAATGGTGGCGATGGCGTGCGCGGGCAGCCCCAAAGATCATCGTCGTTGTCTTGCTTTTTATTTCCCTCTTTACACCCCTCTCCCCCTCCTTGCTTCTACTGTGCGGGTGAAGCTACTTGTAAGCAGGGACTACAATCAAGTTTGACAAATTCGAGCAAAGCAATTCCAACCGAAAATTGCGTAGTAGGTGGAAGTGAAACAAAGCCATCAGGTTGGTCTGCTTAGCTGTAGTGCGACTGCAATACACCCTATAATATACAATACTATAATATGTTATAATATACCATACTTGAGACAAAAGTCTATATAGGCTTTAACGCATTCCTCCAACAATTTTCTGGCAACATAAAGGCAATTGCAGTTGCGCTCAGTGGTTTAAAGTTTCTCTTTCAAATGGTATTCAGAATATATATATGTACATATATGTTTTATTATAACTATACAGTACTTTAGGATCTGCTCTCTTTCATAAGTACACAATCAAAGCCCTCTAGCAAACCATATGTGAAACCTTTATGTGCAATTCAAAAGACATTTCAGTACTTTTTCTTGCTCTGCACACCGCAAAACCTGCCAGCCTCTTACACTCTCTCTCTTTTTCTCTCACGCTCTTTCTTTCTCTTGATTACAGGGTATTCCAACACTTGAGCAAAAAAAAAATCTAATCAAATTCAAAGCTGACCACAAATTAAAATCACAGCAAGCAAACGGTGCACGACAAGGAAACGCTGTGGCAATTTCATAATGATGCTTACGTTTTTTCTGCCCTCTCTATCTCTCTTTCTGTTTTTCATTCAACAATTAAATTAATTAATTAAAATATATGAGATCTCATTAAAATATGCAAACACACACACATACACCTATATAGACGTATAAATTATACATTTGAAAGCACAGTGGCAAACGGTGCAAAAAATAAATGCAAAGTTGCGCTATCCTCATTTGGCTGCGTTCAACTTGAAGCTGACTTACAGCGCACATTGCATTTGTGTGCGTCAATGTCTGTGTGTGTGTGTATATGTTTACTTAAATTACGCAATCACACACTATAGCAGATAGTCAGTAATCTGTAACTGTTGGATCTACAAGAGCGATAGAGAGAGAGAGAGCAGATCTCTTTCAACTCTCTGAGCAACATTTTGTGTCACAAATTATGTGGATTATGTCATTAAGAATGAGGAATATGAGTATATAGTTGTTATATATGTATGCATACCCATATTGAGGCAAATTAATGATTCTAGATCGCAATTAATTCCCTCACAGTGCTGGTTAAGCAACTTGAAACAGCGTAGAAAATGTTCTTTGTTGATTTTCAATTAAGAATATATTGAGCTAACTATATTATACATTTATATCAATATTAGAAATAAAAATTGTTTATTATATTTCTCTATCTTTATAAAAGTTGACGATCCTTCTATTTTATATGTATATGTTTAGTTCCAAAAGAGACAGAACTACTTGTTATCCGAGTTCATTACATAAGTTTAAATAACAACTTTGCAACTTAATTGAATGAGATAATTATAAATTGTATTCTACTTTAAATTGTATTTTATTTCTTTTATCAGCACCTGTCCTCCTTCAAAACAGCAAGTGCATTACAAAGACGACCTTATGAAGCAACAACAACCACAACTGCAGCTGGCAACCTCTGGAACTGCGTTTTTATTACAGCTCGACTCGTCTTAGCCAAATTTGTCGCTCTGCAAGGTTGCCCCGCCAACTGTTTGAGTTTCACTCAAACACACTCACACAAGTATTCGCACTCAGACATGGCATTCACAAGCTCATCAGATTGTTATTGCTTTTGCTGTTGCGTTTACGTGATCATCGCGCAGCGAAGACCGACAAAAATTACCGAAATTAGCCCGTTTTCATACTGAACCCAACTCAAATGAAATGTGGTTTTTGAGTTTTGGATTCGACTTCGGTTTCAGCCCACAGGCGGGTAATTTTCTTTGTACTATAGTACATTGTGTGAAGATGTGTGTGCATGTGTTTTGCGAGTCAAGAAATTAAATCATCATAATATCGTGTGTTTTCTCACATAATTGCCTCAATTTGCATGCGAACAACGAACAAGTCATTTGAAAGCATTATTATATGTGAGTGTGTGCGTCGTTCAGCTTTAAACGATGGCGCCTTGGCCGTCTTTAGATTAGACATCTTAAAACATAATACTTATTTCGCGAAATTAATCAAATTTAAATGCCACATTAAACGAGAGGTGAGAAAAGCTAAAACCGAAGCAAGTTTGCTGGTGAGAAGCAAACGAGGAAATTGAATTTATATTATGTATAAATAATGGAATATTTTAGAAATATAAGAAATAGATTAAATGTACATGATTAAATGAAATAGTAAATGATATATAAATATTTATTAGTATCTTCTATTTTCGTCTCTCTTAACTTCTAAAACTTCAACATTTAAACGTCACAAGGCTGAAAAAGACAAATTCGATTTGTTAAAGTTAATTGCAAATAGCATCAGAATCGGATCTTAAGGCCGTAACTGGGCAAACGGCAAACGTGGCCCATAAGGAAATTCAAGTTGGCTGGTACCAAAAACAAAAGACTCAGGCAACGAACGTAGCGTGGCAAGGCAATAACAAAAGACAGCAGCAGCAGCTGAGGCAGCAGCAGATGGAACATCTATTAAAGGCAGGTAAATAATTTACATTTGTGCCGCTTTTGTCATAATCAATTTTTAATTTCTTCATTTCAGACAGTCGCCATAAATTGCATTGCAGCTTTCGAATAAATCGCATTGCCCTGCAATTAAATGCGCTGCCTGCCTGCCTGCCAGCCTGCCTGACTGTCTGTCTGTTTGTGTGCGTGCCTGGCTAGCTGGAGGGGTGGAGTGTACCCCTTCTCTCTGTTGTGGCTTATGCTGTCGCTGCTGCCAGACATAATCATAACAATAATAATGTAGTCGACTCTGGAGACAAACAGACAGCGACAGCGAGCCCAAGTATATATAGATACTTCATACATATATACGAGAGTGCCACTGATGAGTTTCAGTCTAGGCCTCCCGTACATGCCACACACTCCCCCCGAGAACAACGAGAACAACGACAACGACGACGACCCCAGCGAGATGATGTGCAAAGTGATACTTTAGAGGAGAGTGTGGCCCTCTGCGCCTGGGGAGACCCCGTAATGCCTTATAAAATATCTACTTATTTAAAATAGTTATTTGTGCCTGACTTGCCACTCTATATGTGTGTATGTATGTGTGTGTGTGTGTGTGTCTGTGTGTGTGCTCTGAAGCTCTCAAGGTAAACTACATTTTATTGTTGAGGCGGCATTGTTACGAGCAATGCTTTTGGCATTCGTTCTGGCTCTACTCGCCCACTTCTCACTCTCGACTTATACTTAATAAAACAAAATTAATATATCTATATAAATGTGTCTATAGCGATCCATATGAGAGACCTGTGGACGTAGTATGTGACTGCTTTTTGTTGCCTACAATCAATATATCAAGCGAGAAACTCGTCAAATTCGTTTGCAGAATTATGCAATTGATGACTACACAGCGAGAAAAGTAGTGTTTAATGTCTACTATGGAAAGTGAAATAGAATTAAGTGAAGAAACACATTTTAAATGGAAGCTCATTCTACTTAATAAGATTAAAAGTAATTTACTTATTTCAAATTGTGATAGAAACTTGCATAGAACTCAAATAACTTTTGGAAAGGATCTATCTGCACTATATAAAATAGAGTCTTCTGAATTAATATTTAGAATTTGGACATTTGAATTAAACATTTACAACCTTAAGGTCTATTTACAGTACTATAAAATGATCCTTTCTTTTCTCAATTAATTTCAAATATTTATTGTTTCCTTCTTAATTTTCTTTCATTTTCAAACATTCTCAATTGTGCCCCAAAATTTGTTCACAGTGAAGCAAAATGTCATGATTTCGGGCATTTCTACATATTTTACAGTTATTTAAAACACTCCTCTCTTTACTCATTTAATTTTAAACACTATTCATTTCCTTCATTCTCAATTTTACACAAAAATTTGCTCACAGTGTAGCCAAATGTCATTGTTGCTGTTGCCGTTGCTGTTACTGCTGCTGCTGCTGCCCCGGGGACAACACGACCAATTTGGAAACGACACGAAGGTGATTCGCTTGTCGTCTCTGACCATCTTTTAGAACCCACCAAGTTGGGAGCTGACTACGACTGCCCAGTTAATTAGTTGCTTGAATTATGTTACGATGAGGGGCCAAGCGTGGGCTGTGTGTGTGTGTGTCTCAGCTGTGGCATTGATTGACCAAAATGAGCATGTTTATCACGTGTGTGTGCGTGTGTGTGTTTGTGTGTATGTATGCGTATATGAGTGTGAGCATCAAGTACATATCATAAGGTATTAGCTGATGTATTCTTTAGGTTTGATAATGCAAATGGTACAGGGTATTTCCACTGCTTGCTGCTTAATTTGTCATGTGTTTATGCTACAGTGAAAACATTGTTAACTTCTTCTAAACTGCTTATATTTCGTTAGAAAGCACTGTACGGTTAGCTGTTTTAGTTGACTTAAGCTCTGTATATGAGTTTTCTTTGTATTTTTTTTGTTATTTTGAATTGAGTTTATGTGCTTAACTTGAGGTTAAATTCCTTAAAACAACAACGTTTGAGGTTATGTGCTAAATTTGAGGTTATGTTCCTTAGCACAACACACTAACCTATGCGCTTCACATGCACATCCCGATTGAAGCTGACACGTGGTCCGCCATTTGTTGTTGTTGCTGCTGTTCCCGGCATTTGTTGCGGTTGTGGTGGCATGTTTCTTCAATATATTGAGTTTTTCTTATATAGATCTGATGATTCTTTATGCCTTTTTGCTGGAATCACTTTAATTGTGAATTTTTCTCTGGACTTGGAGAATATTATTAAGCTCTTGTTCCGGGCATTTTCAGTCCTTAATCTTAAGCTGCAGGCACCTAGAGTAAACTCTTTTGTTTATGTTAAGACAGTCTCATTTGTTTCAGATATGGGTTTTTTTTTGTTCGGATGGGGATTCGCTGCAAAGTCGAAATAGAGAAAAAGAAGAAAAAAAGAAAAACAAAGACAAGTCTCAACGTCAAATCTTGTGGACAATGCTGATATTTTATGCTATTATTTATTATTATTTTGTCGCATTTTTTTAGTTTTTTTAAGTGTTTCGTTTTTTCTTGGTTTAAGTTGAGTTTGAGTTGCAAAGAGTTATGATCGTGTCGTTCGTTAGACTTTTCACCTCATTAGAGACGCCACCTAGTTAAAATCGTTAGGTTTTTTGGGTTAACTAGAGTTGAGGAGGGTGAGTGAAGAGTAGAGTAATACGAGTATATCATCATCTTTTTTTTGCTCGCCCATTATTAATGGACATTTTACATGCCGCTGGCGAAAGTGTTATTAAAATTAAATCAGAGTTGAAGAAGTTTTTAGTACAGAGAAATAACTACTCAAGATCTGCAGAAAGCATTTATTATTTTGTTCTGCAGACTTTACAGACAACATAATAAACCACAAGAAATTAGAGACGTAAACAAACAACAATAAAATCGGGTGGCAGTAAAAAAAATAATTGGCAATTAATAAAAAGCCAATGACTCTGATTCTCATTCTGATTCTGATTCTGATTCGGATTCTGAATTCGAATCTGAATGTGATTGGCTGGAGGGAGTGACCTGAAGTGGGCAGAGCGAATCAAGTTTGTTTTGCGTTATGCTCGTTAACCTGCGAAGAACAATAACAACAAGAACGGGAACAACAACAACAACAGACATCATGAGGGTGTTTGTCTGCATACGAGATTTAATTCGCTTTTCGCCTTTTGTCACATGCGCATGAATTCGAATTCGAATTGAAATTGCTAGCGGAGTTTGCTCAGTTCGTGAGTGAGTGAGTGAGTGAGTGAAGCGAATATGAATACGAAGCGGATGTCGAGAACTATATAGCTCCCTTCAACTCCCTTCTCCCTGCCTGTACTAGCTTTATCTCTGGCTCTAACGACATTTGGGTGTGTCCTGCGGCGAAAAATGTTGATTACGATTAAGCAAACGCGATAATGCAAGTACCCGTACTCGTCCCCGTGCTCGCACTCATCCTCGCACTCACTCTGATATTCATTGCTGTTCGATATTCATATTTGAATACTGCGCAAACAATGTAACAATTCAGCCTCGAGCGGGTGCACACACACACACAAACACAAGTGCGCTAAGCAGGCGCAGCCAATGAGTAGAATCCTGCCTCTCCCCTCTCTTTTTCCCTTTCCTCTGTCTCTTGCTTGCCGCTGACACGCACCCACCCAAAGCCACCAGCAGTAATGGCTAGAAAATGCATGCCCATTATGGCACCTGGACAAAGGGGCAACCTTTCCCCTCCCCTCCCCTCCCCTCACCCTCTCGTATTGCTTAATGCCTCCCTTCTCTGCTGCTTCTTCCTTTTCACTTACTGGCTTACTTATAGACAGCACAGACAGGACAGCACTCTAACAAGCGCAGTGCAGACGGCGTCTGATCGGGGCTAGCAGAGCACTAGCAAAGGGGAAGAGGAAGGGGCATGGGCAGTGGCTGGGGCAAGGGAGGGGGGGAGGGGGCTGCGAGGCGCTGCACGCAAAACGCTGCGAGCTGCCAATAAAAATCCTTTACCATATAATTTGAGTGCGCATGCGTGCGACGTTGATGGGAAGCTGACTAGTCAGCTCCATGGACACCATGGACACCATGGAGACAGAGAGACAGAGAGAGACGCATTGACCATGGCAGCAACTTGCAAGCTACAGGGTACCAAGGTACAAGATGCCTCTGCCTCTGTCTTCCCCTCTGTCCCTACCCCTTTTCCTGCCCGTGCCTCTGCTGTCGATGCCGATTGCTGCGCGTTGATTGTGCCATGAACGTGATTTGTTTGTAAACACGCATTATTAAGGTGTAATAAACATAAAATTTGTAGCGCTTCACAGCGACCCTCGCAGCGGGGACAACTACGCACAGACACACACACATAACACACACACACACACACACATTCACACACATTCGCACATTCAATTAGGCAACGCTGTCAAATGCAATTTGAATCCAATTTTAGTGGCAATCGTAATGGCAAACGCAATTTCCTTGGCTCTTGGTGTGTGTGTGCGGCTAATTTTAGGCAAATTATTTGAAATTATACAAATTATTTAAAGACACTTATTAAAACAAATAACTCAGAGCTGTTGGAGTACACTTTAAGTTTTGATTGTATTTATTTGTATGTTATTGTATTTTATTTTATATACTTGAAAGGAATGGTACGTATATCTTTCTCTCTATTTCATTATACAACTTACTCTTCATAGTTGGTTTATATTCTTCTGTATAATTTTCTAATATATTTATTTGTAATACAATATATAGGATTGTATAGTGTATAACATGTAAAATATTTGTACACCCTTCGAGCATTGAAAATGGTCAAAAAAGTTTATACTATTTTTCTTTAAAAGTATGCAAGAGACAGAAGAATACGTGGATCCTCAGGATCATTAGCCGAGTCAATTGATTTATGTCCGTCTGTCTGTCCACTGTCTATCTGTCTGTGTGAACACAAACATCTCAGCTATTACAAAAGCTAGAGACACCAAATTTGGCATGAAGATTTCTGCATACTACTCGTATGCGCAGATAAAGTTTGTTTCAAATGTTAGATACCATGTCCACAGCCCACACAAAACAATAGTTAAATTTGGCAATACGATTTGTATGCAACGATAACATTTACAGCTTTATAACTTTGATATAAGCTTAGCTAACTATAATATCTACCTTTCCCTCAAATTTCAATCCGCATGGACACTTAACACAGAAGTTATTGAAGTCACATTAATGTCTTAATATCTTATTATAATTATAACTATATGTTATGTATTTTATCAATAAAAATACCACGCCATGTGATCACAGTTACTTAACATAATTTCTTGCAGTGTACATCAAAACCCTTTGCTGCCTCTTTCACTCTTACTCCCCCACCCCCCTCCTCAACTGAAACGACTTCAAAGTGGAGCTCTTAAAAGGCTCACAGAGAGAACAATAATGATTCTGAACTTGAACTTTAACATTGCGAATGAGAAGCAGGCGAAAGAGAACACACAATCAACAAACGTAATGATAGTAACTGCCCTCGGCTCAGCCTAGCCTAGAATCGGTACCACCCCCTGCGCCCTCTCCGCTTCCATTGTGGCGTGTCAAGTGAAACCAAAAGTGCGGCTGGCAGTGGAAGTGGAAGTGGACACAACAAGCGAAGCCAGGCAAAGCAAACATCTCGCGTTCGCCCACTTTGCGTGTGTTCTCAGCGCCGGCAGCGCTGACCTCTGGGTTCAGGTTCAGCAGCAGCAGCAGCAGCCACAGCAAAACCAACAGCAACAACAACTCAAGCTCATAGCAGAAATCGAGTTGAGGCAACTCTGGAGTCGTCGTGGATCGAAGTGAAAATGAAGGTGTAGTCCAATTTGTAGGTATTGACCAAGCCCCAAGGCGCACAGCAGCAAAGTTATGCAAAGCTTGTGGATTCTCCGGCCTACCTGGTCTCGACTCCCGCCACTGCTTGAGCCAACATTGTCGACGTTCAACGTTCGACGAGCGCATTTTTCCATGCGTGCCGCCTTTTGCTTTGTTGGTGGCGCTCACCAGAAGACGTCGACGTCTCTGCTGATGCTGCTGCTGCTGCTGCTGCTGCTGCTGCTGCTGCTGCTACGTCCATTTGCCGACTTGGCAAATACTTAATTGCATTTCGATATCTATGCTCAGGCATCTGTGAGTGGATGCCGCACTGGGCATCCTCAATACCTTCAGACATAGACACGGCACTTGGGACATGCCGCACGCCGCACAGACTCCAACTTCGACTTCGACTTGTACTTGCAACTGACTTTGTATGCGGCGCGACTCTGTTTCTTCTTCTTCTTCTTGGCAGCAAGTTTGCAGTTTGATTTTCGATTTTTACAACTAAATTCCGTTGCTGATTCATGAGCTTTACTAGAGAAATTTGTAATTGCAACTTGCCATTTAGAGAGGCGCTTAGAGGAGCATTGAGACGCGTGCGGTGTTGACAAAGCCTTCAAAGCCTGCTCTCCCACTCTATATCCCTCCTATCTATCTTGTCTTCCCTCACTCTCTGCCCCCTCTCTCTCCTTCCTCTCTAACTCAGTTCTAATGTTATGCACATCCGTTTCGGCACCCACACATGGGCACGCATGCGCTCAATCGCCAATGCCAGCTCATTAGACCCTGTAGCCATGAAATGGCCATAAAAGGGTATAGTAAAGTTGTGCAAATATATGCAGCAGTCAATGGAGGCGGCAACTTAGATCCTCAAACTCAAGTTGAGTCAGTCAAATGAAAAATATCAACGAAATTCCAACTAGAACTCAAAGAGATTCCAAAGACTTTTAGCATATGAAATTAGTTATACAGATTCCAGGAAATATATATTACGCATTTCTATAAGAATCTCATGCTTGCTCTACAGGGCATTCACTAGTTAATCACTTTTGTAGTCGCCTCGAGCGGGTTTCTTCTCACATCCGCTCGCATATATTGTTTGTCATCGTTTTGTTTGCTGGCCCGTTGATGGACGTCCGTCAATCTTGTCCATCAGTAGTCGCAGTGCCCCCAACTTCAGATCTTTAGTTTGTATTTACTTCTCAGTCTCTGCCCTCTCCTCCTCCTCCTCCACCTCCTTCGCCTACACCCCGCCCACTTTGAACGCATTGTGCTTGGGCACGCTGTCATTTTCACGCTTTGTTAGCCAACTAAACTGTATCTGAGAGTCCAGTGCGGCGTCTAGGAAGCATCACGTTTATTTCTCTTATTGTTTTTGCTGCTGTTGTTGTTCGTGTTGTTGTATGTTTGCTCTTTATTATTTGTGACTACATATTTAGTTTATTATGTATGTTAGAAGGTTAATCTCAGCGGCATTACGTTGCAACTTTAGCGCCTTTGTGGCGAATTTCTTTCTTTACCTTCGCTTCTTGCGAGCGTACACTCGAGGGCAGCTGCTTAGGCACAGTTTGTGAATATTTAGTTGTGCTTGAGTTCAAATGTAAATAGTGACAGTTGTGAGACAATCTCAAGTTCAGGTGAATGTTGATGCTCCCAGAGGCACAAAGTTGATATCCAAGTGAAGTTAGTCAAGTTAAGAGAGAGCGTTCACGTACTATAAACTGTAGTTTACTATAACTCAACACTTTGTACTGCAGTAAACTTACTTTAAACACAAGATTTAACTGACGTACAATCGGGTATCTTTCTAATATATTACAGAATTTCATACATATGATTACCTAAGCTAACTCTTCAATCTATATCACAAAAGGAGTATTTTTATTTGATCTATACTCTATATATCACAGCAAATGGAAATATTAACCAATACTTTACAGAATTTCATATATTACATTACCCATACTAACTCTACACTCTATACTGAAGTAGTAGTTTTAAATGATCTACACTCTATATATCACCTAAACCGGAAATCTTTCTACCTTTCATACAATACCCAGTTAACTGAAGCGGAGTGTACATTAATATTCAATTCAGCTGAGGCAATTAGTGAAGAATGACAACTTTTAGAAATAAATTATACTATACGTTATATAGGAAATACCCCTCCAAGCTACACTGGTCTCCAAACTTCAAAATGGTCTGTCAGTTCAACACATAAACTTGACTACAGTCTCTATTCGACTGTAGCGCAGTGTAGACTGCTCTCCAGATAATGGCAAGTTGTTCTGCTACTCAGTATATATGGGTATTCCTCCTCTAGACATATGCAAGTAATTTGATGTGAAATGTAAATCAATTTTTTGCCATGGTTTTCTGACCAGGCTAAAGGGCATGATTAATGTGCCTGCCCAGCGAGTCGTGGCAAGTCTAGCTGCCTGCCTCCCAGCATGCCGCACGGACCATACGAATTTCACTTTTCAACTTTTCGAATTCATAATACAATAATTAACCCAGAGAGTATCCATGTGAGTGTGTAATCTCCCCACTGTGCCATTTTTCCATGTCACAGTTTGCCGACTGTGCGACTTTTAACCTGCACGGAAATCAATTAGGCAGCATATCGAATGGATATACACACACTCACTCACACACACACATACGTACACATATGTAAGCTCGATCTAGGTTTGCCAAAATAACCGATCGATCATCGTCTGAAGTTCGAAATGATCGTCGTAAAGCAGCGAATGCTGACTTGGCCCTTGATTGTTGGTTCGGTGAGTTTCGAAAATGTTTTCGGCGTGTTTCTTAGCTGCCTTTTTTAGCTTTTTTCGTAGCTTTTTCTTTACTTTATTTATCAACTAAATGAATCGCAAATTGTGCGCAATTACAGCGCAAATATGAGCTTACAAGTTTGTTGCCTAAGTCATTGGCGCAGCACGAGAAGCCGAGTGGAAAATCAATAAGAGAGTGTGTGTGCAGGCAGCGCCGTCGACGGCGACTGCGACGAGTTTCCATTTCAGTTGCATCTGCCTTGGTCGGTTGCATCGAGCTGCGGCTGTCAACATTTCCGGCAAGCGATGCCAAAGGTCAGCAGCGAAAACGAATCGGCACTTGGCACTCCATGCAACGTGCAACGTGCAAATAACAGCGTGCAGCATGCAACATCACAGCAACAACAATAACAACTACTAACAGTGGGAAAAGGGCGCATGGTATGCGATGCCTTCTTCTTTGGGTCTCTGTTACAAGTCATAATCAACGTTGCATCTTCCGCCTTGCATAAGTCCCCCTGCCCCCAAACCCCTTCCATCCTGTCTATAGCTCCCACAATTCCAACTCATAGTTCCAGAGGTGAAAGAGTTTCACTTTTTATTCGACAAAGAAACATCGAATATCTGTCGCTGCCGGGTAATTAAACCCAATGGGGGCTAGCGGTAGCAGCAGCGCCTCAACATATTACAACCCCAACGTAATTTATGCAAATTTTTACCCAATCGAAATGTATGATATACCAAATTATGTGTGTCAGTATGTAAGCTGAAGCCACTCTGAGTTGATTTTTGATTGCCGATCGATACGAATTGATTGATAGAAAGGCTAAATTAATTGGACATATTGCGTACAAGTTATGGAAACAGAGTTACCACAGTAGACACTGCCTATGATTAAAGATTGCTAGCAAAATATATGGCATGATATAATACATTATCAATTTACACAGTCAAGAAACGTCTACGCTGAAAGTTTGCTATATATATAATATAAAATAATGAAATAAAAGAGTCTATATTCATTTATGAATCAATTTGTTCATCATTCCTTTAGTACAGACAGAGTTACCACATTGTAAACTGAATAATGAAAGTTTGCTTTGATAAAATATAATGTGATGGTATACATATAAAATTTTACAATAATCGGCAAATAAAAGAGTCTATAAACATTTATAAATCAATATTTGTAGCATTCAATTGACACAGACAGTTCAACATAAAAAAACAAAGATAAAGAAATGCACAGCAACCTTTCATCAATATAAATAGTCTTTATAGAAACTCTGGCCCAAAGGGTTACATTTTATTTCGTTGGCACTGTCAATACGTCAAACCCTGATGAGTTGCTTCATTGATATGCAGTTCAAACAGTTTCGACAAATGCTGTTGACCGCTAAAGCTTCGAACTCGAACTCCAAATTTGAATTCAATACACTGACGCCACTCTGCCGCTGCCACTGGCGCTGCCACTGCTGGGCAGCATACAAAGCAGTGATCGCTGGGCGATCGCTGGGCGGCCTGACTCAATTTCGACATTATTATTTTGATTACCTTTATTTTTGACCGCATTGAGTAATGCTGCTCGTTATAAAAGTGTTACAAATTTGTCTTTTGAACGAGACCGCGACCCAAACGATCGACACTTCGACGGCGGATCGGACACAATTGTAATTGGCAAAGTCGTGATAAGAGCTCGGTCATTCCATGAAATGGAGGTGGCATCATCGTTAGTGCAGCCACAGTTTGAACAGCAGCTAATGTGTCGCCATGAAGCAGTCGATATTGCCCAATGACATCACGGTCGAGCCCACGCTCGACTATCAGCGACTTAGGGGTTAAGCACGAGACGGAGAAATTTATGGATCGCAGACACAGTTCTTGGAAATACGTAATTGGCTCGCGAGAGATGAAATGAAAGCTAACACAAGCTATAAGCAGATTGGGTCTGAAAACTATCGGCGAATACATCAATTTAATGACTTCATTGAAAGCATTTTCGGTTAACATCATCCACGCCCCGAAATATACATTTCGCATCGCTTTGCTGCAAGAGATGGGCATAAAAAAGAGTTAACTGAAGTCGCAAATACCCTCGAAAGTTGGCAAACTTAAGAAGTTACTGGAAGTTGACTCTATCGAGTGAAGTCTCATGAATATTAAAGCTAAATATCCCTCAATGCAGTGCTTAGAATACAGGGTATTATAATCTCCTGTGGCCTCAACAATAAATCAGCGCACAGTGTTCCCAGGGCGTCATATTGCAGGGTGTCTCCCCTCCCGGAATAAAGTCTGCACCTGCCCCAACGAACTAACGGACCAAGACACACTTGACACTTGATACACCAGTGAGGTCAACATGGTTAGACTTTATATTGGATGATGATTATGATTCGCGTAGCCTAATTGAGCTTTTATCGAGTCTATTCACTTCCGCAATGGCTTTGCCAAGTGTCAAATGCTGTTTACCGTTCAATTGACCGATCAACTTCCGCTCGTCAAGGCACGTCAAGGCTTGATTGTTTGGCCTATTTGGCTTACAAATCAATATCAAAATGCGACCAACTTAACCAATTTGTTAGCTTGGGCACCTTCACCTCCAGCTCACTCGGCCACAACTCAGCACACACGGGGCTTAAGTCAACAACTAGTCGGCACAGTCTTTCAGGCCGACTGAATAATGTTCACACACACTTAACACACACACACACACATAGTGAAACACACTTGCTAGCGATTACGCCATTTGGAAGAGGTTTGGTTTGTTGTCTCGTTTTTCATTTTTTTTCTTTTTCATTTGATTTTTTGATTTGATTTTTGGTTTACGGTGCGTTGTGATGCCCCGCGGGCAATTATAGGTGCACGATGCGAAAGTGAATGTGATGTTGTCTCTTCTCGTTCCCCTTCCTGGCAACTTCTCCCCAAATCCCTTCCATTCCCCCGCTGCGATTAGGTAAGGTCACAGGCACACACACAAAAGACACTAAATGCGAGTCAGCTTTGCCAATTTGTTTGTATTTACAAACTGTAATTACAGAGTTAACATACATATATCTGTGTCGGAGAGTACGTTAAGGTGCTAAATGGCTAAAAGTGAGTCAAATGGCGGGAAACAAAATATACAAATTTCAGCTTCGCCTTATGCGCTTTAAAACAAATCATCCTTGACGCATGCACACCAAAAACGGCAGCTCCAAAACGAACCAACCACAAAAAAAACAACAAAAAATATGTAAAAAAACAGCTAAAAAAACAAAAAAAAGAAGCTAAAAAAAAAGCTTGTATACATCAACGAAACCTGCCGTAGGATCCATTGACTGCATACACAGCATACAAGGCAAGGCTGTTCGGCATTGTGCACCATTTTTGGCCGCATCCACGCAAAAGTTGCTCGACAGAATTTTCAATGTGTTTTTTCGGTAGGTTCCTTCATAAAGAATAAACCAAAAAAAAAGCCAAAATTTGTCGATTATTTCCAGACGACGTCGCAACTTTCGAAAGTTTTTTTTTTCGATTTCGGTTCTCGTTTCGTTTTTAATGAGCATCAGTTAATTTGCCGCAGCGTTTGAAGACACATACACAGGGAACGGGGTGGAGGGAGAACTGGGAACGATGCAGGGGGAAGTGGGAGCAGGCTTCAGTTCCAGTTCCAGGTTCGGGCTGCTGCCATGCGACCTGCTGTAGAGCAAAACGAGGTGTTTAGCCGTACGAAAACACCTACACACACTCGCACACTAACACACACACACGTATACTCGACTTACATGCAGTTCAGGGACGCCTCATGACGTCATGGGCAATGGCATTGGCATTGGCATTG
Source organism: Zaprionus lachaisei (assembly GCA_018901815.1). Lineage (NCBI taxonomy): Eukaryota > Metazoa > Arthropoda > Insecta > Diptera > Drosophilidae > Zaprionus > Zaprionus lachaisei. The sequence continues at coordinate 108,626 of JAEIFI010000054.1, forward strand.
TCGGAGTTGAGGTTGAGTTTGATGTTGAGGTTCAGGTTGAGGTTTTTTTGGCATCGCATGAATAAAATATAAAAATATATATATAAGGTATTGGTAAGTGTCCTTTCCTCAACGCCTCCATGCCAAAAACGGACGTGATATATGCATGGAGTGTGAGGGATATAGACTTGCTAGCGCCATCATATCTCCCAGAATGACCAAAGAGATTTGGGCACATTGCACAATGGGCAAATTGTAGAACCAAATCAAAGATTTCCTCAACCTTCCCATTTTCTTTACCTTCAGCTCAGCTTCCATTGTTTTATTTTCTATTTCGTTTATTGTTAGATTAGATTATAGATTATATAAAGCTTAAAAAATATATATACGTATAAAGAATATACTAATTTGTGGCCTCTCAATTGGAGAATGCCGAATTTTGAATTTAGAACTGCTTAACTACTTTGTTTTCACCTCAAAATATTCGGAAAAATAAACAGTTTCAGAATTCTCGCAAATTAATTTTGCTTTAATTTCATTTTTACATAAATTGAAATTCTCCTAATCGATATAAATACGAAATTTATGTGAGTTCTTAATGCAGATCGTAAGAATATCAAATGATTTCAATCACATTAGCAATGCTAATTGGCAAAATTTCAAGAACTGAAAACGATACGAAGAGAGAGACTTACATCTTCTCCGTCCGTCTCCAGCTCATAATCTTATGATATCACGAAATACGATTTCCAATGAAGGGAGACTGTGTTGTAAAACTTTCACTCCCCAACTTTGGGAGTTAAACAAATACGTTGCATTGTAAGACCTTCAGAATTCTATTTCCGTTTGAGCTAGCCGAAAATAAATACGAAAACAAGTCTAACAACAGATGGACCAATAATACAATCGTGTTTGTCTCGTCTCTCCACTTCGATGGCAAATTATCATCATCATCATCATCAGCAGCAGCAGCAACAGAGAAGAGCTGCACGAGATCAACATAATAGCTGAGGGAGCTTTTATTAGCATTATAATTGGTTATTAATTTGCATCCAAATTCAAAGCACTCGCGCCGATGTGCGAGCTTACGGAAACTCCGACCCTTGAGACCCCAAAGAGGTTGCGACGAGGTATTTAAATCATTTATAATTGTGCCAAAAATAAAAATGAAATGTTGTAAAGAAAGTAGTCAGAGTTATTTATTGGGCAGCCCATTTGAACTTAGCGAAAATTGCTTCAATTAACTGCAAAGTGGCCCAAAGGGTAGCAGATCATGCTTAGAGCCATTAATCAGGTTATTCAGTTAGAATTCTACATGACTCTACACACCATATGACTCACAAACGTGTGTCTGTTTTCAGCAGTGCGTTGGTTGCCTCGATAATACGCCCACCTATACACACACACACTCGCATATACAGATTTGGATTTGTGTGTAACTGGAACAGCCTTAATTTTATTCTAGGGTCATAAAAGCAAAGATTAAAGATTAGATTTGCCTTGCTCTTTGGCATATTCTAAAAGAATTGAATTATTCACAACAGCGGAAGAGTAAAGATCTCACAGAAGTGACAATTTTTAGTGATAAGTTCTCTTTGGATTTTTGTATTTTTAGCTGTAAGTTCATTTAATTGTTTATTTATAATTTTTAGTTGGGGTTTTAATAGGTTTTACTTCACTGTCTGCTGCTGGCGCGTTTGAAGGCGTTTTTAGGGCAGGTTCTACTGTTCAGTTCTTTATAAGCCAACTATGTAAACATTAGATATTCTATTTACACTACGCTACAGTCGAACTTGGCTAGAGGAGAACCATATTTTAGCTATAAAATATGAGTATTAGAGTATAAATATATATGTAGAACAAAGTAATATGGTACATCATTAAAATTAATAATAATTATTAATTGCAATTAATTAGGATATTTTGTATGAGTGTAAAGGGGATTTACTAATAATTTATATTGATTATTTAATCATATTTTTCTCTTTTAGCGAGGTTCGACTGTATTTACAATTAAGCTGGGCAGACTCACCTCGTGTGCTTGCAGTTCAAAGCTATTTGCGCAGTTCTAATTACGCCTTAAGTTGCTGTTGTTGTTGTTCTTGTTGTTGTTGCAGTTGCTGCTTTTGTTCTCCTTGTTCTCGTTGTTGTTGTTGTTGTTGTTGTTGTTAGGCACACAAAATGTTACACTTGTTGTTGCAAGTGTTGTTCGATCGATCGTTCGTCGATTTGCGAATGCACATCAAATTTTAATTAGTCACACATACATATATAAAATACACACGCACACACCTATACAGCATGCGGGCAGTCGTTGTTAAATGTTTTTGTTGTTGTTGTAAAACGCAGCTCGAAAAATTACCAAAATTCGTTTGCACAATTTAAGCGAAAATTTATCACGATTTGTGCTTGTTGTTTTTTGTGTTTGTTTTCTTATTTAGCTTTTTGCAGTGCGCACAAAGTCGTTTGTTTTTTATTTTGTGTGGGCCGAGTGCAGTTGAATGGACGTGCCGATGGTCGTTGGCGAGAAGGGGACGACAGTGCGAGACCGAGAAACAGTTAGAAGTGCAAGAGAGCAGAGAGAGAGAGAGAGAGTGAGAGCGACTATAACAGTTGTAATTCTGTTTCGCTATTCGCTTCCTAATTGCGGAATGGGTGGGTGGGGGGTGTGGTGGTACAGCACACTGACCAGTTCGTTACTAAGTATATTAATCGTTGTCAATTTGAATGGCAAAAATCACTTGGCACTCACTCACTCACACACACACGTATACGCACACAAGCGAGTTATACACGGCGCCAATAAGTTCAACGAGGTGAACACCGTCACGTTTAAATGCCGACTGATGCAAACGAATCAAACTTGAAGCCAGCATGATCTGTCTTGAGCTCGCGAACAATACAGTGAGAGCCACGAAGAGAGAGAGAGAGACCAGAGAGTGAGCGAGAGTGAGTGCCTGCGCCAGCTTAATGATGAGAGAGCAGACAGCAACAGGTAGCCGGCATTTCTTGTGCGCTCTCTCTATCGTTGCGCTCTCTTTGTGCTCTCTCTCTCTCAGTGCTCGTGCAAGTTTGCATGCAGAGTCTTGCGATTTTGAATTAAATCAAGTCAAGTTGTTAGGAATAGTAGCATCTGTTGCGCCCATATTGTTGTAAACAAGTGAAACCAGCTCGCCCAAACATTCTTCACATACTTGCGATACTCTGTCCATGTGTGTGTGTGTGTGCGCGCGCGAAGATTCATTTGTAGAGGAAAAAAAAATTATGGAAATATATGTATTGCATATTACAGTACTGCATGAACACATTAAAAAAGGTAAATGAATTATTGATTACAAACTCGGTTCCACTCGAGTACAATTTTCGTTAAATAATGTGAACAGTAAAAAAACTTTTTTATTCTATTTTTTGATTAGAATCCGTTGGTAAACAATAACTCAATTTCTTGAAAATTGATACAATGATTGAGTGAGAGATATTTCATTTATTATATGCATTACACATGATTGCAAGCCATGCCCTCCCCTAGGGATCAGTAAAAAATGAGTATACTATTTTTGGAGGCAGTAAATAATTTTACAGCACTGTCAAGTAAAAATGAATGTATTCATGCATGACGCTAATATTTACACACATATATATGTATCTGTGTGTATGGGTAAGCTGAGGAAATGTAGGAAAACAAACAAGAGTCGCCCGAAAGACACCACACCCCAGCTCATCAATCAAGATGTTGGCTAGGGCTCTCCCATCAGAAGTGATTACTGTGCTGGTCGCCTCGCTAATTAATTCGTCTTCGTAGATACACTAGAGATATATACAAGTAGTAGCATATACGGTACGAAGTTATGAAAGAAAAACAGCGCTAATCCCCCCTCGAGCGGGCAGGCAGCAAATGGAACTGTTCTGGCAAGTGTCATAAACAAAGCGTGTCATTGAATATACACATTTTGTAGGCAATTCAGCAGCAGGTAGCTAAAGATTAAGCATCAAGAAGGTAAAAAGGCAAAAGCCGAAATAAGTATAGATATAATTCACGCGCGAATATTTCCACACACACTTGAATTTGAATATCTCAGTAATTAATCAAAAGAAATCACAAATAAATAAATAAATCATTGATCGTCGTCGACGTCGTCGTCGCGTCGTCTTGAACGGTCAAGAAACTATAAAGCACCAAGAATGCGTCCCACGTCCACTCAACTTCCCTCGATCGCTCTCTCTGGCTCTTCCCTTTCTGTATCTCTTCTTCAACTCTTTCACTGTCGTGTCCGTCTGCCAAGGAGCCCATTTAACTTTAATAAAGTTGTCAACGCACGAATCTGTCGTGAGAAGCATTCGCCATATTTGCCAAGTACTCGGATCGCCTCGTCTCTCACTCTCTTTACCCTTACCCCCTGCTGGAGTGTTTAATTGTGTGCAATGAAGGGTTTTACGGTACCTCTCCTCCACAGTACATCTCCCACTGCCATTCTTCGCATATCACAGTCAACGCATTGACAGCTTAGGCAAGAGATTGACAAACTTTGGACTGTCCCCCGAGCTTTTGCTCCCCTGTGTTAATCGTGCATAATGGAAAAGCTCTCGGCAACCGAAGCCTGCCAAGTGCACAAGCGCAGCTTTTATAAGCAAATGTTTTCTGTAGAAACTTTTAACATTCAGTTGTTTCGGGGCAGTAAACTGTGTGTGTGGCGCCCTCAAAATATTCTCCAGTTTCGCCCAAGGACGCGCACAAGTGAAAAACAAATTAATGTTAATTGACAAACGTCTTTTTACCAGTTGTTCATATGTGATATGATATCTTAAACAAAACACAGTGTAATGAATATGCTGCTTTCATTGAATTTGATTTACAAATGTCTTTTCCACTTGCTGTCTGCTCACGCAATCACAAGCATTCCCTATTTGAGAGCGACACACAGTGTCATCATTTGCCCAAACCATAAATGAAAATTTAAATGGCACACGTGCATACACACACACACACAGATACATGTAAACATATATAAGCGAAAGCTTCTTAGCGCACAAGTGGCAGGCAGCAAGAGCTTTCCTCCCGTTACGTCTTAAGCAGCTGATTTTTATCAATATCTTTAAATAAACAGATTCCTTCAAAAGTTCAGGGTCAACAGTTTAATTGTGCTCCACGAGGTGATAACAGATATATTGTGATTAAAAATGGCTTTAATACGTTGCTGCTTTGAGCCCCCCGAGCTGCCGGAGTTCTTCGACAGCTTTGTCCAAAAGTGTACAGATCCCGGCTGTAAGTATAATTAAGAAACCCTAATTAATGTGTAATTTACAATATTAAATAGACAAGCTAAGCTCTGTGTCAATACAAGCTAAGTTCCCTACATAAACAAGAAAAAAAACAAGGAAAAAACAAATGACAGCCAAAAATGATTTTGGTTCAAAAAGGCAAATACGTTATAAATGTATATACCTTATACAAATAAAGCAACTTTTAGCTTGACATACATACATATTTGCCTCTTGAATAATCATTATTAAATCACATTTCATTAGCGCCATTATCCCGGATTAGCGATTTATTGATAAATTTAATAATTATTTTTGGAACAATTAAGCGAAAATCCCGCGTTTTGTTTTTTTAAGGAAATAAAGTGAAAAAGAAATAATAATAAATAATTCTTATCAGAAAGCGAGCTGCTGCATATTCGGTACGCAAACCTGGGTTCGTGACGTGGATCGCACTCAAAATCAAGCAGCGCAAGCAATGTCATCCATATTTAACAGAGCTCTGTTAACAAAAAACTAGCAGTTTTTCATTTTTCGGTTGTTTTATTTCCTCCCTATTTTCTTCGTTCAACCGCACGACAAGTTTTCAAGTTCCCAAAGTGCACAGCAGGGCGAGCTTCAAAATTCTGGCCTTAGTTTCACAAATTTTTTTTTAAGAAAACCCCATCGTGTAAAACGCCCCCAAAGGCACCACCGGTTTTAAAGGTGTTTTTAACAGTGTGCTGCAAATAAACATTTAAATTAACATAATTTTTAAATGCTGAGCAATAACTGTTGAATGTGGAGCAGCTTGACGCAGCCAACTTCACGCTGCGTTATTAATGGCCAGATCGGCAATTCTAACCAAGTGGCAGCACTGCACGGCAGCTAACAACAATAGTTTTGGACACACAAATTTACACTTATAAAAGTTTTATCGCTGCGTTTATTATCTAACGCCGCGATAAATATATAATAGTAATAAACAACGATTTGTGATTAAGCATGTCCGGTGAGTACTGCGTGGGCAATTACATGGCCTTGACCTGGTTAACGAATTGAATGAATGACGCCAGCGTAAATCGATCAAAATGATGACTAGGACACACGGTCTCAATAAGCAGAGATGAATGAACCATCGTAGAGTGATAGAGAGAGAGAGAGAGAAAAAGCCACAAAACAAACGAAAGAGAAGCGTACACATACGCATATCACGCGAATTTAACATTGAAACGATTATGGCGATAAGATAAAACTGCAAACGACTTAGAAAGAGCAAAATGGCCGCCGCGCCTGCAAACTCAAAACACTCAGCGAATCGTTCCCGCTGGGAATTAACTGTAAACGGTCGCTTAGCTGTCCCAGTCTCTGTGGCACACACACACACATACACCCTACACTGGACACGCAAATCCTTCGATGAAGCAGGCAGACTGTGCCGTGGCTTCGTCATGTTTACTTATCGCTGCATACACGTCTGTCTACCAAATCCCTCTAAACGTTGTGCCTTCCCCTGTGCTTTTCTAGGTTGTTGTGGCTGCTGCTCGGCGCTGCGTCCGCGTTACAAGCGGCTCGTGGACAACATATTCCCTGTGAGTCCTGAGGATGGCCTGGTCAAGTCGAACATGGAGAAGCTAACGTTCTATTCGCTCAGCTCGCCGGATAAACTGGATCGCATTGGCGAATATCTGTATCAGAAAGCCACCAAAGATATTAATCGCAAGCGTTACAAGTGAGTAGAGGTAACTCCAAATCTATCAATCAACCAATCAATAATTCTACTTTCCACAGACTTGCTGAGATTGCCATGGAGGCCATGGATCTGTTGCTGCAGGCCTGCCACGCACAGACCACTCTCAATCTGTTCGTGGAATCCTTTTTGCGCATGGTGCAAAAGTTGCTCGAAGATTCGAATCCGAATTTAAAAATAATGGCCACAAATTCGGTATGAATTGAATTTGCATAGTGTATATGAAGTATTGCCAATCTAATGTTATCTTCATACCCTACCCAGTTTGTGAAATTTGCGAATATTAACGAGGATACACCCTCGTATCATCGTCGCTACGATTTCTTCATATCGAAGTTCTCATCCATGTGTCACAGCGATAGTCACGATTTGCGTGATAGTCTGCGTCTGGCTGGTATCAAGGGTCTGCAGGGTGTCATACGCAAGACCGTGTCCGATGATCTGGTAGAGAACATTTGGGCGGCGCAGCATATGGAGAAAATTGTGCCTTCGCTGTTGTTCAATATGCAGGTGAGCATGAGAGAAAATAGAGCTGCAGAACTATCGCAAGTACTATCGTAAAATGGCAACAATATAATTAGAACAGTTTGAAGTTGTAATTAGGCTAAAGTTCTCTTTTATGACGAGACTGTGTTATCGAAAGTTCGCCCGATTTAATTGACTTATTTAAGACCTGGCACAGCTGCTATTCACGATAGTACCTACGATACTCATGCAATGAACTGTTCCATGTATTCATTCATCGATTGGCCAAATCAAACTTGAAAAGGTTTAACTAATTTTGTTGTTTGTTTTTGGTATATTTATTTATTCTTTTGAAAATGCAAACGAAATGTAAAATGAACTCTCCCAACACAAAACCAAACACATAACAACAACAACAACAACAACAAATAACTCATCGTATAATCCACATAATAATCGACACAAACTAAAGTTTTGTGTTAACGTTATGTTTGTGAAGAAAAATTTACTGGCGGTAATTGAATAATTCAAATTAACTAAATAGTCTATCTAGTCTTAGCTTTAAGAGTATTTTAAATGTGATATTAATGTTTATAATCTATTGCAACTAGTCTGGTGATCTTACGCCCGTGGAAGATGCAACAAATGTGACGCCGCCAGTGCTGGCCGAGGAAGTGTTGCGTGAACTAGTTGGACGTGCCTCATTTGGACACATTCGCAGTGTGCTGAAGCCGCTTCTGACGTGAGTAGATAAGAATTATATTTTGTAAAACACCCTAATAAATCTCTTTCTATCCCAACACAGTCATCTGGATCGTCACGAGCTGTGGGTGCCCAACACCTTTGCGATTCACACATTCCGCATTGTGATGATCTCGATACAGCCGCAGTACTCGTACACTGTGGTGGAGACGCTCATGCAGCACTTGGACAGCAATTTCAAGTCCTCACCGAAGACACGCACATCTCTGGCTGTGGTTCTCTCAAAGATTATTGCCATTGCCGCGGGCGAGAGTGTTGGTCCATCGGCTCTGGATATTATCAATAATCTGTTGACCCACCTGCGTACAAGCGTTAGCACAACCACCGAAATAACCCCGGAGGAGTCACAGTATCAGGAGGCATTGATCAACGCCCTTGGCGAGTTTGCCAATCATCATCCGGACTACCAGAAGATCGAAATTATGTTGTTCATCATGAACACAGTGCCGGATCTATCGAAGAAGAGCAAAGGTGATCAGATGCTGCAGAATATATTGCTGAAATCGCTGCTCAAGGTTGGCAACCAATACAGCACCGTCTCGTTCGAGAAGGCCTTTCCCGCATCATTCCTGCAACCGCTGCTACGTATGGCACGCGCACCACACGATCCCACACGCATGATTGTCATGCAAATCTTTCAAGCACTACTCGATCGTCATCAAAACGAACAGGTTCTTAGTAGTGTCAGCATCAAACCGTATCCAGCACTCTCCCAAGAGCCGCCCTCGCGCTCTGACATCATTTTTACACACAAATACGGTGCGAATATTATGCAGGCACTGATCGACAGCATGGCTCTGTCGGATCGAGTGGATGCACTCACTGCCAGCTTCAACACGGCTGCTCTACTAATTGTTGAGATGTCCTGCAGTGAAACGGTGCAAGAGTTTCTGTTGTTTATACTTGGGTAGGTGGAAAATGAGCTATAACTTTAGTTTGATATAAATATATTAATCCCCCTCTTTATCTCAACCCTGCAGCATACAACAGGTGGCCAACACCGTGGACACTCTCGGTGCCGTACACCGTTGCAATCTGCACGGCATCGCCATTGCACTGCTGGTGCTCATCTCGCGAGTCAGCGGCATAAACAATCTGCTCGAATATGCGCAAAAGATTATCGAGGCACGTCGCGAGGAGGCCGCATACTATTTGCCGCCTTTGCTGGATGCCAAAAAGGTGGCGACAAAGAATCTAAACCTCTCCTTGCCTCATCTATCGATCGATAAGTTGGCGCTGGGTGAGGGCCTACAGAATGCTGGCATGGATGCGCAACGTCTGAACACTGGTGCTCCTTACACGCTCAATCAGACAGACAATCCTGGGCATCGTCACTCGTGGGTGGAGTCTGTCAGTGCACACATGACGCAGCGCAATAGTTCGGCCGATTTGACCGTCTACAATGGCGATGTGGATAGTGTAAACAGTTCTCCAGGCATTTGCAAAAAGATTCTTTCCCCAGAATACAATTTCGATGCAATGAAACGCGCCCTGGCCGAACCATCAGAGGCAGCAAAGCGTGAGCAACGCGAGAAACAGATGCAAATTGCCTTGACCTTCCGTGAGGGCGAGTTCGATGATCTAATGCGACGCACCGAACCGAAGGTAGGTCGGGAAATATAACCTTATGTTTCCTTATTGTAATGCAAGTTTCGTTCTTCCAGCACGATCTCATTCAGAATCGTCTTAACGAACTCTTCAACTCGCTGGCCGTAGAACGGCAGATAACGCAAAGCGACAACAAGACAGCGCAGCTTCAGAACAACAACAACAACAACAGCGAGAAGCCCGTCTATGAGACGAAGTTCCCCGAGCTGTTCTACTACTAGAAGAAGTATAAAACTATTTATAGTATATAGATATGTATATTACGTGGATATTGGATACGAATATGGTATATTAATTTTATAGCCTACAGTTGGGTTTAGCTAAATTGTTTATGTTTACGGGGCAGGGGGTCACTTTCTGTGCATTTATTGTTAACGGGTGCACGGACTATTCAATTGTTTAAAACAAATATAATCGTTATGCTTTTCAATACTAAATACTTTGAGTTTTAATTGTAAAACAGGATTGGAGACGTGAGATTTGATACGTATTGGGCACCTGGAAGTGTAACAATATTAAATGCTTCATTTCACACTCTCTTCATATCTGGAGTTAAATTAATACTTCGTTTCTTGAGTAATAAGAAAAGACTCTTAAATGCTCAAGTATTTATAAAACACTTCATTCCCTGAGTAGAATTTATAGACTGTTCATTCCCAGATAATTAGTAATAGACTCTTCCACTCCTTGACCCATAAAAACAAACCCAAATTCAATCCCAATTGTTTTTTTGAAAATGTTTACAATTTAATCATAATTTAGTACAATTGTTGAAATGCATTTTTAGTTAAGAGTGACAGGTTAAGAAGTTTGCATAATTACGTAAGCAATTGTAGTACGAACTCGATTGTTTCGATTGCCTAACTTATGTTCTTAGATCTGAGTCAACATATATCCACAAAAGATATATGTATATATGTTGTTTGAGTTTATGTATAACACGGATTTGTGCCATAATTTTAGGTTGATCCGTTTTAAATTAAATTACAATATTGTAAAGAATACAAAAATATATAGAAATGTAAATATCGCAACGATAGCTGCGCTATATGTATATCGAAATTAATGTACAACATGCTGAGGGTACAGTTAGTAGTAAGTAGTGGTTGCAACTAGTCTATATAGTAGATATATGTGCTATATGGTATATATACAGCTAATGATGAGGGGGGGAACCCAACGAGTTTACAACTACGCAAAAACGAACGAGTCCTTGAACAGAGTATGGTGGCGCGATCGGCTTACGAATTGAGTATATATATATATATATATATATAGTTATTTATATAGTGTGCGTGTGTATGTGTGTGTGTCTAACGCGCTCAGCACGCCTCGCCATCGCTTGTCGCTGGATTAGCAGTGCGGGTGGCTGCCCAACTAAAACGTGCTGATGGTCGCAGACCCAGAGACGGGGAAGAGGGCGTCGACGCCCCTGATAAACCATCGCCGCTGCTCACACACACAGCCGAATCATCGGCACTAGCTGGGGTCAAGGGTCGCTCACAGCTGGCGCCTATCTCCGAAATGGGTATAGCAGCTGCAGACAATCCTGGCTCTTCACATTGCGGCACAATCTCCTTGAAGCTCTGACTGGGCGGCATCACAACAAGCATATTGATGGAGATGAGCAACGGATGCACTAGCTTCGGGTCGAGCACCATCAGTGAGACCTCCTCGTTCTTCTCCAGACTCAACGTTGTGATCTCCGACTTCTGTGTGAAGATCGGCTGTCGCTGGGCATTGATCGAAGTAACTGTGGTGCGTATCATGAATTTACGCCTCGTCTGCAGGCTCAACACACGCTCGTGCTCGTGCCGATGATGTCGGCGTATGTTCAGTCGACGCGAGTCCATAATGAGTATGAGATCCATGCCATAATTGAAGCCCGTCCAGCGCCACTTCTGATAGCCGGGCTCCATCAGCAGGCGGCCACAGCGCATGCAATTCTCGAAGAACTGTTCATCGTCCAACTGTTTGGGGCTGCTGATAAAGATGATAATATATTATATATATAGATAAGTCCAGTTCATGCTAGACAGACAGACGTTTCACTCACCCATCATCCTGACCGTGATCGATCTTGAGCAGCGCATCCCAGTGGCTGTGTATGTGCTTGTAGAGCCATTCCTTGGGTATGATGTTGTCATTGAATATGATCTTTAGATCCATATAATGATTGGTCAGGTACTGAGTGCGCAGCTTCTGGAAGACACACACATATGGCTGTCCCTCGGGCGTGGCCAGGAAGGAGCGCTCCTCCATGCGACTGGAAAAGTACGTCCACTGCACCACATCCCCACTGGGCGTGTGAGTCTCAACACCCGCATTTGATAGACGTTCTTGTGTCTTTTGTGCCTCGGCACGTTGCACCGGATCCTCGGGATCATAGTTTGGATGCAGCTGCAGGAAACATCCATGTTCGCAGCAGTGTGTACAATGAGAATTCCGTTTGCATAACATACAAATTGTGACTGGCAGTGAGGGCGGTCATCAGTTCAATCGAGATGTGCCGCAAGAGATTGGGATGCTTATTATAAATGCTAAGTAAATTGATTTGGAACCACTGGAACGTTGACTTCTTGACGCTCAGCACCCCGTACTGGCAGGCAGCCTCATAGTACTGTATGGCAGTCTCGGCATTTATTGTGTCCACCATCACCTCGGCACACTTGTCAATGATGCCGTCCAAGTGGAAGAGTGTCGCTGTTGCCAGCACTGGTATCACATCTTTGGCATCGATTTCAATCTCGTCCGAGTACATGGAACCGAATACTGCGTCCAGGCTCTCCACAGTGATACGATCGTCCAGTATCTTAATGTGTACGAAACTCTGTTGAGCCTCCTTCCACGATCCATTGAACATCGTGTAGAAATAGGGACTCTGACTCAGGTAGACCTTATGCAGATGCCACACCTTGTCCAGTGCCATAACACCCACGTCTGAGTTCTTCTCCTCCTTGAACAGGGCATTGTAAATATATTGAGTGGTCGTCAAGAGTTTCTTTCTACAGCAAAAAAAAATAGATACAAGTTAAGTTATTTCCGGACTTGTTTATCGCTTTGGTCTACCTACTTTTTGGGTGATTTACTGTCCAGTTCGCCTCGTTCGCGCTCCTCCTGTGACAACGTGGAATCCGTGCTGCGTCGACGCTTCCGCCGACTGCCAAACACTTCTGCCACATTCGTTTGCATGGACCCAACAATTTGACCCATGTTGGTGCACAGGCAGGCAGAGAATCAGCGAAGAATAAAACTATAATATATGTAGAAATTTATGACATAGACAGATTGTATATGTAGTTATGATATATATTTGTAGTTAAGTACTAAGCATACTTGATATATTTCTATTTACACCAACAAACAATGCGATTAGGGTCTTGAGTTCTTATTGATTCGTAGCCGGAGTCGTAAATGTTGCTGTTTATTTGTCGGAGACACGCGGCAAGAGGAAGCAATATGTATATATTTTGGGAAGGCAGTCTGACAGGTTGCGTGGCAAGTTGACCCAGTTTATGGGGGGCAGGGCCCAGAGCTGCCCAGCAGTGGCTCCTCTAATGTGGTTCAGTTTAATGGGTCAAAGCTGCAGCTGCCACCAAATTGACTTTTAGTGTGGGCGCGTTTAATAAGTGGGAGTAAAGGAGGAGGGAGAGTGGAGAAGGTAAGGAGAGAGCAGATAAAAGAGAGGACAGGGAAGATGGAAGACTGTAGACAGAAGAGAACTGAGAGTGATGGCAAAGATGTGCCTCAAAAGAGGCAGAAGAAGAGAAGGAGAAGTGAGCTTGTTGCGAGTCAAGAGTGAGTAAATAAAAGTCAGCTGCACTGCGTACAATATCCCCTCTACGCGTGCCCCCTTGCCGATACCTGATGTTCAACAGATGATGTCATCTAGAGGAAGTCCCGTTCGAAAATAGAACTTAGACAAAAAACTAACACAAATTGCAGTAATAACGACGTGCCATACATAGACAAAGAGATACACACACACACACACACGTGAGGTTACTTTTGTTTATGTTTGTGCGCATCAATTGTTGCTGCTGGAATATGTTGTAACCGTGTCAAGGCCGCGCGTTGCCCATAAACGATAAACACACTTTGATTTTGTTTTTTTTTTTTTGTCTTTGTTTACAGCACTACGCACTTATTAAGACTTCATTCAAACATATATACATATCATTGATATACAAAGCACACATTAAAACCGAGTTTGTTTTGGTGCGGCGCAGTTCGACAGCAGCAGAGGCAGCAGCAGAGCAGCAGCAGCACGCTCAAAACCAGTTTGAGCACTCACATTTCTTATAAGACCTAAACAAGAAACTCGATTGCAACGACGCGACTGACGACGACAATTACGTCATAACAAACCAACTGAGACTAAGAGAGGCGACAGAGTCGCAGAGAGAGAGAGAGGGCGAGCCAAAATGCAGCTTAGCTGAGAGCGCAGCAGCAGCAGCAGTTGTTATCAGAGCTGTCAATTTCGGCTTTTTTCCGCCAAATCTGGTTTATTTATTTAATGTCAATTAATAGAAGTCGACTCACAGACATTTAAATTAATTAAATTATTTTGTTATTATAAAAGTAATATGTGAATAGAATAATAATTAAACAAGAGAAGAAGAATACAATGCTTAGCTGTTTAGCTGTTTTTAGGCCATTTTTAGTATTGCTAACATAATAATAATATAATATAAAAAATTTAATAAAATGGATGATTTCAGCTTTATTTTCTTACTTCTTTTTGAATTTCTTAGTTTAATAATATTTGTTTGGTTTAAAACAGACAATACAGATTTCTTAAAAATAGAAACAAAATAAAAATTTACTGTTGCCCATGTAGTTACGGCCAAATAACGTGGATTATCGTCGAAAAAGCCAACAAGCATGGGCTGAAAAAGGGGGAGGAATGGAATAGAAGAGAAAAGAGAGACAACACCCCATCATCCATCACAAACTAGAGAAAACAACACTTAAACACTATTGGTAGCAGCGGGAGTCGAACCACGGTTAGTTTCCAAACACCATGAACAGAATATCAAAACGTTTAGACGGTTACGCCACCCTCAACATTCTATTTTCTAGCGCTAAGACTTTACTAGAGCGGACACGGTTTGTGTGCACGATCCATACACATATATATACATGCACTACATACATACGCATGAACATATATAATTTCAAACCTGATAAATAGTGCGGTTTGATATAGAAAATGGCATGTTTAATGTTTAGGTTCAGCGCACTTGGGAAGACTTACGACGGACAATGCTCGATTGGCGAGAAGCCTACCAAATTTATTATTGGGAAGGCACTGATAGCGCTGTGATTATAGAGACCCATACTATGACACACATTCATGCAAGTATATATACTATACATATATACTTAAGAGTTTTCGAAATAGCGTCGGGTTTTAAATGTGCCTTGCCGAATGGACGATGCTTGTCAACAATTGTCTGTCTTACCTCACCCTACTCTCTCACGTAGTTCTATCTCCCACTCTCGCACTCCCTCTCTTCGTTTCTCTCTTGCGACGATTTTCTAGCTGCAGCAGAGACTGTCAGTTTATAAGATTGTCACAGTAAATCCTCGCTAAAAATAGCAAACGAAAGTCAATTTCGAATTACATTTTTGGGGAACATGTGTGAGGGACCTAGGGAACTGAGAAATGTACAAGAAACAAACCAACGACGCAGTAATAAAATCATGAGAGAGGGGGGAGTCTTTTGCATGCGCCTGTGTGTGTGTGTGTCAGTGAGTGCGTGGTGCAGTGCAAGGAGAACGAGAGAGCGAAATAACATCAACAAAACAAGAGCGCACGACGCAAAATGCAGCGATGAAAAAAGGTACACATATGCAGAGCCAGATAAAGGAGGCGAAACACACCAAAAAGAATGCAAAAAGTGCACACTTACTGTAAATCTGTAGTTACAGTTTTTCACTTTTTATGTAACTCCAGTTTGTATTCTGTTTAATTACGATGAACTTTAGCTCTGTTCTATTGTTTATTCAATTAATTAAAACTCGTTTACTACAAATGCAGTTTTCTATTTGCATTCAAATTTTTGTTTCTTTCCCAATTCAACTGTATGCGCACTGTGCGCTCCGCGTACAACAACCTCTTCGCACTGTGGTTTTGAGTCAACTCTCTATCGTGGGTGTCCAACAGATAAAGCTGCACAAAACAAAAGTGAAAACGCACACACACACACCCCGTGTGCGGACCACTCCACTGTTGATAAAATGTTACGCTCAATCGCACTGCTAATCTTAGCAGCTCTGTTACTGCACCAACCCGCCAAAAAACGATAAGTTTGTCTCTTTTACTGTTACAACTTGCAGCTCAATTTGATAACGTGCAATGTAAATTCAAATTTAAAAACAGTGCATTAAGTAAGTTAAGGATATAGAATTTGTAGTCTTTTTCAGTCATTCAGAAGCAAGACAGCTCTACAATCAGCATCGATAACTGAACTGCATTTATCGGCGTGTCAAAATCCCATCACTATCAGTTTTGACATTCACAACGAGTGAATTTGAAAAAATTTCATAAACAATTAAGGATTGTAAATTAACACTTTATTAGAATGAAAGTGACCCCCAAGAAATCCCAACGTGGTGCCAGTACGGAGACTTCCCTCCGCCTGCGCGAGGTACGCAAAGAAGAACCCAAAGACGACGGCGAGGGACCGTTGCCGATGCTGCAAATGGACGACGACATTGAGTCGGAATTGCCCATACGAGGTCGCCCCTCAAAGAAGCTGTTGCTGCAGAAGCAACAACAACGTGCCCAGTATAATGTTAAGCTGCAACCCGAACTGAAGGCAGTTGCCGCCGTAGCAGGAAGCAGCAGTTCGATTGCTGCCAGCTCCACCGGCGGACCAGCCCGCTCCAAAGCAAAGCGTTCCTTGTACAAGAAGGGAGCAAGCAGCAGCGCATCCCAAAAGTCGCACAGTGAATCCTATGTGATGCGCCTGTTCGAGCGCAGCCTGGATCTGTCCAAATACAAGGATAAAACACCACTGTATCCCATCTGTCGTGCATGGATGGCCAATCAGCCGAGGAATCCCCAAGTAGCAGTCTTCAACACCGACGGCAGTGTGCAGTCAGTGAAGCGGGAAGATGACGCCGTAGAGATTCTCGCCAAGCTGACGAGCGGCGAACTGAAAGTAGTCACACAAATGCCACGTTCACGCAACACCGAGTTGCCCCTAATCCCCCCAGTGCTGCCACAGACACAGGACGAGAGTCTGAAGGACGCCAGCAAGGAGGAGCTGCTTGCCTCGAATGTGACGCACTGGAAACGAGTGCGTGGACACTGGTTAAAGCATGCGCAGAAATACGAGCACGAACGGTACGAGATAATTGACCAGATAATGGATGCTGTGTGCAAGCGGGAATAACACACGACGAATAGGAGTATAAGAGATAGCGAGAGAATATGCATAAGAACTGTACAATAAAGAGCAAGAGGCGATTTTGTTCACTTGAATAGATGTTTATTTTTGTAATAGAGTAGATAATGCGTTTTCCTTTTTCAATAATCTGTGTATGTTGTTGTTGTTGGCAATTAATCTAATTTTATAATCGGACCATAGTTGGCCTTCTTTTGTTTTTGAATATATAATTAAAATGCTGTTGGATTGTTCTTGTTTGGTTCTGTTCCAAAGCGTTCCGAAGCTCGAGCGCCAGGTGTAAAGTGCTCACGTCTATGTGTATGTGTGTGTGCGTGTGTGGGTTGTGCGTGCGCTGCAACTGCACAACAATGTTGTCCCTGTCTCTCTCTCTCACACACACACACACACATCAGTTGCTTCGGTTTGTCGCTGCTCTCCTGTCAGATTTATTCGACCTTGAGCAACTCAACATCGAAAGTCAAGGTAGCGTTGGGAGGAATGACACCTGGATGTCCCCGGCTTCCGTAGGCATAGTCGGGTGAGCAGACCAACTTGGCGCGCTGGCCAACGCTCAGCTGAGCAACGCCCTCATCCCAGCCGCGGATAACCTCGCCCTTGCCGATGGTGAACTTGAAGGGCTTGTTGCGGTCGCGTGACGAATCAAACTAAACACAAATATATACAAATTAGTTAACAAAACCATCAGCAAGTATGTAAATAAATTATTAACCTTAGTTCCGTCGTCCAAAGTTCCAGTATAGTGCACGGACACTTTCTGTCCATTCTTGGGGTAGGTGCTACCTGTAAGACAGAAAGAGATAGAAAAATAGTGAGATATATATACACAAAGGCGCACGCACACTTGCATATAGAGAAACAACAATTTTTTTCGACCAATTTGCCGCAAATATTAGGTTAAGTTAAATGCACATTTTGGCATACTAGAATTAAATTAATTATTTCCATTCATCACTTACCATCACCCTCAGAAATTGGAACTACTTGTACGCCCATTTTAAAGTTTTTTTCTTTTGATTATTCGACTGGTTGCTGAAAAAATCTAGCACGTTTTTCGTCGCGTCGACCGGAAAATCCAGAGATGTGTGACAAGTGGCTACAAATTACGATAACATAAAAGTATCGAAATTGAATTAATTTTCTAGTGTAGAACAACGTTGGCGCACAGAAAGTTATCGGAGGAGAAGGCGCGCAATTCTATTTTCAAAGAATTCAATTTTATTTTTCTACAATTTGAATACCATGTTCGTTTATAGTCATAATTTTGTTGTTTATGGTGCGCAGACCATTTTTAGAGTAATCTAGATGTAGCCTATGATCTATTAAGACAGAACGTGAGGACGTATATTGCTTACGATTGAAACTGCTGTCTATAGTGTAAATGCAGATGACGCTGAATCTATTGCAGATTTTTTTAAGTTCTGCCAGCCAATTCATGTAGTAAGTGTATTTGCGCTGTCGTACATCTGGCTTCAAATCATACCAATAGAACTCGCACAGGGCATCCACAGCGATCAGGCTTATCCGTTCGTTATTGACGAGCATAAATTCATCCAGCGCCTTGAGGGTCAATTCAATTTGCGAAGATGAAAAACAATCAATTATTTTCAGAGCATTCAGACACTTTTTAAACTCTTCCTGCAGCGCAGAGGCTGTAGCATTTGGGTTAGCGGTCTGCACAGCATCCCGAATTAGTTTTCCAAGCACTTGTACATCGATTTTGTGGCTAAGATTGAGAAAAATAACATCGCAGCCAGTTAGACATTGGGCCACAAGTTGCATTAGCAGCAAAGTTTTTCCACTTCTTCGCACGCCAGAGATTTCTACCAGTGATGTGGCCGCGGGACCACCTTCCATGAAAATACTGGGATTCAGATGTGCAATACTTGGACGTTTTTCTCCCAATTGTTTTAAATATAGATTGGGTCCATTAGTTATTTCCATATTAAATACTCATTTGAATTCCAATTGTAAACAAGCTGAACACAATAAATAAGACAGGGATGTTATGCACAGCTAGTGTTGGTAAACGCGGCAATTAAGCCAGGGATGTCTATGCAACAAATTGTTTAGTACAGAGAACATTTTAATTTATCTCGCGGAACTGCAGTTACTAATAGATGTGAAATAAAATATTAATCTTTAATTAAATGCAATATAAGTGCTGATTAAATATATTTGTAATAAGCAGTTGCAAATCTGCGAGATAAACAAACACTTTGGCCGTGTTGGCAGCTCTGTTTGTGAACCATAATGCAGAAAATTGCACACATGTAGTTAAATTGCGAGAAAAACGCAATAACAACTGCAAAACTGCCTCCAGGGTGCGCCATGCAAGATGCCACGGAGTCGGAGCCCGAGCCGAGTAGCAGCAGCGGCGCCAAGGGCAAACATGTCTCGGCGTGCACTGTGTGCGGCACCAAGAAGTCGTCTTCCTCCGTGCTGGACTTGAGCGCAAACCACGTAATGCAGCGTCGTCTCAGCCGGGACTGGAAGTTGCCGGTAGTATGTGGCAGGTTGAAGTTCTCGCCCAGTTCTCATCCATCTTATCGAACATTACAGACGGAAATCATATCGAAAACACTGCGTGCCATTTGTGTTGAGTGCGTCTGCAAGCTGAACATGCACTCGGAAGTGACGCGCAAGCTGATGTTGCGGCTGCAGCGCCTCACAGCCAGTGCCAAAGTGAATGCAGTCGCAGCGCCGACGCAGAGACGCTGTAGTCCACCCATAGCCGATGCGGAGGTGTCCACGACGGGCTCCGCGTTGCCACAGGAGGAACTAAGTGCTACCAGCGCTAGAGCCGCCTCCCCTTCATCCAGCTCATCGTGTTCCGTGCTGCAAGCCTACTCAGCACAACCTCCTGAATCTCCTTCGGCCACGGAATCGGGCGGCCTGCACAATAACAGTGGAAACTCGGACGGCTGGAAATGGCGCACTCGGCTCGTCTGTCAGTACTGCGAGCGTGTCTACTTTCGCAAAGATCTTTACACGATGCACGTCCGACGCTGCTGGCGCAAGCGTTCGCAGAGGCATCGCAAGTGCCGTGTGCTCAACGAAGCCGCCAACGATGACGACGACGGCGAAGAGCAGCACGACCACGACAACGAGGACAACGGAGAGGAAGATGTTAACACTTCTGTAGAGACTGAGCGGACAGATCCGCCGCGTCACTCACGTACCTTCCAATGTAAGCAATGTGACAAGGAGTTCGATGGCGTTGTGGCGCTGCGGCAGCACCAGCGCAGCACACATCAATCCCTGCGCCGCTGTAGCCTCTGTGAGGCGCAGTTTGGTACCCAGTACGAATGGGATCTGCATCATACCATCTGCAGTGCCAAGCAGGAGGTGAGTACGGTAGTAGAAGTAAATAGCAAAGCAAGTTGATTAAAGATTCCCTTCTCTTGTTGGGCAGGCTCTTAAACTGATTGAAGATGAGACAGCGCGTTCAATGCGTTCGCGTTCTCGATCGCGTGCCTCGGTTTGGTATAACGAGGACAAAGATAATAATGTTGATGACGAGGAAGGAGATGATAGCGAAGAACAAGGGGAAGATGAGGAGCAGCGTGGAGAGGAGGCAATGTTCACGCGTCGCATGAACTTCACAGGAGACTGGATAGTCAATCACAGTCGGAGCAACAGCAACAGCGCCTTAAATCTGAACATGCTCTACGATGGCGATGAGCTGGAAGAGTCCCTGATAAGTTCAGGCAAGGAGTATGGTAAGCCACCACACACAACCAATTGCAGGTGCAGCTAAACATGTTATTCCCCCTTTAGATCTCTATTTGCTGGATCAGCTGATGGCACAGGTGAAGAGTGAATCGTTCACCTGCTTTGCAGCCAACTGTTACTATCAGACAGACACGCTAGTGGAGCTAATGAAGCATGACTATCTGCATCACTGGAAAATGAGCTGGTTCTATTGCCACAAATGCGGAGATGTCTTCACCAGCAAGTGAGAGCAGTGTAACTTGGTTTGGTTTAGCTAACATTGACTGGTTGTTTCTTTTCCAGAGTCTTCCTGGACTATCATCTGCATCAACAGAATCGCGGCGTCTACATTTGTCACAAGTGCCACGAGGAGTTCGAGTTCCAGCATCTCTTGGATCGCCATCAGTTGCTGCACAGCAAGGGCATCAATTATCACTGCAATTACTGCCGCCTTGAGTTTCTTAGTGAATCGAAACTTTTGGCCCACTGCGAGCGACAGCGTCACAGCCCAAACGATGAGCCACGTTTGATTTGCATAGATCATGAGCTCTCTATCAGCAATCCCGTGCCTAAGGAACCGAAGCAGGTGCGCAGGTATTCATCGCGCGTTCTGCACATACCACACAAGCCATGGCCCTCGAATCGTCCCATGCATCTGCCTCAGCACAAACCATTTCGCTTTGCCATCGGCATCTGCGAGTTCGACAATCACAACCCGCCCAATTGCGTGGGTTGCCACTGACTGAATGAATGACTTCGCGCAGCCCCACACACCCCCACACACACCCCATTTTGACTATAGGTTTTAGTGCAATTTTAGCTCATTTTATTCTATGTATAAATATGTATGTATATTATTATATTTGAACTGTGTTTTGTCAAATAAAGTCAGAGCTCAATCGATTTTTTGTTGTATAAGTGATGAACCCATTGTATAGTTAATATTATATTTTAATACAATATATATTTTATCAAAAAAGGAACTCTTAATAAATAGATCACAGTTCCACCTTATCAAATAATGAAGCACCCACTACCCAATTAATGCATATCCCAAAGAAAACAACTCGTTGTTTTATATTCATATATATCTTCAGTCATTTTATTTAGCATTTGTTTTGCTGCTGTCGATTACAAGCCGAAAATGTGTTATACAAATGATGCAATGTGTGTTTTTGTGTGTATAAGAGTTTATTCTGATTTCTCGATAGCGATCTTAAAATATAAACACTAGCATTAATAACGGCAAAATACTTAAGTTTGCATATTCAATTAATTTATGCATAATTCTTTATATACAGCAGGTGGTTCCTTCATCAGTTTCCGCTTAAATCTAAATTATTGTATAACAAATGATTTTAACGTAGATCGATTAAATGTACGACGCCAATCGTTCGAACCTAAAGCTGACAATATCGATATAAATTATCGAATCGTAGCCAACTTACAATTTTGAACAAATCAGGTGTATGTGTGTATAAGACTAAGGATGTGTATGTGTGTGTGTGTTATATAGCTAGACTTATAAATTTAGAGCCTATTGCATTGCCCCCAGCGCATGTTTTATTTGATTTTTGCATATTTCTTGCACTTACAACTAAATTAAAATCCAATTATCAATTAATTACAATCGAATTAAGGCTTATCGACTAATTAATTAACTTTGTACGTCGGGTCCAAGTGTTATACGTAAGGTGTACAGTTGTGGGTGTGTATGTGTATGTGTGTGTGTGTGTCTGTGTTGGGTGTACAAATGAGTCGGTGTCAGTCTTATAAAATTCAACCCAGGACAATTGTTTCTTCAGATGCAAATTTAACAAATAATATTTTTTTAAAAATCAATATTTTAAGGTTTTTTTCAATTTTTTTCGAGCTTTCTTTTTGAGGTAGTTCGGTTCTATTCTCTGCTAGTTCTATGTGGAAATCATTAGCTAAATAATAATTTTTTAAACAAATCACTGGCATTAAAAAAGTATTGCTGATTTCTCTCTCTCTCTCTCTCTCTCTCCCTCTCTCTCTCTCTAACTCTCTCTTCCTATCTTTTCTTTTCTCTTTTTCTGAGCCTCTTCTGCTCTGCCACGCCCACTATGCTTCAGTCTTATGAGTGAGTGTACAGTAGTTGTCTCCTAAGCTTCGATAGTTAGTAAATTAATATGTGTTTTTTGTGTGTGTTTCTAACCTAACTCTCAACTAGCTAACCTAACCTACAAATGCTAACCTAACCTAACCTCAAATGTTGCGTTTAACTCTTAATATTCTTTTTAGGCACAAAGTGATGCTGACAACAATTATTTATTTATAGAATTCTTTTCGTATTTTTCTTTCGTATCGTTTCTTTTGATTTCTTCTTCTACTTCTACTTCTACTACTTCGTTCTGAAGTGCTTCTGCTGTATTCCGACATGGGAATCTTTTTTTCTGGGATCTATTAAAGCTTCACTACCGCTAATCGTCGTTGTCGCCTTTATGCGATTGACGATGAGAGAGAACACAAGGTGGGGAACGTTTAACGCCGAACGGGAGAACAATGGGGGAAGTGGGAGGTGGGAGGTGGGAGGTGGGAGGGGAAGGGATTAACAAGAACTTAAGATTGTCTGTCTGGCCTAGAATATGGAATCGTGGCTATCATCGGCCGCATACTGCCAGGCCATGGTTAGCATCAATCAGTCAGTGCGCTGGGCCTGAGCCTCTGGCTCATCGCTGGCCAGCAGCTGCTCGCTCCGCTCCCGCTTCAGCCCATCCTCGCTGCCATAGTCATCGCGATCCTCCTGCTCCTTCTCCATTTCGCTGTGCTGCTCCTTGCCACCATTAGTGGACGAGGAGTGCATGATGACGCTGGCGCTCTCCAGCGGCGATGCGGCACGTGGCGGAGGTGGCGAGTAGGGCGACTCGGGTCGCTCCTTACGTTGCAGCGACAGATCCTCCACCTGATCATGATCATCCTCATCATCAGCATCGCGCTCATCCTCAATGGCTTCGCGCTTAATGATGTCCTGATGCCCCGCGTGCTTCTCCTCCCCGCCGTAGTGATGAACGGGAGAGACGCCACGTGCCGCCGCATGTCCATTCGAGCCTGGCGGACTGCTGGACATGCGATTGGCGGCAGCATGGGCAGCCGCTGCCAGCGCCATGGCATGCAGTGCCTCACGGCCGGCAATGTCGCCACCACGATTCTCCAGGGCCTGCTGTAGGAACGCGTGATCCAGCAGCGCTGCTGCCGAGTGTGGAATTGTGGGCGGCATGCCATGATGACCATGTCCAACTGGTCCAGTTGGCCCCGCTCCCGGCGCGCCCCCCACCATGCTCCTTGGGCTCGCGATCCAGCTCTGTCTGGCCATAGTTATGCGCTGCTGCCGCCGCTGCAGCTGCTGCGGAATAGGGAAACGCTGCCGAGGATTCACCCGGTGGGCTGCGCTTGGGCGTACGGTGTGTGCCACGTCCTGTGGTGATGTTCAGCTTGCGCACCTTGTCGTACAGCGTGCGGCTGGGCAGGCCGAACTTGCGACTGGCCTGCAGAGCACTCATGCCCTCCCGCACGCACTGGATGGCGCACATCATGTCGGCGCGTGTGTATTGCTTGTACCGCTTCCATTCGGGCTTCTTGCCCCCACCGCCGCCGCCGCCGCCGCCGCCAGTCTCGTCGTCGAACGAACGATCTGTGTGGGGGGATAGGGGCTCCTTGTCGCCGCCATAGTCGGAGCCATTGAAGCTGTGACTGCCAGCGCCAACAGCACTGCCACCACCTCCTCCACTGCCATGGCCAGTGCTGGAGAGCTGTTGATGTGTGGGCGTCTTTTCGGCGGAGTTCTTTGACGGCAGCAGCAGGGGATTGGGCTGGGAGGAGTCTGCCGGATTGGCCAGCACATTGCGCAAGATGGGAGTGTCGCGTGGGCTGAACAACATGCTCGAGATGGCCGAGAGTTTCTTGCGCTTGAGAGGATTCATGTCGGCGGCAGAGTCATAGACGGAGGTCAGCATGGCAGCGGCTGTGGCAGCCGAGGGCGACAGTGGCCACTGGCCAGCCTCGCCGGCAGCATGATGGGGCGTGGAGTGGGTGGGCGTCAGTGGGGCCTCGCCAGCGGGAATGTGTGCATGTGTGATATTCAAGGGAACGCCCGAGGCGGAGGCGGGGAAACTTGTGTATGGCGGTTGATAGGCGTGCCCAAAGGGCGGTGGCGGTGGCGAGCAGCTGCTCGAGATGGCGGCGCTGGGCGAGATGTGTGTGGATGTTGAGATCACCGAGGAGGAGTTGTGATGATGACCACCACCATAGCCGGCATCCGCTCTAGAGACACCGTCGCCATTATGTGGTTTGCCGCTCGAACTGCAGCTGGAGGTGGGTGCCGCGTGATGGTGCAGGTGATGTGGATGACCCCCCACTGCACCACCTGCTGCGGTGCTGCCTTGGAACTGATGATTCTGTGAGCGGTCCTCGTCAGCAGCAGCTGCTTTGTGATTGAACTTCATGAGGTTATCGTACAGACCCTTCACCTGCAACTCCTTGGCAGTGCGCAGGATCTCTGGCTCCTGGCTCTTGGTCACCGTCGTCTCGCCCGTGTACATGTACTGCAGCAGGGCAGCGATCTCGAAGCCCTTCACACCCGGCAATATGATGCTGCACTGATCCTGCGGCACATCCTGTAGAATGGCCTGAAAGTAGGGCGAATTGGCAGCCAGGACGACGCGATGCGCCTTGAACTGTTCATCATCCACCACCAGGGTGCAGTCCACATAGCTGCCCACCTCGTGCAGGGCGTGCAGGATCTGCACCAGGTTCGTCTGATGATTGTTCCAGCGCAGGCAATAGGTTTGCCCCTCGCTGCTTGGTGCCACCGGTGCCGGAGGCTGTGGTCCCCCCATCTCGCTCTGGCTCCGACTGCGCTGCTGGCTATGACTGCGACTCGACTCTCGATGATGCTGATGATGATGATGATGTGGATGTGGATGGGAGTGGAGTGAATGAGGATGCTCCTCTTGATTGTGACTGTGACTGTGACTGTTGTGGCGCTGACGCTGCCGTGGGAGCGCAGGCTCCGGCTCCTCGTCCGGTGCGGTGTCGCTGCTGCTGTTGTATGCGCTGTTCAGGCTGCTGTTGAACGCGGCACTCAGCAAAGTGGGCGAGTATGAGGCGAGATGCTTCCTGACCTTGAGCGCCAGCTTAAGGCTTACGTTGCTCCAGTTGCCTGCAGAACCGGAAGGAAAGAAATGAGAGAATGTTTCTTTAGTATCAGCACAAGGTGAGGGGAGGTGCAATTGAAAGTGGAACAACCTATAACGAATGCTAGAGAAGTATAGCAGATTTACTATATACTATATAATACATATACTATATATATCGTATTGCTGTTGCTCTGTTCGATTCGATAGATTTGCACAGTTTGAGGTTTTTTCTCGTTTCTCGGAAACTGCCAAAGCCAAAATGGAATTTTGCATGGGCTGCTATAATCTGGTAGAATTGGCAAAACAACAACAACAAACCAAGGGGGTACGAAAAACCTTGTACAGTGTGCACTCGCTAAGTGAGAGAAGTTGAAGGGAATGTTAACGAAATTTCATAATGAAATAAACATTCAGTTCTTTCAAAGTATCTAGCTCTGTCTTTGCTTCTTATCTGCAGTTTACCTTAATGTAGTTTGACTGTACTTAGTTCCATTTTGAAATGTTTACTATACTAATATTTTATCATATTGTCGAGTTTTTCAAATTGAACTTCATTCTATTCATTTCTTTAGCTTGTAAAGTTTTCCTCTTTTCATACGTTCTTTTAATTATTTTTCTTTTTATTTATTTTTTGTCATTGTAACAATATTCTACTTTATCATACTATTTATATATTTGAGTTATTTTAAAGTATCTATTACATATTAGTTTCACTGTAATTTGTACAGAGAACTTTTGAATATAACGTTTAATATTCTATACACATTCTTTAAGTTTTTGTTTTATATTATCCAGATATAATGATATTATACAATCCAGATATAATGAAACAATATTATCATGATATAACATCATTTAACATTATATAATATACAAAGTTTTATGTAAGTTGTAGCTCTTTTAACGACTGCCCACTGTAGCTGTGCCAGCGTCGCCAACTGTGCGTCGTAGCTCTGTCATAGTTATTACCTGCCCATCCACTTGAAACTCTCCCCCTTTCTGCCCACCCCCTCTCCACGCAGGTGTGCAAAAATATATTGCGTATTTTTGGGGGGATGGTCCGCCCACATTCCTTCTAATTTCCTGAGGCATTTCATTGCAAAAGTTCTTTTCGCCGCGTTTTTGGCGGAAAAATCTTGGTTTTATATTTATTTTTTTTTTTTCGTTTTTCTTCCATTTTTTTTGTTGTTTTTTAAATTTATGCCCATCGTGGCCACCCTGCCAAGTTTTATGCGCCATAAAAGTGAAAGCGACAGGAGCGAAGGCAGCGCCGGCAGGATCAGGAGAGGTGGGGGCGGGCAGGAGTACGGGGAGGGGGTACGCCGTGGGAGGGTGACAGCAGCAAAGACGCGGAATAAAAAATGGGGGAAAAGTATGCAAACATCCCTTGGAAAAACGTGTGCGCGTATTTTTCCGGCTGCTTTTCGCGCGTTTTACTTTACATATTTTGGTGTTGTTGGTTTCTTTTTTTCCCGCTGGAAAATGGAAAGCAACACCAACACACACACACACACACAGAGACAAGCACAACAAGCGAAAAAAAACGGAAGAAAAAAACTTGCAATAATTCGCTTTGGCGAGTTTTCATTCATTTTTTAATGCGTATTCTTGGCTCGTTTTTCCTGTTTTTCCTCCTCGTCAGGAAAGGGAAGGACACACACAGGCTGCTGGGGTGTGCGTGAGTGTGTGTGTGTGTGTGTGTGTGTTTGTATGTGTGAGTGCGTAGGCCTGTTCCATTTCTAGTGGTTGCAGTTGCGACTCGAATTTCAGTTTAAAACTCGTTAAGAATTTTTGGCATGAGTCGCAGCACTTCAAGTGGTCACCATATGGTTGCCCTATGACCCTTGCTTGACCAGCATGTGCAGCATATGTTGGACATGCAGCGACAGCGACAGCGACAGCGGCGCCATGTGTTGCAAGCAGCGATGCCAATAAGCGATGCAACGTCGCCTTCTTAGAATCATGGATTGCCAACAGGTACGTGCCCCCACCCCTGAAGAAGTGGTATGTAGAACAAGAATTGCCAGTATAATGGCAACGAAACCGGGAACAACAGGGAAATGTCAAGCGATAACAATGGATAAATGGAAAACAAACGACTGGCATTGTTCGTGTTCCCATCGTTTCGCTCAAGTGCGGAAAATGCGCAAAAGATTTTCAGGCATTTTCATTGTCTGCCTGCCTGCAGCAGGAGCAACCTGCCGACAATAGGAAACCGTTCACAATCGGCCCCGCCTCGCCTCGCCTCGCCCCGCATCGGTTGCCTTTTGCGTAAGCGATCGCACACGCAGGTAGCACGGCAAGGCTTCGGCTCGGCCTCGGCTCGGCTTCTATTCGACTCGCCTTCGTTAAATGCGATAGCGAAACTCTTATACTGGCGCTACCTGCCTTTGCTGCGATCGTCGCGAAAGCTTTCGCAAAAGCTCTTGTGCACTGTTAACAGCGGCGCGCGTTAACAGCGTCCGCCATTTTGTAAAATGATAAGCGAAATGTCATTGACGGATGCACTTGTGGAAACCGGTTTGGTATTTTCCAGTTTATTTTTTTGTTGTTTTTGTTGGTTTTTTTTTTGATTTAATATTCGCTTTGCCCTTTGGTATTTGTGTTTGTTAATTTTCTACACGTACCCACGTAGCCCTTTTAATTGCAAAACACCGCGAGCCTTAGGTTTATGCTAATTACAGCAAACATATTAAAGATAAATTGAAATTTATTTGTAATTAAAAAATCACTAATAAATATTTACAAATTCCATTAAGCTCAGAAAATATTAATAAATATTTAAAAATGTATTTTTAATTCACAATCCATTAAAAATCCACAAATAAATATTTACAAATTCCATTTTATTTGGAGAATGTTAATAAATACTTAATAATGTATATTTAATTCATATTTAATTTAAAAATACACCAAAAAATATTTACAATTTCCATTTAACTCTGAAATTGTTAATAAATATTTAATAATTTACTTTCAATTCACAAATGAATTTCAGCAAAGGTTTTCGAGTGCAAAAACTTACCACAAAATATTGAAATAGCAACAATTGAAAATTAATTCAATTGTTGTGTTTGTTTGGAGGTTTTTATTATTATATTTTTAATTTTGCAATTATTTTTGTTTCTTTTTCTAGTGAATTTCCATAGAGTTTCTTGAGTTCTTTAAGCGCACAATAAGAATTCTTATTTTGTTTGTTGCGAACTTTCGTTGTTGTTGTTATTGCTTTCTAAATTAACAAAGTTGCGTTAATTATTGTCTAAATTAAACGCATCGAACACACACACGCGCACAAAACACAAGGCCAGACAAGTTGATGAAGAATGAATCCAAGTTGAAATTCAAGTGAATTTTTGCAGTTTATATCCAAAATATTGTGGTATTTTTAAATTTTGTTTTTTTAGTATTTTTTTTAGTACTTCTATTTTCAGTTTCGCTGAACACTGCGACACGTACGTTTTGCGTTCTTTGAGTGTTTTGCGTGGCACGTTGTTGCAGATTCGAGCGCTCAAACTTGAATAAAACTGCCACGGCACTCGTGTGCAGCAAGTCATTGAAAACAAAATTTCCCGAGCGAGACAGCGCGCACATTTTCACGCACACACTCTCAGAGTTTCGCCTCTCGCAGAGGGGAAACACAAATATCGCAAAGGAAAAGCAAAGCCACGAAAAAACTGTGCTACACTCAACGTCATCCCTCCTGCTGTCTCGCTCTCTCTCTCTCTCTTACTCTCACTCTGCGCTGTGCTGTGCTGCGCTGTCAATGTTGCTGCGTCGCAGTCGCAGTCGCAGTCGCAGTCGCCGTCAACATTGCAGTCTCTGCGCTGTTTTTGCGCTGCGCTCAGTCTGCGTGTGTGTCTGTGTGGGTGAGAGAGTGAGTCTTGCATATGGCGGCTGCGACTCTCGCTGCTTTGCTATTGGCACCCAAGAGAGCATTGCGTGCATGCGTATGTGTATGCGTGCATGTCTGTGTGTGCTGGCTTTCATTGTGTGTGTGCTGCATGTTGTTTTTGGCGTAAAAAAAACAGACTGTGGCGGCTGCATTTTTTTTTCGACTGCCCAAATTGCCCAACTGGCTGCAGGTTGTAATCGCGCACTCATGCCTCTGTGTGTGTGTGTGTGTGTGTGTGTGTGTGTTTTTGTGTGTGTGTGTGTGAGGGCTTACAGTGCTGGACAAGCATATAGAAAAATCTGGTTAACCCTTTGCTTTTCGAACATGTTTCCCAAAAAATAAATGTATGCAGCTTGCTCGTTGCTAATTATAAAAGCCATAAAAGCAGATGATAAAGAAGAAGAAGACGAGCAGAGTAAGAGCATAAAACGCTTAACTTAGGTAGGCAAAATTGGCAGAGAGATCGGTAAGAGACGCAAGCATGGGAAGGGGGTAGCTGGTAAATGGAAATGGGAAAATTTATTGGCATTTCGCTTAAGTTATGCAAATTTTCGGCGACCTTCAGGCATCAATGCATCAATGCATTTTCCCCTTTGGCCCTTGTCTCCTTAAGGGTCTCGTTGCAATTTGCATATTGCTTGCAATGAGTTTTCCTTTTCCCTTAATGCCTTTTTCCTCTTTTCCGCACTTCTTCTTCTGCTTCATCTTCAGTGGCTTATGCAAATCACTTTGGCCTTGATCAAATTTTCTTTTCTGTAACGCTCAAAACGAGGGTTACAAATTTTGTTTAAATATTTTAATTTGTTACAGTTTTAAGTTGATTTTTAATTAATAAAGAAGCACATTATGTTTCTATGTGTGCATGTGCGTGAGTGTCTGTGTGTGTGTGTGTGTGTGTGCACATTGCAGCAGATTCAGTCACAGCCAACCGCGAATCAACGTTTCGCCACGCACTCACACACTCACACATGCAGCATCCGCAATAGTCGGCGCTTGTGCAACTAGTGTCATCTCGCTTGCACACACGCTGGTAGCGCGTGATGGCAATCGTTGCACATTTCAAGTTGATCGCTATACAACCGTGGATATATAATTATATATATCTTTGGTCTGCTGCTGCTGCAGTTGCTGTACCTGCTGCCGATTTGCCCTTTAATTGTTGCCTTTAATTGTTGCATCATTAATTTCTCCCGCTTTTTCGCTCTCTCTCTCTCTCTCTCTCTCTCTGACTGGCGCTGCTTTTTGTGGTCGCCCTTTGCCTCCTACTTCTCCTCCTTCTTTGTTTTGTTGTTGCTCGATTCATTAATCATGGCCGGGAAATTAAGGTCAGCCGCATTCACGAGTCGAAATTTCGACTGCATTTTTGGCAGTTTCCAGTTTTAAAAAACAGCGCCACATTTGTAGCTATTTTTTCGACTCTACAGTCTGCTACACTGTCCGAGTGTGTGTGTGTGTGTGTGTGTTTATCTGACATGCAGCCAAATCTTTTGAAACGCACGAAAACTAGTTTGCAAGTGCATTCACCTCCCCCAACTGCCACCCGCTGATAATGCAACAAATAAATAATAAAAAGCATAAAACATGAGAAGAAATAGCTATAAATAGCTACAGCGACTGTCGAATACCCTTTTAAGTTAACAGAAATGACACTAAAGTGGGAAGGAGTTTCAAACTTACACTACAGGTCATCACCATAAATACGCACAGCCTGAAGACCTTAGTTGTAATTTACAGCTTAATATGAAAATACAAATACTAATAACTAACAAATAAAGTATGTAAAATATATGTATCTCCTTAAGTTCTCTAAAAATGTGATTAATTATAACAAGTTTATGTTTTGATTTATTTTCTCAGTCAGAAGTTTAAGCCCATAATATAAAGTGTTTTAAAAAGTATTTATATTAAATATGAAGTTTGTAAATAGATGAACAGAGAAAGAATATGTTCAATGAAAATATTAAAATATTAAAGAACTGCAAGTAAAAAAGATCTGTGTAATTAAAAACAAATTAACAAATTAAAAGAGGAAAACCAATCCTCCATATGGAGGTAAAATATTAACAGAATAATGTTGTCTAATATTATACCTAACACTGACAAGTAACATGATTCTATAGTTAGTTATAAATGCAAAGCTTCTCAACTAAATTACTTTGTAAGTTGCAGTCCCAACAACCTACATAGTACAATTAAATTCGATAAACCCTCCCACGTAGGGTACACAAATTCGGTACGCGTGGAAGTAAGTAAAAAGTTGCAGTAAAGTCGTCGAGGCTCGCTTGGCATGTCGACTTGCCCCATATATAATCTGCGGCCAGAGTCGAAGAAGGGTAGGGGAACGTAGCCGGGTCTCTGTATGCCTCTAATCTTATCAGCATTTTCCTTGGCTGTCAGCAATCGCAGTGAAAGTTTCGGGTTTTTCGTCGTTTTTCTCTGCAATTGAGTTGCAGTTTCGTTTTTCATATTTCATTTTTCATTTTCATTTTTCGGTACCTCGATAAGAAGGAACTAAAGACATGACGAGACTGACGATTTGCCACGCTGAGAACATGTGCCGAGCGAATCAACTTGTAGAATTCCCTCAACCGGGATTATCCGGCAGGGGTGTTGACTTTGCTGACTTTGCTGACTTCTTGACTGAATGAAGTTATCGCCAGAGACCTGCACCGCTCATTATGTGAGATTAGCCCGTCCAAATCCGCACATAATCCAACCGCAAATCCGCCGCATCTTGGCATCGGTCAATGAAGTTCTCTCAGTCAGGTAGAATTGCATTTCAATTGATTATCGCTAATTGTCTTTGTTGCTTCATCTCCTCCTCCTACTTCTTTTGTACTTTGTTCAGCTCCATCTTGGAGCTCCATCTATATATAGAGAGAAAGAAAATCGCACTGTTTCGGCAATTTGCGATTATCGCAGCAGGAAATGCACTCAATATTATCGCCTATTTGCGCCGAGGAAACATTTGGAAAACATTTTCGCGATAAGTTTTTATCAGCCTCTTGTTGTTGGGGAATTTTCTTTGTTTTCTTTTCAGGCATATGGCAAAAGTGCGTTCTATGGAAATAGAACTGAACTGTGCTTTACGATCTTGCTAAAGGGTTCTCGAGATTTATTTCTTTATAGGTTTTGCAAAAAATTGAAAGACAGTGCAAAAGTTGTTCGCTGGAAGTTGGAAAGAGTTGAAATAGGTATGTATGTGGTTTATGAGGCCTGGGCAAGGGTTACCCCTTTTGTTGGTGCTCATTACCATTGAGAATGCACAAGCAGAGATGTCTCTCTGAATATTCCTGGAAATGTGCGTTCGTTCTCATTATCATAGCGATGCTCATCATTATCATAGCCGGGGCTGACGTTAGCTCAATCAATGCCAGGCAAAACACGACGAAGATTGTAATAAATATTTCCCATTTGTCACAGCGCGCATGAAATATGCAAAAGGAAAAGGAATCGAACAAACTCTCAACCCTTTCCCTTTACCCTTTACAGTGACTACCTGCAGTTCGTGTCCGAGTCTGTCCGCTCAAGTGGCCGCCCGGCAATCTTTGAAGTTTGGTGAAAATTTCCCTAAACACAAAGGCAATTAGCGCTCAGTTTTTCCGACAAATGGACCAGAGCGAAAGCCGATTGTTTGCACAGGTTCACGTTGAGGATCGAAGACGAAACAGAAGCTGCCGCCCGAGCCGACGACGCCGCTCGACAATGGGCAACCTGCAGTGCACGCACAGTGGTAACAGGACATGGCACATTGCCCCTGCCTCGGCCTGCATGCTGCATGTTGCCTCCTTCCCTATTCTGGCCATAAACTGCACTCGAGCCGAGCTCTTTCGCAACATGGTGCTAATGGAGACCAAAATGCAAACGGATGAGCGATAAAAATTGCATTACACAGCGATATTTGTATAGGGAATTTGAGAATTGAGATTGCTTTATAGGATAAGAAGTGTTTAAGCAGCAGGAATAAGATATAATGTATTGTTTATTATATTATTTAACAATCTTATATTAATCTTAGCTCTTTGGCAATGTAAATTATTATTATTAATATTAAGATTAAATATTCATATTATTGTATTATATCATTTTTATATTATTTATTAAAAATCATATACCAGATAATTATGGTAGTTGTTTATAGAAATTTTAAGTTCTTTTGATGATCAATGCAGGCGTTGCTATATTATTTGGGTAAAACTGAGCTGGATTGATTAACTTGATTTTTAAAGTATTTATAGGGATAGCAACAGCTTCAAAATTTGTAGAATCTTACAAATTTGTTGGGAAATCGAAAATATTTTAAGAAAAGGCTTGTTATTATAATTATAAAGATCATATGTCAATTTATTACTACAATATACTCTACAAGTTAAAAGTTCCTATGAAGATCAATAGAATATTATTAAGATTTCATACTTCTATATTCAATTTGCGTTTTCCTAAAACTCTGTTAGGTCAATTAACCTAATATTGAGTGTATTAAAACCTTTAAATGATTTGCTGATGGCCTCACAGTCTTATCTGTGCTGTCTCATCAGTTCTTATGCATAGATAATGCAACTCGGAAAGATCTCTAAACAATGCCTAGAAACATCTGCAGGGTTTCTCCTATTTGCTCTGTGCTATTTCTAATTTTAGACGTGCCACACTATAATTTTATTTATCGAAGTTGTCATATCGTACTTGATGCCCTCCACTCCTCCACCACATTACCCCCCCCCTCCCCAACAAACAGCTCACAAATGTTTACACAAATTTCGACTGACGGAAGGGCAAAAATACGAAATATCTAACAAATATTTATTTATACATATATCAACACACACTAATGTAACTGCACTGTGTGTGTGTGTGTGTGTGAGTGTGTGTGTGTGTGTGTGTGTGTGTGTGCAGAGCAACAGCCAAAAACAAACAAAACTGCAGGCTAAATTAATAAAAATGCAACAAGACGAGAAAAAAAAAAGATACGAAAATGTGTGTGAAGAGGAAAACGTTCGAAAAATTTATCGCGCGAGTCGCGACTCTATTTGCTGCAATGCTGCATAAGACTGTGTATGTGTGTGTGTGTGTGTGTGTGTGTGTGAGTATGGAAAGCAGCACGTAGGCATAGAACAAGCGAGCGAACGAGCCGCCGCGTCGTGTTGGCGTCAGCGGCAGGGCAGGGCCGGTGTATAGAAAGGGGCAGCGAGAAAGAGATAGATCGAGAGGGGGGAGAGAGGGAGAGAGGGCACAGTCATTCGCAGCTACGCATGGGTCATTGCACTTTTGCAACGCCACAGCCAGCGTGCACACTCAACACACACACACACACACACACACGCACATAGATACTTTGTAGACGTAGCTAGATACGAAGCGAGATAGCAAAAGGCAACATCGACGAGAATTTTATAAAAAACGTACGAAAAATTAGGCGAAAGCAAACAAAGTGTGGACTGTAGAGAGCGGGAGAGTGAGAGTGGGAGAGAGAGCGAGAGCGCTGCATGTGCATGTGGGGAAGGGGGACAGCAACGCATTGTTGCATTGTGAGCGAAACGAAGCGACGTCGACGGCAACGGCGACTGCGACTGCGCCAGCAACTTTGACTTTGCATTGGCGGCCATTTTGAAATTGAGCTCGTTAATTTCGCCTGCATTCACACACACACACACACAGGCTCACATGCGCTTTCTAAAAATAGCGCCCACGCCGGCGACTGCCATTGCTCATCTCCTCCCCTGCCCACCGCTTCCCTCCCTTGCCCTGCCCCTGCCCCTCATCCTGCCCTGGGCACTGCCATTTGTGCCGCCAACGCCACTCGAGTGTTGCAGTTGCCGTTGCCGTTGCAGTTGCAGTTTGCTGCACATGTGGAAATTGTCGAAATTTTGGAAAATTGTGGAAAACGTGAAGCCTGCGCCAAACTGAAGTACAGCAGCGGCAGTGGCAGCAGAGCGGCGCATGGGGTGCGTTTCAGTTTCGTATTTTCACCAAAAACGACAACACACACACACACACACACACACAACAACACACACACATAGTCGAGCACATTTCCCGGCATTTATTTTTAGCAATTTAAATGTTTCTGAACTCGAGCGCAATGTGAATTTTTATATAGGGCCAGGCCTGACCGTGGTCTGTGCACGCAGGAGGAACGGGAAAGCGGGCAGAGCGACGGCGAAGGGGGGGGGATTGCACGCAAACGAATGTCAATGTTCATTTCCATGAGATAGTTCTCGTTTTTTGTTGTGTATTTCTTCCCTTCATTTGCAGAAGGGAAAAACATAACAAAACCGTTTCTCGGCACTTTTCACTGCATTTTCTTATTTGTTTTTGTGTGTTTTCCCCGGCTTGCAGACACTGTAGAATTGCCTTACCTGCGCTACGCTTTGCCTCCACAATTCTTCTATGCCGAAGCTTCTCTTGTGTCTTCTCTTCTGCGTGTTCGAGGTTAAATTTGAACGTTTATCCAGCTTTTTGTAGTTTTGCACATTTTTGCAATTTGATCAGCCACGTGTCACTTTGCATATTTCTCTCAATTTTCTCACTCGTTTCTCTGTTGGTTTTTCACTTTTCTTTTATTTGATTTACTTTGCACTTGTTTGCTCTTTAGCGCTTACACGATCAGCGACACGGCGAACATTGTCCGGTAATGTGGCAAGAAGAATTCGCAATTCTTTCTGTTCTTCTACGCGCTTACAAGCTTTGTCTCTCTCTCTCTCTCTCTCTGTGTTATTTGTAACTTTTGACCTTGATGGAACTGCGGGGCCCTGAAGCGGGTTCCGGAGAATTCTTCAGGGCACTTTGTCTGGGGGTCTGTTTGTAGTTTTGGGTCTGTGGGGTCTGTGGGGTCTGTCGGCGCGGACCGAATCTGTTTCTGTTTCTGTTGCTGGATTCCAAATTCAGAATTGAATTCTGAGCAAAGCGTCGCAGAGGCGGCAAAAAAGCTCTGTCCACATACACGTGTGTGCGTGTGTGTGTTATATACTCTGCTATATACTGAGAGGCAGCCACAACTGACTCATGGAATCGAGCAAAACAACAAATGAATAAAGCGGGAACACATTTTTCGTACTACAACAGAAATTTGTACATTACAACAACTGTGTGTGTAGGTAGAGGTGGCCGAGAGGGCGTGGCGGGTAGGGCGGCAAGCAAGTGCGAAGTGTGGGGGGAACTGTTGAGCAAAAGCTCTGGCTCAGCATAAAATTATCAGGCAGCCCTTTGAGGGAGAGTGAGAGAATGAATATCTCTCTTGTCCAATTCTACGAAATCTACGAGGAAAAACAAAAAAACTATTTTGCAAATAACAAAAAAAGTGGAAGGGAGAGAGGGAGAGAGAGACAGAGAGAGAGAGAGAGAGAGCTATGAGCAGACAAGAAGCGCCGACATTTGGTCGTCACTGTTGTTTCGGTTTCTGTTTATCTGTAGAACTTTTTCAGGGTCACTTTTTCGTTATTACACAATTTTTGTTTACAGCGAAAAATATGACAAGACGAACTGGAAACTGTTGTTGTTGCTGGCAAAAAAGCACAACAACAAATTGTAAAAAATATGTGTGGTCTCTCTGCGTGTGTGTGTGTGTGTGTGTGTATTGTGTGTGTGTGTGTGTAAGTTCGGCGTGCTCTGTTGTCGCTTACAACGAAAACAAATTTCATTAATTTTGTTGTTTTGATTGCGCTGCCAGGGCCACTAAAACGATTGTAAATACATGTGTGTGTGTGTGTGTGTGTGTGTGTATTATAAATATGTTTGTATGTAAATACGGAAGGTCTCTTTGTGTTGTTGTTTTGTTGTAAATACAAACTAGACCAAGGTTTGCTGCTCTTTTTTGGCATTGCAAACATGTAAAGATTGAACATTTTAAGAAGTGCTGAAAAAACATTGATGTTTTCATATGAGAAACCTTTAGCAAACATCGATGTTTTCTGCAGCTCTACAAACCTTGCAATCTTTTGCTGTTTCTCGACGAAACTTCCCCAAGATTTCTTTCCACCTCAAGGCACAGAAAGAACAACAGCAGCAACAAGTTACGTCAACTCGTCCCACAGTAGCCCCGGGGCGTGTTATGTACGCGCAGAAAGCACGTTAAAAAGCTAAAAAACAAGCAGAAAAAGAACAACCAGACAGGCCAAACACTGCGAGTGCGAGCGAGAGGCAGCGATGCGGCGCCGCTGTCCCTAAACTTGAACTTGAAACACTGCGAAAACAAAAAATTCAAGAGCAAAATGCCGGCAAAAAATGACGCAAAAAACAAGTCGAAAACAATAACAAGCGTGCGAGCTAGGCAAGCGTAGTACCCACGCAGATACCCTGTGAGGGGAAGAGAGCAGAGTGGGCAAGGCGAACCGCAAACTGCAAAAGGGAAAATAGACCAAATAAATGTGTAATACACTTCAGCTTCATTTATATATGTTGGCAATTTATTAACTAATTAAAACACTAATAAATATATTTATTAATAATTCAGTTATATTATTAATGAATGTATTCATGCCCTGCCCAGCAGATAAACCCTGCAGCCCAGAGTGCGTGGAGAGTATTTTGAGCAACAGCTCTCTCTTTAACTTTCGTGCTGTCTCTCGTTTAGCGAACGGGGCCGACGGCTCCCGATGGCCAACGAAGCTTTTCGTTCGCAATTTTGCGATTCGGCTCAGCACTCGCGAATTTGCCAGCCGACCAATCAGACGTGAGCCGACGCAGAGCCGACGAAAGCTGTTGCGTTCGCTAGTTTTGCTTATTTTTGGCACAGATAAGTCGCCATTTTTGCGCAAAAAACTTGCGAACTGCGGCGAACTGCGAATGAGCAGGAGAGGCAGAGGCAGCGAGGCAGAGGCAGAGAGAGAGCGACTAAGTTAGCACATAGAACGCTGTAGATTCTCTGCTTCGTTCTTCTTCTCGCTTATTTACTGGATTTGGCATTTGTCATCTGTCTGTGTGTGTGTGTGTGTGTTGATTAAATAAATTGCCAGACTAAAGACACGTGGTGCAGAACACGTAAGAACAGCGAGTTTTCGGGGGAGAGGCAGCACAGAGAGAAGCTCGTCTCAGAACGGTTCTGAAGTAGCCCTAAAATGGGTTAACTACTTGTCTGCAGCAGTTGCTATAAAATTAGCAGTAATTTATGGCAAAGAGCTTACAAAGTCACCAAAGCAAGTTAGGAAAGAACAAAGTTAGCAGAGAAAGAGCTAAGTTAGCTAAGATCAAGCTAAGTTAGCTAAGATAAACGTAAGTTAGCCTTAAGTTAGCTAAGTCAATCTTCTTAAAATACACGTATACATGTACAGTACAATACATATGAATATGTATACCTTATGTATATTATTATTATAATTATCATTAATATATTTACCACTCAGTTTACCTTTATTTACTTATTTAACTTCTTATAAACAAAGTAACTTATATACAAATATTTTGTGTAATACCCTCAGTGCAATTTTAGTTTATGCTACAAATAAAAATGTTTTGCACATAAATTTAACAGCTTTTTCAGTGCGTAGCTTTTGCAATGCTTTCATTAACAGTTTGGGTTCTTGTCCCAGCTTTATGCAGATCTTATACGCCTCGAAGAGCTTATGACAATAACAATGTGAATGCCGTGAGGCAGCATAACAATAGAACAGTTCGCGATTACCTACGATCGCGCATTGTTCGACCTTAGCTGCGACCCCGAGGCTGTGCAACCTGCTGCAGTTCAGCTGTCGCTCCCTCGCCTGACTTGCAACATGTTTCCAACTGGCAACAGTTTTCCTTGCCCCTGCTCCGTGTGACTTTTTTACTTCAACATCAATAAGTTAACTTTTCCCAGGGTTTTCCTGCATCCCGCATGTGTGTGCCTATCTCTGTGTGTGTGTGTCTGTGTGTGTATCCTGTTGCATGCGTCCTGCACGCATACCCGTACCCAGTACCCTTAGCCAATACTCTACCCCGACTCTCGATCGACAAGGAACTACTCCTCCACCGCTGCTCGCCCCTGCAACAGAAGCAACAATCAATTTGTGCATTCGCTTTGGTTTTCCCTCTCCCTGCTCCCCCCTCGTGTGCCATAATTTCTCGTCATTCTTCTGGTTTCCCATTGTTCCATTCCTGCTGTCATTCCCAATCCGTGGGTTATTGAACCGTTTCCCCTGCGCACAGGTGAACCGATTGTAGACCGTTCTTCGATCCTGCGACAAGTGATTGCTCCTAAATTAATCGCATTGCATTCTGCAACTTAAGCTAACCCCAAAGTGACCTTTCACCATTACCTTTCGGTAATCGCATGAAAGGCTTAGCTGTTGGCAGTAAATTGAAGCATCGACCTGAACAATGGATTACCTAGGTGTGATCTGTATTATTTATGTTATTGCATAACAATCTGGGCTGATTCTACAGTAATCAGTTTATAGCATTGGCAGCGCTTGGCCTAGGATATGCTAGACTACTATGCCATCTTGGGAACAGTCTTCATCTGCCTTACAAGCAGTATCCACTTAGTTCTCTCGGTTCTCTTACCTGTTCTGGCTCCCTCAAACACTTGCGTTTGTTTAAGAAATTTTCACACATTTTTCATTTGCCGCTGCCAACAACTAAGTCAACAATTGCACGGCAGGTATTGCAACAACAACTACAACAAAAACAAGAACAACAGCATCGGTGTTTGGTCAAGAAAACGTGAAGATTCTTTTGGGCCCAAAAAACAGGCGCAAATTATTTTGACAAGTGGCCGAAAAATTGTCTTGCATTGTTCGAAACGTCTCTCAACTGTATGCACAGTGGAAAGAGAAGAAGCAGCAGCAGCAGCAGTAGAAATAACAATAACAACACCAACTGTCTGAGCAGCAGACGAAGCTCTTTTGAGTGGCAGCGGCTATTAAGAGAGCGTGTCCCAGGCTCTTCGCCGACTCTGGAGTGGCCTGAGAGACTGAGTGTCGCTGCTATTGAATAAATATTGCGGCTCATTAATTACAATTCGAGTGCCACACACACGCATACAGACACACGCACACACTGTTAATAATTACCTCTGACATTCGATCAATGTCAATTGCGGCAGCGATTAATTTGATAGGCAAAAACAAATGCATTGCAGCAGCAGCGAAGAGAGTGCAGAATTCGTCTTAAGGCAATGCACACTCATTTGCTCTCAATAAGTTGCTCGCGCCTAAGCCTTGCCTTGCCTAAATGAGAGTAAAAAAAAAATAAGAGCGGCGAAATTGCCGAAGCTGCTTAAGCAGAATTCCTCTCATTTGTGCGTGTAAGCCTCGCCTGACCTAAACATGAGTGCAAATATGTAAGAGCACAGAATTTACTTGAATTCGCTTGAAGGCGGTGCGCTCTCAGCAGCTCACAGTTGTTTTCATTAAGTTGGCCGCACCTCAGCTTTACCCTGTCTAAGTGTAAGTGCAAATAAGAGCAGCGAAAATAGTGAAGCACAGTTGCTCTCATTGCGAGCGAGCAACAGAGTGCAAATAAGAATGTAGCTACTGATGCAGTTGAAGCTGCTCTGTATACATATGTTGTTTCTCAATTACATTTGCTGCTGCAAACAAAACTCAAAATTGTTATTGTTATCATTATCATTTTACATTATCTACTGTAATACTTGTGTGGTACAGTCCTCGCGCATGCAGTGCTCTGTCGCTCTGCCGCCGCGCCGCTGGCATAGCCGGAAATCGCCAGCAATTGCACGTTTTCCATCGTCTGTGCGTGTCTTCCAAAATGTGTTTTTCTATTTTTTCATTTCGACTTTTTGGAAATGCGGCAACAACAACAACAACATTGCTGCGACTGTAGAATAACAAATAATTAGCATTAACCACGCAATTGAGTGCAGCGACTCAGCGTAGCGTAGGCAGCGCAGCGACCTCAGCAGAAGTTGGAATGTTGGCGGCGAAAACGGCGATGCGAGTGCAATGTGCACTCTCGCATACAAGCACACACGCATGCTCACTCACTCACTCACTCACACACACACACACACGCACTCTCGCAGCAACGAAGAAGAAAACAGTCGCGGCCGCCAATCAAGCAAACAAACACAGCAACAACAACAAGAAGCGAAACAGCAAAGGCAACAGAGATAATACATTTTTGGAAATGTCAACAAAACGAAGAACGAAAACAAATTGTGTAAAAGTAAGTAAAAGAGAATGCCAGCGAATGTGCACTGAAAGAGAGAGACGGAAAGAGATAGAGAGAGAGCAAGCAAAGTCAGCTCCAGCAACAGCTCCAGCTAGGGACGTGGGCGCTCTCGCTGCCTCTGCCGCTGCCGCTGCCTCTGCTTCTCTCTCTCTCACTGACGTTGCTGATCAGCGACGCCATCTTGGAGCTGTGCATAAGGTAAAAAAGGCAAACACGAGTTTACTCTGCAGTGCTTGCTGCTTGTTGTTGTTGTTCTTGTTGTTGTTGTTCTTGTTGTTGTTCCACATGCCGCATGTGGCGCGATGGCGGCCCTACGCCAACATAAAGCGATGTTTGTTGGTGTTGCATGTGGCACGTCGCCAGGCTGTGAGGGGCATTCAAATTAGACTGCAATTGCATAATTGTCAGCAAATGCAGAGCTACAGTGGTGGCCTCTAAATTGGGCACGCTGTAAATAAGGAAAAGAAAATGAAATATGCACAAAGATGCATTAAAAAATTTAATAATAGAATAAAAATGGAATGAAATTACAGAGTTATACATTCCACGAGCATTTGCAACTGTTAATTGGTTGTTAAATTAAATTGGAATAATGAACATATGCGTACAGTGCTGGCTTGTTAATTAGAAACACCCTTAATTCGCTTGTAACATAA
This sequence comes from Zaprionus lachaisei, assembly GCA_018901815.1. NCBI lineage: Eukaryota > Metazoa > Arthropoda > Insecta > Diptera > Drosophilidae > Zaprionus > Zaprionus lachaisei. The sequence continues at coordinate 151,369 of JAEIFI010000054.1, forward strand.
ATTGGGGTTGTCTATTTTAATGAAATGAAAATGTGTTAAACTTACAGTGCAAATTTATGAACAAATATATATAGTTTAAAGATATAGTTTAATTATAATTGAAAGAAGGTCTATTAATAAACAATCAGACAAGGCAAACAGTGCCAGCAGCATGTTAATTTACGAGTGATCACTGTACTCATAATGCCTCCTATTGCCCGTGTCTAATTTGCCCACAAAAGGTCAACAAGTCACAACAATGCCCATGGGAGAGGGGAGAGAGAGAGAGAGAGAGAGAGAGAGAGAGAGAGAGAGAGAGAGAGAGGCAAGACTGTCCGCAGTCTGACACACGTCCAGCTTCAGGCCAAAGAGCGATCCTGCAAACAAAAGAAGATGAAACGAAAGTGAAACTCGCTTATCAATAGAGCAAGGACAACGTCCGAGTCGAGTTTCCAGACTCGAGCCTTGAGAACGCCAGACAAAGGCAACGAACGACTGACACACGCAGCAGCAGCAAAAGCAGAAGGAGCAAAACGAGAAGGCGAAGCAGAAGAGCAGAGAATGGCACTGAGAAAATGCGACAATTTCAAGTCAAAAACGAAAAGAACAACGACAATAAAAACAACAAAAAACTGCCAGTTTATCCTTTTGTAATAGGATCCTTTTCTCTCCGCGCGATCCCTCTGCGCGTGTGAAGCGCGACGAGTGCGCGTTTTCCTCCGCCACTATTTATGGTGGTGTCGCTGTCGCGTAAAATACACAAAAAAAACAACCAAAAATACTCAAAAAAACGAAAGGAAAACGAAACGCATCCCTCGCTCCTTGCCCGGCATTGTCTTTGTCCTCATTCGAGATGGGTACGGGTCGCCAACTGTGGCGTCTAATTTATGCCAAATATGAGACCTTCGATAGGATATCATGCACAGGCTCGCCTGCTACACTGAGAGAAAGGCAGCACTGAAAAAAATATTGACATTTTATTGAATTTGAACTGAAGAATCCTTTCAATTTATTTGGCTTAATAAATATACTTAAAGAAGCAATAAAGAAAGAGGAAACTTTTATATATTATATATAGTTTAAATAACATTTAGAAAAACGCTATAAAAAAATTATATTTATGCTAGAAATATATTAGAAATATGCTCGAAATATAAGAGCAGTGTTTAAATACAGATAATTACAGATATAAGATTCTAACAAAGATGTAACACAAAGGAAGTAGAAATTGAATTTGTGGGTTACTAAATAATTGACTAAACTAGAGTATTATAATATTACTAGAAATATAGTAATATACTAAAATTATACTAAAATAAATATACTAGGAATATATCGAATTCAGTTGCAAATGCATATTAGATATTCGAATACGGTTTCGAGCGATAGTTTTTTACCAAACTTAACCAGTCTTCTGTTTGTGTAGCTTGCGTTATAATAAAAGTACCTTTTCTGAACCCTAACAAATCCTTGTACTTATCTCCCTTGGCTTGTTAGAGAAAGCCCAAAGCTGAGATTGCACAGCAAATTGTGAAAAACTTGTAGATATTTTTCCTAACGCCTTTTTTGGCATACAAACCAAAACAACAACGACAAACAGTTGCCTCGGGGTGGACAGAGTACCGGCTGTTCTCCAGCTACGGCTTTCTACGGCCTCTGTTGCAACTGAAGTTGGGCTGAACAACCCCCGGGCAGATCGAAAGTAGAAGGAAATACACAAAAAAATTTGCATGCTGCCGCTGCGAAACTCGACGCACAACACACACACACAAAACACACGCCACACGTGACGCACTGCACACTTGCGCTTAATAATGTCTTCGCAAAGTAGAGCAGGAGAGGGCAGGAGAGGAGAGGAGGTGAGACTGGGGTAGGGGGAGGGGGGTTGGGCACGGCTAGTGTCAGTTCGAGGGGTGTTTCGATAAGTATTTTACGAGACACAACCCTCGTTTTGCGGATTTTTTTATGGTTTTGCCGTGGCAAGGCAAGGAGAGGCAAGGCAAGAGGCAGGGGCAACATCAAAGTTCACATTTCCAATTCGCTTGGGTGGTGCGGACGAACGTTGCACGTTGCTTGCTGCATATTGCTGCAAACAGGGGTTGCTCTCATTCTCTACCTTTCCCTCCCCACCAAGTTGTGCACGTTTCTCTTTCCTGTTTCCTTTTCACTTTCGTTTTCTCCCTGTTCCGGTTTATTTCGCCTGCCTCTGCATTGGTTGGTCGTGCAATTTTTATTGCAATTGACTTTTTGGCAACATCGCATTGGCGATTTCGCAAGTTTTGTGTCCGTTCGAGGGTTGCAATCCTCCCTAGAGCACAATGGTGGCGAATTGGGAGGAGCGAAAACGTTTGCGAAAACTTGAGAGTAAATAAAAATGGCGAACTTATTCAGCGCTATGCGTGTAAATGAGGTGTAAATGAGGGAAAATCTGTGGAATTAGTTAACTATCGTTGGTACTATCGTTTAGTAAAGACAAAGGGTGTCTGGTAAGGCTAAGAAATATAATATTAAATGAAAGTATAGCCCTAGTATATAGAGATTTCTGTTTTTAATGAAAATTGACGAAATTTGTTAACTATCGTTAGTACTATCGTTTAACGCAGTGAAAGACAGTCTGGTAAAGCTATGTTATATAGTATGGCATGAAAATATAGTCACAATAAATAAAGATTTCTGTCTTAAGATAAATATTTGCTCAGATTCTTCAACACAAGCTAAACAAATAGAAGAACTATCGTTAGTACTATCGATGAAGATGGCAAATTTTCTTATTGAATTCTTCTGCTAAGCTAGAATAACATAGGTCACAAGTACTTGCCCAATTCTATTTCTTTTGCACTTTCACAAAAACTATTATTTTGCTTTCCAAAACCTTTTCAAAAATTGCAATTCAAATAAAAACAAAAACGAACTCAATGTACGTTACTTTCGCTGTCCCTTGATGAAGGGGACACTGAACAAATACGCTTTAAATTTACATAATTTTCGGTTGGGCTCGAGTTAAGATCAAAGGATCGCTAAGGAATATGCAAATTGAGTCGAATCAATCGAGAGCTAAATGAATATCGATCAAAATTGATTTGCTGCCCGGTGCGAGCTAACCCAAACAGAGGGAAATGCGAGAAGAAAAGACGGCGAAGAAGACGATGCAGAGTGAGTGCATCCTGTGCTAACCCCAAATCCAGAAGTGAGCAATACCAAGGTGAGGTGAGGTTACCTCTCTCCAAAACAAGGAAAGGAGTCGAGCGTGAGAAAGTTTCGATGGTATTTTGCACGCATCATTTGCATAATTTTACTTTGGCCAAAACAAGGAAATAAATATCCTTCGATGATGTTATGCAAATTAGCAACTCGTGTTGTCCCGCTTCAACCCCCTGCCAGGCCAGTCCACGCCAGGCCAGGTAGCTCTAGTGTGTGAGCAGTGCGGCACGATTCGCTTGCCTGCTGTTGCTGCTGGCGCAGACTGTGTCCACTGTGCGCATAATTAACCCCTGTCGTGCGATTGTCTCCTCTCTCTCTTTCGCCTCGCATTGCTTGTTTTCCTTTTGGCATTTTCCAATTTTTCTGTTCTTCGTTTTCACTTTCGCTTTAGCAGTTTTTGCACCTTATGCAAATTAGAATCTCCTCAGCCTCCTGAACCCTTTTGTTGCCAATGTGGAAAATGTTTTATGCAAATTTCTTCGCCAAGAAGAGATCTGCGTGATCTTCGCATCGCTCTGGTTTCCTCACCGAGTGTCAGGTACACTCCCCGAGTCCGTACCGTGAGAAACTCTACAGCATTTGCATAATTTTCGTGAAAATTCGCCTGGCTACGTGACAGAAGAAATGATGCAATGCGATGCATCGCCAGAGAGATCAGCAAAGATTGCCAGCGGAATTTCCCCTTTTTTTACGTGATAAGTGTCAATGACACTCCGGGAGAAACACGTCAGAACTTTATTTAGAAAATTAGAAACGTAAAAATTAAATAAAAAAAAAACAACAACTCAAATAGCAATGGACTGCTCGCTGGAGGAGTCGCTGCTGGAGTCGTCGCTGTTGCTGCTGGAGGAATCGCTGCTCTCGCTGTCGCTGCTGCTGTCCTTGCCTGTGGCTTGGGCACCACCAGCTCCTCCGCCTGCTCCACCTCCTCCTCGGCCCGCCGCCGCATTCCATTGTCGCTTCTGGCCGCTGGCGGAGCTGCTTGAGGCACCGATGCCTGCCCCACGTTGCGTCTTGTTGGCCGGCGTTGAGTAACGCGCCCGCTTCTTCACCGGCACCGTGGAACGCATGCGCATGCGATGCGTGAGCTTGCTTCGATTCCCTTTCAGCACCTGATTGATGTTCTGCAGTCTCATCTCCAGTGTGCGCTGCAGATCCTCCTTCTCCGATGGTTTCATTTTGCGCAAATTGAGCTTGGTGTGAGGATGCATTGCCTTCTTCATCAGATTCAATGTGGCGGCGCCGAAGTTCTTGATGTCGAACCACTGCAAGTCGCAGCTGTCCGTGGATATGTCCTCCGTCTGGGCGATGATGTGCATGATCTCGATCTTTGTGTTCAGCGGGAGCATCACAAACTGTTGCTGTATGGCGCGACGCTCCACATCGCTGACGTAGCTAGTCGGCTTGAAGGGGCTTGGCTTCTGTGGCGAAACAACTGCAGCTGATGCTGTCGACGCCGCTGTCGTCATCGTTGTCGCTGACTGCGTTGCATGTGTTGCATGTGCCGTGGAGTATTCCTGCTGGCGCAGCAGCTTCTCACGCCGCAGCTCCGCCTGCTGCTCCATATTGATCAGTCGACTCGTCTCCAGCTTCTGCTGCAGTCGATACGCGGTGCTGTTCAGTCCATCGACGAGACGATTGTGCCAACTACTGCCAGGCGAGTCCTGTCGCGGCAGCTGCTGCTGCTCGGCCTGGCCCAGGGCATAGAGCAGATCGTTGAGCTCCTTGTTGCGCAGATGCTTGGCCACCTGATCCATGGTCTCGTAGTAGGTGCTCTCGAAGATGCGGCTCGCCTGGGCGCGAAACTGTGCAAAGGTCTCGTCGACCTGGGCACGAAAGCTCTCCACTGTGCGGAAGTGATGCTTGCTCAGCTTCTTGGACAACAGCATCCACTTGTCCTTGAAGCACTCGCGCACCTCCCCGTCCAGTTGCGCCACATGGCACTGCTTGAGCTTCTTCAGCTCCTCGCGGCACAGACTCTCGGTGCGTGTCGAGGCCCGCTTCTCCTTGGGCTGCAGCGTGCGTTCCGCTTTGGGATCCTTGGTGGTGATGAGCTCATCTCCTGGTGGCATCTGTGCCAGCACCTTCTCAAAGAACTGCTCCAGCTTCTGGCCATTGCGATAGACCAAATCCTCGGGCCTGTTGAAGGTGTAGCAATTGCTGATGATCAGCCTGAAGTCCTGGATCAGCTCATTCACATTGTAATAGTAACAATTCTGGACACGCTTTATGATGGTGCCCACGTCCATGGGCCGTCGTATGATGGTGTAGTACGTGGGCACCTGTAACGCCTCCGCATCCACGGGCTGCATGAAGTCCAGGGCGAATCTCTTGCCCGTCAATTCGTCCAGCAGGTGCCGCTTGAGGAAGTGCATCTTGTTGGTGTAGTAGCCCACCTGCTCAGCTGGCGGCATCACCTCGGGCTGCACCCGATTCGGTAGCCTCAACTTGATGAGCAATGCCTATGCAGGGCAGGAAGGGAAACGGGGATGAGAATAGGCAAACAGAGCCTGCCATGTGGCAACATGAAGCTTACCATTGCCAAGCCAAGGTTTTTTCTGCTCGATCCTTACGAAATTATTCCTCTTTTTTTTTGAAAAAAAAAAAATAATTTCTATTAAATTTTCAACCCATTTGACGACTGCTCGCTCGGCCAGCTCCACACACACAGTTCGTCGTGGTCGTCGCATTTTTGACAGCTTTGCCCCGACCTGCTGTGTGCCCCCGTCTCCAGTGTCTGCCACTGTTGTCGGCCAGTGTTGCAAAGCGTTCGACTTATAAATAGATGCCAACTATGGCACACTTCAAAGCATCGAACGAGCGAATGAATCATCGAATGAATCAGCCCCGTACCCCAGTCGTCTTCTCCTGCCACCTCCCCCCTCCCCATAAACCGCCCTTGTCTAATATTGGGCATATTTTGCACCACTTCACACACAGCCGCACGCCCCTGCCCACCTTATCCGCCCACCCTCTGCCTGTGCTGTGCGGCAATGGGACATAAAAACTGCTTTTCGCAATTTACATGAACATTTTTATCATGCTTCACCCGCCTCCTCCTGCTAATCTTCCTCCTGCTGCTGCTGTGCCAGGGCGACCAGGAGGAGTACAACAACATGCTTTTCCTATTTACCTTAAACAGAGACACACACACACACACTGTGGTGAGGGTAGCATGCCCATCTCCTTCGCCTGCTCCTTCCCCTGGCTTGGCATCCCATGGCCGCGCTGTACATTCGCCTCGTTGTTGCGTCTTTTTGCGACACTTAATTACACACGCATACGCTTCATTCCACTTTGCTAGTGCCACGCCCCTCCCCACCCTCTTCCCCTGGCCCGTTAACTCCCCCTGCTGCTGCCCAGCTATCCCGCGCCAAACAGGCCTCATTTGCGCTTGCTTAAAACAGCCTCAAATGTGAATTGAGTATCCCATCTGTAGACGCCGTATAGCAGTTATTCGTATGCCTATATCAAGGCCTATATCTATGCCTATAACTATGCTTATATCTATATGTATACTCTATTGCATAAGCCATACAAAATGCGCCATAATTTCATGCTGTGCCCGACGACAAGTGCAGCGAGGCGCAGCACAATGTACAGTTCGGTCGGGGCAGCCTGCAAATTTGTTGCTCTTTAGGCCGTGCATACACACACACACACTGGGGCAGACACACTTGCCGCATGTTGCACTTAAGAGTCGCAACAGACGCAATCAGAAATGCCAACAACGTGTTCGCTGCACACAGGTAGTCAAAGCAAAGGACTCCGCCAGGAAGGTGTCAATGTTGCCTTATCATGCCGACCCCTGGCCAGGTCCTTAGTGCATCCCCCCAACCCCTGCAACGTTCTCCGTCTGCGACCCCTGACCCTGACCATGTTGCAGTTGCCGATGCACGTCTGTCTCACTCTCTCTCTCTCTCTCACTCTCGTTAATTTTTATCTTTTTGACGGCGATTAATGCGAATAAATTTTATAGTCGAAAATGGGAAAATGTTTGAAAATAGGAAAATGGGAAAATGTGCGCGTTGTCCTTTTGTTCTCTCCCTCATCTTCGCCGCTCTTCACTTGCTTCTCTTGTCTACCTTTTTGGCCAGTTTCCTTGTGTGTGTGCGTGCGTGTGTGTGTGTGTGTGTTATTCTTACTGACTTTGTGTTGCCTGTGAAATGTGACTTTTTGTGTTGTTTCTTTAGTTTCATTTCTTTTCGTTTCCTTCGGCACCTGCAACGGCGCAGGCGGCGTCTGTCCCTCGTCCCCTGCGTCCGTTGCGCGATCTTGCGATCTTGCCACTCTGCGCTGACTCAGCATCCCTAGCAGAGAGCAAGGGAGAGAGAGTGAGAGAGAGCGATCAGTGTTTTTGCCCCGTCCCCCAAATTAAGCAGGGCTCGAATTGGCTCGACAGTTGGACAGGTACAGGCTGCCCTCAGGTGAAGACGGGTTTGTAACTATGTACATTCCCCATTCCCTTCCCCTTCCCCATCCACATCCACATCTCTTTCCCCTTTCCCCTTTCCCCTTCCCTTGGCCGTGCATTGTTTGGCGATGTGTTAACCTAAAGCGATTTCTGGCTGCGATTTCTTTCTTGTCCGCTTTGTTCGTCCCGTGACTTTTGGGTTTTTCTAGCGATCCTTGATTTTGATATAAAGTGTATAAATATAGTAAGAGAGACTGCCAGACAATGCAACTGCACAAGGGCACTGTGGGAACGGCGAACGCGAATCCCGATTGCGATCGCAGCGTGCAACCAAATGATGCAGGTTGCACGCTGGGATACTCTCGGCGGAGATGGACGCAGCTACGCCGGGGCTAGGTTAATTGATCGACTGCAAGGGGACTGCAAGGCATATGTAGTAGCGCACCCACAACACACACACGCACACACGCACACACACAAATAGATAGACAAACTCATGCACTCGCAACACGCGCAGTTTTATGGCTTTGCTTCCGGAATGGGCGGCAAAAAAAAAGCTGTGCGTGGTGAGGGAAGAGAGGCAGTCTGGGGCGGGGGAGGTAAGCAAGCGATGAGCAATGGGCGCGTGGTCACGAACCCGCTGCATACGCTGCATTTATTCAATCGTACAGTGGGCACACGTTAAAGAGAAACCGCTTTAGCTGAACTAACTGAAAAAAGAAGAGAAAAAGGTTGAGAACAATTAAAAAATTTACGACAAATCGAATAAAGATATAAAATATTAATAATATATATTACAAACTAGCTTAGATAGTTTTAAATACTGTATTAAGATGCTATATATAATTAAAAACTCTATAAATCCATTGAATAATTGATTTTACTTTGGATTTTTAAGAATTCTACGCATATAATTAATAAATTTACAAAATGCAAAAGTTTCTATATTCGCTAGACACCCCTTTGTCTACAAATTTTATATTTTAAACAGCTTTAATGCATTAGAAATCAGTTAAATTGTACAAATTACGTTCAAGCCTTGAAAGTACTCTTAGAGGCGGTAGTGGGCGTGGTTGAATTCTAAAATTTGTTTTTTTGTGCGTCCAATAATAAGAAATACTGTCAGCAAATTTGGTAGCTATATTTCTTATAGTCTCGGAGATCTACTTGTTCATACAGACGGCTGTGGCTTTATTGCTTTGAGTGTTGAATAGTTTTTATATTTATAATATATATTTACATATAATATTTCTTTATTTATAATACTTCTTAATATCCCCTATTATCACGAATTTAGCTAACACCAAAGCGGAGCATTCGCTCTTCGAGTGCCCACTGTAGATGCGTAAACAAGCGCATTGCGTTAGTCGCACGCCCGTGTCAATGACCCTGTGGCGTAGCCAAATTCAGTGCATGCAACTGTAGAGGCGGGAGGGAGGAGGGGTGGGGTGATAGAGTGCGATAAACATGGGCAGCCGAAAATGTTGCAATTGCAATTCAGAATGAAAGAAGAAACGCGCGTTCGCGTAGATCTCAACGATGCGTTTAGGGCACCCGCATCTTTGTCAATAAAAGAAATTGATTGAGAAATTGTGAAAATGAATTCGACATGGACGGCAGCGGCGGTGGCGGCGGCAGGGTGCAGCGGACCACGGGCCATGCGCGGGCATTGCGGGAAAGCGCCACAATTAAATAGCAAACAAATTTCTGCCAATTATTTGACATTAATTATGAACCTCGAACCCGCAATGAGGGTCAGCCGGGCAAGGCAGAGAGAGAGAGAGAGAGAGCAGAAGAGAGATCTGCAAGATCGATGCAGCTTCATGTGGTGAAAGGGTTTCTCACCCAGCTTTGTTTACCTTGTGCTTGAGTCCTGGAAAGATAAAAAGATGCTGGTGCTATCGAATCGCTTGGGAAGTTTTGCATTTTCATTTCCATAAGAGGTTTTTCCTGCATTTTCCCAGACTCATCTGCATCTTGATGTATGAATCTGTCAAGCGTGCTGCCTGTGCGAGAAATGCCTCACAAGTCATTGACTTTGCTTGCCTCCTCTTCGTGCCCAACTCCGACTCTGTCTACCCAAAGGTATCTGCATCTTGACGCCGCCCATGCGCGGTGCAATGGCCGGTGACGATGACGTTGACGCCGCCGCCATCGCCATCGCCATCGCCGGCCCAAAACGCCAATCGACCAAGACGATGTTCTTCCCCAGCCCCTGCCCACTCAGGTCCCTCTCCCGCAGTTTTCAGAGCAAGTTTTGCGCCTCGACGCAGTCGCAGTCACAGTCGGCAATTAAGCCATGAGATTGCCGAGCTGCGAGGCTTGGCCCTGCTGCAATCAGAGAAGGTACGAGGAAAGCAAAAACCTCAAAATGAAACATTTTTCAAAAGGCAGAAAAAATAACGAAAAAGAGAAAAACGCATTTAAACGAACCAGAGATCGAGTTTAATGCGCTACCTGTGGCAGCCACAACAGCAGCAGCAGCACCACCACCACCACCAGATCAAGATCGTCTCGGGGCCCCAAGCCTAAAGAGGCTGTGGCTCAGACGCAAAAAAAAATGGTAAGACGAATAAAACTAGAAAAATAAAAAACGAAAAAGAAAAAAAAACAACAATCATCAGCGTGTCGAGCGAGTCGTGAAAATGTTTTCCCAAAAGTCAACGCCAGCGTCGAGAGAGACGGCAACGGCGACGTCTCGCACAGATTTCGTATCTGGGATTACACATTAAATGCATTTGGCTTGACCTGACCTCGTCGATGACGACGACGACGACGACGACGACAATAGCCGAACCCTTCGATTAGTGCTGCGCCAAAAGGGGAATTGATACGAATGCAGTCGATACAGTCGCAATTGCCTAAGGCGAATTACAAAGGGAATTATGTTGGATTAAAGATTAAGGGAGAGGTGGAAGGAATTTCAATAAAGGTGGACACTTTTCAAATAATTATAATTGTAGAAAAATGTATTAATCAAATTTAAAGAATTACGATATGCAAAATAGAGTATATTTATAATATAATTGTAAATTAACACTAGAAAACTTCACTGTGGTATACCCGATACCCTAACTTATTCATCCACTAAATAAGTTTCTTAAATACCTTCTATATTTATTATTCAATCAATACCAAATTTACAGAAACAAACTATACATTGATAATTATGCCAAAAATAAACATTTTAGCTTAAAAATCACGCTTGAAATTCATAATTTTTTTTAAATAATGGGGGCGGCTGAGGGCGTGGCCTAATGCTAAAACAAGAATGTTCTGTGTGCAATAATAAGACATATATTCCACAAATTTGATAGCTGCAGCTCGTACAATCTCTGAGATATAGACGTTCATATGAACAGACATGCCTTCATTGTCTCCACTCTTGCAGTCTTCACTGTACTCTGATTGTCAACTGGTAGGCGGGCTGGTCTAGAAGAGTTCTACACTCTTCTCGCGTCGATCCCCCGTCCCCCTCCCTTTATGTTTTTGGCGGCGACGGCGATCTGCAGCGCGAGATAAGTCGAAAAGGGTCCAAACCTGTTTAATGGCCAAAAAGCAAATGAAATGCATAAAACACGTAAATCTCACAGCAGGTAGTCCCCGCTTTGAGTTTGTGTTACCTGCAGAAGATGGCGACACGCAACGTTATGACTGCGACTTTTGGTCAGAGTAGGAGGCGACACGACAATCTCTCAGCGACAATAGATTTCTCAATTTCTCTCTTGATTTACCAATTTCCAAATTCTGCACTCAAATTACGCAGCTCCCTTTGTGCCTTCTGTATCATTCCGCCTTCCCTTTTCTTCTTCTTTTGCTGCGCAATTGGGGTTGGCTCTGCATCCTGAGGATTCATTTGCTACGCCTCGCTGCGTGGGCGATCGGTTTTCATGGTGCCCCCACCCCCGTCCGCGCCTACGTTGATTGCATCTGTGAAAAGGGTTGCAGGCGGTAGACAAACAGATCGCTTTGCTGACTGATTGACTGTCAGTTTGTCTATCTTTCTTTACTATTTGCATGATTTGCCAAGGTGCGCCTCATTGTGCCTTGTTGTGGATCGCGGAGTGTGTGAAAATCGCATTTCACATTGCGCACCAGCAGAATCTACACGCTGCAGCGCAATTTTCCCAGTTTCCCAATTGAGTTTTCCGCTTTTTAGGCTCAATTGACTGAGCTGCGGGTCAAAGGTTTTGCACCAAGATAAAAACCAACAACAACAACAACAACAGAATCAATTGGCAAGCGGGCGATTTTCTTTTGCTTTTTTTCTATTCTCTTGCATTGTTTTTTTCGCATTGTTTGAAGTTTCCCAAATGTATTGTCGATAAATTGCTTGATAAGCGCCTAAAACAGCATCGATTAAGGGGAGAAATTTATGGATGAAGGCTTTGAAGTGATGCCACCCAAACCCCCATCTAATGAACCCTTTGCAAAAGTATTTATCAACAGTTGAAATCAACATTTATTCCTGATCACGTTCTGAGTAATTTGTTGCCTATTCTCTGCCCTTCTCATCTCTCTTCCCCCTCTTTCTTGCAATTTCCTGTGAAAATACATAGAAAAGCGCCCCAACGAGCGACGATCTGCAAGGGACCAACCAAATATAGCAGTTCTTTCTCTTGCTGCGTGCTCATTTCTCCTACAACACCAACACCAGCATAAAAACTTATCGCAAAACAACAACAACAATAGCAGCAACAACAGCAATAACAACAGCAGCAACAATCTATCAGAAATGCATAGACAACACCGAAAAAGTTCATTGACTTTTCGCATTCAGCCGAAGAAAACACACACACGCACAGCATATTTGGTGCGTTTGCTGCTGCTGCGGGGCCCAACAAAAAAAAAAAAATTACGAAAAAAATAAATAAATATGGCTGCCCAGCAGCAGCAGCAGCAGCAGCGCCAACATCAGCAGCAGCAGCGTGCACAAAAGAGCAAACTCCAAAGAAAGCAACAGCAAAGGCAACAGAAACTCATATTAAAGTGAAAATGAGCGATAACAACGCAAACACACAACAACTCACACACACACACACACACACACTTACAACATGTATACACACTGACACACGCACGTGCAGCAGCAGCGCCATCAAAACAAGCCTGCCTCCCTCCCCGCCCCCCTTCGCATGCAACAACCCGATCGACTGGTTGGGAAAAAAACTGCAAGCGACTGCGGCTGAAATGGCTCCCACTACCTCTCTCTGTCTCTCTCCCTTCTCTTTCTCTCTCATGGCTCCCAGTGAGTTGCTGCCGCAGTTGTTGCTGACTTCGCCAGTGTCATGATCGTGCAAAGAGAGCGACGAGTTGGCGCTCATGCACACACCAACACATGCACACATGCAGACATCCACACATGCAGACATTCACACATGCAGACTTCAACACATGCACACATGCTTGTGTGCACTGTGGAGCAACAGACTGCCACAGATGATATACCAAAATGCCAATTAGTTTAAATTTTGAATAATTTAAATACTGGCTGCTGTTGTTAATTAATTGTTGGCATTTTAACATTTAGTAATCGAGACTCGTTCTGACACTGCAGGCGTAGTGTTCTATTTGCCACCACTGTAAGGCGATAATTATGCATTAATTTTATATGTTGTTTTGCATCTGTTGGAGTTAAATACATAAATGTGGTATGTATGTACATTTGCAGTGTATATACCTCTGAATAGTATTAATATTGTAAATCTAATTTATTATTTTATTTATTTATTTATTGCGAATGCAGAAAGTCCCTAACCAACTGCATTGCAGTGTTGGCAGGTCAGCTCTTTTTCCGTCTGGCTTTTTTCAAAATCCAATAGCGTCACAAACTTAAAAACAGCGTGTAGCTGAAATTTTAGCTGTTATTTTATCTAAACTAGGTTTATTTCTTCGCTTAAAAAAGTTGGTAATACTGCTGCAGTCCACTAGCACGGCAAGGGTAAGCATTAATTTCCCTGCAACGCAACTGTTGCATACTTTCAAGCGCGCATCTAAATAAAATGCATTGCATATCCAAAAACTGTGTTTTTTTAAAAGAACCCGAAAAAACGCCCAAAACTTTGGATCCCTCTCCAGGGCGAGCTGCATACTTTGGAAACTTGAAAAAAACAGCAATCCGCTGTCTTTTCGGGTTCCATAGAAATTTCGAATTGAAAATTGAAAAAAACTGCCGGTATGTCAAATAAATGCTGCTTGTTTTTCGCTAGCAGCGTTCGTTTTCCCAAGACACGATCCCATTTGTGTCCCGGATGACAGCATCAGGTAAGCAATACACTGCTTGGCTAGTGACCGATCTGCACTCCCCCTTATAATGAAAATTACATTTATTTAATTTATTAAAATTTAAAAATAAATTTAAAAAAAAAAAAGAAGCTTTCACTGAAAAATTTCTTTCGCTTAAATTCATGATAAATCGAGTTCTACCAAAAATATATTAAAGAAAGTCGGAGGCAGCTTATAATGCAGAAAAGATAGTGGGAGACAGTTCCTCCTTCCTTGTTGTACAAAATTGGGCGTGTTCCACCACCGTGTCCTGCTGACCCAGACGCCCACATTTGCTGTTGGCCTTGTTGCTCGTGGCAACACGGCGAAAACCCAAACAACCAATAACAATAACAAATTCAGTTAAGAGTTACGTTTAATGTACAATGTGCCTAGATTAGGATTAAGATTGATTAACATTTCTATAGATTTTGGTTGTATTCGATGCCCCTACAGCTCCGTCTTGGCTGGGGCGGCGCCCTTGGTCAACTTGGATACCCGGAAGGTCTCCAGTATGTTCAGTTTGCGCTGCAGCTCCAACTTCTTCTCGGCGGTCACCTTGCCGGCCTTGAGGCGCAGCAGGCGCTTCGTCTCCTCCTCCACAAAGTCGTAGCTGACTTCATTGATTTTTCGCATATACACCAGGTAAACTTTGGCGCTCTGCTGCTCCTCGGGGCGCGTCAGCTGCTGCTGCCTCTGCTGCAGTTGCTGCAGCAGCTCCAGCTGACGTGCATCCTCCTCATTGGCGTAACCACGCACGGCATCATTGAATTCCTTGAGGCAACCGTCGCGACCAATATACAGCTCAGTGTTGCTGCTCACAAAGCTCTTTAGGTTGTCCAGAGTGACGTCCAGATGCGAGGGGAACTGCACGTAATCCTCCACATTGCCCTTGAATAGGAAAATGCCCGGGAACTTCTTCTCGTCCACCTTGTAACGTTCGCCCAGCGCTTTGTTCTCCAACTCCCCGTAGTCCTTGATGCCCACAGTGGCGACCAGCAGCTCATCCGTTACCAGATGCGCTGCCTTGGAGAACTCCGCGAACGCCTCGTGCTTCTCGCCATAGGGAAAGGCAATGTCCAGCTTGACCAGAGCATAGGGGAAGCGCACAATAGTCTTGTCGAAGTTTATCTCATCCAGATCCACACAGCCGGCACAGGAAATCGCTCGACCAAGCTGCGCCTGGAGCGCTGCCAGCAGCAGAGTGAGCAACAACTTGAACATGACTGCAGTGGGGGGCAGGAGGGCAACTATGTAACTGGAAGTGGAACTGTTTCTTGACCCTGCTCTGGCAATGCGAAGTCAACAACTGAGCGGCAACTTTTCGCTTAGCTCGACAGAATTGTTTGGTTGCTATAGCCACGCGGCTGCCTCTCAGCACCAGCAGCAGCAGCAGCTGCCCCGCTCCCTCTGTTTGCTCTCTCTCTCTCTGCCTCTCTCTCTCCCACTCGTTCTCTCTCTCTCTTGGCCAGTTGACTGTTGCGTGGCGTTTGCTCTCTCTCTGAGCTAAGTTCTCGATCGAGTTGAACGACATTTGAACACGTCAGTAGAAGCCGTCGGCAATTCTTCTGGCTCCCTCTCTCAGTCTCTCTTTCTCTCTCTCTCTGTCGCTTGGCTGGGCCAGAACCGGCTTTCAGCTGTTTTCAGCGGGAATTATGTAATGCCACAAGCGAGCTACATATGTATATATAGAGATAATGCATGAAGCTTGCTATATAGTTGCCTGATGTGAAACTGATTGCGGTTCAGCTTGAGCTGCAGACGACGCCAATGGAGCGTGCCACAAATTGTGGTGCGTAATTTCCACTTTGTCATTGCCGAATGTCATTAGAGACAGACGAGAACACACACGTGTGTGTGCGAGTGTGTGTGTATGTCTGTAAATGACAGGATTGGGCAGGAAGTTGTAATTTGCAATTGGCCGAAAAAAGAAAAGCGACCGAAATGGAAACACCTGCAGCAGCAGCGGGAAATCCAACTAACCCCATTACAACAATTGTGAGCAGAGGGAGAGAGAGGGAGTGGGGTGGGGGGAGAGGGAGGAACAGGGAGGTGAGGTAGAGGCGTAGCTAGCGGGGGTAGTTGGAAGAGAAAACAAGCATTTGCCGCAATTTTCATTAGACTGAAATTGAAATTTTCCTACCCAGCCTGACCTGTTTCTCCTACTCCGCCCCTCTCCCCCCCACTCCTACTCCTTCTACCCCCGCCACTGATAATGGACATTTTCGGCAATTGTCAATTAATAATTCATGTGCGCGGCACACACATGCCACGGCAACGCCCCCTTCCTACACCCTGCTGGAATTGCCGCCCAGTTTTTCATTTGCGGTTTCATTGGTTTCCTCGGAAAATTGACCATCAGCGAACATGGCGGACATGGCGGACATGGCACGCAATTCGGAAAGGCATTTGGGCTTCACACGATCGATATGTGTGCGGCTATTAAATTATCTTTTGATGCCTGCAGAGGGTGGGAGAGTGGGAGAGTGGGGAGTGGGGAAGGAGGCGTTGCCAGTCAAGTGCAAAGGCGCAATATCACGAATGTTCGACGGGCCTAACTCGGCATGTGTGTATGTGCGTCTCTCCCCCTTTGTGGATCCGCATTCAAATCGAAGTTACTAATCTGAATTGGCCCCAAAAGTTGCTACCCCTGCCCCACCCCCGCCCACTTTGTTGCTGCCTGGCAAAAAGTGACCGAAAACAAGGACTCGCCACTTGCTTGTGTACACAGTGCCCTGCCCAAACCCCTACCCCCTTACCTACCCCTCTGCCACGCCTGTGCCGCCTTCAGTGTTGTCCTTTGCGCACTGTTTGCGCTTCATACATTATGCAACACTGGTCGCAGGCCAATTCCTTAAGTACACCCAGCAGCGGGTGACAGCAGCAAGGGGACAGTAGCAGGGGGGGGTGGGTAGCAGGTGAGGGAAAGCGGTCACTATATTCAAAGTCAGCGGCAAAACGCATAATGCTCCCTCCTTACTGGGTGCCCTGTTTGGAACATCCTGGCGTGACGAGCCTTTTATTTTTAACACCCCTTCCGCCAGGTACGTCATCGTTATCCTTCGGGCTAATTGACAGCACAACCTGCCATGTCCCCATGACATTCGACAGCCTGAAGATTCACAACTAACGAGCCAGCGAGAGGCCTCAAAAATAACCAAAGGTTTTTTATATTTAGTTGTAGTTAAGAGTTTTTTATAGATAGTCCTGATAGGGAATGGGGAAAGTGAGGGGTGAGGATGGGTAGTTATTGAACAGTTCGCAGTTGAAAATCTCTGCGCTTTGATCTAGTCTGATATCTAGATATCCTGCAATGGAAACGACATAAAGATAAGACATTACAATTATAAATTAATCAAAAAGTAACTGTCATGAACTTTATGAGCAGAAACTATACAAAGTTTGGATAAAAAGAGTTTACTTAGGGATGAAGTGGCTTGAACTAAAGAAAGTTTAAATATGTTGAGTTAGTTTATTTTTTAAATGACTAAAGGGTTGCTAATGCATCTTGTTTCTTACTTATCCTAGTTTAAAAACCTTTTTCACTCTAAGGAAGTTTAATTTATTCTTTACAAAAATACAAAAAATCATTGCTAGCTTAGCCTTAAAAATAATACAAAAGTGTCATAACATATATTGTATAAACATATGGTATATAAATATAAACCTTAGGAAGTTTTGGTATGAAGAATTTACAAGAGGCTTAGAGTTTTCTCAAAGCAAAAAGAGAGTTACAAGGCTCTTCTAAAATATTTTCAACTCTGATGCGTCTTCATTTCTTCTTTGTATAAAAACAAATAGTTCATAAAGACAATACAAGACTGTTATAATATTTAGAGCATGATAAATACAAACTATGGAGTAAACGTCGTATTACTATCATTTCATACGTATTTACTATCATTTAATTGATAATTTGGAGTTTCTTATAGTTTTCTGACTTTTAAAGAGACTTCTATACTCCCTTCAAGTCTGAAGCTAATCCATAGTTACACGTATACTTTGGTCAGGAGATCACTGCCAATACACAATAAAACACTGTCATAATATATGTACAACTATTGCTCTCCTCTCACCCCCTTCCCAGTAGAGCAGTTATCCACCAGCTACCCCTTTGGCACTCCTGCTACGTGGTATCAGACCGTAAGTGTGCGCACATGTGAAGCATTAATAATATAGATTGTGCGGCTATTACGTCGCTCAATGGGCACAGCAGGAGCAGAGCAGAACAGGGAAGCGGGGAGGGAGACAATAGTAACACAATGACCTTTATTATGCGAAATGGAAGTGTCCACTGTGTCTTGTGTGTGTGTATGTGTGTGTGTGTGTGTGTGTTGTGTCCTGTGCCCCTCAATCGACATTAGCTTGATAAGCGCGCGAAATTTCCAAAGTTCTGAAATTTCCGAATGGGCTGCACAATCTCGCAACGAGATCTAATTGTCTCTCTCTCTCTTTTATGGGCAGATAGACATGTGTATACTATATAGACTATATATCTATATTGACCACTGCGTGGCTAATCGTTTTGCCTGCGTCACATCGAACTGGGCAATTGTGAGTGGTGAGGGGGGGCGTGGCAGCTGCTCCACTTTATGTCTCTTTTTTGGCCAGCCTAATTATGCGTGTGTGGAAGGGGAAGGGAGCTGGTAGAGGGAGGGGGAGGCCTGTGACCATGAATTTTTCATGGTACACGTATGCCAATGGCATGCAACATCGATAGTTCTCTATACCGTGTCTATATGCGATTGAAAAGTTCAAGTTTTTGGTGAAGTACTTGGTGTGTGAGCGAGACCAGTTGTAAAATTGAAACTCATCAAAGTTTTATGCGCTGGCATAATTCCATAAATGGGCCATGCCGGAAAATCAACCACCTGACCAGGCCTGTCTAACATGACCTCTGACCCTCTGCACAATATGCTCAGCCATTGAATCGTTGAATTGTTCAATCGTTTAGTCCTTTTATTCCTCTCCGTAATAATTCGCATGCCCAAATCCCGAAACTGCCTCGCCTAATTGGTATTTATTGAGAATGCGTTTTGGTTAACCCACGCTTAACCCCTTGCTGCCCCCCACATGCCTGCAAAATGCGTGGAAAATTGAGTTTCCTAACCACAGCGTGTGTGACTTTGTGCATCCTTCTCCCTCTGTCCTTCTCTCTCTCTCACTCTCTCTTGTTTGCCATGTCCTTTATGGCTTTTCATTTGCATTTATTGCCATTTTTATATGGTCCGAATATCATCTTTGGCAATTGAAAGTGTTTAGCGCAAATTTGTTTTCAATATTTGTGTGGGCACCCAATAAACCCAAATCGAGTTCAGTTTGTTGGTCAGTTATCTCCACTCCGAGGCCTTTTATGAGCTAACCCAAAATTTGATTGCAAAATATGTTTTTATTTTTATGCCAAACGCGTGCAGAGAATATCGAGAACTGCAGGAAGGTGCCACATATAGAGATAGATAGAGAGTGACCGAGTGAGTGAGAGAGAGAGAGAGAGAGAGTGAGCGAGAGAGAGAGAGAGAGAGCTGATTAATGATAGTAGTGCATAATTAGCTCGGCTCGTTTTAGGCCCGTTAATTAGGCTGTCTAAATATTTGTCGAAGAACTCAAATCAAATCAAATATTCCATATACACATGTGGCAGGGCACAGGGAGTAGGGGCAGGTGCGTCTTGGAGCCCCTTATGAGCTGCTGCTGTCAATCAAATCGAAGCTAATGGGCTCCTCCTTAAGCGATTGTCCATTTGCTAACGGTTAACGGAAAATTCCATTAAATTATGGTCGAGTAATTAGTGCAGAGTTCATTGCTGGCGATCATCCAAAGCGGCAAGGACTTCTCAGCAGGCAGCACGTTTATCTCTCTCTCTCTCTATCTCTTCCATTCTCCCTCTCATTCTCGCTCTCTCTCTCTCTGTCCGGCTGCCTGGGGAAATGCGCGTATAACAGTTTTTCCTGCTTAGCGCACGCGTCGAGCGAGTTTCCAATGCGAGTGAAGGCTTTCGATGGAGTGTTTGTTTACAAACAATTGCCAAGCGGAGCAGAGTGCGGGAGAGAGAGACAAAGGGGGCAGTGTCAGAGAAAGAGAGAGAGAGAGAGGGAGGCAGAGTGCGAGAAAGAGGTGAAGGAGAAGAGAGCGGGCACTCGCGTTGCAACGCATGCAAAATATTTCTAATAGTTGCCTCCTCCAACTTGTTGCTGCCGCAATTACTTAGGACACAGTCGAATGGGACTAACGGACAGTAGCACAGACTGCCGGACAGACATGCGAATTGCCGTTGCACGAGCAAATAACCCTCTTCCCTCTCCTGCCGTTCTCCCCCTTTCCACGCAGCTCTTAACACTTTTTCCATGAGCATGTTTTATATTTTGCCTCACGACATTTTGCATTGCATTCGCCTAACATTCTTTTTCGCTTTGGCCATCCCCCTCCACACTCGACCCCCGTCCCAAAACCCTACCCCCGCTGACAAACTGCTTTTATTTTATAACGTTTTAGCGCAAATGGCCATCAAATCTAATTGGCAACGTCGCTGCGAGTCGCTGCCCGCAAATTGCAGGTCTGCGCTTTGATTTTTTGCACTGATTTCATGTTGACTGGGGAAAAGGGATTCACGGAACGACTGTCATCTACCTTATATGGACGAATTGCCGTAGGGTTATCCCTTCATGGCCATAGCATGTCAAAATGCTTCAATTGATTGACAGTTTTCAACCTTAATGTGCAAGTTTGCTATGGGGGTTTTTATAACTTACAGAAATACAAATTCATATGAAATATTTACCATAGAATATATCATATATGAGCAAAGGTATCCCAACTTATAGCTGAACTATAGATTAACACAATATACGTACAGTTTATCATATCGTAACTTTCCATAAGCACAGTACTTGTGTTCAAGATTCTTGTTGAATACTCACTTTACTTTACTGAACACATATTCTATTAATGAGCTCAATAAACTTCCTTACAGTCCCTCAAAAATTAGAAATAGGTACAATAAATGTCACCTATACAGTTCTAACCTCTGCAAAACAGCACACCTAATAGATATTCTCTTGAAATACTATTTTATATAGTTTACTAAAGCAGAAAAGTTAATAAATACTCACTCTATATCTGTACGTGTTTTCTATAGATACTTGCCCCATGTACCATTAATAGTAAACTGCAAATTCATAAAGTTTCCAATTATCTATTAGATTTTCGATTAAAGCGCAATAAGTGGTTCGATTTTCTTAGGACTCCCCCTTTGCAATTCCTTCCTTCCTTCCTTCCTTTCTGCTGGCCACAGGAGTTTGCACTTTGCAGTTATTCCTGGTCAGGTCGCAACGAGTTAATAACAAGCGTGCAGCGAAATACTTGATGCAATAGTTGCTGGCCACGCCGCCTAGGTTGAACATTTTTCGAGCCTGACCTCAACAACAACATGCAATATGCAGGAGTTTCGAAAAACAATAATAACAAAAACAAAAACAAAAACACAAGCAACAACAACAAAAATATTCGCAAGACGAACAAGGATATTTCCACGCGCATTTAAAAATGCATGAGCCGTGCAGACCACATATGAAGTAGGTGGAGAAGAATGGAGGAGGGGAAGGAGGAGGAGGGAAAGCGTCTGTTGTAGTGTCCTGCAGTTGCAGGGGAACAGGGAGGCAGCAGGTAGATGGGGAAGGGGAATAGGTTGGTCGAGTTGAGTGCGCTTTTGCAATTCTTTAAAGTCTGCCATGTCTGCCTGGTTGACGAACTAACGATTATAGGTAAAGAGGAAAGGAGTAAAGGGATTGCATGAGGGGGAGATGAGGGGGTGCTGGGCTCAGTAGAAGGCCGGGGCGGGCAACCGCAGGGTGCAGGATTTCAACGCCTCGCGCGCTTTTTATATCTAAACAATGAATCAATGCATTAGTCAGTCACCTTGTACGCTCCACTTTAATTACTACTTTTTATGCTGTGCCCCCTTCCCCTGCCCGCTTGCCGCTGCCCACAGTCCCTGTCCCTCTCCCAGTTGGAAAGTTTTTTGCATGTTGTGGGCACAATTTAAAAATTGCAGCACAAATGGAAAAACGAATACGAGACGTGCAACAAAAAAGCCACAGACGAGAGTCAAGCGAAATTCCTGACCGGGGAACGTAATGTTATTAACAGCTCCCCCCTCCCCCTTGTCATTTCTCCACCCCTGGCAATGCACTATAAATATTGCATTACAATAATTTGCCTCACGAGTTGCAAGTTGCGAATTGGATTTCATGTTAATGCAAAGTCCTTATCGCCATTGCACATGTCCCTGTCGCTTGACGTGGGTTGTGCCTCCTCCTTCTCCTTTTCTGTTCATTTGTTTTTCTATTCATTGCATTTTTATTTCTGCTGGTAATTTCACTTAATTGCAACGATGTGTTGCCCGATTGGGCACTGCCCCTTACCAGCTTGCCACGTGCTGCACTCATCGAGTATTCCGAGAGCGATAAACGAGTCTTTGCCACAGTGGGGCACGGGGGGTATTCTGTGTACATTTAGGTTCTCTCTTTATTCTGAATGCAATTGTGGTTTACAATTAATAATATATATGTATATATATAGTATATATGGTATATATAAATTTCTCTTTTTAACTTTCGCTTTTGCACATTCAATTCTAATAATTAACGGTAGTTCGCACTTTTCTTTTTGTAGTATAAACAACAGTTTTGTAATAGGTATAAAAAATAATAAACATACAAATATATTTTATGGATGCAATTGCTGCAAGACGTTATGGATAGCTCTCTCGAAGTTGAATGTAAGTGTGTGCTTGTGTTTGTGTGTGTGTTGAGTAGTATAAAAGGTGCTCGACATTGATGTGTGTGTGTGTGTGTGTGTGTGTGTTAAGAGTGTGTGTGAAGCTGTGCGGGTTTTCACTTCCGTGTAATTTCTTCATTTTGATTTTCATTTAAACATAATTATAAAATCTACTGCGTTTGCTGTTGAATTTCAATCTTCTCGACCGTCATGTCCGGATTCATGGCCGTTGCCTCCTGCACAAAACAAAGAGAGAGGAAGAGGGGATATTAGTACTACATAATGTGCTGAAATATCATTTGTTTACGCACCTGTATTGCCTCAGCCAGTGCCTTGTCATGATCGATTGGATCGCCATCGGATTGAATTGTTATCTTCTGTTCCACACGAGTTTCAACAATGCCATCGCGTTCGGTTTTGTACTGTTTGGGGCAGAAGAGGAAGAAACAGAAGTTGAGTTAAGCCTTCGATCAGTTAGACTCGTTTGCATTTGTACAGCACATTATATTACTATTTAAACAAGACCCTTTTCAACATAAGAGACAAGATGTCATGAGAATTTACAGTGTGGGCGCAAACGAGCACAGGAAAAACCCAATCCTCTGCAGGGGGATCTTAATAGGTTGCCTACCTTCGCTTACTTACGCTCAAGATCTATTGGGATCTACGGAAGATCACCCATTTAGGTGGGGCTCTCTACCCCCCTCTTCCTACTTACGGTAATCGTTTCCACGGTGCGTGTCTTACTGCTCACGGTCTGGGTGGAGATAATCTCGCCGTGTCCAGAGTAGCCAGGCGTATCCTCGCCAAGCACAACGCGTGTGCTCTCAACATGTGGTCCGGTGGTGCTGGTGGCTGAGGTCGCGGCATTGCTGGCAGTCAGCGGAGATTTCTGCGAAGGGAAAACCCAAACAAGTTAGTTCACAATCCACAAAGACTTGACAAGAACAATTGAGGGCAACTAGACTGTAGCACGTGGAGCTGACAAACCTGATAGGTGGTTGGCGGACCGTAAGAAGGCCCATCGATGGGTGTGCCAGAGTCATCGGAGTTGGTGGAGGACACGCTGTCGCGTCTCTGATACTACAAGGCGAGCAGCAACAACAATAACAGAAAAGTTACGCACAACAAACAAACAGAAAAGGTAAATAATAAATGTTAATCGATTCATGCAAATAAAACGCGTGCAGGCCATGCCGAGGGCTCGAGAGGATCGATGATGCCTTACCTGATCGCCGCTGGTGACTGTCGCTGTCGTCTTCACCTCTTGGGTGACCACGCGCTGTTGCTGGTTGCTGGGGTCCAGGGTGCGGGTGGTGGCCACTGTCTTCTCCTCCAGTTGTTCCGTCTTGGCGTTCTTGCCCAGATCCTCGTGCGTGGTGGCTGTGCGGGTGGTGACTGCGGTTGCGGTGACATAGGCGCCACTCAGGTCGGTGGGTGTTGCATCAGCCTGATCAGTGATGGTTGTGGGTGTGGTTAGTGCGCAGTTAACAGAGGGTTACGATTGCAATAACAACAAGTACAACAACAAGAAAATGCGAAAAATTGCGGCAAATATGAAAAATAAAATTGGAAAAAAAGGAGAAACAAATTCGATTTAAATCGCGTTCGAATTGAAGCTGTAAAGCGAAAGCGAGAGAGAGAGACAGAGACAAGAGAGAGAGAGAGAGAGAGAGAGAGAGGAAGTCTCTTTTTGGCAAGTTCTAACCTTGTGCTCCTGCGTCGAATAGGTCACCTCACCGGTGCCCAAGTTGCGCACCTCCTCCTCAACGTTGTGTGTGACACCGCCATCGTTCTTGGTCAGCACCTGCTTCGTTGTCGTCTTGACCACAGTGGGTCCCTTGCTGTTGCCGGCCTGGTTGGACGGACTGAGAAGAATGTCCTGCACCTGTGTGTCGTTGCCATACTGTTTGGTCATGTCATCATCTGAGCTGCCCTCGGAGTCGCGACGCAGGGCATCCTTGCCAATGTGCTTGACCCCATCGAAGAACTGTTGCCGTGTTATGGGCACCGTCTCGGTGGTGGTCTGCACCTGTGCCTGCTTGCCAAAGTGCGAGGGATCGATCTGTGCATAGTTGAGGATCAGTTTGCCAGTCACTGGATCCGTTACAGCTGTAGCTGGGTCAATGTCACCCGTATTGGGATCAATGTCGCCGTACTCGCTCTTAATTCGTCCCGTCACCGGATCTATTTCTCCCGTCAGCGTCATCGTGTGGGTCACTGTGGTGCGTGCGCCCGCAAAGCGAGGATCATTCGGATCGACCTGTACAATTTCACCAGTTACGGGATCAATCATATTGTAAACATAGACGGTTTTGTTGAAGAACTTAAGCACACGTCCCGACACCGGATCAATTTCGCATGTCTCCGGATCGATCTCCTCGGGGCGACCACGTTCGTCTGTCTTCGAGATGAGCAGAATGCGCACGATCACGATCTTGCCCGTCTTGGGATCAACGCGAGCCAGCTTGGTGTACACCTCACCGGACTCGGGATCCACCTGGGTGGCAGCATAGAGCGGTTCACCAGTAGCCTTGTCCACCTCCCCAGTGGCTGTGTAGATCTTGCCCGACGTGGGTTCGATCTTGATGGTATTGGGGTCGAGCTTGGTCTGTTTCTTGATCTCGTTGGTCTTGGGATCGAGGTAACCGTAGATGGTGATGACGTAGCCGGTCTTGGGATCAACACTGCTGGAAATATATTGCACCTCCTTGGTGGTGGGATCACTAGCACCCGTTGGCATCCAGATCTGGTTCGACTTGGGATCGACAATGATCTCCTTGTCCTTGGCGGCGCTAACCTGTGCAATTGGTGCCTTGGTGGCAGGATCAACACGTTGCTGCACAATGCGCAGCGAGATGATGCGTGCGTAATCCTTGTCGGGTTTATTGTTCTTCGGGTTGATCTGATTCTTCAGCACAATCTGTCCAGTGGCCGGTTCGATCTTAATGTCCCGTGTCACCGTCTTGCCCGACTTGGGATCGCTGAAGGTGATCGTGTGTCTAACCAAATCGATTTGTCCGTACTTCGTATCGATCTTGCCCGCCTTGGGATCGAATTGACCGCCAGATGTCTCCACCTGCGCAGTCTTCGGCTCGATAATGTTCTTCTTCGAATCGAATTTGCCGGCCAGCGATGTCACCTCCACAATGGGATCGATCTGTTGACCCACCTCGATGATGCGACCCTGATTGGGATCGACCTTGTTGGTCTTGGGGTCAATGACGCCCAGTATGGTGATCTGTCCAGTGCCCGGATCAACCTTCACATTCTTGGTAACCACAATCTTGCCCGACTTGGGATCAATAGCCTTCAGTTCACCAGTGCGTGTGTTAATCTCACCGTATTTCGTATCGAGCAGACCTGTGTCCAGGTTCAGTACACCCAGGGATCGTTCCACTTCGCCGTTAACGGTGTCCACCTTGCCTGTGGCGGGATCAATGCGGCTGGTGATGACGGTGAGCTCAACAACTGGATTATCCTGTGGCGTTATGCACACAATCTGTCCCAACGACTCATCGATGCGTCCTGTCTTCGGGTCGGATACGCCGCTAACCAAGTGCAGATTGCCCGTCTTGGGATCCACATCGCCTTGGAAGAGCTCCTTCTTGCCTGTCTTGGTATTCAGGGCCTCCAGTGTGGCATTCTTGGGATCAATTACGCCATACTTGGTATCAATGCGACCCGTTGCCGGGTCCAAAATGCCCGTAGAGTGCTCGATTGAGCCGTTCTCGGCATCGATGCGCTTCGTGGCGGGATCAAACTTCGATGTGATGACCATGATCTTGACACGCTTCTTCTTGGGCTTGCCAGCAGCAGCAGCAGCAGCAGCAGCAGCAGCAGCAGCTCCAGCAGCAGCAGCCTTGCCAGGCTTGGCACCAGCAGCTCCTGCAGCACCAGCTGCACCAGCTGCACCAGCAGCCAGGGCTGGACCAGCGGCAGTCTTAGCTGCATCCTTGCCAGCACCTTGAACTCCCACATAGCCTGGCTCCTTGTTATAACGCTGCGATTCGAGGAAGTCCGCTGTGGGATCTATGATTGGCTTGTAACTGCCTGGGGCACCTGAGGAGTAACCCTGTCCCTGGCCCGTGCCCTTGGTGGGCGAGTACGAGCGCTTCTGGGCATCGCTGAGGGGCACAGCAGCCGCATCGACAGCGCTGCCTTGCAGCTTGGCGCGCGTGGTGGGCGACAGGCTACCGTCTTGCAGCAGCTTGGCACGCGACTTGGGCGACAGTTGACCGCGGTTCAGCTTGTCCTGTGTACGTGGCGACAGCTGGCCCGACTTGATCTTCTCGGCCGTCTCCTTCAGAGCGTTATCATTGCCTGGCGCATAGTTGAAGGCCAAGCCGATCTTCTTCTGCTGCGACGTAGGTGACAATTGCTCCTGACCATCGGCACCCAGTTGCTTGCCGCTATGCGGATCCTGGTCATAGCGGAAGCCACCAGGCGTGTACGACTTGCGTGTGGGACTGCTGGCATTGCCATCAGCATCCACAGCGTATTCATAGGGACGTGTCACACCCGGCGTAGTTGAGCCGCGACTTCCGGCATTGCCAGCATTTCCTGCATTGCGATTGGCATCGTTTTGTCCCTGCTCCTGTTCACCCAGACCCGATGTAACGACCAGACCAAGACGACCCACTTCCTTATCCTTCTTATCCTTGTCCTTGCCAGACTTATCCTTATCCTTGCCATCCTTGGAGGGTGAACCGCTCTTGCTCTTGCGACCCGACGAGAATATACCAACGCCCTGCATTGCCCGCATAATCAAATCAAAAGGGAGAATACATAAAACGAAAAAGAATTGGAAGGGGAAGGAGAGATACGAAATTAAAAACAATAATCAAACTTATCAACTTAAAATATACATATTAAAAACTACAAACTAACATTACTTAGGGGTTGTGAGAGGGTGTGGAGGGCGAAGGGTTCGGAATTTGAACTTAAAATTAAATTGGTTTGTATTTACACGAGCGCGAGTGGTCTTTTTACAGGGTATATTACCTTAAGGCTTACTGAACGATACATCTTACTTATATATATGTACATCTTACTTATTATATGTACATATATACAGAGGGATATCATCTTATCATAACGAGATAATTCCTTCTATATACATTAGATATCAAAACTTGTTTCAATACTTACACGTCTGCCTGATTTATCAGATTTGGTCGAGTCGTTCAGCTCATCATTGCCTGTGAATGGGATTAGAATGTGAATAAGTAAGGAAATAAATGCATGAATATTATTCTTCTGACTTTCTAACTAATCAAATTTGTTGTGAATGTTCTGTTTAATACGAGAATGACTTAGGTTACCAACTTATTCTACGCGCATATTAAAATTGTAAAACGATAATACTTTT
This sequence comes from Zaprionus lachaisei, assembly GCA_018901815.1. Lineage (NCBI taxonomy): Eukaryota > Metazoa > Arthropoda > Insecta > Diptera > Drosophilidae > Zaprionus > Zaprionus lachaisei. The sequence continues at coordinate 179,373 of JAEIFI010000054.1, forward strand.
TCGCGTTAATACTAACAAATTCCTGGAATTTCTTATTTTTAGGAAATACTTCACTGATATTGTCCGATATTCTACAATTTATCTTTAAATGTTTTTAAATCAATGTCCCACATGTTCTAAAACGATGTATTTAATGAATTAATTTAGAAAAACAATAAAACTATTGAATTTGGCATTTGTCAGTTAGTTTTGCTAATATAAACCCATGTTTATATTCAAATACTGCAATCTAATTTCGCTATAATGTATCAAACAGTCCAACCAGGTGTTCCTCTTATGAGTACCGACTACAGCATACCCTACACCACTCTCACCATTGACGCCAGCTGCAGCTGCGGCGGCAGCAGCGGAGGCAGCAGCAGCGGCTGCCTTGGCCGCCTTCTCGGCCTTCTCCCTCTCCTTTTGGTCGCGCTTCTCCTGCTCTTTGCGTTCCTTCTCCTCCTTCTCCTTTAATTTCTTCTCACGCAACTTGGCCTTCTCTTCCTCATCCTGTGGCGGAAAGTAGAAAAAGAAAGTGAGTGCCAAGCGAACAGACACAAAACGAACAAAGATAAAAGAAGCTCACACATAATACATGCAACAAAAATATCAGATTGAGGTTAGATTAAGTTAAGGAATAAGTTAGGATCTACAAGCACCGAAAAAGTTCAATTTAGTAACTGTACAAACAGAATAAGTATATAAAATGAATGCATGTTTTGTGTAGACTGTACTTATGAAGGACACACGTCTTTATGTACATGACAAATGGCAAATGAATTGAGAAAAAACATTGAAGTCGAATGGAATTCAAACTTAAATCGAAACAAATATAATTTTTATATTGCATATTGTTCTAATATCGGTATAGTATAGTATAGATATAGTATAGCAAAGAGTTGTAAGCGAATGTGAATCAGACGAAACGTTGACAAGTTCTTATAGTATATATAGCAGAGAGAGATATGAGGCCGGCATAGTTATTGTTGTAGTCTGGATTCATATACAAAAATTTACCATAAAATCGGTGTCCATGTACAGAGGCTACCAGAGTTGGGGGGTTAAGGTCGGTTATGTAATCAAATTAAAATGGGCAAACAATTAATAAAAACAGCGGGGAACATAGTTTATATATATATATGTATGTATGTATCGTAACTTAGGCTGAAATAATTATCAAGAATGGAATTAAAATAGGAACTGGAATCGGAAACGGATACAATTCCTGTTTTGCCATGCTCTGCCTGTAGATAAGCGACCTATTTACATCCTATATTGTACAAAAGTTCTCTAGAAGCTCACAACAAACGTTCAAAAAGCGCAGAGAGGGAGTTAGAAAGATTGTGAGAGAGAGAGAGAGAGAGAGAGTTTTTCAAGCGAAGAAAACAAAAATTCATAGACTTGGCAAACAAAGTGTAAATCGAAATGGAATTGAAAGAAAAGAGAGAGTGTTGAATTAGTAACCTGGCCAGGAGCCGATGCAAGATCAGAGGTCGCCGCCTCGGGGGCAATGGATGTTTCATAGTCTCCCTCGAGCGAGCTCTGCGAGGAGGCTGAAGCTGTGCCCGTGCTCGATTCGCGAATCAACTGGAGTCGAGATTAGTGTAGGGATTGGTTAAGGATAAGGTTAGATTCAGGTGTTAATTGGGTCATCATCATACGCAGCACACAGCGATTCAGTGCGTGGGTCACACCAAGATTGATTGTTGTTGTTGTTGTTGATTGTAGTAGTTGCAAAAAAGGGTTGTGTGTGAGTGTGTGTTAATTGGTTGGTTGTTGTTCATTTTGTTTGGTGAGTGAAAGAGAGAGAGAGTTAGTAACAAACAAACCGAGAAAAAGTAAACAAAATGATCTGGTTAACTCCCGATAATCGTTACAAACAACTCATCCAGCAGATTTGGCGACATCCATGGCAATTGCATCGATATTTACCTTCTCCTTCTTGTCCTTCTTGATGGGACTGCGTCCATGGGCATCTCCTTCGCTGCTACGATCGCCACGATGGTCCAGAGTATGGCTCTTGCGTGCCACCTTCTCCTTCTCAGCCATGGCCAGAGCTGCAAGGGAAGAGAGAGTCTATTAGTCATGCGATTCTTTGCTTAGATCAATCCTCCACCAACCATCCATGCTGCGCGATGAGAGACGTGCGCCAGACAATGCACGATTGAAGGTGGGCGCCGTGCGATCCACAGGTGTCGCCTTGCTCTCGTAGTGCGTGCGACCCGAGAAACGATACTTGGAGCCGAAGCGTGGGAATAGCGTAGAGCGCGTATTCGGCTCCGGTGTCATCAGACGGAAGAACGTATGATGTTCCACACAGGACTTCCAGAGCTTCTTGGCGGCCCGATGATTGGCAAGCTTGAAACCAATGGTCGATTCGTATTGCTCGAATTCACCCGGTCGTATCTTGATGTAGAAATGATGACGCTTGTACGAGATCTTCAAGATCTTTGGCCAAGCGAAACGGTTGATGCGCAATCTGAAGTGAAGAAGGGAATGAGAATAAGCCTCTGATATTCTAAGTATTATATACTGTATTTAGCTACTCACTTGTCGCGATAAACCAGCAGACCGGACGCACAGACTCCCAGCATAATGTCAACACCCTCAGAGTCCTTGGCGGCATGCAAATCTACGCCATACATGGCCAACTTCTTGGCGTTCTCCAGGTAGTGCAGCTCAGCCTCAGCGGGCGATTGACCTCTGCCAGAGAAGGAGAGGAAGAAGAGTTATAAATGAATGCATTACAGAAGAAGAAGAGTTATAAATAAATTCATCTCCAGACGAACTGCCACCTACTTGTGAGTCTTGTGCAAGTCCATGACTTTGTCCTCCAGCTCCTGTGTCTGAGTGGGGGCAATTTTGAAGTCCTTCAGATAGGCACGCGTGGCCATCTCTTTGGGATCATAATCGCCCATTTCGGACTGCACCAGGTACGAGCCCAGCAGAGCGTGCGTGACAAATGTGCAGGGCAGGCGACCCTCCAGAATGTCATTGCGCACTTGCAGGCAGAGATGATAGCGCGTTATGTCCTCCTGCAGCTGCGATGGCTCCGGTGGATAGAACTTCACGGCGAATGCCAATGGCCAGGGATCTGTGCGAAAGAATTTCGCAACAGGCTTCTCCAGATCCAGCCAGACACGCGGATCCGTTGGCGTCTCATAGGTCAGACCAAAGTAATCCTTCTCAATGATGTTCAGTCCGGCACAGATGGAGTTGACCAGATCCCGGCCCTTGGCTTTGCGCTGTGGAGGGGGAACAAGGGGGAATATGAAGGGGGAATATCGTATACCATATAGAATGGGGAATCACTTACATCAATGGTCACATCCAGAATGGATCCATCGAGCAGTGTAACGCGCGCCAGGGCAGCCTTGGTTAATGTCGATGAGTTGCTCTTCGGTTTGCTCTTGGTCGGAGTTTCCGGCTCAGCGGGCGGCGCGGATGGTTTAATTTCCGCCGGCATCGTGTGTCGCTCAGCTCAGCTACGCGGAAACAGTTTGCTGGATGCACTCAAAGTTAGCGTAGTCCGCTGCAGACGAGAGACAAGCAAAGAATAAATTAGCAAAGTTTTCGCAATTTCGCAGGAAGCCATCGAGTCCAGTCGGATGTGCGAATTGCACAGTGCGTGCGAGTGCGAGAGCGAGTGCGAGAGAGAGTAAAGAGAAGTCACTGTTCTATTTCATTACGGAATTGTTTTAGTTTTACGCTTTAGCTGGCGCCAGCAACGATTCATCAGCTCGTAAAGCGGACAAACTGGGACAGGGATATCAAAACTGCAGTCGCCTGGCTGACGATGGTTGATCCCTCTGGGTACACCACCCCACCCACCCCTCCACCCCGAGAAAAGCCACCCCAACTGTAACTGGAGCTGGAATTGGAACTGGACGCATGATGTCATGCGATGACATTATAACATGACTGTGTATGTCGCACTTGTGCCCCTATTCGTATTCGCAGTTGTACTTGAACCCCCATCCACCATACCGCACTCCCTTCTGTGACCCCCATCGAGGCACTCTTTACTCACTTCTGTGTGTCGGGCTAGAAATTATTTCTGCAGCGACTTCTCTTCTCTTCGTTCCTCTTTCGTCGTCTTCTTCTGCAAGCATAAGAAATGAAAATTACACAATTCATTTGAAGTTTTTAACGTTTTTTCTTGTTTCAATTTAACTAGCGAAAGTCCACATAAACCTGGACGCGCTTATTAAGAGCTATAAAAGCAATAACAGTATCACGCTTAGTCGCAGTTGAGTTTTAATTAGCCTCAGTTATAAAGTATAGCTCCATACACGCCGTACTCATTGCTCCTCTATCTCTCCTTCCTCTCCTCCACTCCCTCTCCCTCTGTCTCCCTCCCCCTTACCAGTGTTGAGAACTTTTGCAGATGTTCCCCTTTAATTTATAATAATCTCAAGACAGCAGGCGGGGCACAGCGACTCGTAGACCCTTCCTCAAAGGCAGAGCTGCTGTCAATAAGTCGATTACCCCCTTTCATGTCACAGCATTATAAGCATTTAAAGGCATTAAGGCACAGTGGTACTTATGCGGTATATTTCTTCGTCAATTATTTCTATTTTTATAAGACTTTTGGTTAGTAATGCTACAAATGTATCACACATATTCGTTATGCTGAACATTTAATTGGGAATATGACTAAAGTAATATAATAATTATTTCGAGCATTGAAATAAGTTTGTTTAACCACTGTTATGACATAATATTGTAGATTCAGTCAGAGGCACACACGAAGCTACGGCAACTCGTACTTCTCGCCGATTGTGCGGGATATGACGTTATATAAGCCGGCAAAGCGAGGCGGCGTCATGTTGCCTACATCTAGAACCGCAGCTCAGCGAGGGCATATTCTACATATCATATATACTATATACAATATACATATATATTTGGTATATGGCGTGCGAGTTTGAGAAATGCATAATTCATAAATTTCTATTTACAGAACTAAGAAGAAAGTGCAAGCAAAATGAAATTGCAAAACAATTGTGTGAGCTCTTCTCTGTCTCTCCCTCTCATTCCTCCTGCTTGTGCTCCATAGAGGCACCACACCCCAGCTGAGGGTTCTTAATTGTGCTCTGGCTTACTTTGAGTAATTGCAAGCGATCAATTTAGAAACTTAATTGATTTGAAGACATTCTCGCTGCATCGCTCATCCCCTATACCTTCGGTTCAATTTCTCTCTCTCTCTCTCTCTCTCTCTCTCTCTCTTATTCTATTTCTCTATCAATTTCAATTGGATTCGGTGCGAGTTACATGTCGGCAGGCGGGCAGAATCTTTCAAGACAGGCTGAACCAGTTTTGGGATCTGGAAACTAACTTGAAACAGCTATCTTCTATCTGTTTCTATGTAAAGCATCGCAGCAATGCTGCGAATCAAACATTCAAAAACAAGAAAACCTCTAAAAAACCGACCAAAAAAAATAATAAAAAACCAACATTAAACAAAAAAGATCGCGTCACAATGTTAAAGCTGGTGGCGTCATCGAGCCTTCTAAAATATACCGAAACATGCTGAGAAAAAAATAGCCGAAAAACGGCGCAAACAGCTAATTTACTTTGGTTTATGTGTGTCTGCTATATATCGTATATATCGTATATAGTACGTATATAAAGTGGCGTCTGTCCGTGTTTATTTTCGAGCATTTATTGTTGCTGTTGTTGTCTTGGCCACTCGCTTATTAGACAGTATTAATAATACATTTTAGCAACATTCGTTTCCATCTCCATGTTGACATCATCTAGAGATCGGTCGCATTCAACATTCAACATTCATTCCGATCGGGTTAGTTGCACCTGACAAATCGTGCAGTCATCTGAGTTATTTCGTGTCTGGGGACACACTTGGTTGACTGCCGAGACGACGCGTGATTGAGGCTCGATTGAGATTGAGAGATTGAGGGATTTAGGCATGAATCACAACAGATTTGTGATTGTTCTGCTGAATGTCTCAGGGGAAGGGGCAGCAATGGCAGCAAGTGAATCGTGTTGAATGCAATTAGCGATCTAACTTAATTCTCGCGACTACAGTGAACGATCGCTAAGTGAAACTAATTGACTAAGCACTGACAAGCAAGTCAGTGAGGCAACTTAGCGAGTGACTACTGTACAGCGCTATGCATCAACACTGCTCTGGAATCAGCCTATGAATTATTTTGGTATCGCATTAATGATGACATCATCATCTTCGGCATCACCAGCATCGACTGTGCATAGTAGTGCGAGTGTAACCACAGAATTATTCAAATAATTCAACGAATATTGCACAAAACACACACTCACACACACACACCAGAGCACACACACACTCCTACTATATATAGCATATATTTATACAATACAAAGATATTTTGCAAGATGCCGACACCCCAAAAACATAAGAACGAACGCTTCAATTGAAGGAGGTCGAGGTGAAATTCATCAAGTAGCTGAAAAACAGATACACTCACACGCACACACTCTCATACACACACATAGCCATGCACACCCAAAGTTATTGTACGTACGATCAAACAACGTGCTGGGGCAAAGCATCTATGAGGGGAAGCGAGAAACAGACAAATACTTTGGGGAGAGAGAGAGAGGAAGGAATAAAGACGTGACCAGTATGAATAGCCATGAATACAGCCATATAGAACCGTCTGACATAGGCCTAGACATGCTCCTTAGAAGTCACCACTCGTAGCTCATTAAAGTACGCGGCATGTTGCAACTCAAGAATTCTGTTTGGAATTCTTCCAGCGACCTCAAGAGAGATTCGCCCCAGTCGGGGGACTGGCGACTGTCGTCGGTGGTCGGTCAATCCAATTGAGTGCGAGTGCGAGTCTAATTAAGTTTAATTTAATACAACTTAAATCACATTCAATTCAACTCGATTAACAAGCAAACAGAGGCTCGATGAATATGAACCTGAACCCCAGTTGGCTTTCCCAACCTCTTTGCCCCTTATCTCTACCTCTCTCACTTTCTCTCTCTCTCTCTATCTCTCTCTGTCTCTGTTTGTGCTGATTCTTACTCTCCTTTGCTGCTGCATTCCGTCATGGCATTATGTCATCTCAGAAGTTTCGTGACGTCACAAGGTGTGGATATATTTGCAAGTCGTGTGGCCAAGCTCCACTTTCCCAGCACCTTCCCGCTCCCTCCCCTTGCTGCAACTAAGCTTTAATATTAAACATGCGATTAACGCGCGTTTCTCTTTCAGAAAAATGTTAAAAATGTACAACAAAAAAGGGAAAAACAAACTACTGCACAATGCAGAAATGTTTTTTTTAGCTGTCCGAACTGTTTGGGAACCCAACGAAGCGTTGCCCATAAATTGTATTCCGAATACTTTTATTGTTTGCAGCACAAAGTGAAAGAGTTGCGCGTGCCTAGAGAGGGCGGGAGGCGGGGTGGGGCATATTCACATCCGTTAATAACCCGTCGACAGAGGGGGGCGGATCCCTCGGCACGGACTACTTCCGCGAGAGAAATGTGTGTATGTTTTGCATTCTTCCCGAATAGAGACACGAAATACTAGACATGCATGGAGTAAGCGAGGGTCTGCACAACTACAGCATACCCTAGCTACACCAGTTCACACTCTTAAAGAGCATTTCTAATGCTAGATGGCATCTACAGTTCAGTATTCCTTCATTTCTTCGAACTTCTTCCCTTTCTTCTTGCATTTCTACAGGGTATGCAAATCGTGTAAAGAAATCTTAATTTATTGACTATACACAGAACGAATCTCAGATGGCTTTTGTGTGTATTTTGGGTGTGCGTGCCAAAAGAAGTTGTCGGAGCCGCCTTCTCCTCCAGAAACACAAAACACACGAAATACCTGATGAAAATGGGTCAATCGATACAGTTGTATGCCATGTGTGTGTGTGTGTGTGTGTGTTTGGGAAGTGTTGTTTATTGTGTGTTGATTTCTGCAATTGCACTGTGACTAACTATAGGCATATGTGCACGTATGTGTATGTGTATGTGTATTTGCATCGGATCGGAAATAATATTTGCGGTTATCGCTGCGGGTGAGTTTCACATGCTTGCGACATTCGCATTCGATAAGAGAGAGGCAAGTAGAGAGAGAGAGAGAGAGGTGCGAGGGGAAGGAATGAGTGAGAGAGAGGGAGAGGGAGGGAGAGGGAGAGGCAGAGATTGAGATCCATCCGCTCCAGTTAGCGTCAATAGCTAAGCGCGAAAACTGTTGACCACTGCAGAAAGTGGACCAAACACTTGACTACTGCGGTTCTATATAGAGGAGTACGAGAGAGAGAGAGAGAGGGAGGGAGAGAGATGGAGTACATAGATGAGACTTGCGCGTGTATTGTGCAAGTAGCACAAACGCGTATTGATTGTTGTTGTTGTTGTTTGTGCCCGATTCGGGTCTCAGCTCAATGGGGCCTGACTAATTGACGCCGTCACTGTTTGATCGGCAACAGAAGTGCAGAAAGAGCAGCTAGAAATCGGCTAGAAAAGTTTTCCCATATTCAAGTGGCGATTAAAGATCATATCTATACATAATCTGCAGGATTTAAATCTCATTCTCTTGCACATCCACTTATATGGTAAAGTCGTTAGCAACTCGCTTGACTTTTCCCAGCAAAAGTAGCCGCATTTATCCCACTGTCCAATCCCAAACCATAAATAGATGACAGCCACAATTGGCTAGAGAGAGAGAGAGTGAAGTAGAGAGGAAGGTAGGGGGAGGTGCATTGTGTATACCCCAAACAAACCGAAATACACAGCTGGCACTTTGGTCACATAAATCATAGCGCTCCCCAAGCAGCTCCTACTGGCCTCTTGCTCTCTCTCCTCTGCCCGCACTTCCCTTTCGCACCACGACAACAATAAAAATCGATGCGACAAACAAATAAAAATAGAAAATTCAATGCGAAAATTGTGTGTGTGTGTGTGAGGGGGAAATCGTTTGGAGCCAAGTGAAACTGATTGAAAACACTGACAGATTGAACTCGAATCGGGGGAGTATTCGCTTCAAAATAGACACAATCCGAGAAGGGGAGGAGTGTAGCAGGCAGGGAGGGAGGGGGTAGGCGTTAGGCAGAGCATAAATTATGTAGTTACTTTGGGGATCGTTGCGTTAATCGCTTCCAAAGCAGACAAAGAGAAATATTCAAATGCCACTGGAAAATTTCATTGTAATGCAATGGCCCAAATTTTCAGTTAACGAGCGACAAAGCCTAGCTTGGGCCAAGAGAAGAGACAGAGAGAGAGAGAGAGAGGGCGAGAGACATTGAGAGAAGTCTCTTCTAACGCTGCTTCAACAGTAGACAGACACACCTTGTTCCATTGGGGATTTGGCTGAGCTGTGAGCTCCATTTGGATTCAGGTTTCCACGCTGTTTTTCACGTTCGGCTCTGTGTGCGTTGCGTGTTGTTAAGTCGTTTACGCTGCGCTCTCTCTCTCCTTCTCTCTCTCGCTCTCTTGACGGCTTTTATTATAATTTTGTGTTGTGTACAGTTATTAGCATTTGTGCTTTGCTCGTTTCCTTTATTTGTTTGTCTGCTATGTAGCCAATTTCTTGGCCAGGCCGCATAACCGGTTTCTAATGCAACTTCTTCGCTTCGTTCTCTCACTCTGTTTCCCCGTCTCCCCTGTCTCCCTCACCATCTCTCAATTTCTCTGTCTCTGTCTGTTGCTGCTGCTGCTTGCCTTGCATTGTCCAGTCCAAGTTTGTTTTTCAGTAGTTTCTCGTATTTCCATGCTTGGCTTCCATTACTATTTAGGTCAAATTCAGTCAGTCCCGTCTCCCAGAGTAGCGCTTTCTACCATTTTTCCCGAGGTTTTTCACTCTGCATGACGCATGACGAGTTTCCTGTGCCTAGAAGTCACCTGCTGCCATTCACAATTCGCACGCTGGTTTGTTTTGGATGGCGGGGGAATCTTATCGCAAAACAAGCAGCAACTATGTGAGTAATTCCATACGCCTTATCAATGCGATCGAGAAATATTGACTGTGTTTATGCCATGAATTACATGAGTTCCTCTTCCGTTCGTCACTGTTTATAAATACAGTCAGTCTTCCTTTCTTAGCCTTCATATTACTATATTAATATTACTACTTAATAAAACACAGACACACACACACACACACACACATAGTAGTAGTATTACCCGCAGTGATAAGGAAATAACGTGCTCAACGATTAATTTCCATGGCACAGCTGCTGCTGCTGTGTTCTATTTTTGTGGCAGTGACGTCGCTTTTGTTGCCGATGTCGCAGCAAAAGTTTAACTAACAAATCAAATGTATCCACTGTGCGCTCAATTAACTGTGAATCAACAGCAGCAAAGGAGTTGCCTGATCGGCTTGTTTTGCTTGTGCAGGTGTGTGCGTGCGTGTCTGTGTTTGTGTGTGTGGCTCGTCTCCTTGACTACGCGCCATTTGCCTGCCCAATAAGAATTTCACGACTTTCAGCCCCCGAACTGAGTCAAAACAAAATGCGAAGCAATTGAGAAAAACACAAACTTGACAAACCTATAGCAACGACAACAACAACAACGACGATAACAACAACAATGTGAGCTATAAAACTGGCGAGAAAATCTGAATAAAATACGTACAGAAGATACACGAAAAGCTTGACGAAGCTATGGGCCAAAAAGCAACAACGTCAACGTCGCTCTCTTCCCCACACTCTCTCAAACCTCAACCTCGCTCTCACTCTCCCTCTCTCACTGTGATTCTCTCGCTCTACCACTCTCTGTGTCTGTTTCTCACCCGCTCTCTGAGAACAGCTTTTTGACTGCGTACGTGTTTAGGTGTGCGCTCCTATGTTCGTGTGTATGCGTGTATGTGTGTGAGTGTATGCGGTAGCTATGAAGTCATACTGTGCTTGTTGTGTATGCGTGTGTATGTCAGAAGCATAGAATGTGACGGAGACACGAAGTGAGGAGAGCGGCAACTCTGACCACAGCCCAAAACGAAGAACACGAGAATAAAGTCAGAAAAAAACCATTCCCAGCTTGATCAATCGTAAATGGCGCGAGTGGAAGCTGAAATGAATGTGGAAGTTGAAGTTGGAGTCGCAGAGTTGCCGTTACTTACGGGAATAGAATTCGGTTGAAAGATAATCCACAATAGAATCTCGTGGATTGTAGTTTGTTGAATACTTTGCGGCGCGTTTATTCGGCGAGTTTGGCTTGGCTTGGGGGCTCTTGGCTTGTTGTGTTTTCACTTTTCACACTGATTCTAGTTGATTTCGCTAATGCAACACACAAACACACTCACACATGTAAACAAATTCTTGGCCACTTTTTTCTATTCAGCACGAAAAAAGACAATTTGTTGTTGTTGTTGTTTTCGTCGTCGTCGTCGTTGAATACCTGTTGAAAATTTACGTCGAGTGAGTAATAGAGAATAGTGAATGAGCATAAGTGTGAGGGAGAGAGAGAGAGAGGTAGTAGTCGTTGTGTGTGTAGGGGGAGGGGGTGGGGGAACGTAGTCTAGGCGTGGGCGTTTTCAAAAATTGCACCAACAGTTTGTATAAATTAAATTCTAATTTTATTTTTATTTATAAACACTCGAGAATTGCGCGCGTTTTTACTGCAGATGCTTCTGATATTTTCTGACATTTCTCTTGCCCGATGTTTTTCTTGCTGTTTCTTTTGACTTTTTATTTTGCCTATTGGCCACAGCCGTAATAACGCTAAAACGTACCGTGGTAAAAATATTCGAAATGCTGCGCACGAAGAGCAAACTGGTACTGAGGGATTGTTTCGCAGTCACTAATGCGCCAGGCCAAAACAACCACTGCCCCACTAGATGGAACGACTCAAGAGAGGGAGAGAGAGAGCGAGTGAGGATGACGTCACAATTGGGAACAGTGAAAAACTAGTGACAGTTTGCTGCTGCTCTCAACTAGGTGGCAACACTGCGTCTCAACTGTTGTGGAACGCGTTCACAATAGTTGAATTTCAAATTCATTTAGAGAATGTAATTTAATAATTTAAATTCATTTCTATTGGTTTTTAGTTACATTTATTTATATTTAACGTTTGCGATATAGGCACGGTTTCAATGAGAACGGTTTTAGTTTATCCGCCTTGCTCACGTGACGCATCTTGCGAAAATGAAAGAAGTAAAAGTAGTTTACGGCAACATCCTTTTTTACCAGATCGAATCCGCAGGCAGTCATGAAGCGCACAAACTCTCGTACCTCCTCGAAGCGCGACTGAATCTCGGCAATGTAGACGTTGCCGTGCAGCTTGAGCACACGATTCGCCTCCAGCAGGTAATCGTTGAGATTGGTGCCCATCAGCGAAAGGCAGTAGACGGCCACGTCCAGAGATTGCGCCTGCAATGGCGTCTTGGTGATATTGCAAGCGATAATGTCGTCACGCGTCGAGACCAAATCCATGGAGTACACCTTGTTGGGCACCGTCTCGGCCAGTTTACCCTCCCCGCAGCCGAAATCGCCAATGATAGCGGTCTTGGGTAGCTTCTTGATGGTCTTGATGATGCGTGCCAATGGATTCGATGGCCACTTCTCCACCTGCTGGCGATAGCCGGCATGGTAGGCCTCGAAGGCACTCGCATCCGAGCGGAAAAGTCCCTCAGCCTTGGTGCTGTTCACTGTGTACAGCTGCTCGTTGATGTAGCGAAAGCGTCCGCCCAACAGTTCCGACTGCAGCTTGTTGGCCAGCGTAGCCGGTGTGGGTGCCGCGCTGGGTGACGCTTCCATGGCCTCAACGGCGGCTTTAACTAGTTCGGGTTTCAGATTCAGCAGTTGCTTCTTCTGCTCCGTGCTTGTCTTGGCTGTGTTAACGACGGCGCGCTGCTTCTCGACTCGTCCACTGCGCACCTTGTGCATGGCTCGCAGCTCATCGTCGGCCTCCTCGTCGCTGGATGAGTGGCTGCGTGGCGGTGCTAAGGGTCCTTGGCCTTGTCTGTAAGTTGAAAAATCCTTCACCTTTTCGGCCTTCTTCTTTTGCTTCTCTTTTTTCTTTAGTTTCGCCTTCTTCTTGTTAGCTGCTGCATTCCCAGCAACTGTCGGTGGGGCAGGCTTGAATTTGACAGCTTCGTGATCCCATGAGGGTATCTCAAATGCCATTTTATGTTATGTTATTCTATTTATTTGTATAAATAAATATTCAACACACACTTCGGGCAACACGTGAAGTTGTCTGTTGGCAGTGTGACCACACTAGAATTTAAGAGCAAAATACCATATCAGCTGTTTTACCTGGCGCTGCCAACTTGTTAAAAGTATTGGCGCAATTTTCAAAATACAAAAAATACCAAAAAGTAGTTGCAACTCTTTTGAAATACTTTTATTTTGCACTAAACTAAAATTCAACAAGTTTTTTTTGTATATTAATTTATAATTTTCGGTTTCTTGCTTTCTTTTTTTCACGTACATACGAACTAATTAACTTAAAAATACACTTCTCTCTCTTCATTTCATTTATAATTTTACAACTGAAGACGAATAATGGTGCTGCTCGGAAAGTTGATCGCTTAGGCTAAAAATCGTAACTATTGACAATCAGTTTCAATCAACGTACAGATACGGGGCTACCTAAATATATAATTTGTTATTATTTTTAATCGTTTTGTCGGTAGCCCTTTTACAATGTGGTTTCAAATGTTTTGTGTTAATTATTAATTGTAATTTCATTTTGTAGTTTTTAGAAAAATCTTACGACTATTTTGTTTCCCAACAAACCGTTTTTCATGCACTCATTTTCATCATCACCATCCTCATCATCATCATCCACTTTCTTTCGTTTTCTCTCTCTCTTTCTCTCTTCGATCTCACATTTATTGGATTCTCGTGTTGGTATTTTTCAGCCAACTGAACGCAGTTCTGCTTTTATATTTAAACAACTACAAAACATTTGCGATTTACAATTGCTAAAAACTATTAAATTTATGTATATATATATGTATATTATATTTATTATATATTTTATGTATAATTATAATTTCTATGAATTACGGTAATTTTATTGCGTACGCCTCGCCTTGACTTGGCCTTCTTCTTCCCTCATCTTTCTAGCTGACTCTTGTTCTCTTTGATCTCTCTGTCTGCATCTTGAAACTTATTTGTGAACAAAGATTACACAAAAAACCTCTATAAAATTAATCATATACCATCTGTATATTAGTATATATAGTATGTATGTATACAGTTAATAAAGTTAGGCATATAATTTAAAGCATTTTCATCTTTGTAATACAAAAATATAATTACAACGGAATCGGGGCCGGGGGCGGGGGCTGCGACTTAATCGAATACATTTACATACTATATAGAGTTGAGGGTTTGGGGGATTTTGGCAAACAATGGAAATAATGTGGTTAAGGGGTTTGCTGAGTGGGGGGGAGGTGACTAAGAATCTCATAACCGGTTGCAGTTTTTCATTTCGTTTTTCCACTTTAATAATCGTGTAGTTGTTGTTGTATTTCCCATTTAGTTGGTTAGTTCCTGGTTGCCTCTAGAATAAAATGCGCTAAGTTGCTTGATTTAATTTAGTTTAAGAGCTTACGGCCTACGACGAGTAATTAAATTACATTTAGTAGTTGACGCGTTTCGCTTTGCAATTTCAATTAATTAATTAATCTGTGTGACTGAGTGTGTGTGTTTGTGTCTCTATGTGTGTGTGTATGTGTGTGTGAGGGTGTTCTCGCGTTATATTGTTGCATTGCATTTGTATATTATATTTGGAATATAACAACTATCGGTCTAGTAACTGGCCTCGTGCCCGGCCAGAATATACAGATCGTGTCCCTCCTCGCTGCCTAGTGAACCGGTGCGCAGCAATTGACTCTCCAAGGCAACGACCCTAGGGAAGATTAGCATATTAACAAGGTATATAGGGAGTGCCATTTGAAGTACTCACTTATCGCTGCCCAGCAGCCGATAGGTGCGACTCATGTCCTTAATCTCCTGCGTTATCTCACCGTTGCGCAGAGATTTGCCCTGCATGCCGTGCTTGTGGAATGCTAAAACACTGTCGGGCAGACAAACTGCAAGTAATGAAGACGATGTGATTATCATAATGGTACAAAATATGTATACTCGTATATATATAGACATATTCAATATATATAGACATTTAATATATATAGACATATTGAATATATAGACATTTAATATATATAGACATATTCAATTTATATAGAAATCTTCTCTCACCAATACTGTCCACATTGAAATCAAAATTGAGCTGCGAGACCATTTTCTTGTGCTGCTTGGGATTGCCCTGCAGCGTGACCACCTGCATCACATTGCCATAGCAAACCAGAATGGCATCCTTATCCACCTGGTGTACGCGCACCACCTTCAGCAGATCTCGACGCGGCACCATTGTGGCCATGACGTCATAGTCCAAATCCTCCGAATGGAACCAACTGGCACCTAAAAGAAAAAGAAGAAATATCATTCCAGCAGAGTACCCCATTGAGGTGCTACTGCCACACTCACTGTTCATATTGATGAGCTCCAGCTTGAGGCCACCGTTGAGGGCTTTGCGCACGCCTGTGCACACAATGGGATACTCCAGTTCGGGAGTGATGATCATCTCGAAAACTGGCGTATGTCCATTCTGCACGCAGCCATGTCCCCCGCCCAGTATACTGATTGCTGGCCATTCGCACTGCTTGAGCAGCATGAATTTGTTCAGCGGATCGTACCATTGCATAAGGAAGATCCCATTGGGTGTCGCACCGCACAGATACTTGTAACCGTTATAGGGATTCCTTGTGACACAGCACTGTGTGCAGCCCTTGGTGTCGGGCACCTTGGTGGTTAGCGCAAACTTGCGCGGCACCAGACGCTCGGGTATCTTGTTCATGTGCAGCGAGAAACGCACTGTCTGCTTGGAGTGCAGTGCGACCAGATCGTGCCTGTATAGCTGGCACGATTTGCCGGACAAACTCATTAGCACATCCTTAATCACATACAGCCAGGTGGTGCGACGCGGATAGAGCTGATCGATGGCCGCATCGTGTAGCTCATTCATGTTAAGATTATAGATGCCCTCCTCGGCCCCGATCAACAGATGCTGATCTCGCGTCTCTGGATGGATCCACGATGCGGTGCAGTGCACATGCAGCGGGCAACCGTTAAAGATCTTTGAAAAGCATGCGCCCATATGCACCTTGGGCGTCGGGGGCAGACCGTTCGAGATGGGCCTGGGCGGTGTATGGCGACGGCGATGCGAACGTTTCGGCGGCACAGGTGGCGTATTGTTAAGCAGATCTGGCTGTGCCTCCTTTTCAACTATGGAAGGGAAGGAAGGGAAGAATAATTATTATTACTGGACAAGTGGAACATGGAGATCACAGTTCATCACTCACCCTCATCGTCGTCCTGTGCACCGCCGTCGCTGAGACTGCGCGTGCGTGATGATTTGCCCATGTCATTGAGCAAACCCATCAGCTGATCCATTGAGCTGTGCCGACGCGGCGAGCCCTCAATGCCATTCTGTGCAGCAAGGAAAGGTTAAAGGGCATTGAACGTTGCCACCTCAAGAGGGGCACACTCACCTGGTTGCTCTCGTTGCGATAATCACAGTTGCTGTTCCCAATTCCAATTCCCTCTGTTCCATCCACTGTTGCTGTTGTGCCTCCGCCTGCGCTGCTGCGCAACAGATTCTGGTAAGGATTCGTTTCAGTTGCTGCCGATGAAGCTGCTGCTGTTGCTGCCGCTGCTGCTGCTGCACTGGTTGAGGCGCAATTGGAATGCATAAAGCCATCGCCGGCTGAACGTTGACTAGCCGCTGTTGCTGCCGTTGTGGGCGTGGCATGTATTATACCAGACTCGCCCACATGCTTGTCCAGGCCATTGCTGCCATCGCCGCTGCAATTATCGAGTAGTAGGAGGCGATTATAAAACGAGGCTGACGAGGATGATGATGATGTAGCTGCTGCTGCTGCTGCTGCCGCCGCTGCTGCTGCTGCTGCTGTTGTTGATGCTGTTGATGTGACTGATGCTGATGTGGTGCAGTTGTTGGTGGTGCTGTTGTTACTGTTGCTGTTGCTACTGATGCTGCTGTTGGATGCGAGCGATGAGAGCAAACCCAGACCATGCTGGCCACCATCAGCAGAGGAGGAGGCAGAGGAGACGGCAGCCGCCGCCGAGCGATAGTTGCTGCTGTGTCGCAAATAATGCGCCGCCGAGGCAGAGCAACCACCCGCACCCGCAACTGAATTCGAACTGGAGCTGGCTGAGACGACGGCGGCGGCGGCGGCAGCGGCAGCGGCAGCATTGACAGCATTCGAGGCAATCGGTGCTGCATTGTTCATGGCAATATCAAGTTCGAGTTCCTGCAGCTGCAGATCATCGTCGGCATCGCCGTCGCCAATGCTGGTGGTGCGCAGATTGGACAGACCCAGGTAGGCGCTCAGCGAGGCGGACATGCTCATGGGATTGAGATTCATGTTCAGATTCAAATTTGAATTTGAATTGGAATGGACCAAGGCGTTGCTGGTGCTGCTGCTATTCGATTGTTGGTGGTTCAGTTGATGTTGCTGCTGTTGCTGTTGCTGCTGCTGCTGATGATGATGGTTCAATGGTTGCTGGTGTTGCAGATGATTCAAGCTCTGCTGCTGCTGCTGTTGCTGTTGCTGCTGCTGATGATGGTGATGATGATGATGATGGTGATGATGATGATGCCCTCCACCGCCGTTGCCACCGACACCGACACCGACACCGACACCGACACCGACACCACCGACTCCGGCTAGGATGTTGCTGCTGCCACCGCCTCCTCCAATGCCGCTGCCGTTGCCACCGCCACCAGCAACGCCTGCCCCATTTGTTGCGGGGCCACCGGTCACGCCTCCGGCTCCATTGTGGGCACAGCTGCACTCGGCACCGAGTGCCGCCGAATCTTTGGTCTCGTTCAATGGTAAAGTTGCTCTAAGAGCAGGAAGAGAGCGAGCGAGCGAGCACGAGCGATAGATTGTGTGTGTGTGTGTGGGAGAGAGAAAGAGAAGAGAGAGAAAGCCAAAGGTGTTTGAGCTTCTTCGTTGAAACACGCACAACATACACTTATACACTTTGTGGGCGAGGGGAAAGGGCAGAGGGGGTTTAGCTCCGTGTTGGTGCAACATGTGTGTGTGTGTGTGTGTGCGAGTGAGAGAGAGAGAGATAGTGTATGTACACAGGTTGAGGAAGAAGAGTGTTGCATGCCCTCTCACCCGTCGATATCTATCTGGGTGTGTGTGTGTGTGTCTCAGGGTAAGTGTATGTTTGTGGTGTCAGCCAATGCTGCAAAACTATCGGCAACAGCAGAATCGATAGTATGATATTGTTCAACATATCGATAAGCAATTGTAGCGGACTATCGAACAGGACTGTTTGCTTTATGGGCATGTGAAACTATCGAAAAGTTTAAATAGTAATGAAACTATCGTGTAATTTTCATTACTGATGTCACTATCGTATGATTTCAATCTTCTTTTAAGTCTTATAGAATATCGATAATATTAAGCAGTAATCGGAAGTGGTTCATTAGTGATGCAACTATTGTAGGATTTTCTGCTGTTTGAAAAATACTTGTAAAGCTTGTAAGACTATCGATAAATTGAATTAGTAATGATAGTATCGTATTATATTTACTATTACTTGGATTTTTCGACTTATGCATCTATCAATCGGTTTAAATAGTAATAGAACTATAGTAAGCCTTTTAAGGATTGGTTATACCTTCCATTACAAATCTCGTACAAAGATTTTCTTTAATTAATTCCTAACGATAGTAGCCGATAGTTGTGCAGCACTCGCTGCTGGTTGGGTATCACCGAGGGGTTTCTCGAGGACCTTTTTGATGCTGTTGTAGTTGTTAGTGTGTGCCTGTGCATGCAGTACAACTATTGGCTAAGAGAACTTCAGTGTATTTGGTCTCTCTTTGCCTCATAATTTATGATTTAAATTTAATTAGCAGCCCCTCACACATCACAGCTTGTGGCTTGATTTTAGTGCGTAAACACAATATAAATAAATAAACTAATGTGAATGCCATAAATAATGCATGAGACAAAGCTAAAACAAATAGACGAATACGAAACACGAACACGAAACACAGACATGAACCACAGACACAAAGATACACACGCACATATACAGATGTAGAAGAACACACACACATAAAGATAGCTAGACATGCAAATACACAGAAAATTGCCTCGCACATGAATGCACATTGAAACAGTAAATAAAGAGGGAGAGGAGTAAGTAAGAACATGAAGAAAATACTTGGTAAATTAATTCCTCAAAAATGAAATGCATGAAATTTCCAAATATTGTTGAATGAAACAAATAGAACAGACAGCTCAAAATGCAATGTAGAAAGAAGGCAACTTAGACGAAGTTCAGCTAGAGAATGATGGAGAACAGCATACTCTGTAAATGGCATAGACTATTTTTCAAGAAATTTACTCTTTACAATTACCTACAATTGTTTATATACTCCCTATTGCTATATTCATAATTACAGGGTATTACACAAATAAAAGAAGAAACTAAAACAAACAGAGGAATAAATTTACTGAAAAAATCTCAGCAACAGCAGCTGCTGATGGCGCCTGAAGGATATACAACTATGGGGGGAGAAGAGTAGGAATAGATGAAAGATAGACAGAGTGGCAGAGGGGTGAGAGGGTGTCGGAGATAACAAAGCATACCCTATGCTATTGGCTGTTCATTTGCAGATTAGTTTTGAGAATTGTTATGCCATGTGGCAGCATAATTGCAATTTGTTCGCCTTGCAGGCAACAGCTCATCAATTCTTCAATAAACACTTGAGTGTGCGTATGTATGTGTGTGGTGGCGGGAACGTGTGTGTGTGTGGCTTAGTGTGAGTGTTCTGTTGCCTGTTGTTGTACTTTTTCATGTACTTGGTTATTCCCTCATGAGAAGTTGCGCTTGTACGCATATTTTAACATGCTTTACGCATTCTATGCGAGGCACAATAGGGTGGGAGGAGTTAGAGAAAGAGAGAGGGAGAGGATGATAGGAATGTACTCAATTGCTTAATGTGGCACAGCAATTAAATAAATATTTGAATACAATTATATTGATAAGGTTTTCCCTGTTGTGCTGTTCAAATTAGCCTAAACATATGTTAATATTAACATAAATTGTTTTAGATAATGAGCGGTTACAATTAACTGCAGTTTAGATGGAATCTAAATAAATGATAAGCTGTAAAACTAATTAAACGGCATATTTAATATTCATAATTAAATCACATAGTGTAGGAATGGGTGGCACATATATAGTTTATGGGGTGTGTCAAGCCTTCTTCTGCCTGTTACATACATTTTCGGTTGACACTAAGTTATAATATAATATACCCTTCTGTCCTATGGGTAGCGAGTATAGTCTTTTTTCAGCTGGCCATGAATAGTCAGAAATTATTAACAGACTATAAATATTATTTTTCCCTATTCTACTCTACTTAAGTTAAGAAAATCTTGCATTTTCTTCTATACCTTCCTTATTTAATAATCCATATTTTCGTAAACATTTCTTTTTGAATTTCATTTCGCACACTTGCTGTTTCTCCCATTGTAACAAAATCATTAGAGAAGGACATAAAGAGGAAAACAGAAAAACAAACAGTGCAAAAAATAAAAAAAAGAGAAAACACAAATACAAACAACGCAAATACTACGTGAACAGCCAGAGTCCGCCCGATGGGGATTATTGGCACTAGTTAGCCTGGGCCAATAATAATAATAACTATAAAAGCAATGTGCGGACAACCATTTGCACACACATCAAATAAATAAACACTAAAAACTGGGAAGGAGCCGCATAAAAAAGGGTCCTGTTTGACAAATCGAGCGTATTTCTTTCCCTTTCGCTCATTTTGTGTGTGTTTTCCCTTTTTTTCTTTTTTCTACTGGTCGCGCTTAAATTTGTTGAACATATAAATTAGTTAAGATTTTCCATGTACGTGTGTTTGTGTGCGTGTGTGCGCTGTGCATAATTTAGCCATCAAAGTGGGAGGGGGCGCCACACGTTGTGTATACGTAACGCGCGCTAGACACGAGACAACGAGTCGCATTACGTATACGTTAAAGCATAGCTATAGTTTCGGTTAGAGCCAAAAAGGAGACAATGCGGCACACAAAACAAAAGAGCGCACATTATAAAGAGGGAACAAAGGAAAGAAGAGACAGCAGGCAAACAGGAAGATACACAGAGAAAGAAAGAGGGATGAAGGGGAAGACAATATAATTATAAAGAAAAACACTAACTTAATATTACTTGTATAAAAGTTGATAAAGAGATAGAGAGAGAAACCAAACGAACTTCGTTAAGGTGGAAAACTGAGCCAAATAACTTGTAATCAACTGATGTGGCCAAGATGTTCATAATGATAATGCGGCTAAGGTGCGCCAAGAACAGCGAGGTAAGGTGTGGGGAAAAACTCGCCACAATTTACTTGCAGTGAGACGATAAATATTGCTCAAGTGGAAGAGAGAAATATGCAGAAAAAGAACAATTTTATATAAAAAAGGATGTTTGAGCTTATTGAAACAGATTTTATATAGTAATTCAATATATTTGAAATATGAGATAATGAAACAATGAAAGAATTCCTTAATGATTACTTAGTAATAAATGATATGAACTCCAGATCATTAGCCAGTCTTAATTATTGAGTAATTTAATAATAAATTGGTTAACCTTAGAGAGAGGAGAAAGAGAGAGAGAGAGAGGGACGGCAATTGCAGTTGCTGCTTCAACTGCAGCTGGGGCAATTAAACTTAACACTAAATCAAAGTCAAGTGGAGCACTGTATGCAGGTGTGCGGTGTGTGTGTGTGTAATGAATGTAAGTAGCCATTGTACCGTTAGTTAGCTAAATTATACATGTGTTTGCACTGCGTGCGTGTTGTGGCTGCATCTATTACAGTTAGGTTTATTACGACGGTCTCTGTGTGGGAGAGAAGTGGGTAGGGGGAAAAGTAAAGGGAGCTAGTGTTGTCTATTATGTGAATATATATATATACTTTTGCCCAGTCTAAGTCTAAGTTTCAGAGAGATAGTGAGAGAGAGATTATCATTAATTGGTGTGGTAGTTACCTTAGCTTTAGCTCCTCATCAATATACTGTAAGAGGCTCCTACAAAAATCAAACACAGAAGAAAAATATACGAAAAAAGAAACGGAAAGAAAAATATAAAAAGAAAATTCGTAAAAATAGTGTGTGTAAAATAGTTGTAACAAATTAAATAAAAAACAAGTTTTCCTCCCAGCAAAAAACAAACTTTTTTCTCAAACTACTAACAGAAAAAATGTAACCAAAATTAACAATTTATTGTGTATTTTCGTTGCTGTAAGAAGCAGAGGCGACAGCAAGTAACTGGAACTGGCAACTGTATCAAACATGCACAAGTTAAATTGGGGAAAGAAAAAGAAAAAACAAACGAGCAAAGAAAATAGAAGGGGAACGGGCATAGAGCAGCTAAAAGGAAAGAAGCCAAAGGCAACGCGGCTGCTTTGGGCGGCTGTTTACGGCCAATTAAACGCATTAGCCAATTTTCAATGGCCATAATTTGTTTTAATATCATATTTTCCAGCCGAAATAATGGGCATAATATATAGAGAGCAAAAAAAAAATACGCTAGAAAAAAAGGATAAACAAAAAGCAGAAAAAATGGTTCATTTTTTGCGCTACTTTTGGGGCCAATTAACGATGTTTTCTGACTTGTTTTAAGAACGAAACGGGGGGCGTATGAAGCACACACACATCTTCTGTTGTTTGGTGGGCGTGGCATGACACGCACTGTGTGTGCGTAGGCGTTTTATAGCACATAAAAAATTGACAAGCTCGATTTTATGGCACCAATAAAAGTCAGCAGAAAGTCAA
Source organism: Zaprionus lachaisei (assembly GCA_018901815.1). NCBI lineage: Eukaryota > Metazoa > Arthropoda > Insecta > Diptera > Drosophilidae > Zaprionus > Zaprionus lachaisei. Next base: position 202,207 of record JAEIFI010000054.1, read on the forward strand.
GGCGAAGGGTTGACATTCTGTCGCCAACTGTCTGCAAGGCTCAGTGTGCGTGTGCGTGTGTGTGGGAGCAAAACTCATATGCATAAACGTAGCAGTTTTCACCACAACTTCAGGGACTTCACAGCAGGCATCACAACTTTCGAGCTGTAATCATTTAACATGACAAATGGCCTACTTTATACCAGCTGTGCAACACTTTTTGGGTATAACTGGGCGTATGTGTAATGTGAAATTCACACTAATTGATTTTCTACGAAAAGTGGTTTCACTCTTTCATAGCATACTTTTAAGAGCTAGCGCATAAATTTACCACAAAATGAAGCTGAAATTTGTTGTATAATTTTAAAATAACATGCTTTGTCGATTTTTGTGTAAATTTTATGCAATTTATGCAAGTTCACCAAGGCAAACTGAGTTTGGGTTGAAAAGAAGGAATTGCTGCAGAGGAAGTTTGATTAGAATTCCTAAAAGAAAACCTTTAAACCTTGGCATAATTATAGCAACATTGCCTTGGGACATTTTTAACTCTTTTTCATGCTCAACTGTTGTTTGCGTGTTTGTCTTTCTGTCTTCGTTGGCCGATGCGCAGTTCTAAGACTGCTTATTATTATTATTATAGCATAGCATACTTTTGCGGGCATCCATCTGCCTGGGGGGCCAAAGCCACTGTCAGGTGGTAATTATTTATAAGTCCGAAGTAGTCAAAAGTTGCAGGAGCACGTAGTGTAACTTTAGCTCGAAACGACGCGTGCAACAGCTACTGTGAAGCAAGCAAATTACACGTGGCGCGTGCCTTGCTGCAACTGTGCAACTGTGTCAAATGTGCCACCAAAATGTGGCGAAGCGGCAAGCCAAGGCCATGCTAAATGACATTAACTGAACTGCAGCTAGACTGAGCAAGCAGAGGAAGCAAAAGACATGCCACAACAGAGCCAGAGAGACTGGTGAAAAGGGGCCAAGGCAAGCAGCAGCAACAGGAAGTGGCAGAAAGAGCTCTCAAACCTTAAGGACATGTTCATAATCAAAGTGCCGCTGAGCCTTTGTCGCTCTACGCTGGGACTACTAAAAGTAAATATAAGGAGAGAGAGAGTAGAGTGAGAGAGAAGACAGACAGAATTGTGTGTGAGAGAGAGCGAGAGAATAACATGATATGGCAAAAGGTATGAAGAAGCTGCTTTCAATTTACAAGTGTATGAGAGTCATGTGTATGTGTGTGTGTGACAGTTGTGTCTGTCCGCGTTTGAGTTGCGTGTGTGTGTGTGAGTGTGCTTTAACTGAATTACATAAACGTAATACGAACTGAAACAGTTAACGAAAGTTGAGCGAAATTTTTTGGCAAAGCGGCAAATGCAACAACAAAAACTGTAGCAAAGTTTCAGGCAACGCGACTGATATCATTAAGAATATATATATATATATATATATATATAGGCAGAGAAAGAGAGTAGAGTAGAAATTTATGCAGATTGAGCCTACTTACATGTCGCTGGGCAACGTCTCGGGACTAGAAGAACGCTCGTACCACGTCGAATTCGTCGTCATGCCTGCAAAAGAGAAAAGGGAGAAAGAAAAAGGAAAGTGAGAATAATGAATAATTGTAAACAATATTGCAGGAAGTGGGAAAGGAAAGGGTTTGAGTAATTCAAGATAAATGGGAGAGATAAGTTTGAAAAAACAAAAGAGAAAGATATAGTAAGATATAGGCATATTGGTAATCGATATTTGTGTTAGTTAATTGATAGTTATATGCATTAACTATACTACTTCTAGTTCTTATCACACTTGCCTGTCTTGAGTGTGTGATTCTGCGCCGGAACTCCATTGGTGCGCGACGTCATCTTGCTAGGAATGCGTTGCGGCACTCCAGCCACAGTCTGCGAAGGAAGAAAGTGTAGAGAAAGTAACATTAAGCCGAGCTAAGAGCAGAGTGACAAAGTTTTCAGTTTTGCGATAAAATCTCATAAATCAAAATCATATTCGCTGCTTTTTATTTTTCAGTGAAGAAAGTGGAAAGAAAAGGAAGGAAAAGAAAAGCCTTAGCAAATTTTAGGCAAAACTTGGCTCTAAGCTAAATTTAAATGGCAGAAAAAGTAAGTCCTTGCGACGAGCACATTCCCAACTCTCTTTCCCCTTCCTACTTTCCTGCTACCAGGTTACCACAGGCTTCTTGCTCTGTCTTTCTCTCTCAGTCGACCTCGGACAGTGACAGGCAGCGAAAAGTTTCGCAAAACATCCAAACAAATTGAAGATTTATGAGTTGACATGCCACAGCACATCTCCATACAAAATGAATCAAGTGCGAAGCGTGAAGCGAGCGGAGCCCACAAAAGATGAAAACGATGAAGAAGAAGACGATAAAGAAGAAAAGAAAATGTGTGTCCTCCATTAAATTTGCATTTGTTGGAGAGCAACCTTTTCCGCCGCAAGCTTTTGTGAGCTCCGATGTATGTGAGCTGTCTAGACGGTTGCATTAGCCAGGCATACCTAGCTCCCCTCTACCCTTGCCCCTCTTCCCTACACCTCTATTGACATCGTCTATTAGTTAGGGTAAACACGTCAAATTTAAATATTAAATTATAAATCTAATATTTATGTTGGCAATATCAATTTGCAGTGACAAATTTTTGGCACAATTTCAAGTGACAGAGATGAATTGCTGTATATAGATAAATAGATGAGGTGTTAACTAGTGTAATTTATATAAACGTAGCTCATATTGCCAGTTTCAGCTAAGCATGTGTAACTGCTATTTAATCGTCAAGTTTTATGCAATTTTGCGCGCAAACTGTTTGTCACTCTCATTTAATTTCAATTTTTCTGTCAGTTATCACAGACTGAACTAGCTCTCTCTCTTTCTTTCTCTCTCTCTATACTACTGCCTATATAACCTATATATCATTTACCTAGCGCGTAGGCTTCTCGCGCACTATGCTGCCTAATGGCCTCACTAAATCATCAATTTTTGCTGCGCGTACAAAGTAAACTTCCACCAAGTAGGGAGAAGGCATAAGTAACTTGGCGAGCCAAGTTAGCAGACACAGCAGCCACCCAAGCCTTCTCTCCAACCCTAAACCAACCCCCCTCACTATCCCACAAACTCTTCTTTAACAAGGCAACAGTAAAAGCGCAAATAAATTACATATAAAGGTGGCAAGTGGCTTTTGTAACAAAGTCACTGGCCTTGGCCTCCTTTTGCCCTCGCCCCCGCTCTTCCCCTCTTGCACTCACCTCCTCATCACCGTCGATACAATAATAATGCTGATTGGGACTCTGGTACTTCTGCAACAGCTCCTTGGCCACTCGCTGCGGCATCTCGCACTGGACAAACGGATGCTGCAACAGTCGTTCGGCTGTGGGACGTTTCTTTGGATTCTTGGTCAGGGCCGTCTTGAGGAAATTGTGAAAAGTCGGGCTCCATTTATCCTTGTTGCTCAGTGTGGGCGGCTTGAAGCCGCTTTTTGACATGAGGAAGAGGGCGCGCATTGGATGCAAATCGAACATGGGCGGCTGAAGTTCAGCCAGTTCTGCAAAGCGGATAACCGAAAATATTCACAGATTATAAATCGAGATTTTAATTGAGTTTTGACTAACCCACCATCTCTCCGCCCCCTTTGCCACACTCAATTGAACTTACCAATTGCCGTTATGCCGCAGGCCCAAATATCACAAAGTTGATTATAGCCCCCCTTGCGCTCCACAGCGGCCACTTCGGGCGCCATCCAGTAGGGTGTGCCTGCAAAGAGGGAGCAAAATTTCAAATCGATTTCGATGGCAGAGCCCCCCAAAATGTATGCTATATTAATTATACTATTCGATTTGCGACCAATTCCCGCTGCGGATTTGGCCATTTTTGATTGTTCCGTTTGTTTTAGTTCGCTTGTGGCGTGATTTAATTAACTATCCATATTTCCAAAGTGAATTACGTGTGCTATATGCATAGCTCAATTTATCTATGTTGTAATTGCATCAAATTGCGCACACGCCATGTGGCGCCGTTTGAACTACAAAACTTAATTTAAATTTTGGGCTGACAAAATTGCGAATGGCAGCAGAAGAAGGAGAATATGAAACAGCATTTCAACAGCTGCCACCATTGTCAATTCACACACACACACTCCACACTTGCAGCTGCCACAGTTGGCACACAATTTAATTAATAAGTGAGAAACGAGCACATAAAATGGCAGCGATGTCATGACTCAAGTATCATTTTATTAATTGCAATGTGACAGTAGCGCACAGTCAGACAACGTTGGTAATTGCACGACATGCTGCATACCTCAATACTTAGATGCATCGGTAAGATATCTGCTTCATTCTGAATATGAAATAAATTTGCAATATAATATTTTATTATCATAGTATTCTCTATTTCTTTTCTTCTTTTCTTTTCTGTTCTTTCTACAATTTTAAGTTATATTTTCTTTGCTCAGTTTTACAACACTTGAACTTATTTTATTGTCTGTTATTTAAGTACCTTATGCAATGCAATCCGAAACTTTGCTTGAAAGCTCAAAGGTTAAGATGGCAGCTTTGACAAGTTGTGTGTGTGTGTGTGTGTGCAACGCTCTGGCAACTTTTAAAGCGGGTGTCAATGAGCATTTGTGGCAAGACACACCCACATAAACCAGCAAGCACACACACCTCTGGAGGCACTGCGCTACACTGTTGCCAAGTCCTGCAGTTGTTCCTTCCTCCCCCTCTTCTCCCTCTATTCTTTCGCTTCGCGCCCTCATCTGAAGTATAGCCTCCACTCGTCTGTTGTCGCTGACTTTTTAATGATACTAAACACAAACATAAACACCCTTTTTATTTCTCTTACTTCTCCTTTTTATTTAATAACGAACAACGCAGGCAGCCCTCGCTTGTCTCCTGCCCTGGTATTGACAGCGTGTGTGTGTGTGTGCCTGCTTGTATATTTGTGTGTGTTTTATTTGTCTTGTTTGTGGTTTCATATGCAGACACTGCGATAGACAAGCAGACAGGCTGACAGGGGCAGGGAAAAGAGGGAAGGACAGACAGCAGTTGTGTGCTTATCACCACATTTGTCACAGCAACAACAATGTCGCATTGAGGCAGCACTCGAACTGATAACACACTACACACTAAGCGACGTCACATTGTTTGACAACTGCAGACTGAGACGCCACTAAACCACCACACAGACAAACACACAGATAGGTACAGACAGATAGACAGACAGACACCTCAAAGGTCGTCGCTCACTGTTGCCCCCCTTGCGCGCTTCTCCAACCCACTTCTATCACTTGCAGCATGCAGCAGACAATTGTCATATGAGATTTTTGGCCGAGAGCAAAAATAAAAAAGAAATAAAAAACTTGCTAATTGTTGTGGGGGTCGGGGTAGGGATTCAAGAAAGTTGAGCTCGACAAAATGTCATAAAGTGCAACATAGTGTGGTGTGGAAACAAGAAACAAGCAACTCGTTGGTGCAATGAACTTTTGCCCCTTTTTGCCAATACACTGTGTGAGAGAGAGTTGAAGAAGTTCGGTTTGTAAAGCAATTCTTGAAGATCTAAAGATTTTAGATGAAAAGGAACTAAAAGGAACTACTAATTGAATACTATATACTTTACAGAATTTGATATATGTAAATGCTTCTACTCTATTCTGTTTTACGATCTGTTTCGTCTCTTAGAGACAATTAAGTATTCAGGATTGCATATAACAAAAGCCTTGCTTTGATCTTCATTTTTGAATAAAGTCTATACAAAGTTCACCGTGTAAATAGTTTTCTTATATAAATTGAAGGATTTCACATAAAATAAATATTCTATAAATATAATATAAAATACAATAATCTTTATCTAGTTATATATATATCTTACCAATTAAATTTCATACTCTACTTTCACATACGTCAAGCTAAGTCAGCAAATGCATTTTTAGTTTAGTTCAGCCACAATAAATTTCTTTCCGTGTAGTTGCCACATACAAAGTGCAACACGCAGCAGTTTGTCTGCAATTTGGCGCATGCCTCAGACAAACTTAAAGAATATTAATGACGTAATGCTTGGACATTTTATGGCGCTGCATAAATCAAATGGTGCACACAATTAGCGACAAATTGAATTATCCTACTCCATCCGGGCGTAACGAGCAGAATGCCGTAAAAAACGCTGGAAAATTTATGCGAAAGCTTTTGCAGAGCACACAGATTTTAATGCTAAAGTCAGAAAGATAACAACAAAAACAACAACAATGAGAGAAATATAATCACTAAAGCATTATGCCCGCAACATCCTAGGGCAGTTCAAAGCAAATCCTTTTTACTGACCGTAAAAGAAAATCCCTTTCTTTGTCTGTTCTTTTATGTCAATCACAGTTCAAAAATGTCGAGGGCACTTTAAAGTAAGGTTTAGGGCAGGCACAGCTCAAGACAATCGGTGGGCGTGGCAGATGCCATAATTTAATTAAGATGCCTTGAATGTTTTCATTAAGCACTCAATTAATCGCTGCCAGCGAGCTGCGAGCTACGAAGGTCTGAACTGATTAATGGGCAAGATTTAAAACGCCTTCCTCCTTATTGAGTGGGCGTGCCGCAAAGGTGATGCTGAAAAGTAGTTGAGATTAATCGACACGACTGGCATCGACGTGTGGCATACCTGACATCGTTGTTGATATAATATAATACTATATATAGTGTCATGATAAGATGTGAAACAACTTGAAATAGTCCAGAGTGGAAACTACCCTGGAAATATGAATATAATTTATACTGTAATTTACAAACTTCCGAGACATTTATCGGCTTACTTTAATTTCCTTGGCTGCGACGCAATTTCACGAGATTATTTCGTATTGTAGAAATATTTTTAGCTTAACGCGCCCTTACAGTGCCTCATATAAGTACTTTTATTACTCTATTATAACTTTCTTGGCGTCTACAGGGTATTAAAATTCATGCAAATGTTTCACACACACACTCCCGCACACACACACACACATACTCGGAAGTCGTTGAGAGCTGCGTGTCTGGAGATTGCATGTTGTCATGCAAATTGCAAATGCCTGACGAGGCACTTCCACGCTCAGCTTACTTCCCCCTCCCCCCTCTCCACTTCTCTTCTTCATTCCCTGATTTCTTCCCCTCAAACACACGCAGCTCTCCCTTGCGTAGTTGCAGACGAGTTGTTTGACTGATAAGTTGATATTTACATTTAAATTACGTATACCACACGTTGTCCTTTCTGCGTGTTTCATCGAATTTAAAGCTGCGAACGAGATAGGCAGAGAGAGAGAGAGAGAGAGAGGAGAGAGAGAGAGAGAGAGAAAGAGAGTGGAAAAACTGGAAAAAATGCCCGTGTCCAGTTGTGCGAAAGCTGCTTAGCGCGCCCAGCGCAGCAGAAAGAAACCTATTAGAGTTGGCGACAAAAGAAAAATTGCACGCGCAAAAGGGACAACACACACACACACACACATATAGAGAGAGAAAGAATTATATTCTTTTGTGCTACGAACAGTACTGAACAGAAGCACGCGCACAGCAGGGGAGCAACACGAACAATGAGCGTCTCCTTCTGGCAGGTGTTGTCCCTTCTCCGCCTGCTGGCAAACAAGCTGAAACATGTCTGCAGTTGATATTTTCTTTCAAATTGAATTGCTTAAAATTTCCACACAACCTTACTCTCCTCCTCCTGCCTTCCCTCTTCTTCCTTTTCTCTGTGTTTCTTAATGGCATTTTATTATTTGCCATTATTATTTTTATTCTTCTTATTTTCTATGTGTATTTTTGTTGCTTTGCACTGGTCTGCTTTGCTTTGCGTTTATTGAATTTCCCTTCTGACCCGCCTCTTCCCTTGCATCCTCTGTCCACTTGCCGTTTGCTGTCTCTCTTTCTCTTTCTCTGTTTCGCCTTTGCCTGTCCGTTATTTGTGACAGCTGTTGTGCGTGTGTTTAAAAGCGTAAAAAGCAATTGTGGCCACTGTCAGCATCCTGTCAATAGCGTGTGTGTGCGTCTGTGTGTGTATGAGTGTGCACAACACAATGATAAACACTTATGCCTTATGCCAACTTGATGCAAAGCGTCTGTCATTTTGTTCGTTCTGTGGCAACTGGGTTCCCCTCTCTCCGACCTCATCTTCTATGGCTTTTCTTTAGTGCTGTTGCTGCCTTTTTCATTATCTTCCTCAAAAAAGACTAGCACAACATACATTTCACATTTCAGCAAATACAGTTTTGCGCTTTCTTTACTCTCTCTCTCTCTTCCCTCTCCGCAGTGTCTAGTTATAAAAATGGCTCTATTAAATTTGCATTAAGCCAATGGCAAACACCGGAGCGAGCGCAGCTGCTGCAGCAAAGGGCGCTGGGGGCGAGGCAGTGGGGAAGGAGGGGGAAGGGGCGAGGCAAATGTTTGCGCATTTGTTTCAAGCCAATATGTGCAAATTTGCCAGACAAACGAAATAGCAACAGGACCGCATCATAGTGCAGCACTTCGCCCTGGGAACATTTGCACAAACTGCATAAATTCAATTAAAATGTATAAATAAATAAATTGCGAAATCAACTTGCAACACACAAATACGTATACTGCATGCTAGCAACGTTACGCATACGCAGCGTTGGCGACACACAGACACAGCGTAGTGGATTATTCGGTTTCAGTTTGTTGTTTGCGGTCAAATGTCTTGACAAAGCAAGTTACATACGTAATTAGCTGGCAAAAGGCGGCAGAGATCAACATGAAAAGGATAAACAACAAACATGAGAGAGAGGGAGAGAGCAACAAAGAAAAACAACACTAAGCTCAGCTTATGCAGAAACATTGTTGTTTTTTTTTTACAATCCCATAAGAGTTTAGTCACGTTTAAGCGATTTGGCTTATTCAAGCAGAGATAAGTGCATTATATATTCAGGTTCATTAAAAGGATTTACGTTACTATCTGAATGTATTTTCTTTCTTATATAGCAAAATAAAGCTTGATGAAGGTTTTTATTGCGATATGCTTATATAAGCTGATTAAAAATATATATACTTTATGCGGTCTGCTACACCAAAGTTATAATACACTTCTACCCTATGAACAGCTATTAAATCTTACTGTCTTTGTATTTCATATCATAGATCAAGCACTTGTCGGGTGTTTTATTAAATTATTCATTTTCTAAAATGTTCAACTAAATATAAGCTAAATTTAAGTAAAAATTAAAAAGAATTAAACCTAATCGCTTAAGATGGCACTTGCAAACTACAAAGAATGGTCAAAATCTTCGATATGTAGACCCAAAGATAATTTAATTACCGAAGGACTCCAGAGGGCTCGACGTTTTGTTATGGTCAGCTCCCTTGAGAAAGATGTGAGAGCTTAAACTGTTATTTCATCCATACAACTGTCCATATATCTTCCTCTTTCAGTGTCAACCTGTATCAATGCAATTATTATTGGGTGGCGAGTATGGACGTATATGGTTAAAAGATCGCGAAAAGTTTCGCGAGCAAACATTTGGCTCTAAGACGAAAGTCATTCACAACGATTACGATTGGTGGGTCAAGCTACACAAGACAGATAAATGTTTCTGTGTCATCTAAGTGCGGTTTTCAAATAACCAGAATCGTAGGACGCGTAGTAAAACAAAGATTTAGATACAGATTTGGTATTTTAACTGAAGATAATCAGTTACAGATAAACTATCTGAATCAGAAATGGTAGCACTATTCAGTAAAATATTTATAACTACAAGTATGTAATAAATTATATTTGATTCTTTTCTTCACATATTTCTCATAATTTGCCATTAATTATGTAAGGAATGATTGTACCTTTGACTACAGTTGGTTCTGTGATCTAGAATCTTTAGAGCAGGCACTTCTATCATCTGTTTCTTAAAGCTTTCTGTTTATTCCTGCTTATTTGAGTAATTTTCGTTTGTTTACACACTGAACACTCTCCACACTCACCTATGAAACTCTTGCGCTTATTTATAGTGGCCGTTATCTGCGCCGAGACGCCAAAATCGGCCAGCTTAACGTCTCCGTATTCGGTCAGCAGAATATTCGCACCCTTAATGTCACGATGCATTTTACCCATCAAGTGCAGATACTCCAGACCCTTCAACGTTTCGCGGCACATGTATGCGATCTGGACTTCTGTCAATGGTCCTGTAACCTGATAGATATCCTGCAGACTGCCACCACCACAATATTCCATACAGATCCAGAGCTTATCGCGTCGCAAATATGATCCATAGTAGGCGATTATATTTGGATGCCTGCAGTCGCGCATCATAACAATCTCCTGCTGTATAATGACTATATCATCGGAGGGCTCCAGTTTGATGACTTTGATGGCTGCCAGCTCGTTGCTCTGTATGCGATTCGCCTGAAGAGATAGAGAGTAAGAGAGAGAGAGAGAGGGAGAGCATTAATCATTTGTGCATTCAATTCGTATAAGAAACAGACTGCATTTTTCGCCAATCAATCTCGCTGTGCAGCGACTCTTAAAGGTAACCCTCCTTTACCCCTAACCCCCTGGCTCCTACCCCCCTGTGTGCTACCTGCACACTTTGCGCACCTGCAACCTTCGCGGATTGCGGCTTTTCGCCGTTGTTCAGCTTCATTCATGCAAATATTTTCAATAAATTCTCTTTTTCTTCCCCCTCTGCTTCTTTTTCAACGCGCTCGTCTATAAAAATGCAATGCGTGCCCCACGTACACCCGCCTCCCTCCATAGAACAATATGCATACTATATAAGGCAAGGATGGGAGGGAGGGAGGTTCGCCACTGCGGGTGTGTGTCTAGAATGCAATGCAATCGCTTCGCGAGCATATTAAAATTTTTTGAACCAGCAGCAAACTTTTTGTTTTTTTATTGTAATTAAATTGGTACGCGGGCCCTGAAATATTTACGTACAGTGTTCGCTAGCAGTAAACTCACATGCAGTTGTTCAAATTGAGCTACTTGAAATTGAAACTTTAACTTAGTTTAAATATGATGTTGAACTCTTAACAATTTTTAATTGTTTATTAAACTTCTTTCTATCTTCATTAAATTTCAAACATATTGCGCACACTTAGTTACAACTTTAGTTAGTTCTAACCCATATCGGAGCTTATCAACAGTTTCGCTTTTATATTTTCAGCTGACAACTGCCGCTGCTAATTGTGCTCAATTGTCGCTTTAAATGGGTTTAACCTTTGCACTCTCTCAATGACTATTCACAGCAGCTGTAGCTGACTGTGTGACTGTGACTGTAACTGTATTTGTAGCTGCATCTACATACTCTATGTGTGTGTGTGTGGGTGTGTACTTTTGCCACCTCATGGTCGTATTCATTTGCAACTATGATGAAGCGTTCATCGCTCATGTTTTGGCAGCAGCTGACCAACGTGTCCGCCTGCCTGTCCGATCAGTCTGTCTGTCTCACTTTTAGTGAGGGCCAACCGCAGTAGTTTTCTACAGCAGTTTCCGGTGCTGCAAACACACACATACACGCACACACACACAACTTGTACACACACACACCTTCCTCCTCGCTCTACCCGTAAACAATGCATGTATCCACTTGCTGGCTCCACTTGTTTATCCTTGAGGTTGTTGTGTGCACGTGTACATGATTCTACCATTTATCCTAGCAGCCCTGAGCCAGGTCCAGCGCACCAGGTCCATCTTTACCTCTCTACCTCTCCCTGCCTCACACACATACTCTCAGCGCGGACTTTTGCCTGTGGCTCGAGCTGTGCCGAGTTTTATTTTCATTGCATTTATTATTCACGAGAGAGCGTGCAGTTAGTCAGTAAGAGAGACGGAGAAAGGGGGAGAGAGAAGGAGATAGAGAGAAAGGAAAACAGAGGTAAAGAGTGAGATAGAGAGAGGGAGTGGGAAAGAGAGCAATGATATCTTGCTTGCCTTAATGAAGATAAAGCGACTTTTATTGCTCTTGCTCATGCTTCGGTTTAGCTCAATTGCTGCGCTTCTCTCTCTCTCTCTCCATCTCTTTCTTCCTCTGTTGTTTTTCAATTTTTCACGTTGCATGCATTTTTCATATTTTATTGCAACGCTACAGCAGCAGCAACAATCGAAACAACGAGAGCAGCAAGCAGCCCTCAGGCAGTGCAGGCAATCGCTGCGTATACGTTATATTTCGCATCACATGTGCAAAGTCCTGCGCTGACAGGCAACAACTTTAGCTTGGCTGCCTTTCGTTGTCTATCCAAGGACATATACCAGCCAACCCCTACCCCCTGCCGACCCCCTTGACGGTTTTTCTTGTTCTTCATCTTGTTTATGGTAAATAAATTATGCGTGATTTTTAGACAAGTTTCTCAGGCTCGTAAAAGGCGAAGAAGGCAAAGACTCAACTGCTGCCACTGCCACTGCTGCTGCTGTAAGCATAAAAAAGCTGCTGATATGGCCAAGGCAACTGTGGCAGGATAACGACTGCAGCCAGCGGGAAACGAGCGCAGCACATCCTGCCAGGCAGGCAGGCAAAGCCCAAGATATGCAGCATCAACAAATTTATAATGAGCTGTGCCAACAGCCTCAGTCTCGACTCGAGAAAGATGCAAATAAGCGCAGCATACAGAGAGACTCTCTTTCTGACTCACTCCTCTCTCTCCCTTTTCTCTATCTGTCTCTCTCTTTTCTCTTTCTCATCTACTCAACTTGCCTTAGAAGTTTTCTATTTGCAACTGCAAAAGTCACGGCAAAACTTTTAATGACTTATTTCAGTAGGTTCAATTTCAGGGAGAGGGGAAGGGGAGGAATCCTGCGGGATTGGAGGCTCAACATGCAACATATTCATTTTAATTAAAAATATATTAAAAACAACAATCAGTGCGTAATTAAACAATACGCACTCGAGTCTTTCTCTCACCACTCTCACGTGGCAATAAATTAAAAAGCCATTTGCCTGCCTGCCTGTCTTTAATAATTATGAATACACTCATGAGTGCCAATATGAATACCATAAAGAGGTTATCGAGTATGCGAAATTCATATCAACGCATGAATTCCCTCAACTGGCCACACGTGATGAGCCGCTAATCAACATAATCAGCTCAAGCAAAGACAAGGAGTATACAGGGTGCCGCCCCCTTCTTCCCCCCCAATAACCACCACCAGCAACCCTCCCTTGCCTTGCCACAGGACTATGTTGTGGCGTTTCCTGTGTGTGTCCGGCGTATAATCGTTACAATTTCCGACATATGCAGGCTGCATGAATAAGCAACAACAACGAAGGCAGCAGCCACACACACACACACGCACACATGTATATGATATATCACACATACATTCAATATAATATGCCGTGCGTAAAGGGTTCGTGTACTCGACAGTCCTCAATTCTCTTGACTCTGAAATGACCGTTGAATGGTCGCTTTCAATATTTTTCGTAATGGATTTTGCGCATTAAACCGACGTTGTTTAATTGTTGTTGTTATTGCTTTTACTGTTGTTGTTGTTATTGCTGTTATTGTTGTTATTGCTGTTGTTGCTGCCATGGCGCCCTGTCATTGTTTGCTAATTGCATTATGCGAACAATTGTGCCACCAAGCGTCACACAACGCACAACGAGTTCACTTATTTATAGCACACACTGTACATGCTCTGGGAAATTGGGCAAATGATGGAGACGGGGACAGTAAGGGGGGGGGAGGTGGTGAAGCGGGTAATAACACGCGTAGCTTAATTCCTTGACCAGCTTGGCGTAAATTGAATGTGAGGACAGTGTCGCGCTGTGCACGTTCCACGTCGGCTGCATTATCTTTATAGCAACTGACAGGGATTGACAAATGGCATGCATTATCGATAACTGATAACAGCGATAAGGCAAGTCCCCACACGGGGAGGCTTAGTTGCGATGGCAAATTTATGGGTTTCAAGCGGGGCAAAAAATGTATGGCCATGGATAAAGTAGAGGAATGCACAAGAGCGAGAGGACAAGCAAGGGAATAAGAGATAGAGAAAAAAAAGATAGAGGGAGGTCGATAAACAGAGTGGAAGAAAAGAAATTGAAATAGCAAGAGAGAAGAAGAGAGATGCAGAGAAAGAGAAGAGATGTATAGAGACTTAAAGGGAGTAACATAAAGACAGAGAGATACAAATGTAGATCAATAATAATAGACATAGAGAATATTGATAATAATATTAAAAGAGATGGAGAAAGGCAAACAGCGAGAATAAAACTTAAAGATAAACAGCAAAATGAAGTGGAAGATATATAGAGACAGATAGAAGAAGATGAAGAGTTCTCAAATGAGTCATAAAACAAAAGACACAGGGAGAGAAGAAAGGTCAAGGCCACTTCTAGCGTATTACCATATAAAAGGTCACACTAGTCCTCCACCCCTCCCGCTACATACTTCGAACCAATACACTTGACACTAGACAACACAATTAAACGGGTACTCGAACTATGCGCACAAAACACTCACACTGACACACACACACACTGAATGAGTGCACATTTTTTGAAGCATTCTCGAACATAGCAAAAAACACACGCAGCAAGAAATCCGATAAAAAATTTTGTTTTTATTAAATTTACGAGGCTTTGCTGTACCTCGTGGCATGCGGACAAAGAGACAGAGTGAGAGAGAGAGAGAAAGATAGAATGCGGGGCGGTTGTCTACGCTCAAGTAGCCCAGTCAAGTGCGAGTAATTGGGGGGTCTGGGTCAATGCCAAGACGTACAAGACAAAAGACAAAAGCGACGACGACGTTGTAGTCCAGGCATTTTTTGTTGCGTTTATATAGGTTTTTTATTGTATTCCGAGGGGGGTGGGGGTCTGACATGACACCAGCTAAGCAAGATTGGAAAGAGGATTGAAAATTTATCAAATTTGTCACTTTCAGGGGGCGACAAACAACAAAAGCAAAAACAAGAACTACATCAAAATGGGCAATCAATCAAAACGGACAACGCAAGCCCAATCGATGAGCTCAATTTGCGCAGACCAGCAAAAAGGAAGAAGAAGAAGAGGAGAATAAAGTATCAGTCTGCAAAACGAAACTATATGTTTGCTTTACCCCCCCCTCTCTTTTTCTATACCTCCCTCTCCAACAGTTTAAATTTTTTATAATACCCAACAAAATCTGAAGCGACATTTTTGCAGCGAGCGTGAAATTAATCTTTTAAGCAATTGACAAAATTTTCGTTGTCATTTTTAAAGCACGAAACTCCCCCTCCGAAAAATGTAGCACTCACTCTCTGTAACTCCCTATCCGTCCCCCTCTTACACTCTTTCTCCCCGGGGAATTGTTGTTGTGTATATTCCTCGCGCCCACCTTTGATTGTTTTTTATTTTTGTAATTTTTCACATTTCGTTTTGCGTTACATGCGGTTCTTTTTGTGTGTTGCTTTCTACCCCTCATGTATTTGCATACTTTCTTTCATTCGTTCCATTCATTCAATCATTCATTCATTTATTCGGTTCTACCACAAATATTTGCCATATTTTTTCGCCGTTGGTTTTGTCGTTTAATGCGAGCATTATGTCAGCTTTTCAAATTGTTTATTCGTGTATAAAAGTGTCGTAAATGGAATGAGATGAAATGCGAAACAGGCAAAGCGTAAAAAACGAGCAGGAAGGAGTGGAAAGAGAGAGAGGGGGGAGAGAGAGAGACAGTATGAGTGGTAAACAGATACCTGCCGAATTACTTTGTGTTAATGAGCAGCGCACATGATCTTGATTACGATATACAATATATGTATACAATATATATACAATATGTATGCACAATATATATATATATACAATATATAATATAATTATTATATCATATCTGCATGATGAAGGCTATCAATGACATTCACAATTTGTGAATTGCATTTGCAAATTGAAATAGTGCAAATTTTAATTGTGGTTTTTCGTAGCAAATACAGGACAATAATTATGTCTATTTTACCGCTAATTGCGCGCAGACAATCGCCCATTGTTGTGCACATGTGCCAGTAAGTGTGACTTGCTGTGAATGTGTGTGAGTGTATACTCATTTACTGAACGTTGTCCGGCAATTAAAAAGGAATTTTAATCGCTGACACTCAATAAACGAAACGGAAGAATATGGAAAGAAGACGAGAACAGAGCTCTACACAGTGCTGCTTCTTTTGCGACTCCTTCTCTCTCTCTCTCTTCTGCCTTTCCACTTTACACTCCGCTTTCAGATAATATTCATAATGAGCGCACACTTGGACGCGGCGCCAGATAAAACAAGTTAAATATGGCGCAGCGGAAGGAAGTCAGCTAAAAGCTTAGCTCGCAGAAGAGAGAAAGAGAGAGCGAGAGAGGAGAAGGACTCCGCAAAGCTGCCAGGCAGACAAGCAGACAACAAAGAAAGATCGAGCAAAAATAAAAACAAAGAATTGTTGTCCATTTGCCTTGTAACATACCCCAAAGAAGCTTATGTGAAATGTGGATAAACAGCAATGGATTACACTGAGAGAAATAAGTAGGAGAGTTTATATAAATTACTGTAACACTATTTATTGATTGCTTTAAATATTTATAAAAATCGTATAATAAATATTACATTATTCATGCACTGCAAGAAATAGTAGAGTGGGTAAGTAGAGGTAGAGATAAATTTGAATTACATATAAGTTTATTATTCAGTTTCATTTGGTTAATATGCAAATCTTGTTATAATTTGATGAATTTCATAGACTATAATGTCATGAACTCTCATAATGTAAATGATCGCTCAGTTTAAAAACTGATTATAAAAAATATATACATTATTTTCCATTTCTATTGCAGATTCCCACTTGACTCGTAATCAAATGATGCCATCACTTGCAATTACAATCCACTTAGCTATTTCTCTCAGTGCACTTAACGAATCCCGTATGCAGCTTTATTTTCCGCTCACTGGACATGGACATGTTCCATGCTCCTCCATACGCCAGTGCTTTGAACCCTTTTATGTGCGGGGTCATTATCATTATCAGCGTATCGCGTGCTAGTTAATCTGCTGACTGAAACAGATGCTATCCGTCCTATACCCTCTATTACTCCCCTCTCTTTCCTTCTCTCTAACAAGTGGCCTTTATTGAGTTGCCATTACAGTTTATGAGTTGCAAATGCAGCTGCGCAGCTTTTGCGTTTATTTGCTCCTTTTCAATGACTTTTCGCAGAACGTGGCAAATCCTACGGCAGCGAATGCACTCAATACACTCAACACACACACACAGACACATAGACACTCTCATGTATGTTTGATGAGTGTGTGGGAGAGAAGGAGAAGATGGTCGCTCTCCTCCTCCCTTTCGAAGGTGGCAATCGTCGAGTCACGAATGCGCACTTGTCCGTCCACAGCGTTTAGTTTAATGAGCATCGCGTTTTATGTGCAGGACATGACCAAGCTCCACAAAATGTTCGCCAGTTGTTCTCGCGTTTTATTCGATAATATTAAAATGGGTCAAACTAATTGAGGAGCTACCATATATTTATAACTACATATATACAGCTAGACGATACTAGACAAGGGTTATTACACTTGCTACCCATAGGGTAGAAGGGTAGTGGACCTTTGTGCCAATCGAAAACGTATATTACATGCAGAAGGAGGCTTGACAGACCCCACAAACTATATACCTTCCGTCCGTCTGTCTGTCTGTACGTCTGTCTGTCTGTCCGTCTGTCAGTCTGTTCGTCCGTATAAATAAGTAGATCTCAGAGACTACAATAGCCACGACTTCCAAATTTGGTATCAATATGTGTTATAATTGCACACAGATAAAGTTTATTTTAGAATTTGACCACGCCCCTTTTCACGCCCGTAAACCAAATATAACCGAAGCGTAATTTTAATGCAGGATAGTTTATTTTTGGTAAACACAATAACTGCCAACGCCCTAATGATTTCTGAAGATTTGGTTGCAATCGGATCATTAACATAGAAGTAATTAAAGTAATCATTATTTCGAAGCCGCTCGCGAAGTATGTAACACAAAATATGCAAAACATAGAAGTTATAAACATATATTTATGAAATTGTTTTGGTCATCTAGGAATCACAGTCAAACGCACTCGTCTGTAGCTTTCATAGCTTGTTTCTTTTCACTGCGAAATGTTGAAACTTTGAACAGAGTTCTATCTATAGAGTTCTTCTTACTAGATTTCTTCAGAATTAGTTCTCTACTCCAGTTGTAGTTGCAGTTCCACAAGAAAACTCATTTGCAATTTGTTTACTTTGAATTCTTTATTATTTATATCTTTCAGATTGTAGCTGCAAAAGTACTATATCTCTATTGCTTTGACCATGAGCTGCTGTTCCAAATCAAACAAACTATGTACTTTATGGTCAACAACATGACAAGACAAGCTAAGTTTGTTTGACCCCCTGACCCCGTTGCGAAACTGAGCTGAGCTGCTGCTTCTGCTGCTGATTACCGCAAGCGTTTTTAGCGGGGGCACTTTTTATGGCAATAAAGAAGTCAAAAGGGGGAAATATTAGTACTTTTTTTGGAATCTTTAGAAACTTAACATTTAAGAGCAGTAAATCAAATCAGTTCTAAGTCAATTCCACCATCCACTCACTTTCCATATCTCTCTCTCTCTCTCTCACTCTTTCTCTGTCTCTCTCTCTCACTCTTTCTCTGTCTCTCTCTCTTTATCCACTCTTCCACTTAATGTTTATTAGGTTCTTAATTAACGCTTTCATTTTATTTTGCGCGCTTTGCTCATCAATTGCCATAAACTAAAAGCTGCAAAAGAAGGCAGGCAAAGAGAAGGAGAGAGAGAGAGGGCATAGAGCAGGTAAAAGAGTTGTGTGGGCGTGTCGAAAGGTCAAGCAAGTCGCAGACTGTTTAACATGATTATGTAACACGTTTACCTCTGTCTCTCTCTCTCTAATTCTTTTTTTTCTTTATTTCCCACTTTGTTTCGCTGTTTGCTTGTGCCCCAACAGACGAAAATGCTAATTGAAAATACAAAATGATTTACATTTAAATTAGTTTGGTGAACACGGGCCTTCAACCTGTATGGTCAACCCGACAACAAACGGTAGCCTATTAAAGGCCATCCCCCCACCTACCCCACCAAGCGGAAGCCTCATGCAAATGCTGCAAAGGAAAAACTTTGATGTGGAATAAAAAGTAGAAAAACAACACAGAGATGAGAGAAGAGGCCCTCTGAAGCTATCATCCATCTAGGCACGGGATCATAACGAACGCAAATCACGTACACCTCTATATGGTTGCAAATGGTTGTCGAAATGGATAGGGATAGACAGATGGATGGATGGATGGATGTATGCACATGCCATATGGGATTTCACGTATGTGTGTGAGTGTGTGCGTTAGAAGAGTTTTCCTTTTTACGCCCACTTGCACCTGCCGTTAGTTATCAGTGTAAAACTTTATCACCCGCACATACAGTGTACAGTGGGTACAATACAATATATGCATTAAATTGTATGTATAGTGTAAGCCTTAGGGGTAAAGACATGTTTCTGGATTGTTTTCCATACGTTTTCTTTATTGAATTTTTATAATTTTATTTTTCTATGCAAACTCTTAACTGGAAATTCTGTTTGCAAGAAGTCTAACTTTACCCACTGTGCGTTGATGCAACGTGCGTAACTAGCTAATGCTGCCGCAGCTTCAGTTTCAGCGTTACAGTATCTGGCTTTGCCTCCTCTCTCTCTCTCTTTCTCTCTGTTTCTGGCGTGGAATAGCTAAATTTTTAACGAACTGGTTTATGCATGAGCTACTTTACAGCATTATGCATTGACAACGAGGCAAGGCAAGGCAAGGCAAGGCAGCTCCGACAGCTTGCCAGGCTGATAGCTTCGTCTGCCGCTCCAGATGTGGCTTCAACCTTCACCCATTTAACGCACATACTACAGGCAGTGTCAACCTTGGTGCAAAAAGGAGGCAACTTCATAGTCAGTGCAAATACTTTTGACCGACTCACAAAAATCCTCACTGCGTATGGTCAGCTATAAAAATACGTGAGTGGGTGGGAGTGTTTTAAAGGTAACTTCATTAAGCCAAGTTAGTGTTTGGCAGGGGAGAGCCTACTCACAAGGGTGGCAACGGGGTTCTCAGGAAGGCTGTTAGGGGAAGGCCCGTCAGAGTGTCATGTTAACAAAGTGTGTCAACCGCTCGAGTGTTGCAACTGTACAGTCACCTTTCAACTCGCTGCATATATGCATGAGGGGGTTGCTTCACAAAAGGTATACCCCTTGAGTGCATAAGGGGTAAGGGGTAGGGAGTCTGTGTGGGCAGGGGTTCTGCTCACCCTCATTAAGTCAGTCATCACATAAAGTTCTCGCACACACATTTTGCATGCTGCTAAACTAATTTGGTTTGGTCGAGTGCGTCTGCGACATGGCTAAAGTTGAGACAAACGTTTAGCAAGTGCTACAACAACAAGAGGAGGAGCAGCAGCAGCAGCAACGGGAAAGAAACAACTGCAAGGTGTTGCCCAGAAGCGTGTGCGACAAGTGCAATAGTTGAAGAAGCAGAGAAAATGAGCGGACAAAAAACGGAAAGAAGGAGCAAAAACCCCTCGAGTTGCTTCTAGTTTTTGCACTCTTGCGACGCGGCGGCGAATTAATGTGCATGAATTAAAGTTTGTCAACCTGTGTGTGTGTGTGTGTGTGTGTGTGTGTGTGTGTGGGCGCCCAAAGTGGGTGCAATTTGCACTACCTTGAAGCTTGGAAGCTTCATCCTTCATCCTTCCGGCTTTTGCGCTATGGCGATTTCGTGTTATGATTGCGAAATGAGCTCGTCGTGGGAAGAACTCATAAAAATGCTTTTTATTGTAGTTGAAAAGTGTCACTCCAAAAACAGCACTCTCTCTTCCTGTTCCTTCCCCTTCCTGCCCCTTTCACTTTCCCTTGGCTTGCTTTGTTTTTACGAGCAGCTGTTTTGAGTGTGCACTACGCGGGCGCTAAGTGAATGCGGCGTATGATTCATTTTTGAATACTTACTCAAATTCTGATTTCAGTTCAAGTTGGAGGGTTGGGCGATGGGAGGAGAACTAAAGAACTTGCTTTTTAGTGCGATTTGCGCATTACTATTTCGTTTTACGATGGCCGCGTGCTATAAAATAAAAAACGCCAAACCATAATTTCTTATGGCACAGTGCTGCCTTTTCCCTTGATTCGAGGCAGAAAGGGAGTTGGTTAAGTTGGGAAATAGCTTTATTTTATAAGGTTTTAATTTCGCGTTCCTGATTTTAGTTTTGCAATTTTCAGCTTAGATTTCATTTTAGTTCCCTAGCGGAAAAATCGCAACTGATTAGCCAGCGTTCGCTGAACCTGCGCTGAATTTGCTCGAAAATTGCCAAAACAGATGCAAGCAAAAGTAAAATCAGTGTACACAGAAATTGCCTAGAGACCGTAGAGGCAAAGAGAGGCAAGCAAGAGATTATAATAAAAGAGAATCTATGCCGTAAAGCGAATAAAAGCAGCAGCTTATAGTGTTTATTTTGCCAGCAACAAAACAATTACAGATGAGCATAAACAAAAAGAAAATAGAATGTTATAAGAAGTGTGAATACCCTTTATATCAAATACAATCAATGATTTATTGTTTTAAATCTTTAAACAATAAATTCTGAATTTCGAGTTCTAAATGTATTTTGATTATCATTCTCCCAGTTCTTTTCTAAGAGAATTTTAAATGGTAGAGAGAGAGAATAGAAATAGCAAACTAGGCAAACAATAAAACACCAAATTTTGTTTTATATATTTTCCCAGAATTCACACAGCAGGTAAAATTCTAATGCGAATGCGATTTGCGGGTGAATCTAAATTTCCATCTCAATTTTTAAAAAAGCCTCAACGTGCAAAATAAATTCCCACAAACATGGATTTCCCCTTAGTTGTTGCTTATTTAACTTGGAATAGAAAATAAGTTAAAGTTGCCTCTGCTCTGACCGTGCAGCCTTTCTTCTGGGCCATTTAACCATGGCTGTGTCCAATTAGAAAACGGCTCAGAGCTTTCGGGCAAACAATAAAATTGGCTACTTGAACGATACGACACGATTTGGCAAGCGAACCCCAAAGGAACAGCCCAACAAATCCCAGAACTGGCCGAGGATTACCTCGTGGCAGCGACATGTAGCTCAGACAGACAAAGGACGGAGACGCCGACGAAGGCCACGAACTGCGGCAATTCCCGTAGGATAAACATGTAAATTAAATTATGCTCCTTCCATCCATATAAAACTACCAATCGAGGCAAGAGGCACGAGTCCAACACGCCCCACAACTTGTACAACAAGCGAGAGCAACAAAAACAATAACAGCAGCAGCAGCAGCCAGGTGAGTGTCAAAATGTTGGGCTCCAAGAGCTGCAAGGTCAACAACAAAGAAAGGGGAGAGTGGGGGGAGAGGGAAAGAGAGAGAGGGACCAAGATGAGGCGATACTAATGAAAATACTTGTCATGTGCTTGGGCTTCTGTTCTGTTTACCCAAGAGCTTCCCTCAGCTAGAGATGGCAGAACCGTTGCCAGTTCCCTTGACATACACGCCGGAAAAGGATTTCGTGCGTGACCTGAGACATTAAAATGTACGAAAAGACAAGCTAAATTTATAATCGTTAGATAGATACAGAGATGCGTGTATATTCACTCACTTGTTGAGGAAATTGACATAAGCAATATAACTATTATAAATCATGTATTATATATATAAACAAAGCATCAACTAAGCATATTATAAATACATCTAAGAAGAGGAAGAATACTTGTTGAGCAGGCTGAGAAAATGAACGGAAATATATCTATTATACATAATGGTAGAACTGTATTCAATCAAGTTATCAACTAAATATGCAAGTATATTCTAAATCTTTTTCGAAATAGAAACTCATGTTTAAGAAATGAAGGCACTGCAAGGGACACACATATCATTCCAGATCCCTTTTGTTAGATTCGTTGGATTGATATAGAAATGTTAAAATGATTTGCTCAAATTTAGTTATGGTTTCTATTCAAATAGGCATTTGTCGACATCTCTCTGTTTCCGTGCCTCACGTGTTACTTCTTGCACGCACTCATCTCTTCCGTCTCCTTTATTTGTTTTATTTTATTACGATAAGCATCTGCAGTCAAAGGTTGCGCCAGCTTATCCTCTAATCTTCCTGTGCTCAGCATCCTTTCGCATTTGCTTTCTTATTTTTTGGAATGATGAAATTAAAATAATTTGCCTTTGGCATTTTCGTTTGTTTTCGATTATGGTATGTTCCCCACTCTCCCTCTCGCCCTCTCTTTTTTTATTTGCCCATTGATTGAGCGACTAACAGATGCCTGGTTGATGCACAGGAATTTCGGGCAGGAGAGAGAGATAAAGAGACAGAGCGGGAGCAAGACAAAAATAGCTGCTGCAACATGGCAACAATTGCAGCTAAAATATCAACAAGAGGCCTTGCTAAATATGTTGGCAAATGCGTGGACTGTTTCGCTTGGTCAACGCGAAACGCGTGCTACGAAAATAGCCGCAAAACTATCCTGGGCGAGGCGTGAATTGGGTCATCCGTTGTGCAGTTGTTGTTGCAGTTGCAGTAGAATTTGTTGTTGCTATTGTTTCAGCAGCGTGTTGCGGCTATTGAAAATTGTCGCCTTGTTTAGCAACAGCAATAGCAGCAGCTGGCGCACAGTCGAGGGCGCAAATTTATCGCCGCCAACGAGCAATGTTGCCCGCTTGCATAAATTGATAAGCAATTTGCAACGTCAACAGCAGCAGCTGCAATGTGCAAGCATAATGGGGAGAGAGGAGGCAGGGGTAGGCAAGATAGCGTTCCCTTTTGGCTAGCCGCACGGGAAATACAAAATACGCTATAAATTTACAGCTAATAAAGCAGAGTGCCGCTTGCCAAGCTGCAGAAAATGAGCTTCGTATCGAAGAGGGGCTGCAGCAGTCTCTGCCCCATTGCACAGTTCTTCACACTGATCTGCCCTCCCCCCTTGGCTCTGCTACTGCCCTGCCCTGCTCTGGCCCCGCCACCTATTCCTACCTCTACCTTTGCAACTGCCCCCATCTTTATGAAATATTCATGCTCCCCAACCAATTTTCAGTGCTCTCATCTTCGTCAGCACCTGATCCGTGGACAAGGCATATCGATATATATTGTACGCTCTGTTTACGGCGTGACGGAAATTTAATTTATTTACAGCTCCAGCAACAGTCGAGCGACCTAGGCCCAGTCGCCGAGTCCGATAGCATCGTCATCTGCTTTATTGCTCTTATTACACATGAGTGTCTGCTGCTGTGTGTGTGGGTGTGTGTGTGTGTGTGTGCGGGGTCTGTGGCGCTGTGGTTCTATTGACTTTCAATAAATTGACTTTGGTCAATTTGTACGTGTTGTAATCAGCTATCGTCGAGGCAGCTCTCAGCACTCAGACTTGCCTCGCATCGGGCTCACTGTGCGATTGACAGACGTTGTCGTAATCATATAATAAGCTTATCGATATGATTATTATTACGCATACGCAGCGTTGCGTAAGGAATGGCAACTGTTGGCAGTCAAAGCGGAAGAGAGAGAGATGGAGAGAGAGAGAGGGGAGACCAAGGGGCAGCACTTGTAAGTGGCAGCAAAAGCGCAGGAATCAACATCAAACACACACACACACACCCAAGTAGATGTGTATATGTGTGCCTGTGTGTGTGTGAGTGCCTCAAGCGCAATCAGTTTCAAATTTTGCGTAGTTTACTTTGAACATTTCAAGCTGAAAATTGAACAAGCGAAGGATGTGGAAAAAGCATCGAGAAAAGCAAAACTTAACTAACGATTATCGATGCCGAAAGAGGGAGAGAAAGAGAGGGAGAGAGAGAGAAGGAAGGAAAGGAAGCCAGTAAAATGAGGGTATCCTTTGGGGTATTTTTGCTATTTGCGTTGCACTTGCAAATCGAATTTATTGGGCCAAGATGAAATTGATGTGCTTGCAGCAGCATCAGCAGTAACGCATTTCCCTCAGCTCAACTGATATCTCGAGCAGACAGACCACTCTCTTCTCTCCCTTCATCCATACTTGGACTTGGAGTAACAGCAGCTGGAAGAATTTGAGGAGAGGGACGTGGGGAAGAAGACTGAGAGCGGTGTCAGAACCTCAATCGACATTCGCATCGATGTTTTTGGCGTGAGTGCGTTCGCGTTTAAACTTTCGCTAAATTGAATTTTTTATTACGTAAATATTGAAGTAGCTACCAAGGTTTCCCTTCTTCTCCCTTCCTTCCTTTATCCCACTCTTTCTCTGTCTCCCTCTTTCTTCCTTCTGCTGACATTTGCCTTTTCCTTCTACTTTTTGCACACTTTTCACAAGGATTTGCGCACGAACGCCTCAGAGCATGCTATAATATTTAAAGCAGCCCGACTTTTGTCTCTGTCTTCCAACTTCATCTCCACCTTTGTCTCTGTCTCCCTGTAGCCGGTTGAGAAACTGGCGCTTTTGCTTGAAAATTTATGTGAGTTCTCTTCTTCTTCTCCATCTTTTTTATGGCTTTTCACACCGTAAAGGAAGCACAGAGTGCACACAAAGAGTTGAAAATATTTAAGTTGTGTGTGTGTGTGTGCGAAGTCAAATGACAAAGCAATTAACCACAACACGAGACAACAACGAGGGGGGGCTAGAGGAAGCAGAAGACAAATATTTACAGTCGAACTTTATTAACAAATGAACTTTTCGCTGCGTCGTGATGTTCTCTACAGTATTTAATTCAAAAACTTTTAATTTCAAAGAGTTTACTAGTAAATCTCTCTATAAACAGCATAACAATGTTTAATCTCTTTAAAGAATTGCAGAAATTGATTTCATTTTCTATGGATTTAGATTAAGTGTGGGTTGTACATACTCTGCATCTTTATTTGTATCTTTGTATCTATTGGTTTGGCGTGAAAAAATGCCAGAATTGTTTGAAATTGTTGTTTCTGTTACGCTTATCTTCGAGCTTGAGCTGCTCGCTGATTTATGGCAAGTCGACGTTCTTCTCTTGCTGTATGCCCTGTCAAGGGGTTAAGGTTCGTGGCTGTACAAGGCAGACTGTGTGCCCCGACATCATTACAAAACCTTAATCATCATCAGCATATAGCTTCATTATCATCATCATCATCATCATCATTATTATTATTGAGTGCGGTTTCGTTTGATTTTGCTGCTAATTATCGCAACAATTGGGCCAATATTCTAATTATTTTTGCTGCTGCCTCCTCAAGCAGCAAAAGATTTGTGGAAAAGAATAAAGCGATAAAGCGCGTGCCACGCAGACACACAGTAAAAAGGAGAGGATGGGGAGGGGGTGGAAGATATTCTCAAAGAGACGAATCGAAAGCGAACGAGAGAAATTAGTCGCCGTTGAGAGTTGATTGAGTGCGGACTAAGCGAGAGCCGACTTGGGTTGGCCTAGTTGTGGGTTAGAAGGCGTGCACAAGCAGATGTCTCTGTCTCTGTCTCTCATTTCTCCATTACCACCCCCTCTTCCCATCACATTCTTCTCTCGCACCCGCTTCTTTTATTTGCATCAGCAAAAGATTTTCGCAACATTTTTTGCAGGCATTTTTTCCGTCTACCGGGAAAATAATGAATTTTCACGCTGCCCTCGCTGTTGTTGTTGTTGTTGCTATTCTTCCTATTGTTGTTTGTTTGTTGCACTATTTGCTATTCTTGTTGTTGTTGTTGGGCATTTGTAGTTTTTTGCCATTTTTCGCACGATGTCGCTTTGTAGTTGCCAGCGCACTCCTCCCCAGCGTCATGAACTTGTCCCCGGTCTGACGCCTGGTCAAACCCAGGCTGACTGCTTCCTTCGCCCCATACCCTCATTCCCCTACACCCTTCCTCACACTTGCTGTTGCGCTTTTTGCCAACTTTGCCGAAAAACTCCGCCGGCAGCGGCGCCAACATTGTCATTGCCTTTTCCTGCTGCTGTTGCTGTTGTTGTTGTTGTTGTTACTTCTCTTGTTGTTGTTGATGCTCTTGTTGTTGCTGCTGTTTCCTGACTGACTTTGCCGGCGTCAGCGCCGCCGGGAAAATTGCAATTGCAATTTAATTAAGCTGCTCGGCCGTCCTCGACACGCCTCCACGCCACTTCTCCCTCTTATGCCTCCCACTCCCCCCTCTTTTCCTGTTATCTCTCTCCATCGATAGGCGCATTCAAATTGTTTAGGACTCAATTTCCGTTAATTTTTACACAGTGAAAATGTCGGCATTTTCCTTTTCTTTTTTCATTTTTTTGGATCTTTGAGCTGGCATAATTAAAAGTTGTTTTTAGAAAGCTTTTACAGCAGGGGGAAAAACAGAGCGACAGAAGTTTGGGGGTTGGGAATTTGGAGAGCACACTATTAGGGGTAATATCATTTAAACTTGACGTGTTTTTTGACATTTAGCTTTAAGGTGAAAATAGGCAAAACTGAATGATATAAAATACGATTCTTTATGCTTTGATACAAGAAGCAGAATCAGCTAAATTTAAAGTTCTTTCCTAAATTTGAATATAAGAAGAAATCCGTATTTTATCTGCAGAAACTTCTACCATAACTAAAATAAATATTTTTGATAGCCGCAAACCCTTTGCCGACAGCCACTGACAACGTTTGCTAACCGAACCCACCTCATAACGGATGCCAAAGGATAACTGCATCCATGCAAAATGCAGAAATCTGCCAGAAATATTCCAGCTTAAGGGGGAATTAACGCTTTTTGTGGCCTACACGCTTGTTGTTGTTCTGTTTGTTTGCTTGCTCGCTGCATATTCAAGTGAACAAGACCTTCGCCATGCCACTTTACACTACACTACCCATGGCTGCCGCACCTCCTCCTCCGCCACCTCCACCGCCTCCTCCTGCAGCTGCTTCTCCTCTTGCCCGGCATAAACAGATTCCATTTGGCGCTTTCAAATGGTAACCAACTGTTTGTTTACGCTGTGCGCATTTTATTTTTGGCACGCTACAAATCGGAGAACTGAAGTGGGCAGAGAGAGGGAGAACGACAGAGAGGGGGAGAATGAGAGAAGGAGACAGCAGCGAATCTCGACGCATGTTGAGGAGTCGTCTTTGGAATTCTTTGTGTGTTCCGAAACGAATTTCTGGCATTTTTCAGCATATGTTGACTCCAATCGATTGTGGCACGCTGCTCCATACACATACACGCACAAACACATGTTCACACACACAGAGTGATAGAGGGGGAGCTTTGAGAGGCAATGCCAGCCAAATTCCATCAGTTGGTTTTGCGGTTCCCAGCGGATTCATCATAATACTCAGCTGAATCTAATGAAGACCAACTTTTGTTGGGGTTTCCACTGTTCCCACTGTTCTGCTTCTACTATCCCTCGTCCTGGTCCTTCTCTACTGTGCCGTCATCAGCACCTCGCATTATCCTAATCGTGGTTAACGAGACCCTGCGCGGGTCTGCGCCAGACGACGATCCTGGGCACAATCGCCACTTAAACCACTTAAAAACTTTAAATTGTCTTATCGACATGATGACAGCCACAACAACAACTATAGCAGCAAGAACAGCAACAACAACAGTACGAACAAGTGAGAAAAGCCGCAGAAAACAAAAATTTCACTGCATCTCCCTAAACTACCACACCATCTCTCTCTATCTTCCTCTGCATATCTGTATCTCTCCCTCTCTCTCTCTCTCTCTCTCTTTCTACCTCCCTCTGCATAGCTGTCTCTCTCTCTTCCTCCTTTTATCACTCCATCTCGCGTGCTCTTGTTTGCATATGCAACACAAAACGACGACAACAGTTGCCTGCTTGTGGTAACGCACTGACTGCCTCTGCGCTCCCCCGCTCGCATTTACCCTTTCTCTCTCTACCCTCAAACTCTCTCTCAACCTCTCCCACTCCCTCCGCCTCTATATCTTCCTCTGTCTGTTGTGCATAGTGTGGTAAACAATGGGGAAATTAGTGCAAATGGCGCACAAATGAAAAACCAACGACGTACATCGAATTTGGTTTCGGACAGCGAAAAACAACGCAAAAATACCATTTAAATGTGACAAAATGTGTAAATATGTAAATGAAAGAAAGTATTACAGATGCCATAGAAAAAGGAAAGAAACAAAGGGAAGTGGAACGTTAAATAGGCGAAATTGTAAAAACCACAACTGCATACACTTTGTACAAATAAGAGCTTAGCAACATTGAGTATTTATAAGGATAAAAATGAAGTTTACCAATTATTTTATTAGTATATATGTATAAGTTCCATTTAAAAAACTAAACTGCCGTTAGATCATATAATACTTTAGTACACTTCCAAATTGAAATTGCTTTATATAATATACTTAAATTTGTAATATTTTTAATATTCAACAGAAATTTTAAGAGTTATACAGCAAGTATTCTATCAATTCTCTAAAAAAGTTCTCTATATACATTATAATAACTGCATAGTATTCTGCACCTTGCTGGCTTAATAAACAAATATACCCTACATATGCGTAGAGTATATGAGGTTTTTCCTATTGTGGCTGGCAACTAATTTTTGACAATGCAAACGACAGACAAAGCGGGTGTCAGCCACAAAGAGGCAGACACACACACATAAGAGACGTCACACACACGCACACAGACACATGTAAATAAAGTTTGTTTGTGGCTAAATTAGTGCGAATTGTAGGCGTGGTTTGACGCCCAGCAAGCACTCCCAACGCATGTCGCCTCAACCAGACCAAAAAGGAAGGCACTGCAAAGTGGAGCAGACACAACTACAGTAATTACTCGACAATTGCACAAGAAAATGCATTGAGGAATGTTCTTAAAAGAACTGCAGTTGCTTTCTTTATAATAGAGATCTAACATGTGGTAAAATGTTATATATAGATGTTATATATATAAATGTTATATATATGATATATAGATTTCATTATTGAAGCACACTTTTACTTCTACAGTCTACTAACCATAGTTATGATGTATTTAGGGATTAAGAGTGGAGATCTTTTTAAAATTGTAAATTACAATTTACAAAGCTTTTCACTTGCAAACGACACGATACTCTCGGACTGTCAATACCTTGTAAGCACTATTCGTTTTATGCAGTTAAAAGTTCTGACAGAGAATGTGTCGTAAATTGCTCTGTGCAAAAGAAAAGAAAAATGCTAGTTGTTGTAGTGGCTCATATAGACGGACTTTTCAAGAAAATGACTGCTGCTGTCTCATTATACCCTTGCAGAGGGTATGCTAGTTTGGACTAGGTGTTTTGCAACGCATAGAAAGCAATGTATACTAACTCAATCTTGATCGACATCTACAATGGATTAAGAATATTAAGGCATTGCTATTTTACAGCATATTAGATACATATAATAAACGAAACCTTTAAATTTTGAATGAAAATATGTATTGTATTTTGTATATTGCAGACAACCTATAAGAAAGTGTTTAAACATTCGCTGAAAACTTGAACAATAAACTGGTTAGGGTATCTTAACTTCTACTTGACCAAGGGAAGCTTTCCTTCTTGTTTGGCTTGTACCTTTTGGTTACATTGCACTGCACTCGTGTCAGCTGGGCAATCAGCTACAAACACTTGCCAGTGCCTGCTGCACCTACACACAAGTTCGGAACAGAGAAAGAGGACCAAAGGGGCTAGAGGGATGCGAGGGGAGTGAATCGTTTACTTAACTGACCCTGGAGCTTGTGGACGCAATCGTTGCCATTAGAAATTCGCATGGAGCAGGCAGCTCTAGAGAGAGAGACAGAGAGCTCACAGAGGAGCTGCCTCAATCTCTTCCCGTTGTGCTGCAATACACATTGACACACACAAACACTGGCACACAAACACACACACACAGACAAGGAGGCCATTGTTATTGGCATTTACTGCTGGGCTTGCGTGCAAAATTGCTTTCCTGGCCAAACGCCGTTGGAGCAGTTTCCTGTGCTATTTTCCTTGTCTTAGCAGCGGTTGCCTTTATTAATTTTGTTCCGGCGCTTTGGCCAAAAGGAAGGAGCTGAGAAGGGAAGAGGGGATGTAAGGGGGGAGTAGGGTGGCATAGAAAGCGGCCACAAGAGTTTTAGTTTTATTGATTTTAGATTTGCTCGTTGTTTTCTCGTAATGCGCTGTTTGCCGCGTCTCGTATAGAGAATGAGTGCATTCACCTCAGGCTCTGCCCCTTTCCACCTACTTCCACTCCCCCTTCCCCCATTTAGGCCATAAATAATGCAGTGTCATGATAGGGCGCCACACAAATCTACTTATGCCGTTTGTATTTGTCGGCCATCTCAATGATTTACGACGCCCTTCCCCTCCGTCCGCCTACTCCCTCAACTGGACAGCGTCCAATGATCCCATCTCCTTCTCTTTCCAATTAAATAATTTATAGTATTTACCTTAACTGCTGCCCCAATCAAATTACCTGAATGCTTCAAGATCCGAGCCTGATTTCTAATTCAGACCTCATCAGGCGATTAGGCTGCCAATTAAAAAGGCGCCCAGCCAAAGTTAGATTTAATTAAACTTCATTTCAAATTCAATACAAACTTTTCTTCTTCTTTTTTTTGTCGGCTCATCAACGAAAACTTTTGGCCTGCGTAACTTTTTCATCAAATTTGCAAAATGCAATCAAGTGCGCATTAATATATGCTACACTTTTTTACAGGCTCAAAAACATAGACAGCTTGAACAAGTTAATTTTAAAACTGGAAGTGGAGGCCAACATGTGCTTAAATTAATATTAGTTGAACAGGAATATAATATAGTTCTTAACAAAAATTAAGAAAAACTTCTATAAACAGTGGATATCAAAAAAGTTATGTATGAAACTGGTTACTATGTTAAACTTTGTAGCCTTCTCTCTTTTATCTCATAAATATGATAGTTCTAATATTATATATCAAAGACGAACAAAACAAGAAGTGTTGCGTTTTCTTTTCATTACATCTTTTCTGCTGTTAGAGAACACAGAAAATTGTAGATATATTGAATTTCAAATAGGGCAACTACACACCGCGTCAGCTGAGGGGCAGTTGCTGCAGTTGTCTCTAATAGCCACAACTAATTGCAACAATTGGGCGGGCAGCAAATTACAAAGCAGGTGTGTGTGCCTGCGCTGCTGAGGAGTAAGGAGGGCAGATGAAACATGCCTAATGAGTCACTGTGCTCTGCTGGCTGCACTTCTCATTCGCAGCTCAAAACTTGAATCAATTTGTCAACGTTTCTCCGACTAATTTCCGGAATGCCATCACAAATGGGCGACTAACGGAATGTGCCACGACAGGTGAGGGAAGGGAGGAAGGGAGGGGGAGGAGCGTGCAAGTGCCATGTGAAAAATGGCAAAGTGTCAGAGAAGGAAAGCTTCCCTTAATACTCTCAGGTTGCTCTGCACTCCAGAGGAAAGCTTAAACATTTCGATCATCGTGAGCCTTTTAAACTAATTGAATTTATGTTTTATTAATTACGGCTCAAAGAAGAACAGACCAAACCAAGAGCAGCCCAAACCAGAGCGAAACCAGCACGAATTTCCGGTTCACATACAAAAGCAGCTCGTAAATAAGCGATTATGTTAAAGGACACACACGCACACACTGAGAAAAAAAGCAGGCAAGCGTCCCGCAGCGGCTACGGGCTGCCAGTTCGCATTGTCCACATTCATGCAAAATGTAAGGCTCAAATGCAAACACAACATACACAACTCTTGCTGTTCCCCTACCTCCCTCCCTCCCTGCCCCACACGCACATCCAACACACACACAGAACTCTTCCTACTTCTTGCTTCTAATCCAGACATATGCTACCATTTACTTTTCCCTGCCTAACTGACTAAATATCCCTTTTACACTGAAAAAAATTCCAGTCCTTTCTTGTTATACCTGTTGTCCATAGCTTAGCAGTGTATTATGACTTTTTGCTAACTAAGGCATCTGCCACCTTACACTGCCAACAGTCGAGCCAATACAGTAAATTCTGTTTGTATGAACACCTATATCTCGAAGACCTCAAGACCTTGGGCTACTAAATTTGGTGATAATATGTCTAATTATTCTACACAAAAATAAACAATTTATTATAATAAGGCAACGTCCTGTGCTGCCCCGTAAAAATTTAGGTGTAATTCTTTATAAATTTGGTTGCTAACGTATAATAAACATATCAGTTATTTAAGACTTTCATTTCCATAGCCGGTATATCTCAGTCGAGCATGCTCAACTATAGTTTTCTTACTTGCTTATATAATAAGCTTGTTAAGGTGTTTCGCTTCGAGTGTGGAAACTTTCTATTGAGCTATTAAAAGTGGAATTTACTTTGGTTGCGAGTCTTTTTGCTCATTCCCTGGTTTCCTCCCAGTTCAATTAGCTCTAAAGTAATCTCCTTTTTTTACGCTTGCCATTCCAAAAAGTAGCAGGATAGAGAGAGAGAGAGAGAGAGAGAGAGAGAGAGAAAGAGAAAGAGAGAGTTCTATCCAACTAGTTGCCGCACACTTAACCAAATTGCATTCATTGGAACTGCAAATGGAAATGGAAGTGGACAGCGGAAATGACAGTGGACAGGGAAGAAGAAGTAGAAGTAGGGAAGAGGAAGGGAGTGCTAGCAAACTTTCGAGAGTTGTGCAAAGTTCTTGCTCGGTTCCCCAAAGGCTAAGCTCATGTCACGCCCCCCTTTTTGCTGGTCAAGAGGGCGGACTTTGTTTCGATTAGTTCGATTTTGTTTTTACTCGATTTGCGGCAGGCGGCGGCGACAGCATGCCTCGTGTTGCGCCTCCTCGAAACATTTGCCACAAATTGAATATCAGCTGCCCCTCTCCCCCTCCCATTCCCCATGCAAATTGCGACGCGTTGTGTCCAGCCAAATAGCAAACTGAGACCTCAAGTAGAACGCTCTGTCTACTGCTCCACACACCCTCCTTCCCCACTTTCCCCTGCCTACTAGGCAAATACTTTAATTACTTTTAGTCAGCAGCGTCGCCTTTGGGAGCCGGCAAAGTCCCCAGTCTTACTGCCTGCTGTCTCTCTCTCTCCTCTACCGCGTCTGTCTGACATTTTTAAACGCCCGAGGTGAAATTGAAAAGTTCAACTGCAAAGGGCGCACGATGTCAATGTCCTCTTGCTGCAGACAGCGTCCTGGAAATATTAACAAGTTGACTGTGACCAAATATTTATGCAAAAGGCACTGACACAGCGGAGAAGGGAAGTGCAGAGTGCTGGAGGAGGGGGAAGTGAGAAAAGAAGCCACACTGCGGCGTTGACAGTGTCCAGTGATCAAAAAAGATTAACCCTTAGCCGAACTGCAAGATGCTCTATTAAAATTTAAAGTTATACCTCAAGTATTATAATCAACAACTCGTACTCAATGCAATCTTACTGAAACTAATGGAAAATTTCAATTCTCATTTCCATCTTGTTAATAGTTTTATGTTTTATGACTTTTACGTCATTGCAATATGTTATTTCTCCAGAAATGTAATTTATTTGGCTTTTATTTAAACGATAAGAAAATTTGGAATATTTAAACAGACAGCAGAGCACAGACAACGTACGAATCGCATTTATTAATATTTATTATCTGCAGCATCAGAGCGGTTCCGTCCCTTTATATTTATGATATCTCCAAGTGTGAGGCACACATCCTTCCCACACACAGCGACAAAGCCAACTCGGCAGAGTATAATAAAGTTAACCAAGCTGACACACACAGGCACATATAGAGAGAAGCAGAGGCACAGGAACTGAGGCAGGGACATGTGAGCTCTGTGTGTGGGCGTCAAGTGGCCTGTGGCAAATGTGGTACGCAAAAGGTGAAAGGTTCTCGACAGCACAAAATGTAAAATGCCTTTTACAGAGCAAGAGAGAGAGAGAGGAAGTCAGAGAGAGAGAGAGAGTCAGAGGGGGAGTGGGGAAGAACATAACGAGTGCAAAAAAGGATACAAACCAAAATTTGTCACGCTGAATAAACGCAGCCAGAGCCGAGCTTAAAGTGCGCAGCACATCAGGCAGAGAAAGGGGGAGAGGAGGGGGTGGGGGGAGCACTCTGTCTGCCTCAATAGATTTCACTGCTAAAAGCTTTGACCAGGTTCCGCCCACTGTGCAATCAGAGCGGTAGCAATGCATGTTTCTACCTCCCTCCCTCGCACTTATTTGTCTTTTAGTTTCAAATGACCCCGACCTGATAAACAACAACAAACAAGAAGAGAACAAGAACTGCAACAACCAATGATGAACAACAGTTTCCACTGGCTAGAAGAAGCAAAAGCACCTGACAATTTCCAGCTGAATGACAAGCTGTGTCACTATCTTTCTTCCTCTCTCCCTCCCATTCTCCTTATATATTTCTACAGTGGGCGTGGCACGTGACAAAGCTGCATTGAATGGACTTTAAACAGACTGCAGCTGAACAAAGTCCGCTTGTTTGTCATCCCGTCTGTATGCATGCCAGAGGAATCACATACAATCATCGATTTGTTTCCGAAATTGTTCAAGTTTCAGGCATGTCTTCAGTTGCGACGTTGAACTCTAATTGCAACTGCAGCAATTGCACAAGAAGGCTATTTAATTGCAATACTAAGTAGAGACGGTATTGCAAATGCAAAATAATACAGTACAGCAACGATATGAAGAACAAGAATACACTTTAGACGATCATCTTATTTATGTCTATTATGTGAATATAGTCTTATATACAATGTATTTGAATAGTTGTCTCTCTCTATCAACTCAGTATTTTTCTTTTACTTATTTATTTCTTTTATTCTAGACTTTATTAGATTATAATTATTATTGTAATCATATCATAGCACTACGTAGTCTTATACAGTCATTATTCTACTCATGTTCGTAACTATCTTTTCTAATTCCCATTTAACATTCTTCAAACCTCAAAATTCTCTTCTAGGCACGTTCATTATCCAGTTAACACTGTAAACCAAAGCAACAACAACAACGATGCATATTAACAAACAAGCAGCAGCAACAACAACAAGAACAAAGCTCATTAATTTGCCAGCTAAATCAGAAAATGCAATAAATGTTTAAGACCCGCATGAAGCATGTTTGCATTCCCGTGTGTGTCTCTCTGTGTGTGTGTCTCCGTATGTGTGTCTGCACCCTAGGCAAAGGCACCTCAACTGAAGCGAACCATGTCTGCCAAGGGCGTGGCATGCTTAACACACCGCACCCCACCGCAGCACACCTCCCTCTTACTCCCTACCCCGCCTCATTTTCCCCCTCTACACTGTCTAAGCGCTCTCCTATCCGTCTCACGTAAATGGCAAACGTTGTTCTGTCAACGACTTCTCATCATCATCGCCGTTATCGTCGTCGTCGTCGTCGTTGCCGTATGCTAATTTCCGTGGCCGCTGTTGATGTCTCCGTCTCTGTCTCAGTGTCTCCATGTCTGTGTCTGACGACACTCAATGAATGAGCTCTCGGTGAGTGCATGAATGAGTGCCCGCTTTATAGTACCGAGGCAAGGGGAAGAGGCACTAATGTGAGCTCTGCAAATAGCCGAGCGATAACAAACTTGACGTTGGCTAATTCGCCATATCGAGCTTTATCGGCCTGCATTGCATTCCCCCTTCCCTCTCCTATCTTCCCATCAAAAGTGTGTACTTAGATAACAGTTCTGCCATTATCAAATATGGAGAATGGGGTATGGTTATGCCTGCCCTTTGATCGAACAAATTGTAATCGTAAATGTTAATATCTGATAAAATAAATTTGTGTATACCGTGTGCACAGTGTGATTCATTGTTAGTAGATATCGAAAAAAACACTCTTTCTTAGTCATGCTCCCCCACAATTCTCTTGTTCTTGCCTCTCTTCGTCTTTGCATTCGCCCATAATTTCAATTTTCATGTACTTTTTCCTCTTTTCTTAGCTGAGTTTGCACTTTACCTGCTCATTGTTTCAAATGTGCTGCCTAACTCTCAATCACACTCTTCCTCTCCCCCAACCCTCTTCACACCTTTAAATTTATCACATTTTAAAAGGGGTACAAGGGAGGGAAGGTAGGCGTGGCAATGCGCGTGTTCTCCACTTGCCGTCGGCGGCAACAACGGCGGCTTCCCAAAACGAAACGTGACCATTTGCGCAACGTGCCCGCAATGACAGTGTCATTCTCCGCGTCTCAGTCCCATTCTCACTCCCTCAGTGTCTCAGCTCTCTTCCACCAAAAACAGAAAGAAATAAACGAGCAGAAACAGTTATTAGGGGTACTCGCGACGAATATTTAATACCCTCGCAGATTTCTATGCGAGATTAGTCGATAAAGGAAATACATTATTAATTATTCAATTTGATTTATGAATTTCCTAGTTCTTTCTTTGATTCCTTCTATATAAATGTTTTCGAGTGAGTTATCACTTTCAAATAATTCCAATAATTCTATATTACAGTTACTACACTATACCATGCCTCAACTCTTTGCACTGTTCCAAATTAAGAACTTAATTTGCATAAAGCACAACAATAGAAAGAAGCAAAGAACTCAAGTCCTCAGCTCCTCTGCGTGGTTCAGGGATTTATGTTTTTATTGATATCTCATTTTAGATATTGCAAAGATTTGTCCGAACTTTATTACAGTTCCCCTACAAAAACCACTTTGCAAATAAAACTTATTTCAAATTCAATTAATCGCCCAAGTTCAGATTCAAAATTTGTAAATTCATAACTCAAGTCTAGCCGTAAAAACTTTTACAGAGGAGGATTACACAATACCGTAGACACAGACAGACACACATATATATGGATATATAAAGTACATATAAAGTGGCAACTACTTAGCACAATTTGCACAGCATTCACAGTATCTTCTTGCCACGTTTTACGCCTCGTAGGAAAATTTACTGACGCATTTTGCGGCACTTGAAATTAATAATATGGGAAAAGTCATAACCAGCCATCAATTGGGCGCCCAGTAGGCCATTATTTTAGCTACCCCTCGCCTCCCATCCCTCTGTCGCTGCCTTAGAGATTGTTGCCAATGGATACTTCTTCTTCCATGTAAATTTTCATATATCGATCCATAAGCAAGTGACTGTGGGCGTTGTCGTTGAGAGAGAGCAAGGGTGGGGGAGTGGCAGAAAGAAGGCATGAAAAACACTTGAAGCAGTGCCAATTATTTCATATTTTCCAACAGCAGTAGGAACAGCAGCAGCTGCCGGCAATTTGGCAGCTCCAAGCAACTCTCAAAGTCAAGTGATAACAGGCGATTAGGGAATATGATGCTGTCAAGTGTTAGCTATATAGAGCTATAGATATATACTGTGTATACTTAATTGATACTTGGACTATGCTGGAAAAAGAACTACAAAATATAGAAGAGAGAGACACTTCAATATTTGAAGAGTTTGTTATACTTTAGAATTATTCTGAAGGGAAATATAGAACTCCACTATCTACTTTAATATACATTCTTCAATTATACCCTGCAAATATATTCCCATTTTGCTTTTCAATTTAGTTTCTACTTATCCCATTCAGGTTATGCAACTGGCAACAAAATGCAAACACAATAGTCGAAGGCAGGAATATCAAATGCAGCAGGCAGGGCAGGGCCTGCCTCCAACCTCAGTCAGCCATCAGTTGCCATTGTGTGCACTCCAATTACGGGGCACAAGTTGCAACTGAAGCCGTGTAGCAGCATCAGTTGTAGGCAGAGGCGGAGTCAGTCGGATCAGCAGCACAGACGAGAGAGTTGCAGTCTGATTGTGATAACAAAAACTTAATCAAAAATGTGAAAATAAGCGCATAGACATACATAGATACATATAGATGTACTATATATGTAGGTCGGGCCTAGACAGGTAGGCGGGCGGGTAGGCTGGCGGGCGTTCGCTTGTCCTGGAGATGACGCCCACTTCAGTTGCAATTTCTGCGAAAATAGAAAATTGCATAATTGAAGGATCTACGCTCTGGGGCAGCTCAGCAAAAAGAGAGAGAAAGAATAGAGGGAGGCAGACTGACTGTTTGCACAGCGGTTGCATGCCACAAGCAGCGGCGTCGTCGGAACTAGTTTTCATGAAAATTCTGGCGCTGTTTCCGCCTTTTGGCATTGTTTGCTGAAATATTGGTCAGCGGTTTTTGGGTGAACCAAGCGACGCGACTGCCAAGTGGACATGGACCTTCCTCCAACTGCAACTGCAACTGGACCTGCACCTACTGTGCTTTAGCTACCATTGTTGCATAGTTGTGGGCGTTGCACGTAAAATATTGACACAGTTGCTGCACAACTCCTGATGCTCCTACTGGGAGTGCGCGTCGTCAATTTACGTAAGTTATGCCCTGGCAAACTGCACTCACAGTGAAGTAACTTCACTTTACTCTCCCCTCTCGTGCAAAACTTGATTAACTTTTTGCTGCAATCGCGATGGGGCACACATAAATCAGAGACACTCTAACAACAATAGCAACAAAAACAAAGGGAAGCGCCTCCCTGCGTGAGTTACGTGCTCAACTTTTCAACTGGCAACGCAGCTCGAGCTGCGCTTGACTTCATCATTATCATCAGCTTCTGCTGCTGCTGCTGCTGCTGCTTGAGCTTTGCTCATCAGTCATTCCGTGGTTTGCTGCCGTTCACACATTTGTCTTGGCGGCTCAAGGTCAAGGCTCCCGTGTTGCCCAGCCTCCCCTGACAGCAAACAACAACAAGAAGTGAATGTGAAAAGCTGAGCAAGAAATGCGAGCAAAAGCAAATTCTCATCATCAACTGTCAACATTAGCAAGCTGGAAAAAATGTAAGCAGTGTAGTTGACCTGCTCCTCCTCCTCGTCCTCCTGTTCACTTACCTCCTTCATCAGCTCCACCCCTCAGCTGCCCCTCACCACAACCCTGCGCTGGTCTAATGAAGCGCATTTCCTTGCAAACATTGAACTTGGACAACACGCATTGTGTGGCAGCTACACTGAGAGAGAATTGCAGACTGTTAAGGCAAATCTACAGTTACTTTCACTGTATAACTGCATATGTACCTGCAAGTATATTTATATCTTCATCTGTATGTATATCTATATCTTTATCTGCATCTATAAATGTAACCCTAAACAAGTAGAAGTTAAAATTCTTTAGTTCTCTCACAAATTTCTCTCAGTGCACACACATGTACCTAGTAGCGGGATAGACAGACAAACAGGCCCAGGCCAGACAATGGGCACACCATATAAATTATTAGCTGGGGCCAAAAAGCGTCGCTAAAGACTTTTTATTTGACTTTGTCTCGAGGCGTTTCTTCATTTATTTCATTTCTGCTTGTTGTTCTGCTGCTGTTCTTCTGCTTCCTCTTCTTCTTGTTCGTACTTCATTTTTATCATATTCTTTCACATTCAGATTCATTCATTCCCTCATTGTGTGTGCGTGTGTGTGTGTGTTTGTTGTGTTGTAACTTTTCTTTTGTACCATTTTCTTTCGTATGCTTTCATTTTCTCTATTTAACTTCTGGTATTACTTACATTTTATTGCTTTTTGTTTCTGCTTTGTCCCGTTTGTCGCATTGTTTTCTGTCTATATGTTTACTCTCTCTCTCTCTCTTTCTCTTTCTCGCTCTCTCTGTTTCTATACCTTTTTCCTATCTCTTTCTATGTATCTTCATATCTCTTTCTCCCTTGTGAACTTTATTTCCCTTGTCAGTCTCTGTTTTAATCTTTCTAACTACATCACCATCTTCTGATGTCTATCTCTCTCTATCTCTGTACATTTCTCCCTTCCTCTCTATCAGTTTTACTCTACTTCTCTTTCTTTCTCTTCCTCTCTTTCTGCCATGTCGCTTTTATGGCCAATTTTGATATAAATACAAGTACAGTGAAGCGTCGACAGTGGGATCAGTGGTAGATAAGAAGAATTTGATATCGTATTCGCCTTTTTTTCATTATTTATTATTTTTACTAGTAATTAAACTGATTGTCAGTTGAAAGAAAGACTCCTTATAGAAATACATCATTCTCCTTTACTTGCTCCTCTTTTTCTTCACTAGTGCACACTGTAGCTACATATGCAGTTTAAATATCAGCTTCCATATTGCAAATATGTTTTATGTCATGTGGTATGAAAACTCCATTAGCTAATTGCCTCCACCAAACAAGTTCAATTCTTAAACAAAGTTTATGCTTCGCTCCGCCTCTTCTGCTTCTACTGGGCTTCATCTTTTACGCTTCTCTTAATTTCCCTTGCTATCTCTCTCTATGCCTCTCTCTACCCCTCTTTCATTCTCTCTGGGGGGTCTGGCCCTGTCACAAAGTTTACTTCAAACGCAATTATTTCGCTTAATTGTATTTTTGTGTCTGCTTTTGCCTCCCGTTTTGAAACGTTTTTCTTATTTTTTTTTTTTTTTTTGAGGGGGGGGGGTGTGCGGGGTTGGGGACTTTGGGAATTTCTCCAAGGGGCGCTTTGACAGCAGCTTCTCAAACATTTTCATCACGCTCCACGCAGTGCTGCAGTGTGGAGAACTGTCAGGCTTTATAATTTTAATAATTTCGTCATGTCTCATTCAATTAAAGTCAGTTTAGTGTTTTGCGGTTAACATTCTTTTTTCTTGACTGTTTCTTGATCCACCCCTCAGTTTAGAGAGGAGATATTCTGATTAATTATGCGCAGGCTGTTTATGCAAATTCGCTTTAAGGGTTAATCACTATTTTCACAAGTGCGGCCCAAGCCCCGTTGAGACTACAAGCTAATGCTAATGGGCCTGTTGGTCGGAAGCTAAGCGAACGATAATGCAGGGGATAATCTATTGAGATATTTAGCATATATAAAGAGATATTAACTGGGCTCCCTACACAGATATTTAGCATATATATAGAGACATTAACTAGTTTGGTTTGTGCTTTGTTCTTATCATTACCACAACTTGTAGGGCTTCTCTTTGATCTGCTTCTCTTAATCTTCCCCTATCCAGTTTAGCTTAAAGTCTTTTGAAGACATTTTGAGTCATTCGTTTAATACGCATTTGTTATTGTTTTTTCTCTAGTTTTTTTCTTTTTATTTAACAATTTTATAATTAGGCACAGCTGCCGTTTGCGGCTCTAAATCGATTTTCCATCTGCAGCTGTTTGAAATATAAAATTTACTATTACAACTTTTTTCTTCTGGTCTTCAGTAAAGCGCACTTAATTCACATTTCTCATCCCTTTTTACAGCGGGGTTTGCAAGAGCGAGGAGGGGGGGAGGTTGAATTGGAATTACATATTTTAATGCGAATTTGTTTGCCAGCTGGCAAAGTTTTTGGCTCAACAGCCCCCAACGACTAATGAAATTATGGAGAGCAACAAACGCAAAACTTTTTGTGGAGGAAACCCCACGATGCCTTGCTGGCTCTGCTGCCCTTTTGCCACCTCACTTCCCTTCCCTGTCACAGCTGGGCAGAGAAGGGGAGGGGGGAGAGAGAGGAAGCTACACACAGCAGCCGTTGTAAATAGCTCATTTTACTTGCATAATTTTACAAGTTTTTAATCAACTTGCCGCGGGGCAACGACAATGACAACGACAAAGCCAAACTCGCGGTCAACTTGACTTCTGTGCAACGGTCTCTAGCATCCCGTTTGACACCTCCCAACCCCCTTGTTCCCTCGGGCCCTGCCTAACTGACTGCACCCGCCCAGTTGTATTATAAAATTTGATAGAAAAAGTCAAATGAAAAACACAAATTTGCCAGACTGTGCTTTAGATTCGTTGAATGAGGCAATTTTTATAAGGGCCAAGATTTTGGTAGCACTTGGGGTTGAGATCAATGAGAATATGAACTACATTTACCATGGTACTTTCAGCACATACTGTGGCATTTCTTCTCTCATGCAATTATATTATCTCCAGTATCTTCTCTTTTCTCTTTCTAATCACTGATAAATACTTTTCCCACAGCTTTAACAACATTAGAAACCTGTCTCTCACTTCCCTTTACCTTCTTCTCTCCACTTGCCAGCCCACATTGCGCATGCGCAACGTTTCCCCAGCCTCTTCTTCTACTCTTCTTGCTGCTTGCCACCCTTCATTTCTTGCAAAATATGCGCCTTGCTGAGAGGAAGGGTGCAAGTAAATAATATTTATAAATAAAGTTTGTACCATTGACGATTTTAATATGGCAAATTCTTGGCCCACCAACTCAAAAAGGATGCTGTAATCCGTGGCAAACTTTAGCAGCTTCAGTCGAGGAGGCACAGCAGCTAAAAGGCTTGAGAGATTGGGACTAAGCCCCGCGGCAAAGGGCAAAGTTTTGGCAACGTCATGTAAGCTTACACACACACACATACACATACATTGCTTGGAATCCCGCTTAGACGACAGCCAAATGATGGAAAAATTGGCCAAATAACAAGCTGAAGAGCACAACAACTATAAATAAATACTTCCTTTCTGGAGATGCGAATCAAGGACATGGCAGACAGGCTCAAGACTGAGCCGTTGTGCATCTTTGGCATATCTCCAATTTGTAACTCAAGTAGTTGTCTCTCTACTCGATATACCAAGCAATGAAGAAAAGCCGCATAAAGCAGCACAAAGTTAAAAAAAAGAACGGACAACATTCTTGCCAGCCACAACTTTTATGTCTATTGTAACTAGAAACTAGCGATATAACAATGAAATATAGCAATATAATAACTAATCTGATATGAATTAAAAACTAAAAGAACTGTAAAGGA
This sequence comes from Zaprionus lachaisei, assembly GCA_018901815.1. Classification (NCBI taxonomy): domain Eukaryota; kingdom Metazoa; phylum Arthropoda; class Insecta; order Diptera; family Drosophilidae; genus Zaprionus; species Zaprionus lachaisei. The sequence continues at coordinate 245,691 of JAEIFI010000054.1, forward strand.
GAAGGAAACAGCTACGAAAAGAGAATGGGCAGCACAACACATCCTGCCATCTAAAATGATATCAAAGTGACATAAAAGCAAAGCATTCGCCACGCCCATTGCCCACAATCGCCCCCCAACGTGAACGACAGACAAATGGCATAAAAAGGATGTGACTTTACCTCTTCCTAAGTACAACAAGCAAAAAAAAATATACAGAAAAAAAAAAAGGACTTGGATTACCTTTTTTTTATTTCACATTTGGGATGGCTGCTGATGTTGGGTATGACAACAAGGGGCGTGGCCGCATACACACACTCTGTTATATTGCTGAAAATGCTTTAAAGCCGCGCCAGGCATGGAGCAGTGTAAAGAACAGTCCCTTTTCCATTCCCCTCAATATTTGCACAACTGGGATTTGCGGGCAGTGGGATAAAAGAAACGAACGACGGGTATTTTATTTAAATTTCGTTCATTTTAAGTTGATTTGGCAACTGGATTAGTTAGGGTCAACTGACGTCCCTGCATGGGGTGAAAGGGGGAGGTAACAGAGTGTAGGCTTTGTTGGGCTAGTAAACGGTTCAATTCCCCCGAAGCTAGTTGAGTCGTTCGTTTGATAAGTTTTCTGTAACAAACTAAAAGTCACTTGCAGAACGTTTTGTTGTCGTTGTCGTTGTTGTCAGAGAAAGACAACCGCATTTGCAGGGCAGCAAAATTGTCCACGTCCACGCCCACGCCTAGTTGCAGTAGCAACTCATACTCAACATGGCTCCAATACCTAACCCAACCAAACATAACCTAAACAAACTCGGTCTAACAGAAGAACCCCGCGTGAACCCGTTATTACAACGCGGAATTAGGTCAATGGGTTGCCCAGCCACGTACCAACAGGGCACTACCACACCTCCATCCCCCCCTTCCCTGCCCTACCCCTCTCTTTTACTGCCTCAAGTAAGGGTTGCCATATTGCCAGAATTGCCATCGCTTTTCCTAGAATTTTTCAAATTAAACATTTAAATCTAGCGACGGTTGAAAATGCGTGTTACCAGGTGAACTGTAAACAAGGCCCGCCTTACAGCACCCCTTCCTCTTCCCTTCCTCTTCCTTTCTCTCTCTCTTTGTACTACCAATTTGCATATGGCCGAGGCAAAGGCTGCAGCAGATTCCTTCAGACAAGAGGATCTGTGAAAACGTTTTGTCATGTGTTTACATTGTGTTTTGTTTTGTTTTCGTCTAAACAAAGAGAGGGGTCAAAGAGGGATAGAGTGAGAGGGAGTCTGAGCTGGGGGGACTGTCGCGAAAAATCGGAGTGAGAAACCCCTTAGACATTCTCCTGTTTGCTTTGGTCCCATTCCTTGTCCATTCAATTTCACTTCTATTGTTGGCGCTCTCTCGCTCTCTGTATTTTCTCTCTCTCTTTTCATCTCACTTTGCGTGCTCGTTGAGACGTAACGCAGTTCAAGGCAAAGCTTTTTTGGCCACTTGCCTGCTCTCCTATTCCGCTCTTCCTCCCTTCCTTTCCCCCTGCTGCCTTCTCCCCACTGTTTCAACACGAACTTTAGCCTGACAAAGTTTACATAGTGCGAATGATTGGCGCTGATTTGTTTGTGTTTTGAAGCGCCCAAACAGCAAAGGAAAATTCGGGGAAAACTGTCTAGTTGATGGCTTACTTGCAGAGTGCCAGAGAGGGAGAGTGAAAGAAGAGGGAGGCTGCTTGAATTTTCCTTTATTGCGAAAAGTTTTAAATTTGCCTTTGTGCCTTTTGTATTATTTCATCTACTTTCAATTTAAATGCAGCCAATCTATCAAATTTTCAACTATATTTGAAAAGAAATGAATGCATTTGAATTGGCAATTACAAATGGGCTCTACGGGGAAAGCTACACAATCAGTTACATCCAGACACAGTCCTACACCATCCTACACACTCTACTACTCCTCAGTTTCTTCCTTCGCTTCTACTTGGGCCACTTCAATGCGCTGCTTCAATTTACTACACTTTTTCTGCTTTTCTATTCTCATTTTGTGTATAAAAAAATCACCACAATCCAAGCACCCAGCACCACCCACTTATACACCCTCGTAGTGCTCGTATATTCTTCCCCCATTTCAGTCGAGTGGTTTGCGCCAATTTTTCATGTTTTCATGCGTGTTGCGTGCGCAACAAAAACAAAAACAAAACAACACAACAACAAACTCAACAATGACGACGCTGATTGTAAAAATGTGTAGCTGAATAACAACAACGAACAGTAGCAACAACATCTTGAGCAACAGCAACAACAATGGCAACAATGTGCAGAAAAGTCAAGTGCCTGACTAAGGCAATCATCATATACAGATGTATTAGTGGGCGGCTGTCTGTGTGTGTGCGAGTGTGTGTGTGTGTGCCATATTTCATTGCATAACTGTAACTGTAACTGGCACTTCTTCTTTTTCTTCTATTTCTTATACTTCTTCTTCAGCTTCCTTTAGCTCTTATCCGCGCGCCTTTAAGTAGACTTTGTTTGGCGCCTTTTGGCCCCTTAATGAAAAGCTACTTGGTTACATTGCGCCTACCACACCCACATCCTCACCCACATCCTCACCCACATCCTCTACCACTTCCTCTACTCCTTTCACTCTCCCTCCCTCTCCCTGTGCAATTTATTTGCCATTTCTAGTGCACTGTTTCTGTTTTTTCTGTTTCCTGCCTACGCCTTTTGTTTGCTTCTCTCAAGATTCTCTTTGTTGCCATAGTTCTCTCACTAATTCTCGCCCTTTTGTCCAAATCTAATGATAATTTATGTGCACTCGATAAGTTAGAAACGAGCATTCTCTACCCTCTTTCGACTTGGAATAAAGTTCTTTATGTCTAAGCTTAACTGTACTTGCAGTTGAGTTTTACCAACGCGTAAATTGAAACATTTGAACTTTTGTCAGTTTATTTTGTCGTCGTTCCTCTTCGCTCTGTAAATTGATATTGCCAATAAGTCAAAAGAAGCACAAAAACAACAAAACAACAAAACAACAAAAAAACAAACAACAAACAACGATTGGATGCCGTCGCTGCTGACGGTTTTTGATTAATGAAACGAAATACTCCAATCGCGTGCAATTATTTCAAAGTTCAGCAAATGTCAAAACTAATAGAGGGAAGTGTGAAAAAACAACACACATATCATTATTTATGATCATATTTACATTTAAAATACTAATTTAAAGTGCAAATAACACTAATCTTTGATAAATCATAAACATAAAATATAAAAAGTTAATATTTTATTCGATTAATTGCTTTTCTGGTTTAGCCTTTCAATATTCGCACATAAATATCTCTAAAATATCAGCTCCATTTTTTTTTCAGCTTGTAAAACAAAGAACTCAAAAACTTTGCATATGATTCGCGCTCTGAATGCGGGAGAGAGAGAGAGAGAGGGAGAGTGTGTGTGTGTGTGTAAGCGGGACAGAGAACACGCCTGTTCTGGGTGTATTCATGCTGTGGCATGTGTGTCTGTGTGTGGCATCATCATAAATTCCAGCATGAGTGCAACAAATTCCGCATGTGCAAATAAATAAATGTGCCAAGATTGGAGGGAGAAGGGCACAATATGAAACGGTTAGAGGGCTTAAGGGAGAAGGGAGAGGGAAAGGGAACAACGACGGACATTGGGATTCATGCGCAGTTGGCTTTGGCGCATGACGCATGCAGAACAGAAAAGCAAAAAACAGAAGTCAGCAGAATGCAATACAGATACACTCAACATATGTTCTTGCAGTCACCCACACACACACACACACACACACACACACACACACACACACACACACATACACACTGACACACACCACAACATTCATTCAGTTCATAAGCAAACAGAACCGAATTTCAAAGGGAAATATCTTATTAGATATGCTTCATTTGCTTGACTAATTTCCCCATGGCACAAGTTATGATATAATAATGTTATTAATGTGCATTATTCTAAATAAAACCAGAAATTGTTTTAGAAACATTATAAGTATTTATACACTTTTATATTTATGATATAATAGTGTAATTCATAAGCAATATAACTTGCTAAATAGTATTGATTATAATCTTTTATTTATCATCTTCAAGAACACTTGAAACTAAAACACATTCCCTATGTGCAGCTGTATTTGTGTGCTCATCCATTCTACTCATTGGTAGCTGTATTTCCATTTGTATCTATTGCTTTATCTGTATCTGTATCTTTATCTGTGTAACTGTCTGAATCGCATTCGACACATTTGAGTACACAATGAAATGCAGATGGGTAAACATATAAACATAAACACATAAATATAAACATTCGAGATTGTTATTAATCCGTATAATCAATGCGAGAGAGCGCGTGGCTCGCGTGGTGAATAATCGTTGAAGCTGTGTGTGTGTGTGCTGGAATTTTGAAGAGGGGCAGATGAAGAAAGAGGTGAGTCAAGAACGTAGAAGAATTCCCTCTTTCTTTCTCTCTCTCTCTCTGTGTCAAAACTTCCTTACAACGTTCTGACAGCACAAATGCATTATACTAGGGGATCTTCTTCCGCTTTTAAAGTGCAAGGCCAGATCCCGTTTTTAGTATTTGTCATATTTTGTGCGCAGTGACGACAGCGTCGACGACGACGTCGACTTCAGTTGACACTCGACGGGCAGCAAAATAAACACAAAGAAAGAGAATAAGGGAGACGAGGAAATGGGGAGGGGAGAAAAATCCGCTTGCATATTTACCAGAAGGCAGCAATGGAGCTGCATGCGGAGCAAACAGATGTACAAATGAGTGTACAAAAAGGGGGTGGGGGGGAGGGGAAGGGGCAACCAAAGCGGCTGCACGTGCACTCATGTTGTATATGCAACAGCAACAGCAGCAGAGGCAGCAGCAACAGAAGCCAAGGCAGTAAATGCATCAGGAATCCAAAGCAAAACAAAAGTGGAAGGCGGTGTGGGACCTAAGCACACACACACACGCACTAGCATACAAACATAAATTCTAAATTGCAAACATGCAGTGCGTGTGTGTGCATGCAAGAGAATGAGTGGGAGAGAAAGAAGAGAGGGGAGTAGAACGAGTGTGGAACTCATTCTTTAAAGAATTTTCAACAAAGTGGCGCTTAGTCTATGTGTGTGTGGGTGTGGTTGTCCGATTGGCAGCACTGGCTGCCATTAAATAAGATATGAGGGGGCAGGGGTAAATGCATAAAAGAGTTGAATAATAGTTTAGCCTTACCTTATAAACGTCGCCATAGGTGCCAGAGCCAATTTTCTGTATGAGCTCGTACTCATCCTGTGGATTGCGTCGCGATATGTCCGAGCTGAGCAAATGACTATGAGCGCCGGCCATGACGTCTTCGCGTTGAGAGCAGCGCTGCTTCGACTTCTGCTTCTGCTTCGTCTGCTGCTCCTTCAGTTGTATTTGTTGTGCTTTCAATGCGCCGCCTGCTGCTGCTGCTGCGCTGCTTGGGCGCTGCTTTACTTTGGCCGCTGTTTTATGTTTCTTTTCACGTTTTATTTATTTCAATTTCCTATAATTGTTATCTAGAAAATGTTGTTGCATTTTTTGCTCTTTTGATGGGCTGTTGCTGGGCAATTGCGTAACGTTTAACTATTTGCGTATTTATAGAACTGGAAATTGGATGAAAATCGAAATTAGCTCGCCGTTTACAAAAACAAATAATAGCAAAAAAACAACAAAAACACACGAAGTAGAACATAAGAATCTAAGCGAAATCAAAGCGTACGCGGGGCAACTACAACTACAAAAACAATAGCCAAGAATAATGATAAACGCGACGCGTCGCGGCGGCAGTGACGACGATGACGATGGCGTTGGTGTTGGCGTTGCAGTGCGAGAGAAAGCGAGAGCGGCGCAGCTGAGGCGTCGGCGTCGCGGTCGCAAAAGTGGAAAAACAAGTGGCAGCGCAGCACCAGCGGCGGCGACGAAAAAAATTTGCGCTTTATTTTATTATTACTACTTATTTGTTTCTTTCTTTATTGATGCGTAGTATAATTACACTATAATATGTATATGTTTTATGGTGTCGCTAGATTATTTCTTCTTCTACCTGCACTGCAAGTAGCATAAACAGATGCCAATTGGAAATATATTGCACACACACACACACGCACGCATAGGCGCAACTCACGCACACACACACTACCGACACGACACGGCGACTGGCGACAGACACGGCGGCACAGAGAGCAAACACACACACACACACACGCACAAACAGACACACGCGACAACAACACGAAAACAACGGCAACAACGGCAACGCTGGCTGGCTGTTTTTTTTTTTTTTTTTCTCTTCTTCAGCTTGCTGCCGTATGATTTTTGAGCATGTCGAGGCGTGTCTTTGTCGTACACTCACAACGCAGCATTTGATTTGTTGTTGTTGTTATTGTGGGCTAACATTAGCTGCTTAGCACTCTGCGTTAATGCACTTTTGTTAGTAGAGACACGTGCTCGCGCTCTGGATGATTTTTTTTCACCAATTTTTGTGAATAATTTTTACGCACCACAAGCACAAACACACACACACACGAGCGCGCGACCAACCGACGAGTGCAGCGCGAGAACAAAAAACATATCAACTACAGAGGTACAAGCTAACATTTTACTGCACTGCTAATTAACATTCAGCAGCCACCACCGGGTTTGTTTGTACTCAAATGGCAATGTTAGATATACACTGGAATAGGCAGTGGTCAGTAATTGCAGCTGGCGACAACAAATTAGTATTTATTTGTACAATAAGAATAAGAGTAGACACTGACTGTCTGATTTTAATGGCTTCATATTACAGCTGTTGCAAAAGCCGCTGTTAACTCAAATTGGCACTGTAAACGACAATCGGTTTGCGATAGCGTTGCCACTTGTGTTGAAACCAAAGTGCGACCCATCGAGTAACCCATCTCCCGCAATAATTTGAAAACACATTTGTCGATTTATCGGTAATTTGTATTCAAAAATGTTTATTATTTCGGTATTTTGTACAATTACTATTTGTGATGGTATAAAAAAATTCAAAATTCCATTAGATTCCGTTGTTGTTGTAGACGCATTTAAAACAAAACCAAAATATTGCACTTGTGTATAAAATAAATAACATAATTTATAATATAAATTTAGTTTAGTTTAGTTTTAAGATTCTCATAAACAAACACACGAACGTATGTGCGCATTATTTTCTTGTTCAGAATATTCATTCGTATTCTTTGCCGACTTTTCGCTTAAGGGTTAATAATGCAAACTAGTAGTATATAAAATTATTATTTCGATTCGTAGTGCTCTGTAGAAGTAGAAGTTCTTTACAATTTCCTAATGCTGCGATCCCCCGCAGCTGAGTTAAGTTTCGTTCTGTGGAAAGAAGATGGAAATTATTAGAAATAAGAATAAAATTAAAACATTTTCGAAAAAAAGTAGAACATAAAACAAAACGATATGCAGGCGGCGCAAAGCAAAATATTCCAATTAATTTCAATTACAGAAATTTCGAATGAAACTAAACTGAGTTAAACGTATATTATTAGCTGTCATGCGATCTTTGTGGGTTATTTCGTGTGGCTTTTATACCGAAGTGACAAGAAACTGTTGAGGAACTCCATATGGCTTACCCGTTTTCCTAAGTTATAAAGCTATATCTTGAAATTGACGAACGGGAACCTAAATACCTCCTGATCAAGTACATATAGTATATTTGAACACTTTGCGCCTGGCGTCAAAATTACAAAATCCTTTTGCTTTTATATTATTTATTGTTTATTGTGCGCTTAATTTATTGTTCATTAGGCATCCTGTTTCCATGATTACGGTATTTGTGACATTTTTAATGGTTTTTGGTTTGTTTTAGTTTATTTATGTGGTGGATTGTTGTTTTTGTAGTTGTTGTGAAATAGAAAAACATCAAATTAGGTTAGAAATTTGTTTGAAATGATAATTCAGTGCGAAGTATTATATGTGTGTGTGTGTATGTGTGGGTGTGTGTGTCTGTTAACAGATTGTATAACGGTTAATAGTTAAAGTAGTAAAAGCCAGCGCAAGCGTTAGTATGGTCACACTGAATATAACGGGCGCAAAGCGTGCAAAGTATTTCGAAAATATATTTAATAATTTTGCAATTCTGACGCCAAAGCTCAAACAGAAGAAAGAGACGCAAAATAGTTATTGATATTGTTTATACCCAATTAAATTGCATAAAATAATAAATATTAAACTGCATTTAGCGGACAAATATAATGAATAAATAGATAGATAGTGTATTGGTTTTAATTTAAATATATATAAATATATCTGTGTATATAGTATAGTAGATTCTTTTCATCAGTTAACTAGATTCAAATCTCGCTCTGTGAGTACCGGATATGAGGTTCTACGTTTTGCATTTTTCGGGGCGGGGAGGAAGGAGTTCGGGAATTTTGTTTATTTATGTTTTTGTGTATTTTTTGTGTGTGTGTGAAAAGAGAAAAAATAAAATAAATATATTAAATTAGTTATGTAAATATTAGGGCCGACAACCAAAAGAAATTATGATGAATTAATGGAAACAAGTGAAATCATAATTCGAATCAAATCGAAAATTGGCTAAATAAATCACAATCCACAGAATTTGAACTTACAGTTCCATGGAGAGTACTGTGGGATTGGGACACGCCTGTGGCGCCCGTATATGACATTGCTTGTGACAGATCAGCTGACAGTCGCGGCACTCGTAGCCCTGTTTGCCCGGTCGTCTGGGTATGGACTTCATGCAGATGGAGCACTGCAGGCCACTGCTGTAATTCGAGAATAATGTACTAGGTCAGTGCTGTCAACTGTTTAATGAAAAATGCTGTTTATGACTGAAAGGAAAGGGAAAAGAACCGACAATTTTCTGAAAAATCCGTTTTTCATATAACATTGGTGGCTTGATAAAAGGTAACAGCTGGCTTACAGTAATCTGTTATTAATTGGAAGTCTGCTATAATTTGCAGTCTGTTATTAATTAGCAGATTTCTATGTTGTCATAACAGGCGGATGGTCACTGTAATGTTATGCATACAGTGGTGGTCAGAAAAAGGACGCAGCAGTCGATTTGAATGTTGAAAAGTCTATCTTTGGTTCATGAGTAGTAAGTGTAAACTGTTTTAACTGTCTTAACTATATTTTAAAGATTGTACAGACCTATTCTGTAATATTTGGATAAATTCCCAATCCTACTTGCAGACAGTTTACTGTACTCACCCGCTCAAATGCTTGGCAATGAAGGTGTGATCGTTGTAGATGTGCAACTTGGTGCCCTTGCGTCGCCAGCGCGGTCTCTGTGCAATGGCCAGCGGCACAATGAAATGCCTAATCAAAAGAATAAAGTATTATTAATGAATCAGAATAAGGGACATTATTATGCAGGCAACACTGTACACTCACCGCTTGACACCATTCTCAACGGTCTCCAGGACCAATGTGGACGCTTCGTGTACGTAGGTCTTATTGCTCGCCGAGGAGAAACCTGAGATGGCCGAAGATTCTGAAATTGAAGAGCGTCGTGAGTGGTCGGTGATGGGTGAGCCTATGCCCATGCGGGGTCCTGTTTTAAATGATGTTGTTGTTGTTGGTAGTGGTGTTACATATATTTATATATATTTGTGTGTATTTTTGTTGTAGTATAATATATCCATAGCCGATAAGCGTGGCCATATTTAGTTTTTGTTTTTTAGAGCGAGATAGAGATACACACAAAACACCCGATAGACCCGAAATTGTTGCAACCAATCAAATAATTATTTGCAAATATTGTTGAATATGGCACATATGGAAATAAGAAAAAAGAAAATTCCAATGAAAATCATAAATAAGGTGTAGAAAAATATGTACGTAAGTTTAAGTATTTTCAAATATATATCGCATAAATTGAGATAAGTTTTTGTTTTGTGGTTTTTGTGTGTGTGTGTTTTGGTGTAGGCAAAAGTGTGAGAAACCCATTAAAACATTTACATACATAAATTGCAGACAATATAATGATACATATACATATAAATATTTGATATATTGGTAGAAGTACATACAGATAAGATTTGTGTTTGAAACAGATTTAGGTTAGCGTTGAAAATGGGAATAGAAAGAGTAGAACAAAGAAATGCATAAAGATACAGATAGAACATTTGGAATGCGACATTGATGCCAGTGAATATTGAGTATATATAGATCTATATATATATATATATGTATATATATATCTATATATGCTCTTATCTAGAGGTGCTAAACAAAGGACTTAATGCAGTTGAAGAAATGTTTGAAAATGTTCTGATTTGAATATGTTATGATACATTGTTGAATCAGAATGGAATTTGAACTGATAAAAATGAAAAAAACTATTGCTCTGTCTATCGATAGTAAGAATACCGTTTAAACAGTCCAGTACCCGTTGCATATAGTTTTTATCGCTTTAATAAATCCAATTGGGCGATAGTTTCACTGTACACCAACTTGATCATAGTTTTGTTGAAACAGCATTGAAAATATGTCGATATAATCGAATGTTTATCGACTGATAAACACTTAACTAACTCATTATACAATACTATCGGAATACTATCGATGGTACAAAATCAGCTCGTCTCGCTTGACTAAACTAGTTTACAAAATTTCGATTATATATAAAAATATTATAATTTTTATACAAAAATTCGAAGCGTTAGATGTGTGCGCCTGTGTGTGAAAGTATGTGTGTGCTGTGCTGGTGGTGTTGACGGGAATGTGCGGTGTGGTGTGAATGTCTGTTCGAGGGGGTAATTACCAAGTGAATTGCTTTTAGACAGAGTTGCACGATCGACAGATAATGAACGGGAAGATTCACCATTGAGGGTTCCTTGGTTGGTTCTAGTGAGTCCTGCTGTTGTTGTGGCTATTGTTGTATTGGCTGATTGTGATTTATGGTTGTTATTGGGCTGATCAGCCGATAGGGTACGTGTCTTGGAGCGGCTTAGCCGTTTCTTGAGGGTGCCAAAGAAATTACGTTTTTTGCTCCGTCCACGATCGTCCAGCTCGAGTCCAGATTGCTGCTGCTGCGACGATTGCAGTGGCGACAATTGTCCGGCATAGGAAAGACCAGCGGCGCCTCCGTTGCGTGTCAGACTGTTTGAGTTGTAGCCACCTCCGCTGCCGTTTGTCTGTCCGGTGAGATTGTTGCTCCCATTGAGGCTATAGTTGTTATGATACCCACTGCCATTGGGCGATGAGGCGGCATTGGGCTGGCCAAACTGCTAAGGGGAGGCCAAAGGAAACGGAAACGAAAACGGAAATTAGTCGAAAATCGATTGAAAATGGGAACTCAATTGAACAGAACTTCATGCTTCATGCTCGTACTCACTCACTCTCATTATATCTGCCTCTCTGTTACTCACCTCGGTTGTGCTCTCCTCGTTGAGATTACCGTTACCTGTTTCGTTCGGCGATTCACTGTCGACCTGATCGGCCGTCGTGATCTTATCGGCTGCCTCTGCTACAGCGACAGCTGCAGCGGCAGCAGCTTCGTTGGCCGCCCGCTCGAAAGCCTGCGCGACGGCCTGATCGAGCTCTGTAGGCGATGATGGCGTTGTCTCGATGATCTCGATCTTGCCGTCTTTATTCATCTCGACCTGGTGTGGCACGAGTGACGATGGCGGAGGTGGGCGTGGTTAGAGAAGCGCAGGGTTAGGCAAAACGATCAATAAACAGAACAAGAAACAATTTGTTTTTTAGATTAGCTCAACTCAGACGCTACATTTGAGTGCTGCGAGACTATCGATAGGCGAAGGTAATGTATCGACTAATATTTGAGACTTGCTAACTAGTTAAAGCTAAGGTATCTACAGAGATATCGATAAAACGATAGTAATCATAACGAACATCGTATTAAACGCGACATATTGCAATCCGTCTTATCGATATCAGCCAGTGTTCGCTATTACTACAACTATCGAGTATAATATTGATATTAAATAGTACAACGATGACTTGCAGTATGTTTTAATCGATATCAATTGATGTTGGCACATATCGATAGTATGACAGCACTCCACATATGTATGTATGGATGTTTGTAGACATAGCTACGTGAAGAGATTAGAGACAAGTCAAGATCGAACCAAAAAGTAACTGAAAACGGGAAATGGAAAACTTCTCGATAAATTACCTTATATGTATTTGGACTGCTCGAGTTCTGTGCAGGAAATGAAATGAAAAATAAGGTAAAAACATAAAAAAAAAAGAAGAAAAAGAATAATGGAATTTGAAAGAAAGGAAAAGGAAATGCACTGATTGCAGATGACATTCTTCCTTCGACATCACTTACCCGCTGCACGCTGTGGATGATGAGGGTGCTCTTGCTTGGTTGACCGCCAGTCGAACCAGACAACGCGCCATCCTGCAGAGCACGCACAGCAGCATCAGCCAAATCGGCACCATTGCGTATGTGCTCATTAATAGCTGGCGTACTGAGACGCAGTGCCTCCTTCAGGCGATTGGGGCGAGCACCTGCAGGAATTTCAGCACCCTCGATGAATACAAAGTCCACAGTGATGGCACCCGCCACGGGCTGCGTCTCATAGGGGCGTGGCTGCAGTGGCAGCAATTGTGTCGATGCTGGTCCCACGGCCAATTCATCAATGCCCACCAAACCGAGACCTAGAAACTTGGGCGGATCCGATGCAATTACTGGACGGTCATAGACCTCAAACAGGATTTCGGCAGACTGTGGGGAGAGTTCGCTGTGAAAGGAGCATAACAGATTAGATAAGGCTACATAGGATAACGGATAACTATCTCTAACTTTACTTACAATAGGAAATGTTCATCCCAATAGGGTTGGCTGCCACGTTGGACGCCCGTTTGATTCTTCTGCGCCGGTTCGTCCATTTCGATGACCACATACGGATCATGAGCATCCTTCAGTCCCTCGCCCTTGACAATCTTCACGAGCAGACGACGACCGGAGATCATGTGCTGGGAATCACCACGTAAGATGCCCCCGCCCAGACCGTGCTCCATGTTGTGCTGTGTGGTTGTTGTCGTTGTTGTTGTTGTTGTTGTTGTTGTTGTTGTTGTTGATGATGCATGCAATGAGCGAGTGAACAATGTGGAATGCAATTAACAGATTTCAACAGCAACTCGAAGAGAACTTTAAAAATATATTTCAACTATTTCTATTTATGCAGCTCATGAAATTCGCCTTTATTCGAACAGGAAGAAAGGAAAGGGCAAGGGGTAGGAGGGGAGTGAAATAACATAATAATATTCCTTGATTTCTTTACAAATGATAATAATATTGAAAGTATTGATTGCCCTGCAACGGAGACAGAGAGAGAGAGAGAAAGAAAGAAATCGTTTACTTTGAAATGGAAATGTGCTGAACTCTTGAGGAACTTGAAAACTTGAGACTGAGGCGAAAGTCGGGCGAATTTCATAAGAAAGTTGAGACAGTGTGATAAGCTGCTAAACTACGGCAAGTACTATCGTACGAAAATATCGTATACTATCGTATGACACTAAAATGTGTCAAGCTTTGCAACTATTGCAAATATTGTAGAACTAAATGGAAATGGGAATGGGAATACAACATACTAAACGATAGTACAGCCGATAGTTTGGCAGCTCTAGCAGATATACAGAAGACATATAGAGACATAGAGAGAGAGAGAGACGATATATATACATTGTATATATGTTTGTTTGGTGTGGCGTTAGAACAATGAGCAGTGTTTGTTGTCTGTGTGGCGAGAAAGAGAGAGAGAGAGAAATAGAAACCGAGAGAAGAGGGCCAACAGCTGAGAATTGTGTAAGTGTGTGTGTTGGATGATGAGGAAAAGATACTCAATACACACACACACACACACACACACGCACACATAAATACAGACAGAGATACAGACACGAATAGAGCCAGAGCAACTGAGACGCTCTCATTGGTCTACACGCTCACCGCCAGCGAATCATAATGTACGGGATAGATTACAGGCAGATCCAATGGCTCCACCTCGGCCCTTGGGCAGGTGGAGTAGATAGAGAAGTCCACCGGGTAGATGGTGTCACGCAGTGCTGCCGTCAGTATGTCGCTAATAACCGTCTGCAATTGCTGCTCATCCTGATCCATGGCCTTGATGGCGCCCACCGAGTTCATGGCAATGCGCACCTGTAAAACAGATATACAACATATTAGTATATATAGTGCAATATATCTGACGGCTTAAGGCGATTGTCTGGCACAGCACAATCTGTCTATTGCCATCTATGGTAACTTACGTCCGGATAACCATCGACACGCATCTCACCCTTGAGCGTATTGTAGTTCATGGGAATGGACATGCGTGCACGGAATCGCGACACGGTAACCTTATAATGCGATGTCTCCACCTTGCCCGACTTCTGCCTGAAGGTCTTCACCTGCAGCACTGGCATTGCGTCACAGTCAAAGGTGATGAGCTGCGGGATTGGATGGGGTAATTAAACGAGGGGAGGTTCACTCAACGACGTTGATTAATGATGCAATCCACACGTTCACTTACCATTTCGGCGGGATTGTGCTCCTCGCAATTGCAGAAGATGTTGTTCAGCCCTGGGGCGGGACTGTCGGGCAGCACACGAACCACTTCCACAGCGACACCATGCTACAAAATAAGTGAAACAAATGTGTGAATACTCTAGAAACGAAAGCAAACTCATTAAGGGAGTATACGCCATGAGCTTGATGCGAATGTGCTCTACAAGACTGCAGCTTCTTTCTAAGAGGCAATTGTTATTATTATTATTATTTAAAAAGGGAGTCTCCCAGCAGAAAAGGGGCGGGGCACTGCGACCAAGAGGGTCTTTTGTACCTATAATGCTCTCCCTATCTATCCCGGCTCTTAATTAAAGAATACATTAATCTAGTTCCGTGGAATTGTAAGTTATGTCCAAGCAATTCATGTTTTACGATCAATGTTTAGCTATTCCAAACTAACTGTATATATACTTTTGATATTTCTTATCTTCATACATTCTACGGCTCTTAATCTTTATAAAGTACTTCTATATATGTGCATTTCCTAGAATTCCCGGTAGCACTCATAACTCTACTGCACGTCTACAGTTGTTATACCTTGCTTGATTCTTTCGCAATTTCGGGATCTCAGTGCCTTAGCTGCCAAGAACTTACTTATAGCCAGTTTCACTGCCTCCCCCTTCCCCCCCTCTCTCTCTCTCTCTCTATTTCTTTCACTCATATTACGTAAGCAACAATTATAAAGAAGTAGTTCATAAAATCGCGATCCGAAACAAGTCATAAAATGACGAGAACCTGCGAGAATGACTAACTGGCATGAACTCGACTCATACTCATATTCACACTCATATACTACACACTCACACTCACACATTCATGCGGGTAAACAAAATGCTGACCTTGGCCTACGACTCGGCGCGTAAAAGGCGATAAAGAAAAAATAAAAAGTCTAAGCTCAAAACGCGTTTCGATGCCGGTTACGGCTGAGCGATTCGACAAGTAGAGAAGGGAATTGAGCTGGAGGAACATGGAGCGAGGGGAACACAGCAACAATTTCAAGTTGAAAGTCGCGGTCCAAGCTAAGAACAGAGTTCAATGCACGCCGTCTAATGACATCACAACTAGGTGACAGAATGGAACAAAGAATGAAACTGGAATTGGAACTGGCAACCGGCAACTGGTAAATGGTGAATGGGTGTGGATGTTGATGATGATGTCGTCGTAGATGATGTCAAAGTCAAAATAGCTTGCACTGATGTCATTGCCAGACTCACCTCCTCGACAGATTTGCGCAGTGTATCGTTGATGGCAATCACCCAGGACATGAGCAGCTCGTTGACAATGACCAGATCGCTGTAGAGCCAGCGGAACACTTGGCTCGTCCAGGTGACGGAACTCTGAGAAAGATGAACGACTCATTAGCAAAGAAAGTTCTTCATTGAGATCTCCTTTCATCATTTTACTCACTGTTTCGGGTCCCACAACATTTGAGGGCGGTGGCACGTAGCGTTTCTTGCGATTCTCCGGTCCCGTTGAGCTTTGACGCACCATACGACGACGTGGTCCAGCGACAGCACCAGCACCACCAATTGGCGATGCCGTTGAACGTCCACGGCCCCCTGAGCCAGCACCACCGACTGGTGCAGCTTTCGAAAGATCATCGACTTTAGATTTTGTGGCCAGCAAATCGCGTGGCTCGGATAAACGTTTCTCGGTCTTGCCACCGGCACCAGACACGGCACCACTGCCACCAGGTGCCACACTGCTCTGGCGACTGTTGCTCGCACTTGCCGGATTCGTTGCACCCTTGTTGAGATACTTCTGGTAGAGCAGCTTGCACAGCCAGACGGAGAAAAGGGCCAGCACGGCCCACAGAAATATGAACATGGCTAGGGAGTCCATTGTTAAGTCACCAAGTCCCTCGAACGAACAGATATAGTCATCGATTTGATCTGCTAGATCCATAGTTTAGTGACGCAGCCAATAAAGAACATCGTTCCGATATTAAAGACTGCAAAGAGAGTTGAACATAATGGTAGTTTGGTAAGAGTTTTTCCATTAAGTATTATTCATATTGAGAGAACTAAGAAATCTTCTAAACCTGTTCAACTAGGCGGGGAAATAATATAACTTTACCAATCTCTAACTCTTCCAACTGGTTTGTCTCTTTGTTTTAAGTTTAACAACTTAACAGATTTATAAATATTACTTGATAGTTAAAGTCGTTCAAGCCTATCAAAAAACCTATTGAATTTTGTGGCTCGCACAATCGTAAAACAGGAAATCTTAACGAAACCATCGATTTCAATTTCCAGTTTTACTGGGTATTCAAGCGCGTATTCCTATTCAAATTAATCCGGTTTCACGTTCCGCTAGAAGAATTCAATCGCTAATCTATATAATCATTAAAATGTAATTCTTTTGATTTCCGTTTCCGGTAAAAATTTAAAATACTAATTCAGTTTTGTTTTGTTACTATAAAATTATGCGATAGTCAGTGATAATACGATAGTAATTGTATACGATATGGAAACAGTTGGCCCATATATTTCGACTATATAGTAATCGAGTGCACACACACACACATTTAATGGTGTATTCGTAACACAACAACAATGGCCACTGGCTCTGGGATCACTCTCTCTCTCTCTTTCTCTTTGTCTAGCACCAGTTCTATTTATAGATCCCGAAAATAATTTTCATTAGAAAATATGAAGAAAAAAACACTTACAAAAATCAAATATATTTTTCACAATGCACACACACATACACGAAAATTGGGTTAGCAAATCGTTTTCGAAAACTAAATTGTTAATATTGTTACAATTCTTTATATTTATTTATTTTGATATTTATTTTGTTTTTTGTAACTAAAAGGAAAAAGCACGGCAAAATAAGAAGAGGAAAAAACTGAAAAACTCAAAGAAAAATTGTAACGCTCGAAAAGCAAAGCGAAATGAAACTGAACACAATTCGCAGGGCCCCAAGCATAACGCATTTTCTGTGTATCTCTGGCAATCTTTCCAATCTTTCGCTCATCTGAGAAATGTTCTCAGATAATAATGTATCTAAGAACAGAAGAAACAAGAACTAAACAAAAGTCTTGTATGCGCCGAAGCACACAGCTTGCAAAGAGCAAGAGAGAGAGTGTCCAAGAGAATAAGCTAGAGAAAAAAGGGGAAAGAGAGAGAAAAATAAAGAGAGAGAGAGAGAGAGAGGAGAGAGAGCGAGAGTGGCGTCAATGTTCGCGCTGGAGTTGTGTTGGGCTGGCGAACTATTGACGTCATTGTTTTTGTTTTTATTGGGGTCACGACGTGTTCGAAAATAAAAGACAGAACACGCCAAAAACAGAAAAGAAACTAAACAACGCAAGATAGAGATGAGTTTTTTCGAGGGGAAATGATAGAACTGCAAATACTCTAACTGTACTAAGTGTATTATCATGAGAGTATATCCTGATTCGAGCCCTGGCTGACAATTTATTGCATGCTTATTTACAGATTGCTTGCCATCCCCCTCTTGTCGTGCAAGTTAAACAATACTAAGCTCATGTCTTCCCGACTGTGTGACGAACTTAATCATGCATTCGTTATACCCTCTTTCCCACCTGACAAAGCAAAACTGTACACACACAAACGAATAAATAATTTTCCTGTGAGATGACGTAAACCTTTGATGATGTCGGATTTGGGCCAATGCAAACAGTTTGCGATTGATTTTACAATTTTTGGGCAACGGCTTTCAGTTTCAGTTAATCGTTTAAGGTATTTTTATGTAGTAGATATAGACATAGATATAGATATAGATAGACATATATATATAGTATAAAATGCGATTACTTTTGGCAAAGTTATGATAGAGAAATGTCAAGCAAAAGGGAATGTTTTAAATACATATTGTTTGGATGCAGCATCAAACTATATTTCAAATTATGAATAAAATTCCATAGCGCAACTATAATCCCATGATATCTGTATAATATGCACTTTAAACATACCTAGTTTAACCTGATAGTAATTTAGAAGGTGTAAACAATCGCTGCACTTGCCAAACTTCAGTCTGCATATTTCCTCTTATCCCCCACTTGGCACTTGTTGCACTTAATATTTTAATTTGCCTTTCGATTTTCTTATTGTTTTTCTTGTTGTACAAAATTGAATTTCATTTAAAACATTGGCAAACGCTGCGAGGCTACACTGGCAAGAAATCGGCCAAAATCGGCAGTTGGCTGTCCAGCTGTTGACCTTTTTTTATAGTTTCCAAAACAATATAAATATATATGTATGTATATCTATTTAGTATAATCATATATCTTTTGAAATTTGTTTACCAGAAGGTTGTTGTTCTTTCTACACTGTGCAAAAAAAACAAAGAACGTTTGCCAGTTGCCATTGTGCATACAAACTTTCGATGTGTATTCACACACATCTGGAATCTGTTTTATGTCATTTGCAAATACAATGCTTGCTCTTCAACTAGAATCGCTTGGGCAGAAATCTCAGTACCGCACGCATTGTAAGACAGTCAAACTTTGCGTCTCTAAATATAATAGATGCCCACACACACACACACACACACACACACACACACACACTCACATACACACTCACACATACATACACATGCACAGTGAAGCTGTATTATATATATGTTTCTGTGGTTGTTGCTCTTGCGCTATTCTTACTGCGCCGTTGACTTTGACTTGGCTTGGCGCGTTTTCCTCCCCGGCTATGGTGGCGTCTATTGACCCCACAGTGCAGGCAAGAGTGGTAGCTACAGTGGAAGGGGAGGAGGGGGGCATACTGGCGCGAGAGCAACAAGTATTCGTGGGTATTTTTAAGCATTCGACTAGAACAAAAGGCGCTGCCTTAACTCATCTGCCCTCTCTCTCTCTCTCCCCATCTTCTTCTCACGCAGAGGCCGTTGCCAAGGGGGCGTTGAGGTTGGCACGCCCCAATGGCTGTGTACAATTGTTAATAAAGCGAAGCAACAAGCAACAACAACAACAACAGCAACAAATGTTCTTCATTGTTTCTATGCTGTGTAATTGACAGCACACAAAATACCCACTGCACAGTGGAACCAGAACGTGAACTTAGTGCGCGTCATTAAGAACCCTTCGACAGCGTGTAAATGGTGTCAGAGCATTCTCTGCATCGCTTTCTAATTAACTGAACTAGTTTTGCATTCTCTTTTAGTTTAACGGCTCTACCCACGTTGGGCGCCAAAGGGGGCGTGCCCTTAAGCTGCCTAACTGTTAAACAAAGGTTTACAATCAGCACATTTCATGTGATTTCGATTCAAATTCCAATTTAACCGCATTGCGTCATCTGATTATAAGAAAATCATGACTGAAGCTGAGGTCTAGAGGTGGCAAAATCTCTACTAAGGAATAACAAAGACAAGCTGATACGCTTTCTAAATATTTTACTTTCTCTTCGATGAATATTAGTTAAATTCTTATACTCCATTCATGATGAAACTGTTATACCCTGCGATAGTGTGTACAGCTATTGTAAATATGGCAAAGTGCAGGCGTTTGCAACTTTCGATAAATACTACTTAAAACAAATAACTCATTGAGTTCAGATGCGTAGCTATAATGTTTATTCAGCATCGATTTGCTTTGCTTTGGCTAATGCTAAAACAACCGCAAAGCCCCGTCAGTAGTACACTCAGCTTCCCGTTCTTAGCTATCCAGCTCACCCTTTCGTTATTCTTTCTCCCTTGCACTTCACAAGGCCCGCATAAGGTTCAATAAAAAAGTACTTGAAATATCGTTAATGTGTTTAATTGAGTTGCAAGCAATATATCCACACAATGAGGCGGACGTGATACGAGTCTTAATGGTCCAATTGATGCTTATCGCTAGCAAAGAAAATGTTAATTGCGATAGACCGTAGCTTGAATACGCTGCCTACTGTGCAAGAACATAAAAGTAGTCGATATAGTCGATCGATTCCATTACAAATAACAACTATGCATGTAATTTAAAAGACTGTATATGGGATTATTGAAAAGAAACTCATTGCGCGGAGAATTATTCCTAAATGAACAATTGAAATGTGATCTATTTTATATCAGCAATATCATCTAAGAAGACACATTCAAGCTGTTACCTATGTTACCTCTTGTTTGTGTTGAGGTACTCCAAAAAGAATACGCTAAATGATTCATTCAAAACGAAAGCGATATTGCTTGATTACCTTATCTCTTATCGGTCAAAGTGCCATCGAGTTTGCCCAGTAAATACACAGAACGTGCTGATAAATGCATTAACAAAAGCCTCATTTATTTAATGGGTCAATAATGTGCGATGAAAAGAGTATTTGCCGGCAGCGGCAGGCACCTGCTGATGTCATTTCAATAAATATCAATATTTGCATATATATATATTGTACATATATACACTCAATGGCAATTGATAAGGCGTCCGGCTGTCTCTCTATATGTCTGCCAGGAACAACTAAATTAGCTAGCATTAATACGACTGTCTAGTTTTTTTTAATCCCATTCAAGTGGCAATAGTTCTTATCTGCATAATAATACCCTGCACTTATCAGAGACTTTGAAATTATAACAACAAATTGCAGGGCGATGTCAACTTCGGAAATAGTTAATTATTATCGTCATGCGAAGTTTACATTTGTTGAATGTATGATTTATATAGCTTTGACCTTTGACTGGCAATTGATCAAGTGGCACAGTAGTCGCTTGATATTGTACATGTTCAGTGATGTCTGTGATCTCTTCATGTTTCATGTGCTTCAATTTGATTTTTATTAAAAATAATTAATTTGATTTTGTATTTTTACATAGATATTTTCTTGTTTTTTCAATATCAAAACTCTATCAATGTAAAAATGAACTTTTTTATCATCACAAACACATTGTATACATCAAATTGTCAATCTTTAATTAAATTTGTGATTCTCCTAATATATTTTGAAGCATTTCAAATACTCATTATGGAGTGCACACTGTGTTTTATTAATGAAGCGAGTTGTTTGCAATTTAATGAAGCTTTCTCGTTTTTTGGGGCTGTCAAAATTGTTTTGTCATCATCATCAACAACAATAACAACAACATTATTATCAACGCATCATTCTCATTAGACAGCCGGAAATGGTGAGTGAATTTAGAGTTAACGTATTACGCGGCGTATGCGCATTATATAGACTTAACTAAACGACACTGACGCATTACGCATACGCACAGCTGCCGCACAATTACTGCAACAGTTGCAACACATACACAGCTTTCTCACACTGACACACACTCTCTCTATGTTACTCTTTGCAGCGTGTTATGAATTAAGAAAGCCCATAAAACGTTACAAATTTTCTTGGAATTTTAACTACCTCCATCTGTTTTAGTTTACACACCGTACACGACACAAGTTCAAGTTGTGCAAAGTTCAGCTGTTTCTTCACACACACACACACGCACACACAGAAAGATACAGCATTCATGTTGTCAAACCTTTCGACTTTGCCACAACACGCCAGTTGTAACTAGTTTTACTGCTATCTCTCTCTCCCCTATCCCTCAGAACTACCAATTACACTGGTTTACAGTTAACATGAACCTTAGACCGTAAGATATCACACTTAATGGGCTTATGAACGCCATTAAATTGCTGCAATTTACCAGTTTTATAATTGCATATCACGTTGAAGACTTGTATAAAAGTTAAGATATCTTGGCAGTTCTATATATATATATATATATCCGACATTGTTTTGCTGCATAGTGTTATTGATTCTCTGGCTAGGACAACTCACAGTTGGGACTGTATTCAATTTAATCGATTTACGCATAACAAAGAGACAGTCCCAGCCCCTGAATGTAAATAAGTCGCAAAAGCTGCGACAATTCTGTTCTGTTAAAGGGTTAAAGAGTTAAGGGTTGAGATTTGCGTCGATTCTACTCATGGCCAAGCTCAGCCAGGCCCCCAAGCCCCCCTTCGGCTTCTTTGCTACCAAAAAATTGCTTAGCAAACAGTTTGTACTGCTGGTATTTACCAAACAATTTGTTGGCCACTGTGCACAGTGTACACTGTGATCTGTCTGTCTGTCAGTGCCCTGTGCCCGTGTTTAACTAGCCACATATGCTTTGCGTCTTGGAGGTAGTTGAACTCTGCGTAAATGTTTTGACCACGTTGCGCGGGGCAACTTGCTGGCAGGAGAAGCACATGAATAATTAGGTCTGTCTAACGGTTACAATTTAATTAATTAATTACTTGTTTAGTGGAAAACCTTCGAAAGCACATTTAATTAATAATAATTAAAATACAACTTTGCAGAAAGTCTCACTCCAAGAGAGAAGAGAGAGAGAGAGAGTGAGAGAGAGAGAGCTGCGCAAGAGCTTTACAGAGCGACAGTTACGCGTGGGGGTTGTCAAAGGGCGTGTGCAAGAGGGGCCAGGCGTCAATGGAAGCCTCTGCCTTTAAATTTACAGCCCCCCCTCTCTCTCTCGCTCTTTTACTCACCCCGTCTGTCGTGACACACATTTTTCGCCATAAATGCAGGCAAAGGGGATGAGATTTTCCTGCTGACAATGCCTGCCACCCACCGTGTGTAAGTGTGTGTGTTTGTGTGTAAGACAAGCTTTCCAGCTGACATTTGAGTCAATGAGAAAGCTGCTGTTAAAGTAAGAAAGGAAGAGAAAGGGTAAATGGGCGGGCTGCAATACCGTTTAGTGTAACAACTCACGCACTCGCAAACGGATTATTGGGGTAGTTAAATCACTTTGTTGTCCGGAACAACAAATTGCACGACTAGCAGTTTAGCTACATATATGTATAATAAATATAAATACATCAACACATATAAGCCTAAAATATTCTCTACTCATGAGATACTTTTCCTGTATTAATTAACATATATTATCGCACAACTGTCAGCTGTACCACCCTGTTTTTACACGTATACCATCCATTTGACCTACTTCCCTTGTCTATAGGGTATAATAGAAGGAAAAAAAAAAACACACCCAACAGGCTCTGGGCGCACCCAACCAGTCCCAGCCCCAGACCCAGCCCCAGACCCAGACCCAAGCTCAACTTCTACAGACTCTTGAGGGTTGTTTTTTTCTACGCATAATTTACTCACCATCATTTTTATTCAGCAACGACGACGACGACGTCATTCATGGTTCATTTGTTGTTGTTGTTTATATTATTTTTGTTTTGTGAAACAGGAATTTGCGTTGTATTATAACAATAAATTAAGACGTAGAAATTGTTGTTTTTTGTGTGATTTTTTCAATTATTTTGATAGGAATAGAAAAAGAAATACATTTAATATACTTTTAATATTTAATCGGAATATCAATAGTACTATCGTAGCGAGCTATATACAAGGCTTAGGATCACTTTATGCCATATTATAGTATTCTTTTCCTTATTCTAGCATATTAAACACAGTTCGACAAAGTTGTTTGCCTGCTGCGATAGTTAAAGTGCTCAAAGCCGATGTGTTCATATGTATTTTGCATTATTCATGTATTGATTAGTAACACATGTAAGCAATCCAAATATTGTATGTGCGTGTGTGTGTGCGTTATTCATATGTACATGTATGTGTGTGTGTGCTGCACGTGAAAGTATGCCAAATTTTTTTTTTTGGGCAAGCCAAATTTGGTAACAAGCCCCACAAAGCAACAAAAAAAATCAATGAATAGTAAACAGTGGAACAAATGAGGAAACCGTGGGGAAGGGGGAAGGAAGGGGAACATATGTATGTTATGTTGGAAACTCGGTAAAGAGTTCAAAGAGTATAGATAATAAATGAAAACATTCAAAATTTGCATAGTTCGCAAGGCAAACTCTACTCACACTTGCAGGGAGGGTGCTATTTCAACGTTGACTTTAACAATATATTCAGGTATATTTACAATCAACTTTTACACTTGGTAAAAAGATAACGAAATTTGTTCTAACTACGTTTCTTGAACTCGAACCAAAACGTTGTCGTTTATTTTCCAATTGCATAAAAATAACGTCGTTTAGTTTAATGTAGAATTTTTTAAAATGATCTCTGATTGAACGGACTTTTGAGCAATTTCGACGGGGGAAATGAATCCTCTATTATATTATATTGTTGTATATCGTAGTGATTGTTGTTGCTTTTAGTTTCTTTCTCAGACGTTTTGTTTTTTTTTATTGACGTGTGATGAATTTTACAAAAATCGTAAAATTAACTAAAAGAGACAAGCCGAAATTAGTTTAATTGCTTTTTTGTTTTAAGGTTGAGATTTTTGTTGGTTTTTTTGTTGTTTTTTAGTAAACGTTTGTTCGAACTAGTCGCTGACATTGTTTCAACATTTTGTTCATGTTATTTCAATGTCGCCCAGCGCTGATAAACATTCAAATTTGGGTTTGCTTTTTTGTAGCGTCAGTGTATCGCAGATAGAGATGAGCGCGTAGGCAGGCGGGCGCGAAACACGAAACACAAAAAGAGGTACGACAAATGAAGAGAGAATTTCGCTTTTTGTATGTTTTATCTTGTCTACGATATTTTGGAATGTCAAATTCAAGATTATAATATATACAATCAATACAATATTTAGTAAATACGAATAAAACGCGAGTTCAATACATGTGCGCACTCGTGTCACGACTCTGAGCCCGCATCGAGTTCAACTCTAATCGCACAAACACAGGCAAAGTAACATACACTTGCACACATGCATGTGTGTGTCTGTGTACTTTTGTTTTGGCCTCCACGTTTGTAGGCTACACTTGGCTAACATCCGAATCTAAAGCCAGGCCGCAAACAACAACAGTTCATTGAGAACAGCATGCGCAAGCATCTGCGTGTCTATGTGTGTGTGTGTGTGTGTAAGTGCTTGTGTATGTGTGGTGTACTTCTTATTTGTTTGCCCAGTTTTATTATTTGACAGTTTGCAGATGTGTAGGACACTGTTAAGTACTCAAACACATACACACTCAAACCGACACCGACACGTATCTGCATGCAAAAGTATTTTTATTATATTTATGCATTTGCAAATTTTTATTTTATTTTTTCGCAGTGCTTTCAAATATTTTGATTCTCTACATATTTTGTCTGTTGCTGCCAAATTTTAACCGTATAACCAACTAGCAAAGAGACACGCACACAATCGCGCTGTTGTTATTGTTGTTATTATTGTTACTGCTGGTTTTGTTTTTGCATTGTCTTTTTTTCTTTTCCTTTTCTTGTATTTGCTTCTTAATAGGTTTGCCGCTGTTTTATTCTGGTCCAAACACAAACACACACGCACGCACGCACACACAAATGCACACGCACACGCAATACAGGCGTAAAAGCTTTAGTTCCAATGGGATTATTTAGCAATTATATATATATATATATATATATATCTGCGCAACACTCGTCATGTTATTTATTATAATTCTTTCGTTTTGGCACTTTATATTTATTTCAGATTTATGTGTGTGGACTTTTTAAATTTAGTACAAAATTTGTCAGTTGCGCTCGTACCACCCGTTCGCGCTCAGCTGTCCAATAAGACTAACAGCTCTTGAGTTACGATTCGATAACGATAAATGGCAGCAGTAGTTCCATCTCGAACTAGTTCTCTGCGGCATTAAAACCATTTTGAGCTGAACGAACTTAAATTATACACCTAAAAGCTGATTGCTATGTAAATTGCGCAGTAAATTTAAAACTAGCTCTAGTGAAAATTATCATAGAAAGATAATTTTAAATAGAATTCCAAGTGCACCAAAGAAATAAAACAAATATTAATTTTTTTTACATACAAACGATTGTTGTTTATTTCACTTTACGTTCTTTTGAATATGCTTATACGCATTATTTTCCGTATCTGTTTCTGTTTACCATTTCTGCTTCCAGTGCGTGTCCGCTTATAACTTATGCCGCTTATATTTAGTTCTAAATGAATCCGTTGCTGATTTTCTTCTTTTAATTATTTTGATCTCAAGTCAAGTTTTGAATGCTGCTGCTGTCGTGTGACGCCGAGGCTTATTTGTTATATTTTCTTGTTATGTAATTTTGTTGGTGTTGTTACTCTTGTTGTTGTATATTGAATATTTTTGTTGATTTTCATTCGTTACTCTATTCCATTCATTGTATATAGGTGTATAATATGTATATATTAAATTTAATACATCAAAATTGTTTACGCTCGCCCCAAAACTGCATAGAACTTGTTTAATATATTCCCGATGTTCTTTGAAATAGTTTGAGTTTGTTCTTCTTCTCTTTTAATTCTTTTTGCAGTTGCGGCCAATGCAAAGATCATATATAAAAATACAAAAATCATAACATTCACATATACACTGCCCATATACATATAGAACTAGGATTAAATATATAATATTTATATATATATGTATATATATTGTATATCTAAATCGACGTTACCTTGCACAATCAATATATCAAAAATTATTCAATATTTAAAATTAATGTCCATCATTGTTGTATAAATAAATGTTATAGACTTAATAAACAATTTCGCATTTTGCATTTTTCCATTATCTTTATCTTTATGTAATGCCTTATGAACTAAACTCATCGTCAGCATTAACTGACGCGATTTCGTATTCTCATATTTCATATACCATATATATGTATGTATATGTATCATTGTTTATCGTTTATCATATTCGTATGTTTCATTCAAGTTTGTTGTATAAATTTCACTATTTAGTCTTAATCGTATATGGAAGTTGAAATTGGTACTCGAATATGTTTCAGGATCAACTAGGAAAACAATTTGTGTGTATCTCTAACGGAGGAGAGAGGAGGTGTACAATATAGACCGGCTACTTTGCTATTTATATGTTTCGTTATCTTTCCCTTTATCTTTATCTTTATCGTTTATCGTTTATTGTTATTGTTATGTTTTATCTTTACTTTAATTAGCAGCAGTCAGTTTGTTGTTGTTGTTGTTAGCTTTCGTAATACTTGTGGCATTCAAAAAGTCTGCCTATTTAGAATATCAATATCTGTCGTACTTGTGTGTATATATCTATATAGAGAAAGTCATATATGTATAATATATGTATATTACGCTAATGCTGTCAAAAAAGTGCTGAACACCAGATTCAATTCCGATTTGAACAGTTTTGAAGACATTTTTGCTTGAGTAAATTTCTGATTTTCTCTCGATTTCAATTTCGATTTGTCGTCTTGTGTGTTTTGTATTTTGTTTTTGTTTGTAATGAGATCGTGACTTAGGATCGTGAAGTGTTTATGTGCTGCCAGGGGGAGGCAATAAAATGCAAGAAATCAAACCCGATTCGATATAGTTCCCAGACTGGGGGAAGGAAATGCTGAGTTCTCTTGAGAATGCACTAGTGTGCCTCTATTATAATTCTATATACTGCGTCTGTGTGTGTGTATACGTATATGATTTCTTTTACAGTATTATATCATCCTTAGAATAGTTTTGATGCATGTGTTAAAATTGTTTCCGTTTTTTGTTTATTTTATTTAGTTTTTTTTTTTTTTTGCCTTTTGTTTTTATGTTAATTATTATGAGCTTTTGATTTTTTTGTTTTTCTTGTTCCTTTTTTTGGTAAAGCGAAACTAAAAATGCACTTGAAAACAGTACGAAAGATGTGACGAAGAGGGAGGGAGAGAGAGTAAAAGACTACAATGGGCAAACACAGAGCAAAAAGGAGACATTGCATTTTGTTGTTGTTCACATTTAAAATTTTTTTCTTTTTTTATACTTATGTAAAAATAATGTACAATTGTAAAATTACATATTTAAATTGTTGTTTTTTTGCTTTTCTCGCACGAAAATGAATTTTTCTTATTCTTTTTGTTGTTTACAGTTTGCGTAACTTAGAAATCGATTAGAATTACATTTATTATTTTGACTAAAAGTTCCTTGTGGTTGTAAAAAGCTGATATATATTTATGTATATATAAATTTGCGTACATGCTCTCATGCGTGTAAGCAATACAATTATGTACTATATAGTAAGATCTATATATATTTATATATATTATTTTTGTGTGTATGTAGGTTTGTATATGCTTGTAAATACTCATTACGATAGGCGCAGTTTAGCAAATATTCAATTGAAATACATTTAAAATACATATATGATGAGTTTGTATATATAACATATACATATATACCGTATGTAGATATAAATATATATATATATTTCAAAGTCCACACATTTAAATATCTGATGCGCCTGCTCTCCAACTCAGTTCGTGATACGTGGTGTGCCCTCTTTCCATCCAGGCTAGTTTCCGTATTTTGATCTATCTACGATTAAACTCCGATTTGATAGCTGAGGGACAGAAGAATAAGATTTAGTTTAGGATTTGACAGATGAGTTAGGTTAGCTCACCGTCTATAATTTCGTTTTTGACTTTCTGTATTTCCAATCGCATCTCACGCACAATCTCAGCCTTCAGTGTGTCCAGATCGCTGTTGGACAGCGCCAGTGACAGACCATCGCCATTAACCTGCTGACAGAGAGAGAGAGAGAGAGAGAGAGAGAGAGAGAGAAAAAGGGGAGGATTAGTTATATAGATGACTGCAAAGCTACACATGCGGCGCACCTTGAGTATGGTCTCCTCGCTAGCGCTGCCGAAACGCTTGCGCATGGGACGTGGCGACTCGCCGCCGCTGTTCGTTGTATTCGGCCCATTGCCGGAATTGCCATTGGCACTGCCATGAGCATTAGATGCGTTGCCACCACTGCTGCAGTTGCCGCCGCCGCTGAGCTTGTGCGGCAATGTGTTTGACTTCTCCCACGGTCGTTGCTTTACCTCCGGCTCCGGATCAGGCTAAGGCAGAGAAAATATTTAGTTTTGTTCAGGTTTAAATGATTTATCTATCTTCTGCTAACCTCCTTCTTTTCGGCCTGCGCACGACGCCTGGCCAGCGTCTTGGCCATCTCGTCCATCATAGAGGCCATGCCATTGGAACTGCGGCCAATGGTGCCGTAATTGCCGCTGCCGCCGCTGGAAGTGCTGCTGCCGCTGTTCTCCGGTGCAGACGTTGTGGACTGTGGAAGGAAGTTGCTTAATTTAGTTGAATTAATCAGTTATATTTTCCTCCAACACTCACCTTATTCTTTTTGAGCTTGAACTGCTGCAGCTGCGAGGCCAGCGAACCCATGAGATCGGCCTGTGGATCATCCTTCTTGCCCGCACCGCCTGCACCCAGGCCGGGCGGCGGTGGTGGTGGCGGTGGTGCGCCAGGACCGCCAGGAGCACCCGGTGGACCTGGCGGTCCACCGCCCATTACCGGTGGCGCTGGTGGTGCCGGTGGCTGTGGTGGCGCCGGAGCACCGCCATTGAACATCTGTGGTGGCGCCGGTGGTGGTGGACCACCACCAAATGTAGGCGGTGGTGGTGGTGGCGCCGGCGCAGCCACTTGTCCCCCAGGTCCGCCGCCAGTGCTGCTCATTCGATTGAGTGGCGGCGGCATGGGCACACCACCAACAGGCGGCTGCTGTTGTTGTTGATGCTGCTGCTGCTGCTGCTGCTGCATCATGGGCGGCGCTAATGGCACCTGACCATAGGGATTCTCAGCCACCTGCTGTCCGCCATTATGCTGCCCGTAGGCGGCAGGGGGCAGACCCGGCGCCTGTGGCGGCTGTGATTGCATCAGCTGGGGTTGACTGGCATAGACAACGCTATTCGAACTGCTCGAGCTGGGTATGTGACCCACTTGTGGCTGAGTGGCCCCATAGATGGGCCCGCCTCCGTTCTGATGCACTGGCGGCATCGGCATCGGCGGCTGCTGCTGTTGCTGTTGCTGTGTCGGGTATTGGTGTAGATTGAGATTGGGATTAGAGTTTGAGAGCACATAGTGGGGCTGCTGGTACTGCTGGTACATGGTGGATCATGGTGGATCATGGTGGTGGTGGTGTTGGACGGTTGGACGATTATGTTTTATTTGAGCGGGTTTAAAACGTTGGATTCAATTTGGTGGTGGTGGTGGTTTAGAATTGTAAGCCAATTTATGCGGTTCGGAATGAAATGAAACAGAAAGAGGAAACGAGGCAACATAAGCAAAGCTTGGATCAACGATGGCCGGCAGAAGACTCACCTGAGATGGCGCATAGCCACTCTGCAACTGTTGCTGCTGTGCGGCATAAATGGGTTGCTGCTGTGACTGCTGCTGCTGCTGTTGTTGGTACTGCGGCTGTTGCTGTTGTTGCGGCTGCTGCTGCTGTGTCTGGCCGGGAGCAGGCGGTATCTGCATTTGTGAATTGACCTGCTGTGGCAGCCCATTGGACGTTGGCCCGTTGGCGGTGGGTCCGTATTGTGATGCAAGCTGTTGTTGCTGCTGCTGCTGTTGCTGTTGCTGCTGCTGCGGTTGTGGCGCCGGTGGTGCGCTGAGGGAATTCCTTTATTTGTGAGCAAATTTCGAAGAAAAACGATCGATCGATTGTTGTGTGGGTTAGAGAATACATGAAGTTATGACAAGTGAGACACAAAGACAGTGTAAGAGAGCAGTGTGTGTGAGAGAGAGTGTGAGCAAGCGTTAAAGTGAGTACAGTGAGTAGGGAGTATAGTGAGAAGTGAGTAGAGTAAGTAGTGAGTGGAGTAAGTAGTGAGTGGAGTAAGTAGTGAATAGAGTTAGCAGGGAGTATATATAGTAAGTAGTATGTATAATTAGTAAAGAGTAATTATAGTAAGTAGTGTGTGGAGTAAGTAGTGAGTAAAGTGAGTAATGAGTGATGGGAATAGTGAGTGAAGTGAGTAGAAAGTAACTGAAGTTATGAGTAAGTAGTAGCAGAGTAAGTAAAGAGCAGTGGGTACGATGGTTAGTTAATACACTAAGTAGTGAAAAAACTTAGAAAAGAGTACAGTAAGTACTGACTACAGTATGTACTGACTACAGTAAGTACTGACTACAGTGAGTGAGTTTAGCATAGTGATTGATGAGCGAAATGAAATTAAATGCGATTGGTTTTCATCGCCATCGTCGTCCTGTACACACCTGCTTGTGCGATGATGTCCCTGCGGCGTTGGCGGACTCTGTGGTATGTTATTCTGATTTGTCTGCGAGGTGGGCGTCTGTGCCGATGGCGTTATGTGGCCACCAATGCCGTTATTCTGTCGCAATATTGCCGCATCCTCGCTGGTCATTGTGCGATAACCCATGTCCTCCTCATAGCCATTGCCATTGGTTGGCAGCCCAGCTGGATTGTTGGCCACGCGACCGCTAAGCACCTGACGAATGAAATGAAGGACAGATTAGTAATTGAATGAAATGCAGAAGAGTAGTCTGTTCCTTACCTCCAGGGCATGCATCATGGCGCGTGCAAAGTTCTCCGCATCGCTCTGGCTGGAAAAATTGAGACCGTAAACATATTTGGAGTCGCGCCACTGATGAAATGTGGCTGTGGCCTGATTATATTTGAGTCCCTTCAGTATGGAGCAATTGATAACGACCTCATGATCCTGCAGCTTACGTCCAACGACACGGAATGTGTTGTTCTGTTGATGATGATAGATTTGCACCTTACTGAGGCCCGATGAGCTGCCCGATGGCACCCATTTCTTTTGATTGTCGTCGTACACCATGACAGAGGCGCGGGCGCTTATAATGCTTTGTTCGCTGCAAGGAAAAAGGAAACAGGGAATCAGCTAAAGATATACATGAGATGATATATACATAAACATGTAGGATAGCGGCTGCTTAACAATCATAGATAGCAGTCATTTGTAATTATCGAGCACATTAATGAAGCCAACTAATGACTTCTCAATTCTTTCCTCCGTTCAGTTCTCACTTGGAATTCTGCACAAGACAAAGACCCTAGGAAAACCTGCCTAAGGGGACAGGGGGATTTTCCTAGGAAAGTCGTCGAACGGAAAGCAAAGCATCATTAGATGATTAATTCCGACTCACTGGACGACAAGTCAGTGAGTTCTTCTTCAACTCTATGGCTCTTCTGCTCTCTTTACACCAGTCTCGGCTTTCACACGATTGACTAAGTGCACTGATCTTCCAGCGCGCTCTTACCCTCTACCTCTTCCTCTTTGTCTCTCTGTGGAAGCTGCAACAGGAAATGCAATGCATTTCTTGTACTCTGTAAGAATTGCACACCTGTCACGCAGTCGTCAGACCGATTAAATAATTCTAATGAACTTTTGCGCAACCTTTAACATTTTTCCCTTTTTCCCCACACCTTTTTGTCAAAGCGAGAAAAGTAAACACTTGGAAAAATGCTAGAAACATGACGTCGCAATGAGAACACACACTCAACGAGAGCTTTATGTGTGTCTCTCTGTGTCTGTATGTTTGTGTATGTGTTACTGGGCAAAATACATAATGACAGCCGCAAAAACGAGTTGCAGATCTACGTCTCCATCTCCCTCTCTCTCCCCCCCCATTGAGTGTAGAATTCTCGCGTCTTGGCCTGGCCAAAAGTTGAGTAGTTTTGCACTTAAATGGAGCTCGACAGCCAAGCACAGCCAAGCAAATGCACAGCGAGGAGAAACACAGAGGGAGGAGAGTGGAGGCACCTCACAGCCAGTCCACACACAGCTGTGCGGCCTTATATAACCAAAGCAATGTGTGTTGCTGCTGTTGCCTGCCAGCTCGCCTGCCTTACAGCACACCAACTGGCCTAGCATTAATATTATTGGGGTTTTTCATTATTGTCTGTTGACTTCGTGGAACGAAAGTGAAGTTTATCTAGGTGGACTTATAAAATTTGCCACAGATTAAGCGGAGCTGCAGGAGCTAGCCAACGGGCAACGAGTGCGAATTGCGTTGGACAGGCGTATAAATGCGACTGCATACAGTGATCACTTGCTAAGCAGAATACTGAGATTCAAGGCGCAAGTTTTAACAACATATGATCTGGATATAGATCTTTATACTGCTTTAAATGTTCCCCTTTCTTTTTAAACGTGGTTTGTGTCGATTCTTAATTCTAAATAAGTTTTTATATTCTTTCCTTATAAATTTTATAAAATTCTAATTTTCTGTGCATCTAAATTTGATATATGATTTAAATTTATCCTTGTATCTAAGTACGAAGTAGGTTTATGTGTTTTAAAGTTATTGTGCCCTTAAATTCTTTCTAAATTCATCACAGAAATATGTTTTTAGATTGTCAAACTATCATCAGTACGTAATCCAACACAATCTTCATTATATTATATTAAATGATTAAATGATAAATATTATATAAAATGAGTGTTTAATTTTATGCAACTTGTCAACTGCTTGCTTTTAACATCTTTAAATATCTCAGAGACTCTCTCGAATTATACCAATTTATTGTATTCCGTTCCTTCCCATAGTTATTTACTATATTCTACTTGTTTCTCACAAATCTTCTATATTTGCACCTCACAAATCTTATCTCAACTATTTAAAGTTAAAGAAATTTCATTATTTATTAATAACAAAGTGCCAAGTGGTTGTGCCTAATGAGTTTGGAGACGAATGCAGATTACAGATTACATTCCATGCCAAAACAGGCGTTGGAAGACTTCATTAGAGCACGGCGCACTTCAGTGGCAGGTGAAATTTGAAATTTTCCTTCATTTTCTTTTCAATTTTCATTTTCATTTCGCTTTTTTTTTTCTTGTGAATCAATTCGTGCGTTAAGTTTAATGCAGATTTTCCAACACGAAGGTAGATTTTTCCCATTTTTAATTGGCGTTAAATTGAAGTGCAGTTAAGCTGAATAATGACAGGGGTGGGGAGGCGATGAATAAGGTGAGAGGGGGGATGATAATGAGAAGGTGAATAGCAGGTGCTCCATAAAGAAAAGGGGCAAAAAAGCCGATGGTAATTTGATTTCACATCGATTTCAAAGATGAATTAAATCACGTATCGTATTCAAAGGGGAATTGAAGTCAGAAGGATGAGAAGAATAAGAAGAACGAGAAGAAGTAACAGCAGCAGGAGCAGCTGAAGAAGGAGACACAAGAGAACAAATATGAAAACATACGTAAAACACAATTTATCTTTGACCGAATTATGACGACGCTGGGGAATGCGTTGTATGTGTTGTTGCTGTTGTTGTTGTTGTTGCTGCTGCTGCAGTTGTAGTGTCTGCTGGTGTTGTTGTTGTTGTTGTTGTTTCATCAGCAAAGAATGATGTATGTTGCTATAGAGATGCGGCTGTGTTGCATTGGTGGCTGTAGAACGCGTTGCTCTAATTGAAAACGACATAGAACTGGCAAGTCTGGAGGAGACAGCAACTGTGGGGGCAGAGACTGGGGCAGGGGTCAGGGGCGGCGGCGGTGGGGACTGGGGCAAGGGGTACGACGCACTTGCGCAATGTGGAAAACAAAGCAGACGTTGATGGGGACGATGATGATGATGCTGCTGATGAAGGGGAGCAGGAAAAAGAGGAGCGGGAGGCAGAGATTGAAACTGAGACAGCTGGGGTCGCTGAAGTTGCTATGCAGACGGTGTCGGATGATGTTGATGATGATGCTGCTAATGATGATGATGCTGATGATGATGAACCTGATGATGATGACGATGGAGCATCGCTGCGTCTGCTATGCAAGGCTACAGCAGCAGCACCTACCACACCTACGCCAGATGTTACGTACAAGGGCTGATCGTTGTTGCTGTTGTTGTTGTTGGTCTGCTGTGTCCAGGTGGGCGACTCATAGATCACCGTGGGCGTGGCAACTGAACCTCCCTGCTTGGCAACCTTGGGCAATTGCAGCACCAATTGTTCGTGCTCGTGATACGGACGCAGCTGGCGCAACTGCAGCAATTCCTGCTGCTGCAAATGATGGTACATGGGATGGCGATAGTCCAGCAGATCTAGCTCCTGCAGCTCCTCAATGCTATAGTAATCATTGCCCTTAGCCGACGATTTGTTGTACATGCTCTGACTGCGCTTTATCAGCAGTTGCTGCTGTTGCTGCTGCTCCGGCTGCAACTGTTGCTGCTGGTGCTGCAGATGCAGTTGGAGCTGTTGCTGCTGCTGTTGGCTGGGCTGAAATTCACACATGGCAGCTGGAGTTGGATGATGATAGGCTAGAATGGGTCCAGCAACGGCGGCACTTCCATTGGATTTCTTGCTCGTAAACGACGTTTTGGCATAAAGTTTCTTCATGGCCATTAACTGCTGGTAAACATTTGCAGAGGCGGCCGAAATAAACACAAGCACAACCACAAACACACACAGACACAGACGAGTAGACAGACGCGCACACACGCAAATGGAGTCGCGATCCCACGATCAAAAGCAAATGGAAGTTGTCTCTTATGCTTCTTCTACTTCGTCAATGTCTTCGTATTTGTCTAGAGGGTCGCGCGCTTGCTGCGATCGAAATCGAACCTCGATTGAGACTGAACAAGCCAAACGGGTCTCAGCTGCGACGAGGCTCAAGAAAGACTGAAACGGGAGAGCAAGAGAGCGCCCCAAAGCACTCAGAGAGAGTAAACAGAGAGAGAGGGAGAGCACAAGAGAACGACGATCAGCGCCAGGTTGAGCCGAGTGAAGTCGGCAACGCTTCGGCGGCTTGAAGAATTGGGCTAAGAAGCTAAAACAGTTTTTTCCACTACCCAAGATAATAAATGTAATGAGAAAAAAACTGAAGAGCCGCCGCCAAGTGCAGCAAGTGCCTCTCTCTCTCTCTCCCTTTCTGTGGGTTTATAATCGAGCATTATATGCCTTTTCCAAAGACAATTAAATAATGCAAAAGGCCGCAGCGAAAGGGTGCCCAATTGAAGAACGATTAAGAATGATAAAAGAGGTTGAGAAAAGAACTTAAAGATCTCTACAGAACGAGCCAAGATCTACGCAGCTGTCTCTATCTGTCTGTGCTCCTCTCCACAATAAAATAATGAGTCGAGCTACCTTAAAGATTTGTTTTGTATCTTTCCGTTCATAAACGCACTCCGAATCTCTGAGAAATCAACTCTGTCAGTTACTCATGGCTGTCAATTTAAACAGTACAACAGTTCTATT
Source organism: Zaprionus lachaisei (assembly GCA_018901815.1). Lineage (NCBI taxonomy): Eukaryota > Metazoa > Arthropoda > Insecta > Diptera > Drosophilidae > Zaprionus > Zaprionus lachaisei. Next base: position 282,085 of record JAEIFI010000054.1, read on the forward strand.
CCTAACGTACTGTAGGCTGTGTGTGCGATAATTACTTAAGAAACGAGCTCAATAATTTATATTTGCCCCGCAGGGGCAAAGGGGGTAGTATAGAAACAACTACACAGCTTGTGGCATGCTATGAAAAATTCATATAAATATTTAAGTTCAACTTGGAGTGAAAAAATAAGGAGACAGACAGAGTTGAAGTCTTTTTTTCGCTGCTGTAAAGTTCTTGAGCGTACATTTCCAATTAACATTGTATTTGTCTATTGTGAATGTTGTTGTTGTTGCTGTTGCTGAAGTAGTTGTTGCTGCTGCTGCTGTTACAGCTCGTTATAATGCGGCAAGTCTGGTTTTTAATGCCGTCTGATTTGAGCTACGATTATCGTCGTGCAGCTTAATGGCTTTGTCAGAATGGGCTGGACCAGTAATGCTCGAACCTGAACTCATAGCGGGTCTCTCTCTCTGTAGCTTTCAAGTCAAAAGTCAGTTCAATGGATCGCGCAGATCGTGTGCTGCGGCTTAAATGATTTGGCAATTTTTATCCCCCACTTCTGTTTTTTGGCTATTGGTTTTTTTTTTTTAGCTTGTCGGAGTGCAGAGCAATTAAAAATGCTCAGGTAACAATAAAATGAGGTTAAAGGCACACAGTAAACGGGGGGACAGCAAGAGACAGGGAGAGAGAGAGAGGGGAGAGAAAGAGATAAACTGTCAGAGAAAGGCAAGTGGGGCAGCTGCGAAAGGAATTGTCAGGAAATGCTCAAAGTTCCTTTCGTATTCATTAAATGATTCATAATAAACAGAACGAGAAACGGGAGATGAGAAATGAGACAGAAAGGAAATGAAAGACAGTCAGAGGAAAAGAAAATACCGTAAAGTATGCTATAAGTGATTCATGTTATACTTAATGCTAATAACCCTTACATAAAGTAAGCCGAAACTTCTATAAAACATTAAACTCAGCAATTTACCTATTAAAGTTGACTCTGTTTTTTTTTCCAAAAAAAATTTGATTAATGCACTCGATAAGTAAAGAAGTTTCAATTAGACTGAGTAGGGGAAAGAGGGGGAAAATCTCTTCGTAGCGCACTTCAAATCAATTAAATGAAAATTATTTAAAAGTTTCCTCCCCAATTACGCACTTCACTGCGCAATTGGAGCAGTGGTAGACAGAGTGAGAGATAGAGTATGAATGAGACAGATAGAGAGTTATGTATATAGAGAGGTAGCTAGTCAGTTGTCTGTTGCATAGTCTACTTTGAGGCATACCTTGCTAGCATCAATTGCAATATGCAAAATGCCTCCAATCCCCGTGCCGTCTCGGCTGCAGTTGTCGGACAAATGTTTCCCATCGTGCTGCGCGAATAAAACTGTTGGAAAAGCATAACGCGTTCAGTTTAAAGCTCAACGGGAATTTTTCCCGCACCTTGCGACACATTTAATGATGACACACCCAAAAGGCAAAACACACAAAAAAAAAAAAAAACAAAATGAATCCCAAGTTGACTGCGCTTCTGTTTCGCATATACATATAAGGTGTATTTCTATACATTATACATATTTTTTTTTAATATAGTGTATATAGTTGTTGTGCTTTTCGCTTATGAATCAGTTATAGAGGGACAACAAAAGACCTGACTTAGCAGGAACCACAGCCGGATGGGCCACACCCCAATGTCAAAATAGTCCAAACAAATTATGCGTATTAACCAAAAAGTAAAGTCCCTCAGGCTGAACTCAGGATGGACTGGGATGGGCTGGGTCAGCTGGCCAGCCTACTTCTTGTGACTGTTCTCCTGTTTCTGTTTCTTCCTGACAATAAATTACACTGATGACCCATAAATTTTGACTTAGTCGAACATGTCTATTTTTGGAGCAGGTGTGCTAGACCCTTGAACCAGCAGCACCGTCCAAAAGTGAACATATCAATTGAACGAAAGACTGAGAAATGAGCATCGTTTACGTTGCTCCACAGACGCCTTGTCAATTGAATCTTATGGCCAGACAATCGACTATTCGATAACAATTTAAATGACAATGTCAGCATAATTGAAATGTCCTTCACACAAATCAAATGCAAACGAAAAGCAAGTGCTGCACTGAGAACAATTTCAGTAACTTCTATAGATTGTCAGCATAGTTTTTTAAGAGATTCTTATGATTATTAATCGGGTTTTAATCGATTAAAATAGAAATTAGGTATATAATAACAAAGTAAGACTATAAAGATTCAATGTAAAATCAGCTACAATATTTATTTCAAGCTGAAGTCGATTGATATCTCTTGTTATCTCTTGTTCCTCTGATTTCCTCTCAGTGTAGACAAACTAATGACTACAGCAACTTCGCGACATTGGCGCACATATTGAAAATTATCTTTAAAATGGAAAACGATTGAAAATTCCAACACTTACGTCATTTTGCTGTTGTGTTGTTGTGGTTGCTGCTGTTGATGTTATTAATATTCTTGTTACGTGAGATAAATCGTGCTATAAACGTTGCTTTTGGGGAAGGGTTCGTTATGCTTCCCCCTCTATCTCCACCTTTCCAGTTTTTTGTCGGTTTCCTTCTTTTATTCCAGCTGTTCGTGAGCTCTTTTATGTTCTTTAATATTATTATGAGATCTGCAAGTGGAAAATAATGGAAAACGATAACTTGATTAGAACTTGCACGTGTTACGACAACGTAGACGCACTTTATGTGCTAATAAAAACTACCTTATACCACATTTGCCTGGCCTTTTTTTCTTTCACTTGCCTTTATGATAGTCATGTGAGTGTGTTTTCATGTAGGGTGTGTGCGAATGAGTTCTCAGGGAGATGCCTGGGCAATGCGTGCACAGTTTTTGCAATATTATAGAATATTTAAGAGGTTAAGTTGGTTAAGAGCAAGACTAGAACAGCATAAGAAACCGTAAATACCTCAATAATAAATGTTTCCTTTCCCTTCTTAATGTCCAAAACAAAACCCGATTTTCTCGATTTTGCCCAAAATACTATTCAAATCTTCCAACTGACCCCGAAGCAATATCATGATAAATCAATGGAAACAGACCTTGAAACCGAAACTAGCCTCATCAATTAACTAACAGAAAACCGCCCGATGCGTCGATTTGATGGCAAGTGAAAGCATCTGCTGAATTAATCAAAGCGCAAAATCCAAAGATAGTAACAACAATAGCTATACGATATATACTATGATACTATATCGATTGACAAATGCTGTTTCTGTTTCGCTTTGGGTTTTCAGCTTGTTTTTATTGTTGTACATATGACCCATTTACTTTTGTTTTCCTTTCGGTGTCTCGGGGACTTGGGAGCCAAACAATGGCGATTCTTAATGAAAACCAAAAGTAGCGAGAGCAACATTTGCATGACAAAATGTTCGCAGAGAACATTGCTGAGTTGAATCGGGTCAACGCATGCGGCCCAAGAGATGTGGATGGTCTCCTAACTAGGTAAGACTAGCGCGAATCGCCCTGCAGCAGTAGTCGCAGCAGCAGCAGCACTCGCTGTTGTCGCGCTACTGAAATGTAGTTGACCTAGTTATGAAAGCTACCTCCCAGTGTGTGTGCCACACTCCTTGCCCCCCTTCTGCGTGCCCCACCCCCTCTCCAAAAAACAGCATCGCTTGCGTCATAGTTTGCTGAAAAACCTTCGCTGTGTAATAGTTCTTCTATAGGGGACTGTGAATGGAGAACTCCGTCGTCCGCTTTGTTGCCGGAAGTGTACGCGATTTACAGACTACAACTGGCATTGCTTGTGTATAGTGTTATCGTATATTGCGTGTGCCATAGTCGGAACTATCGGCGGAACTATCGCTTAAGCGAAGGACAGATTTGATTGTACTTTAATCTGTTCAAGGGGCGTTAAGAGGCGTAAGAAACATGTAAACTATAAGTACTCATATTTATAATTGAACTATTGTTAAATAGAGTAGTAAACATAAATGAACTATCGGTTGTACTATTGAAATACAGTTATATGACAGTTAAATAGTCTTTGTCATAATCACAACCATCGATACTATGTCTAGCCTAAGTAAACTATATATACTCCACATCGATCGTTGGTTCTATCTTCTGAAGTATAACTATTGGTAATACTATCGGCATAAGCTTCTCTTTGGCATAAGTAGTCTATGAACAATCACAATCAAATTCATTTTATTCAATTATTTTAGCGATAGTTGTGCTAGCTCATTCTATTCTTTCATTCTATCTCTAGTTGTCTGTCTGTCAATCTCAACACTGCAAGCTCAGCAATTGCGCTAGTTAATTATTTTAATTTAGCGACAGCGTCAGTAGTTGATCATGCTGTATAGAGCTCAAAACTTTTGTAGGCTCAATTTGAAATGATTCACATAAATGAATCACTAAAAATACCATTAAAGATCAGGAAAGTTTTCTGCATTAGGGATGAGTAAAGTTCTTCCCTTCTAACTTTACTAAATTCTCTGGAAATTAACTTTTATTTATCACTTTAAACTGGAAATGTTTTCCCTCTCGTTCAATATCGTTAATAGGATAACATTTTATGAGTTAATTCTCACAAATGTGCAATTCCGTATCTTGACTAAACAAACAAAGCCTGCGCAAAGCCATTGAAACGTTTGCCCAGGGGACATGAACAGGCACAGGGAAGGGATACCCAGGGGATCAAGGGAAGGGAGGCACATGTACTGCTTCCTCAACTCACGGGCAATTAAAAGTGTCCAATATTGTGCCATGCACTCGACAAGGAGTTGCCACCCTCCTTGGACAACCCTGCACTGCTGGCTGCTTCTCTCTTCCCCTCATGCTGCGCCGCATCGTTTTGGTTTCACACTGCGACGACGTGCGACAAATAATGCACCCCCGTTGCAGTTCAGCCCCCGGGATTGAGTGCAGGTTTCGGTGTTAATAAACGCCCGAGTTTCAAATTCGCCATTTAACCCAAGAGGGTGAATTCCCTACCTCACTGTCTCTCACTCTCACTCTCCCCCTCCCCCTCTCTCTCTCTCTCTCCTTCTCCTTCTCTCTCTTTCTCTAAGTTTTAATTTTCATTCATTGCAAGCGTATTTCCAGGAATTTTCATGACTTGTACGTGTCGCAGTGTAGACTTTGCCTTGGGCATGATGTCAGACCACACTCAATTCAACACAATTCTTGTCCCTAATTCATAGGCCTCCTGCCACTCCTTCTTCTCAGACCCCCATTTCCCTCTATACTCCATGGTAGGACAACAAATGTTTGCACTTAAAAAGAAGAAGCAGAAGAAAATGTTTTGCTGTCGCATTGCACATGGAAATTTCCCCCATTTTTGTTTTCATTTTCATTGTTGTCGCTGCGGTTGTTGCTTGGATTGCGTGACCCGTTAGATTTGTTGTTGTTAGCAGCTACGAAAATCCAACAGAAATAATAATAAGCAAAAGTAAGAAAACCAGTTGACTCAGCCAAGTAGTAAGTTGTAATCTCTTTTAATTATAATGTCACACAGTGTTCACTCGTAAGTTTAACATTTCCGCAAATTAATATTTGCCAGAAATTAAAACATTCATTGTTTGTGTAAGTTTTGAACAAAAGAAAAAAGCTAAATTAAAATTTGCGAAAGTTTTTTCATCTCTCTTAATGATTTGTAAGTGAAATCTACCATTTATTTTACCTCTGCTTAGGCTTACCATTATCATACTGGTAAGGAAGCTTTATCTGATCATTTCAATCTATTTCTTTATTATATAATTATGTCTTGAATTGATTTGTGTTCTGCTTTCCCGATACTTTGTTAATCTATCTATGTATTTTCCTCTTTCCGGCCAAGAGATTTCCTCTATATTCTTCACTTGTCTTCTTCACTTAGTGGGATTTACATATATCTGTATATCCCTTTCTCTCTCTCCATAAGAGGTAATTATCATTCTGCACTTGTTTCCCTTCAGTCGTGGCTTAGTCAATCAATCAACAACCTTTTCCTGCCCAGCAGCCCCAGGCTTGGGATCAGGCAAGCTGTGGCCCTTCTTTGCCACCTTGTCTTGCGGTTTACGCTGAGATCAGAAACAGGTTTACGATCTTTTGTTCCGTCTCTCGCTCTCTCTCTCTCTCTCTCTATCTCTCAGTATCTGGGTACTTGACCACATCTTGAACTGAGCAAAAAATTAAAAAATTATGCTTTAATTTCGCTTGTTTTGAATTCGGGTCGCCACTTCAAAGTCGCCGTCAGAGCTTGGTAAACTGTATGGAAGCTTCGGCTTGATGGATTCGCCATATGGCAGACCAAGCCACTGTAAACTGCTGGCTTAGCTGATGCCCTGTAAAGTTATCATCTATAATGCTCCATATAGCCAAGTTTGACTGCAACTTCGTTTACACTTTGTTTGATTTTAATAACATTTGTGAGAATAACCCAAATCCATGAGACAAGCGAGAAGACTCAACAGAGGCTGAGAAACTCCCAGGCATATCAGCGTAGCAAGGGAGCTCAACCAAGCGTCAATTCTTCTGCTTCTTTTTCTTGTAGCTTAGCTGCCAATTAATAGAGTTTGCAAAAAGACTACAAAGCTATTAATTTATAGATTTTGTAGTCGTTTCACATACTCAATGTATTTTGCAATCGGTATCTATCGCTGGAAGCGTGCTCCACATATTTGTAAAAGAAACACTCTCATCATTATCTCTCTTGTAGTCGTTTTTTGTTACTTTGGTCTTGCTTCATTGACGGACTCAACTCGTCAGTTTAATGGAGCGCGGCAATTCCTCTTTTTTCTTCGTTTTCAGAGTGACAATCCGAAACGAAAGTATGCCGATAATTATTGAATAATGATTTCTACAGCATGCTACATTACATTACTCACTCTGTCCCCTTCTACCTCTCTCTCTCTACCCACTCTACACACGCCCTTTTGTTATCTGCGGCAAATGCAACAAATGTTTATTGTTGATAACATTTTCAATAAGAATGCGCACTACAAAAGGCATCTATTAAATTATTACACACACACGATAGAGCTGACCTCACACAGACACATACAAAAAAATAAAAAAGACCACGCCCCTGCAGCGACGCCCATAAGTCAGATAGCGCACAAAGTTCAAGTGAGAAGCGGACATATAAATATCATAATCATAATATAATCAGTTAGTGTGCATGACAGGGGAGAGAGGGGAAAGAAGGGGAAGCAGAACAACAACATCAAGCAGAGAAATGCCACAGCAATTGAGCGCAAAATAACAAATAACAATAAAGTAAATGGTGACAAAAACAACAACAAAACAATGGGCAAGTGCAGTAAGTGCACAACGAGTGAGATACCCTATAATGCAAGCACTGATAGAGGTTTCGGCAATATACCTGAATGAATAAACATAAAATAAGATATAACTTAATATCCTACAATCAGTTTATAGTCCAGCAAACCTGTCTATCTCACTTAACAGAGCATATATGTATGTCGTATTCAGTGTACACTTTAAATTGAGAAAAATACAAAATGCAGGTGACCTGCTACAAAATGTTTTTCGCCACAAGAACACTTCGGCTTGTCTCAAGTGCCCAAGTGGGAAATCTCGTTCCAGAATTCGCGGCTACGGCGGCACTTAGGGAACAAGTGCATCGAAAAGTCGCCAAGCTGAAAAAAGTATTTCCATTACAATCAAAACGCAAAATGAAAACTTTGCGCTGTCAGCTTTCCTGCAAGTTGGATAAAGAAAAAAAAAAAGAATCGGAAAACACACATACAGAAAATAAATAACAAAAAGAAACCCGTTGGATGCCTGTGAAATTTCAGAATCGAAACCCAAAGAAGCAGAACCAGAAGCAGTGGCAGACCTCACTCAGACCCGGACCCACAGACCCCCAGACCCAGACCGGAAGCACTTCAAGTGCTTGCGATTCCATTCTCAACTAAAGTGCGAGTGCAGCAGGCTGAGAAAAGGCAGGCGTCGAAGAGGAAGCGAGAAAGGCAAAGAGAGGAGAAGAGGGCGAAGGGAAAACTTGCAGCAATTTACTCGATATCAGCAGCTTCGCTTACTGTGGCAATTTAATATGTCTGACAAGATTTCTAGTATTCCTTTATTGTATTTATATTCTTCCTATTTGTAATTTGTATTTAATCAGCATGTTGCAACATTTCCCGTCAATTCAACATAATATTTCGATAGTTATAAACATATTTCATATACTTCTTTTTTGGGTTTCCATGTCAATGACTCGCAAATTGCGCAACGACCTTCCCCGCCCTCTTTCAGTTCGATTGGATTTTTAGCCACATTTTCATGATCAATTTTCACATCGTTATTTACCTTGAAACCGGGCGGCAGCAGAGCGCAGCACAAACAACAACAACGATAAATAAAAATAATAATAATACTAATAATAATAAAACTCTATTGCTTTCCGCTGTTTTCCCAGAACTGGCCCCAGAACTGGCCCGCACACACACACATAAGAAACACAAATTATTTGGTACAGAAATCAAAGATAAACTGAAGAAAAGTCTTGGATAAAAATAGATTTTTGGAATGAATAGATTCATAGAATTGGAATAGCAGTAAATGATTTGCCACCTCCCCTCCCCCCACAGAATTGGTAATTAATTGCAGCCGTCATTCTTTCTTGCAGAAAATTTTGTACATGGGCTCCAGAAATCCGTATAATCATATCGCATAGCGTTCGCGCCAGTCGGAGCGTTAGACCATGAAGAATTGTGGGAGGAAGGGAAGTACGAGAAGGCGGCACATCTAGAATCAACTGCAACACAGCCTCCTCCTCTTACTCCTACTCCCCTCCACCACTGTGTTGCGGCAGAGTATCTAGGCCGTAAAAAATGGTTAAATGCCCCGCCAATTGCTTTTATATAGAACGCGTTCAGCGAGAATACAAGCCTCCCCAACGATGTTATGTAGATTTCGAGCTATTACAGCCACCATACCATATAATTACAGTCAAAACTCTTTACGAACGAAACGGTTTAATTAGTTTACAAGCCTAAAGAAGCTTGTACAGTGTAAAGTGTACAGTATTTATCAGTTATTATTTATTATTATTTATTATTATTTATATTATATTTAGAAATTTGATATTTCATTTGTAATTCTCGTAATTAACGAAAGTGTGAACGCTTTGTGCCTGTCACAGCGTAACGTATCGAATTTTAATTATACAATCGAAGCTGAATCTGAATCGGAGAACATTAGTTAATTATTTTAACTTTAAGACAGATTCCCATACAAATTTATAGCACTATCAGAGCAAACATTAAAACTTTAGTTATTAAATAGCAAACTTCATTGTAATTTTCGCTCAGTGCATTGCTCAGCCAGCTGCAGCCGGTGGCTTTCTAACTCAAATTTCATGGCATATATTTTGCCTTCTTTACGTTTATGCCATGAAGTTTATAAACTTGTAGAGCTTGCAAAGAGTTGTAAGCAACATTTATATTGGTTATGAATTCATGAATATTGTTGCTTTTATATCTTGTCATATATCACCAACATTGTTATGCCATAAACATCATATTCATTTATATGTAGCTTAGGATTGTAAATGATGGTTTTCTAGATATGTAGCATGTCTGTTGTTGTGTGTATGTGTGTGTGTGTTGTACTTGAGCCAATGTAGCTGCGGCTGGCGGCCTCCAAAACCAAAGCCAAGCCAAGCCAAGCCAAGCCAAGCCAAAAGCCAAGACAATGGAACGAAACGCCTGAAAAGCTGCCACTTAAGCGAATTTTTAGTCTCTCTCCTCGTTCTGCTTATCTGTGCACTTCGCGTATAACTTGTGGATCTACAATTTATGCCATATGAGCGCGATATAACTCTCTGTATTTATCATCATCCATCCGCGCATGCATATATATACAAAATATATTATTCTTCAACTCAGGCTAAGGCTCCTCGTATCGGTGGTTATTCATGCTTATTCATTCATGTGCATGTGGTGAATAATCTGTGATGCGATGCGGCGGTGGCGCACTGTAAAAGGCAGCAGGCAATTATATGCCGGATTTTAATTAGTGGATAATGAATGGGCCGGGGGACGTGGACATAACCAAATGGGTGGTATTGCGTTGATTGTGGCCGGTGTTTGCCAAAATTTAAATATAGTACGCTTTAAGGGTTTTTATTTCAATGTATTATATGAATTGAAGCCAGCATTCCCTCCGAATTGTCGGAAAAAGAGGAAGGCTGACAGCGCTGATGCTGATAACTGTTATCAGAAAGCTGAAGAAGAGTCTACACTTCCTTGTTCCGCATTTTTCTTATGTATGTAAAATATATGTATAGTAAGTATTTCTAGCTGCTATCTTAGCCTGGGTGGCAAAGAATGCTTCCTCATTCCCTTTTAAAAATAAAGCCATTATATAAATGCAAAAGAAAGAAAACTTATTAAACAAAAACAAAAAACAGTAAGAAAAATTAAATTTTCAAACACGTTCCACGCATCCGATGAAATGAAAGAAGACACCCCGACAGATTGGTGGGTTGGTGTAGGTAGGTTTATTGACGGGTTGTTCTAATGAATTATGCAGTCTACGTTGGCGCACCATAAAATTTTATATAAATGTATGTAAAAGGAAAAATGGCAATGCACTTGTAGTTGTTGCTGCTGCTGCTGCTATTCTTATTGTTGTTGTTGTAAGAATAAAGTCATTAGGCAATAGAATTGTCACAGCAAGTGAGGAACTAGGCGATAATTGAAAGGAAACTAGCGGTAAAAAATGCTTGTCATAAGAAAGTCAGAGATAGATAAAAACTTTAAATAGAGAGAGTGGGATGGCGTCAAGTGATTCTTTGAACCTCTCACCCGCATTGACATAATTCAGAGAGCAGAGAACAAAACAAAATTGTGAAGTTTTATTGGATGCTGCCCTGACAGTGTTGTGTGTGTGGGAGAAAAGGAAGGAAATGTTAATTAGATTTGTGGACAGCTGCTGCGCTGCCCTCGAAGCTGTTAAATGCATCACACTGCAGGCTGACTGCTATGACACACACACATACGCACACAACCAATGGTTTAGTCACACAGACCGCGGGAGCAAGTTTATGATTCAGTGCAACAGACATAAAAGCAAACTAAAAGCAAAGGAGAACTTGAAAAAAAATATAAAATACGTGGAAATATTGTTGTAGCGATTTCGTGTGTACAAAAAGCTTTAGTCATCGCGTTAAATATGCCGAAAAGCAGAGCGAACCAAACGTAAACAAAACTACGCATAGAAAGGGATGTCTAATAAACTGATAAATGCTGTCTACATACACAAACACACACACATACACATACAAAGTACACACATGCATATGCTGGCTTTAATTTTTATCTTATCAACAATGACGACGCGTCCCCAATTGCAGCTGGGTGGGGAAAACTAGGTTAACAGTGTTTAACTAAATATGGGTGCCAGTGTGTGTGTGTGCGTGTGTGTGTTTCCGCTACCTTACCTGACTAAGTCTGTGAGTGAGTGGCAACACTCAACTGCTATCAGCTGCTACTACTCAATGAGTCCTCTTCGATTTACTACTTACTGTTAATCACAAAATGGCATTAGTTAAGTAGCAAATGCAGCTAGGCAACACTGACCAATGACTGTGTGCAGCAACACTGAAAATGTGTAAAAGGAGACAACAGAAAATGCAAATTTGCAATAAATATCAAATAAATTTGTTCGAGTTTGGCTTTTTGTCTAGTTCGTGAACTGGTTTTGGGCTTTTTGTTTTAGCCCTGTGCATGTAAGCGTGTGTATGTATGTATGTTTGTTTGTGTATGTGAGAGCTGCGGGTCTTTGGCCCGCTTCATTTGGTAGCAGTGAACGAACACACACACAAACACATAAACAAAAAAAAAAGTAAAGTGAGTCATGGGACTCCAGTAGTGATGCAACTCCGATGGTGACTCCGTGGGAGGCCAAGGAGTGCGGAAGAGAGGGAAGGCCTGAGTGTCAGGCGGGCCTTGGTGCGGTGCATTGACATTTAAATGTTGCAAAGAGGAAAACCAAAGCCAGCATTGGTTCGCATAAATTAAAGTTCAAGCAAACATGATAAAGATAAAAGAGAAGTCGAAACATGAACAGCCCCACCCGCGTCGGTCTGCCAAACAACAGCAACCTTACGCTCTCCCGGCGCTCTCTATGTCTCTTTCTCTCTCTCTCTCTATTCCGCACTCTCCCTCTGGTCTTGCTCTCAAATTGGCAACGGTGGATTTTGTTTGTTTGGCAACCTCAAAATGGGAGTTTGGGAGAGTGGGAGAGAGAGAGAGAGAGAGAGAGAGAGAAAACTCGACAGGGTCTGTGTTCAATAACAACAACAACAACAAAAACAAGCTGCAAACGCCAGAACAAAAGAGAGGAGACAGTGAAGGCGGTGGGTCATTGCAGTGGAGCAGCCGGGGGGCAACGCACAAAAACAATTAAAGCTGCCACAAGACACAGCTGGCAACACACACAAACACACAGGCAGACGCACACAACAAACAAACACACACATACAGAAAGTAAGAAATGCAAAAACAGGTTTGGATGCCACAGCAGATGCGACAGCTGTTCCAAAAGAAGTAGGCACAAACTGGCGAAAATAAATGTAGGAAGAGGGCGAAATTCACACAATATTTTAAGAAAAATAAGTGTAAAAGGCACATAAATTATTCCCATCTAGGCTACCTTATTCAAAACATACACACAACATACACAAAAACGCAGGCAAAAAAAAGGGCGTGTTGTGTGAATAAGAAGAAGAAAAGGGAGCAGGAATGAAGCAGCAGAACAGCAGCAGCCGCCGCCGACGTTGACGTCGACGTCGCAGCAGCCACCGCACTAAAAAGGGAGCAAAAAGCGGAAGTCGTGGGCAAAAACATGCGCAGAAAATGCAGCGAATGCCGCCGACTGGGGCCAACTCGAAGACAGATTATAAATTCTCTGATTCAGCACATGCAGATTATAAATAAATGTAAAAAAAAATAGCAAAATGGAAAAGAACAACTTACCACAACATTTTGCTTAATTTCGCAGTGAAAATGCGTTGGTGTTTGTGCCTCTGTCTCTGCCTGCCTGCCAACTACTCCCTTTTTCCTGCTGCAGCTAGCAGTGACGCACACACACACACACACACACACAAACGCTGCGCGAGCGGCGGCGGGCAAAGATAGCAGCAAAACTAAACGCCGATAAAAGAGAAATGTTTGCAGCGTCTCCGTCTCCGTAACGGCCTTTTTTCAGCTGTATTTTGTGTCAACTTCACTTTTACTTTTTCCTGTTTCGTATCAAGGAAATCGGGCTGCAATTTTAATTCAATTTATTTGGTTTTTTAGCAGCACTACTTGCACAGCACTTACACAAACAAACACACACACTCACACATAGAAATGAACGAAGAGCGAACAACCAAACTCCTTTTCAAGGAGTAGAGACACAATTTTTTTTCGGCTACTTCGTTTTACACTGCAACTCCGTTTTGCGGTGCAGGTTTGTAAGGAACTTGCACGGTTGTTTAGCAATTAGTTAGAACTTCTTTTGTTTGCCTACTTGCGACTGCAATTTTATGTTTTTTTGCGCAACGCGAATTAACGCGATTTAATTTCGGCCAAACTGCGAGAGCGACAACAACACACCAGCGCCATATTTGATCTGATGTAAAAATTATGTAGACAAGCAGCCCTGGTATTCCAGCAGTCTGTTAGGTCACAATAAAATTAACATTAACATAATGTTATTAACATAGAATTTCATTTTCAATATGATGATTAATATTCGATCGATATTCCAAAAGGAAATTTGAAATATATTAACTGCTCAGTTGTTGTCTATGTAATACAAATACATAACAACTGCAGTTCTTATAATAACCGGTCAGGAAATTTAAAAACAATTTAAATATTACAGCTGGTAGTTAGTTCCAATTAACAGGAACTGCCTACTTAACAGAAACGAAGCAGCATCGATAAATACTATCGGACGGCACCGAGTAGTTCAAAAACAGTTATCGACACTGGTTTGGCGCGTGCATTTTTAAATTCGAATTAATTAAGACATTTCATATCTTATTCAAATGACTATTTTAATTTGATGCACCGATTAATTTTAGTAACATTTACGATTGAAATGAATTAATTTAAGATACTTGAATAAATATTAACATAAATAAGGCCCGCAGTGGACTTTCGTCTAGTAGATCTCATTGTGATAATTGTCTACAAAGTTCATCACCAGCTTGGGGATCTCCGGGGCACGACATAAATACTTGTGTCCATAGCGATGACTCCGCTCGAACCGATGGAACTCGACCGGGCCCCACGAGCGATCCCGCTTCTCCAGCGCAATGCGATAGAGCTGATAACCCAAATGGAATGGCACAACGACATCGTCCTCGGCATGGACAATCATTATGGGCTGCGGGAACTCATAGATATGTTTGTCCGACTCAAAGCGCAGCCTATTAGTATACATTGGCTGGGAGATCATAAAGTCAAACCACGGCAGATTTCTAAACGGCCGCGAAAACGGATGCAATCGAATCTCATCGCGTATATTGGTAAACGGACTTTCCAGTATAACTCCACGTGGTCCACGTTCCTTCATATCCGCTAACTTGGAGACCATATGCGTAGCAACGCCCGTGCCAAGTGAATGTCCCCAGATGAAGATCGGATTCGATGTCTGATTGGCAACATACTCAAAGACAGTGATTGCATCGCGAACAACGCCTTCTTCTGTGGTCTCGACACGATCGGAATCTGCATAGCCTCGATAATCGAACGCAAGCACATGATAGTTCAGATTTCGCAGCAGCTTATAGACCTCCGAACGATGGCCACTGCCGCGTGTCGCCGTATTGCCATGCAAGTAGATGACCACAGTGCCGCCAGGTACGCGTAACAGACGCTCGTAAAAGAGATGCTCGTTTTCGTTACCAACCACGGGAAATTCGGAATTCAGCACTGGCACTAGATCTTCCAGCTCCTGATGATTATCCCGCACCTCAATGAGCGGGAGTTTTGCGTCACTAAGCCTTGCATTGTCATCCTCCTCGAAATCGTGCTCCACATTCAGTGCACGCTTAAAGTGACGCACCGCATTCTTGGGCAGCACATGCCATACGCCGATCTGCACTCCCGTTGGATCCTCATCATAATCCTTTGCGGTCAAATAGAAATTCCTTGTTGCATACAGCCCAATGCTGGACGGATTGGTTAAATCAAGACCCTTCGGATAGGTAACTATAAACAAAAAGCAGATTGTTAAGAAAGAAACTCTACAAGAATCCATTTGCGATACATACTGAAGTTGAGAAAGAGTATACCCCGTTGCAGCGTCTGGGAGCATCGAAAGATGAACGGTATCAGTAGAAAGATGAAGAGGAATACCAGAAATGCTATTACCAGGCAGGGCACCGCGACTCTGTTAATGGATCCCATTATTAGTAGTCATTTAATTTAAAATATTTTCACATATTAGGACAAAAAAGCACAACATATTTTACTACTTTTACACACAAAATGAGAATGAAATGATATTGAATTTCGGATTAGAATGCACACACTTGCTGCGACTTGTATACTAGACATGTTCATAAATATTTCAGTTACACAGACTACGCTTAGTCACAGTTGTTATAATTAAATCTCTCAGTGTAACAGACATTGCGTACATTCGTAATATTTTCTTAGAAAAGTTTTAACGGTAGTGGTAACATTTTTGGGATCTCGAGCGCGATCTAGCGATATGCTAAATATTTATGCCACGATGCAAAACAGAATTTAATGCAATATAAATAAACGTTATAATAATAATTCAGGCCTGTTGCGAATTTCATTTGCATAACAATTAATAATAAAATGTAATAAGATCATGACTTAAATTGAAGAAATATCAATTGTTGCCACCAGTCATCGATAATTTCGATAGTCTAATCAGTCTATCGGTCTAATAATAATAATTTATTAATATTAGTTTAGAATAGTTCCTTTTTCAACCATATTTCCTCATGATGCTAATTTCCGCAGTGGAAACATTTTGCAAATTTTTCTTATTCACTGACCTTTTAAAACACTTTCGAACGCGAGTTTTAGTTTCAGCAGCTGCCATATCTTTCTAAGAATCGGTGAAGCTACTATCGCACAGCGTTCTGTTTATGTTTCTATGGCGTTTTCCGGTAATATTAGTCACAGTCTTCCGTAATTTTACTTTTTCAAATATTTTACTTTGCAAATTCAACCCCTCACATGTGTAGAAAAAGACTTCACTTGATATTATAAATGGTAACGAACATACATTCTACGCAGTTATGAAAATTTAAAAAAATTGCTGTATTTTTTTGTTAATTGGTAAAAATTTTAAGGGATACGACCGGCTTGCGCGGATTAGTAAACAACAAGTGAGGGTTGTGTGAACGCGCGCGTGGTGGTGGGCTTCGATCGATGGCAGCACAATACCATATAACTATCGATGGTGCTATCGATACTTATCCACTTAGAATCACGACTTCTCTCTATTTAGTTTTAAATGTCGACAGTTCTTCTACCGCAAATGCTATTCCAAAAATACTATTCGCAACAGCTCTTAAAATAAAAAACAAATGAAAGTATAAACGATATGCAAAAAAAAATTATGTGTATAAAAGCAGATAATTATTTTCAATAAGTTTACAAATTCAAAAAGAAAGAATGTACAACATCAATTTGGGGTTTGATTTGTTTTGTTTTTTCAGTATACAGTTAGAAATCGTTGCGATCGAGCATAAATACTTACAGCCCAGTTAGCCAACTAATGAGGATCGTTCCGGGAATGGCCGTTGCATATAAAACTAATTTTAAACAACTATGAAGCTCGTACATTGTGCGAAAACTTTGAGTATCGGCAATATACGATATCGATAATATTCGAGCCTTGGTTAATTAGTTTGGTATTTGTGTTTTACTATTATTTTTATCTTGGTCAGCAGAGCGAGTTTTAATTGCGTAATAGTTGCTTTTCTTTGTTTTTAGTAGTATAATTCACAGAGTTTTACAAAATTACTAAGCGTCTACCCGAACGTTGGAAAGAGAATAGAACAAAGTAACTTGATTATTAGCTTAAGAATGTGTAATACAAGCACAAGCACACGCACACACACACACACACACACACACACACACTCACACTACAGAGAAGCGGGTTCCCAAAGCATGCTAAATTGCCCAAAAACTAAAACAGAACAAAAATTTGTTCTCTGTTGCTGATAAAGCGGAACGCGGGTGTTAAAGGTTGTACGATAATAAATCTACATGAGTGGGTGATTTATCGAGTCCATTTCCACAAACTAAAATACAATCTTACACACACACACAGGTTTATGCGATGAATAATTGCTGATATCAAACGCACGTTACACTAGTGAAGTATGAAATCGATTTCCGCTTATTTTCTGTATTCAGCAACAAATTACATAATTTATACAAACTTGAGTTAGTGAAGCGCACACATTATGCAAAATACAATAACAAAGATAAACTACAGATTTCGAAAACAAGTTAATCAAGCGTTAATTAGACGAAAGACATGTGAATTCACCTCTTGAAGAAATGCCGCCTACGCGCAAAGAGCATAACTGTAAATAGTCAAATAACAATAAAAAAAAGAAATAATGACACGAATTTGGTTAGCAAGTGTGGATTAATATTATAGAGAACAATCAGTGTTATGTGTAAAAGAGACAAGACGCATTATCAGAACTTTCAAAACTAATTTCAATGATTCAACAAAAAATATAACAACAAACACTTTTTTGATAAAGCTCTCGCCTTCGAAATTGAACGTTACATTCAGCGCGTTGGGTCTCGAATGACTGACTCTAAACTGGAATCCCACAGCCAATAAAAGAGACAAAGCTTTGTGAACAAGAGAGAAAGAGAGAGTCGAATGCACGGTGAGTTTATATGAGGTAGTGTTGTCTTCGCAATGATCACACAATAACATTAGCAATGTTACTCTACCGATAATGTTAACTTTCAGTGCGCTATCTCAATTGACAGCACCATGAGAGCAACTGCACAATATTTGCACACACTGTCTCAGCTCTCTCTCACTCTCTCCCAATTACTCTCTTCGGCTGGCCAGCTGATCGTGTGCACTCTATGTGGCATTTATTACTAATACTTGAATTGAATATGAATAATATTTTGTTGTGATGCACTTAATGCTTTAATTAACACTAAGTGGCCCCCGCCTGTAATTGGACTCACCGGCGCTTTTGTTGTGGAATCAGTTGTTGCTAAAATGCTGTCAGTCGACGAATGGCTGTGTTTCCTTTATTAGATAGCATCTAAGGCAGCATCATTTGGGGTTGTGCTTAGTCAGTGACGGCGATCTGAAATAAATCCAAACAAATCATTTAGTCGCACTTGCCGTTGTATTATCAATTGCGGCACTTTGTGTGGAATACAAGTCCCTTTTAATTTTATATAATTAATGCTTATTACGAGAAAACCCGGCAGTCTTGTAATATCTATTCATATATATTTTATGTGAACACTACTCACTAAATGCTTTTGTAAATCGGCTTTACATGCAGCTGAAGAAATTGCAAACGAATTGTTTTTATTGGATTATTTTTCTTCTAACAACAACTGTAAGTGTATACACACTGCTTTTAGAAATCAACAGCTGACAATGTAGCTTATCGCTTAGGCCGATAACAATCGGATAATAAAATAAGGTTGCTAAAAATATATGTAATCAAAAAGCCGATATTTATTGTTTGAAATATTCCATACAATTTTTTTCAATTCCTTCGATAAGTACCGATTTTCCATTAAATTTGCAAGCTAGCCAATGTAACCAGGTTTCGAAAAGTAAAATCGTCAGTTTTTACCTCGCAGACATGCATGACTATGGTCACCCTGCGTTTACTTACAGTTTGATTTGAATGTAAATAACGATTTATTTGCTCATTTACTTTGTTTACGAAAACTAACAACGCTGCCTGTAGAATTGTATTACATTTATTTATTATTATTTTATTTATCGATGAACAGCTGTCTGATGAAACATTGAATTGATTCCGTTATATATTTAAAAGTTGGAATTTTGTTAGAGGTAGTTAAAATGGATACGAATTTGGATCACAGCAATAATAATAGCCAGCAGCGGCATTATTCAGATATGTGACAGGACATTTAACTGGTTTACAACTTTCATGAGCCCGTGGCTTAGAATCAGTCTTGAATATCGAATTGAAGAACAGAAACACAAAGATACCCTTTAATTTGCTGTCCTTGACCGACTTGTAGATCCACTGAGGCACTGGCAACTTGTCGCCCGCCAGATAAACATGCTTTGTCTTATTGGTTCTTTCATCACGCAATGCAAGCACATCGATGCCTCCAGTTCTAAATAAATGGCACCTCAGGACGCGTTGCATCTGTATAAAAGTGTGAAGCATTAAGATTAATTCGGAGCTATTCTAGAGCTGGAAACATCTCTTACAGAAAGTCTTATGGTAGACATCGCTTTCGGCGTATACCGCCCTTGCGTTCGACACGCTATAGCAGGATCGAAAGAGTTCCAGGTGCTGTTTACCAATCGCATAACCCACGGAGTATGTCTTAGCTGTGCAACCGCAATCCGCAACACTAAGCCATGCAAAAGCTCTATGTTACAAAACGATCTCAGCGATATTAAAAAACATCGATTAACCGGAACATATCGATAATTTTGTAGTTTTAAATTTCTGCCAAACTTTAGAAGAAATAATACAAATTAAACAAATTGTATTACTATTTATATTTACTATACTATGTATTTACTATTATGTAATAGGTTATTTTGCTAGTTGTGTAATTAGGGAAATTAATCCTATTTTGTTGCCATTCAATTTTAACTTCGAAATCTTAAATTGTGATATGTCTTAGGAATTATAAAATGTTTAGTTAGAGTTGTCGTTAATATGGGAAGTTAGCTGGATCACAGCAGTAGACGAAGCCGTTTTTGGCATCATTTGGTAAGCTTAATGGACACGAAACAGGGCGACAAATATCCAAGACAGGGGGACGCTCTCGTTCGAAGGTCGAGTTGAAGACGAGAAACACATAGATCCCCTTGCCCGCGCTATTCCTAACTATCTTGTACATCCACTGTGGCACTGGTACCTTATTGCCCGACAGATAAGCACAGCACGCTCGTCCACTTTCATCACAAAGGGTGAGCACGTCAATGCCGCCAGTTTTGATGCGAAACGGACTCATCTCTGGCACCTGGTCGCGTAGCCAGCGTTCAATCTTCTCCCAATTGCCATCATTGATTGTCTTGAACTGCGGCACAATGTTAAGGTATCGGAACGTGCTGCTCATCTGATCGACAAATAGAAAGTCCGCCGAGGCCACCAGATGACCACGATTGATGACTAGTTCGCGTGAATCAGGTAGATATGTCTGAGACCGACCGAAAATGCATAGAAAGGCATTGTAGATATTATGTTTCATATAGCCAGCCGCATCCGCAGGCGTCACAATCTCATCTGTTGTGAATTCCACATAGGGACGCTTAGCAACTACACAAAGGGTGAAACACGGATTAGTGCAGGGAATAGTATAGTCCTGAATGCATCTCTTACAGAACGTCTTATAGTATACATCGCTTTGGGAGTACAGCACCCTCGATGTGGCTCCGTCGTAGCAGGATCGAAACAGTTCCAAGTGCCGAGCATCAATACCGTACCCCACGGAATACATCTGTGCTGGGCAGTCTCGATCTGAGACTTTGATAGCCGTTGTCCTCATTGGATTGCTACACTGCATGGGCAAAGGCACCGAAAAGCTTCCGCTTTCCTGGCATTGCGTTTCCACCACGTCTTCCAACGTGCATACCATATGGAGTTTTAATCCGGTGGCAACCATTTGTGTGCGTAGAAGTTGCAAAGTACCGCCAGCATCGCAGTACGTGAATATACGATTGGTATTCTCAACCATGTTACGCGTTATAGCACAATCTCCCAAGACATCTGCCTCAAAGGAAAATCGTATATCAGTGGAGTATAACTAGTGTATAATTGATGTGGTAGTTTTACCCAAGACGAGGAAACATAATATGATAACTGTTAATTTTGACATGCCGAAATTATCCAAAACTAATTTGTAATCTAGAAATGTTATCGAATTAGAACGGGGATTTTGCGACAACAGAGTTGCCAGCTCAGTTCAGTTGGCTTCCTAATATGAATAACTACAATACTATTTTAGGTACCTTATCAGGTATGCTGCTCTGATTTTAATCAATATTCCAGTTTATTACTACTTTAATGTATAAAAACTGAATCTTTTTGTTGAGAAAAGTCATTAACAAAAGGTTATGCCAATTTAATTTCTTACATTTAAAATAAAAAAACATTGTTAGGCTTTTTTTTTTTGACAGTCCACTCTTGGATAACACTTTATTGCTTCTATCACATACAATGAATAAGCTGGTTAAAAACAATAGATGTTGTTTGGTTGTTAGCTGAACTCTCATTCTCGATCGCATCCGACATTTGTTGTTGTTCAATGTCCTATATCGTGGTACTGTACTATCAATGGGGTAATTATCTTCTTTTTTATATATGTATATAGTAAACAATTATTATTTATTTTTTTTTACATTTTCTTGTTTTTTTTTGTATTTTTTTTTTTTTGTTTTCCACTTCAAATGTTTGCAACTGCTTCATATATAAATCTTTGCTATGTTTATATAGCATTTTGTATGTAATTAACAAGTATATATATATATATATGTGTGTGTGGTATATATGTATAAAGGTTGAAGGTAAAATAATAAGAACTTAATTATATAGAATAAAACATGCAGCATTGATAAAATAAAATAAAATGCAATATGCTATGCAGAGAAGGGAAATGTTTGAATGTAATGTGAATAATGTTGGGAAATGTTATGAAAATAAGAAGTTATTAAAATGGGGCCGAAACTAGAAAACAGTTTGCTATTCTTTAGCTCTTGAACTTTTAACTAAAAACATTAATAACGGGGCTCCTCCTAGTTGTTGTTGTTACTTGTTACTTGTTCAAAATTGCTGCGCGAAATCTTATACAAATTGAAACTTATATAGAAATAATGCGTGTGTAAGTGGTAAAGTGTATAAATACGCCAATTAGGGATAGCATGTTAATTATTTAGTTGTAAATGCCTAAAAAAACTATACTTTCTCGTTCTTTACTTTTCTGGCGGGTAATTAATTAACAAAAGCAATGCTACAGCTACAAAGAAGTGCGAATGCGACAATCGAATCGATTTCAATTGCGCTCAATTGTTATCCTGCTTATTGATCAATTTCAATATAACTTTGCCACTCTGCACATCCAGAGCATAGAGGCTGCCGTCCTTGATCTCGTTGTTGAGCACCTCGTCGGAGACACTGACATGCACACCAGATGGTCCCGACATGTACACAGAACTCTTGTTGGTCACATCGTTAAAGATGTTCGAACCGCTGCCCGAGTACTTTGAGTGCATGCCCCAATTATTGTAGAGTGCAGCGGCTGCCGCTGCTGCTGCTGCTGCCGCAGATACGCTACCATTCTCCAAAACACCCGTGGCGCCGCCCTTGGCCATGAACTCATAGAAACCAGGCAACTTGTAGATCTTCTGCTGTAGTTCCTTGGCCGTATTGGACAACAAGTAGATGGCATTAAAGCTGCAACCGTCCATGCTGGCGTAGAGTGTCAAACGCGGCGCAATTGTTCTGCAAGTATTTAAAAGTTGCATGAGTAACGTTAAACATTTAATTTGTATTTAATCAACGATTGTTTTCCACTCACTTGGCGCGCAAAATATTAAACATGCGAATGCCATCGGCAAGACCACAGATCTGTATAAGATCCTCCTTCGACATGCTACATATAGAAGAGAAGTGAACGAATTAACTTTATGTAGAGAGAGAGGGAATAAACTCTGCACTCACCGCATAATATCGGCTCCCGAGAAATGGGCAAACGTGGTGAGGTAGGCCGTCAGACGATGATTGGTCAGCCATTGTGTCACTTGTGCGGGCGTTGATTCCGGCATTATGTTCTGATTCTGTGCGTTGTGACAACAAAAGACGACGCAAAAAATTCAATTAGACTGGCTGTTGCTACTGCACATAGTTGATACAATATATACGTACATAATCATCCATATCCGCTGGCACATGCAGCGGCGATACCATATTCGTGGCATCCATTAGTTTCAACGTTGGCGAATTTGTTGATGTCACTGAATTGATCGCAATGGGGCTGCTGCTTGTCGCCGGAGATGCGCTGCTTGCGAACGGTAGCATCCCATCATATTTTGGTATATGAACCGGCGAATTTGGCCACAGTTTCATACTGCAATTAAAAAGAATATAACATTGTTAATAACAACAATAATTGACAAGTGTGTTTATAGTTACAAATTCTCTGCAAAAGTGTGTAATAATATTTGTTGGGGCAACAACAGGCGTGATGATCCTTTAGATACAAGCGCATCTTCGTGAATGCTACACAAGACAAGCAAGACAATCCAGCAGATACACACGCTGTTACTACTCCTCTCTCCCTCTCCGTCTGTCCGTCTCTCACTCACTCACTCACTTCCTCTCTCACTCTCAGCACTTATGCTCTATGCTCTCTCGCAACATTGACAATCGGTTTAAGGCCGGTTTTATCATACGTCAGTCAGAGATGTTATATGAATATGTATGAACAGATAATGTATGCAGCTGACTGTACGTCGATATTCGATACGCCCTGTTGTGGTTGATTAAACCCTATGTAAATCCGTTCAGTCAGCTGGCAATAATTGTTATTAAACTATATTGAATGACCTTCGGTACGTCCAACTTATGCAGACGCTACAAAATTCTTTGTAAACGCTTTGCTTTGCTTTCTTTGGGTCCCCCACGCAATTCAATTAGCATCTGCATGTCAGACTACAATCTAAGCAGATTTGTAGGCTGGTTAATCTGGTTCATATGGTATATGTATAGTACTTTTTGAAATTGTGTATTAATGCCTTTAAAACATTGCGCCCCTCGATGAATTTAAGCATGTAAATTTCATGCTGTGCAAACAATTTCTCAAGTGAAATATTTCTACTAGTGAAGGTCGCCTAATTGATACTCTACTTTACTCTGGCAGCTCTGCAGTCAGAGAAATTTTCTGGTTTATTTATACATTCCATAAACTCTCTCGTCTGATCGTACAGGGTATTAAGCCGGTTTGTTTCCACACTAAAAATAACCGCAATCTTTTTATTTTATTGATTTGCAGACGTGAAAATAACAAGACCGGTTCGAGAGCTTTAATTACAGCTAAGAGAGCTAAGAGCTGCATTAAGAGCGAGTAGATTCTATGAGACGAGCTAATGAGAGTATAAACACATTTTCGGTCTATAGAAATTCGATGTAAATCAATTGAGTTTCATTTCGTTTGCGCACTTTTTGCAAATGAAAAGTTCGCTTTGATAAAATTCCATGATCATTGGTCTAGGTAAACAAATCAGAATAATGATTAAAGGGTATGTATGTGTGGGTGTGCCGTGTGTGTGTGAGCACACTTGAACTTGACTGTGTTATGCAAGTAGAGCGAACTAATCAATAGGCTATTCTACATTTATCTGTCACAACTTAAATATATGTAAAACATTTCAATCTTAATAAAACTGAATATCGATTGAAAAATGAAAGGAGAGAACGCAAAGCAATTGAAAGATCGCGAGATTTGGAGAAGAACAACAACAGAATAATTGTATTTAATTAGAGCCGACATAAGAGTCGATCGATGGAACGATCGATCAATTGATCATCGCGATACTTACTACTCGGGACTGTAGCAGCCAGTGCTGGTGGTGGCCGGCATTATCAGATCCAATGATATATCATTCATGATGGTGCATTCGTAGCTGGGCTGGAACTTCTCCTGCTCGGACTGTGGACGCTTTTGGATCTTCTCGCGATCCTGCTTGTGCTTGCGATCGGCGCCTTTCAGCTTGAATACCTGCAACATGATATATCATATCATATGTTATGTATAGTGATGGCAACTCTTTCAGTTCTCTTTCATTTACCTTAATCTGACAGGCAGCTGCATGCACCGCCTGTTTGCCATTGAGTGCGGCAAGTCCGGCAATGGAGCTGCTGCCATTGCCTGTACGATTGTCGGGTGTGCCGGGCGATGGGATTGCCCCTGCTGCTGCTGCGGCGTTGATGTTGTTGCTGCTGCCTCCACTGATGTTGTTGTTGTTGCTGTTATTGCCATTTGTTGTATTGCCGTTGCTGTTGTTGTTGCTATTGTTATTATTGCCACTGCTGCTGTTGCTGTTGCTACTGCTGCTGCTGCTGCTGCTCGAGCTGCTGTTGCCGTTGACGTTGCAACTATTTGTGTTCTCTATATAGGTTTCAATTTGTAGTCGAAATGGTACACCCTTTTCGCCGCCGTGCTTCTTTGGTGTAAATTCAGTTGAAATGCAATTGACCTTGATGTAAACACCGACCTCCTTCAATGGATCCCAGAATATCTCGACAGTGTTCAATGCATTCGAGTTCAATG
Organism: Zaprionus lachaisei; assembly: GCA_018901815.1. NCBI lineage: Eukaryota > Metazoa > Arthropoda > Insecta > Diptera > Drosophilidae > Zaprionus > Zaprionus lachaisei. Next base: position 307,561 of record JAEIFI010000054.1, read on the forward strand.
GCTGCGACACATGGCACAGCCCATAGGAGAGTGGCACATCTACCTCAATGATGCGATCGCCAGGACGCGAAGCTTGCCATTGTTGCATCTGTTCGCGTTCCATGAACTGCAATCGACGCTCATGGAAACAGATTTTGATAACACTCTGTTTCCCCAAAAAAAAAGAAAAGAAAGAAAGAATAGGAAATTGACAATTGTGAAAAACAAAGTACAAAGATCAAGAGAAGAGTACGAAATCTACAAACACATCGTACATATATGTACATTGTATATATCTTTTCAGGCAAACTTGAAGTTACACTGTCGCGCATGCCTCAAGTTGTTTTGCGTACAAATTAAGTTTAATTGGGGCATATTAAAATCAATTAACATCCACACACACATAACTTTAATATTTCAATATAAGCAACGAGCACATAACTGTTCTCAGTCGCTGTCGCAGTTGCCGTCGCCGTTGGCGTCGCTGCCCTCAACTGCGACGACTGCGCAACAATCAACGAACAGTGTGGACACTTTATAGTCTTAATAGAAACAACCATAACAATAACTCAGTCAATTTAAACAAATTTTTCTCTTTTTTTTGCAAATTAGTTTGAACTCAACGCATGAGATAAGCGAGCAGAGACGAGAAGCGGCTGCAAGACTGAGACGGACAGACGGATAGACAGTTAAAACTACAGTCAGACTAACTATGATTTATATATCAGACTATAATACACGTTGTGATCTGCATAGACGACATTTCACTCACCTTCAAAATTTTATCACGATAGAAAGATAAATCGCCAATTTTCTTCAATTTGATCTCATAACTTTGACCCTGATTCAGATAGGTCAGAGTCTCCTCATTGTTCTTCGTTGCAATTGAGGTGGCTGCTGCCAAAATGTACTGAAATCTGCAGGATGAAATGATTTACAAGATAAAGAAAATGTTGCAGGTTTAGATCGTATAGAAAGATATAGATATAACTCTTTCCCCCACTTACTTGTGATCCTCCACATGGGCTGCACCGCCCGAGGAGCTGGGCTCTATTTTGGCCGCCTCGACAACGCTCAGCTGCTGCTGCAGTCCAGAGTGTGCTGCAATTTATCAATTTACGCAATTATACAGATACATATATATATCGTACCATATGCATGTATATCTTGTTGATTCTACTTACGCGCCTGTGCAAAGGCCTCATTGCCCGCTGTAGCTCTGTTCTTGTCGCCGCCTGCTGCAGCATTTCCATTGGCATTGCCGTTGTTCAGTTCAAAGTCCGTTGCGGCTGGAGAGCCTTGTGGCGAGCCACAGCCGCATATATTGCCGGAGTTCAACTCATGTTTGCCACTATTGCCACCTGTTGCTCCAGCCAATCCTGACTCCTGTTGTCCGGCACGCTGTGGTGGATGATTGGCCTCACCCAGTGGTGATTTGTCAATCTTGCCAATGTTCACAATCGCAAGGGAACCGCTGCTGCTGCTGCTGCTGCCACTGCCGCCGTTGTTACTGCTGCCACTGTCCAGCGGTAGCTTTGGATTCGGCTTGAGCTGCTCTGTCTGCGGCTCCTGTTTCAGTGCCGTCAGGCTCGGGGAGAACGATAGAAAGTTTTCACTGTGGAAATAGTTGAGTTTAGTTTCAGAATCTTCATCTTTCTATTCACTTTGCACTGACTTGTTCAAATATGAGTTGCTATTAAACTCAGCGTTCAGATCGAAGCCTAAATCGTCGCTCCAGCTGCTGCGACCTGTGAAAATAAATGGCGAAATTGAGGTTATAATACTTTAAATTAAACAGAATTAATAAGAAATGTTTTTGTTATTTTTTCAAATTTTGGGATAGACTTGACTTAAGACAGAATATAATGATTTTAATTTCTATAATATTACCATTTTTTGGTTAGGGCAAAAAACGACAAGAATTAACATGTTTTTAAATGTATTCTAAACTAATGTCGTAGAGTTTTTGGGAAGTTTATATGCATTGTAGGTCTAAATACGATTCCGATGGATCTTAAGGCTTAAATAGATAAGCAAATCTAATTATAAAAAACTATTAATAAAACTTTTTTTTACATTTCATTGCAGTTTCGTATTGCCTGATGTTATATTCTTAAAACTAATTCATCCTCTTCATATGTTGGGACCTTTTTATTAGCTGTCTGGCAAACTTTTCAACATGTCAATGAGTCATGCAACACATGATGTTCTTGCAAAACTCAAAGTGAGATAAATGACAGAAAATGAGATCTATAATTCTAAATTTAAGGCAATCCTCTGAGACAGCTCTCGTTGGGCTTATAATTTATATGTTGTAATTAAGAGAATTTTCCGACCCTTGTGTATATGCATTAAAAGATTACTTGGCAACTAGAGGGTATGACATTGTCTGGCAGTTGATTGACTGTTCACACGGCTTGCTAATTTGACGACAATAAAAGAGGAAATTGTCCACTGTAATTGCTCGAATGTCAATCTATAGAAATTCAAGAGCAAAACTCGCTGAATAGCAACTAAAATTGAGGATAGGCGCGGCTTGAGTACTTTCCTTATCGAATGAGAAAATCCATTGAATTAGTAGCTTACGTTATATACACAGTTGCTATAATTATTCTACAGAGCTGCCCCCTCACTTCAACCAAGCCCCCTCCCCCCATTTCCCTATAAAGCCTAATAATTATTTGCTGTTAGAAAAAATTAATTAAATCTTTTATTGACAGTTTGGATAATTGCTGCAACTTTTTCCGACAAAATGAGACAATGCACAAATTTCTCGTTGTTTTAAATAAAGCGAAATTACCGTAATTGCTGGTTCTACAAAACGTCGACAATTCTACAGCGCTCTTATCTGTGCTGTACTGTTCTGTTCAGTTCTGCTCACATTTGTCGTGTTGATTTGCCATTTCATGATAAGCCATCACGAGCCCAGCAGCGATAGGCCCTCCCTCGCTCTCTACGGCATTACAGAGTTGAAATTATATGGGAGTAAGCACATACTATATATCTATACTATATCTGTAACTGTATTTGTAGCTGCATTACTGTCACTGCTGTAATTAGGCCAATGGCAAGCGACTCTGTTGGCCTTTGCGTGATTTCAACCCAAAACTTTCAACACAATCTTCACTATCTCGAGGTTGACTAAATACGATACAACCAGCCCCCCCAGTTCCAACTAACAATCTAATATTCAGTTAATATAAAGGTCAAGATCTGTTTCAAAAGGGGGGTGTGTGTGTCTCTGTGGTTTGGATTGCATTGGAAAATTTCCAGAGCTGCGATTGATTAGATAAATAAGGATGACAATAAAACCATAAATTTTCGACTACACCATCTTTATTATCTTTAAACACAGCTTGTTCTTTTCTTACAGTCCTCGACTAATTAACACCATGTCTTGCACATATGTGTTAAGTTAATTACCTCTCTTGCGGTGTCATAAACAGGTGCTAATCTAAGGGATATCAAAAGGTATAAAACGCAGTTACTATGACATCTATAAGATCGAAAACTCAGCTTGATATACCTGGCTCTGTTCCACTTGGGAGAGGTCAGTTCTGCTGCCATTATACTCTATCAAAGTATTTGAACAATAAGTGAAATACTAAATATAAACTCTTATAAAAAACAAATACAACATTTTTCTAGCATTAAAGAAAAAGTTAGAAATTCTTTAGAAATGTTCCTGCTTTTCTAGTAACCTAACTTAACTGCGAAAGCTCTTTACAATATGTATATATGTACTATATGTATACTTCTCCAACTTGGTATGACTGTTGCCAATGCTTTTCGAAACAACTAATTAAAGGAAATTAAACTTTAATCGTTGTCTCACGATGTGGGCAATAAAAATTAATTTTATAAGCTCACACATGTATGATATTGTATGTGTGCACGTATCTCATAGATATTGATTAATTAGCAAATACATATCTTTTGTTTTATGAAACAATTAACACATTCTAACTCGTAATACGGTTGATTTAAGTGCATGCTACATTAAAAATAAGTTCAAGATTTCAAAAATCAAAATTCATTTGATTTACAACACCGAATTCTCAACATACTATACGAGACATACATATAGATGAATATAAACATATATATATCCTCTCGCTAATTAAGATCGGCGCCAAATCGCACGTTGCGCAGACTCAATAACCAGTTGGAAATCCAGTTGTTAATTATTTGAGCAAAAAAGAAACATACGAACTGTTCGTCATTTTATGAATATCCTAATTTTGCGAACTTGAAGCACAACGCCCAATACGCCCGCTGGGAGTCTTTCTGATTTAAGATTTAAATGATCAGAGGCTGATTTAAAAATAGATATGGTATAGTATGTAATACTTTATTTCAAAGACATAAATTGCCATCTTTTCTTGGCTTTCAGTTTGTTTCTGTTCTATTTTCGCTTATACTTTTTGTATTTTTCAAGTGAATTTTCGTAACTTAAGAGAATTCCAATTTAAACTAACTGTACTTTCTTTTATAAGGAGTATTCTGTCAGGTTCTATAAAATGGTTTGTAACTCTGATGTTATAAGTGATGATGATACATGTTATTAAACGCAAACATTTCTAGAATTGTTCCTATAAAGATATATGTTTTCGTATAGTGGCAGAGACCCTTAAGTCCAGAACCTAATCGATTGTGTTGTAAGTACCAGACTGTGCCAGACAGATAAGCAAGTACTAAGTATACATATGTTAAATTTAGCTCAAAGTACTCAGATTGAATGCACTTGAATACAATGTATGAAGTGTAAACATATATGGCGTTGTCTTAGGGCACTAGGTTAGGTTATGCTTCACGGCAGCAGTTTGTGGCCTTCTCACCTGAATGCTTTTCACGCTTGTGTTTATCCTTCTCCTGCTGATGTGCCACCTTATTGGGTAAGTCGCCAGCTTGTGTTGTCGGCGAATTTTCACTTTGACCGATATCCAATGAGTCCCAATCCATTCGTCTTTTGCGTGAACCACTGTTGGAGTAAATTGTCCGTACGTCGATTATCTGAGGTCCGGGCGAATCCTTCGATTGTGCGTCTGCAGTAATACGGAACCGATCGAAACGTATCGATTAGGCAATGCGAACGATGCTTTTTGTCATGGATTCGATGAATATTTTGATTTATTTCAATGTGTGTACGTTTTCAGTATTTTCTTTTGCAATTAAGATGCATTTCTTTTCTTCTTTTTTTAATTCCTGGTATTCCAGAGAACTTCCTTACCTGTCCAAGATTCCTCTGAATTAGGTGGTGAGTCAACAAAGTTAATCACTTGCTCATAATCCGATCCAATATGCTGATGATGATAGCCGCTGATAAAGTGACGATTTTGGATCTAAAATACAATACAATTCATGAATCGAATCCTCAAGTTCCACAGTTTTATTTAAAATAGCTCAACCATTTGTTCTTTGTTTTTGAGGAAGCTTTGCAAGTACTCAACTTACGTTTTACTCTACGAAAACTGATCATTTTAATAAAAGCGAACAAGTTATTCACTCGATTCGTCTGGTCCGTGTGTCGCAGTCAACCTCATTATCACCGAAGTCTACCTAAAATACTGTTGGGGTCCTAAACCTTGCTGATAATAAATGCCGGAGGCGAGAGCACACGCTCATTTCGTTTGTTTTTTCTTCTTTACTGCGAGAGCGAGAGTAAAGAAAATCTGTTTCGAACCTTAATCGATTCATAACATTTCGCTCTATATAGATTGAGATTTCTTTTTGTTTACGGCTTGCTCTGAACTCTACGCATTTCATGTGGTTTCATTTTATTTGCCTCTGAAAAGATGATAAGAGACCACAAGAGCGGGGGGACAGCAGACACTGAGAGAGAGAGAGAGAGAGAGAGTGAGAGTGTGGCAAGCCCACAGCTTGAGGAGATTCATATTTATAACTCATATAGTTATTTCCACCTATGCAGGGGCTATCTAACGTCTATCAAGTCGTCTTATTTATGTAACATTCACAACGTTTGTCAAAGTTGTTCTCATTGTTTACCTGTCTGTGCCAGTCAATGCGTTATATGATACCAGGTCTATTCTAATTCGAAGTACATGTGAATACAACTGTATATATGTTATGACTATATGTTTGTCGCACATACATTGTAATTTCGCTCTAATTGAGGGTGGAAACAACGGCATATTTATATGTGTCAGCAAGCAAATTGACAAGTTGCACATGTTTGAGCAGACAACCTGACGAAACCTTAGTATTGTAGATGCTAAAAATTTCAAATATATTGACATTGATTCTAACTTAAATTAGAGTCGATTTATAGAAAAATAAAAAATCGAATTCATTCCCTTTGTAAACATGTATAGCACATAAAGAAATACTACAATATCAATACAAATTTCAATGCCTGTTTAGACTTACCTGATTAAGATTTTCACCGTTGTTTTGTTGCGTATGTATGTTGTTGTTGGTGGTGGTGGTGTTGTTGTTGTTGGTATTGTGGTTATTATTATTATTATTATTATTGATAGTGTTATTGTTGTTATTATTCTGATATTGATTGTGGTTTCGATTCAAATTGTTGTTGAATTCCATTTGGTCGAAATCGTTAAAAATGTTTAAATCGAATTTCGTTAACGTGCGTGATGTTTGTTGCAATTGTTGTTGTTGTTGTGATGGTAAATGTAATTGTTGTTGTTGTTGATGTTGTTGCAATGAATATTGTGGATCAAATATGCTATGTAAATCCAAGAGGCCGGAATTTTGCGATAGAAACGAAAGCGCCATTCGGTATGAAAACAAATTACTTTCCAATTTCTTCCTGTTCCTTTTACCGAACTCACAATGCAAAAAATAACAACTCTGACGAAATGTTTTAATTACCGTTATTTCAAAGATAAATGTCTATTGTATTATTGTATAGTAGTATAGTCCACAATAACCGATTATACGTACGCACGTTGTTGAAGAAACACGGGGCTCTTCAGGGTGTTACCGTCCAGTTTTCGCGTGCAATTTCGTCAAGTTTTTGCAGCCAAATCCCCCTTATTAATTATTTGTATTGTTGTTCGCAAACAAATTTTTAAATATGTATATTCGAAGTAGAAAAAATAGTAAAACGGGTTTCAAAAGAATCTTTCTACACGTTATTTAGGTCAACATTTTTTTTTTTTTATTATTTTAATGTCTATGACAACAAAGAAGAACAAAAAAATGACACTAGTTTGATATATGTGTTATATATGTTTTGTTTTTTTTTTTTTTTTAATTTTTTTGTATTTTTTTATGTTTTTTTCTTAGCACAGCACTTGGATTTTGGATACAACTAACAACCAAATAATATCTATAGTTTTTGTTTAACAACTTTTGTAACTATTTAATGCTTGAATTGATAAAAAAATCGTTGTGCGTTCTTCGGGCAAGAACTTCCGATAAATTAGAAGAGCACAAAAAACGAATTGTATAGTTTCTTAATCCCAGTGGTCTCACGCTGACGATGGCTTCGAAGTAGTGTGTTTTCAATTTTTAACAGCATCTTGTTCCGCAGATACATATAGCTCGATTGCGATTGATACTCATTTGACATGCGTTGCAGCCGAATTTCAGATTTCTCCATTTATCGTTAAGTTTCTTTACTTGGGGGATGCAGAAAAGTTCTTTAAATTTCTTTCGCTTTTCGCTTTCCTTCCTTCGCTTCCTTTACGGACGTTCCTGCTCTCTCTTTTGATAAGCCTGGGAACGTATTGACTTTCAAGCTCTTCTTGATTTCGCTAAGCTCTTTTCTTGTTGCTCGATTTTCTTCTTATTGTTTGTCGTTGTTGTTTGGAGTTTTTGGGGTTTTTAAACCGCTGTCAGATTGCGACGGACATTCTAGCGATATTATGTTAAAACCGTTGCGAGAATAATAAACTGTAAAGCTCTTTGGCTGAAGAAGAGTTGCCTCTTTAAGAGTTTTCTTTGCTTGTGTCTTTTTAGTTTGTTTTCTTCTCTTCTGTTTGAAGAGATTTGCTGTTTATCACTTGTGGCACACTGTCAGATATTTGACATTCTAATTAGGCGGCACTTTTACGATTTCCACAAAATATGCTTATTTCTTTGACCAAATTGTGTGACTTATGTAAGGCACGTGTGTGTGGTTTTCTCCTCTTGTTGTTGATGTTCTCTCTGGATTTGGACACTGTCACAAGGCAGACATTATAACTGGCTAATACGGCGGATATGTAAAGTACGTGATTGTTAAAGATTTGACAAACAAAATGTGCATTTGCTCGTTCGTTTGATTGGTAGATTTGTAGATCTGTACAACACTGTTGACAACACTTGTACGTTTCGATTAACACTTTGAGAACAGAAGAAAGAGCGCGTATATATGTACGTGGCCAAGATTTGTATTTATTTTTTTCTATATGTTTGATATTCTCAGGAGACACCGTGTAGACACAACTATTCCAGACGCGTTTCAATTTGACTCTGTTTAGCCGCTGAGTGTGAAAATCGCTGCGAAGCTTTGCTAATATTTTTTCTGTTCAGTTTAATCGCAGCTGCACACGGACGAGAGAGTAGCAGCAGCTTTTGGTGTGAGTGTATGTGTGTTATTTATAGAAGTCACTGTTGTTTCTCTTGGCGTATTGGTATTGGTAAACTCGCGTATTACTGCTGTATTGGTGTGTACACCACTGATAAAGTTTTCAAAGTGTTTGTTTTTGTTTTCTTCGTTATCTTTGTTGTACGCGTGTGTTGCTGTCTCTTTTTATTATTTTATTGTATTTACTCGATTCCGTTTTGTTGGTCAGTATTGGCGGGGCTGCAATAAACTGTTTATTAGAGCCTTATATTATACAAATTTTGAACTTCTGACGGTTTTTTAAAATTTCAAAACGGGTTTTCGTATTCCAGCGCTAATTGTTGAAATTCGTATATGACTTGATTAATCAAATTAACAACTCGAAAAAACGAATTTGAAATGTTTTGTTTCAATGTTTGTTCGCGCGCAATGTTTGAATTTTTGATTTTCTTCTTTGATTCGGGTTTGTTTTATTTTTATTTTATATATTTTTATAGTGATCGTTTGTTTTATATTTAACTGTTGTTCATTGATTAGCTGAGAAGAGATATGTATATATGTATATATTTTCTTGATTGCCAATTCTTTGGGATCGGTTAGATCGATATTTGCCGGTTCTTTATTTCGCGCTATAGGAGCACTTTTAATCCGACGAAGCGAGGCTTCGAAAAGCCCAAAGAGACGAGCATTTTGTGTGGCCAGAACCTTGGTCGAGCGGCAACCAACACGGACACGAGGTTAAAATATCAATGAGTTGTGAGAATATTCGCCGTTAGCGGGAAACTACAGATACAGTTTCAATTTCTCAATTCGGAATTAAATACAAGCACAGGCCTCAACGCAAACCGAGCGCGAGCCGACGACAACGATCAAAAAACTTGTGATTACGACGGACACGGGACGATGGGATTGCGACTTCGACTGCTGCTGCTGCTGCGACTGTTACTGATGCTGCGACTGCGACTTCGACGGTTGCTGCTGCTGCTGCTGCGGCTGCTACTATTACTGTTGCTACTGCTGCTGATTGTTGATCAAGTTGATTGCCGTTGTGCTGTTGTTGCTGTTGTTACTGCGACTGCGACGTGACTTCTCTGCCAACGTTGACGTTTGCTGCTTCTCTAATTGACAACAATGTGCGCGCGCTGCGTTCGAATTTGATTCGCTGCTTTCGTTGTTATTGTTCTTGTCGCTCTCACTGTGTGCTTGTGTCAATTGAAAAAGCCTTTGGTAGGTTGCCGCTGTTCTTGTTGTTGTTGCTGCTACTGCTGTGGCACTTGCTGCACTTCTCAGCTGTTTTGCACGTTTTCTTATCTGCTGTTATTTTGATTACTGCTGCTGCGACGAAGTCGTTATCTTTTGTTTTTCTTTTTGTTTCTCCGCTTTTATCAAACGCGTATTTCACTTGCACTCGCTCTCGCACTGCCTATGCTCACAATATTGTCGAACACTATAGTTATCTCACTCACACACACGTGTTGCGCGCTTGACTTGGTTGCTGCTGCGGTTCACTGTGAATGTCGCCGTCACAGCGACACAATAACAAATTAATTATTTCAAATACAGCGAAATTTTCCTCGATTTATGTTGATTGCGCGCGTTGTACTTGCAATTGAATTCAATTCAATAGGCCTCTATCTGTGTGTCGCACATCTGCACATGGATTTGCGTATGTATGTGTATGTGTGAGCTGCCCACTCAGAAGCTTTCAATGGCTGCCGTTTCTCCTTCTTTTGTTGTTGTTGTTGCTGCTGCTGCTGTTGTTGTTTTTGTCACTGACGTTTGGCTGCGCGCGTCGATGACGTATTTTGTTTGGCACGCACACGTAATAAAAGGTACGGACAACTGGGAGAGCGGACTACGGAGTCGGCGTCGCTAAACGCGCTAATTAAATTTTCCGTTTTTATTTTTTCTTTCTTGATAAACAAAAAAGAGCCGACGTGTTATGTATCGTAGTAGTTATCGATGTTGTTATGGATTGACCGCTGAAATCGCTTATTGTTGATTTGTTGTTGACTTGTTGTTGTTGGTATGGTTGTTAAGACTCACAAAAAAGTTGTGTTTTAGCCGATGGAAGCAAACGTACTGATTTTCGTGAGCGCACGTCACACGCTAATATAAATTTTAGCCCATGCTCTGCTTTTACCAGCTGACTGACTCTCACTCTCTCTCACTCTTTCTTTCTCTTGCAGCCCAAAGAGCAAAGAGGGGACCCAAGGTGGCGCTCTTTACGCACGCACATGCACACACACACACTGGCGCATATGTACATATGTGATATGTTAATGCTAGTGAAATGCACTAACAAAGCGCATGCAGAGGAAATTGTTATCGTCACGCACTTGTTAGTTGTTGTTGTCGTCACTCTCTAGCAAAATCAGGAATGCAATTAATCATGAAAACAAACATGTTTTATAGTCTTTCCGATTTGCATTCGAGAACAACAACAACAACGCATATTATCAACAAAGAGCAACCGAGTCGAGCAGCTGTTGCGTTTAATCGCTGCGCTTAAGAGAGCACGCACTAAAAGAGCGCTGCACCTGTCAGAGCGCATAATGTGTGGGAGCATTGACGTTTCTTTCTCTCTCTCTCTTTTTATTGTTATTTATATGTCAAATTGCATATGAGGGCCAAGGAGAGCTTGTGAGTAGCCATCTTTATTATGCGCAAGTCTTCTAAATTGTCTCAAATATTGCGTTGATCATAAGTTAAGTTAGCTGCGCTCGGGATAATCACCCACAGTCAGTATAACGGCAAATTAACAATCACACATGATCGAATCTTGGCAGATGTTCATCTGCCGAATACCGAATATATTCCTATAGTTCTCCAAGTTTAATTCGCATTAATTATTACGGGGCTTTGACATTTTTTAGTGTCTGCGTGTGAGTGTGTCTCATATTTGGATTCATTCATAAGCTGCCTCGACTTGTGTTAATTGAATGTTTAATTGATAAAGGCAATTTTGGAAATTCGCCGAAATTGATGGTCAGCTCTGGTATGGCATGTCTGGTTGTTCTTTTCAAAAATGGCACTCAATCAATAAATACGGCAGCAATACATGGTTTTATAAGTCTGTTTTATGCTTTTGTTGGGCATTTCTTCAATTGATGGCAATGAGAGAAGGCGAATTAAATGTTTTTCAATTGTTTTTAAATTGCCATCAATAGCAAGGTTTCAAGTGAAATTAATTTATTTCGCACAATGAAAGTCAAAGACGCAATTCGTTACAATAAAAATATACAATATATTAAAACAAGATACAGATCAGACAGTTCGGCTGTTACATGATGCAAATATATGGAGGGGAAATGCTTGTTGGCTTAAGATCTTAATTAATTTGCCATGACATCCAATTTTAATGGCTTTAATTAGCGATTGTCAATTATTTTCCTGTTAATTTATAATAATTTGCACATTTATTCGGGTTTTATCCTTTTTTTTAGTCATTCATCAATTTTATTGTGTCAATCAAATAAATAAATAACTTGAAACACGTAAAACTTGGACTCGTGTAGGGCTCGATAAACTGAATGAAATCAAAAAAAGATGCAAATCAACATGGTAAATGACTAAATTAATAAAAAGACACGTTTCGATGTCAAAATTCGCAAATTCAAAAAAATTTAAATTGGTCGCATTTGAGGCCGTTAACATTTTCAAATTACGCGCTTGGCTAAACTTGATTATCACTTGACTGAGCACACTTTACAGCACTACCGAAATAGCGATGGCGATAAGTTGACAGCATATCGATAGCAAAAACACTAGATTTTCCCATACCCAAAAAACAAGAAATCCAAACAAAGCGTTGCTAAAAATACGCAAAATTTATAATGGAATTATCGCCCATTAATCAAATTGAGGACAGAAAACCCACACTAACAGCTGACGGTCTGGTGCAAACCTCAAATTCCCCATTTGATCCCAACGCAGCAGCAGCAGCAGCGACTACAGCAGCAGCAGCAGCAGCTGCAACAACTGTTTCGCAGGAGACGCAAACATCGAACGGCATCGGCAACGGCAATAGTGGCGGCCTGCTGACAGTGGATCAACTCGACATCGAAATTTTGCCGATCATCTACGATATTGTGCGCTGGTAAGTTGTTGTTGTGCGGTTCCTTGACAAGTGTTTGTTTGTGTGTGTGGAGTGGGTGCAATAAACTCCTGACACTTTGTTTTGTTGGCAAAGCAAACTGCGCAACAGATGATAAATTTAGTTAGGAGAAATATAAATTTTTGCGGAAGCTTATATAACAAAAGCAAGAAAACAATGTTTTTCTGGCCCACAGTGTGGAGAAGGATCCCCTTGAGAATACGGTGAAGCTGCGTGAGTCCCAGGACTGCAATCACAAGGTAATTTCAATTATTCACACAATGTGTTGCATCACATTAAACATGCTTCTTTTTGCAGATATTTGAGCTACAAAAACGCTTCGACTCGGCGCGGGAACAGGTCAAACAGTTGCCTGGCATTGATTACAACAAGGAGGAGCAACTGCAGCGCCTGGAATTGCTGCGCAGTCAGCTGAAGCTGAAACAGCAGCTCATACGAAAATACAAGGGCACGGAGTTCTAGTCAAGTTAACACACACACACACCCTAAAACACAACACATACACCGATACGTGACTGCAAGATGGTGCTGCGACTGCTGATGCGTTATCTGGCCAACAATGAGCAACTCATCCAGCGCATGGCAGACAGTTATCCCATGCGACGAGCTGCCCAAATGGTTGTCTCGTTAATGTATCGCTCGAAGAGCATTGCCAGAGAGCAGGGACTGCATGAGATGACGCCCGAACGCTTCAAGTGAGCATCATTACCACCACAATCCACTCCGATAAACCTAACTCATCTCTCTTGCAGATCTTTCATCAACATGTTCAAGAATAATGTGCGACAGGAGCTGGAGGGTGTCAAGAGGGAGCTGAAGAACAAGAAGAATTAACTAAATTATTATAGATATATTTAGGGAGTATAAAACTAAATTTCTCGAGCAGTATATAGAAAGAATGTAGTTTAATTCAGAGAAAAACAAAAACACATATTGCGTAGAGTTCGTCAAACTGTAAATTTATTGTTTAATTTTTAATCCGCACAGTAACTATACATATATATATATATTTTAAAAACGGATCATAATGATGAATTCAATAGTTGTTGTTGCTTGTGGAAAAGAAGTCTCTTAAAGTTTCTAATAGAAAACTAGATCAGAATCATGATAGTTATACGAAATTGTCTTCTCTGTTAAGTTCTCACTCTCTTTTTCTGCGCTTTAAAACGTTTCTTTTCTTTACATGGACAAACACAGAGTTTATTTATATATTGTTTTCTGGCATTTCTCTCTTACAATGTTATCTCATGCAATATTTTTACCTGTAGCAAAATAGTTTCATTACCTCTTTCTCCTCCTCCTCGGCTCACAACCGATTCGCCAAATACTTTGGAGCTTAAAAACTAACGAATTTTGGATAGAAAAATGTCAAACATTGAGAAGACCAAATCAGATCAGTTTAGTTTAGTTTTGACTGGCATCAGCCAACGACGCATGCTCCGTCACATTGGCCGCGGGAGCGGGGGCGACGGGAGCGGGAGTAGAGCTGCTGGCATTGCCATTGACGGACGCCGTCGTCGTTGTCGTCACCGTAGTTGATGAACCTCCGCCGGATGCCGCCTGCGTGTTGCGATTGTTGCGTTTCCGCTTGCCACCACGTCGACTGCCCTCGCGGCGTTCTCCATTCTGCTTACCATCCTCGCCGCCATCCTTGCTGCCTCCGGCACCCGCTGAGGATGATCCTTGGCCATTGTGACGCTGCTGATTGCTGCTGCTATTGCTGCCGCCGCCGTTGTGGGCACGCGACTGCATCTTGGCCGGCTTGGGACGATACGGTGAGGCAGCTGCATGTGGCATGGGACGCAGAATGTTGCCCACTGCTTTGGTGCGACCCTCACGAAAGACCAGACGCTGTCCGGCGCGTATATACTCGGGCTGCTTGATGAATCGGAACTTGACGTGCGCCTTGTCACCGGTTCGCAGGCAGTCGCGCGACATGTGCACTATGGAAGCCGTTTGCCGTATGCTGCCGCAGTGCACCATGGCCTGGTAACGGGCCGAGATCGTTGTCGGATGGTGGAGTACCAGTATTTCGCCCTCGAATTCCCAGCAAGCTTGTGGCTTCAGATCCGGCGACACCATGACCATGCCCTTGCGCAGAAACGTTCGCTTGATCTTCTTGAGTGCAAAGCTCGCTGTCTGGCCGCAGCGTACACGCTCCACATTCATGCGCTTGCGGTGGATGCTCTTGATGGTGATGGGCACGAAATTGCCCACTGCATATGGGCCCAGCATGAGGACATCGTTCAGTTTGATGGTACCCTGCAGGCAGGTGCCAGAGACAACAGTTCCAACGCCGGGCACTGAATAGACATCGTCGATTTGAAACTCAGCGGGCAAATTCTCCGAGCCTGCCATGCGTGTGCTCAGCAGATTGAGGAACATCTTGAGCAGCTCCAGATTGTCGCCATTCACATTGGACACCTGGAAAATGGGGCACAGGCGCTCGCTGACAAAATTCGTGGCACTCAGCACCACATCGTCTTGGGTGCGCACCACCACAGGCACCTTGCGGCAGCCTTGGGACTTGAGCATTTTGAAGAGCAGCTTCATATTATCCTGCAGCACATTCGGTGGGCACATGTCGATCTTTGTGACCACCACAAAGACAGGTACGGCCAGGGCCAGTGCCAGGCCCAGATGCTCCTTGGTCATGCCAATGATGCCGGCATTAGCGCCAATCTGAATAGGATTTTCGACAATCAGAAATGAAGCACATTAAGCAGAATTGGATTTACAGCACTTACCATCAACATGCCAAAGTCAGGGGCGTGTCCCGTCATGCCAAACACGGTGGTCTTCAGGTATCTCTCGTGGCCAGCCAAATCGATGAAGGTAATAACCTTTGAAGACTTCTCGCAGATCTTCACCCAGTCTAGGTGTCCATGATCGGGTTTATTCACCACATTGCCCACACCATCAAAGCCGAGTATGTCATTGCCCACAGAACTGGTGCGTCCGCTTTCGATCTCGTGCTTGTGCCGGAACAGACGTTGCCTAGCATGGCCACGCCCATTGTCCAGTTCGCCATGTGTCAGTACACCCAGCAGCGTTGACTTGCCGGCATCCACATTGCCCACAACCGCAACGCTGAGGAGGAGAGAGAACAATATTCAGATGAGATGGCCCTTGCCATGGATGCAGTGCAACCCATTGCTTACCGTATCTCCATAAAGTCTGTCGTATCGATGTGCTTGCGTATTAGAAACTGTCCCGTATTGCCCTTCTCGGCTGTACGCTCGCGCAGCTTCACAATATCCGCATCTATGGACGTAGCCAGTTGACGCAGCGTCTCCACAGAGGCATCAAAGAGCTCCCTATTAAGTCCACTGTCGCTGCCATCTGTAAATGCAGAGATGAATTAGAAATTGTTGCGAAATTGTGTGCGGGAATTCTGTAGTGATTCATTTCCGGCACCCTGCCAATTGGAATTCTTAACAGATAACTTATTGAACTTACCCTCTCCGACGCCAATCTCGTAGATTGTCTCGCCGCAACTGTCCGCAATGCGATCGAGCAGTCGCCTTCGGAGCAGCTCCAGTTGCGCCTCTGTGGGCTGGACAAGCACATTCTTGCCACGTATGCTGGAGTAGTCGATGCTCAGCTGCTGCATCTGCTGTGTGGGCAGCCCATCTACATTGAAGATATTGCTGCGAGCACTCTTGATGCCCACACCGACATTTGCGGCTGCTGTTACAGCTCCTGCTGGTGATGCTGTTGCTGTTGTTGTTGCCATAGGTGATGGCGGCGCACTCTGTATATTGTTTTGATTGATTGATTGCCGAACTTTATATCCTTGGAATCATTGCCTGACTGTGTGTTTGTCTGTGTGTAGTGCAGTGTGCAGATTGCAGGATGTTTCTGTAATAACAATAACGAAACCATGTCAACAAATTGCAATATTATCAGCATTTACCGTTAGTTTACTATTATTCTACACCCTAACCTATCCCACGCCCAGTTGTCTTAGTCGAGTTTTAACCGGCATCCGCTTTGTTTGCATTTTACTGGAGTAATAAAAGCGGCGTCACTGAGAGCGTCTCTTTTATACGAATTGCTGATGAAATTCGATGAACAAACTGATGCAATGTGGGCAGGAAATTTGAAAAGAGCCGCCAGAAAGAGAGAGCGATAGGACGCTTCTTTTATTTCACCCGAAAGCGCAACGACTGTTACTGAAGTCGTAGCTGACTTAGCCACGGCGTCGACGTTGACGTCGCAGTCGCGTCGCAGCAGCAGCGGCAGCAGAAGAACAAGCAGCAGCTGCTGCCCAGTTGGCGAACAGCTGATGTGGAAGATGGCTGCCCAGGCGGGGGAGCTTCAGCACTGTGTGTATGTTTGTGTGCGTGTGTGTGAAGACGCTTTCTCAACTGTTTATGTTTGTTTGGCTCTCTGCATTTTATTTGGTTTATGTAAGCAACATTTTGTTGACGTACACAAAATACAAACGAAACAAGCAACAACAATTCAGATGTTGTTTTTGCGCTCTTTTAAAAACAAAATTCATAGAATTGTTTATTTTTAGAGACACAGATGTGTGCGTGTGTATGTATTTGCAAATCTGCATACGTATTGAGTGTGTATATTTGTATGACAAAGCTAAAAACCACAACAATTTATATATGTTGCGCCTTTTCTTTGGTTGTGCATTCTTTACGTTTTTTGTTTTGTTTCGCGCCCCTTGCTACCAATTGGATAACACAAACTAAAAATCAGCTGAGTGCAAATTACAATTACAAATTACTACGTGTACGAAAATGCAATTGCAATTAAAAGTGAAAGGGATGTTTTGATCAAAGAACTCCTGTTGCAGGCACAACCACAGGATGATGAACCGCGCAGCTTTTTTGCACATTTAACGGTTACTTACAGTTCATTTGGCGGTTTGTATTATTGCTTTTGTTACTGCTACACTTTGCACATTTAATTTACCAGAGCAACAGTTACTGATATCACATTAAATGTGTGTAATTCGTAAATGCCTCTGAATTGTTTTTCTGTCTGTCCAAGCCACGTAAAATTATGCGGTGTTGCCAGACTGTGCGGATATACGTTGGCAACCTTGCGCGGTATTTATCGATTGCATTGTTAATGTTTTGCCAATCGTTATCAATGCGGGCGCTAACTTTCGATTTCACTGAAAAGGGGAAGTGGTTGATGAGAGTATCTGTGGATAACCGCAAAATGTGCTATCTGCCAAGGAATAAAATGAAATATACATATGGAAATAATATATACAGAATACTTGGTGACTGTTGTTTGTGGATTCTTTCTGAACTCAACAATACTGCAACTTTGCTAGGTATTTTATTGCCTTGCACAATGTGATAAGAACTAACCGCACTAAATTGTGCTGGAATCTTCGGGCAACACAAATAGCACAATTATATATGTACATAAATTCAGTTTGTAATAAACCCAGAGCGTGTCCGTGACTCACGGCCAATATTATTTTAAACAAATACACTCACGCATAGCATAGATATCTTACACACATGAATGTTTTCACCTTTGAATGTTACGTACATGTTTTCCGGATTGATTGTAATCATGTCTCAGTGACGCCTTCATTTTCTTGATTTTTATTATTATTAAAAACCTAACACTCTCATTATTTAAAATTGGAGAACACTTCTGAGCCATCGCCATCAGCTGCGAGAATTCAAGCCGAATTTCAATGTCAACAAGTTTTCGGTTTCTTTTGTGCCGCGTGCTTCTCCTTCTCGCGTTTCTCTCGCCTCCCTTCCCTCCCTCCCTTCGTTGCTAGGCATAATGGTAAAACGAGCATGCACACACACAAACACATGTATGTAAGCACGCGTCGGTGTAGGTGTGTATATGTGCGTGCCGGTGGCGGTGGGGTATGAGTTATGCAAGCCAGAAATAAATCTATTACAATATGAGTGAAATTTATTTTTACAGTTCTTTTTAATGTTGTATGATAGTCTAAAAAAATAGTTTACAAATTATAAAAATGTTTTCAACAATTTTGGTACAATTTCGTGTTGCATCATTGTGTATGATTTCATCCAAAACGTTTTGCTTATTACTGTTGTATCGTATGAATATGGATCAAAGTCTGGTTTTGCGGGGGGGGGGATAGACATAAGTTTTGTTTTCTTTCTTTCTTGAAGGAGGCGGGGGAGCAGTGACAATGGGAAAATATGCCCTTTTCTTTGAAGTAAACACTTTTGTTTCTTACATATTGTATCTATGTAGGGACAGGCAGAAGGGAAAGTAATGCTAATGCTAAAAATACATATGTATATAGTATATATTCAACACTTCTGCTCAACGTTCCTTCTCTCTCCTCGAACTGGTTGCTGCTCCCGCGCGCACACAACTGGCAATGACTTTTTCTGGAGTGTTTGTCTTCGTCGTTGTCCTCTTCCGTCACTTTGAATCTTCTTCACATTCACATACAATATTTAAAAACATCAAAACTGTAGAACTATGGATTCATTGTTATGTAGTAGTCTTTGTATGTAATGTATATAGTAGACACGTATTTTATATGTATGTTGTTTTTCTTTTCAGTTAGTGGGAGGCAAAACAAGAGAATGCTGCTGTTTATGGGGTGTAGTGGAAACGTGGTGGTTTTTTTGTGTAGTGGCAACGTGCTTTAATCGCTTGGAAATACATATTTTTCTTGTACATATATTGTATTAACTTTCGCTTTGCTTCTATTCGCGCGCTTCCAACTATAACTATTTAGTATTTTTTAAGTTGAAAATACCCTTAATATATTAATATAATTATTATATTTTATGTGTGTTCTGTTCTCAGCGCTCACTTGGATGCCTTTATTTTGTATAGGTTGTGTATTAGGCTGTGTGTGTGTTTTTGTGTGTAGCATGACCCCCAATAGAAGAGAAGCTCTATGTTTTTGTCCAATTGCTTCTTGCTTCTGTTCTTATGTTGTGTTTGTGTGTTTAATGTGTTTGATGTTGTTTAGGCAGATGCTGCAACTTCACCAGTTTTTTTGGCCTGCTCAGCACTGGCACCAGCAATTGCTACCTCCTCAAAGTTCTCGACCAAATCAGGCACATCGTCGTCAGCAGCATCCGCAGCAGCAGCACCCGCGGCAGCGCCACCAGCAGCACTGCTCTTGTTGGCGATCTCTGAGGCGATCTTCTTCAATTGGTTAATGTCCTGGGGACCCAATTGCGTCAAAATGCCTGGGAGCATTTCCGAGATCGTCTTATTCTCACCATGACCAGTAATGGCGAACGTGTTGGTAGGCAAAGAAGCCTGCGCCTTTGGGTTGTTGAAATGAATAACGGTGCCGTCATTTTTGATAATGTTCACTTCCTCAATACCGGGAATGGTATTGACAGACAGTTTTTTCAGCGATGACTGCAACTTCTTGTCATCGGTTGCCGGGGTCGAGTGCACAATCTTCTTCTTGCGGCGTGGGGTACCCTTGCCGCCAATGCGCACCTGTGCTTGCAACTTCTTAAGCTTCTCCGGATTCATCTGTAAGACACACACGCGCGCACAATTATGAAAATATGAAATTGTTAATATTTGTATATTGGTATGTCTAAAATTTAATTTGAAATTACTTTGATTTACTATAATTTAGCACAGAGCTAAGCCCGAAAAACACGTGCACCCAGTTGTAGTCAAATGTCAAAAAGAAATCGCCATGATAAAAATGGCAAAGCAGTATGTATAAGTGAGTAGTACTGGTTAGAAACACTAAATACAGTTTTAACTATCGATTGGATTCACACAAATTAATGGATTTTAAAAACTAGTTGGTGTGCAACTAACAATTAAAATTAAAAATTTTTTTAATTTTTTATATTAATTTTCAGACATTACATTTTTGTTTCTCGTTGCCACTTTTATTAATCTTTAACACAATGATTTTCCGATAAACTATCGATAGCCATCAGCTGTTTTGATGTTTGCAAAACAACAAACTGTCAAGTGTTGTACAACAGCGAATCGACGCCGGACATTTAAGGTAGAGCAACTCAGCAACTGAACAAAGTCACAAGTTGTCAGAGATTAGTATTATCTCACCCGATAGATAAGATAACGCTTATTATTAAGTTGATTTGATTAATTAAACTCGCCCAGCCTGGGAACTCAGTACTTGTGCGCTGAATTATACCCGATAAAACGTGTCCAAAACATAAACATAAACCCAAAACTAACGACGTATTCAGAGGAAGAACTGCAACAAGTGGAATTTATTCATTAATTATTAAAATATATTTTACCGCGCCGTCGATTCGACTCGCGAGAAGGCGTTGAATGTGAGTTTGGATGAGCTTAAATTGACCGCAAAACTTCATGCATATTTTTTATAAGACAGTGGACGACTTGTACGAGATCAACAAATCAAACATGGATATTTGGAGCGTGTTTATGTTCTTCATCTTGACCTTTCTTATAATGTTATGCTGTAGATACTGCTGTTCCAGCAAACGTCGTGGCACCGTGCTATCAAGTAAGTCAAAAACATATTAATGTATATTCCCTTGATGACTCATAGCCAGACCACATCGCGAATGCGGGTTGTTGAGCGTTTGGGTGCTGGGAGGCTTGCTAAAATACGTATACATTAACGTTATAATTGGTTAACATTTGTTTTCCTTTTAATTTTCATGACTAATCTACGTACACTTTCAATACTAGTTGCTTTTTTCCAGCTTAATTGTTTGTTTTCTTTCTGTATATTACTGTCAGTTTTTTTATTTTCATGTTTCGTTTAAATACAGGCAAAACGAATATTTTTATATTGCTTTTCAATTTCAGTATAAAGATTTTCGTATATTTTGCCAGCTCCGGTCTTTCGTAAACAAAGTCAATGACTCTTTGCTTTGTTATGCCTCGAATTCTTGTTTCGATGCGTAAAATATTGTATTTTTAGTAGGTTTTAAAGGTTTACAATACATTTTCTGTGTTATCAACTGCGCACCGACAAATAATTATCTAATTAATTGTATATGTATTTTGTATCTTATCTATAGACTTGATTTATTTTGTCACGTTGCCGCCGTAGAATCCGAAAGAGGCCACAAAAGTCGCAATTAGTTGCCCTGTAAAAATATATATCACAAACTTTTTTACTATTTTTTTTATTCTATAATCTTAGAAATTATTATTTATATTTTTACATAATTATTGATAATATCATTATTATTTATTGATCGTGCAATTTCATGTATTCATTTATTTCCTTTGTTCTTTGTTTCAACTCTTAATCACTCACACGTTTTTTACCATCAATATAATATAGAAAACAATTTCAAGAGTTCACAAAATTTTGAGTCCGAGGTTCTCAATTGAAAAATTCACCAGAAATCGTAGCACCTTTATCGATACATTACAGTATGTCGGGGATTTTTAAATAGATAAATCGAATTTGTTGCTATCAAACATTTATTTCGTTAATTATTGGTCAGTAAACGCGCGACTTTTCAACCTTTCAGAACTTCCCGCTGAGTTCTGCGAATTATTTGATATGGTTTACATATATTGTGATGTCTGGATACCGATTGTGGTTATATTCAGTATATTCATATTGATTGTAATATTGCGTATTGTCAGTGTACGTCGCATGCGCGTTGTTACCGCCCCGGTGATTTCAAGCCGTAAGCATAATAGAAGAGCCCTTATCACGTTAAGATGTTCATCGATACTTCATGTATGTTTCTTTCCTATCACGTTCGCCTCTTAAATGGCATGTGTATATCATATTTGTCATTTGCATTACCTTTCGGATTACTGAGTACTTCCAATGAAATTTATAAATCACAATTCGCACTATATATTTCATTATTTTGACATTCGTGCGCAGTTTGTTCACTGACGTCAGTTATGTTAAGGAGCTTAATATCAAATTAATGACACTCGAGTCCAAGTGCCAACAATTGCACTCAAATTGGAACCCACTATACATATCTCGCTATGTATATAGAGTTTATTGAGAAATTGCGGTAATAATCGAGTTTGAAGTACCTACATATAACGTACAGCACTCTGAAATAATAACCTCATAATATTCTGTTATACAGTAATATTGGCATTAGGACTTTCTGGTGCATAAAATACTGTCATATCCTAAGAAAGTAAAGTTCTCTTAATATTGAATAGCTATTTATAATATATTTATTATATTGGATGCTTTGGTTGTTCAACCTATACAAAACTGAATAGTTTCTGTCAATCTTATGCGATAGGTGTAATTTAATAATGAAATCGTTAATCATTACTGACGTCAGTAGACGTCGCATTGCTTGCAAGAGGTCTCACCTGGCACATAAAGATTATCGTCTGGCGATACGAGGTAGTCGCGCTTTCAATTGGTTTAAGCAGATTCCATTAGTGAATCTAATTGGCCAAAGTCAAAGTAGAGCATGGAAAAAAAAGTAAAACAGCAACAATATCAAATGAAAACAAAAGCAAAAAACGGGAAAGTTTCGCGGTGGAGTAATCAATCCATTGACGCACAACATATGTCGTTGTAAATTCTGTGTCCACTTTGATATTATTTATATTTTATTATGTACTGCGTACTGGGTTAATTGAATTCCATTATCAGCATTCCTTATAAACCGTTTGCTCTAGCGACGTCATATGTCTTATCTCATTCAAGCAATGTTAAAAGTTCTTTAAAGCACGAAATCGAATACGAATCGCAATTATTTTGCTCCACCTGTCTAAGCGATGCACAACGCGTAGTCCGAAAAAAGTGAACATTTGACTAAAACAAATGAAATAAATTCGAATTTATAGTTTGTAAACATAATAGTAATTAAAGTAAACATAGTATATATTGAAAATGGCACACAACCCTAATGATAAGGATCTGGAAATCTCTACAATTGTGCTGCTCTGTCTCTTCGTTGTCGTCCTCGCAGCTATCCTGACAATCATCATACGGCACGCCTTGCGTAAACGTCAACAAACTGAAGTAGTTGACATATGTTAGTATATAGTCGACATATGTGTACACTATAAAATCTACTGACGCTCTACCGATCATTGATAAACTACATAAGTAATAAAATCAAAAGATTTTAAAAGTTGTGACGTTAACTAAACATCTGCATTGCTTTATTTATAATATATTTGTCATTATTGCGTATTGTTTAAATACAATGGAAGTTTATTCTTAAAAATCAGTTGCCTTACCAACGATGTCTGACTTTGCTGCATTTTTTAACTCTGTTCTCAATTGTTTTAAATTTGTCATTCTGTTTTCTTCATTCGAATTTTCTCTTAATTGAATTTAACGAATCAAATCATTTAATCAATTATTTGTATTGGTATCGATGGTACCTTCTTTACAGTGATTCATCTCATTGAGAGACAATCATTGTTTAACTGTTTGAACACTGTTATACACGTATGACTTACTCAGCTATAATTGAATCACTGATAATGCACTATAGTTTGTATTTGTGTATTTTCCTGAAAACCAGTTATGAAAACTTGTCATAATAATTTCGGTTGTTTGCTTTAAATGAAATTATTGAATGATAATAGTAAACAATATAAGATTTATAAAGTTTATAAGTTTTTAAGTTATTTATGCGTTTCGTGAATAAACTTTTAAGTTTGTAAAGTGATCTGAATGAAACTGATCTGAATGAAGTAATGCTATAATCAAGGCGCGTGTAACGTTTTTCTCGCTATATATTCGCAAATAGTAATTGAATTAACATGTTTAAACAATCGGAGCAAATGTGTTATATTTCTTTAACTGAGGAGCTGATATCGAAGTATAAAAGTGTTTGCTTACATGATGCTTTCGTTCGCATGCAATTTGTTATTTTGGAAATTGACTGAAATCCTTTACTCCTAGCGGATTACTTAAAATTACAATCTGACAATTTTACAGTACTTGGTTTAGATGACCCTTGTAATGTACTTGGATGTTGCTGTAGGACCTACAAATATTATCAATGTTGCTGTGGAGATGACGATGAGAACTCTTGCTGCATTCCAATAGAGTGAATTTGTACACAACTCAAAACATAAATACTTCAAGGTTCCTTAAACACTACGCAATAATGTTGCATTTATAAGCAAATGTGATCGTTTAACAATGATTCTCAGTATTATATTATCTATTGTTATCACTTGTTGGGGACTGCCTTTTAAATCCCTCCTTACCTAACTAAACGATTCCTATTATATGACAAAGCTTTCATATCTGTGTGAGATATGCAGTGCCTGAAAAACAAAATAACTGAATGAATTTATTCAGAATTACGTTAAGATGCTTACAGTTTTTAAAATGATATGTTTTACAATCTTATATTGCTGAATAAAGTTGTAATTGAGTTCCAAAAGTCTAATTGTAATGTATTATATTAGCTGTTTATTCTGGAAAGACTTTGAAAGTATCACTAAGTTAATAATGTGATATGATAAATTTAAAGCAGATTTTCTAATTTTTCTTTTATATTGTTTGTTTGGTCTTGCATTCTGTAAAGTTTTCTTATAATAGAACTGCAATTATTTCTGATTGTACTCGGATTTATATGTATTTTGTTTGCTTACGATTTGTGCAGCAAATCAGAATGAAAACTTTCCACTCAATGCTGGAAAATAATACGAGTGCCCAACTGATTAAAGTTCATGGCGATTTCTATTGTAATCCTCTTTGTCTGGCGCTGACAGGCTCTTCAAGAGACTGACAAACACACATACACACACACACACACACACAGACACACAAGCAGTTAAGATGTATAGCTGTGTAAATGTGTGCTATATATAACTGCAACAGGTCCTTGCAACCTTATCCCTTCGCGCTCCAGACAACTGTCTTTGAGTTGGCATTAATGTTTTGGTCACCACCCTATCAGTTCGTCGAAGAAGAACTTGCAATTGTTGTCTGCCTGGTCTAACTGCAAGTCATTTGCATTTGTATATTCGCTGTGAACTGAACGTGGATAATGAATACTCTGTGAGTGCAGCAATGGATTGGCTAGCCCTATTGCCTCTGCTTGGACTTTTACTCACTGTCGGATTGATTGTTGCCACTATTCACTTTCTACGCTGTTGTTTTATTCTGAAAATTTATTTGCAACTCTTTCGTCGTGCCGGTGAGTGAGTGTGTAGTGAATCATTTATCAATTTCATTAGTCACTCATCATTATAATGTGTAACAAACAATTGCAATTCAATTCTTGTCTTGAAAATGGAATATTTTTCAGTTTTTTCCATTTGCAGGTTGAGCATTAAATAAATAAGTATGAGATAAATGAAACTCCTGAAACTGTGTCAACCAATCAATTACCAGAAGCTTATCAATAGTCATTTGAATCAAGACACACCAAAATATGTGTAGCACACTTTTCGGCTTCCATTGTGATAAGACATTTAAAATAACTATAAGTTTACCTTAGAATAATCATCATGCTTTGTTAATCTGCAGCAACTCATGCACCCGCTGATCAACTCACAACATCATTGAGCTTATCTACGCATTGTTCGCATTTCAATTTCTTATTCAGTTATATTCTGAAAGCTTTAGTGCATAATACTCGCGATGCAGGAAGGAAACATAAAGAGAATCGGTCTTTATTTCATCGTTTTGGTCATTATCATTGCATTCTTGGTGCGTGTTTGTATTCACTGGTGTCGTAGCTGCATGAGCTATGATCAAGACTTTAATCGCCATCGAAACTATAGTGCAATTTCTGGAAAGAACTATATGGAAATGAGCAATGAGTCTGGTTAGTAACTGTATTTCATTTTCGTGTTATATAATGACTGCATGGTTTGGTTTATGCTCTTTAACAATAAAAACAACAACTTGAATTACTGTTTTGGTTATGTTGGACACTACTTGCCATACTTGTGACATAGTTTTAATTAATCGACGTCAATGCTTTATATTAAAATGTGCAATGAGTAACTGTAATTCATTTTCGAGTAACATTCTGACTATTTGTAAAGGTTTGACGGTATTGATTTTCATTTTAATAACGATATAAAAATAATTGTTATTGTTTAATTGATCGAATATAGCGAGTTGATAAGCTCAGTTCAGCTTTCAATGCGGGTTCTCTCATAAAAGCACTTGCGTGTGATTGTTCGATCGAAGTTTCCTGAAATGTGATAACATCCCTATATCGTTAAGAGCAATTTTTGCAACCGCAGTCAACTCTACGTCGATATGCTGATTTAAATGTTCCACTTGGAATTATTGATTTAGTTATATTTTGAAAGTTGTCGTGAATAGTACTCGCGATGGGGGGAAAAAATAGTATAAAGATCCGTCAAAAAAACACCTACCATTATATACCAAAACCCGTTATAACAGTAGGCCGTTCTCATAGTCATACTATTTCGTATGGTCATACTTCGTATAGAGTTGTATCGCCTGCAGCTTACGTTGGCATTTATATTGTGTTATTGGTCTTACTTGTCATTTACGCGTGTTATTACTATAGTAGACATACGGAAGAATATGAAATTAAATGTGAAAGTGAATCTGACAATGCTGGTAATAATGATCAACACTTTAATTGCTAATCAAATCCCTGCAAACAAATTATAAAATATAGCTACAGTTTTTTGATTTATGTAAATTGTTAATAATAATAAAGGTTTCCACTTTGAATAGGAAGCGGAATTTGCAGCCGATAAGCTCAGTTTTCAATGTGGTTCCCTCATACAAACAGTGCGTGTGTTTATTCGATCTGATATGCAGAATTCCAAACTCAGCTCCTAATTTACTTTTCTTCTGTAGTGTGATTACGTTCTTATATCGTCTAGTAGAATTTTTACGACGCATTTAATTATACATATGTCAATTTGCTGAAATTATTGAAATTATTATACCGTTCGACTATTGAAAACGGTCAAAAAATTGTATACTAACTTTGTGCAAATGTATGAAACAGGCAAAAGGAGGCGTCGGAGACCTCATAAAGTATATATATTCTTGCTCAGGATCACAAGCCGAGTTGATTGAGCCATGTCTGTCTGTCTGTGTGAACGCACAGATCTCAGCAATTATAAAAGCTACAGTTACCAAATTTGGCAGGAAGACTCCTGTGTGTAAGCTGATCAAGTTTATTTCCAATATTAGGTGCCACGTCCACCTCACTCGCAAATCAATAATTTAATTTTTTAACTCATTTTGTAAGCTCTGTATAAAAGATACAACTTTCTTGCGATGTGGAAAAGACCAAAAAGTCAGCCGGAACGTCCTGCACCAGTAGTACCACAAGTCCGCTATCGTAGTCAAATTAGTATTTCATCAGTTCAAACTGATCGCACTACGTATGTTTATACTTCAACAGCAGTTCTATCGCCTGCAGCTTATATTAGCATTTTTTATTTATTCTTTTGTGATTGGTCTTGCTTTTCATTTACGCGTGTTATTATAGTAGACGTACGGAAGATTATGAAATTGAATATGATACTGATTCAGACAATCCTGGTAATTATGATCAACAATTTGATTGCTAAGCCTAACTAAGAAATAATAAAATATGACTGCAGTTCTTTGATGTATTATATATATCGATTTTTAATGATCTTTCAGTATTGTAAGTTTTAAGGTTTAAGACTACAACAATTTAATCACTAAGTTTGTTGAGAAAAAGTTTAATTCGTAAAGTGTTCACCAGTGTTTGCAAAGTAATACAACTGTACTTTATAGTTTATACAATTACCATATAGACTCACTTGCCTGCAACTTTGCAATGGCTAAAATAAGAATTAAAAAATCGCTGAATGAAAAGTTTTCATTGAAAAGATTTGCCTATATGACGCATTTACATTCCAATATTCGAATAATAAAGCTACTGAAAAGCTCTTAAAGAGCTTTGTTGGCAGTTGTGTATGTCACGTCGGGCTAATAGTACGTCTACTTTTTTATACCTTCTTTGACATGGTGGATATTATAACGCTTGAAAACTATTCAAGGAATAATACCGTATTTCCGCGCGATCTCGGTGATTTAGTCTTTATTGCATTTATAGTGGCTATAGTAACATTATCACTTGCTATATGCTGTGCCAATTGTTTTTGTCTCTCTCGCCTTAGGAGAAAACAACGACAGAAACAACGTGATGAAACTCGCAATTGTAAATATGTGATATATTTATAAATATGATTAAATAAGTTGCCTTTGTTATTCTGCAAAAAAAATATGTGAAGAATAAACTTTACAGTTGTTACACACATATTTTAAAAATAACTTAGCGATAAGTTTCTCTACCCTACTCCATTTCATTATTTATTTCTTTAGTTCTTAAACCCTGCTCCCAGTTGTGTTCTGAATATCATCGTGTGTTTAACTGGTTACGCACCAATTGAGTTAATAAGTCCATATTTTCCTTATATTATCCATCGTTATTGTTCGCGCTATGTTTCATTATTGTCCTGAACGGTGTTGTACCTGCGAAATTTCAGATAATGATTTCAATCATCGTCAGATTGATGATGAAATTCAAGGCATAGATGTTGTAGAAATCATCGGTGATGATTCATGTTAGTATTCCGCACAGCTCTGAATATATATGTATAGTTAAATGAATTATAAAATAGCTTATTTAAATTTGTGATAAGAACATTTTCATTTGAATGTTGTGACATAAGCGTTGGTGATGATTCATAATATGAAGTAAAGCTTTATATTTACATTATTAATATATAACACATTTGAAACATAAATTAAATATTCAAAATAAGCGATAAGAAAGCTGCCATATATGTGGGTATTACTTATTATTTCCTAAATTTTTTGCTCTCAATTTCACTTTATATACCACTTTTAAAATCAAATTTTTAAAGGAAGAAATAAGAACTCAGCCGTATATGTGGGCTTTACTTTTTATTCCCTAAATTTGTTCTCTCAATTTCACGTTATCAACCTTTTATTGTGCTTTCAGCATTGTGATCTATATATTTTATATATTTATATATTTATTGTAGAGACAATGGGGGAATTAAACGCATTTGATGTATTATTACTTAAGTGTGAACTATGTGAATGTTGTTATATAATGGTGAAGTGCTGCTATTGTATTGATCGTTCGAATAATGCAGAAGATCGAGGTTAATATACGGAATTATTACTAATTGCAATGTTAACACTTAATTAATTAGGTCCAAAGGGGGACTGCTATAGTGCTGAATATTATATATGATGATTCAGTAAAGTTCAAGCTTAGCTTCAGCATGAATGCTACAATTTCCGAAATCGACTATTGGTATTTTATGACCAAAAGAATGCATCTGGATTGGATACTGATAGTTTTTGAATTGCTATTGTTGCTTATACTCTGTGTTTTGGCTATTGCCTATGCTTGGTCGATGGAGAGAGATACGAATAGAGAGCAAGTAAAGAAAGATAGAAAACTGCGTACAGTCTCAGTTTTTGTATGATTTGTTTAAAAGAAATAACTTGAAACATGTGCAAGTATGTGTGTCATTCAATTTATACTTTTCCCTAAGTAAGTTTTCCCTAAGAGTCTGCTCCGCTCGCAATATAACATATATAAAACGGCTTTCATATATTGGGATTACTTTACGCCAACAAAAACACATGTACAAAACAGTGATAATAAAAATTATATTTCTTTACATTGTGTAAAGTTCAAAAAGTATGTATATGCTACAAAGGAAACAGCAAACTGTTATATAAATGTAGCGATAGGAACGTTTGATGCTACAGTAAAATGTTGTTTTATAGAGGCGATAGGAATGTTTAAAAATCATGTGCCATGCTTATATTACTCCAGATTCTCAGTCTCAGTCTTTTATTGTGCTTACGCCATCACGGTTTATTATTTATTTTTTTTTTGCGATTTGTTCTCGGTTACAGTCATGGGATTAGATGATTCGGAAATATTTTTGTATATTATAATAAAACTTACCATAATAACTATTCTTTATTCTTGTTGTAAAATATTGTTGTAAAATATGTGAAAAAAGTATTGAGGAGAGTTTTCAAGAAGATCGAGGTAATATATGTATAGATACCAAATTTGGCATGACGTTTTCTGTGTACCAGAACTATTTTTGAACTCAATTTGTAAGCGCTGTATAAAAGATACAACTTTTTGACTTTAACATTTAATAAGCTGACTGAAATATCTACGTATTCTCTAAATTGCAATCCGATCGGACAATAAACACAGAAGTTATTTAAGAAAGTATGAGCATAAAACCAAGTGCTTGTGTCAGCTAACAAGGGCATAATTTTAAAGCATGTGCCTATTATATTTATCGCAATTGATGTTCAGGAAATATTGGGATATGTTATACTTATAATTTTATTTATGTGTTCACTATGGTTTGTATGTTGTAGAATATTTGAGTGCTGTAAAAATTGGATTATGCAGAAGATCAAGGTTATTATACGGAGCTAATTGAAATGCTAACAATTTATATTCAGTAAAGCTCACAGAGTATATACTACAAATGAAAAAGTAGCGATGTATGTTTATGTTTGAGTGTTTGTCTGTTATACTTATGAATACCATCTGTACGTGCATATATTTCTCCACATGCCGTCCCATCAGTCTCTTAGGGTGCTTTCAGCATCGCGGTTCTTTGTTTTATTGATTGTGATATAGATATACATTGTTCTCTGATCAGTCATGAGAAAATATAATCGTAAAAACTTATGGTGGATTATTTTAATAAAAGTTATAGTTTTATTGCTTTTTCTTGTTTATAAATTAATTAAGTGCTGTACAAAAAATTACAAAAATGAAGAAACTCGTTATCAGATTGCAAATGATTCATGTTAGTATTCCGCAAAGCTCTGAACATTATATACTACATACATATATCTATTGATAAGAACAGGTTTAAAAAATATTTACTATTGTACATTCGAAACATGAAACAGTTCTTCCACAATTTGCGATTAAATGTATGTGTTATACATGTAGGTAATATGTGTTTGTGTTTATATACATATGTACAAATGATATACACGATGTGTGTGCACATTCTTTTATTTCTCAAATGTGCTCCTCAAGTTTAATTCTATCAATTGTATATTCTGCTGTTTTAAACATTTAAACTTGAGTATAGTTCCCTGAAAAGACATGTCTGCACTCAACTCTTGTGATATACATATGTATTTATTCTTATAAGTATGTATATCGAAACTAATTTAATCAAAACATACGTGAACGCGGGAACTTCTTTACACTTCCAAACACAGTGTCAATAACTTTAAAATGTTTCCTTAAGTCACTTTTATTCTAATATGATTTTGCAATTTAAATAGGATAAGTTGATGTTAACGAAAATATGCACAAATCAGTTATAATAACAATTTCTTCTATACTGTAAAGTTAAAAAAATATAGTATATGCCACAAATGTTCAATGTATTACTATCTTGGTGATTGGATGTGTCTAGCCTTTGCTCTAGTAATGACTTGCTTAGTCGGTTACACTTCTCTGTACATGGTAGAATCACCCGTAATTACCTTCCACAAAAACTTCCCAATTGTAGTTCAAACTATGCCCTGCATGATCCATTCAGGGTATTATGTTCGGACTACAATTGAATATATTCTATTGTAGCTAACAACAACAATAACTCTGTATCTATCTTAAAATTCAAAATCTTCACTCACCTATCTAGTAACTAGTTAAATATATACTTATCTTCTTTCTAGTGAACAGTCAACTGTTAATAGTTCGACTATAAATAAAATAAAATAAATATGAAAAATAAAACAGGAAACTACATTTTACAAGTAGCGATAGGAACGTTAATCTTTGACTGTTTTGTGTTATTTAAATAGTATGTAAATTGCATGTGCCTTAAATGAAATGGGAAATGAATCCGTAGCTTTAAAGTAGCGATAACAAATGGGTTTTATTGAAAAATTGTCATCTGTACATGTTCATATTTCTTAAAATGTCGTTCCATTAGTCTTTAATTGTGCTTTCAGCATAACGGTCCAGTATTTTAGTCTTTGCGATTTAAAATTACATTGTTCTCTGTTCAGTTATGGAAACAGATACTTCGAAAAATCTGGCGCCGGTTATAGCTGTTAAAGCTATGTTATTGATTATTTTGTATTGGAGAATACGTAGGTGCTGTAAAATAATAATGATGATAACGACCTACCCAGCAGAAGAGGTTATTATTATTACTTTTATACTAATTACAATGTTAAGAACTGTGAACTAAAAATGTGCTAAATGTTTCATAGAGTGAACTTGAATATCTATGTATGTTATATAAATTAAGGAAAAAGCTCCAATATACGTTTAAGTCGGTAATAATAATAATACCTTCACATTAGCTAAGTAATGATCAATATCAATATCGAACGGCTTTATGGCTTTTCGAATATTGAATAAAACCTCAACAGTTTTGGAGTTGTCTGTGCCTAGTTATACTTTGACACTGTGACGGAATGGACAACAGTACGTTTACTAGTGATTCCACTATCAGTGTTGAACACAGTATCCCCTTTAAACTCTTTTTAATATATGTGGCATTGATCTTTTCACGAATGCTAAAGCTTAGCATATCAGTTTTGTTTCTCGCTTTGGCTTGGTGTGTTATTAAGTATAAACGGCGGCTGCGACGAGTCAAAGTTTTAAAAAGTCTCAGTAAGTTTGTGCACCTTATCTGATCACAGAGGGTTAATTAATGAAACTAATCATTCTTTGCCTCCAGTGATTGACAAACTGTGACGAAGTAATCCAATGATAATAAAAACTGTGCTTACATAAGTTTACATCGTTAGTTGATCATAGGTTTGCTCTACTATAGAAATAGAAACGATGGCTGCAAAGTGTTAAAATTGAAAAGATTTGAGTAAGTTTTCTGCAAGTTGTGAGAGCTTTCTTATCTTTTGCGATTCTTCAGATTGCCCTTTATAAAACTCGCAATTCATAGCGTGACTTGTGCATTTTTCTAATCGTTTGATTTTCTTGTGCATTTTTGTTAGTCTTCAAGCGTGTGTCGCGTAGTTCGTATCGTTATAAGCATTCACACAATTTAACCATGGATAATACTGGTGTTTTTTGGATTCTATTCTTCACGTTCTCTATTTTCTTTTTGACCTCCATGGCTGTTTTTCTTACCCGCGGACGCAATCTGCGAACAGAGCTTTTAAAGGGCGCAGGTTTGTGAAAAGTGACCAATTAATTGTTATCAAAAAGTGTTTGATTTGTTTATATTAAGAGTGTTGATAAGACTGTGCGATCAACTCGATAACAATACAAATAATGCAAGATTACAGAATCTGGCTCTTTACAAGCTACTTGTAGTTTATATCGATTGCATTTCTATTTATAAAACATTTTATCTACTATTTATTTTGGTCTGTTTCTTATGTTTTGTATATAAAATCTCAGTGCATCTGGCAATCTTAAAGCTTGCTATGTTTTCCTTCTCCACACAGCTATTCTATATTAGCCTTAAGCTTTTATTTTGAAATTGTATAACGTTGGTAACAAGTGGAAATCACTTTTACCTGAGCTGCTGAAGTTGTTTACACGCAGTCGATCGCTTGACTGTTTTATATTGGTCTTTTTATTATGGCTACACATTCTCTCTTATCGCACCATATGGGTATATATAATTAGTGATTAGAATTGGCTCTGAGTGTACGTATTCAGTATGCAGTTTGCGTTGTCATCTCGAAGACAACAGTTGGTTGGGTATTGGATTGGATAGTAGCCATGTCGTCAGGATTAATAATTGGTTTATCCTTGGGATTTATGATATTTGTTATCGTTTCGACGGTGGTGCATCTAAAGCGTCGGGCAAAAGCAAACAAAAATCTGGGCTATACGATACATGAAGGAGTAGGAGCTGGTAAATTTGATTTGCCATAGGACAGACATTGCTTATCGGTTGATTACGAATTTCACAATGGAATTTATTCTGATTTTCTCTTATTTTTCTGTACTTGCAGCACCCATTGCGGTCACATCGGTAACACACACAGGAATGAGTCAACCAGTGATGACACAGATTCCAGCCCATACCTATCAGCCCACTGTCTATGCAGCGCCATATCCCGCACAGACGACTGGGTAAGTAGCCTTGCAGTATTTGCCACGTGCAATCAAGTTATAATAATGTCTCCCTCTCTGTCTCTCCCATCTCTTTTCATTCTTCTTCATTATCCGATAGTAATACGACCGTTCAGATGCCCATGCCCATGCCAGCTGCCCAACCACCCATGCCGGGGTAAGTACAATTGAATTGTCACACAATCAGAGCATCTACTTACCACTTGTGTTTCAATTGCAGAATGCAGCCGTATGTGACCCCATATCCGCCAATGCCACAGCCTGGTGCTGGTGCGGCAAATATGGCACCACCATCGTACGATGCGGCCATGTCGAATCCAAACCACAGCTATGAGAAGCAAATGCCCTATAATCCCAACTATGCACAATAATAGAATTGTGTGTCTGTCTTGGATCTGATCAGACAGTGCATTTCGGGCTTCTTATTTCTCATAAAATAATTTAAAAAGAAGCTGGGCTCTTCCGTTGCCAATAGTAGTTTATTAGTTTCAACCAGATGTATCCTACCTGCTTTTTGGCCATCCAAAGATTCAACGTAAAGAGCCTTTTGTATTCATTTCTATCACAACAATTCTTAGTAATTATTTAGATATTATTGTGATGTACAATTTTAAGTAAAACTTATTTTTATGTTTACTACTATTGCGATAAGATAAAACCATAATCAAAAAAAAAAAATATAATTCCTAATTAAACTGTGAACTGCACCGTATTATGTGCATAAGAGCTACGTACATATGTATGTTTATATGCTGTATAACTGTTCATATAATATTCATATTCAAATCCGATCTGATAACAGAAAATTGTTAAATATCGTTAGTTTTCGTGTTGACCATTTTAATGAAATCCACAATTATTGCATACTTTTTGGGAAATATAGACCACTTTCCGAAAGAAATATATATGTGGTTGTGGCCTTCTTATTATTGATTATAAAATATCATTTATACTTATAATTAATTATTGACAATTAATATTTTAACGCAAAACAATAATAAAAATCGAACAATTTATACTTCTTGAAATAACTTTACTGAACCTTTAATGAGTATAGTTTATTCTACAATTTCTGCCAAAGCAAAAGAAACACAGTTTGACTTATTACATTTTATACGTAATATGTTTTTTGAATTTATAATTATTTATAAATAATAAATTCCTTAAGTACTTATGATCTGATTGTTATCAATATGTAAATATTTTTAAACTTATCTAAGTATTTATGATATTAAAATGATTGCAACAAATTTGCAATGCATAAACCTTGGTAAGATTTGGCTTCTTCAAAAAGACCGTAACGAATCAATGTGAAATACTGTTAAGTCGCCATTATACGTTAAGTGTATCGGTTTGAGATGCAATTTTAAATGTTATTTTGATTTTTGCCACGCTGGCGCAAGGTAAAGAAAAACTATGATGACATTGAAATACCAACTCCTTCTGCTCCTGTTGGCTGCCTTGAGCCGCGTCGGTTGGCTGGAAATATTACGTCTGGCTTGTGAACAAGAGGTTTGCTCAGAAGATACCCGTCAAGTGGGTTGTCTGCCATTATCGAAATCTAAGGTACGTTCGCAACTATATAGCTTATATAGATGATGATGCAAAACAAGGATCGCCTCTTACAGACGTTCGCAGAGAGCTGCACGAAACAGCCGTATTATCACAAATACATACCGGTGAACGGCAATCTGAGGGGGACAATAGTGCAGTATGTGAATGTGTTGCGCAACAGTGTGGCAAGCGGACTTTTCAACATGTCGGCAGCTGCACGCATGCCCATTGTTAGCTGGGATAATGATTTGGCTGCTGCGGCAAGGGTACTGGTCCATGACTGTGATCCTGATAATGATCTATGTCCGAGCATGGAAAAGTACAAGTTCGTGGTGACCGTCGAGTTGAGGGCCTCCTACAAGAGCCGCCATCCGCACATCTTGCGCGACATGCGTCACATAATGCTGCCCATTTGGTTTAGGGATGTCTACGGTTGTCAAATGACGCCTAAAGGTCATATCTACCCAATAGCAGAGGGGTAAGTTCCAGTAAGCAAACTTATATACGATCTTAAGTCTATTTTTCTCTTGCTCTCGCTTAGCTTATGTGTGGGACACTATATTCCATTGATACAGGATCATGGCAATCGCATGGGCTGTGCTATGCGATTATCAGAGAGCATAGATCCCGCCTTCAATTCAACTGTTACAATGATATGCACCCTGTCGCGTGCCGCTCTCAACGGCATGCCGCCATATAAGGTGGGCAAGGAGCCCGGTGACGAATGCGAGGCTGGCAAGAGTTTGCTATATGAGAACCTATGCCGCAGATCAGAAGATATTGACAATAACTTCGTGCCTGGCCTAGTGAGCACAGAGAAGCCTTGTAATTGTACATAGTGTAAATGTTTTCAAAATGTTGAAATAAATAACTGTAGTTAATGGGAGACTGCCATGGCATTGGCAATTGGGGATGGGTGCTGATAGCCATGCTTGGCGACAAATCGATTGGCCGGGCAACTCTATAAGAGATTGTGCGTCGACAGCATTCTGACCAGAATTGGTCGGACTATCGAAATGATGCACACCAACTGGCTGCTGGCTGCTGTGTGGCCGCTATGTTTCTGGCCCCGAGTACTGGCCTTTGACTACTGTGATCCTGTGCTCTGCCCGGGACCCGAGAGGCACATTGCATGCAATAATTTTGGTGTAAGTCAAGAGGGATGAGATTACTATTGGTTTAATCCGCGCCCGACCTCTTGCAGGAGCTGGCGGTAAGCTGCAGTCCAGATGCGTATATTGTGCGCATCACGGCAGAGCGTCGCAAGATGATATTGCACGAGCTGAACAACTATCGTGATCGCATTGCACGCGGCGATTTTGTGGGCTTCAATGCAGCGGCACGCATGGCCACAGTGCAATGGGATCCGGAGCTGGCCAGTTTTGCCGAGTTAAATGTGAAGCGCTGCGCTCTGGTCAACGATCATTGTCGCAACAGTGAACAGTTTCGCAATGTGGCCCAGGTGGTGGCCGAGGGTGGCTGGCAGATAACAACCAATACGGGCAAATCAACGGACGGCGAATACCATACCGAGGATGAGGTAATTAAAGCCACACTGGATCAAATGTTTGCCGAATACAAGGAATGCAGCATGCGGGATATCATTGCATTCAGTCCGCCAATCAATAGGTAAGAGCAATCCTGGCCAGCTGCTGCTGCTACTGCTGCTGTTTGAGACTCTCAAAGTTTTCTACATATTCACGTTAGCAAGTGCATTGAGTACTTTACACAACTGGTCAGGGACAGCACCACCCATGTGGGCTGCGGCATACTCCGCGAGACGCGCAACAGTAGCGGCTCCGATGGCCAACGGGTGCTGAGCACGCATCAGTATATGACATGCAACTTTATGCGGGGCAACGATGTGAATGCGCCGGTTTATCAGAGCGCCGATAAGCCGGCCAGCGAATGCCGCACCGGACGCAATCCGGACTACCTTAATCTGTGCTCCATCAATGAGATATACGACTTAAGCAACGACATATCCGATTACAGTCCCTACTTCTAACTCGTTATGCGATTCCCAAACCAAACAAATTAACAAAGGCGCTACTGAATAAAATCAATTGATTGTCCACACTCAATTAAACATGCTGAAAGCATACACTTGTCAACAAAGACATGGAAATGGGCATTTTTTTTCTGTTCAAAAATCAATGAGCAATATGTGTGTTTTTCTACGTGTTAAACTTTAGATTTCTGGCTACTCACCAGTAACAGTTTTATTTAAAATACTTATGAGTAGCTATTAGCTAGTTGCTCACACTTATTCCGCTCAACACAACGTAAAGATCAACAATAAGTAAGCGAATTTAATCAGGGCAATTCACATACATTCGGCATGAGCAGCAGCGAATTTGTCAGTTTATATTTGGTCTATCATTTGTACGGGTATGTCTACTCGATGAGAAGTTTAAAACCAATGACGAACAATCTATTTTAGTTCTTTTGAGAGTAAATATATGCACAATCTCCTGTTAATAAACATACAATTTAAATAAACAATACAATTTAAATAATCTTAAATAAAAACACCATATTTATTTAATTATTGTACTTTATCGATATTCTTGAAATCATATTAAAATCATTCTCTTGCAATCGTCAGTCACAAAATTAATCAGACTATATCTGAAAAGTCTGAAACCATTAATTGTTTATAATTCAATAGAAACTCCCTCTAACCTCTTGTTCATAAGCTTTGAAAAAATTAAGGTTCTCTACTAGTTTTTAATATATACACTTATAAATGTTTTAACATTCGTCAATGAGTATTTTCTTTGCTTGGCAAAATATTCCATAGATTTATTTCAAACTAGATAGTTTATAATTTTGTTGCACAGTGTCGCCAAATTGAATTGCTTTTTATTTTTGCCTCTCGCCCACTACAAACTGCTGACAGTTTGCAGTGCAGCTGCAACGCGTCGCCGACAGGTGGCGCTTGCGAGTGCCACTCAATGTCAGCAGCGGTGCAAAGTTTGCCAGCAATTCAGCATCGCGCGTTCATCGCGCGTTGACAACTTCAGCAAACAATTTTTATCGTACTCTTGCCACACCTTCAACTGTTTTATGCGTTTTTTATGTGCTTCAAGTGGGCGGCAAAGATGGTGGCGGGAGGAGAAGTAGTAGGAAGTGTATAAAAAATGCAAACGTAGCATGAAATGCACAACAACCGCAAATGATGCGCAACAAAATGTGTGAGATACAAAAACAACTCAAATAATATAAAAATAAATATATAAATAAATTAAATTACCTGAATTTGGGATTGCATTAAATTCTTTTGCAATATAATAAAGTGAGTTTTCGATTTTTTTTTTCGATTATTATTAACAAGCTTTTGTACAATTTATTCAATTAAATCAAAGTTTTTATATATTAAATATTTATTGAAAGCAAGTCAGCTATTTAATTATTTTGCATTTAAGTGCACAGTGCATCGGACAATGGGCTTCAATATTTTTTGTGGTCTACTCCAAAAATGTTCAATTAATATTTAAAGTCCATTAAAAGGTGCTTCAAATACTTTAAAATGTTAAACTTTCAAAGTTAAACTTTACTTCAGCAAGCTTTAACCATAAATACGTTTGAGTACGGTAAAAAATGTGTAGGTCGTGTTGAGCAGATGCTGAAACAGTTCCAGTGTAATGGGTCGAATGTTGCCCAGGCGAATCTGTGGATAATTGAACGTAATTGCGGGCAATTAAATTAAGCAAATTTCCAATTAATTTCATATCGTTTCTCACCGATGCCGGCCGCTGTGCACGTAATATCACAAATAATATATTCCTGCGTACTGCAATATCAATATCAAACCATTCGGTCTCGTAGGCTGCCGTTGCAATGGCCAAGTTCTGTCAATTGTTATTCAACTGAGTTCGGGTTATTTGGGCCACAACAAGCTCACCTGTTCCCTTAGCTCGTTGGCGTACCAATAAAGCGCCAATATCTGTGCCAGTATCATGTTTATATAGGCGCCCACTATGGCCACTTGTGTCGTGGTGTCCACCTACAGAGAACACACAGAGAGAGGTAGAGGCAGAAGGAATGGAGGCAGAAGGCTATACCCTTCTACACTTACAAACATCAGCATAAAGAGCAAAGCACAGAGCAGTGCACCAAAGGCCAAAAACTCAAATAGGAATATATAGGTGGTTAGTCTATTGATGATCTGTATATAACTGGAATGTAGTTATATTAAAGCCCTGACCTTTATGTATCCTTCTCTCTAAGCTCACTCGATAATCCGCTGATGGTAGATAATGCACTCGACTATTTCCTGGGACAACTGTTGCGGAGTTAGCTCCCTGTGACTCAGACAGCGCAATCGATGCTGCAACGCCTTGCACATCACAATACCAAACATGATGAAAGCGACGCACAGACTAGTGTAGGGTATGTACATGCAGCAGCCCATCGGGGTGATGAGCATGTGAAAGACGAACCAGATCTGATAGTAGGGCGTGGCATACTCGTTCACGCCCGGTATTTTGCTGCCAAAGGGCAACACTGTAACGGTGAACAAAAACAATTGCAATCAATAGATCAAATCGGAGTGGCAGTTAAGCGGTAGATTAATTTGTGAAGTAGAAAAAAGGAAGTCGACTTAGGCAAGAGTGAAAGAAATAGCAAATCACGTATGTAAATAGAATATAATGAGCTTTAAAGCTTAGTGTGAACTTAGAAGTGGTTTATTCAATGAGCATTTAAAGCACATAAAAACCACAAGAAAAGTATCGAAAGCCCGTTAAAGTTCTAAACTTAGCGCAAAACAGTTCATTGTTTAAGTTTTTAAAGCAAAATCATATGCAATGCATTACAAATACATTAGTAACGAGTAACTTAACTCTATTGGATGAGTAGTTGAAGAAAAGTCACATTGAGTACAAATCAAAAGCACATTATAGAAAAAAGTGTAGTTTAAAAGCTTTTATCCTCCCATTCACTTACCCCGTTCGCTGGAGCTGAGTGGGTACAAACCGAAGCCGATGCAGGTAAGCAGGCCAAAGAAGAGATTACCTCGCGCCATAAGTTGACCCTGGCGATTCACCTGGGACAGCAGTTGGGCAATATATCGATCATCGAGCGACACCAGCTCGTTGTAGTATTGCCGCAGATTGCCAATTAGCCGCAAGTAGCTGCTCTGGTCGAACAGCAGCAGATATGCCCGCAGCACCGTGTTGATCCACAGCACCAGCATGTACGAGTTGCGAATGATGCCGGTGATGCCCTCGTTGGTGCTGAACATATACAGCAGCTGGGTGAGCACATGAAAGATGCTCAGAGACAGGCAGATGTAGCGCTTCACGTTGCGCTCGTAGAGCAGCGCCCAGAAACGCAATATCCTTACGTTCATGTAAATTAATTGGATGTCCTCGAGCATATCGTCTTCAACTCGTCTCAACGCGTCTCAACTCACTCGACTGTTTGCGGCTCGGGGCGGGCATTTTATTTTTATAGCTGCCCCTTGTAGTATGCTGTAATTATTGTAATTTCAGCTTGACTCATGCCACACACGTTGCAAGCGCTCCCAAGCGCAATTCTGTTGCAATTTCAATTGCCTAAATTGCAGCTTTTACATGATGCAGCATTTTTTGTATACAGTTCACCACGGAATACAATTTTCAGTCATTATATTTGCATTTTATTTGCGCCCTTCGAACTGCACTTTTTATTGATTGTTCGTTTACACATCTGCTTCATATTTAGTATAGATAGATGATTTTAATTTACATATTTTTTCAAATAAAACATATTTATGTTTTACAACTTGAATTTGTTTTTGTTTTCATGGCAATCAAGGTAATTTCATCATTAATTTGTTGTTTCAACCATGCTGGGGTTTTCTTTGATCCCTTTTTTTTTGCTGCAATTCATAATTACTATTGATTTGCCCTTATCGGTTGGCCTAATAACTTTTTATCATATTTTATTTATTGATAATCGCAAATGTAATAGGCTAATGCAATTACTGAATTTATACCCATCTGTTGGTTCAGGTTGCAATCAGCTAGATTAATGTGGAATTTTGATTAGCAAAGTGCATATCGGTTTAGTAGAGAAATAATAAAACCAATTTCAACTTACTGTACCCTATTTTAATATATTTACCAAATTGACATTTAGCTTAAATGTTTTTATTATTTACAATATATTTGAATATGTTCAATAAATATGTATATATTACTAAATATACACTACAATATTAATTATATAGTATTCTAGTGTCGCATATTAAAGCTTAGTCACCAGCTGTCTTCCATATTTATCAGTATCATGTAGTAGATAATATAATCATCAACTAACTAACGATATCTATAAACCTTTTAACACTTTGTGTTGAGGTTTAGTTTAGCTATGAAAGTAGATTTGAATAGGTCGGTTGAAAATGTTTCTAATAATATTAGCCCTCGTTTTGGTGGTGCTCCTGTTTGTCTATGAGTTTTATATGGCTCCGTATAAGGTTTTTAGGGAGCGTGGAATTGTTCATGAGAAACCTAAACCGTTTATAGGAAATCTCAGCGTGCGAGTTTTGTTGGGCATAAGTCCATTTCTGCAGATTCTTATCGACAAGTATACCAAGTTTAAGGATCAGAAAGTCTACGGTTTTTACAATGTGCGGGAACCATTTTTTGTATTGCACGATGCGGAGCTAATCAAGCGAATGGGTATACAGGACTTCGAGCATTTCACTAACCATCGTCAGTTAATACCCGAGTATACCGAGTCGATGTTCTCTAAGTGCCTCATCGCCCTGAAGGACGACAAGTGGAGGGAAATGCGTAGTACATTGACACCAGCCTTCACGGGCAGCAAACTGAAGGCCATGTTTGAGCTGATTAATGAATGCAGTACCGAGAGTGTTCGCTTTATAGAGGAAGAGTTACGAAAATCGGACAGCTCGGAGATCGAACTGGAGATGAAAGATTACTTTATGCGTTTCGCT
This sequence comes from Zaprionus lachaisei, assembly GCA_018901815.1. Taxonomy (NCBI): domain Eukaryota; kingdom Metazoa; phylum Arthropoda; class Insecta; order Diptera; family Drosophilidae; genus Zaprionus; species Zaprionus lachaisei. Next base: position 350,697 of record JAEIFI010000054.1, read on the forward strand.
AACGATGTGATTGCTTCGGCTGCCTTTGGCATCAAGGTTAACTCGTTTGTGGACGAGAAAAATAAATTCTACACAACAGGACAGTCGGTGGTTAAGTTCTCAGGACTGGCCATGATCAAATTTATTCTTTACGGCATAATGCCACGCCTTATGAGGGTAATTATATAACATGATTAAAGATTTTTCTCTATATCTTTTGTTGATTTCGCACAGACTTTGCGTGTTCAAATGCTGGATGAGAAGAGTATCGCGTACTTTAACAGTTTGATATTCGATTCCATGAAATATCGGGAGGAACATAAGATTGTACGTCCCGATATGATTCATTTGCTTATGGAGGCGAAGCGTCAATTTCAGCAGCAGAAATTCGATTCAATCCCTGAGAATGGAACAGCAGAACATGCTGAGTTCAATGATGAAGATCTTTTAGCCCAATGTCTGCTGTTCTTCTTTGTGGGCTTTGAGACAATGTCGGTTTGCCTATGTTATTTGACATATGAACTCTGCAGGAATCCGGAGGTTCAAATGCAGCTACACGAAGAAATCTTAGCCGTTAAGGAAGAGTTACAGGGTAAACCACTCAACTATAATATGCTGGCCAAAATGAAGTATATGGATATGGTCATATCGGAACTATTGCGTATCTGGCCACCTGCCTTTAGCTTGGACCGTAAGTGTGGCAAGGATATAACCATGTTGGATGAGAACCAAGAGCTGATTGTTAAATTCAAGGCGGGAGATACTGTGGTTATACCCGTCATTGCCATACACCGTGATCCTGATAATTTCCCAGATCCAGAACTCTTTAACCCGGAACGATTTCTGGAAGAGAATAAGAAGCTCATAAAGCCATTTACATATTTACCTTTTGGCCTTGGACCACGCAGTTGCATTGGTAAGCAAATCAAACATTATTATTTTGAACTTTTGTCTTACTTCTTTATATAGGCAATCGAATGGCGATTATGGAGGTTAAGTCTATCATATTCCACTTGATAAGTAAATTTAAACTGGTGCCAGGCGAAAAAACAGTTAAGGATATGATGGCGAGCCTAAAGGGCTTTCACATGCAGCCCAAAGAAAAGTTTTGGATTAAATTGGTGCGAAGAGATAATGCTAAGTGACAACTTAGAGACGATGATTTGAAAATAGTGTAAATTCTCTATATTTGAAAATTGAAATTGAGTATGAAATCCTTTTTGAATTAATTTAAAAATATATTTGTACTTGACCAATCCATATATACTAACAATTTAAAATTATTATTTTATTATGATTGATAAAAATAAAATATAAACTGAAAACCAAATCCATTTACCATAGTGATCAAAGCTTTAGTAAATTGCAATACCAAACGATAATCGACATATTTTAAAGAATGTGATAAGCGATAAAAGTCTTTTTACAGAATTAGTAATTTTGTAAGGAAAAAGTAGACAACGTTAAATTGTAAACTATTAAATTGTAAACTATTAAAATTTAAATGCGAAATCGATTTAAATGGAAAACCATAAATAAATTGCACATTGAAAAAGAATCAAATGAGTTTTGAGAATGCATCGAGTGATGGAATTCTAATTTCAACTAACTGCACATAACACATTGCATTTCATTTTGATAAATGAAAATAAACAAAACCTGTTTATGGCGCCTATATAATATAGCTTGCAGAATATATAATACGTAAAATAATGCGAGAGAGAGGGAGAGTAATTTAATATGAGATAACAAAATTATATGTAGAGAGAAAAAAAGTATTACGAGAGAGGGAGAATAATAAAAAAAAATGAGATAGCGCCGTCTCTCATGATAGAAGCAATCATAGAGCGAGCATTATTTACCAGAGAGAGAGAGAGTAATGAATATTTACTGCGTACCTTCTATATAATCGTGTATATAAAATAATTATTGCCGCAGTCTAAATTGAGCGACCGGTTCGCTCAGTTGAATAACAAACGAATTGTGTTTTGTCTTTGTGTCAGAATTATAACTTACAAAATGTATCTTATAATCAGCTCACTTGTGATAATTGTAATCGGATTGATCTATAAATGGTCTGTGGCCAAATATAAAACATTTGAGGAACGCGGCGTAGCTCATGACACGCCCAAACCGTTGATGGGCAATCTGAGTATACAGGAATTTCTGGGCTCTGTTCCAGGCCTGAAGAAACAAATCGACGACCATTTGCGTTATCGGGATAGTAAAGTATATGGACAGTATTTCTTACGTGATCCTGTATTTGTTATACGCGATCCGGAGCTGATTAAGAATGTTGGTGTTAAAGAATTTGATCACTTCATGAATCACTCGGGTGCCCAAAAAGTTGAGACGTTGCTGACCAAGAGTCTGGTGCAGTTGCAAGATCGTAAGTGGAAAGAAATGCGACACATATTGACGCCCACATTCACGGGCAGCAAGATGCGGACCATGTACGAGCTGATCAATGCATGCAGCGATGTGGGTGTCCAATATATCGAGCAGGAATTGGAGGGGGGTAGGAGCATTGAACTGGAAATGAAGGATTACTTTACGCGATTCACAAACGATGTCATAGCTTCAGCTGCCTTTGGCATCCAGGTTGATTCCTTTGCGGAAAAAGAGAATACGTTCTTTCAAATTGGACAAGCTGTAACGAATCTGAAACCCATTGTCATTATCAAGGCTGTACTCTACAATGTTCTACCGAAGATTATGAAGGTTGGTGAAGGTATACAAATATAGTTCTGGTCTAACATATATTCATTTTCAGGCACTTAAAATCAGCATTATTGATGAGAAGAGTATTGGTTATTTTAAGACCTTGGTCTATGATGCAATGAAATATCGCACGGAGCATAAAGTCGTGCGTCCTGATATGATACATCTGTTGATGGAGGCACAACGTCAGGGCGACGATGCTGGAGTTGGTAAACGATTTTCCGATGAAGATCTGTTGGCACAGTGTCTGCTCTTCTTCTTCGCTGGCTTTGAGACAGTCTCCACCTGTCTGTGCTTTCTCACCTACGAATTATGCATGAATCCGGAGGTGCAATCGCGACTGTACGATGAGGTTCGTGCGGTGGAGTTGGAGCTGCAGGGGAAACCTCTGGACTATGATACACTTATGCATATGAAGTATCTGGATATGGTTGTATCGGAGGCACTGCGTAAATGGCCTCCTGCACCCAGAACTGATCGAATGTGCAATGCCGATATTGATTTACGGGATGACAACAACAAGGTTGTGGTCTCTCTCAAAAAGGGAGACGTTATCTTCATTCCCATATTCGGATTGCAGCATGATCCAGCAAATTTTGTAGACCCGGAAGAGTTCAGGCCTGAACGCTTCTCGGAGGATAATAAGAAGGCGATCAAACCGTTCACCTATATGCCGTTCGGCATCGGTCCCAGAAGCTGCATAGGTTGGAAATATAAAAATGTATAACGAATTTCCTATTATAACTTTATCTGCATTATTTTCTAGGCAACCGAATGGCACTGATGGAGGTCAAGTCAATAGTTTATCATCTGCTAACCAAGTTCAGACTGGAACCCACTGAGAAGACTTCAAAGGATATGCTGAGCAGCATTGTGGGCTTTACAATAATGCCAAAAGAAAAGTTTTGGATCAAATACGTGAAAAGAGGAACTGAATTGAAAATATGAATGAACTTATAGCATCTTAAACACTTTGCAGCTGAAACTTACTACTTTGCTTTTAGCTAATTAATCAAGCGAAATTCTAATTAAAAACTTTATTTTATGTGCAACTTAAAGTGGTGCTCTCGACTGCAACTTCAGCTTGATTCATTTATCAAGCTGAAGCAGAGCAGGAAATTACAGCATTTTCCTGCCAAGCTCGATTCGATAATTATTTTAATGCATCAAAGCGAAATTTCCATCAGATTTGTTAAGAACACGAGTCGACAAAAGTTTGCAGTCGCAGTTAATTAAAAGTAATCCAAAACAAAGACAACGTCATCGATGTAGATAATTGAGATTCATTTCCGGGAATAACAAAGAACTCTTATATTAAACGAAAGATTTGTACAATTCAAGAGAATCCTTAGTCACATAACTGTAAGCTAAGCAATCCAAGCATACCATATTTATATAGCAATTTATTCATTTTCCAATTAAGCTAAACTGCATATCGTAATAAAATGTATTTGCCATACTCACTTTGGGGGAAGTTCTTGCCAAAGAAATCCAAGTATGTCTCCAGCACCCTCTGTGTCCACAGTTGTCCATAGCGAAGCTATCAAAATGGCCGCAACATTTGCAGCTGACTGCCAGAGAAAGAGAGTGAGGACCAGTTTAATTTGGTAAGCAAGAAATGTTGGCCAAAAACTTTTTGACATTTCGTTATTTATGTGCTTGGGATATTTAGGCAAAAAGTTTTGGCCGACTAAGCAGTTAATGCGATATTGATTTATTCCCCCGTCAGCAGCTGCTCAGCGCAGTTCGCAATAAATATTGTGCAGCAATCTTCAGATATATACACTATATATACCTACTATATATACTTGTATGTATTTAGAGTATAAAACGCTGATTCTAAAAGTTTATTTGTTTTGATTTCCAGTGAAAAATCGGGCGCATTTCAAGTTCATGAAATTAAAATGCGGCAGACGATTAAGTTGTGTGGGGATACTAAAGCCAAAGATCTCGCATATCAACATGGCACAGACGGAAAACTTCAAGTTTCTATCAAAAGGCAACAAAGTTTTGCGAGCAGCGCGCTAAACTTCCTTGGGGGAGGCGAAAAGTCTTGGCGACAAAGGCGCGAAAAAACAATCAAACAAGTTGAAAATTGTGTTGTTTTTGCATTTGGCTGCAAAAAGTTGTTAATTATTTGCGCTGCATGGCCAAAACAATGGGGGCAAACGAGAAAAAACAAGAACTTTCAGGCTAAATCTATGACTGCCAGCGACATTTAAGCATTATTTTTCTCTTTCTTCGCCAACCTCCTCGTAAACTTGAACAGAACTTAACTCAACTGGGCTGAACTGCTACGCTAAACGTTAATGGTCATATTTTGGTCAACTGCAGTTGCCTGTTGGCCTGTGTTGGTTGGCCATGTGGCTTAAGTGTTTGGCAAATTGTGCAAACTTGTAATTTGTAACTGTGGCCAGCAGCAGCAGCAGTGGCAGCAGCAGCAGTGACTGCCTTTGGGGTTGCCCAGTCCCGATACCCCTTTCCCAACTAGTCGAATACCCGTTTCTGCTCTTGGTTAGTGGCAAATCCTCTTGGCAGGCGGCTTGACCGCTAGTTGACCCATTTGCATAATTATTCATTGCGCAGCATTATGAGCATAAATAAAATGATGCCTCAGTGCGCACACACTCAGTATGTTGCACACACACACACTCACAGGATAACGCCTTGTATCCTATAATAAAACCATGTGAGTATCCTGCTACCTTCCTGCCTGTATCCTCCTCCTCCTCTCTCTCTGTCTCATTGCCTTCCTTCTTATTTATTGTTTAGCATTTTTTATGGCTCTGGCCAGCTTAGAAGCTTCTGTGTGTGCATTACATTTTCCCAATTTAGTAAATTTCCTGGAATTGAAGCGCATTTGCACTGCAAATTCAATTGGCAAAACAATTTATTTCTGCAGCCAAGTCGATTGCATGCTTCGAGTTATTAAGAAACCTGGCCAATAAACTATGATGCAATTTAATCGGGCTTTAAGTGTTCAATGAATAGTTTTCATTGTTTTCTCAACATATTTTTTGTATTTGCAGAACAATTCTATGGATTGACTGGTATGGGAACGCTAAAGAAAAGAAGATTAGCTGCCACAATTGGCCAGTTAATGCTCTTAGACTGACTTACGTTTAGGAAATACTGTTATTTATGTTTAAATTGAGTTTAATTGAGTGTCTTTAAATTTGAATAATTTCATTCACTTGCTTTAAAAAAGGTTCTTAGTTCAGTAAAAAGAAAATCATGAACTTAGCTGAAAACAAAGCTCTTTAAATCTTCTTCAACTCACTTCAATTCACTTTCGCGCGCTAATTGGTATCCTTGAGCATTTGAGTGACACTTTAAGCCAGTGTCATTAGCCTAGATACTTAGTTTAGTTGAAGCTTGCAGAAACTCTACTGAAATTTGTCAAGTTCTCATTGAGACAATATGCAACCGCAGTGGCAGCTTGTGCCAATATGATGCACAAAGTTTCTAAAAGCTCAAACAGTTCGCATAAAACTTGTTTTACTATAGAAGAGGGATATAGAAACAGAGAGGGAAGAGACTGTCAGTGGGAGAGTTTGTATGTGTGTCTGCTTTGACGACAGCCTTAACACCGAAATACTCAATTAAATAAAGTTCTACTTGAAATTGCATTACATTTATGAACGTGAGTGCGTGTTTCCCTCCCCGCCATACACTGCAGAGCCCTTTTTTATGATTCGTCCCTCGCTCCTCTAACATCCCTTTTTGCCACACAATTCTAACCACTAGGAACACACGCTCACCCACATGACCACAAGCTGCAAAAGTTTTGCTGCTCACACAAAAAATATTATACTGCACGTCTCGTGTGGTTGTGTCTATGCGAGTGTGAGTGTGTCTCTCGGTATATGTGGGTGTGTTGGGTGTATAAACCGCAGAAACAAGTACTTATACACAATAAGTGAGCTGCACATTTTTCGATTGTCAAGTGCAAATCATATAAAATGGAATTTTCCGTTTCCACTTCCGGATTGCGTGGACTGGTGGTGCCTCGTACCTGAGCGCGTGAAAGTGTTGTACAGCGCCGACAAGTTGTTAAACTAGGTATACGCAGTGAGTTTAATAAGGGGATTTTGCCATAGAATTCGGACTTAGTGTAAGCCCACATGCACTGAACTGCAACGGATATAATGTGCATTTACAAACACTGGTGGATAACAGATTAGAGACGAGTTGCATAAAGTTGTTCGCTGTTAAACTGGCAAACTTATATTTTTATAAATTCATTTACCATTTCTCAATACTGGCTGCAAATATTTATTAACATATTAGAATAGAAAATTTTAATTTTCTAGATTTAAGAATAGCTGAGATCTTAACATTCAAACAGACGAACATACAAATAGACAGGCAGACGGACATACGGATAAACAGACGTACGAACAGACAGACGGACATGGCTCAATTGACTCGGCTAATGATTCTAGCAAGAATATATACACACATATACTTTGAGGGTTCTGCATGTTACATACATACATATGCATTGGCAGCAATAAAATATTTACAGCTCAGAAATATAACAACAAAATTGCATGCTGCCTATGGTCTGTACAGCAATAAATACACATTCACAGCCACAACCGCAAATCTAATGTGAAAAATGTCGTATTTACCAACACTGGCAAGCGATAAACCCCTCAATTATTGTGATTGTGTGCTAAGCCCCGAGGCGAACCTGTGATTTATGCACTCTTTGACACTCTTTGCGGTCCGGCAATTAATATAATTTACAAAATAATACCAAATCTCCTGGGCTGTGCAGGCGAGTGTGTGCAAGTGTATGAGTATGTGTTTGTGAATTTGGGTAGACGTGTGAGTGCATTACGATGCACTGGATTAATATGCAGAGTGCTGCCGGCGAGCGCATTTCAAATGCCAGCCAATTGTCGGTTTTTGTGGTTTGGCAAATGTTTAAGCTTTTCGGCTTATTGTACTCGCTGCACACACAACACAACACAACACACACACACACACATATATACAGACTATACACCCCGCTTTGGGGTACTTAGCCAAATTGGCGATGAGTGCACTACAGCGAATCAAGCAGAGCAGCAAATTAAAGTTGTATGCAAATAATTTATATCGAGTTGTTCGACGGCTGAGCGAACTCTTAAAATAAGCCCAGCCAAGCTGTCCCTTTGTTTTGATGCGAATAAAGAGAAAGCAGCCAGTTAATGCTACTCTCTTAAGCTCTCATGCTATCTACACTCTCTTTGATTACAGCAAGAGCGTTCGGTTATGAATTAACTTCGTGAAGGTAAGCAGAGCTGTTAAGCAGGCAAGTTGGTAAGAGCGGGTTTAGGATGATTTTGCTGTGGATTTATTTATGTGGGCAGTTTAAGGCTTAGCAGGGGATACATTAGGTCGCAGAACACCTTCCGCAAAAATATAATAATTATACCTGATGGTGTAGCTGGAGATACATTGAAATGAGGTTGCTCATAAGTTGATATAGAAAGATTTTCAACATGTGTCTTTATTAAAGGCAGGTATACCATTTGATAGTGTAGCTGAGGATACATTAGCTAGAGGTTTATTTGAAGTTTTTAACGAGACTTTATACGAAGACAATCAAATTTTTTGGTTTTATTATAAATATATTCTTAAAAAAGGTTTCGTTATTTATATTCTCTTATCTTTAGCGAATGTTTTTTATCTGTTTGTTAGAGAACCGTAGATTTGGTTGGTTCTCTAACAAACAGAACGTTCTCTAACAAACAGAACCAACCAAATCTACGGTTCTCTAACAAACAGATAAAAAACATTCGCTAAAGATAAGAGAATATAAATAACTTCTTAAACAACTTCTCAGTGCAGTTGGAGCTCGTCCAATTCCTAATTATCGCCAAGTGATCATCTTTGCTCTTTAGTACTTCTCATTAAACCGGATAAGATGTACTTTTTGGTCCTTGTATGTATGTGTGTGTGTGTGTGTGTTTTTATTTGCATTTTCATTTTCATGTTGATTTTCGTTTTTATTTTTATTGTAATTATTAAGAGTCATAAATAGCGAGTGTCTTAGGGCGGCTTTGGCCCGTTTTATGGCAGGCACCGAAGAAAGTGCCTACTTAAGGAATCAGAAACATAAAAAATAATGTTAATTTCAATATTGCCTTATTAAACGAACATAAAAGTCAAAAGCTGCGCGCATGTGTGCAACATACAATATACGGAAATGTGAAATTTGTTCATTTGAGCCTGTGTTAACGTTTTATTTTCCGCTTTCGGGTGGCTCTTTTCGCTTTTCGTTTTTCATTTTTGCTGCCGCTTTCATATATGAATACGACGCCACTTTAGCGTGAAATTTAAATAAAAGGTGTCTTTATGTTTTCTGGACAGATTGTCGAGCAGCTGCTGCCGGTTGACGGTGTCAGCTGTGAGAGTGAGTGACGCGACGCGATGCTTTAAATGGGCCTCGCAGTCAGCGAGTACCTCAGTCTGTCCCACTGTCCATCTGTCTGTCTGTCAGTTCGTCAATCGTTGGGTGTCTGCGTGAGTTCGACTGTTTGGGTCGACCCGGCAGTCGTGCCGGGAGTCACGCATGACACACACACACACACACACTCCCATACGGTTTTTAGTATGTTACGCAGGATGCCGACAGATGGCAGCACACTCACGCAGACACACACAGGCACGCACACGAACTGTGTCGGGAAATGTGACAGGATGTCATTTTGCAACGCATCCGAAACATAAACACGTCGCGCTCTTCTTTTGTGTCTCTGAAAATTATGCTGCTAAAAGGCGGCAAATGTTTGTATTTTTCCCTGCTTGTGTGTGCGGCAGTCTGTGTGTGTGCGTGGGTGTACGAAGCAAGTGAAACTATGAAAAATTTGCATAAGTGTTTGTCGGCTTCCCGCTTAGTCGCCAGAAACGTCTGCCTGTCCCCCGGCTTCCCTCTTCCACATTGTTCTCCTGCCATGGTTATTTAAAATACGCGTAATATTCATAATATGACAAAGACGCGTGTCGAAATGCTTTAAATATATGCAAAACTTGTTGAGCCCCATCGAAAGTTTGCGACAACTGCCCAATAGAGCTATGATGATGCAAATTTCCAAGCTGTTCCCAACACATTTACCCGCTGAATAGCTCTATATGTTTGTTTAGAAATAAAATCACTTCTATTTATACATCATTTAATATATTTGTTATATTTTCTTTATGCATAAATTGCTTTTTATTTTCTTATGTTGAAGATATCTTAACCAAACCTTTTTTTAAATTCGCATTTATGTGTTCAGATATTTTCCTAAAAACTTAATTTAAATTGAAGCTCGGTTTAAGTATATGAATTAAATCAATTTGGGCATAGCTAGTCGTTTTTTTACTTTATTGATTTATTTGCTTTATAAGCTTTTTTTTTTGCAAGTCAACCACTAAAACCGTAAAACTAATTTTGATTCTACGCTATATGAATTTGTTGGGCCTTTCGCCGCTAGACCGCAATTCAACAATGCGCACAATTAATTTTAATTTCTGTCTAATTTCTTTTCAGCTCTGGCTAAATGAATAATATCGCAACATTTGCGAGTTGATTGAATTTACAGTAGATAGCTAAAAAAAAGCCAAACACAAACGGATTTAATTTCCTACAAATTAATAACTAAATTTAGAATGCAATTTAAGGATAATTGATAACGCCGGAAACTAACATATAGAAAAACCATTAAGAGCATAAATAAATTAAACTTTAATCACTGTGCAATGTGGTAGATAATTACGCACAGTAGTCGCTGTGTTGCGATTCAAATGCACTTGTTCTATGCATCTAAACATCATTAATACAAATGTGTGCACACATTAGTCGGCCTACTTTGCAGACATATTTGAACTCATACTATATGGTCACACCATGTTATTTAATTAGTTTATTATATGGCATTTAAAGGCCCACTAAACGCAGGGGTTTCTGTCGTGTATGCAAATGCTGTGGAAAGTCTATATATAATTAACACAGTGAGTTGAAATTCCTAGCTAGGAATAAGCCAAGAAATGGCTGAGTGTGCTGCATGTGTGTGTGCTCCAGTTGGTAAATACAGAGTACAAATTGCACAAATAATGATATAGTGGGTAAACTTGTGCCGATGTGGCTGGCAGTATATGATGATATTGCATGTTGCTACTGTTTTTACTAACAAACCTCAAGCTCAAAATCAACATAGGCTTCCAGCAAGTGAATGATGGATGTGCTAGTATGTGTGTGGGTGTGGGTAAGTGTATGTACTATTAAGTAGGTCCCACAGAGTTTGTCAATTGTCTTATTGATTTTTACTTGCAGTCTGTGACGAACATCTTAAAGTTTGTTGTGCAAAACAACAACTGCATGATAATAACAACTAGAACTTTGAGTTTAAAATTGCGCTTAACGACGATAAAATACACTTTTGTGGAGATTTTAGGGTAAAATCATTTGATGATCATAAAATACATGCATTTGAATCTGATCTGCGGCAGATTATTCTTATTAAAATACTATATAACTATATACTATAATACTAGCTAAATGCTTAAGGTAAGGCAAGGCTTATCAATTAGAATCAGCTGTTTAAATCTATGGTCTTAACAGCTGTGTAGTATTATTCTAAGCAGCTGTTAAATCTTATTTTAAAAAGCTGTTAAGTCTTATGCTTAGCAGCTGTTCGATCTAATTCTATGCAGCACCTGTTAAGAACCTATTAATGTTAATCAATCCCTCAAAACACAGTTCAGGGGGAAAATTTTAAGTGATATTCAAAATAAAATATAGAGAAAAGAGAACTGCAATACCTGCAAATACCTTTCTCTGTGTGTGTCACATACCTTACAAGGCACTTTCGATACCCTTTTTTGACGAGATTCTGCTGAAAGTTGCCAGCGCAAAACTTGTGGCTCCCAAAAGGCATTCACTTTGCATGGTAAATGAATTTAATAAACGCATCATTCTCCCCTCGCTGTCCGTATCGAGTGAAAGTTTTTGTCATGCAATTTGCTGTTTATGGCCCTTTGTGAGCGGGCTAAACAAATTTGCGCCTAAGTGGTTTGCTTTGTGTGACCATAATTAACCGTTATGGGGCAGTGTAGCAGACACACACAAGACGGCAGCGACACAATGCGACAGTTTGCAATGCCTACTGGCAACACAGACATATTTATGGCCACTTTATGGCCACGTTGCAGACCTATTAACAATGTGCAGTCAAATTTAATTTGAAGCTACACCCAAGGCGGGCCGACACTAAAAGAAAAACACATTCGAGTAATACATATAAAAAGTCACAATTTATGTGACAGCATTTGAAATTTATTTGCTGCAACGTTCGGCGGCTGCGCCGGCGATTTGTGTCTGTGCAGCAGAAGCAGCAGTTGCAAAACACAAAATAAAGTTCCATTGACCCATTTTGTGGGCTCGCCGACTGCTACAACGACAACGAGTTGGATAATGCTCATACGCTCCGTGGTAGCCAATGGCCGTGGCATGCAAAGTTTTTGCTAGGCAACAATGGGAGAGAAAGAGTGTCCAAACAATGGCAGGATAGGGCAGCAAATGCGCAGACGATTAGTGGTGCCATTTGGCGCTGTCTGTGTGTACAAACACACACACACACACACATGGACACACATAGACACTTGCTGTTATTTACTGTTATTTGTTTAGCCGGGTTCCTGTTTATATTTCGGCTTATTTGTTGCCATTGTTTGCTGTCATTGTTATTACGTTGCCTGGTCCAGTTTATGTTGCACTTGCTGGCGACGTCACAAAATGAAATATTTAAGTGCGCATTAGCCTCATGCCCCATTTACCCCAATGCCCCACAGGCCCCCCTGCCACCCCACAGCCGCATCCCCTTTGCAATTTCCACTCCCATTTGCAGCAACTGTCAGCCTTAGCCCTCAGAACCGACAGAGTAATTGCAAAAATTACCACAAGCACTGCAAGCTGCTGCTGCTGCCGTTGCATACCGATTGAATGCATGAGAATTGCAATGATTTTTGCACTGAGTAGCAGCTTGACCTCGGCTTGCCTCGTCTCGGCTCTTCTCGTCAGACTCTCTGTGTCTGGATTCCCAGGTCGGGTACCCCAATAGCTCCCCATGTTGATTCCAATTGATTCTTGCTTTGTGGCTTCGCCTCTGTGTGTGTGCTTCGTTTGCTTCGTTAACGTTGCAATGTCTGATATGGTTTGCCCCTGTCTGGTTCCTGGAATCCAACCACGCATCCTCCTCTTTTCTGCCAGCTTCCACACACGCATGTACGAGCGTGCTGCATTCCTGTGGGCGTGACCTGGCAACCGGCCGTAAACGGCACACAAAGGCATATTATAAATGCCGCATTCATTTGGTTATATACCGACAAAAAACAACAATAACGAGGCAGCAGACAGTAGGCGGCAGGCAACAGGCAACAGGCTTCGCTGCTGTTGTGAAAACCCATTTAAAGTTTCGTAATTGTTGTCTCGGCTAAAAATTGAAAAATCAATTTGTGATTATGCACATATTTAGCATAATACCCCGCTTTAAACGAGTTTTCTGCCTGATTTCAAACTTTATAAATCCATTTTAATTTTACTATCAGTCGAAAATTTCATATTCATTTAGCTACAACGAGTGCTTGAGGGCGCACTTGACTTTTCCAACTTTCCGTTTCGTTTTGTATTCAAAAAAAAAAAAAAAAGAAGAAAAATAGAAGAAAACCCTTTATTGAAGATATTTTATGGCAACAAGCTTAATAAAAACAGTTGCCAAAGTGCTGCTGCCTGCGCTGCCAAGCTTGTTTTGGAGTGCACTTCAAATATTAAACGAATCAAGTATTGTTTTTTCTTGTTTTTTGTTCTTTTTGTGTTTTGTGCGAGTTTTTCGAGTTGTGCAACTTTTCTCTCATATGTACTTCAGTTTTAACGAACTTTCGCCTCGGCAGCCCAACAGCCTTGTTCGAGTCGAGTCGACTCGGGTCGAGTCCTTGTGGTCAGAAATATTTGAAATATGGTATAACTAGAGTAGTGCATACGAGTGCCTTGAAGTTTTTGCCTTTTGTGGGACACACAAACAATGAGAGGCAAAAGTTGCCTCAAATATTTCTTAATTAACAGCTCGTTAATTGCATTACACATGTTGTAAAATGCACGACTCGAGTTTTAAATTTCAAAATTTACCAAGGCACAACAAGCTTAGTAAATTGAAATTGTTTAGATTTGTAAGCGAAAGTTAAAGTTTCTGTTCCACAATTTGTGCATTTTGTAATTGAGCTATAAATTATTTTAATGAGCTCCTAAGGAGGGCAAGTAAAATGTCTGATTACTGCTCGTGTACTTTAAAATAAAGTGAAAGTTTGACACAACACTCAGAATTGAAGTTTACTTTACTAACTAATATCATTGCCAAAATTAATCTTTGTTGAATGCAACTAATTCATTCATGTGCTTTCCAAAAGCTTAAATGTTAGCTTTAATGTGCTTCACAAGCTATTTTCTACGATATTATCAAATAATAGCTGCAAGCCCGGCTACTTCAAGATTTTAAAGCTGCTTAGCTCAACCCTAACAGCTTTAAGCTCTGCAGATTTCATGTGCAAGTATATTGTTCATGAGACTATCAAACAATTGCCAAGAATACGTTGCAAACCTATGCAAGCCAGTCCACTTAAAGTTTTCAAACCTGTTTATGTTAAACCCGACGGTTTTTATCCCTGCAGCTTTAATGTGCTTTGTATATTTTAGGGTTCTCTGCTCGTATCAAACAATAGCTAAATATGTATTTTAAACCTGTGCAAACCAGCCCACTTACAGATTTCAAAGCTGCTTAACTTGCATCCACCATAGCCTTCACATTTCTAGTCCTTCAGCAAGAAAATGTAACATTTTCCTTTGTACTCAAGCCGAGGGCTCTGCCCATTGAGTCGAGCATTTTGTTTAATTGAAGTACAATATGAAATGCGCACAGTTGACTGCACAAATCTAATGACGTTTTTGGAGGGGTTTCATTTTTTCGACGTTCCCTTATGTTTCTTGTGGTTGATTTTTTGTTACGCCCCTCCCATCCCCATCCCCATTTCCACTTCCATCTTTTTTGCTGGGCATTTCTGTGTAGCGATACGTAAAAAATGCGAACAATGGAAAAATGCCCGTTTGCAGGAGCATGTTGATAGTTTGACTTCTTGATTAAACACAAACACAAAGTGAGGCCATACTTGGAAATCTGAACTTGTGGCTGGAAGTGTTTCGTTCTGGTATAAATAACTTAATAAATACCATATCGGGGGGAAGGGGGAAGCGACGGAGCAATGCAATTATAGCGGTAAGCTTGTTATAGAGACGGAGTTAAGTATTTTATTTGCTTGAGCCATAATTGAAATGCCATGCGCTGTGTGAAAGAAATCGTAGCATACATTCGAGCGCACAACGTTATAAATTGCATTGTCAGCAGTTGTTGTTGTTGCTACTGTTGCTGCCACTGCTGCCGTTGCAGCTTCCGTTCGCCTTTTCTGTATCGCATTGCATTGCGTCAAGTAGGAAAACCAATTTGCAGCTATCAAAACGAAGCAGCAACAGCAGAAGTAGCAGCGGCGGCTTTGCTGTAGCGACAATTGATCGATTTGTTGGTATTTGCCAAGCAATCGAAGCTTGCTTGCCAGTGCAAATGGCAATAATTGCAGCTGTTGACTAAGCTTAGCAAGCGAAGTTATTATCGGTTAAGTATGAAGACTATTTAAACGTGAAACTTTAATGTAGAGTGCAGTAAAATGTGCTGATTATAACGATAGCACTTGATTAACGTGGGTGGGATAGAGCAGGAGCCAAGGAGGTCTGCCTGATATGCAAATGAGTTGGCGCACGCACAATTCGTAAGGTGGGACTGGGCGGGGTGGGGCGGCGTGGCGTTAAAAGGTGTCGCTCACTTGACAGCGCTAATGAAGGCAAAGGCAATGGCAATGGCAACGGCACAGCTCAGTCAGTCGCTGTCAGCGAAGAAACCGCCGACACAATCACGAAAGCAAATAAGCAAACAAGCAAACAGTTAGTCAGACAAAACTGTCGGCCCAAAAACGCCAAAGCAGCAGACAAACTGACAGCATTTTGGTTTTGGGTATTCGGTTTGGTTTGGTTTGGTTAACGGAATTTACCTCCCCCACTGGCGTCGTTATCGTTACTTGGCTTAATTAAAATGCTTCGCGCCGACGAATGGGCAATGTAGATAGTGTAACAGCCAGACTGAATACTATTGGCTTATGGCAAATGCTTTTAAGCTGGCTTAATTAGCCATATATAGTTCACATGACAATTCAGAACTTGCATACTTCCGGGCGTTTCTACTGTAAATTTACAGCAGCAGTTTTTGCTATTCATAAGACTGACAGTCAGACTGTCAGACACTCGATGACTGACAGTAGCACCACGAGTGACAGTCGGACAATTGCGGCTGCTTTTGCCTGTCGTTTCTTGGCTTTGTAATGCCACCGCCACCGTCGGCTTCCTCGCCACCTCTGACGCCTTATACAAAAACGTAAAGTATCATTAATAAAAAAAATAATGCCGCCCGAAGAATAGCGCATGGCACACATACAAACGAACAATGTCGCAGTAGAGGAGGCTGAGCAGGCAGAGAAGGCAGCGATAGCGGCAGCAACGTCTCTAATTGAATTTCTTATGGTCCATTAACTGTCTGTCCAGAAATCCGCAGAGTCAGAGTCAGAGCGGGATCGGGAGTGGGAGTCGAAGTGGAGGCGGAAAATGGCCCGGGAAGAGGAAGACGAAGGTAGTGTGCATGATACTTATATAGCACCGACTGAATGAGTAAGCAACGCAAACGTAAACGTGACAGTTTTTAACAATATTTAAGATGTCAGCATGATATATCGTTTAATTTATGTATTGTATATGTCCGGGTATATGTCTGTGAGCCTCACTCACTGAGTGAGTGAGTGTGCGTGGAAATGTGTGCGTGTGCGGAGAGGGTCCTCGGAGAGATAAATTTAATAAAAACGTTTTGTGCGTACTTTTCGATGTCGGACAGCTAAACGCCTAAGTAATATTTTGTGTTCTGAGCACATTTTGCCATATTATAATTAACTTTAAGATGAGTTTTTCAAGTGAAATTTGCATGCCGATTATGGCTAAAATTTCATTTATGAATTTTCATGGAATGAATAAATATTAGCATAATGTGGCAGTAAAAATCGAAGTACAATATATTAATGCATGTTTAAATTACCTTGTTAAGTTATGTCTTATGTTAAAACTCATGTTAGGGCCTATATAATGTTAAGTCTAATATTATGTTAAGTCTTATGTTATTTACCAAGCATTATCGTATGTCGATTTCGCTAACCTTAACCCGGTCGATATTGCTATCGATTAAAGAAGGTTGGCTTACGTGAATCGTTTTTTAAAAGCCGAGAGGACCTATCAAAATTCTGTAGAAAATAAATTTAAAATTAAAAGAAAACAAGACAGTTAATACTTAAAGTATTATCTGCACAGTTAATTAAATATTTCAAAGAATTAAGCTTATTTCTATTTTAAAGTATACGCAAGTCTTGAAAACAGTGAGATTCCTCAAAGATATTCAGTATGTCCTGTAAAATGGCGTTGTTTAATTGTTGCAACTTACAGTTCGTGTCATTGTTGCTTAAGTTCTCCTGTTTGCGCCTGCAGAATTTGCATTTTGCAATGTTATCATTTTGTCGCGCAGGCGATTTACAATTTTCCGCTCCAACTATTCGCAGTATTGGCGACAGTAGCTGGCTAAATAAAATAAAATAAAGGAAACTGCCGCGGCTCGAGCAGGTAATGCAGCCATGGCGAGGACTTCCTCATCCGGTACAGGTACTGCTGACTTATTTATGCAAATATTTTTCTAGCTGGCAATTTTATTTCCTTCTACAGAGCGACAAATATTTCTTCTACGTTTTCTCTATACATTCCTATTTTATTTGGAAAATATTTTAACGCGCGACTGCAGCTGCATTTTGGCTGGCTGCGCGCAACACTTTAAGGCCGATTTTCAATTGCAATTACCTCTAATGCGTTTTACCTGCGCGCGACTTGCAGCAGCAATTTCCATTGATTTTTCATGCGTACAAATTGCCGGGAACATGCAGTGCGAGGCTGTTGCTGCTGCTACTACTGTTGGCCAGCAATAATGACCCATTAGCAGCAATTACGTACTGGCAATACGGTTAGCCTTTAGCGCTTTTCATTTCGAGCCGTTTCGAGTGCTGTGCTGTAGTTGCTGCTGCTACGACAGTTGCCATGGCAAATGTGTCGGCCACACGGCGTATGTGCAATCTGATTGAGCCGAATGCGTTGGCGTTGCAGGCAAATTGACTTTGAACCGGCAGCGATTCCTTTTTTGTTTTTGTTGCAGCTCAAAACTCATTTTGTCGAGCTGATTGCAAGTCCAATTGCAGCAAAATCCTTTTTATTTTCCACTAGTTGCGTTGCTTGTTCACCCAATTCCAAAAATATATGCCAGACACGTACTTGCGTTATATACTTTGGTTTCTCTCGTTATTGCGCTTGTTGTTGTTTCGGCTCTTATTGCTGCTGTTGTTGTTATTATTATTGTTGTTGTATGCCTATGGGGGACAATGTCAATGGCAAGTGCTGAGCTCTGGCACCCTGGAGCATAGTTAATAATAATTGCCTGCTTGGCATTGAACATGAACCTTCATCAATTTGGGATTACACAGCCTCCCCAATCGCCGTCTACCTCCCAGTCTACCGCCCACTCTTGCCCCTCCTCCATTCCTACTTCCTTGAGGTTTGTTAAAATTGTCACGTTCTTTGTTATTGCGGCAAAATAAATACTCCAAGTTCGCTTCACATAGCTCAGCTCCATTCGGTCCAGTTTAAAAACTTTAGCCAAGCGCAAAGTCGGAACTGTTTGCTCATGTGCCGCTCCAGCGAGCAAGTAATTAGCTTAGTACAAGAGCGAGCCAAACGAGGCACTTTGAGGGATTCGTTATGTCTCGGACTTCGGCTTTAATAAATAATTATTTCAGTATTTTTGCCTGTAGCTTTTAATGTTGGCAGTTGAAAGAGCATAATAAGCATACGCCCGAGTACCGTCGAACTGTTTGCTGTGCTAAGATAACTTACTAACTGATTAAATAGCTATGTTGAGTTTTATTTTTTTAGGCGAATTGAAGGCGATTTGAAGTCGAAATTTCAGAGACAATTAATTGACCAAGACTCTCATGCGTTGTTGATTAAGAATAATTAGCAGTCAGCACACACACGCACTCACAAATACACCGCAATGCGCTCCTTTAGTTTTTCCATATTGCCAACTTCTTTCAATAAGTGTTGGTAAATTTTATTATGCACACAACTTTGATGAAACACAAATTGATTGCGCTCAGCACATGTCTGTCAGACGGCCTCTTCCCCACGTCCCCTCTCGCCATTCAGTTATGCGTGTGCGACTAGCTTAGTGGCCATGTTTTTAATATTAAAATTTCTTGTTGAAAACAATTTAAAATATTCCATGGCATACTTTGCGGCGACTTCTGCATGCTGCTGCATTCCATTTGCATGTACGCTCTAGCAGCAGCAGTTGTTGTTGTTCTTGTTGTTGTTGCTTCTACTTTTCCATTTTCCACTTTTCACTTTTCACTCTGCCAGTCGATTCTCTGGAGCGTTGTCTACGTTTTTCTAGTTGTTGTGGGCAAACAAATAACTCTAGTCATATGCGGATACAGATACCGCACACAGATACAACAGATACAGCTACAGATACAACTGAAGCTGGCGAACAACTTAAAGAACTCGTATCATTATGTGCTGCGCTGTTCTTGGGCTGCCACAAGCTGTTGCCCGCTTTACAAGTGCAATAAACTTGCCTTGACTTTGATTGACAGCTTTGGGGTTTTTCGGTCACATGCCGCAGTCATTGTGTAACGCTACTAACAAGCAACTGTGCTAGGGTTGTATGTGTGTGGAGCATAACGACTGCCTGATGCGCTGAGAAATATAAAATAAATATGTTACAAACATTTGTGAAAAAGGAAAACAATTACTGAATTATTTACATATTAAAATGAATGTTAAATATGAATGAAAAAAATATTTTCGGCTTCCAGTTTCCGCAAACAGACTAAATTATTGTTTTCCTTTTTATTTTACAGAGTACGTTAATGTAAATGTTTACAGTGTACAGATATAAACAGAGTGTGTCGATGTTATTTACAGAGTATGGTAATGTTATTTACAGATATTTTCTACCCAAACGACCTTTTTGATCACTTAAATGCTCTATATTTTAAATTCCGCTACTTCCCAGTTTTAACAATGAAATTTTAAATACCCAAACCCGGCCAACTTAAATGGCATCTATTTTACATGCCAGCTGACAATCTATAACGTGTTAATGTTGTCAGCTGAATTGTTAATAAAATGCGGATACTTGAATTTCATTAAAAATGCATTCGCAAACGAGGCGGCGGCTGTGTTGTGGCATGCTACATGCTATACGCAACACGCAACATGCTACATTATTAATGTTAATATATTTATGAAGCTGCCGCCGCCTCCCACAGATTGCAATTGTAATGCGGCCTGTTTCGGTAATAATATGCAAATTCTAATTACAGTATCTGCTGCCTTTGCTTTGAAAATTGCAAATATCTACTCCACAGTGTGTAGGTGTGTGTGTGCTGGGTGTATATTGGAAATGTGCATTGTTTGTTATATGCAAATTTCATGCCCAAAACATAAGCGATGAAATTTGAGGCTTGATTACATCCATAGATCGATTGATTGTACTCGTATATGTAATATCTATGGCCTTTTATTCCAGCCAGAGCCAATTGAAAATCAATCTATATATTTGTTTTATTTATTACACACACACACACACAAATATAGAATAGAATATTTACAAAAACTTGTGTAAATAGAATATTGAAGCATGCAAAAAATTTATTTCCATAAAAAACCGAAATTTAAAGTAATTTAAATTACGCATATGGGATAGAAAATTGAATTGAATTTTGCTGATGACTCCTGTGACCAACGATGGTTACCCATCAGAGGCGACAATTATCTGACCTGCTTGGGGAGAATGTTCACAAATTTAAGTTTCAAATTGCTTGCAAATGCAACTTGTAGACCACTTGACCTCCCCTGATCCCTCTCACCCTGCTGCTGTTTCTCCATTTATGCTGCAATATGATTATTTATTATATTCTATGCTTGTCTATAGTTTGCTGGCTCCGACAACGCCAGTTGCCAGTTGACCTGTCTGGGCAGAGTTAAATCAAAATTTAAATTGTGTGAACTGTGCATATTTTGATTGGATTTTCCATCTCGCTCTTTCTCTCTCTATCTATCCATCTCTCGGTGTCTCTCTGACAATGCGGTCTACCCAAACTGTTCGGAACTCGAGAGCTCCGCGCTCTCTCCACTAGATGGCTCAAAGGGTTGGCCATAAAATTGGCTGCATGAAAATACGAGAACTGTTGGTTAATTACAGGCGATCAAAATTTGATATTAATTAAATTTGCTTTGATGGCAAAAGCTCTATTAAAGCGAAGCTTTTGGCTGCAGTAATAAATTACAAACAGAAAGTGTAAGCACATTTAAGATTTAATTTCGATAAAAGTCGCTCTTTTCTCCCACTCTTTCTGTCTTTCTCAGTATTTATATTTCTGCTGTCATATTTAAATATGAATGGGATAAAAAAAACTTCGGCAAATATTTGAGCAATTAACTGAAAGCACTTTAAATGTAAAGCACACATTACGCGGATGCCATGCGAGTTATTTACGCATTATGTTTGCATTTTAATTTATTATTGCCACTTAATTTCTGAGTTGTGGTCCGATTAAAACGCTTATTCGACTCAACAATGTCGGCGACATGGTGCCGACTCTGCTTGTCAGCCCGTTGCCCCTCTCCCCCTTCCACAACAACAAACAATTGCAAATGCCATCAAAAGTTACTCAAAAGTTCAGAAGCTGGTCAAGCATTTTGCAAATAGCCTGCCAGTCAGGCGAACTGAAGCTGCTTCTGCCCCGCTCTTACTCTCCCTCTCACTCGCCTGCTTTTTTCTCTGCCTGGCTATCATCAGTTAGCCAGGTTATATTATTTCACTTTTTTCTTCCTTCCCTTTTTAGCGCTATTGCTGTTCGAGGAGGCCAAGTGCTTTATTACTTATTCAAGTTCCTATTCAAGCCGATGCGCAAAAGTTTTCATTAACTGGGCTGCGGAAACAGCCGCTTGGGGGGATGGGTGGAGACGGGTCAGACAGGGCAGGCCAGGCAGGTATACGGTTGGCAGATAGCGACTGGGATGGCCAGTTCGGAGAAGTTAACAGTAGTAGTAGTCCGAGTGCTAATTGTTGAACGGAAAATAGCAAATTTAATAAGTTTTTAGCTGTTACTCGAGTTGCCATTTCCAGGCAGCAGGCAGGGCTAGTAGGTTCAAGTGTTTTTTTCAATTGCTCTTCTAAGTGCACACAAATGCCCGACATTAAGATATCTGTGCATTTTGAATGCATAATTCCGGCAGTGGTAGCTGGGCCCACTCTCTGTTTAGATAGTTGAGTAGCAGTAAAACTGCAATGAATCATATTAAAAGTTGAGTGAGAATGAGGGAAATGGCAACTATTGAAGCCGCTATTTAATGTGTCTGTATTTGCCCAAGACAAGCTATGTTATTTATGACTGAAACTTTAACTATTTATGTTGTGATAGTCCTCTTAGATTGGGCATTTGTTCTTCTAAATATTTTCCTGGTGAACGACTTGCCCTTTTGCCTTTTTACTATTATTACCATTTGAGTTAACATAACATCTATATAACATAGCTAAGAGAATTTACAGCTTATGGAGGCAGCCAACCTGAAGGATCGATAACTATCGCTATTAACACAACATTACTTTAACAGAACCAATTTGAGTTTTACATTAAAACTATTCTAAAATGTTAATACTCAAATACAAAATTTATTACATGATATCAAGATTTTAACACGATATTTCGTTTAAAAATCCATTGGTGTTTAACAAAGTAATTGCAATAACAACGTCTACTTATCCACTGAAACATTTTCCACTATTTTCACAGCTTATTGCTACTATTTAAATACATCAACATGGAATTATTTTCCATAGTAATCAATTAATTATTATTATTAATTTTAATAGTTGTAAATCTCTTTCAATGTTTACGCAGCGGCGTCTTGTGAACACAATCCGTTGTCGAGGGATTTGTTCAACGGCTACAATTAATAAATTTCAAAAAAATGCATATTTAAAGTTTACCATTTTATGTGAAAATATAAAAACTGTATTTACAATTTGTATAATTTTAAGAGCATTTATAATTAATGCAAATAATTAATTATGTAGCTGCACGTTTGCAATTTCATTAATTGCGCGTTTATTAATGTCAACATTAAACAACAAAGAACGAACAAGCTACAGCAGCAGTACCGGCAGTAACAACAACAATAACACAAGTATAACAGCAACAACAACAACTGGAATAACTCAAAAGCGCATAATTAATGCCATGAAATGTGCATAAATTCAAAATGTGCTCCCAAAGCCAAAGGCAAACAGTCTAGATCCGCAGGATGGAGAGAAACGAAGTTACGCCCGTGGAAGGAAGGGGGAGAAGTAGCGATCCGGGGTTGGGCACTGGGAAAAAGGTCAGGTGAGTGTGTCACCGGGAGTGATAAATACTGCCAGCCATATGTGCACAAAGGATTAAAGTTTTAAATGCCGCGTTGCTTTATTAATTTGCATGTTGCATATTTGCAGGCGCGACGCGCATAAATCAAACGAATTACACGAACCGTGCGTAATTTAAACATTAAAATGAACAATAAATTACATCCGACTAAATTACATAATGTCTTTGCTTCCCTCCTCCCTCCCAGCCGAGTCAAATCGAGTCGAGCAGCAGTAGCAGCTGTCAGCGAAAAAAATAAATACAATGAAATCGCATATTTGTTTGCTTTTCCTACAAAGGTAACAACGGAAGAGGAAGCATAAAAGAAGAGCATGGAAAAAGAAAGACACACATGTGCTGCTGTGCACGGTTGTGTGCCTGTGTGTGACGGTGTCTGCGACTGTGTCTGTGTGTCTGCCAATCGAGTGCATAAACAAAACATTTCATTGAGAGCATTGGAAAGGTTAAATAATTTGATTTGTTCATCGATCCATATACAATATAACTGTTAGTTAAAAGTTAATACAATAAGAAAAGGAATAACAAGTAGAGACTTACAAAGTTTAATAACTTTTTAATACGTCTACTATGTTTCTTCTCACTTTTAATCAATCACATTGCGCAGTTATCATCTTCAACATTTAAAATATTATTTTTTGTTTCCAAATATTTCATACCATGCAACATGTGAATGATTTCATAACAGTCTAGTAAAAGAGTTAGGAAACGCCCGAAATTATATTCATATTTTTTTTGAAAATGTGCCTTTCCCTTTTGACATTGATTTTAATTGAAATCATTTTGCTCTCGAGTGTTTTGGACACGAGTTTAAACAAGTAAAGCGAACAAGTTTATTAAGCTGACCGCAGAGAGAACAGTTCCTCGAACTGCACTGCCAGGAATTGGCTACAACCGATTTGCTTTCATTAGCCGAGTCGAGTCAAGCTGCCAGTCTGGGCCATCTCGGGTGTGTCATTTTCGTGTTAAAGACGTTAAGTAAATACACCCCGAAGTACACCTCAAAAGTAATAGAGATTTACAGCCGACAATAAAGCCAAGGCGCACACACACAACAACAAACAGTGGAGTGCTCATGACATCAAAAGAGATTGTTCCCTGGATACACTTGCCACAAACACAGACACACACACAGACAGACATAAATGTTGAACATTGTTAGGCATTTTCCATTGGCATTTCGTGATTTGCAGCAGATTTGCCTCTTTGCCTGCGTTCATTAATCTGTGTCATAAAAAGTTCACAGACATAGGAGCAGGACGAGGGCGAGGGCGAGGGCTAATTAAGAAGTGCTAATGAAAAAATCCAACATACGTTTGCAGTTTGCCAAAGTTTTTGGCCATGTAGGAGAGTGTAACATGTTTTATATACGAGCGTTTTGCATGCGTGCGGCAAGTTTTTAATTAAATAAAGTCTTTGTGCTTTGTTCTCGGCCCGTC
This sequence comes from Zaprionus lachaisei, assembly GCA_018901815.1. Classification (NCBI taxonomy): domain Eukaryota; kingdom Metazoa; phylum Arthropoda; class Insecta; order Diptera; family Drosophilidae; genus Zaprionus; species Zaprionus lachaisei. Next base: position 375,533 of record JAEIFI010000054.1, read on the forward strand.
TGCCCTCTTCTCTTCATCTCTCTCCCTTTTACTACTCCCTTATTGCTTTTTTGTTGTGCTTTTTTCGGCTGCAAAACTTCCGGCAACTAAAATTAAGTCAAGAAAACTTTAAGTTGCAACTTCATTTTAGCAGGCAAACTGGAAAGTATCTTAAAGATACTAGATTAAAGCGCGTGACAGTTGGATTAACTTCTGTACACGACGCACAAAATGAGTACAAATGCAAATGCGAACAAATGCCAAAAAAAACAAAAAATATGTTTAAAAAACGAAATAAACAAAGGCACACAGAGAGAGAGAGAGAGAGAGAGAGAGAGGAGAGAAAACTAATAACAAAATACAAACAATTTGTGGCCATATAAATTTGTATGTGCCAAGCGGGGTAGGGGGAGGGCAACTCTGCAGGTGCCTGGGTACGCAGTTGGGCTTGAAAAGATAGGTAAACAAAATCACGTTGGGTAAATATTATTCCGTTTGCACGACTCATGAGCCATACCGACCGAGAGTCGACAGAGTCGGCAGAGTTGACTGAGTCGCGTCGTCGCTGGAAACCAAGTTTGAGGATTTGTTTTTTGGCCGACTGCTGCTGCTACTGTTGCTGTTGCTGCTGCTGCTGTTGTTTTGCGTTTTTAGAAAACAAATTTAAATTTTAATATTTCGGTATTTTGTTGCTGATTGTTTTTTTCTCTCTCTCTCTTTCTCTTGATTCCTTTGCCATTGTTGCGTCGTCTGTCGTCGTCGACATCAAACACAAGAGCAAATGATGGAAGTCACACAAGGGAATCAAGTGGCAAGTTTTGCTTTAAGAAAATTGAAAAACATTTCTCACAAAAAACACAAGTAAATACAAATAGCAAATGGCAAAGTTTTTGACCTCTCGCCGAGCTAGAGTGGAAGTATATGTTAAAACAATTGTAATACTCTAGCTGGAAGCTAGGTCGGGTATATAGAGTTGTAAACATGACTAACAATCGAAATACGCTAAAAAACTTATTATAGAAACTTATATTATAGAATTTTCTATAAAATACTTTTTAACCACTGCAGGGTAACTTATCGTTGTATACAAATGACAATTTGCAATTTTTTCTCGTTATTTATTCTCTTTAAAAGTTTTTGCGCAATTTCATTGGAATCGAGTTATTTGCAAGAGTTTTTTGGTATATTATTTTGGCAATTATCTACGTCAAATAACATGATAACAAATTGCATTTTATCATTGCCAAAATTATCGTAAATTCACAGTATTCAGCACAGTATTTCCGTGTGTAAATGTGGGTGTGTGAATGTGAAATCAAAACTCAAAAATATGTTCACGAGCATTTTTCATGTCAATAACTTGCTTGAGCACGTTCCCATTGACAATGCGTAGAACGTGCAATGTTTTGTCGTATTGACAATTTTTACACAGCTTCGTGCTTCAACTGATTCAACATTCAGTAAATCTGCGTTGCTGTCATTGTATCTGTGTGTGTGTGTGTGTGGAAGGACAGTAAAATGTCCAGCCATAAGTAATATTTTGGTATGCCAGCTTGAATTCTGTCAAGCAGCTGTCACACTGCACTGGTTACCCGCCGCCCAACCTCGACTCCCGTCCCGCCTACAGGCTGCATTCCTAATCTGCCCTATGCAGATGCGAGCAACCACCTTCCACAGTTGCCTGGCTCAATTGTCACTTGGATTTCGTGCACACGTGTGCTCTATCTGCACAGTTCTTCCACCCGGCCAACAGACTGTGCACAACTAATGCATACAAAAAATTTGTGACATGTCAAAAGTTGAGACCGTTTTTCTCTTATACATTTTGCATGAAAGTTTAGTTCAAGCCATTTGGGCCATTAAAGCGATTATTCTACTGTGATAGAAAAGATACCGAAGAATATTAATACAAGTTATTCTAGGCACTCGGACTGGTGGCATAAATGCAGGATTGTGCAGCTGCTTTGCTTTTGAATTTGTTTAAGAATCATTTGGCAAAGGATTTACATTTGAATAAACGTGCTTGCTGGCGATTATATTTACTACAGATAACAATAGATATGAAGCGATGTCTGTCTTAAGATTCAATGAGTTTCAGTTCTGCAGATTAATCTGTATTTCTTTCTCGTACTATAATAATGCACTCTCAAGCCATTATTAACTACACTAGCAGCTTGCTATCCGGGCTATAGTACCTCACTCTCTTGGATCTGCAACTGCATCATCCAATATACTTAAATTGACAGCAGGCAGATGCTTTGGGGCGAGGACTCAATAAGTTTGATGCATTAGTATATCATTTTGATTTACTTAGCACGCTCTGCTATCCGATACTCGGTGCTAGCTGTTCGATACACTAGCGCATTACACATACGCTCTGTATGCCCAAGAGATATTTGTTACTTTGCTGCAAAGCCAACACATTCACTTGATTCGCTTAGCTCGTAAAGCAGTCTCATACAGCACTAATGCCATGTAAAATGCTTTGAAATAGCAACTGCAGCATGGAGAAGCAGCTGAAGCATCTAAAGCTGAAGCAGCAACAACAAAATAGCATCTAAGTAAGCTGCGAGAAGTGAAGCAAAGTGAACGTGGAAGACGATGAAGCAATGTAAGTGAGCAAAATCCTTTGGCGCTTTACTCTCACTCCCTTTCCCTCTCTCTTTCGCTCTCTCTCTCTCTCTTGCTCCTTCTCTCATTTTGATGGCTGCCAAGAACTGAAATGAAGTGCAAAAGTGTAAAGTCGTAACTGAAATGGTTTTGTGGCTTAAAACGCATGTCGCTACAATTAAGCCAGACAGCTTGGGTTTTGTTTTCTAACTCCAATCCAGCCATGCCACGCCCTCTCCTCCCTACTTGGTTGCACAACCCAAGTTTATTTGGCTTTCTTTCGCGCTCGACTTGAGTAATTCAAGACTCGATGGTGTTTGACTGTTAATTTTCGCTCTCCTTTAATATTTGATGCGTTCTAACGAGACCAGAAACAGATCCAACCTGACTAGCTCAGACCAGGCCAGGCCAGACAAGCTTAGACCAGACCAGACCCGACCAGACCGAAGCCCGACCAGAGCGTGGCATCATAAATCAGCTGCCAGCTGGTTTTCGAGTTCCAGCCAAGGGCTGGTAACAAGCAACAAATTGTCGGTCTGCGGCTACTTGATAAATATGCCCGACTTGCTTCACTGATATGCCAGCAAAGTGCGCGCGAGAGCTCAATCTCTCTCCCTCTCTCCCCCCTTCTCTCGATGGGATATCAGTTCGCCTTAGCCATAACCGACTTGGTTGCGACATCAAGCATCAATTTCGGTCGGCATGAATATGTCAAGCGAATCAAATAACCCTCAACGGGTTCTGTCAGTCAGTAATTGCCACGCTTGAACTGAAACTCACTTATTTGCGGAACCATTAATGAAGCACTTTGAGTACTTCTAACTGTCAGATAACAGTCGATAAGGTGGTAAAATAAATAAATTACAAAATGATCAATTTACTTAGTTAGTTGGTAGTTTCCTATGTATATCAACAGGTTTATTTCGCATCCTCCTAACCTTGATATAAAACTTGCGCATAGCGTTTAATCTATGCATTTATGTCACATATACCCAGCCTTTAATTCTGTGGGCCAACTTAGTCGTCTGCGGCTTAAATGAGCTGCAAGTGGTGCTTAAAGCAAACGGCATTTGGTTTTCAACTGCGAACCAAGTTGGGCTAACGGATGTGACAGAGACGCGACGAAAGCATTGCAACAGCAACAGCAGCAGCAATAGTAGCAAGAGACCTCGCCGGAAACATAAATTCGGTCAGGTTCGTTTGCGAAAATCCTGACAGTTGGTGGTGCAGCAGCAACAAAGTGGCCACTGCCAGCGGAAATGCGAACCGAAACTTTAAATTACTGTGAAATTTGAAGAGTTTCCTCAGCGCCCATTAAGTGCTACAAGTGCATTAAAATGCTGTGGAAAAACAAACTAAGATATTGCGGCTATCAATGGGGTAGCATAGTTACCTTTTAAGTCCAGTCTAGTTAGTCTATCTATACGATACAGCATTTTGACTTACAGTAATGGATGAAACGTATCTATCAGTCAATCTCTCAATGAATCTGTAATAACTGAACTCTTTGCATTTATAACTATATTCATCGTTTCTTGCAGATCTCATACGCCGCGCTTCATCAACGATGCAATAAAATGGAACTACCCCATGAAATGAGGTGGGAATGGGAGAGATGTGGAGATGCGCAGTTTTAAATCATCATCTAAATGGATTCTTGGACGGAGCATACTTCAGTGGGCGTGTTAAGAGTTCGTTTGCACTCTCGATTCGAGTGCTAATTGCCGGAAATAAAAATGAAAATCACATCCTGTGCTCCAGCTCGGCGGAAACGAGGGCCACAACCGACCGACAGCTTTAGCTACAATGATGGAATTTTCAATGCGTCTGGTTTTTATATATTTTTCTTCGGTTCTCGCTCACTTTCTGCCTCTCTCTCTTTCTCTTCCGCACTCATTCTCGCTGGCTCGCATTTATTTTATTTTATTATTCATTTATTGTGCATATTTTCTGCTACGTTTGCTCTGCGCATTTCAGCTGCATAATGGAAATATAAAACATATATATAGCATAAAGTTCCTCATGACTATTTGTTTTATTACTCGCTTGGTTTTTTTTTGTTGTGTTCTTTTTATTTGTTTATATGTGTGTGTGCGACTTGGTCGGCTTGAGTCCAACAATGGCAAATCAGGCTGCAGCTTAATTTAATTTGACTGCGTTGAATGCCCCCAGAATGTTTTTGCAATCGGGCTGCATCCATGGGAACACAACATAGCATTAATTCGACTGTGCATGAAATTCAGCATTGAATTATTGCCATCGTGCAGCGAAACAGATGCCCAAATAAGACGAGGAAAATTGGTAGCTATTCAAATTTATGGTATTTCATCTACACTGCAATTGTCTGCCTTAGTAAGGTTTCATTTTATAACGTTTATTTGTATTTAAAGATGAAAAGAGCTTAAGAGTGTAGGAAATTCTGCAACAAATTATTATATATTTTTAAGTATTTGTTGGAAATAAATTGCCATAGTAATGTACTCCTTTCGCAGTGTACACTTGTCATTCATGTGCCACGCGCATATTGTCATTGCGCATACGCCGCGTCGCCAAATCCTTTCATTGTAAGTTGGATAGGGTACTGTCGATGTTGTTGTTGTTTACTTATTGCCTAATTGCATGAATATTTTTGCATGAGCGCCTATAATTTATTATTGTTGATTGGACGCATTTCAAAGGCATCGAAAATTCAACACCAATTTAAATATGGGAATCGTGTCGAATGTTTACACTTAATTTAGCTCTAAACTACATAAATCCATAACAATCAAGCTCGTTGGCACGTTAATTAAATAAAGACACTGCCCACTTATGAATAACATCATAATAATAATCGTAGCCAATATAGTTAGAGAAATAAATATTGATTATAATTGTGGAAATACCGTTGACCTGCTGAGTCTGTGACGGACGGACAAGTTAAAGCTGTCAATTCTAGCAGTCCTCTTTTTGCAATTTCACATTATGAGGCAGCTGTTGACTGCCTTTGACTGGCACATGAAAACGCATTCAGCTCAAGTCGAGTGAAAATCCTAAAAGACAGCAAACCGCCAACTGCCCAGCCAGCTGCATGTCCTTTCTTGCAGTTCCTTCATCCATCCACCCTGCCTTTTACACTACATATTGTATTTACTTACATACAAAACTGTTTTTATACACTCCCTCCAGGGGTATAGCAATTATATCAAGTAGCCTGTCATATGCTTAGAGATTAGAGAGGCGAAAAAAATTTATTATCGCTTAAGATCTTAAATATTTCATTGCGTAGTTGCATTTTATAATAAGTTTTTCCTTTTTTTAATATAGCCGGTACAATTAAATCATAATAAATTTCAAAGGCAATAATATGTATAATTCATTGTGCTGCTGCATTAAAACAGTGTTTCGAGAAGATTGGTAAACGTTAACAGGTGGTTAACAGCTGCTTAGAATAAGATTTTACAGCTGCGTAACATAAGACTTAACAGCTGCTTAGAATAAAGTCTAACAGCTGCTTAGAACATAGATTTGAACAGCTAAATCTAATTGATATGGCAACCATAATTATTTAGACAGTGACAACATATGTATGTAAATAATAAATATTTTTATTATGTAGTGAGCTGCCGCGAACAATAACATATAAAAGTTTAATTACGCAATATAGTGCAGTTTAATTAACCCAGATAAAGCTTACATTAGAATGTCAGGCAGATATCAAGCTAGCTTATAGTATATAGTGTATTTAGTCTGCTGCATGGCATGGATAACGGTTGATTCCTTTTCACATTAAAACGCAGCCTGAGGAAACTTGACTTTCATTTATATAAAGCAATACACACACCACAAACAGGCAAACACAACAATACACACAAATATATACGATAGACTTCCCATGGAGAGCAACAAATTGCTTCTGATTCGCTCAGGCAGCTTGCTATTTCGAGTATTTTTGCACTTTTTGTCTTCGCCTTTTCTCAATGCAGCTGTGTGTTTGTTTGCAAGTGTGTATGTGTGCATGTTTGTGCGAGTGTATGTCTGTGTGTAAGTGTGTTGGTTTGGGTTTGTGTGTAAGGCTGACATTCATTTAAATTAATGTCATTAAAGTGTTAAAAGCATCGCAAATGCTCGCACGTTCTGCAAATGTGTTTGCACCACATGAAAATGAATTTCCGCACCCAAAAAAAGAGAATTCACACATACACACACAAACACACATCCGTAATTAGTTGTGCGTGAGATGATTTTTCACTCAAGTTGGATGCTACGATACATTTTTCTCATGAACTTTCTCACGTACTTCAGCCAATTTATTGGGCGGTGACGTTATTAGTCGAATAAATGAAATTTGCATGAATTTTAATGGGGTATATAAAAGATAAGGGTGAGAATAAGGATAGCCTAGATAGAATTGAACGTTTTTATTGAAGTCTAAGAATTTATTTTTCATTAAGTTTAATTGTCATTCATTCATGCTCCAAATTATCAACACATGCTAAATTGAAATTCTGTTCAATTATTTACAGAAATTTCAATTTTCCCATCAGGTAAATGCAGCAAATTATCATTTGACAATTGAATGATGTGACTTGTGTGTAGACTTATGTGAAATTGTAGAGACTCTCTTCAATTTATGCAAATCACATTGCCAAAGAACTCATTTAACTAATTAACTGTTGCCCCAGTTGAGAGTGGAATTCTCGCAGTGCACAAAGTTATTTTCTGCACTTTTCTAAAGGGATTAACTGAATGCATAAGTGCACTATATACTTTTTTGTGAAACACAAGGACTGTGACGGTTTAAATTTATGGCTATAACACATTTAAGTAATTACGTAAAAGCGTTCTCAAAGAGCAATGTATTCTACAATATATATATAGTACACATATGTATATACAAATGATATGCGAGAGCTGCAAACGTGATGTGCAGCTGTCGTCCTCGAAAACGTGTCAGCCATTTTCATATGCGGCCCTGACGCCCACAAATCTATCTGGATGTACTCATATCTGACTGTCTGTAAGCATTTGTAAGTGCGCTGTGCATGTGTGTGTGAGTGTGCTTGAGTCTGTGTTAAGCCCATGTCATGCATAAAATATATATATGCACACATTTTTATGTAATGTCAAAGTGTGTGGAAAAATGCGGTTGAATGTATATATTTCATTACGAACGTCTTTTGTCTGTGTCTACGGTTAAGCTTGCAGATTGTCTGAGCGGTTTGTCTGTGCTATATTATAGTACTAGTGACACGGGTCGAAAGCGACACTGAGCACTTGGATTAATCCTGAGCTAGTTTGACAGATTGAAAACAAAAGAAATCTTAAGCAACTTGCAAGCTTTATTTCACAATTAAAGCAATATTAAAGCTTTAAAATTAACATTTTAATAAAAGAGAAAGAGACTAAGGGAAACCGAGACTGGGGGAGAGAGAGAGCTGTCAGTCCAACTTGCTCATTTAAATTTAGCTAAATCTCAGTTAAAAGTAATGGCCATGAAAAAGATTCCATATGACAACACATTACTAAGTTACACTCTCAAGTTTCTGCATGACAGCTGAATATATCGCAATAAATAAGCTTCAATAGATGTAATAGGCTTAAATGTATGATAAGCTCACTTAAGTTTTTCAGTTATATTTATATCGTTATTAAATTCTCAAGATACTTCTTCCTTTTCTTTTGAACGAAAGGTACCATCAAGAGGCATTTTCAGCTGTAGTAACATATAATGCGAAGTAACATGCAAGGAGTACATGGTGTACATATTAAATTCTTTTGTTCCCTGCCTGCATTACAGTTCGCAGTATAATGTGTATCCATATGTAGTCTGTATAAATTTGTTGGGGAATACCAGCTCAATATTGTGTAATTTTTTGTTGAGAGCAAAGTAGTATAACATTTTGGAACTTTCTCCTTTTACTTTGGCTTCGCCTTGATTGGCTCTGTTTAAGTTTCGCCATCCTCAGCATTGTCTTGATTCCCCTGTTTGTCCATGCAATTTCGCAAAATTTGTTCGCACTGCTATTTTATCTATGTAAGTTCTGTGCGATTGACTTGAAGTAATGGGCATCTTCTGCCCCTCCTTTGCACTGTCCATCCCCTTATACTCTTCTAGCTCCGCCCATGCAATCAAATAAAGCAAACTTTTGTTCAATGTCAGCGCTTAATTTCTCTGGCTTTGCTTTTGTGCTTGTTTACGGCTTAACTACATTTTGGTGCTTATTATGCTGCTAATTTAACAGCAGCCGCTTAATTGTATTTGTCTGGCTCTCAGCTGCCCAATCAAGGCACTTGTAGAGAGGGAAACGGGGCAGCTGTAATGGAGTGTAGGGGGGATGTAAGAGGTGTAGCCTGTGTGCAGGGCTAGTCAACTAATTAGGCTTTCGATTAACTTTGCCACGGGAACAATACAATATCAAAGTTCGCCGTTCAATCGGCAAGCCATACCACAAAACACACACACACACACACACACACACACACACACACACACAGCGTCCCCCCCGTCGAGCACATAATCATTGTCAATGGCAGCCTATGGCACGCCCACTCATTGTTGCGAATCACGCTAAAGTTGAAGTTGCGTAAGCAGCTAAGGGAGAGAAAGAGGGAGAAGAATATCAAATTTGAATCGTTTTGTAAATAATCGAAATATGAGAAACATTTCAAGTGCTTTTGGCCTGACTATATCCCCCCCCCACCACCCATCGCATAGAAAGTTTTGCGGTATCATTTCTGAAACTATAGCCTGAAGTGCACTAAGTGCAAGATTGCCCAAATTTCAACAATAGAGTAAACTTTTATATGTGTGGAAATTATTTGGTCCCAAAGTTTCAATGCGATGAAGATGATAATGATGATGATGATAGATGAAGGGAAAGTTCTATTTATAGGTTTTTAGACCAATATGCGACATGGTTACAAATCTATAGAAACATAATAGAATTTCCGACAATACCTAAATTATTTAACTTATTAAATTCAAAGTTTGCACTAAGTATTCTAATAAGTTCTGCTAATTATTTATACCCACAGGGGTTGCTTTGAAACTCTTTGCATTTCTGTTTTAGCGGAGAAATTATTTTTAATGAGATCTAAATTAATTTATTTTGTTTAGTTGCCACAAAGGTTACCCCAAACGACAGAAAGACAAGAGCAAAACGCGAAGCTTCTATGAAGTTGGCGGAGTTTAAATTGCCTTGCAATAATAAACATTCCTTTGAAAGGCTTAGAAAGCTTTAATGCAGACAAATTTTGCCCTAAATTTCCGACTTGTATCGATTCAATTAGTGACTAAATTTGTGGGTCTCATGCTCTCAATAAAGTAGTAAAAGATTTCTAAAAATGTAGCAAATAAAACAAGTAACGATAACTTTAGTTGTGTGAATGACACAGTAGGATACCCCATGCCAAATTATAAAAAATAGACTGGGCTAAATCAACCGGACTGTTGAGGCTGATACTGATTCTTCGTGGGGTCAGCCCACACATTTGAAACAACTCAGTATACCCGTTTTATATCACTTTGCATGGACACAAAAATCTAGAATAAAGCGCAAAAATTTGTCTGCGGAAATCGCAACAACAGCAGCAGCAGCAGTAACCGCAGCCGCAGACACATGCGCTGGCAAACAATGTAAATGTATCTCGCAGATACAATTGTATCTGTAGTTGTGCGTTTGTGGTTTTCGCTTAGTTTCAGTTCGCTTTCTTTATTTGCTCTCGCAACTATTCAAAGCATTTTCGTGTGTGTTCGAGTTGAATAGCTTGACAACAGAGAGAGAGAGAGAGAGAGAGGAAGAGTAGGAAAAAGAGAGAAAAAGAGTGGTAAAGAGTGTGAGAAAGGGAGGAAGGCTTCGAAGGTTGAGTGAGAGAAAGGATAATAAAAATAAATTTAATGTAGTCACGAGTTCATTCAATATTCATGCACTTTACAAATTTCTTGTTTCCGATGCAGATAAATGCGGTGCATGCCACAATTGGCTGCAAGGCAATACATGCGGGTGAGAAAGGCAGGATAGTATAGGGGGCTGGGGGGGAAAGAACATGCTGACCACAGCAGCCGCAGCAACATGTGCAGTCATCTGATCCGAAGTACTTGCATTTGTGCTTGAGTGGACTTTAATTTGTCGACGCCACCCCACTCCCCCCTTCCCCCCTGCCACTCCTTTGATGAATACAAACTTTGGCCATATGCCTTATGAGTTATGAGAGTGCCTGTATTTTGTTGCTGCCACTGATAGACTTAACTCAATTGTTGCTGCAGATGTTGATGATGCTGTCAGTCTGATAAGTCCTGAGAAGTATTTTGCATACTGCAAGCTACAGTTGAGCAGGGATATGTGTAGCTATTGCAGGGGATATGGAATACGGAACAAGCTAATTGAGAAAGGCATAAGAAATGAAATTATGTATTTTATTCTGTGTATTATGTATTGTATTCTGTGTGTTATTATGATGCTTTCATACATGTTGCTTGTATTTTTTTAATTAGATATTAGAGCCCGCATAATATATCAGACACGCCTGAAATTGAAGGCGAAATCACTGCGGTATATTTCAAATAGTAATATTTACAAATTCCCACAGAATTCAATATACTTTTGCTGGGCATAACTGATTTTGGGGACGTCAACTGCAGTTGTGTTTCTCTGTTTGAAATTTACTTTCATTGAATGTATTTAAATGCGTTTAAAGCCTGTGCATGCAGCAGAGCAGAGTAGACCGGAGCGGAGTATCCGGAACAATGCAATGCCAATGCAAATATCGAAAGAGGTTGCACATGATGGGGGCAGGGGCTGGAGCGGTTCAGTTTGGCTTGGTTTGGGGAATGGCTGCAGGTTGACAATCATTACGACGACGATGAACATAAACAACGAGAGAAACAACAACAACGACAACAACAACAACATTTGTTTCTGACAGACGGAAGCGCAAACATACACAAATGTAAACATCTGTGTGCGTGTGTGTGTGTGAGCTATATTTACATACCACATCACGTGTTGCTGTATTTTCATCAGGAAATATAAAAAAGTCAAAGAAAGTCGAGATCAAGTGAATGTGACAGCACGAAAATGTAATACTCTTAAATATACTGAAACTGCTTTTTTATGCCATAATAATATATACGTTATATATATTTGCATGTTCCACTACAATGTGAGATAACAAGAGAAACATACGTATAGTAATAAATAAAAATTTGAAATAAATATTTAAAGCATATTCTCAAGTTTCATTCATGATTTCAATGTAAAAAGTATCTTTTGTTATATTTTTATAGCAACGTGCTATAAAAGGCATGCCCGCTTTGCACTGCGACAGCAGAATTATGGCACGCCTTGGCGTAGGGTGCTTGTCAGCCGAGTGTGACACAGAACATTATGTCAAATGTTTTGTTAGTCTTTTGGTGCATGTCAACGCCTTTTGTTTAAACGTGTTTACGTTAAACACGCTGCGCAGTGCAGTGAGAGGAGAGATTGGCACGTGTTGGCCGAGCTGAGAGCTGAGCTGAGCTGGCAAGCTGGCAATCGAGCTCGAAATTAAACCCAAATCAAAGACTTAACACGACTTGGACTAAAGTTAAGTAAATCCCTTAGTCAGCAGACTCCTTTTTTTGTTTCTTTTCTTCTCCCCAGACTGACTGCCTTAAATTCCAAAGTGTCCTTGGGTTAACTTACCGAATGGACTCGAGTTGAGCACAAGTTTTGCGTGCCAGGGCGAAATCTACAAAGAGGAAAGAGATGGAGCGGGGCAGGCGGACGGGAGAACTGAAAGCAACAGCACACAATTAGGTCAATACACTGTTAAATTGTTCGACGAAAAAAAAGAAACAGCCAACAAAAAGAAACCAAAAGAGCCAAGGGCATCTGTGTCTGTCTTTTCAATTCCCTCCCTCTCTCTCCCCTCTCGTTTGCTCTCTTTTTATTTGCCAAGCTCTTTCTTTGTAAAACAAGACAAAATAATGTGCGATAAGAGAAAATTTAAGCTTTAACTACATGTGGGAGCTGCATGTCAGACTGAAAAGTTGATACCACTTTTTCTCAAGAAAATTGTTAATTAGCATCCTTGCCAGCACAGTCCGAGCTGCCTCATAGTCCCTCCTTCCAGTACCGTGCCAGCTTCTCCTCTTGACACTTAAGCAGCTTTGCCTGAGTTGCAGTTGCTCGAATTAACTGTAATTTAAGCCATATGTAGTATGTGTTTGCAGCTTACATACGCACACTAAATTTTCGGGTTGTCTGCGCGTGCAAAGCGGAAAGTTCAATTATGTAAATGCTGCTATCCTAATATTACTCATACGCAGCGTGCGCCGTTGTTTGGCAACTCGTTAGACGCACTGCCTTGCCAGAAATTATCATCAGTTGCAGAAATACAAAGTGAGAACGGGAAAGTCTGGGAAATGCCTGCTTATCACAGTTTCCTACAATTATTTGCAGACAAATTTGCGATTGACATTAAATGCAATATGATCTGGCTTATATATAATATTACACATACGGACTGTGTTCCTTAAGCGTTTCATTTCACAACTTATTGAGAATATTATAATTATATTTTGTAGTTGATTTCCATGTTAGGACGACCGCAGCAGTTTCATCCAATGTCAAACTTCAGAAGGGCAATAAATCTCCGTTGCGAACTTAAAAGTTTATTTATTTTTCACCTGCTGTGCACAAAAGTGTCAGCCGCAGTCAGAAAATAACAATGGGAGTTTGTTAAAGAAACACACATTTATTTTCATCAGCCTGAAGCTCGGCTTGACCTTGACATCATCAGGTCTCGAGCGCGCCAACAGTAGATAACGTGGGCTTAGAACAGGCTTCATTTTATGAGCTTCACGAGCACTTCAAGAAGTCACAGCTGTAGATAAGGTTATATCTTATCGAATATAAAGCATTGGTAATTATTTAGCTCACACTTTATATTCAATTAGCTCTGTGGATCTTTGTTATTGGAGCGTAAATCAAGGCTCGTTAAAAAGTCGCATTGCGGTCAGTTTGAGTTAAAAACAGTGTGTTCACTTTCTCTCTCTCTCGCTATAAATCATACACTGAGAGAAGATAAACAACAAGAACTATACGTAGCCCACACACCAACACATACACACATTTATACAGTCACCCTATGGCCCAATTATGCGGGCTAACAGCACAAAAGTGCAGACCACAACAGAGACATCATTAGTATGCAGTTTGTTATTTGTATTTACAGCACTCCCTCTCTCTCTCTCTCTCTTTCTCACTCACTCCCCCACTCTGCTTCCTTGTGTGTGTGGGCGAACTTTTAGCCACAAGTGACTTAGGCGTGGGCTGGGAGCATTCGTTGCTGGACTGAGAAATAAAAACCTGCTAAAAATTGTGTTTAACACAAGAAAGGCCACTGAGTTTTTACAGGGTATACTATAGCAGTAGCTGATAAATGAGGAATGTGATAGCTTAATGAAGAAAATAGTTTTTGAATGAGTTTAAGTGAAATGATAATAGATTGTTACTCAGCAAAGCAGACAGTACTTAACTGAATCTGGCTTATAAAGTTGTATAGAGTTATGAGGATAAGAGTTGAACTTTTTACCCTTTAAGAGGCTACAAATATTCGCAACTGCGACTTGCCCTGCAAAATAGTAAAGAGAACACCTTCACTCTCCTTTCTTATCTAGAAACTATGCACCCACAGGTATCAAATACTTTATACATACGTTACCAGACTACCCCACGCTAGGAACAGGACCCACTTGGCATCAAGCAGACTCCTTAATTAATATGACAGCCTGCGTGGGATATAGACGCTCGATGCGCTTTCTATACATTCATATGCACTCAATCGCAAAGTGCACACTCTTCTTCGGGTGTACTCATGAGTGTACACTGAAATTTCGATGCGAGAGCGAGTGCGCTTCAGTAAATTTGAAAAGCTTTGCGATAGTTTGCAGAGAGTAGGTCAACATTTTCTGCTTTTAGTTTTAAATTTTCTGTATTCCTCTTTTATTTTTGTTGTATATTTTTTATCTGCTGTTCAAGCAAATCCATCAGATATGCAATATATGTATTATGATTGTATGGCAACAACTTCACTATCAACATCAATAACAACAAGTGGATGCCCCGGCATGATGTCAATGACTGTGACTGACTGCTGGCAGACACTGTAGATGAACCGAATTTAGCTGGCAAGCACTCTCAGGCAGTTCACTCAAACGTCGAGTAAGTGAATTTGTTGCAATTCATGCGTGTGTAAACTTTTTGGGAGCATTCAGCGAAATTTGTAATTATAAGTAAACATTGAGAACAGTCAATGCAGCAGCAGCAGCAGCAGCAGCAGCAGCAGCAGCAGCAGTAGCAGCAGCAGCAGCAGCAGCAGCAGTAGCAGCAGCAGCAGCAGCAGCAGCAGCTTGAGAGCCTTTCGAATAGCTTTAGTATTCAACATTGTATATTCACCAGCAACAGTGAGTTTGCTAGTTATCCTTCAATATTCATCATCATTCTGCAAACATTCAAGTTCAACATAATTAAGCACATTGCATACATGATCCATACTTACTTCCACACAGATTACATCGTAGTCTTCACAAAAAGTGTTTCCTGTATCCATATAGAAGATTATAAGAAATAATATTGTGATAATGCTTGAAACAACAGCAGTCCAGAACAAGAAATGATTAACAGTGTGTTGTAAATTCCAATTCAGATTGTTCATTATTTGCAGAGACAAGTCATCTTTCAGGTACACTTGAAGTCATAGGATGAACACTGTCCGAAGTCAGCTTTTAGTGCATAGTGCAGACCGGCAATGATTAGACACGCCAAAATGATAACCAACAACCAATACAGAATGCGATAGATTATACCATATCTGCTCCACTTGTGTTTCTTTATTTTAACTACCGAATAATTCGAGTCTAGATCGGGGTCGTCTTTTGAAATCGTTTTTTTGTTTACGTATTCCCTCATTGTGATGCAAAAGATCTGAGTGTAGGAGTGTCAGAGACTTCAATGTGTACTTCGGTTCAAATTACTCGACACAATTCGCCACAATAACTTAGGGCAACCATGAAATTTTATTGCAATGCCTCCTCGACCGGAACCAGGTCTCATTTCGAGCAACAACTTTATCACAGACCAAAACTTTGGCTAATTATTTAAGTTAATTGGCCTTTTTGGCCGCAAAAGTCAACACAAACACACAACAAAAGCTCGGCTAAATGATAAAGGGAGAGAACGGCCCAAAAATAGGTTAAATATTTGTACAAAAGGCCACAAATGTCTCGCAAATTTGTTAAAATTACTTACAAACAAAGTTACACAATTTCGACATCTTTCTTTCACCAGGGGGTAAGGGGAGGTTTTTGGATGAACGAGAGAGAGAGAGTGGAAGAGAGAGGGAGATGGCACACATAATGCAGACATAAATTTAGTTTTGGGCCGTGACTTTTGTTGCTGCGCCCTGCAATCTGAATGTGAATGTGAATAGGAATGCGAATGCCTGCGGTGAAGCTGGACAGGCGGACAGACAGACAGTCAGCACTCATTGCTGACCATTATTTGCCATTGTAATTGGTTGCACTCTCGCATATTTTATGAAATTCATCAGATACTACTGCTCCTGCTGCCACTCTCACTCTCTCTCTCTCTCTGTTTGCCAGAAGGTGGCAAATGTTTGCCCATCAGCTTGTGGCCAATTAGACGTGTTTGCAGTTGGCACTGCGAGTGCAGCACAATGACATGAGAGATGTTTAGCATTTACTTAAAATAAGATTAGATTAGATTAGATGAGATGAAGACAAACCTAGAGAGATAGAGCCTTAAAGTGTTAACTGAGTAGGGCTAGCACAGAGATCAAAGCTCAGGTAAAGGCAAGCCAGAGAACTTTTCCCGTAACTTTAATCCAAAGAGAGTTTTTCGTCTATTGAGTAGCAGAGTATGAAACCTACTGAAGAGCTTAAAGCTGAACTTGAGGACGTTACACTTTTTGTTACATTCACATTCTATATCAATCTTAATCGTAACCTACAACCTCGAAACCAATATCATTGTCAGCTGATTACACTGCAATGGGACTGCAGCACTCAATTGAGTTGCTGCAGCAGCCAATTAATCATAAGTAATTGTGCAAATGAACAATGCACCTGCCACTTAATAATGCCGTTTGCTTAAACACTGTCAGCTATAAGTACTATATCCTTATGTACATACGTATACATTTGTATTATGTATGATACAGTATGAACGTGTTTGTTTTTGCCTGTGTGCACAGCTCATTACTGAAAGTGTATGTTATTATGATGATATGTATGCTGGTTGCTTTCTTGAATTTCGTTCCTTGCTATGCCTCTGTCTTCCTGGTTGCTCCGCCCCATCCCGTCCTGTCTGCTCCTTTGGCCACCCACGCGTATCTGTTTGATGT
This sequence comes from Zaprionus lachaisei, assembly GCA_018901815.1. Lineage (NCBI taxonomy): Eukaryota > Metazoa > Arthropoda > Insecta > Diptera > Drosophilidae > Zaprionus > Zaprionus lachaisei. The sequence goes on from JAEIFI010000054.1 coordinate 392,510, forward strand.
TAATGAAAGTTTCCGTCGCGCAAATAAAGCCAAAAGCATGGAAATCAGTAAAACAAATTGCAATCTGCTTTTTATCGCATGCTGCATGGCAAGAGCTGCAGAAGGAGGCACAGAGAGAGCGAGGCGGAAGGGAAAGAGAGACCCCATCGTCGCAGGACCTCATCGATTGCCTTCTGTGGGCGTGCACACGTATATTTTATACAGCATGTACAACCGTATATATACTATATACAGCCGTATACTGTGTGCTGTCTGTGCCGAGCTGCGTTGTCCATGATATTGACTTGCTCATTATGGTCCCGTTTGCCGGCTGCTTGTCGACTGTCGCCTTCGGTTCGGACTGGTTCGTTTTGCTTCGGTTCTAGTTCGCTTTGGTTTGGTTTTCATTTCGATACATTTTCAATTTAGCAAATGCCACAAAGCAGGACTCCTTCAGTTGGTATCGTGGCTGTGCAATCACTGCTCATTTTACCATAAATTGATAATTTTCTAACGGATATTCAATTTCCTGCAGCAGCCTTTCATGCCACCCGTGCCTCGCGCCTTCTGTCTTTGTGCCATTGACCCCTGAAGGCAAGCTAGACACTGTTTAAAGACGCCACAAAGATGGCCACAGCTAGCACTGTGTAGCAACTTAAATGCAGCATTAATAAAAAATTCAAAGTCGTTAGAGAATAAAGAAAGTTTCAGGGCCGTCCGACAAACTGCGGAACTGACTGCGAAACTCGCCGCTCTTCGCGCTCCATTCTCCTCACTCTCCCAGCTCAACTGGGCATCCAACTAGAGCGAACAACTATGCAACTATAGAACTCCAACTGTTTATTTTCAGTACACTTCTTGCTTGATGCCTTATTACGATCCTGCTGATGCTGGCCTGCAGGCTGTCGGCTGTTGTGCTCTGTCGGGGCTCCCCCTGCACCTTGCCCTCGTCAAGGCTGAAATGTTGCTGCTTTCAGCCTGACGCAAGTTGTCAACCAACTTTGCAACAATAATCGCCTTCCCCGGCTCACTGTGGCAGTGAGAAAAGTGAAATAGCAGCTCGGGAGTAGATAAAAACCAGAAAACAATAAGGCTTTGGGGTTTCTCTACCGTTCTCCCTCTTTCACTCTAACTTTCTATCTGCACCTCTCCTTCCGTCTCTCTCTCTCTCTCTCTCTCTGTCTCTCTGTCGCTGCCTTTTTGCATTTGAATGCAATGTGACTTTTAGCAGCGTTTACACAGGGCTCAAGCCGAAAAAAGCCGGCGCCAATGCAGGCTAAGGTTAAAAGTATGCCACTCCCCCAATCCCCGAAGCCCCTTTACCTCTCTAGCTCTCTCTTTTTCTCTCTGTCGCTGGGCACAAAAGAATATTGTGCATTTTCGGTTGGAGCGCAAGGTCTCTTCAGATTCGAGTCGTGATTACTTTAGCTTTTTGTATAAGCTGGCTTATTTGGCTGTTTTTTGTGATCAAAGCACCCAAAGGACTGCGACGCTCCTACGCTGACCTAGTATTATGTTCGTTTGATTTCCATACCGAGCACCAAGGGTATTACTTGAGATTTATGCAAGTTGAACCTTTTGATTGGCTTTATAAACAACACATGGTATGAGATTGCTTTCTGACTTGCTTAACTATTTAAACAAAAACTATTAAAGATTTCTTTCTGCACAAGTTAGCCATCTTTAAACACAATGATTTCATTATAATATTACAACTAATTTTTGCTTTATGGTTTATGGTTTGGAGTAAAGACGGGTTTTCTATTGATGGCTTTGAGATATTTATAATAAGAGTAAGTTTAAACAAGTAGAAAGTATTCGCGGCATTGAAATTGTATAAATTAATGTTGTCACTATGTACATAAATGCTAAGGTTGCCATATCAATTATAATCAGCTGTTTAAATCTATGTTCTAAGCAGCTGTTAAGTCTCATGCTAAGCAGCTGTTAAGCACCTGTTAACCTTCCAATTTTATTGATTGAACTGCATTTTCTACATTATTCTCTCAATTGTTTAATTCTAAGTTAACATTCAATTCCCCAATGTAGTAAACTTGTAAACTGGAATATTTCCAGTTTAACCTTTAACTATTTAACGCTTGATAAAATATTATAATTATTTAGATTTTGTTAATAATCCGAACCTGATTTAATTGATATCACGACGCATATTTTGTGCCAAATACTTTCAGAGGGGCGCAGAAAAAATTGAAATTTCAGTAAAATTAATTAGTTAGGTATCAAATGCTCAACCAGTTCGTTTGCCGTCGGGGAGAGTTGGTTTAGTTGATTAGCTGCGCTGAATTATTCAAATAGTTAGCGCACTTTGCTGTCAATAACATTTATAATTGGACTAATTGCGGCGACAGGGTCACAAAAGTTTTGCCGAGCTCGCGCGCTGTCAAACCAAAGCAGACAAAAGGAGTCGAGGCACGTTATCTGCTGGATATCTGCTTAAATACTTATTCGCGAATACGTGTGTGTTTGTTTAACACTAGTGTGCGTAGCATATGTAAATTTCTGGCTAATTAAAATTAGCATATTCCCTTTCGCCAGCCAGCTGCGTGCTGCGAGCATGGCGCACAGCTGGTGGCAGGATGTGGGCTTGGTCTGGGCTAAAACCACATTAGCTGACGGTGCGACTTGGCGCAAATAAAATACCAGAACAAATGGAAAGACAAAAGGAGGTTGACCAGAGAAGTAACGAAGATGGAATACCCTATATGAGGAACTCTAAAGATAGAACTGCATGCGAGATGAGACATGAATTGTAGAACTTCAAAATCACACTTAAATATATAAAATTAACAGTCCATATAACACTTTTAATTACTTACAAACTGCATGTGAAAACTAAGGAACCCCATTCCCCAGGGTATTAAAAACTACAGCGCGTTGCCAGCTGATTAAAAGGGAAAGCTAACAAGCGTTTGCTCTTTGCCTGCGGCTTTGTGTCATTTTTGCGCCACATTAGAATCGTAAAAGTTTATTGTTTTTTTTTTTTTTTTTTGGTATTTATTTTTTTTTCTGTCTGCTCTTTTGTTGTTGTTGGCTTTGTTGTTTGTAGTCTGAGCTTTGTGTCTAAGCCGTCAGGCATTAGACTTTTTAATTAAATTGTTGCCTGCCTTTAATTATTGCGACAGAAAGGGGGTGACATTCTCATGTGTGTGAGAGTGTGTGTGTGTGGATATATAAATTAAGTTAAACTTTTGAAATGTGCTTGCCATAAATTTGGCCTGTAATTAAAATGGTATTAAAGTGAGTTTTCTTAGCGCGCGCACACACACACACACATCGATGTTAAATCCGCGTTTAATTATCATAATTATGCTCGCAGACTTGCAGGCATATTAATTGCGCATACGCCCTGTTGAGCTTGTTGCATTAAAATGCTGAAAACACATAAATAATTCTGCTGAAATTGTGCATGTGGCAACACACACAAACATACAGCGATATTTGCAGCTGTTTTTGACTGAGTTCACTCGAATTGTTTGCGCTGAATAGCTTGTGGTTTCGGTTGGCGTCTGCTTTTTGGTTTTGTGTTTGTTTACTGATTATCCCTGTGTGCGTGTGTGTGAAATAATTATGGTTGCAATAGATCAGTTTTAAAGCAGTTGATGGCAAACATTAATAGATAAACGCTTGAGTCCCTGATGCTGCTCTTCAAGCCAAGCGGTTTCCTCTCACTCATTGTTAATTGCCGGAAGTGCGAGCTAACGGTACGCAGACTCAACTCAACTCAACTGGTCTGGACTCGCCGCTTACGCCCACACAACCATGAATAGCTTTGCATTTTAAATGGCCGTGCTGCGCCGCGCAGCTTTCGCTTTTATTTGTGCCCCTTTTATTTAAGCGGTTGCCTTTGTAAATACTTTTAGAAAAAAGGCAAAAACTGAAGGTGAGTTTGGGTTCGTAATTTCCTTCTTTTTCAGTTTTATTTTATTTCATTTTCTGGTGGTGCTGTCTGTTTTTTAGGTTCACACTAAATTTGAGTTCAGTCTGCAAGATGTTCTTAGGTTAAATGGTGCAGAAACGCTCTTGACTGTTGACTGACCTAAGTAAAGCTAAAAATATATTTAAATGTCACATTTTATGTGTGTGGGCAGCGTTGCTCGCTCGCCCGACAGGAAAATTCTACGAAAATTCACTATTTACTTATATTCCCGTTCTCACTGACAGCAAATAAATGTCAAACGCAAAATATATAAAAACGAAATAAGAGCGATGGGGATGGGGGAGTTAAAGAAGAGAAAGAAATCATACTTGTGCCACGTTCCGCCTGGCAGCTTTGTGGGTTGCATTAGCCCGAAGAAGATTTGAGTGCAAAAGTGTCAACAAAATAAATGCATAAATAAGGATCACTGCGTCAATCCATAATGACGTTTAGGGAGGGGGTACATCCCAGGGTCGTAATTCTTACCCAGTCAAAAGTCAATGCGAAAAGTATTCAATATTATAGCCAAAGCGGCGACAGAACAGCAGCAGCAGCAGCAGCAGCAGGGGCAGCAGCAGCAGCAGGGGCAGCAGCAGGCGCAGCAGGAGTGAAGTGTCAGCCGTGGAAGAAGCATAAAAATGTGCACTCTTCCATTATTAAGGCGTGTGCTCTCATGCCTGATAAATTGCAGCTGAGCTTTGGCTGCAGTTCCCGCCCTCATCCTGACTATGGGTGTGAAAATTTCTTATGCTTCGCCTGCGCCACGCAGATATTAGACAGCACTGACAGAAATATCGAGCAGCATTCAGCTGGCATTTCAAAATGAGAATTCACAGAGCGTTTCTGCTGCTGCTCAGTTGTGGCAGATTTAATAAAAAGCGTAGCATACTTTTCTGCGCATCAGCTCAGCAAATCATTGTAATGACATTCAACGCTTAAATTGGCTACTGCCAGCTCCTTGACTAGGCCCACAGCTAGCTCAAAGCTGGCTAAAACAATAGAGCCAACTATAAGGGCAGCAGTCACAACAGCAACAACAAAAAACAATAGTCTGGCTGCCAGGCAGCTGTGGCTTTTGTTCTTGACTGCTCTCTGAGATTTTGCACACCATTTTTTTCATTATAGCTGCATTTTTTTTGCAGCTTCTCTTCAATCGGATCTTCTTTATTTACGCGAATGTGGGTGTGCGTCTGTATGTGTGAGTTTGAGTGGGTGGCGTGCTGTATGCAGCCATAAATCTGCGCTTTCAGCATGCCAGTGCTTTCAGCTGTTCGCATTGTTGTTGTTGTCATTGACAACACTCGCAGGGCACAGTGCGTCGTCATGTTGTTCCGCATGCAAAGTATGAAAATACATTGTTGTCCTTTTGCATCCTTACGGAAAGTACAGAGATTGATACTGACATAAACTATATACTTGGATTGTAAAGTGGAACAACACAGGAGTATATAGCTTGGTAACTATGTGATGATAACATGAAATATCCTTGAAACTGACTTGGATATATCATTAGATTTGCTAGGGTATCTCCCCATCGATGACACCCTGACCTCCATGTAAATACTTTGCCAATCACTTCTCACAAGATATTTATTCAGCTGTCGAAAGAAAGACTTCGTCGAGGAGAATTCACATCAATTCATTTATTGTAAAATACGCTGGCTATGGCCAGTTTTTCTTTCGAGTCACTTAATACATAACGTACACTAAATTAATGTATACACGTGCATACATACTATATATATATATATATATATATGTATATATACTTATCGTATAGTTCGCTTGATCGTTATTGACTTAAGTTAGCTGCGGCTGCTCGTATTGTAAGTACATATTATATTTCATATACATGTATACTTTATACTTATATGTATTTGTATTTTTGGTATATGCAAAACTGCAGAAAATAGTTTTTGTTTGTTTCTTGTTGCGTGTAGCTTGAGTTTTATAAATAATAATAATGTAATGTATGTGTCTGTGTGTGTGTGTTTGTTTTGCTTTCGTTATCTTTGGCATACATGCGAGTTGGTAAGAAATGATACAATGAGTGGTTAAGCGGATGGTGAAGTTGTGGTGTATGTATGAATAGAGGCTGGTTGATGCTGATAACATTTATAATACAACAATTACATTAGGACTATACTAAATGACTAATCATCAATGTACTCGTGATATGGACGCTTACGTTTAACACTAAAACACAGAAGCACACAAATTGAATAAAATCTTGCTTGCCTCGCTCTCTTTATATTCCTCCCTCCCTGTCTCTCTCTCTGTGCGACACATTAAGTATAGTTATTATTTGTCTGAGATGCCTAAGCTAGTCGACTGGCTTGACTTAAGAGCTAACTTTAGTTATTATGGAAATAACTGCAGACATACACGCACTTATTTGTTCTGCTCATGATATGCCCAAAAAGAGTTCAGTTTAGCTTTAAAGTACAGTTATTACGTAGATTATGGACTATTCTTTTATTCTTTTAGTTTTGCGAATAGAGAATTTAACATGTTCACTTTTTTTTTGTTTTCTTTCATTTTGTTTATCAGATTTGAGCTGCGCGAACTTATGTCTCTATGAGATCTGCTGAAAGACAAAACAAATATGTACGGGTTGCATATTTCCATGGACAAGTTGGTTCTATAGCTAGATTAACTAGATTACGCATACGCCTAGTGTACTCTATTGTTAAGCACTTCTCTTTCTTCCCCTTTTTTTTTGTTTTCTTTTTTCCTTTTCTTTCTGACGAGGGTAGTAAGCTCCATTGAAATAGTATTAACTACAACTTAGAAAAAGCTAGCTATTTACACAAGAAACACGCTCCGAAAATGATCCACTCCTACTCATTGTTGACTCTGGCCGAGCGGTTTCCTTTGAATTAAATTTACATACATTATTTTGGGTTTTTGTTTTGCTCTGTTTTGTTTTGCGTGTTTCACACGCACGCACTCCAAACTATAGTAGGCATGGCTATGGTGGTTCACTGAAGCTGTTAGCTGCTTGGGAGCGAGCTGATTGCTTACGCCTGCGCAGCGGCAACGAACTGCACCACAGTGGTTGGCCGTGTGCTGCTTGGCTCGACAGTTGTCGCTGCCGTTGTTGTTGTTGTTGCTGCCGCTGGAGGCGCCTCATTGCCATTGCTCAGAGCTTGGCATTCGTCACTGGGTCGCCGCTTGATCATCATTTGGCTTGATCTGACCGCAATCCATTCGTTGCGACCCGCATCAAACCAAGTCAGACCCAGATTATAGCGGCCATTCAGATTGGCGTGCTGGCAATGAGAGAACCACCAGCCACCCTCATAGTTAGCAGCACAGTGCGTGTGTGATATATCACGATCGTCATCGATGGCCGAGAACTGCATGCCCTGCTGATAGTTCAGCGCATCCGATGCATTCCCACTGTACTCGCCAATGTGCAGCCTATAGCCGTCCGATCGTGATGAGATATAGAAATACTTGTATTCCGCCACCCAGTTGTTGTCGTAGATGTCCTGCATTTGCACCAGCAGCTGCGTGCAGTTGTTCAGCGTCAGGTGATGCAGTTGCTCGTTGCCAATCCAATACTCGCCACTAGGCGTACCAAAGCCCTGTGCGTAGTCTGCCCACGAGCGATTGAAGTCGCCGCTGCCATCGAAGCGACGCTGCACTGTCGTCCAACCATCCACGTTGCAGTGTGTCATAAGTGGATGATGCTGGCCAGCAGGTGCTATCAGATGCAGTCCATCTACTCCCGTCGACAGCTCGCTGCAGTCCTGCGGCAGTTTATTTACAATTGCCTCGTACTGTGCCTCAACATTTTCCAATTCTGCCACCAGAGTCTCGGCCATCTCGTTGTCTGTACGCAGATCTGCCGCCTGCACTTCGTCCAGCACCTGCGTCTGTTTCTGATGGTGTGGACGCTTGTGAGGCTTGTTCAAATGCGATAGCTGTGGGCAAGAAATAAGAAAGAAATTAAAAAGTGCAAAACTAAAGTAAAACTGCGCCACTTGCTTCAATAAAATTAAATTAATAAACAATAGTCTGGCAGCACTGAAACATATCGATGCTCAAGTGCATGCGATATGTCCCTCGATATTTATATAAATGCATACGATATACAAACCTATTGATACTCAAATGCATACGATATGTATGCGAGTATTTATATGAATATCGATACTTAATTGTAATCGATTTATGAACTAGATATGTTGGTATTGTTTGGTATATTTTAAAAATGTTTTTAAGTTATTTCGCTTGCTGCTTACCTTATTGTGCAACTCGTTGTTCACCAGCGTCTGAACGCGATCCACATTGGTCTGCAGCTGCTGTACGGTGGTAACCAACTTCTTGACGCCATCGCGCTCGTCCTGCAGCGCGCTGACACTGACAGCCATTGCCTGCAGGGAGCGTGCCGTATTTTTACCCTCCTCCCGCACCAAATTCTGTTCTGAGCTTATTTGTGCATTGGCGAATTCCAGCTTGGAGATTTCATGTCGCAATTCCGGTATGTTCTTGTCCATTTTACTTTGCAGTCCCTCAACATCCTCGAGTAGTTCCAGCATCGAGGTGTGCAGCTTGTCCAGCGTTGTAATTTGACGGCTCAAATTGAAATTGGCATTGGCGATGCGGTGCTGCTCCAGCTCAATGCTCCTAACGCGCTCATCGATGTGATGATACTTCAGCTCGTTCATTTGCCGGCGCAGAGTGCGTTGTGCCAGCTGCAGGTTATGTATCTGCTGCTGCTGGAAACGACAATGGCGGCGTCTATGGTCGGCGAGTTCGCTGCTCGACAGCACCGGATGCGGCTGAAAGGAGGAGAGCAAGATGGGTGTTCCGTGAGTATTTGAAAGTGTATGCAAAAGCTGTGAGTTAAGAGATGCAGAAGCTTTAAAGCTACTGCATTACTTAAGCGCTTTTGTGCTGTCGCGCTGCTGCTGCTATCTCAGCGCGCACTTGTAATATGCATGTGCTCAGGATTATGTGCTGGGAATTGAATCCTAGATCCATTTATTATGAATGCATTTCATAACCCACTGCAGCGACAAACACACACACACACGCCTTGCCCTCTTTGAAAGGATTGTGCAACAATAATGTTAGCGACAGCGACGCGTTTAAGTCCCCCGTGTTGGAAAAAGGCATTAGAGATGGCAGAAGGAATGGGCAACAGAAAGTATATATAGCCATATTAATATGAACAAAAGTGTTACATCGTATAATAAGTATCGGCAACATATCCTTGAATAACTCTTTTCACATTATCATGGAGTCGACTTGTCTTAATTGTCATTAAATAAATAGATACAAATAACGAATTGCAGTCGTGTCACGAACAGCACGCGGCATGCTCCCTACGCTAGGCACTCCCACACACGCATAGAACCTCGTGCACCTTCGAGAGCTTCAACGTACATAGATATTTAGTTGGGGCAACTTGGCAGCTGTCTCTGTAAGCACCACACAGGTTTATTTATGCGTTTCTTCCCATAACACACACACATATGCATGTGTACATGTATGCATGTTTGTATACATATGTGTATACTGGCACATTTACCAAAGGGAAGTGGTATAATTTCACTGAGTGACAAGCGTTAACCAAGGTAATGGCATTTGGGTCACATTTGTGATTTGTGAATGGAAATGTAATGAATATGCTGGCAGCGAAGATAGAAAATAGAGATACAGCTCGAGGTGGAGCTTGAGTTGGATAAAAGAGATACAGATACAGATACAGATACAGATACAGATACAGATACAGATACAGATACAGATACAGATACAGATACAGATACAGATACAGATACAGATACAGATACAGATACAGATACAGATACAGATACAGATACAGATACAGATACAGATACAGATACAGATACAGATACAGATACAGATACAAATACAAATACAGATACAGATACAGATACAGATACAGATACAGATACAGATACAGATACAGATAGAGATACACATACATCGACATCGCATGCTGCCCTTCATTACAAAGAATTCTGTTTTCATCTATGCTTTTGTCTGCACCATGACATCAGTCATGGGGGGATGTCCTTCATAATTGACTAATAAAGTATCTCGGAAATACTGGAGCTACTGAAATGTTCTGCTAATGAATGCAAAGAGCACAAGCAAAAGCAAAAGCAGAGGAGAAGCAGCACAAAATTGATGCTGCTGTTTAATTAAGTGAAATATAAAAGGAAGCTGCGTGTCCTGCAGGGAGCGACAGACAGACTGAGAGCGAGAGACAAATACGTAAACACATATAGATACTTTTCATATTTAATTTGAATATTCCACATACAAACAGCATTTCCAAGTGCTTAAAGTCTGTTTAGCCTTCAGGAACATGTCCATCTTTATGTTCAAGTTCGTTTCGAGCTCTTTTAAGTGAAGTTTAGAGCATCATTTTGGATTTTATATTGGCAGCTCGTAACTTTTGCCTCGCTAACCGTAATCGTAAACAAATATTTATTGTGCGTAGTTTTTAATATTTCTTCTTTTATGGTTTTAAATTCAATTATTTATGCGGCAGCCAAAAAGAGAAAAGAACAACAAGGAAAAAGCGAAAACGTAATGCATGAATTTTTACGCGAAACTTGCGCTCTGCCAATCGAAGCGCAACTTAACGGAATTTCCTGCTGCCGTCGCCGCCGCCAACGCCGCCGCTGTTTGTGTTTGCTTTGCCTCGACGCACGTTTCCCGTGGAACAGAAGGAAGAGAAGGAGCAGGAGAAGGAGGAGGAGCAGGAAGAACAACAGTAGCACCACTTGGCAAGGACTTTGCCTCGCTGCCAAAAGGAAGCGTCGTTGCTGTTTTATGCGAAAGGTCACGAACACTGCTAATACTCCACGTTCGACAGAGACTACGATATATAGAGTATATACTGCCACACACACACACACACGTACGCAATAGTGTAGGTATTTGTGTGTGCGCGTGGGTGCTGCTAAACGTCGTGGGGAGGCTATCAAAAATAGCCGCGAACGAAAGGTGATATATGATTTGCAGCGGGCGACGTCAACAATATAATTAAATGTGATTTATGCGTTGGCCCAGTCACAAATGCCGTTATAGCAATTAACAGTTGAGCCAGGCGTTGCCAGATGTAGGCAAAAGGCAATTTTAAAGACAAAGTGTCAGGGTTGCTAATTGAAATCGAAATCTCAGCATAAATATTTTATTGAGCTGCAAGAGCGTGTGTATCGGAATCAGGCAGGCAAAGAGCAGCCGCTACGCTAATTAATTTGAGAAGTCAAATAGGCACACACACTTGCACACACACACACACACTTGTATTACGCGCACACACTCACCTGAAATGTATAAACCGCTTGGTTCGTTGCGAGGATTAAAGTGAAATTTTACATGTTTTGCTCAAGTGACGGCTAACAAGGATTTGCTATTAGTGTCAGCCATGCAGCAGGGAGTATCACAGCCTTTGTGTGTGTGCGTATGTGTGTGTGCGCGGGTGAGTTTGCAGTGCAAATAGAAAAAAAAAACCTGCTGCTGCTGCTCCTTCTGCTGCTGCAGCTCGACGCTGAATTGTCGTAAAAATTTAATAGGACTTTTGTGTGCCGCTCAAAAAGTTACACACAGTTGCGCTGTGTGTGAGAGTGTGTGTGTGTGAGTGTTGGCACAAACTGCCACAAAATGCCATTAACTTAATGCGCATTTAGGAGCTGCCATGGGAAGGTCCTTTCCTCGACTGTCGTCCCCCCCTCCCGCTGCTACTCCTTCTCTCTACGCAAATGGCAAACGTGTGCATAATTTGAAACTAAATATGCGCAAATATTGCAACGGAGTGTTACGAGTTTTAATAAAACGAGCACTTCAATTTTTTGAGGCTGCTTAAATAATAATCACACATGTCATGGGCAGAGCTGGAGTGAGAAGTGCCTGCAAATGAAATCGGTGCCTTACTCTTTGCCAAGTTTTCTTTAAAAAGCAAGTCAAACTTGAGACGCAAGTTCGCGCAAATAAAGAGCGAGCACACACACACACACACACACAGACACAAAGAGCAGAAATAAATATATGCATATCTCCTAGGGAAGTCAAGGGGAACATCATGTTTACCATGAGGAACTGGTGGGAGCAGCAGCATCAAATTTCAGCGCAAGCTCTTCAAAAATAACATATAGAAATATGACGTAGTACTGCACATGAATCTCAAGTGTATGCCATGTTCCAATAAAGGTAATTTGACTCATAAAATAAATATCAACTACAAGTACTAACAAAATATATGCATCAGCCTCTCTCCCTCTCTACATATTTCTCTCTCTCTCTGTCTCTGCGGCTTCTGCACACATAAACGAAAAAGTAAAGGGAAATACACGCACTCCAACAATCAAACAAATTGCCAGCCGCAGCGGAGGCAGGCAAGGAGAAGGGGGAACGGAATGTAACATAAAACAAAAGGCACGGCAGAGAAATATCAACGTAAATAAGGTAAAAATGCTGGGCCCACTCGAGTACACAATACAAGAAACCAGCCAAAAAGATGGAATGCAAAAAACGAAAAAAAAACGAGAAAAAAGAAAAGAAACAAAACGAAACCCGCAAAGAAAACAAAAATTTTGTGCTGTGCCTGAAACCGGATCCTCTTCTCATGTGGGCTCTGTCCGGGCTGTCTGTCTGTCTGGCTGTCTGTCCCGCATTTGTTTGCCTGGCTAATTTAAGAGCAAGTTTCTCATATGTTCAATAACTGTGCTCGTATATTTCTTTCCCTACTGTCAGAATATCCTGTTACTGCTCCTGCTCCTGCTCGTGCTCCAGACAATCGCATCAATAACCAATGATAAACATTTGCCTTTAACTGTTGCTAGTGACAGCTTCCATCATGCGATTTGTTATGCCTCGAGTGTGCGTGTATAACACGAGTGTGTAGCTGAATCTGTATCTGTATCTGTATGTGTATGTGCACATGTATCTGTATCGGCTTTGTAATAAATCTGCACACATTGCAATTAGAACATCATTTCTGGGGCCTGTCACGAGCAACTGCGTCCTTCTGCGTGCTGAAGCAACAGTTCCAGAGGCCATTCGAAAGGACTCTGCCATTGATTCGGGTTCAATTAGTCGGGGGCAGGAATCAACTAAGTGCCGACATTAAATAAACATGAAAGAGGCTTCTACAATCGCATACTACGATGTCAGAGTGCTTGACAACTGTGTGTTCCCCATTCAGAAGACCAAAAGTTTATCAAGCTTAATTTAACAATTTCGAGCGAGTTATGATTAAAGTTACATTGTATATATTGTATATTCTATCTATAAACAATTTTAAATATGATTTTTATACGGAATAAAACTCGCTGCATTCCTTTTTGAGTCTGCGGTTTCCCTTCGCGTTGTGCTTTGTTTTTCTTGTCGAATTTTAATCAAATAAAAGAGAGTTGATTTAATTCAACCACAACACACAGACATGGAAAGAGTCTATGTCGTTTATTTGGACTCCATGTGGTATATGAAGCTCTATTATTTTGTTTTTGTGGCAGCCACCTGTGCAATCTGATTGTTATTTTCGTAGTCCGCTATGCGCTTTGTTCTAATTTAACCTAATTTCTGCTTTGCTGCGCTTTTATAATAACAATTTTTAAAAATTGCTTTTTGCCATTTTACTTTCAGTAAAAGTTCTGACAGCATGGGGAAGGGGGGAGCGGGAGGGGCAATAGCTCCGATAACTGTTCTTGCTCAACCCTGCTGGGAAAAGCGAAACAACGAAAAGAAAGAAAATAATACCTAAAAAATAATGAAAAGGATCAAATTGTGCTGAAGCATCGCGCGCATCATAAACGCACACAGACGCAGATACAGACAGACAGCGAGGGAAAAAACAAATACGCTTACATATACATATACAAATACACATTCAAAACTGATTATCAAGGCACTCAAGAGCATCTGCTGTCGGGGCTGTGGCGGACTGGGGCAAACTGCCAAATGTTGGCAAAACAAAAGACAGCAGCCGTCAGTGGCCTCTGACAGCGCAGCTGGCGTGGATACCAATTTCAGTTCCCCTTACCCTAACCCCCTTCCTAGCCCCTCCCCGTACTCCCCTGCTCCTACTGCTGAGGGTGATTAAAAGGTGATTTCCTGCTTTTTGTTTGCAATTTTCAGCAATTTCATTGCAAACACACACACACGCATACAGACAAAAGCACATGTACTGTATTTGCCCTTTAACATTACATTAATGTGTAAGCGACTCTGTATGTGTGTGTGTGTGTGCGTTATCCTGTCCTGCAGTCCAGCAGATTCAAGTGCGTCAGTTGTGAAAGCCGCTTAAGCCGCCTGACTGCACGTTTTATCGCTTTCATCGGTTTTATTGGTTTTGTTTGCCTTTCTTTTTTTTTTTTGCTTTTTTTGAATTGCGTTAAAGCAATTTGTGGTCAAAAATTTTAGTGGCTGCTTGTCGGCGTAATTGCTTTGTGTGCTCAACGAGGTTCACTTTTCAATCAGCCAAAGCTGAAGAAGCACAAAGCAGGCCGCAGCTGCTGCTGTCCCGATCTGTCCATCCATTCTAGCCCCAACTACCCTGAGCAAGCAAAGAGAAACTTCAAAGCAAACAAGTGAATAGCAACAGCAGTCGCAGTTCAGCAGGGACGCAGAGGGATAGAGAGTGGAAGCGAAGGGAGTGCCTGGCTCAGCTAAAAACAGGTGGCTGTAAACCAGTTTCGGGTATCCCACTGACATATTTTCTCGTGCATATGGGCGTCGCATAATCCTTTTAATGAAGCTCAACGTTCCCATCTTTCGTTCGCCCTTTTTATATTTTATGCAATGCCCAGCATTCACTCCTCACATCCTCACCCGCTCAATCGCTGCCAGCCTCAGCTCTTTGCACTCTGCGCCTCATCCCACCTGGTATAGACATTTTGTGGTTTTACCTGTTGGTTGCTCTGATGTCTCCTTGCTTTGTTTGCCCGCACGAAAAGGTTTTTGTTGCCTTTGCCTGGCTACAGAATTTGTTATGCTTGCCGAGCAACAACTTGCATGTAGAGCGACTTAAAGCGACTTAAAGCTTTAAGCAAAGCACTGTAAAGTTGTTGTGCTTTCAGCTGATATTTAATTGGCTCAAAGCGATTCTTTTTTGACATTCTAAAACAGTTCTAAGTAGAACATTAATCGAAGGTTAAGCAACAAGCAGGCAGAGCAATAAGTAAGGCCAGCTAAAGTTGCTTGAGTTCAAGCTGACATTTGACTAGCTTAAATGTTTCTCATAAGCTTTCAGCAGCTGTCAAAAATTACTTTCAAGCAGCCTCAAATTTAATATGCAGCGTATGCAGCACATTCGACTTAATGAGTTATGATGTTTAATTAACATAATTACTTAAGTATGCCATTATAACTCGCTGCCTCCGCTCTCGAGTCAAGTTATACATTATTTGCCGCATTGCAGGGTATCTCAAGTTTGAGCCCTGCTGCTGTTACCTCTGGGAAAAGTTGTTGTTTTTAACGAGCACATCCTTATCGCGATTAAGCCCGAGTTTAAGTGTAATTTGTAGGTAGTTAAATTTACTACAGAGTATTTTATAGTGCAGAAACGAGCGTGAGTGCTGCGTAAGTATTTGAAAGCATCTCACTAAGTGCACTCTATATAGTGTCCTTAAAGTGTCGCTCCCTATTGCATACAGGGTATCTGTGATGCGTGCTCTGTGTGCAGACATTGGTTGTGCCTTAACTTTCACTTTGCCTGCTAGCTTTATTGACTTTAATTATAATTAAAAGTTGTTAGCATGTTGTTGTGCAGTCGCTGCGCAGCGCTGTCTGCGATTTGCCTGACCTTAATGTTAATGATTCAGTTAGGTCGTCAACAGGAGCACAGACAGTTGGCAGAGCAGCGGGAGAGGTGATGGGAATGGGAGCAGAGGCTGGGCTAAGTGGCTGCCCGGGGCGAGGAGGAGTTGGCATTAAATATTAAATATGTTGACGTCCTGCGGTGCGTATGAGTAATTTAGCCGGCATATGAGACGCCATTAAAAAGGGAAAGACACCGCACACACACAGACACGTGACTGGGCTCGTAGCGTCCCTCGGCTGGCACTCGGCTCGTTAGCACATCGTGTCCTCAGATGGCGCCCCAAAACAATGCGCTGCCAGGTTGGTATAAAATGAGGCATAAAATGGCCAGATAATGGCAATGGGCAGAGATGATGGAGTGTGGGTAGGGGGTGGCCAAAAGCCACAGCAGCACCGCAGCTCAGGTAGCCAAGTGCGGGGTGCGTGGTGCGGGGGGTGGACGCTTTATGAGCGCACTTAAATGGCGGCAGCAGAAACAAAAAAACAGAAAAGGAAAAAAAATAAATTTCAAACCCATAAAAAGTGAAGCACTTCACCTGAGTGCGCGTGTGTGCGAATGAGTGTGTGTGTGTGTGTGTGTGAGAGTGTCTGTGTGAAGGTGGGTGTGTGCGTTGGGTGTTTATCTGATCATTAGCATAAAGCCAACCGACTCACCTCTTGGCTGACTTCTTGGCTGCTGCTGTTCTCCTCAATGCTGGCAGACTGCTCTGCGGTCTCCACTGGATCCACATTCGCATTCGCCTTGGCATTCAGTTTGGCATTCGCATTGGCATTCAGCTGACGATTCAGCTGATGCTTGTACTCCTGCTCCTGCTGCAGCATCTCTTCGCGCAGCTCCTGCACAAGCACCTCCGTCTGCTGTTGCCGCTCCCGCTGCGCGGCCAATTCCAGCTTGAGCTGCTGGTAGTCGCTTCGTATTGTCGCCAGATCCTCGTAGGCGCCGCCACTGTGCCGTACATCCTTGGCCACATTGCCGGCGGTACGTTGCAGCTCGACCAGCTGTTTGCGTATCTCCGAAATGGACTGCTGCAGCCACTCGACGGTGAGGCGCTCCTTGTTGCCGCTGTGCGTGGCGCGCAGCGTTTGCATTTCGCGTCTGCAACGGGAAGAAGGAATTAGCATATTACATTTTATTCTACCTCTTTTTTTTTTTGCTTTCATTTAACTCGTTTTGTTCGCTGCGCGCTTGTTTAATTAGCCTGGCAGCCGGAAGCGGGCATACGCGGCGTATGCGTAACACTTTAATTGACTTTGCAATGCGCAACGTGTGCACAGCGAGCGCGGGCTCTGCTGTGCTGAGCTGTGCAGGCGGGCGGGCTGAATCTAATTTAAATTTACATTTTCAAGCTAGCTGCCTTAATTGCCTGTGTGTGATGTGTGTTGTGTGTGCGTGCGATAATGGGATTTTGGGGTGAGGGGCACGTGAAAAGGCAACGTCATTTTCCATGCAGTTTTTCAATTAAGCCCGTTTAATGGCCTTGTTGGCCAAGTTTTTCGGCACTGCCGCAATAAATTCGCCATCGGCAGCAACTGTCGAAACTCTGTGCCGCAATAATTTCACACCAAGCCACACGCACACGCACATACACAGGCGCATGCAGAGCAAGGGGGAATCATGGCATAGTCTGTGCTGCAAAGTCAACTGCAATTCAACAAATGAAAAATAATGTCGAAAAAAAGAAACTTTGCCACCGCAAACAAAAGCCGAAACACAAGAAGCAACAACAAACAACAAGCAGCAGCAACATCAGAGTGAACAACAGCAACGACAACAAGTGCGAAAGCCTGGCAAAATATTGTTTAAGTGTAGAAAAATAAATGTTGTTTAGGTTTTTTCGAAAAAGGCTGGCAAAATGAAAATGTTGTAGCACTTGTGGCAGTTGGCAGGCGGTGCCACCAGCCGCAAAACTTGAGCGCATTTTTGTGGCATTTCAGACAATTAAAGTAGTCAGTCGGAAGAGCTGATGGCAGCCACTCGTAGACAACAGTAACCAGGAGAGATGGAGAAAAAGAGGGAGAGGGAGAGGGAGACAGAACAGGATTGAGCGCAAGTCTTTCAACTTCTATTCCCATCGCAAAACTTTTTCACCCAACTGCGGTGGTTTTCTGTTGTTTTCCTCCTGTTGTTGTTGCTGTGCAGCTGTTGCTGTTGTCGCTGCTGCTGTTGTTGCTGCTGCTGCTGTTTTATTTTTCACTGTCAAAAGAGCAAAGCTACATGAAATTTTCATAAAAACTTTTTCCTACTGCCTTTTTCGGGAGTGAAGGAGCCAGAATTGTTGCGTATACGTAATATTTCAATTTACGTGTGGCTGACTTATGCATGTGTGTGCACAGTACTGTATGTGTGTGCCGTGCATGTGCTGTTGTTGTTGTAAATTTGACGACTTGAGACAAGTTTGCAACATGGCCATGCTTGATGCCACGTAGCAATTGCAAAGTTAGTTTTTGTAATTATTTAAATAGAAGAAAATTTCATTGGAATGAATGCAGAGAGGAAAGTTCGTTAACAGTCTTATGAAATGTGGCAAAATATTTAACAGTTAGTCGCGACACATACGTGAGAGTGGGAGAGGCAGGGAGAGGTAGAGGTAGAGAGAGTTCCCACAAATGCAACTGCCTGAAATGTATTTATTTATTTAATTTATTCCCGACACAAAACGTAATTGTTTTGCTTGCGCTGTTTATTCAACGCATTTTTCTATTTCTATTTCTAATTATAGTGAAAATCGAACGCAATCGAAAGAGTTGTTTTTCTCGCATTCATTTGCATTTTCATGACATGCCTGGACTCAATTAAACTGTACATTAGATTTGTTTGACAAAAAAGCGCGCGCACAAAGTAAAGCATTGTGTGCGCTACACATGCGCGCAACAACAGCAACAACAACAATAACAAAAGAGGCAACTACAAAATTTGCACAATTTTTCGCTTGACTGCAACAGATTTTCCGTAGCAGGAAAGGTGGAAAAGGCGGCGGCACATGTCAGTCAAAGTAAAAATTGGAAATGCTGTCAATGACGTAAAGTAAATTGAATGCATGATAAAGAGGAGAAAGCAGAGTGAAAGCACAGTATACAAAATAAATGCAAAATACGAGGGAGGGAGGGGAAGGGAGGTGGCGAATGACTGACAAAGATACTCGTGGTGGGCCAATGGAACTCGTCGGAGATCGGCGCGTTGATTTTAATTATCAAATGGCAGGCGACTGCAACGATGCGCCATCAAATTCACTGCGAATCGTCAGAGGAAAATGGCTACCAGTTTAATGGATTACAGTGCTCGTCTGGTCCCTATTGCCCTCTGTGTGTGTGTGTTGGTGTGTGTGTGCTGGCTGCGACTCGTGCCGCAATCAGATAACGACTTGGCGGGGCGTTGTGGGGTCACATAAACCACAGTTGATGTTTGACTGGCCCTGGCGAGCTCCTGCTTGTCTCTTCCTCTCTGTATGTGCGTGTGTGTGTGTATGTGTGCACACGCGTGTGTTGAATTATTTACGGTGTCAGTGACAAAGTTTACGACGTTCACGACACGAGCAAACAAAAAAAAACAATACAAAACAAACACACACGAAAGCAGCAACAAAACTAACCAAAGCTATTTGTACAGTGAATTAAGAGTGCGCCATATCTGCTGTCCTTCGCTTGCCATGTGTGCGTGCCTGTGTGTGTGTGGCCCGATGAGACAATCATTATTAGTCAGCCTGTCTGCAAAGACAACAAACAAATCACGAAACGCAGCCCCTGAACGAGGGGCTTGGCTGCCTAAGGCTCGTCTACGTGCTTCCGGCTAGTGATTTCTTATCAACCTCGGCCTGACTTAGACTTCTGGCTGTGTATTTGTTTAAATTAACTTGGCTTTGTACGCTTCCCTCCCCTACAAGACAAATAAATCGCATGCAGGCTTCAAAATTCAGCGAAACGTAAAAGTGTTGCCTACTTTTCGGCTTAGGCAACTTCTCTCCCTCGCTGTCTTTTGTCTCTGTCATGTGTGTGCCCACGCCCACTTGATTTAAGGCGCACTGTCCAAAAACTTTTGCCCAACAAGTTGAGCGAAAAGTTGGAGGCAAGTTGAAAGTGGCAAAGTTGCAATTGCGAGTGGCTGCAATCGCTTTGTGGCTGAGCTAATTAAGCCATCGATTTGTAATGCACCAACTGGCACACACAGACACACACATACACACAGCTGGACACACCTGGCACCTGGAAATTGTCTTGTTACACACCTCAATTGATCCAATTCGCTGCGCACATCCGCATCGACGCTGGCCGCATCCGTGGTAAGCCGCAGGGATTTGCGTAAATTATGCTCAAGCAGCTCGTAATCCTCACGGCGACGCGTCGTCAGTGCGTTCAATTGCTTGGTCAGCAGACGCACTTGATCGCTCAGCTTCAGCTTGTCCTCGTCGGCCTCGTCGTGATGGTTCTGCTGCTGCTGCTGCTGCCTGCTCACTTGAGCACCATTCGACAGCATCTCCAGCTCTCCAGTGTCGTCGTCATTGTCGTTGTCCTCGTCGTTGACGAAACGCAGCAGTTCCACGCTGGATGGCATTGTTGTTGCCAGTGAAAGGGGCAATGGTGCAGAGCTGGTCGACTGTGTGTCACGCAACATGTTGTTCACATCGCTGATGAGCCCGGTGGCGCCACGCGCGCTTGCCACAGCAACGATCAACAACAAGACGAGAGACAGCATCGTCATTTTACTGAGTCAAGTTTGGGGTTTCAAAGTTCCACAAAGTTGTTGGGCCAAATTAAATAGTGGGAGAGATATTCAAATGTATTTCACGAGCACAAATTACAGTCAGAGGGTCGGCGAAATTGGGAATTTATGCAAATGTTGGCCACGTTTCATGGCGGACCGACCGCAGCTAAACACCTTATAAAGAGCGGCGCTAACCGTATTACAATTATACTGCGCGCGACTCCTTTCCTGCCACACTCCACACTCAACTGCGGCACAGCTTGCCACTTGTGCCGCTATTTGGCTGTTTGTTATTTGCCACTCGAGGGCTGCCCTTTTAAGCGGCTTTAATCGTTACACACACACACGCACACAAACGTAAACAGACAGAGACAGAGACGAACTCGTCGCGACTTCGAAAGGAAACTCGTTCAAACTGAGTGAAGACTTCACAGACTGGATGTCACTTGGTGCGGCTGCTCAGCGTTGCGAACGAGGCAGTCAGCGCGGCGTTTGTCGTAGGACTAAAGCGTCGCGCAGCAGTCGCGTCCTTTTTATACCCGACACCGCCGACAATGGATTCGTTTCGCTCTCACGAGAGCGACAGAGAGAAAGAGAGAGAGAGAGAGTGCGAGCTGCGCTTGAAGAGCATGCAACAAGCAGCAGTGCGGCTCTTAAACAGGTTGCCTGCCACTCGGCCGTAACCGAAGAGAGAGTAGGAGAGAGTGAGAGACAGAGAGAGAGAGGGAGTTAGCTCTCACTTAAGAGCGCTTTGGTATTGTCGGTTACCAAAGTAACCGAAGCAATTGCGGGTCTGTCTGCAAAGGTGCCTGAACTATCATTAATTAATATCTTAATTAATATATTTACTTAACTAATTTATCCCTTGTTTTCTCTTAGCTGCTTCGCCTGTAACTGCTCATCATCCATGGCCCTCATATCCTTGAGACAGTCCCAGTCCAGTCGCAGTTTGCCGACACATGGCGCGCCTGCGGTCAACCGACAAACAACGGCAGATGTCAGATCCTATAAACAGACGTTACAATGTTCAAGTTTGCGTCGAGTGCGAATGCGGAATGCGCTTCGAACACTACAAAACAGAAAAAAACAAAACAGTAATAAAAGAGGAAACAAGAAGGAAGAAACCTTGGCAGCTGGTTTTAAATGAATAAGTAAATGAATACTGTACTCAAGCAGCTACTAATAGGCTTATTCAATAAAACAAATGTTAATCATATAGTACGTTCATCACATACAAGTCAACTCGTTTTGCATACTCAACTTTATTTTGTATTTTCACTCATAAGTTGTACTTAAAATAATTATATTTTACTTGAAAGTGTTTCAAGCTTCTCGAAACATTGTGGCAAAACCTATTAAGCCAACATTTTTAATATAATATATTTTTAAGTGGAAGGAACTTGAGTAGATAGTTGCATGGTTCTTCTACACTATTTATTATTTTATTATTATTTATTAAACAAATTAAATCTAGTATTTGATACTGCACCTAATGCAAATAATGAGAAATAACTCATTCTTTATTATTATTTATCTTGTTATTAACATTGACATCAAAATAGTTCCTTACAGTACTTATTAGTACGACTACAATACTTGTTTCAAAGTTGATTACTTAATAAAAGTTTGTCATTATAGAAAGCTTTGCATGTTCTGCAACATTTGCCGTCATTAATCAACCCAAGCTGAGAAAGTTTTTTATATTTTTTCTATTTCTATTCCAAACAACACGTTAAATATTCTTGAATATGAATACGACGAGTTAATCAACCTTTTGGAAAATTAATTCATCCATTGTTTCTCAACGGTTATTGAACATTTTCAATCTGCGGCGCTTTGTGGTTATGTATGCAGTAAAGGCAGAAGAGTGGAAGGAAGGTAAGGGAGGGGAAGGGAAGGTATAACGATTATTCATAGCTATTTGCTGAACGCTCTTGTGTGTTGCACAGTGCAACTTTGAGTGCCGCGCAGAATCGAAAGTCATTTGTGTTAAAGCTAAAATGCTAAAAACAAGCAAAGGTGATGGGAAGGCTGGGAAGGGGGGGGGAAATACCGTACCTCAACCGAATGAAGTTTATTTAGCGGCATTGTTGCCCAGCGCTGGTGTTGAATTTTCAGCAATTGTTATGGCAATGGAACAAGAGAAGGGGCTAGGGAACGAAGATAGGGAAGGGGAGGGGAGGGGTGTTCAGTTGAGAGACTATGCCAAAAATGGCGCTTTTTGTATCCCATGAGTTGACGGGCTATGTGCACCTATAAACCACCAAGGAGCAAGCTGCACAAGCCATGCAGCGGCAGACCAACCCATTCGGGTGGCGCGCTTCGCTGCACAGGCCATGCGGCAACAGCAACGTGGAGTGGCGGAGGGGAGGGGGAAGGCGAGGTAAGGCGTTAGCGAGGTCTGCTCGCTATGTTGCCCCCCTTGCAACAGTCTGTGCCGCTGCTGCCTGTTGCCCTGTGCTGCGCTGTGTGGCCTTTTGTTGCCATTTTGTCTGCGTTGTATTGCAATTTGCAATATTTTCGTTTTTATTTTTTAATGCCACGCCAAGGGAGGGAAAGGGAATGGGGCAGGGGGTTGTGAGGAAGGTGCAAGGGTGGAGTAAAGTTGAGCCGAGAACAGAGGGTCGAACTCGCTGACCAGCAACATCAATGGGCTTATAATCAACTGCCATGGCCAGGCCACATGAGTTGTTGTTGTAGTTGTTGCAGTTTGCATATTTAGCTCGTTGCATGCAGTTTAGTTTTTAATTTTTCTTGCTGTTGCCTTTTGTTTGTTGTCAATTTGTGGCGCGCTGTTCTAGCTTGTTGCACATTGCACATTAATGCAGCCAACTCGTGCGGCTAACAGCGCATCCGGCAATTCCCCATACCCAGCACTGCCTTCCCTACATGGGCTGATGGTTGCTCTCTGCGTCTGCCCTTTCAACTGTTGCCGTTGCAACACGGCAACAGCGACTTGCAACTGCTTCCATTTGCATTGCTCTCCATGTTTTTACATTTTCCATTTCATTGTCGCCTGCTTGTCATGGTTGTTGCTGCTGCTGTTGCTGCTGCGGCTGCTGCCGTCGTTGTCTGTTAATATTGTTATTGTTATTGCTGGTTTTTATAGTGCCCCCGCCCTCTGCCTGTAGCCCCGGTGTGGTTCTCGTTATGGTCAGAGCATATTAAGCTAATGGCCTGGAAGTAAACCTGCTGCTCGGTTAGTCTGCTGCTCACCAAGCTCGCCAGCATCGGCTGCTGCTGCTGCTGCTGCTGCTGTTGGCCGTTATTGTCGCTGCATTTAAGCCATTAACTCTCACTTCGAGGCTATTTTCGCATTTCGGTTTTGAATTTTATTCTATGCCACATTCCATACACTTTTTATCTAACCAACTGCGCAGCAGATGTTTCCTGCAGAAAGGTCTCGTCTGGCGACAGAACAATCTTTTTTTATGTCAGGTTTTTTATTCTCTTCTCTAAATATTACACTTTATTTAAATTGTTAACCATTTAGCTCAAGCTTGGGCGCATAAAGTGTTTGCTTAGCAAATAATTATTTAATAAATAGCATTAAGTTTGTGTTCATATAAGGTCGAATTTGATGTGACAATTCTATAATATTATATGTTTGTAGTGTAAACAACTTAACTAATGTAAGTTTAAATCACTTTTCTATTCAAAATTCTTCTGCATTTGCGAAAATCCCAACTTAACATACTTTCAGCAATCCTTTTATATATAATAGAAGTTCTTAAATTTTCCTAATTGACCAGCAGACTTTGCAACGTTGTCTGCTTTTGCTGTTGGCATTGCATCCCGCTCATTACAATTAAAGAGAGAGTGTGAGAGAGGGAGAGGGAGAGAGAGAGAGGGAGAGAAGAGAGAATGGCACAATCAATGCCCGAAGAGAGGCGCGCAAATTAGCGCAGGTGTTTTCAGCTGTTTAGTGAGCTTGTTTTGATGAGGGCAAAACGCCCAAAGGCTGTTGATTCTTTGCATTAACATGCTGGCCCGCACGCACATACACGCACACACACGTACAGCCATGCATACACACACACACACACACGCGCTCGCACACGCACTGTTGACCAATTCGAGCCCGGCTACGCCTTGAAACTAAATGCGATGAATGCGTGGACAGGTTTCTGGTTTGGGATCTCGACTTTCGGTCAGCCTGGGCCTGGCGACACACGCGATGCGAGGCAGCAACAGCAACAGCAACAGCAACAGCAACAACAACTCTGCAACAGTTAGCCAAAAACCAACAGCAACAACAAAGGAGATTGTCGAACGCTGTCGTTGTTGCTGCGCAGTCGCAGCATGAAGGCTGCGCACTAATCATCTGAATGACAACAACAACAGCTACAGCTGAGGCAAGCCAAGCAAACCGGCTGCCGGCTAACGGCAGGTGCAAAAGAATTCACAACTCAAACGAAAATTTCTTACCTGATTTAATCTTTTTTATTTCTGTGCCTCCCTCTCTTCTTTTGTCTTGCTTCGTCTGCGCCTGCTGCGTTACTTCAGTTCCTTCTGTTCCTTCTGTGGCCCATCGTCGGCCTGTTGCCTTGTTCTTGTCTACGTCTTTTTGGTTGCCAAGGTTTCGTTGTTGTTGTTGCTGTTGTAGCTGCTGTTACTGTTGCTGTTGTTGGCGCGGCTGTTGCTGCAGTTTCTGGGCTTCATCGGCGTGGCATGTTGCCTGCATGCATCGCTTGCCACACACACACATGCACTCACACCGAAGTACATGATGATGTTATCACTCAAGGCTGTTGCTGCTTGGCTGCTTCCACTCGCCTGTTCTCTCTCTCTCGCTCTGTGTGTGTGTGTGTGTGTATTTTTGCTTACGCTTTTGTTTTCTTACCAACACCAACAGCAGCAGCAGCAGCACCGAAGCAATCCGGCTGCCTGCTGGCAGCGAGTTCTGCTTTTAGCCAGAATTTTATGCAACGCTCCCCTAATGAATGCCCCACGCGAAGCACTCGCAACGCCTCGAATGCCTGACAGCTGCCTGCGCTGTGATAAAAAACGAACGAGCCGAATGGCACCAAGAAAAAAACGAACGTGAACCAATTGAAAAGCCATAAAAATCCTTTGGCTATGGCACAGACTTCGGCTATAGCTATGTGTGGCCCTCGCCTGTGCGTATAGAATACGTTCTCTCTCCTGTATGTGTGTATGTGTGTGTTTGTCTCTTGCTCCGCACGTGTGTGTGTGCGTTTTTAGAGCCTGCACGACAGCTGCATATACAACGCATATCCTAGGCATATACAAAATGAAAAACCAAAGAATAATCTAGTGCGACATGCTCGACGTGCACACACCCAGCAAAGAAAGAAACAAAAATATAAATTGCCACATATTCTAAATTATATGTAGTTTTTATTTATTTATTTAATTTATTTAATATTACAATAATTATATGTCATTGACGTAAAATGGATTAAAAATAAGAATTGATTTGTAGATGAATTGGATAAGCTAATTACAAGTTTAAAACCTTGAAACTACGCAGGTATTTTGTTTTTAACTGTATTTAATTTAAAATGAATTTTACTTTGTTTATTCTGTTTTAACTAAACATATCCGAAGTGTATTAATTTAGCCAACTCTATGCCAAATTTAATGTCTCCAAACTGTCCAGAAACTAGTTGCCATTGTATAGTATACAATAATATATTGCAAATTTTAATTAGTCTGAAGTTAAGCATACCCTGTGAAGTAAGTTTCTTATAAACAGGGTATCAAAAGGATGTTTTGCGACGTTGCCGCTTCAAAATCCAAGCTGCTGTCGAGCGCTCGCCCGTGCTGGCTGTGAGGCCAACAGATTTTCAGCAGCAGCAGCGGCAGTTGCCCCAGCAAATGGCAGCAAATGGACAAGGTGAAAGATAGCAGGAGCAGCTGGACTTTTGTTAACACAGACATAACACACACACACTAATACACATATCCAGACAGAGTATGAGTGTGTAGGCGTGCAGTTAACAATGCAAATGCAGAGCAGCTCGTTGATTGTGCTGCAACTGCAGCTGCTGTTGCCGTTTCGGTGGCCATTGTTGCTGCATCATGGGGTGAACCGCATCGGAAATCAATCTCTAGCACTCAGCTGCAGTCCAACTGCAACTGCAACAACTGCAGCAGCAACTGCATCTGATCCGTGCACTGCTGAAAGTAAAGTGTGCGGTGTCCTCAGGTTGCAGGCCCGTCATCAATCATCGTCCAACTGGGCTGTCAGCAATCGCATTGAAATGCGTCCAATTGAAACGGAAAACCAATTTTCGTGTCCAGTAAATTTACCAAACCCAAATTTCGCAAATTGAGGAAAACTTTGCAGAATTTCAATATGCTATATATTTCTGCAATACATAAATAAAGTAATAAAATGATTAAATACACTATAATATAAGAAATTGCTAGGTTCGCTGCAGATCGTTGCTTAATTAATATATTTCTAATTGATATTGTCACTTTCTAAATGCCTAAGGTTGCCATATCAACTTCAATCAGCTGTTCTCAGCAGCTGTTAAGTCTTAAGCTAAGCAGCTGTTAGATCTAATTCAGATCTAGATCAGCTGTTAGGCACCTGTTAATGTTAACCAATCTGACTTGTTGAATCCAGAAGCGCAATTAAACGTAATTCAAAATATATTCAAACCCTTAAGAAACAAAGAATCTTTTTTGAGAAATAGTTAGAATAATAAAGATAGAATATTCAAGAATATTCAAGAAAAGAAGAAGTTTCGAGTAGTGGCAATAGTACATTTAAGCACACTCTACGGAAGTTATCTTACTTGTTTTCTAATCGCATTCATCCCTTTACATAACTTGCCTGGCAATTAAACCTTGGAAACTGCTGTTATAAATTGGCTTTGACGATAATCCTGCTAGGCTCACACATAATTGAGTATCGGCTCCCGCTGACTGTGGCAATTGCGCAATGCAGCTGCCATTTGAGCTATTTGCGAATTTACAGCTCTGCGCTCGAATCACGTGGCATGCAACAACAGCTGCCCCCAAACTGGCCACTCCCCTCCCCACGAAAAAAACTTCATTCACATTCGAAAGAGTTAATAACAAGCTGTAAACAACGCTGCCATTTGCCCGCGTTCTCTTTGTGTGCTACCCTTTTTCTTCTTGCCACACCCTCCCCCCGACCCCCTCCGCTACTCCTCTGCCACTTCCCATTGCCCTATAAAAAGCAGAGGAAACAAAACCGATGCGACGCACAAAAATGAAATTGTCGACGAAAAATTGAAAATGCTGCACATAGAGAAATCTCTGCTGTGTTGCTGTTGGTATTGTTGTCGGTGGTGTGCTGTTGTTGCCATCGTGGGTGGTGCATCGAAGGACGATGGGGCGAATGCAGTACAGATGTCGACCAGATTACGAACTTAATTGCCCCAGTGCAGGATATGAAACCGTTGCACATGCGACAAAAAACCTTTCAAAAAATAAGACCAGCAAAAAAGAAATGTTGCAAGCGCTGGCGAAGCTCAAATACTCTGGAAATAGCATAGTCAAGTAGGGAGTGGACTGTTTT
Source organism: Zaprionus lachaisei (assembly GCA_018901815.1). Taxonomy (NCBI): domain Eukaryota; kingdom Metazoa; phylum Arthropoda; class Insecta; order Diptera; family Drosophilidae; genus Zaprionus; species Zaprionus lachaisei. The sequence continues at coordinate 420,449 of JAEIFI010000054.1, forward strand.
GAGAGAGGTAAGGGGAAAAGAATAAGAGTCAGTCATAGAGTTCACAGCTAGTTTAAGTTCCCTCAAGTTTCATTCAGCTCGATAAAGATTAAAAGGATAAAGAACATAAAATCGACAGATTTGATCCTTCAGTTCAAGAATATATACTTTATATGCTCTTCTGCTTCTTCTCCATTGCCCAACAAAGCGGAACTACCCACTCAAAACATATCAAAAGAGACAAAACGAAAACTAAATGGGGCTAGTACAAATTTTGCTGCCTGCAACTGCAGGCTGTGCCCAGAGCAACAGCAAACGTGCAACGTGCAACGCGCAACAGCAGAAGAAGAAGACAAAAAAATATACACACTTCCCCCATACTACCCCAACACACCCACGGAAAAACGTGAAAAATGTCAGTGGCAAACATTGAATGCAAAATACTACGAACACTTTCTGGCGGCCCTTTCGCAATGACCAAATCGGATTCGCACAGCCCCGTGCGAGAAAATATGCGCAGCAAAGCGGCTTTTGAATTTTTTATGCATCACCGAGCTAAAAGCATTTTCCAAAATATCAGGGCAATTGATATGGGTGTAGAAAAATAGCTAGGGTATATTTGCTGTTGTTGTTGTTGTTGTTGCGTCTCGTCTCGACTGTTTGCTTTAAATCGCAGTTGTATATGGAAATTAAAAGTTGTCTATCACGCACATATCTCGGGGCGATTGTAATCAATATTCTCATTTATTTACAAGCTCGTTCAGGTCATGCAAATGGTGCCTTAACCCCTGTTCAAAGGTGCATGCGCAGTAGAGGATACTATAGAAATATAACTGCTATTACTTCTAACTTAATTTAAGTTTATTAACCATAAAACTATGATGGGTGTACAATTAATAACCTTACTCCTACTTCATTGAATGTAAGACTAACTGTTTTAAAGAGACTCTTTAAAAAAATCCAATTCTGTGTCACTTAGCTAGAAACTAAACGAACTTGGCTGAAAACCCCTTTCTTATTATTTTATCTAATTGTTCCTCGCCGTTTTCTACTCGCAATATCAAGTAGTAGGAAGATCTTGCTAGTTCATGGATTCCTTGTTTGTCATTGATTAATTGCATAAACATTCATATATAAATTACAAGGCATAACTGAGTTTAAGACTGATGAAGATATTTAATATGAGATTACATATAGTTGGAGCTTAAAATTATGTAGAGCTTAAATTCCTCACACAAACGCAATCATTTCTAGCAGTGTAAAGTCTAAAAATACATTTACATGATGCCGTCTAATCGATTACCCCCAGCAACCGAGGGTTGCATTCGATTCGATTGCCTTGTCATGGGTTTTTGGCCTGAGCCTATATGATCTCAGGCGGAGCCCCGAAGTACTTGTTCGTGTACTTGTTGTCAATCTGGATACGCTTAACCGTTCTGCGAACTGTAAATCTTTCCAATTTAAATCAACCTAAACGTTTGTCATTTTGACTAATGGCTTATCAAACAAAGAAAAACAAAAGTCGGGCAGAAAGCAAAAAGTGCCGGCATTGAAAGCGCGTTCCGCATCAGATTCGGCACCAAGCAACGGGTATTGGCGCTGCCACAGAGAGAGAGAGAGACGGGAAGGGAAAAGGGGGAGAGAGAGGAAACTCCTTTGGGGGTTTCGGCTGCTTTGCAACTTCAAATGTTTGACAAAATTTATTGTATCGTAAATTTCGAATAACAGAAGTGGCAAAGAAGAAGCAGGAGTAGTAGGAGGAGGAGGAGGAGGAGAAGGAGGAGCAGGCTTAAGAGGCAGTCCACACGTATAAAGAAAAATAAAAATAAAGGAGAGCGCAAGAAAAAACTTCACACAGCTCGCAGCTCGTAAATTTTCATGAAAATTTATGCAAAACTTTTGTGAGAAATTCGTGATGCTTATGCTCCTCAGGTGATTTTCGTCGAGACATGCAGAAATGCCCTGGCCCGACAAGGTGGTCAGGGAGTTCGCCCTTCTAATGAGCAGGACATGCACAAGTGGCCATTGCTTAAAGCTGAAAATGCTATTGAACGGGGCAGAGGGAGAGTGGCGGGGGGTCACATTATAAATTAACAAGGGGCAGCATAATAAATATTTCAACGTGCAACGACACCAATTCGATGCAGACGGCAACCCTAACAGCCTGGGAACGAGCGAAAAAGGCAAGAAAAGGAAATGAAAACTGTGCGCAATGATGAAGCATTTAGTGGTGGCCCAAGCTCAAGAACAATAAAAGCCGGAAATGCTTAACAGCAGCAGAGAGAGGAAGAGAGGAGGGAGCAACTGGAAGCAACTGAAGGGACCCACAAACAACCTAACAATGACAAAGTTTCCGTTTTCGGGCTGGCTGAATCGAGCTCAGGTCCTGTCTACGCCCACCTTGTTGTGCATTGTGTCAACTGGCGTACAATAAATGCCAGCAGCAACAACAGCCACTACAAGAACAACAAACAATCAGAGAGGACGTGGAGCAACAATAAGCTGCCTAGCAGCATATGAAGAAGGCGCTTTGCCCCGCCAGAGAAATATGAATCGCGTGCTAAGGCAAAGGACGAGCACGAAGAACAAAAGGAAAGCAGGACAACTAAAACTTTTGCCGTACTTGTTATTGTTGCTGCTGCTGCTGCTGCTATTTATACCCTGTCAACAATAAACTGAACACAAGAGAGAGTTGTGTACCAGCCCCAGCAGGTGCAGTGTGCAGGGTGTACTGCAATCAGAACACGATTATGAGTCCTTCTGGCATATTGATATAGATAGATATAGACAGATAAACACTTAAGATACTCCTTGAGAATATGCTTAATTCAAGTCATCAATATGGATTAACAGGGTATTTGGCAGTGCGTGAATTCCTTTCATGTTTTTTTCAGCTTTTGCTGTGCGTGCTATTTTTGGTGTGCTTGTGTGTGTGTGTGTGTGTGTGTGTGCCGGTGTTTGTGTCTGTCTGCTTTGTTGTGATTTATTTATTTTGTTGTTTGCCGCTTTGTTGTCACTTTATGCTTTTATTGTGCCCCAAAACCCGCACCCAAGCTAAGCAAGAACAACAAGCATACGCCACGTGGGCCACTCTTGTTGTTTCACTTGCTTGCTTGCTAAGCAAGAAATCATAAAGTTAAACTTTTCTTATTACCCCGCCAAGCACGCTGCTCAAGAGAGCTCAAGTGCCATTAGAGTTATTAGGCAGCGGGTCCCGCACTGCGAATAAAGCGACAAGGTGGGGGCCGGGTCAATGGCCGCAATTAATAACCCTCGACTGCGTTGATTGTCTCTGCGTATGTGTGTCTGTCCTGTCCTTGATTGGCAGTCGATGCATCAGGAGTGCGACCCGTAGTTTTATGGAAAGCAGCTGCTGATGCAAAATCCAGTTATAATTGATGGCAGCAAGTGGTAGATAAGGGGGGAACAGGCAAGGAGTGAAGGAGGAAACAGGAACAAAGTCAAATCATAAGCCGGAAATCGTTAGGTATATCACCTGCTGCTGCTGCTGCTGCTCTCGGTTACAGTCAAAGGAAAGAAATGCCAAGCCCAAAGATGAATCGAAATCGAGGGCGAGCAGCGAGTGTGAATGTGCGAGTGAGTGTGAATGTGAGTGCGACTGTGAATATACATATATGCCAAGTATGTGTGTGCGTGTGTGTACGGGAGTGCCTGTATTTGAGGTTTCCTGCGCATATCCTTTCCGATGTGCTGCAGAAAGAAATATGCGAGGATAAGAACTGTCAGCTGCCTGCCTGGCTGAGCACACAAAAGGAGTCCTGTTTCCGTTGCCAATAACATATGCAATCTCCCTCTCCCGCTCGCTCTCCTCTCTCTTTGTCTCTCACTCTGTCCCTTTGCAGTCGCTCAGTCATTTATTTATGCATTCATTTGAGACTGCACTGCTGTCCTTGCTGTCATTGTCTGATCCTGCCTTGTTCCTCCACAGGCTGCAGTTCTTTGATTTTATTTATTTATTTTTAATTATGACGAAATTTCAGTGCACACGAGAAATTACTTTTGTTGACAGTGAACTTTTGATTAATGCACTCAAAAGAGGAGCAGCAAAAGGACAGTGGAGAGTGGGGGGGTGGGGGGATGCAGTTTGTGTCCGTTGTTGGCGATAAACAATGCGGCGGGGCTGCGTGTCCTGCTGCATGTGTCCCGTCGACCGCACATAAAACGCCAACTTCATCAGTTGGAATCAGTGTAAGCAAGCTGCAGCCACACACACCCGCACACACACACCCCCGCACACGCATACAAATGCAGCATGCAAATCAACATATATACACAAATACACACACACGTGCACTCCTTGATTCATTGAGGGTGCGCGTAGACACGGCGCTGGGGCCGCCAGTTGGCAGTTGGCCGTTGTGGAGTACACGGCAGAACTCGTCGCATACGGCTCGCTTACCACATTGTCCTGTCAGCGTCATTGAGAATGAAATATGAACAGCACAAATGTGAAAAGTGTGGACATTGAACGGCCAGCAGCGGCCCCAGACCAGAGGCAGCCAGGCAGCCAGGCCCAGACCCAGGCCCAGGCCCAGGCCCAGGCTCGGCAGCCTGCGCAGCTCGTTGTTCATTTGCAGAATTGGTTAGTGCGGCCTGCATTGTGTTGGTGCACCGTACACCTACCTAGTGCGCCGTGTATGCCTCTATCTGTGTGTGTGTGTGTGTGTCCTGCTGATGCCCGGCAAATTGCATGCGGTGGCGAGTTTCAGCAGCAGCAGCGACAGCAGCGACGGCAGCGTGGAAATCATTTAAAATGTTGCATCCGAAATGCGAATTCGCCCACTTATTCATTTTTGTCGCTGCAACCGCAATTTAAACGTTGACAGCCCTGGCCACGCCCACAACACACCCGTCTGCCCACACAACGGTTAAATTATGGTCAACTTCAGTTCGGGACAACGTTTTCGTGGCCCCCGCCGCAAATCTGTTGTAAGCTCTGCTATTTAATTTCTGACTGCCATTCCGAGAGGGGTTTAATGAGTTTAGACTGCCACACCCCCCTCTCCCTCCCCCCGCCACCTGTGCTGTTTGCCGGCATTAACTGGCCTTCTACGCCTGGACGTGTATAGCCATGGCCTGTGGCCCAGTGCAGTCTGTTCGGCTTAACAACTTGTACTTATAACGAGTAAAGTCAAGTGAAAAGCGCACATAAAACTCGACTGAAACAAGCAGCGGACGTAATTTTAATACCCTGTAAAACAGCACCATTAAAAGGGCTGTAATTAAATCGAGAGAATTAAAGTAGAGCAAGCAAAGGTTTGCACTTTAAGGTACAGCATGTTGGAGGTAATGAAAGGTTATGTTGGAGTATTCGGCATAAATTTGAACTTCAGTTAGTTCAATTTTACTTTGCTTGATTTCATATACAATTTTACTTCACTTTATTTCATAATTAAAGAATATAACTGCAATGTATTATTATTAATGAAAGATAGATAGATAGATAAAATAATATATTAATATTATATATAACTTTTATATAAGCTAAAAAAAGATTCAATGTTAATTTAATGGATTTCAAATGCAACTTTACTTCACTTTACTTCATAATAAACAATATTTATAGGGAAAATGTAATTATATAATATATTTATAGAATATATGTATCACATTTCAATAAGCTGCACGGTTCATAATGATTCAACAAAAATCAACAGCAGTTTACTCTGATAGGAATATGATCGGGGCAGGGAATAATCAGCCCACAGTTACCCCTCCTCTTAAAGGGTATCTACAACTCTGCCATGCTCCATGCTCCTGGTGAGCACACTAACTTTTTCCATTTTTTGTTTTATGACTTGCCTCACGCAAGTTCCACTTCGTTAAGCAAAAAAACGGCCAAGCGAACATTCTATTTGGGGGTGCGACCAAAGGACTTGAGTATCAACTGTGCAAATAGAGTAAAAACTGAACCGGAACCGGGAAGCGGTGAGACGCGGGGAATGCAAAAACCACTCGCTGAAAATTTATCACAAAAAGGGCAGCAGCAGCAGCAGCACTCGTATAAAATGTATATGAATAAATACGAGTGTACTAAATGCCATTAAATGAATAAATCCATTTGCATTTTATTGTTTAATGCGTTAACCAAACTATGAAATAATTTGTAATCAATCGCTTTTTGCTACTTTTCTGTATCAATATTTGAATTGACCATTGTTTGTTTTGATAGCTTCAAGGCGGTTCAGTACAATAGGCTTTTTTGTTTTGTCTATTGGGGATAAACAATCAATTAAAATGCAATAATAAAATAAAGTATACGCTTAATTATGACCACAACAAAGAATAACAGTAAATGTTTTCATAAATTTGTTTGTGAATTCAACATTTTTAATAATATATAATATTAAATTACTTTTAAATGCTTGCTAGAAAAGTGGCTTTCTATTTGCAATTTAGGTTATATATTTTGTAATATACTTCCTTTGCGTAATTATATATTGTTCCCTCGTCATAATCAAGAGTTAATTACGGAAAACAGAATTCAGGGTTTCGCATTTGATGCGCTGTCAGAAATAGCTCTATAATTAAACATTGTGCAAAAACTGTTGATGGCAAAGCAGCCGTAGGGCGTGTGTGGTAGGTGCTCTACTGAAGGGGTCTGCAGACGGGGTGGGGAGGATGTGGAGGGGTGTCAACAGTGCCAAACCACAGACAAATAACTGGTGCCAGCTAACAGCTAACAGCTAAGGGCCAACTAACGGGTGTGTATGTGTGTGTGAGTGTGTCTGTGAGTGTGTCTGTGAGTGTGACTGTGTGAGTGTCTGTGAGTGTTGTGTCCACTCAAAGTTGCTTGTCATTGAACCATGAACTGTTTTCGGGCAGCGGACGAGGAGGTGCTGGTAGTAGCTATGAAAGTGGAAGTAGAACTCAAACTAAAGCTGAAGCAGGTGCAGCCGAGCTGGGAGGGGGAGTCAGGGGGGAAGGAGCCAGAGCAGCGGGTGGAGGAGGCAGGTGTAGCACACTCATCAGCAGCTCAACAACTGGAGGGCAGTTGTCGCACTGGCATCGTTACTCATGCAGAGACACTGCAACAGCAACAAGAACAAGAGGAGGCAACAGTGAGGGGAGGCAACAGCGGGAGGAGAGCAAGGCAAACCTCACGTGTTTGTGGACTGTGCGCGTATTTGGTTATGCAAAAGGACAGAACCAGCACAGCGGACGATGGCGGACGCGACTCTTGTAGCAGCCCGCTGTTTGATTTGCACGCAAGGCAGCGCGAGAGGCAGTTGCTCCGTCAGCAGCTGCAGGTGCTGTTAAAAATGAGCATGTGGCAAATACTTAAATATTTATATTGAATTTACATGAGACCCGTCAGAGCGGAATCAACGTCAGCCTCAGCCTCAGCCCCGACGTGCATTGGAATTTAATTAAAAAAATAGTGGACAAGCAGAGTAGTATATACACTATATAGCAGCAGTAACTGTACAGTATATACTGCCTGGCACATGTGCAATGTGCTGCGGCTGCATGATTAATGTCCATTTAATGGCCATTAATTGAAGTCGATGGTCTCTGATTGGCAAAAGCAAATCGGGCTGCAAATTGCATAAAGCTTTTGTTTGTGTTTATCTGCGCGCTTATCTGCAAATTATTATCTAAATTACGCGGGTTTATCACGTATTAATGCGGGCCGGCAAGCGAGTGGTTTGCAATTATGGCCAATGCAAAGGCAGAGTAGGCCAGAGGCCGATCAAAGAAGGGAGAGTGTGGGCAATGAAAGAGATGCGTTTTATTAAAAGCGCGTTTATATAATGCACTGAGAACACGCACACACACACAGTGGTCATGCTGCGGGAACAGGATATAAAGTGTAGGGCGCAGCAGCTGCCTTCGAGCTGGCAGGATAACGACGCACACAACGGGGCGTATGAGCTATCTATCATATTATCTTCGGCCAGTTGAACTTCTTGTGTTCTGTTGTCTTTAGCATTAAAATGCACTCGCACTCGAGCGTAAACTGCTGGCTCCGTGGCGCGCGTAATGCGAAAATTATGCCAAAGAGGCTGTCAGTAGGACAGACAGATGGAGAGACAGTGTGTGTGTGTGTGTGTGTGTGTGTGGCGTCATTTAATCGTCATCCACATGAATGAGTTTAAATATAAACGCACTGCGCTTTCAATATGTAACCATAAACCTTTGTTTTGAAACCAGATCGCATAAGCCAACTGACGCCGTTTATTGGGGCACACTTCAAACAACTGACGCACACACACGCCTCCTCCTCTGGCCACAGAGACCACACGCAGTGCCCCTGCACTCTCAGTCTGTCTCTCTCTCTGTTTGTCCCTCTCTGACTGTGTCCATATGGTCACATAGTTGGCCACAGGCGTCAGCCCGCAAGAGTCGGCCACAATTTATGAATATGACACTCGCTCGTTTTCAGCATTTGTCGACCGCCTGCAATTAATTGCGAGTTGCCTCAAATTGATGTTCAGTTGAAAAATTGCCGCACAAATTGGCTGACACCCGTTGCCGTTGCCGTTGCCAGGTGAATGGGAATCGAATATCAAAGAAGGGGCAGCGGGGCAACGACCTTTGTTACACTTTGGGCGGAGTAATTGCAGTTTGTGGAAGCGAGCATTGTTTGGCAGGCGGAACTGCTTGCCAGTTGGAGAAGCAGTAGAAGGGGGGAAAGAGGAAGTATAAGTTGGAGGAGGAGTAGAAGGAGGGGGTGGGCAAGGGGTGGTCGTATTGCATGCAAATGTCAAAGGCACTAAAGCGCTTAACGTAATTTCAGACATGCCATGTGCCAAAGTTCGACTCCAAGTTGGGCTAAACAGTTTGCCGGTCAACAGTTTGCCAGTTGCTGCCGCTTACAAGCCATTGACAGGCCAAATGGGCCACATTGAGCCGAGGAAAGTTCCATGCCTGCAGCGGGTGCAGAGAGAGAGAGAGGGAGGGAGGGGATACCAAGGTGGAGACTGTCAATAACAGTTGCACGCAAGACTCCAATTGCACTTTGCCACTTGCCAGTTGCCTGTAACCCGTTAACCGCTGCCCCGCTTCCCTGCCCCTTCGCTTTGCCCCAGTTGAGCGGCTGTAGGTTGTCATCCTTGCAACCAGTTGCAGCTGAACGCACGCGTGCACTAATCCTTTTTGCAGCTGCAATCTGCGACTGCCGCATGCAGGATCAGAGTATCTGCGTATCCTGCCTGCCTGCCAGCTAAGTCCCCGAATGCAATACATCAAATTTGGCAGCCAGTCTCGCTGCCTTCCAGCCTGCCTGCGATCATCATCGGGCAGTGGCAGGTGCGTCTCCTGCTCCCCAATGCAAAGACGACGACGACGACGACGTGGAGTCACTGTGTGCTGATTGTAGGGGCCATCAAACAGATTGCAAAACACATTTGCAACATGTTACGTGCCACGTAAGCTGCAATTAAGTTTTGTTAATTTTAATGAAGCTTTGTCGCATCTGCTCCTGCCGCTCCTGGGGGAACAAGCAAAAGGGACACAGCGAAAACAGAGAAGGAGCCAGAGAAAATAAAAGATACGAGAAACAAACTGGCCGCAGCCGCTGGCGAGCCTTTTGTAGGGATTCAACGTTTTGGTTTTCATGCGCTGCGCTCGACTGCGCCTCAGACGCCGCCACATCTCCTGGCCAAAAGCAATGCAGTGGCAAAAAACAACACAGGAGAAGCAGCAGAAGCAACTGCAACAGCTGCTGGTCCTGGCTGCCTTTCGAGGGTTGTTTCTGTGTGTTTTCTCTGGTGCTGCCCTTAGCATTTATTCAACTAGTTTTAAATTTAATTAAAAATACCTGCCAAAAGGTTGATCATTATGTGGATATCTTCTGCCTGCCTCCTGCAAAAGAAATTGCCATAAAGAGATAAATAAAACTGATATCATAGTTGGGGCACAGAAAATGCGCTTGGGCAGTAATGTTAAGTACAAAAACACTTTATCTGCAGATATTGAGTTATTTTACATTTACATACCTATTCATTATTCACTTTTATTTCAGCGCTGCAACGCACTAAATATTTCTATGGCATGTGCCTATCGATATTACTGTTCAAACCTACGTTAACATTCATCGCACACAATCTGTGCTGATAGATGCACGTTAGATCTTCATTAATCGATAGAAATTTACAAGATATATATCCCATATCGAACTTTCTCACTTATATTTCCCTATCGATTCATCGCACACACAACCTGTGCTGTTAAATGCACGTTAGATCTTCGCTAATCGATAGTTCTATCGTGTGGCATTCACAATAAATATTTCCCTTGTCGAAATTTCCCACAGAGCTTAAGAACTTTGCAAATTAATCGCTGAAGTTTGCGAATCGTTTTATCAGGTTTTCTTTCGTTTTGCCCACAATCAATTTGTGCAACATCCTCAAGGATGCCGTATCATGTGTCGGCAACGACAACTAAGTGCTTGCCGTCAGGTTGCCAGCAATAATAAAAATGTATGCTTGAGTTTTGCATGTGTGTGCTGCAATTTTTGTTAACGTTTGCACTTTGCCCGCTATTTGCCAGCAACTTTTCGGGGGCATGCTGCAAAACTTTATCCAAATGCAGCAAATACCCAAAGCCGTAGACGTAGCCGTGCTTGTAGCTGCAGCCGTTGCCGTAGTCGCAGCCAAAGCCAAAGCCGCAACCAAGAAGTCCAGGAGGGCCATCAACAGCAACGGGGCAAACATAAAATTTCCCTCGACTACAAAGTGGTTATTTTGTTTGAAGTAATCCGCAAGAAGTCGTTAAAACTGTCGTTGCCAGTAGATTGATGATGGTTTCACGTGTCCAACGCAGATACGCGCTGCATCTCGCTCTGATCCGGCCGCCAGTCATGTATGTAGTTCTATTTATGATTGTGCGGGAGGCAGTCGTCGTCGTCGTAGTCACCGTCGCCGTGTTGCATGCGCCCTCGCGAGAGTGCACCCGCTTGCAAGGCAACGGCAAGTGCAGTGGAGGCGAAGCTGCCACTCCTCGTATCTGCGACTATACGATCGCCCTTAATATCGGCACATGATTTACGTCTCAATGACTCCCCAACGCTTTGATATGCAAATACAGTGAGTAACCATGTACACAGTCTAGAGATGGCAGTGTGTGCCAGCACGAAAGGCACGAGTTGGCTTGTTGTACTGTGTAAGGATGTCACTCTTCTTATCTCCTCCTGTTCATCGATGTCTCGAGCACATCTCGTGTTGCTTGTCTCGTGTTCAATGTCACGCCACCATCGTCAAGACATTTGCACCACACACGCACACACACACAGTTTTCAGATTTGAACTCTATAAAATGTGTTTGGCAAAGAAATACCAAGAAATGCCACCTCTTCCCCTCCCCCCGCGCTGTGCAGCTCAGCCCTGTCTTTGACACCTGATAAGTGTGTATGTGTGCCTGTACAGGTACTGCTGCCTAGCCCGGCCAGGTTGGGCTGCTCAGCTGCTTAGCTGCCGCCTATACTCAAATATGCAAAGCAAATAAAACGCCAAAAGCAAAGGGAGAGCAAAGGAAACGGAAATGTGTGTAGACATTAACGGATCCGAGCAGTTTTCCTTTAACTGGCGCCGACTGCTTCCGACAAATTTTCAATTAACTTTGCCCTCCAGCAGGCATCGCCTTGCAGCTTTTTATGTCACGTGGGCGTCCTGAGAGCAGCAACAACAATAACGGAATGCGTCTCAAATGGCGCAGGTTATTGGCAATAAAAGGTCAGCAATTCTACATGTGTTTTTGTTTGTTCTCCCGGAATTAACATAAAATAAAAGTTCTCGTAGAGCGTGAAACTGTTATGCTCCCAGCGAAATCATATTTAAGAAATGCCTGTTTCTCCCCCATCTCTTCCCCATTTCCCTCTCCCCTCTTCTTACTTTTTGGTTTCCTTTTCACGACACGTGAAATCGATGAAGATTCTGGCACGGCTGACGTGACTGGCTCAGCTTAGGCCGTAATGCTAATGAGCCTGATAAGAGGCCACACCTTTGGCTTAATTGTGTGCGGATAGCTCCAAGTGCAGTTGCTTGACCCGCACCTGAACCATGTACAATAAGCACCTCTCTAAGTACATGTAATTCAAGTCGAACACTTAAGTTTGCCTCGTAATTGCCGACTGGCGATAAGCGGAGGTGCGAGCTCATAAGTGATACGAGGAGTACTTGGTGTTAGACGAAATCATAAGCATACTACAGTGAATACGAGATATATTTAAATATACTTAAGTGTTTTATTCAATAAGTGCGAATAAGTGTTGACGTCGTTACAAGAATTTATTGTAACATTATTAAAAAAACTTGTTTAGCAAATCCAGTTTAATTTGAATACATAATAAATTGTAAATAAATTAATAACATATAATGAAAAACACACTGTTCATGTTTATACCATAAATGAATAACTAATAAGTAATATACTTTGTTCCCCTACGTTTTTAATTTGTAATATCAATCTAATTTATTTTCATCAACTTGAACTTTAAGCAATTTTTCAAATTAGAACGGCTGGCACTGCTGGAACTGAGATTCATCAGATTTAGATATTTTCCAGCACTTGTTTACCAGTTCACTGTTAACGCCTTAGCCTAGTAACAAACCCATACAAGCAGTTGGCTTAACACTGCTTGCCATCATTGCCTGTAAGCACTGTGTACTGCTTTGCTTCGATGTGTGCACTGCATGACAGTACTCAAGCAGTTCTTTATGTTTTTTCCGCACTGCTTGTTCCTAAGAAGCTGACTGCACGGCGTAATATTACACATACGCAGTGTGTTTGAACCAATACAGGAGACTGTGAGCAAAGACAACATTTATTATTGTGAACGCTAAAATTAGCCGTAGATCCATCTTGGAAGCACACACTTTATTCTATCTATTTTTTATTTTTTTCTATTATTCCTATATTTTCGCCACGCATTTCGACCAGTTCTCTATTGTAAAGGAGCTTTTGTCAATGGGTTATGGTAGTTCAAGTTAAGTATAGCAGGGCAATTCGAAAGCAATACTAGTTGCACGTATGCAGGAGTAATAGGACAGGCGATCGTGCAATCAAAATCAAAGAGAAGTGAATTGGCAAACAGATTTGTACTGCTGGTTAACCTGCTGTCTACTGTGTATACAAGTGTTTGCTGGAATGCTCGTCATATAAAATAGTATATGCATATATTTATCTATATTTATCACATTTAACAGTAGTTTAAAATTGTGCTATTTATTTTACTCAATCGAAAATACCCTCTTCGGCTGCCTTGACAACGAGAGATTTGAGACCTTCGGTGACTTCGACGCCGACTTCCGTAATTTGATTGGACGGCAGGAAGAAGCCAAACGTACCCTTATCACGCAGCTCCACAGTGCAGGTGAATGGAATATTTTTAACGCCATAGGCCCAGTCCTTGGCGGCGCCAGAGACAACGTCTGCAAAGTAAACGAGGCGGAGGTCAATGACATTTGAAGTCTCCCTAAGTCACGCTCAACTTTTCACTTCGATACTCACAGTTCAATAACCCGCTGGCGCCGTAGGTGAAATCGGAGCCGTATGGCTGCACAGCACCATCCGCAAAGGCGGCGGCAATGCGCATCATCTGATCGTAGTTGGGCGGGAAGTCGGTGTTCGAGTGTCCATAGGGCAGCAGCACGTACTGGCCGTAGGCGTGGAAGGCCATGTAGGCGCGTATGTAGCCGTCCTCGAAGGAGCTGACAAAGCTCTGCAGCGCCAGTATCTCCGCCTCCGTGTTGGGCTCCTCGCCGCCAAACCAATGATCGCAAGGATCATCGATATTCCAGCCAGCTCCACCCCAATGATACTCAAAGTTGCGATTCATATCGACGCCGAAGCAGTCTCCCGTTAGGTTTCTATATCCATTGGGTCGACGATTCTTGCGCCACAGACGCTCCACCTCGTGTGTGTATACAAATCCGTCGGGATTCACCATGGGCACCACAATCCAATCGTACTCCTCGGTCAGGCGCTGTATCTCAGCATCTTCCGAGTTGATGAGCTGATTCAGAATGAAGGTGACTGTCGCGGAGGAAATCCATTCCATGGCATGAATATTGCCCTCGATAAGGATCGCCTTGTTGCCTTCGCGCTTCGACAGCCTGACACTCTTGATGGGGCGGCCCTCGTAGGAGTGACCTATGACCTTACAATCGAGATAATCGTGGGCAGCGCACTGCTCATCCACCCACTCGTAGATCTTATCCAACGGATGGTACGTTACCCAGTCCATGTCTGCGTCCTTGTCATAGACAGACTCATCCAACAATCTAAACGAGAAAGTTTTCTATCAGTTTTCATAATCACTCTACCCTCCCTTCCCCTTCTTCAACTGGGCACCTACGCCTGCAAATCCTCGATTACTATCTCAAATTGAATATCCAACAAGTTGAGAGTCCGCTCGAAGACGCGTTGGTGTTGAGGTGAAACAACAACGTCATAGCTGCGATTGGCAACGCCAATTTCCTGCAGCATGTGAACCTGAAATGAGCCAAAAAGTTCAGTTCAGTTCAGTCGCTAGGGACCCCTCGGGGCATACGAGACCTACTTGTAAGCGCTGATGAATTTTTTTGAACTCCTCCAGTTGCTCGTTATCCTTGACAAAAGCTTTGTACACTCTGAAATTGTCGTAGCGCGCGGCCATTGGTTTCCTGGCTGTGGCCAACGCCGCCAACGCCGCCAAGGACGCCAAGGCTAATGCCAGCACTAACACTCTCATTGCACTTTGTCCCTTTGTACGCGTGTTTGTTTTAGTATTTCAATTCGCTCGCTCAGTGCACCGTTAGACTGCGCTGCGCTCTTCACTGTTCACTGTACCGTGGACTCTGGCAAGACGTGGCCTTTTATATGAAGCACTTGGCTCGCGTGTCGATTAGCTCTGGAGTGCCCACTCAAAGGCTGCCAGGCTGGCAGGCAGAAAGTGCAACAACAACGGAGACAGAGACAGAGTCGGAGACGGAGACGGCGACTGCGACGTGTAATCTAATAAGTTATTGATAGCTGGAAACTTTTGATCAATCATTTGTTATTCTTGTGAATTGCACTGTGCGAGAGTGTGTTGTGGCCATTGTGTGGCATGTGTCTGCTCTTTGCTGTCTGCGCCACTTATTGTTGGGCTTATCGCTCTGCTTCTCACTTAACCTACCACAAAGAAGACGACACAGCTGCAGCGATTGAACTTTGGCCATTGAGTAATACCGGAAGGGGAGCAAGTCCAGAGCAAGTCCAGCTAGCTTGGCATAAGTTCTAAGCAGCTTTTGCTTGTCTTTCGCAAGATAAACCTGTCTTTATATGAAAATAAATCGTGTATAGTTGGTTTTCAATTTGCAAAAATGGAAAGTTTCAATTGATTGTTAGACATTTATCTTTTTAAGTAAATTAAATCAAAGTTTAGTTTGTTTATATTTACTATTTCCATACGAAACCTCATTGCATGTTTAGAAACATTAAGTCCATGTAATGTATTAATGTATTTGACTCTTCTTATATTATTTCATTTATCTCTGACATCTGTACAGGCTTAATTTTTCTTTCTTGCATTCAGAAGTGCATGATTCTCTGAACTGATAACCTGAATCCAATAGCATACAATGTAAATTGAAAAACCTGTGAAACTTTTCCATTTTGTTGACTTTGCTTATATCAGCCTCTTGAACTCTAATCAAACCTGTCTTATTGTCTTGAATTGCACTCAGTCTTCTTGGCTGCCGCCTCATAATCTGCACACTTGAGTGGCAGCTGAATGCAAACATTTGCCAGCACTATTAATAGTGCCAATGATGAGCCATGCTTATGATTGTCATCGAGGCACTTGTCTGGCAAATGTTTAACTGCAATTAGCTACTCGACTCCCCATCGGGCCAGTGTCTGCGCGTGAAGAAGCACTCTCAAGTTGCACTGGGCGAAAGGAGTGCACCCCAAATGACCAATTGAACATTGACATTGAGTGATGCGAGTAGTAATCATCATCTTGGGGACGTGGGAAAAGCAAATGGAATTTAATTGCCTGCATTCAATTATTGTTTAAATATTGATTACAATTCAACTGCACATAATGCAATTAGTGCAAACAAGCGACAAAGTCAAAAATACATATTGATGGCATTTTGCGATTTACGATTTCCGATTTAATTGATTATGCAAATGCCTTTAATTTCGGGGCTAAACAGCTTTGTCAATATATCAGTGGCACAGCAGGCGGGCAAAAAGTGCAATTAAATAAGGTATTTAAATGATTTTGGCATATTAATTAAGTGGGCCCAAGTAGGAATTAGTAATTAAATTGATTTTGTGTTCTTTGTTGCAGTTTAAACATAAATAAAAGAGGCTGAGAGAGATAACAGTGAGATAACAGCGGGAGAGAGAAGGCTTAACAGACTGTGAGCGCAAGCCGGTCTCAGTTAACAGCAAGAGAGCAGGAGGAGAGAGAGAGTGCGTGGGAGCAGTAAATGTTAACTCAATGTTGATTAACAGTTGCGTTGATTGCAAATTGAAATTTGTTGCAAGTTTTTGTTTTTGTTTTTGTTTGATGCCGCCTCGTAAAACGTGGAACGCGGTCACTAATTTAGAGCTAGCCCCGGCTTTTATGTCTAATTAAGCAGCGCAATGATTGCAGAAATGAGATTCGAGGCATTTGTTAATTAAAAGCAAGCAACAAATATGCCGCGCCCGAGAACACGTGCTAAACAAATACGCCAAGTTGTTAAGTTCCAGCAGACTGACTGTCTTTCAGCACCTTCCCCCTTCCCACCCACCCTGCTATATACAGCGTGATCCCTGACGCCCTTGACGAGTGCCTCGTAAATTTACAGACGCACCTCTCTGCCTGTGTGTGTGTGTGTGTGTGTGTGTGTGTGTTACTGGGCTGTCTTTACAGCTCGCATATAAAGAAATATACCGTGCGACGCCCGAAACATTTCCTTTTGTTTATTCGCTGGCAGAAAATAAACGCGTTTATTGCCGGAAGTTAAGGTCTCATAAAAATGATGTTAATTAGCTTTCTCGAGCATAAAATGCGGTTTTGTTTGCATTTTCCAATACGTTGCATTCCACAGCGGGGGTAAATTGAAATTTTGCACAATTTATAACTCATACGCCGCATGGTGCACCTGTCCGTGTGCAAGATATGCAAACTTTTTTAGGTCCCGCCACGCATAAATTGACTTTCCTGATGGCTTTCGCTCAACGCTTAAGGTGCCGGCAATAGCTCAGCTAAGCGTGTGTCTTGCGACACAAATATGCCAAGGCAGGGGGAGGGGTTGGGGAAGGGGGCGAGGTGACTGTCTGAGATGTTTGCTTAGCCGGCTATGCTCTGCCACAAAGGCAAATATTTACGACAGGCAAGCGGGTGGCCTGGGCACAGGCAGGGCAGGTGGGGCAAGCTATGGCTCGGGCGGGGGCTGAGGAGGTCTGGCGAACTGCCTGACTGTCTGCCCTGGGGGAGACAGAAGTTTGTGGCCCTCGTGTGCATAGTTTCGGGGTTTCAGGCATATGCGAAAGTTAAGATCGCAACCGGCGCCCCAGGAAACTTCATCAAAAGCGCACGCAACAACAACAATAACAACAACAAGAAAAAGGATCATAACAACAACGGACTCAAAAAATAGTTGGTCCTTTACCGCATTTATGAAATGTGCACCAACTGTTCGCATGTGTGTGTGTGTGTTGTCAACACACAATAACTTTCACTTTGGGGCCTCCCTAAACGGCTTAAAAACTTGCCCGAAAGTGTTGAGCTGGCAACGTAGGAGGCAACTTCAAACTGCCAACTGGCAACTGCCATTTTTGGCAAATATTTGCGCAGATAATGAAAGTAATACAGCCTGTGTGTGTGATGAAGATGGAGAGTGATAGAGAGAGAGAGAGAGAGAGAGAGAGAGATAGAGGGAGAGACGGACTGGCTCTGTGTGAGTGAGTGCTGCATCAACAGTTAAAACTTTGTTGGCCGCGACTCACAACTCACTTTGTCGCCCGTAATTGAGCCTAATGCCGCCTCCGTCTCGCGCCTCTTTAAATCAATACAACAAATTTTTACCAGTGAAATTCAATTTGCTAACACACACGTGCCTCACTCCTGCTACACACACACACACACACACACACACACACACAAACAAACAGTGGCAAACACACATGCCTAAATGTCAAAAAGGCACGTTTCAGTGTTTTGGGATTTTGTTTTTGCATGTCATGTGCCTCTGAACTCTCTCTCTCTCTCTCTCTCTCTCTCTTTGCCGCTCTACACTCTACACTGGCTGCTCTAGTCTCACCTCCTCACCTTTTCGTTCTCTTTCCCACTGTTTGCGTGCTGTTTTTTTTGCCTGTTTAGTAGCAACTACGTGACTATCATCAAACATTTACTTTTTGCAATAAATGTCAGTCGAGTTGGCCAAATAAAAGTAATAACCATAACAATAAAATGAAACTCGTCACAGGATTCCGCGCTAGTCTCATAAAAAAGTTATGCAATTTTTCGCATTTCTATTTAATAAGGCGTACAGTGACATCACCTGAAGAATTGCAGCCCCACTAATGGGATTAATCTTGCTCGGCTGCAGGATTAAAATAGTTGTCCAACTTGTGATAACAATTCCCAGACGAAGGTATCTTTTGTAGTTGAGTAAAGAGTGGAGGGGAAGTGCCTAACGCTCAAGTTAAAGCATGCGTGCAAGGAGCTTTCAAAGATCATAAAAGCACATAAAAGCTTCATAACTTTTTTGGTGCTCTAGTCCATTCCATCATTGGCATCATTGGGTATCTAAGATAGTTACTAAAAGAGGCTTCTGAAACTCATGGAAAGTATAAGAACAGTTTACATTCAGGACTACAACTTGTTGGTGATATTGACTGGTTGATCTAGTTGGTTAAAGGGTTTTATAGGGTATCATATTCATCGTTTTATTATGCAACAGTATTATCTGCTCTTATCTGTTAAAGTAACTTAAAGAAAAATATGTTTATGTTTTTAGAGCTGTTCTAATGAAAGAATAAGAATAGTTTTATGTTTAGGCCTACAATTTGTTGGTTATATTGACTGTTGATCTATTGTACATGCTTGAAGGTTTATAGGGTATAATATTCGACCTTATAGTTATGCCACACTCCAAAAACTTGTTGCTGCTTTCGTCTCCTATCGCATTGATATCTTAGGGTATCTTTCATTTCATTTTAATCGATTTGCCACACTCATATCTCCCTCCATCGTGTCATTAGACCATTAGCCGCTTACTGTTATCCGATTCAATTATATCAATTTGTAGTTTTACGCACGCACACAGACACACAAATACATAAACACACACACACACAGAGAGGCATAGAGGCATAGAGATACCCCAGAGTTGCGCAGTCACCACAAATCGATTTGAATACGAGCAGCCTCAATGCCTCAATGCCTCAATGCGTGGCATGCATAACACGGCCGCAGAGCTTCAAAAATTTCACATATCTCTCTGTACAGACCAACACCTCCCTCCCCCTGCAGTTCACCCTCTGCCCGCTGCATGCTGCATTGTTTCAGTGCAATCGTCTGTGGCTAATCTGCTGCTATTTGCTCAGCTCCTGAGAGACAGTGGTGTGTGGGGGGGGGGGTAGCAGGCAGGAGGGGCAGGCAGGAGGAGCAGGCAGTCAGCAATAGAGAAAGCGAGGTGAGTGCCGAGTGGGGATTTGTCTGGACCAGTGCTTTCAGACAGGCCCATAAATTAGGCAGCTTCGCAGCCATGGCTAAGTGCTTTGGCAAAGAGGTACCCCCTCCCCCTCCGCCCTTCTGCTTCTTTAGCTGCTGCAGCTGCTGCTGCTGGTTGCTTTGTCTCCAACTCCATTGCGAGGCTGCGTCGCCGTGCGGCCATTGTGTTTGGCAAGATTTATACATTGCCTCGCACTTTCACATGGCTCCGTTTTAAAACGCCGCCCCACATCTCATTCGTGTGCAGTTTCCCCCCTTCCCACTCCCCTAATTTCTATTTTGCATTTCTATTTTGTTCTATTTCATTCAAGCTTTGAATTCATTTATTGAAATTAAAGTTCGCCCCATAAATTCCCTCGCATCGCATTGCATATTCCGAATGCTAATCGTAGTAAAGAGGAATATATTCGAGAGGCCTAAACTGATTTGTTGGCATCAAATTCATTTCTTTTGTGCAAATATTTGCACAAGCAATTTGCGAACAAAACTTATTTCAATTTGATGCATTTTAATGCCCCGTTCGACTCACTCAAGTCGCTCAGTGAATGCAGTGCAATTAGTCCTTCGAGTCCTTGTTGAGTTTATTGAATAGCCCAAAACTCAATTATCACATATTCAGGGCAAGTGCTCTGCACCTGCTGAAACTAATTTACATCGACGAGACGAGCCAAGGTGAGACCAGGTGAGCTGAGGTGAGGTGAGGTTGCGAAGGGGCCAGTTGACTCCTGCTGCCTGCCTGTTTCGGTTTATGTTGGCCAAATGTTAATTAAAAAGGCCAGCAATGTGCCAGCTTCTCAGCTGCCAGACTGCTCTGTCCCTCTGTCTCTCACCGAAGACTGAGTACTGGACAATAGGGGTCATTCTATTATTTTACCTGTACCTGCCTGACCGTCCGTTTCCCGCTTTCAGATAACCGAGTTGAAAGCAAAGCTGACCCCTCGTCGGGCTTATGCCGCCTGGCGCCTAAATAGGCCGCATATACTGCAAGCTGCCAGCAATCAGAAAGCCAGCGAAGAGTTTATATTTCTGCAAATTACCCAAATGCCACACGCCACATGCCACACAGCCGGCCAACTCCTCATCCTCGTCGTCGTCGTTGACGTTTCCGTGTAGGAAAAATAAGCTAAAAAATGGGCTGAAAAAAATATAACTAGCAAAAAACTGCTAAAGCCACAGAATATCCTGTAACATACCTTTAAATATTTTAGAAATAAATAAATTATGTCATGTCATGAACAAAATAATTTAATAAATAATGCTTAAAGTGTTTCCCATTTTTTAAAAATTTTACAAAGAGAATTTTAGGCAATTTCATCGTTAAAATATCCAAAGACTCGTTTAGCTCACTCTAAAATGACAAGGACGTCATTTTACACTCATACACAAACACAGAGAGGGAAAGGGCGAGAGAGAGGGAGAGAGACTTGCATAGGATATGTGAAGAGCCCACAGTTTTCTGTAGTTTTTCTTTTACCCATTTTGCTCTTTGCTTTTTGTTGTTTTTTGTCATTTGTGCTTTCAATTGCTGTGCTGCCTGCACACCTGCACACACACACACTTTTAATTACACTGCACATTTGCACTTCAACTGCAGGCCAACCAGCTTGACAACACCAGCTGATGGGCTAGATGGGTGCATGTGTAGGCGTGGCAGGCTAACATTCATGCCACGTTGCACAAATACAAAAAACCGCCTGCAAGGCAAAGAGTGCACAACATGCCGCGCACATCCTCATCCTCCTCATCTCTGTCCACATTCGCATCCTTGCACCACAACCTTGGTTTGTATTTTGAGAAATTGTTCAACATTTTTGATTTTCATAGTGAAAAGGTTTCAGTTTTGAATCGGACTTAAAGCTGTCGAAACTGTTGCCGCAAATATTTAAATGCAAAAACCAATTTGTTTGACTGAGCGACTTAATGCCCGCACCTGCGACTCGCTTTAAATTCATTTCTTTTTCGCATACCCTGTAGAAAGGCAGTCAGTGCACTGGGGAGGCTCTGCTGCAGAGTCTGAATAAGTAGAATATTATTTAAAATTCAAATTATATACCCCACTGCTATATAAATTATGGCAATCAAAGTGAGAATATAAAACAGCAAGGACAATTTATTTCATTCTTAAGAAGTTCTTCTGTCGTGGGTATTGGCTGGTCAACGACTCTCTCTTGCTCTCTCTCTCTCTCTCTCTCCTTCTCCTACTCCTCTCTTGTGCATTCTTGTTGGTTTTGTTATCTTACTTATATTTTATTTTCCTTTTTTCTGCTGTCCGGCTGTCCTCATGTCCGGCTCATGTTGGCTCCGTTTCGCTGTGCGCATTTTTCTTAATTTTCAGCGTTTTATTTTGATGAGATCTCATTTATTTTCATTGCCCTCTCTCCCATTCCCTCTCTCTTTTTCCTTTTGTCTCTCTCTCTGTTGCTGTCCCGCTGTTGCTGTGTTTTATTCAAATGAATTGAACGAACAAATTTCAAATGCAACATTTCGCTTTGGCCTCAGCAGCTGCTAAAGCTAACTCGATTTAATCAAATTTGCTTTGCACTAATTAATTGCTCGAGCTCAGCTGGCGAAAAGGTCTACGCGGGACGCAGCTAACCGAGCAATGCCAACAAGAACAACAAGCTCTGCTTGATGGCTTAACCAACACTTGACAGTCAGGTGCAAGTTTCAACTCGCGCACGCACACACATGCTTTGGTAAGCTCCTGCCTTATTAAGTCGCCTGTTTGCCAGATAAATAAAGAGATCATTAAATCAAATATTGCGCATACGCCGCATAAGCCAATCAATTGCAACGAATCAACCAATTGGCGAGCATTTTCATTTTGTGGCCAAAAACACACGAATTAATTATGATCGATGCCGCACAGAAGCGTGTGCAGTGTGTGGAATAACCGCAAATGTTTGCGTGTGCTGTGTGTGATTCTTTTAAAAAAACAACAAAGAAAATATGAGAAAAAATTCGCAACTTTGTTGATTATATTTGATTATGTGGCAGGTTGTTGATTTTTCATTTATGCAACGCAAATTTGCAATTATTTTGCCATTGAACGAGCAGCTTAACCTTGGCTGCCTTAGCGGGCACCTGCGAGTGCCGACCTATATGTGTGTGTGTAAGTGTGTGTGAGTGTGTGTGTTTGAAGGCATGTTACAGTTGCAGATTGTAAAGCACACATAGTTCTGATTACAATGCTGCAGCGATATCCGTGCTCAACTGCGGTACGCTCGATATGCGTTCTAACAATAACTTTGTGCAGCAAGCACAACAACAGGGCAGGTTGCAAAGTTTTTAAAGTGGCGACTTTCAGAATATCCTGTATGTGGCAAGAGGTAATTGTTAAATAACTGCAAGAACTTGTTTACTTTGACTCAGTTTTATAAGTATAATGTAATTAATAATTATAAAAAAATATAAATAATATAAATTAATGTAAACGACTGATTACATTTGTTTACTGATTTATTTATTTTTTAAGTCATTAATCGTAACTGATTTGTTTAATTTTTAAATTAGCCCCTCACTCTGTTATATTCGATATTTGGAACTTACTCAACACTAACTTTTAAATTAAATGAATAACTTATCGAAAGTGTGGTGGCAAGCCGATAGATAAGATCGACCTAATCGAAACCAAGACGAAATCATATGTTATTGGCAATGGAACTTGAAAACATAAAAGAAACCGCTTCATTAAAATATTATAAATAAAAGCCTAACATAATAAAATATAATATCCCAATAGAATTATATAACTGTTTTCAATTGTACATTAAATGTATGTTTATATTCTACCTGCGTTTAACTTGTTCTTTACATTGTTTAAGTCCAATATTCATACATACATTTATCGACAGGGTATTTTAAAAGGGCTGTTTGGGAGGGACCGGGGTGTGACGGCTTGAAAAACATCTTCATCTCTGAGCGAGCACTGGCAGCTAGTCAACCTTTGACTTTTGGCTTGCCTGGTGCCTGGTGCCTGGTGCATTAGTAAATTGAAAGCAAAGTACGCTGCCATTATGTAGACGACTACAACAACAAATTGTATGCGTATAGTCAAGACACTAACATAAATACCACACACATACCCACCCAATCACATGCGCACAACACACACACACACCACCACACACCAACATAGAACGAACTGAAGCTAGACATCAATTTGAGTAAACGAGTTGCAGAAGCTTTGCAGCTCTCTCACTCGCCATTCAATCAAATCAAGCACGAGACTTGAATGAACCACTTGAACTTTGCCATCTATAGTATCTGAGAAAATCACCTGCTCTTAATGATGTGCTCATTGACCGCATTTGCTCGGCTTGTAACTAGACTGTACAATTGGAGTTACCATGCTGCAGATGCATTGATTCATATCTCCATGGGAACTTTGACATATGCTTGCCCCTCCCTCCATTGATGCTGAAACTTTCAACTGAATTAATTACCAATCGCTTGTCGGTCTCGTCGACACGTCGAGTGCCAGAGAATTTAGAAATTTTTGGAAAGTTGCGCCTGTTTGCACTTTTCGACAAGTTTCGGGCCATATTTAATCAAGTGTGCATAATGTGCTTTTGGCCAGCAAGTGTAGCCCAACTGTCAAACTTAACACTTTGCTATTAAAAATGAATGCTAATAAAATAAAAGAAAATAAAAAAATGAAAAGTAACAAGTAGAAAATGAAATAAGAAAACGCAAAGTGGAATAGAAGAAAAAGGCGGCTCGCTGCGGAAATTAATCAAGCGTGAAAAAGCGTTTGCTAAGAATTTTGCACCGTCATTTGTTTCTCTCTCTCCCTCTCTATCTTTCTCTGTCTGACAGTGCCTGTTGCTACGTCTGTCCTCCCGCCTGTCTGTCTGTCTGTCTGTCTGTCTGTCTGTGTGCCGAGAGTAGAGCATTTCCAGTCTCATTTCCATTTTCATTGCCATTTGCAGTGCTGAAAATTGTTTGCTTGTTACTGACAATTAGGCGCACGAGTCAGCAGAAAAGCGTGTGGAGAGCGAAAGCGAAAAAGTGGAAACTAAATGGACGCGCAGAGCAGAGCATAAAGAAAATTGAAAATTTACAAGACATACAAATGTACAGGGCGGGGGGTTACTTTAATGGATATTGTTCCATGCACTTAGCGGGACTTCGATGAAGCCAAAATGTGAAATGCGAAAGGATTCTAATGCGCATTACGCCACTTTCCCCTCCTCCCTCCCTCACACACACACGCACACACACACACACATCAAAAAGTGTCCAAGCCTGGCAACAACTTGTAGGCCGATGTTCAATTACTGGCCGAAACTGTTCAATTTCAGGCAATTTTGTAGTTAGGAAATGAAATTGTCAAGCATAAAATCGGACTGAAAGTAAGACAAAAGGGTCACAGCGCCCCTGACAGGCAGGCAGCCCAACGGGCTGGCAGAGCAGGGCAGGCCGAGCCTGTCGACCAACTATTTCAGTTATTTGGCAGCTTAACAACAAACAGTAAACAGTAAACCGAACTTATGGCCCACTGACAGCTGACATTCGCTTCATACGCACAGCCCACCGGCATCTGGTTAGACGAGCCCATTCATAAGCTGTCACATGGCCAACAGCGAGCACAGTAAACTGTAAACCTGCAAGCAGTAAAGGGTGTAGAACCAATGACACTTGCTGAAAGTTATTGATGCGATTGCATTTATCAGCCAGTTAAAAGGCAATTGATGAATCCCATTCAATACGAGTTTAATTATAGTTATTTTATACAACCAGTTAATGCTAAGGTAACCCAACATATTTAACCTATCAAAGCTGTAGAATAACGAAAGTCAATTAAAGCTTTCCGATTAATACCTTTTACTATGAGCTTTATTAATAGAAACTTATTAAATTACGAAAAGTAAATAAAAGATTAAATGCATTTTCTCTTTGAGTTTTATAATCACAAAAAAGCACATACTTCACTTGGTATTCATTTCGACTTCTCGCCCTTCGCAGTATAAGGTTAATCGACTTCTGTCATTGAGTTGTCTCTATCATTCAAAAGCATTCACATGATCAACAGTGAGATTAGTAAATTGCCAACTGCAAGCTGTTAAGCTAGTTAAAAGTTGTTGAACTGATTTAGTTTGTCTGTCATTTAATCAGTTGAAACTTTCAGATTAATCCCTTTCCATAGAAGCTTTATTATGAGTAACTTTTAAAATCAAAAAAACCCAATGTCAGCTTGCAGTTTTAACCACAAAAATCACCTGGAAGTTTCCTGTTTAATTTGATATTAATTTTGCTCTAATCACTTCTACTTCTTCGAGCCATAATAAGCCCAATCGACTGCTGTCATTGGGTTCTCGCTGTAGACTGGGGTATTTAAAAGGATAAGGACGAGGCGTGGGGTAAATATCAGTAAACGCTTTCAATTTTGCAGGCAATCAACTTGGCAATGAAGTGCTTTAAATTTAACATAATTTGCAATGTGATTTGGCAGCAATTTGCGCTGATGCCTGATGGCTGATGATGCTGGCAAAGCTAACGCCGCATGACCACAAAACTTGCAACAACGACGACGGCGACGAGCAAACTAATAATAAAAATGATAAAATAAATCTTTTTGGCTTTGCTGCCTGTGTTATGCTTGCTCTCTCTCGCTTTCTCACTCTCTGCCTGCCTTCAGCTTGTGCTGAAGTGAAGTTTCAATTTCTTGCCCTTGCATGCCCTTTATCCCACACATACTCACTGTGTCTCCTTCCATCTCGCTCTCTGCCTGTCACGGCGTCCCTCACTCTCCGTCTGTGGGTTATAAAGCAGCTCAGATTTATGCTTTGGCAGTGTGCATCAGGCGCTGTTTCTATTGTGTCTTGGATATGAACAACCCTCTTATATTTTATGCGCATAATGGCCAACTACAACAAGAACAAGAACAACAACAACTAGAACAGAGAGGGATAGAACTACAGTAGCACACTCGTAAAAAGGCAAAGCAAAATGTTAGTCGTGAGTGGTTTTTGGGGGGCAGTCTCTTGGCTTTGCCACCCAACTGACGTCTGTGTTGTTGCGCTGCCCTGTCCTGTTCTGTCCTGCCCGAGGTTGTTTTTCTTATTTTCATGTTATTTACACAAAATTGCGCTGGGGGTCATTCTGCGTAGCTGTCGTTGAAGGTGTTAAAGTTCAAATTGTGACGTTTTATGACTGCGTTCTTGTACTTCCCTGCCCCTCTACTCTACTCTCCCCTCTCTCTCTCTCTCTCTCTCTCTCTCTCGCTCATCACACCTCTCTTTCTTCTCTGCAGTCTCATGATTACTAAGCACAGCGAGGACTTTTACTTTTTAGTCTATGCAAATAGTTTTCCATGTGAAAAATGCATATGCAGCTGACAGCGAGTTACAAGCTTCAAGTTACACACAGAACACCTAAACACACACACACGCACAGAGAACCGCATGCATCATGCATGGCAACGACTTGGGATTACGTATGCTGTATGTGTATGTTATTAAACTGGTCGCTTTTATGGCAAAAACCTCAAATCAATGTTGCCATCGATTTCAGAAACCATTGCACAAAATCCACAAAAAGTCGCCCAGCAGCTGCTCGACAAACACACGGTGAGCTGCACACACACACACACACGTGCATTAGAGTTGCGGTTCTTGGATTTATCGAATGCTACAAATCCAGCAAATGCGGCAAATGCAACAAATTTCACATTTTTGAGCTGACAAAAACAGGTTTCTCTCTCTTTTAATACCATCTAACCATCAAGTTGTTGCATTGAGTTTGATCAACTTTCTCCCTATCCAAATTGGCTTGGCAAGATATGCTATAAAAGAGTAAATATGTTTATAAATAAATAAATTAATATATTTTAATGTTGATTATCATTAGATCTCAGCAAGGGATATCCTGCAGTCAAGAACGCTCTAATGCCGTAGTCCCGCTCGTTATCTTTGGTCAACTTGTAAGCTGAAAAAGTGCTGCCAGGTAAAGAGTACATACCTTGGTCTGCTCTCCATATATGCATATATTCATAACTTATAACGTTACATGGAGTTCAGTTAAATTCCAGATCGTGTATTAAAGGCCAATTAACGTGTCCGGTCATGAAGCTAATTGAATTTATGCACATGAACGCACCCCGACTTGCCCATGCATATTCATATTTAATATTTATTTAAATACATTTTCAAACGGCGCCAACAGACAGACGGCGGGGTGAGGGGAAGGAGGGAAAGGCACTTGGCAACGTTGAATAAAAAGCGCGAAATTTCAACATGATATTCAATTATACATTTTATTGTTAAACAGTTTCTTTCGCCGTGCACTTTTTGCGCTGATTTAATCAATGCTTGACGTGTCCAACAAGTGAATCTCCCCTCGCAATGTGAACTTCTCGTTTCGCCATGCGCACGCAAAGTTTGGCAAGTTGGAAGGGAACAGCAAGTAGTGCCAAAGGGGAAGGTGGCAAAAGGAATCTGGCGTCGAAATTTGCCAGTCAGACATGGGAAGACTCTTAGCAGGTTGTAACAGCCCCAGCCCAAAGCAGTGTGGGGGCAATAGAGATGGTGCCAGAGAGGGGAAAAGCCTTACTAGTTGCGAGCTTATAGTATCGGCAGATACACATGTTTTGATGCTGATTACTCCACAAAATGGCTAAGCGGTATTCATGTTAGGCCTGTAAATATATATTTTCTGCTAGTCATCTTCATGAAGTATTAAAGCAGTTTGTCCTTTCATTTGTGTGGGTACATGTTTACAGGGTATTTTGCAGTCAGCTCTTAACACGGAAACACTGTTTCTTGTTTAGCCTATCAATATGTATTTACTTTCAATTTTGGACTAAAAAATCATTTATTACAACCCAAAGCAAAGACCAAAAAGATACCCCTCAAACACACGCACACACACACGCACACATATCAGAGAGCGAGGCAAACACACGACACCCACGCAGACATTTGCCGCTTATCACTTAGGCAGCATTCGTGTACAATTTTCATTTGCAAAGCAGCTGCCAGAGAGAAAGGGAGAGAGAGAAGAGCAAGTGAGAGAGAGGGAGGCAAACAAGAACTGGAGCTGGAGCTGGAACAGCGACTAAGACTGAGACTGAGACTGAGAGATACCCAATAACGTGTAGACAACAAACGAAACAACACACAAACAATGTAAACAATTGTCGGGGGGGCGCAAAAAACGAGCGACTGCAAACAGGGCCAAGAAGACGCAGAAAACGCAAAGAAATTTTCTTGTTAACAAATTGCAAAACATTTGCTTTTGAAGACAAATTACTTGGCGGTGAAACAAATTGCTTTGCAGCTGGCTCGGCTTCTGTGTTTGTCGCTGTCGCCGTTGCTGTTGCTGCTGCCGCTGCCGTTGCTGTTACTGTCGAGAGCCGCAGTAGCTTTCTATTTGCTTTCTTTGTTGCTTTTAGCCAACTGGCCGCATTTAAATTTAGGCTATATTGAGAGACACAATTGATGAACTTGAACCTCAAATGCCATCGACGCTTCCGGCAAATTTAATATTACATATTTAATTCACGCAGCAATGCGCCAGGCAGACAGAAGACGAGTCGAGGATGCGAGCTTAGGCGCACATTAAGCGTGCTTAAAGTGCTTAATTAGTTGACCGGTAAAACGCAGGAAACGGAACTGGAGACAGCGGCTAATTAAGTCGATTAAATGCGCTTACAAAATATATAAAATGCTGCTTAAACTTCGCTCTTAAGTCGCTTCTAATGAGATTGCAATCAAGAAGGAGCTGCCTTAATGGCATTGCGGACGTTCATTGTGCATGTCTACTGCATGTCCCTCCCAGCTATCTCTCCCTCTCTCTCTCTCTCTCTCTCTCTCTCTCTCTCTCTCTCTAAGCCTTCCCCTTTTGTTGACCATTAGCAAACGAATTAGTTGTTCCTTTTTATTTTTACTTTTCTGTGCATATGTCTATGCAAATTTGTGGTGCATGCGGTGCGAGTACAGTTGACTAATTGAAGTGTGAATGTGTTGGTCAACTAGACGTATGAGTAATGCCAGCTTGACGCAACGACGTATGCGAATTGTGACCAATTTATTTGTTAATTTCCACCAAGCTCTTTCAAAATTGAGTAATTATTTTTGCACTCGGTCATCCACAATACATTCCCCTTTTCATTCCCCTTCCCCGCCTTAGCAAACGGCAAACCACATCGACTGCAATCGGAGGTAGCTAACTAAGCGTTGCCCGGACGACAGTCGTGGTCCAGAGTTTTGCCTCGCTAAGTGGTTATGGTTATGCACTGTTGCACCACTGCGAACTGCCAACTGTCAACTGACTGGCTGCAAATAGCAAATGGCAACTGGCAACTGGCAAATGGCAACTGGCAACGGGCAAATTGCAAATGGCAATAAAGCACAAATATATTGAGTTTTTGAGTTGTATTTAAAGCGAAAACTGTGCAAATTGCCAGCATGACTGAGAGTGCTGGCTTTGAATTTAGAATGCAGCGATGTTATCAAATGGAAATTAACTTTTATGGGTTCATTAAATGTCTTTATGAGCAGAGAGGGGAAAATGCGAAAGAGAAGTAGCTGGAAAATGAACACATCATTGAAAGTGTTTAAACTTTCTTAGAAATATTCTCAGCTTCACTAACAACAACATTCACTAAGTGATAACGAGTATTCATTGGTTTCCCGCACTCTTTCTCTCTCTCTCTCTTTCTGTAGTCTGCCCGACTACTTCATGGCTCATTCAGGTTAATAGAACTGTTCATTTGCTTTGCCCCAAATATGCGGCACAGGTGTGACTATCCCCAGTCACGCAAGACATGCCGAACTATCAGCTAGCATCATCTTTCGCATGCCTGAGCCCCAACAAGCACATAAATTTACCAGCCAGGTGATCTATGGTGTGTGTGTGCGTTTAGAAGGTGTCTGTGCACAGCCGTGTGTGTGTGTCATCATTAGACGTGCTAGAGCGCAGCCCAAGCAAACAGAGAGAACATCCATTTAACCAGCCGAACAGCCAACAGATTTGCTGTTTACAATGGGCGCCAAGTTATGCCGGACTTTAAAGAGGTTCGACGGCCGCCGAACGGAAACAGCTGCCGCATTTTACACAGCACCTCCTACACTCCTACAGCTCCTCACACGGGAAAGAGTTAAACCTTTGATATACAAGGCATTAATAAGTCAAACCATGGTTGACTGCCAGACTGATTGACTGACTGCCTGACTTACAGACTGATTGACTGACTGACTGACTGGCTGAGCTGTTGGCGAGTGCACACAGAGAAAAATTACATGGCTGAACGCATATCTTGGCCGCTGGCTGTGTGTGCCCTGCATAATAAAGTGAACTGCGAGTGGAGGGAACAGGAAACTGGGAACTGGGGAACTGCTGACTGTGGTCTACTATCCAGAAAATACTTGTAACTGGTAACCCCAATCCGGGCCTCAATATGGGCCACAAACTGTGGTAAACAATGCGGCCGCAATATGCAAATTAGAATATTGGTGAAACGAGCCTCGGAATTTGCATAATTTTACGTGTTGCCAAAGTGTTTCTCTCACAGAAGAAAGAGAGAGAGAGAGAAAGGGTGAAGACAAACCCGAACTGGTGCACGCACGGGGTATATATTTGATTATCAGGCTAGTTAGTTGATTTGCCAGCGAATACATAGATTCGCATTAACACCGTGTACACACACGCACACACACCCGCAGACTTTGCTTGCAGAATTTAAATTCCATTCGCAGTGTGCATACATAAATATAATTCCTTTCCAGTGCCAGCTCCATCGATTTATGCCGAGCACGTGCTCCGTTGCGGGCTTCCTTCTTTGCATCGAGTGCTGCAGCAAGAGAAGCAGCAGCAGCAGCCAAGGAAGCTCTGCATCGAGTCACGATCCGTCCGCTTATTGGCATTTGTTGCACTTTATAAAATCCGCTTAACGCTTTTTACAGCCCCTGGTCGAAACTATAAACGCAATCAAAGTAGGAATACATACATCAACATTAAACGTAAGCCAGGCGGACTCTTCTTGCATTGTCGTGGCAAACAGCTGAAAGGACTCGCTTCCGCCAGGACATAAGGAGCCTTCGATAGCCTCCGACAACCCGACAACTCTGTAGGGCCATTGAAATATCAATTATTGCGAGCACATGCAACATGGCGAGTTGTGTCGAGTTGCACAAAAACCAGTCGAGCGTTTAAATGCTGCTTAATTGTGTTGCGTGTTCGAGTGAGATATGAACACGAGCACACACATACACACGCACACGCAACACACACAGATAGCACATACATATATGGCATTATATATCCTGGCATAATGCATGTATGTTCTGCCAGGCAAATGTAACGTCAAATATAATGCTACAACAAAATTGATGTCAGCGCAATTGTGGCTTGAGTCAGCCCGTTATGCGCTCTGCCCCTGCTCGTTCGGCAACAAATTATAGCATACTTTTTGGGGCATTCATTTAATTACTGCATTAAGGGCACATGATCGAGTACAGTTATGAATTTCATATTAATAACTTATGGGCTGCCGCCCTGTCGACCTGTCGTTCTGTTGATATTGTGTTTAAATTTCAACGAGCTTGCTACCACCCTCCCCCACCCAATAATAATCAGAACTGTGGCTTCATTTTCATTAGCTGTGCATGCTTAGCAAAGCCATGGCTTTATAATATTGTTATGATAAGGAATTGGACAGAGCTGAGGGTCTCTCTCTCTCTCTCTCTGTCTCTCTAATCTAAGTCAAAATCTGATTGAAGTTCTGCAGAAAGTTCAGCTGAGAATCAAGTTAAAGATAAATCAAAATACACGAGAATATATTATCCTTCTCAGAGTGTGATTAAAAGTCTGTCACTTTTAGCGGCAGCTTTGTGATATTTGAAT
Organism: Zaprionus lachaisei; assembly: GCA_018901815.1. NCBI lineage: Eukaryota > Metazoa > Arthropoda > Insecta > Diptera > Drosophilidae > Zaprionus > Zaprionus lachaisei. Next base: position 452,934 of record JAEIFI010000054.1, read on the forward strand.
TAGCAATCCATGAAATCAATTTGTCATAATTATGATGCTGATTTGTTGGGACAAGGGCGGGAGAGGAATTCATAAATATTCTATATACACTTTAGACCTTTGACTTTATACTTTGCACTTAATCAGCACATTTAATAACTGCCACGCGCAGAGTCGAGTCAAGGCAAGGCAAGGCAAAGCATGAATTCAATATAAAACCGTCGTATCGTCAATCACAGCCAGTCAGCCAGGGGCAGGATGTGGCCAAATGTGTCCTGGTGTGTGGCAGCAGAGGCGGAGGCGCATCGAAGCCAGACAAAATAAAGGCCCAACAATGCCGTCGCCACTTGACGGGCATTATTCAAATATGCAAGCCGAGTTGACTTCGGTAGAAAAGGAGGAAAACGATGAACAGGAAAAATGGTAAGAGATGAGGCAGGGGGAGTGGGGCACACAGAGGGGTCACAGGCTGTCAGAGCCGCCGAATGTCACGCGCACGCTTCAAGTGGCTGTCAACGTGCAGGTGAGAGGTTGCGGCAGGAAGGTATTGCTGAGTGGGTAGGGTCGCAGGCACCTGCACCTGCACCTTTTTGTAGCACTGTGAGGGCACTGTGTGTGCCCCCAATGCATATACACGTATTGTGCAACTCGGCAGCCCTCGAGCGTTTGCAATGTTGCAAATGCAGATTCGTCTCTAAATCACATTACTTGCACAGTCCTCGGTTTGCCTGCCCCCGTCTTCGTCTGCTTCGTCGGGATAAGCTTTGTGGAAATTATGAATACGCCCCGCCAATGGCAGTGCGAAAATGAGCAAAGCCCGCTTAGGGTTAAGCAATTTATGGCGCTTTTTAAATGCTTTATTAAAATACATAAGTTAAGCACTGAAGTGAGCATATGAAAAATGCCAGAGACAGTCAACAGGGAGTGAAAAAATGTATAAACAAGTGAACTCAACTACCAGTTTCCCTGCAAGGTAAATCAATATTTGATTTACGAAAATTAAAGCTAAGGTAATGAAATTGTAGAGTACAACTACAGGGGTCTTCGCTTTATGGAGACATGAAATAGAAGTGTGTGTTGAACAGCGAAACTAAAGCTGCAATCCATAACCAATCAGAGACTTTTTAAACTACTTATAGTTCCTTCCTTATATTGTAGTTCCTTCCATTAGTAAGCAGAGAAGTTCAGTTTATTGGGAAATGAAATCAAACAATGATTCGAGAGAGATCCTCAGATCCTCATCCTATGAAATGAAATCAAACAAAGAGTTGAATAGGGAAACTGATAAAGTTCATAGCTACAGCTGTGTAGAATCACCCTGACCCCTTGCACGCCCTTGTAGAGCACTCTCACATTGCTGGGTATAAAGTGGGTACTTATCAGACAGTTTGCACTGGGACACAACACACACACACACACACACACATAGACACACATACGCAAGGGCCATTTTAAATGAGTTTTCAGCTGACTGCTGAAATTTACAGCTGGCCAAAAACGGTTCTAAACACTTTCGGCAAGCATCGAGCGCTGAGCGCTGTAAACTTTTTTATGGCCCGTTATTTAATTTATGGTTGAGAATACATTTTAACAACAAAATGCCAAAGCGCGCACCTGTTACACGTTCGCACGGCGAAGGCTACAACAAAGCGAACTACAACAATGGCAATTAGACGCCGCACACACAGCACACTCACATACAAACCCGTCACACACACACACGTTCACACAACAATAATATATTCATGGCTTGCTGGCCCTTTTCTTGTGTGAGAGTGTGTGAGTGTGTGTGAAGGGGAAAATTGCTTTCAAGCTACTCGTTATTATCTGCTGAAATATGAGCTGCGAGTTTTTGGCAACTTTTGTGCATTTTTGTTGTTTCTGTCCATGTGTAATTAATTGTTAACAATTTTCCCTCTTTCTTGCATTCGTTTTGTTGTAATTTTCTCATCTCATTTTTGTTGCTGCTGCCTCACTCGACTCAGCGAAGTGGCATGCAATTAAACTTTTGCTCAACTGCTGCAACTGCAGCTGCATAATTGAAAAAAGGTTTAAAATTTGTGCCAAAAATTTGTAAATATGAAAGTTGGTTACAACACCCACACACACACATACTGGCACACACATGCACACAAAGACACACCCAGTGGCTGCGGAGCACAGCATCAGAGCAGACACTCTTGGCCAAGCACCACTTTGACGTTGAAAATGTCAACGAGCAAGTATAACACAGCAGCAACATAAACAACAAGTCAGCAGCCATTCAACACACACTAACACACACGCACACAAAGTAACGCACGCACACACATATAAAGATGTCAACTGCACATGCAATGTGCGAACGCAAACTTTTCTCTTGTACTGTGCACAGCAAAACGAAATTTAATAAACGCCAACGTTTTCATATTAAACCCATACGACAACAATCAGGAACAACAACAGCAGCAGCAACAACAACAAATTGACTTTGAAGCAAGAAAAAATTAATACAAAATTCAATAAAGTTTGTTCTCGGGAATTTCATATGACAGACAACGCAAAAAATGTTTAGCAATAATCCTTATAGACTGAAACGTCAAGAGTTCGCTTCAGTCAGAGCCAAAAAATAAATAAAATAACACGAAATCGAATCCGAAGGGAAGACAATAAAAACGAAAAGTCCTGAATATGTGCGGAAGCTTTAAACTTTCAATCGCGCACTCTATTTACATTGATTGCGGAGTTGTTGATGTTGTACAGATTGGTATTATTATTATTTGCATGCAAGGTGGAATTGTAGGAATAAAAATGTACTTTATAATATTAATAGAATTATTTTTATAACTTTTACTTTTATTTTAATTTATGTGTTCATTCATTCTAATGTTATTATTACAATTATTCTTATTATTATAATTTATATTGTGCGTATGTAACTGATATAACTATCATTACACTCTATAGTATTATTATAATTAATATTATTTGTATTACATTTATAGTTACTATTATGTTTATAATGATTCTTATTTTAATTATCATTTTTATTATGTTATATTATACTAGATATGGTGAACAAGAGTTTTGGTAGATGTTTTATTTAATGATACACAATGGATGGTGTTTGAAGCTTAAAATTTATCGGGGTAAAATATATATAATTTTTAAAAAGGATTTACCGATGATGAAAAGGATGATGATACTTATTATTATTATTGCTATTATAATGATTTTCATTATTATAATTGATGTTACTATTAATATTATTGCTGTCATAATTAACCACATTATTATAATAACTATTATTATTTTATATTTGTATTAATATTATTATTTGTATTGTTGTTGTTTCGCCTTATTATCCCACAAGTTCGCTTTTCAATTCCGCGAATGCATCACGAAATATCTCTTCGCTGCACCCCTTTTCCCCACACCCTCACCCGGATCCACTCAACTTACTTCCGCTTTCGTGCACTCGCATTTTCCTATTTCTGTAAACCGAAGCAGGCTGAATTCAGCGTAGAGAAAATTGTTGGAATTTCATTGTGTGCTGTACGATTTATGTTATTATTGATTTCGCATAACGCAAAATTCACAATCATTGTGTTGCATGTGTGTGTGTGTGTGGGCTGCCTCAACTCAATTGATTCAAGCAATTTAATATTCATTTGGGCGTGTAAATCAGATTTGGGCATGCAAACAGCCAGAATCGACAGCAAATAATTGATTTGTCGAGTGACGTAATCAGTGCGCAAAATAATTTTGATAATTTTTATTGAAATCGCGCGCTAAGCGCTAACAGATTTTTGCCAATGGCATAAATGGATGATTGCCTCTTCAGAGCGGGGAATAGTGGTGAGGGAGGGGTGTATGGGAAGAGGGTGTTAGCGAGCTCTATGCTGACTGCTCTGTCGAAGAAATATTCAGCTCAAGTCAAGTGTTAGGCACGTGTTGTGCTCGCATGTATGTGTGTGACTGTTTGCTTGTATGTGTGTGTGTGTGTGTACGTGTTTAACTGTATGTTGGAGCTACTCTGATGCGTATTGCCGCGTGCTGCTGCGTGTTGCGTGCTTCTGATTTATTACAGCAACCTGATTTATTAATCAATTTCATGCGCCAGCCTCAACATAATCAGAGCAGGCAACTAATTTGATTATGATTTATGGCAGGATAACCATGACATTTCGCCTGCTGACAAAACGTGTGATGCAAGGGTGGCAGGGGGGAGGGTGACAGCGACAGGTTGCACACTTAGTGTTGCTATAAATTGCAATCATCAGCTTTCTATTATGCTGCACATTTTGCATGAATGCGCGCAAAGTAGCACAGTTTGCAGCTGTTAAGCGGCTGTTAGCCACACTGTTAACTCCTCAGTTAACCCGTTGCTGTTAGCACGCACTCTCTGTGCTCTCTCTCTCTCTCTCTGTGTTTCTCTCCCTATCTCTCTCACTCGGTTGCTTGCTTAGCTCTCTCGCATCAAATATGCATCTTAATCAGCTGCTGGCAAGTTATGCATAGCAAGTTATTACGTATACGACGCGTTATCACGACCACCATGCAATGTTGCTTATTGAAAATGATGAGCTGAATGCTCATAATGCCCAACTGAGATATGGGTAAATATGACTAAATATGTATGGCTTGAGCCAGTCTCACAGCAACTCCTACTGCCATCCTGACTGCCTGCCTGCCTGCCTGTTTGTCTATCTGCCTCTCTGTCTGTCTGTCTGTCTGTCTGTCTGTCTGCTCGTTGGACAATTTATGAGCTCTGCTACAGACACTAAAACTCCACTAATTTAGCAGGCTGCCTGCACAGACCAGCCCTGCCCAGCCCAGCTCAGCCCAGCCCAGGCTAGTCTGTGCCTGCTGTAGTATTTGCTGTTGCCACTTTGTATACACAGCGTAGTCGCGTTTATTTTTGGCTTTATTTATTTGCCTGTATTAAATGTCTCTGTTCCGCCTCTGGTTCGCACTACACACCTCTCTTCGCCCTACCGCCTCTATGCCCCCGCCACACTGCTATTTCCTGCTCTATCATTTGCAGTGCGGCTGTGACAGGCAAACAAAAAGTCCATTTGAATTTCTTCTCATGTATTTGTGTGCTGATATGTGCGTGTGTGTGTGAGTGTGTGTGAGCCACAATAGAGTCCGTGTCGGGGTCGACAACTAACGGCATTAGAGCGGCTAATACCCGTGTAGGAGCAGAGCAGAGCCAGATCAGAGCCACTGAATTTGCACTCGTTTACGAGTATCTGCATTGTAGTTGCAAAGCGCGTTAAGTCACTCAACCAAATCGGCAGACAACAGCGAATGAATATAGGTAGGAGTTGCAAAAGTATCGGCAGATCGACGACATGTTACCCTGGACTAAATACAATGAAACATCATTATTATTGATAACATTTTACTGAGCTTTAATTGAGCTGACTAAGTTCGTCTTTTGCTTATACATTAACATCAAATTAATATTAGAACGATTGTAATATGTTAATATTATAATAATATTAATATTATTATTTAACATTATAATAATAATAATTAAATAGTTATATGATATATATATATATATATATATAACAATGTGTTAATGTAACTCACTGATTTGGTTTTCTCTAACCTTCTCATTCACTTTTTTACCAACTAACAAGTCGTACATGCCCGGCAACGCTGGTACTCCGCACACAGGGTACATAAATACAATATCAATTTGGCTCAGACCACACTGCAGGTCCCCACACTACTCAGACTCGGATGGGAGGTGCTGCCAACCCGCAGCTTCAAGGCCACAACCTGAGCTCTCCTGCAAACGCATATTCGACTTGAGGCGCAGATAACGATAGCGAATATCGTATGAGACCCGCATCAATATGCATTTCGAGTGTCTCAATTTCACTTGGATTGCTGTAAATCATTGCTGTTGTTGTTGTTCTTGCTGTTGTTGCGAGCCAAATGAAAAGTTTGTTCATTTGTCGTTATGACATCAGAAGGCATTATGTTTGGGCTTCTTTTGTGGCATTATCTTTTGATTACTTCATTTCCTTCACTGTGCTTAATGCCGCACACGTGTCGCAGAGCCGCAGCACCAGCAGAGGCAACAACAATCGACAGTTTTTGAAGTTGCTGCGGTTTGAAGTTTGCTGTTGTCTTGGCAAATTATGAAAAGCCTCAACTATAAGTCACATAAGACTTGGCCAAGCCAGCTAAGCGACGGACTCTCTCCTTTGGGCCAATGTCGGCCTCTTTTCGTTTAGCCGGCAATAAACTTTGGCAACTCTTTCAATTTGCTGAATGAATTTGTGTGTGTGTAGAAGTGTGTCTGTGTGTATGTGTGTATGTGTAAGGGTGTTTGGGTCGCAAAATGACTTCTTGTTTAGTTGGCAGTTTTCAGAACATATCAGCAGGCTGCTTGTGAAGCCAAAGCCGAAACCGTAGCACCTTTCACACAAATTGCTTACAAAGTGTATTTGTTGTTGTTGTTGCTGCCGCACAAAAATAAATGGCTGAGCAGTAAATCTTTGTCGGTTTAGGTTATTGAATATTTCATGCTCCAGCTGATTTATTATTTATTTCTTTTTAATGCCCTGCCGAAGGTCAAACAAAACGTTTTTCGATGAACCTGAACCCGTTTTACGGCCTCAACATCGAAGAGGCGACTGCCTACATCAGATTTACTTCATAACTGTGCTGGCTGTTGCCCCACAACAACAACAACAACAACAACAAAAGGACAAGAGAGGGACAACTTTGCCAAATCCAGTGTCCATTCAAGTTCCGTGTGCGTTGTGCCGTTTCCTGCTTGCAACGGAAATACCAGCTACGATTTCCGCTGCGCCATTGTTAATGCCCCCCCAGACAACGAAAGTCGTTGACAAGCCCTCTAACAGGCCATGCCCCGTTCCCTCTTCTCTTCCCTCTATCCGCCACTGCTTTGTCGCTTTTTTGGTAGCATAATTAGAGCGCAGCCAGCGCCAACGCATGCCTAATGAGTTCTCGGTTGGCTCGGTTTTAATGTGGCTGCATTTGATGGCCCAAAGTTCTCGCTCTACATTTGTCCTGCTGCGCCGTGGGCGTTGCTTAAAATTACAAGTCTTGTCAGCCAGGCGAACTGCCTTGCCCGCTCAGCTGCTGCTGCTCAATAATGCAAGTGTCCTTTCAGCAAGTCCCGCGCTCATTGTTTGCCCTGGTGTGGCAGGCATAAAGTGCATAAAAACGCCGATATCCGGCCAGAGGCTGGTGGCCGTCGTGGCATTTGCATGGCCGCAAAGTGCCCCACGAGCTGCTGACTGTTGACTGCCTGCCTGCCTCACTGACTGCCTGCCTTCGTTGACTTCCGTGTCCAGCGTGTTCAGTCATTGGCGCGTCCGCAGGATATTGAAGTCCTACCAGCAGCAGCAGTCTTTTTTCCAGTCGCAACTATTTGCCAGAAAACCCAACAAGAAATAAAGTCGAAACTAGTTGTGAAAGCTATAGTCGAGCGTGCTCAATAATCTTAGTCTCTCAAAGAGAACCTCAGTGCGTAGTTGGAGCAGTAGATACGCTCATAATGTAACCATTTAACTGTAAACTGGTGTTATAGTTGTCTTCACATTAAATTTAGAATATATTTCCTATACGTCCGCTATGCTGATACCTTCATCACAGATTTGGCGGCATACTTGCCAAGCTTGACCCGTTTATACAAACAGGTAAACCTAAATCGAGTTGGATATTCGGGCTACAACATCTCTTTATATAATTTTCTACCTCTTACATTAACACACAGTAAATATACCCTTTTTGAGCAATTTCATTGATAATACGGTATACAAACGCTTTCCTCGCAGGAAGTGCAAGCAGAGCAGGCGTGTCGAAGGGGGCTGAAGAGGGGACTCTGGCCATTTTAGCCTCTGGCAACAATTTTGTTTTCACATTTGCAATTATTAAGCTGAAATATTCCGACATTTTTGCCTTCAATTATTTACAAATCTTGCAGTCAAAGTTTTGCCTGCCTGCCTGAATGTTTTTATTTTAAACGCTGGCAAAAGTTTCATATCTTTTTTTTTTTGGGCTTGTGCTAAAATAGTTTGCATGTTCTGTGTATGTGTGTGTGGGGTCTTTATGTAAAACGGTCGTTGCGCTTTTCAGTTTTTACTGCCATTGCTGAATCGACACTGCCTGCAGCTCCAGCTGCACCTCCCACTCGTTCCACTGCAAAAGTGTCGAGTGTTTTGTTATTGAAACATATGAGTATTTTTTACATTTGTTTACTTTGCAGCCCTATGCACACTGCACATTGAGTTGTTGTACCCTGTAAGGGACTGGCTAAGGGGTAACTTCATTTACGCAAATTGTTAATTGTCACATAAATAGTTTGTTATCATTTATTCATTAAGTAATTCATAAATTCCCTTATTTTCTTACTTATTAACATTTTCAATGAGTATTTTTTATAGTCTGAACTGCCGGGAGACCACTTTAGATTCTCTTCTTATTCAGCTATTAAAATGTGTATGTATTTTTTACCCATTCAATATTTTCTTTTCAATTTCAATTTCTCCATTTCTCCGCATCAATTTGCATGTATGAAATTTTGTTGCATTCATTTCTTGCAATTGCAATTTATATTTTTCCACTGCTCGATCTGTTTATTTTACTCCATTTTATGAATATCATGCATATTTTGTGAAGAATGTCCCTTCTTTTCTACAGTTAGTCCTCGTTCGCTTGCAGCTGCTTATCCCTTCTACAGGCCACTGTGTAGTTCACTCTGTAATGCACATTCCAAGCTGTTCACCTCGTTGTTCAGGACGCTCTGCACGCTACTTTATCTTGGAGTGGCAAACCAACTTGAATTGTTAGTTAAACAACAAAAAAGGTAGCACAAAACAGTGCCAAGATGTCTGTACCAACTTTTGCCTGGCCCCATAACGACTCGAAAAGTGAGAATACTCTCGCACAAAAAAAAGAAACCTTTATACATAAATGGGGGCCTAATGTATGCGCTAAAAGCCCGAACAGCTGGCTGGCAGCAATTGTTAGGCACTGTATTAAAAGTTTCGAGGCGGCTTAAAGTTTTCAGCTTGCAACCGCCATCGTTTGGCAGTGGGCCCAAAAGTTTGGCGCCCATTCGGTGGCATATAAAATGTATTTACCTCTTTCGCAGCGCCTAAAAGTGTGCAGCAGATACACAAACGTAAACACGCACACACACCGCGCACATACAGGCATACACGTACAGCATTCATCCGCTAACAAAGGCAACTTAACACACAATTGCGCTTTTGCATATTTGTAAACAAAAACAGCAGCACAACAGCAATAACAACAACAAGAACAGCGAAGCCCAAAACTAAAGCCAACAAACGCAAAGCGGGGTCCCCACTAGCTGTATCCCACCCCCCCATCACCTCCTTCTAACTCCCTGCCCGACGGCAGACTTGAAAATTACACAATTTTTGCATTTTCCAATGTGTTGCGCGTTTGGTTTTAAGTTTTCCCTCGCCTGCTTTTTGGTTATGGCAAAGGGGTGTGTGGCGGGGGTAGAAGGAAAGGGTGGTGCAACCAGTCGCCTGTCTGAATCGAATATTTAAAGCCCGAACAATTGGTAACCAAAAGAATCCCCGATAAATGCAACCACAAAGCGTGCTACATGAAAGTCAACATGCAACACGCTGCAGTTGTTGCAACTGTTGTTGTTGCTGTTGTTGCTTTTGCAGTTGTTGCTGTCGTTGCTGTCAACGTTGTTGCTGCTGCTCTTGTTATTCCTTTTGTTGTTTTGATTTGGGCGCTGTATAAACAGCGATTTTGCAGTTGAACAGCTGCCACATGAATTGCACGATTAAACAAAACAAAAATGAAAACAATAACAAAACAACAGAGCAGAAGAACAGGCTGACAGCAAACACGGACACACAGACAGTGTATATTTGTTTACAGCAATTAAGCCAGCGAAAAACTTGACAAGGGTCAGAGAGGGAGGAGAATGAGAGAGAGAGAGTGCTTGACTGCGCAAATACTCAACAGAGATTAAAGTTGATGGACAACAATTAGATTTAATTATTCAACGACTTAATGAATATTGTAGTTGAAACATATGGAAAGTATCAGGGTTTTAATAGATTTAGATAATATTTTTGATGAGCTTAGATATGATCACTTCCAATCGACATAAACTTGAACAATTTCATTGTAATATTGTACTCATTATTTGGCAACTTAATTAATTTAAAAACAAAATACAAATATGCAGGAATTAGTATATTGTGTTAGCCGTTTATTTAATAATTTTCGTTTCTTTTCTAATTCTCAGTGACTTGACAATTGTCTTTTCCATCGTGTTCGCTTCGATTACAATGATCGATCTATCAGCTTACCGCCACACTTTTGATAACATTCATTAAATCTTAATATTAGTGTTGAGTAAGTGTCAAATATCGGGCTCAAACAAAGTAAACAAATCCCTTAAATAAAAGACAAAGTGGCTTACAATTAAAAACATTTATAAATATCAAATTAATTTATTGTGATATTTTAATTAACTAATATATTGAATTGAATAACTTGGTATTTAATCGTTTTAATCATAACAAAATAAATCTGCAAATTTGTGAAATATAACAAGATCTTTTAGACTTTTAGACGCCTTAGTCCAAGAGATCCAATTGTAGATATATATCATTTTTATAGTGTACATTATCACACTGCATTTAATTCAGCAATCGCCGACAATGTATATAATTGTCGCCTTGGAACTGGGATTTAATTCTGCCGTGCGGCTGCTTTTAAGTAAGTGCCTAACAAATGGCAAACTTGACTCGCGCCTAAGGCAATGTGTGCAGATGAAGATGAAGATTAATTTGTGTACTCGGGCAACTGGAGAGCAGCAGAATTCAAGGCTCATACGAGCGTCTCGCTGCGCCTGACTTAGCCCAGTCCGACTTGGCCTGAGGTAACAAAACACAGGCAGGCAGGCGGGCTGGCCAGGACGGGCAGACCAGCGAACAATGAGGCAAACAGTTGTGGATTTCTTTTTGTTTTTCTGTGTACGTGGCTGGATGCACGAGATGTTGACTCAAGAAGACGAGAAAGAGAGGGGGAGAGAGAGAGAGAGAGAATGGCAAGGGGCATGCAGCCGTTGTGGCAAATGAATGATGAATGCTTATAAATGAGCGTAAGGGCGACGTGCGACCTTTTAGTGTAGCTATTGCCACAGGCCCCCACCAGGGGGCACTGCCATATGCAACTGTGTGTGGGTGAAGATGAGTGTAGAATGTATACGTGTGTGTGTGTGCGCTTGTCAGCGTTGTGCATATTTATGACCCTTTAGACGGTCTCCAATTTGTTGCTGTTGGCATTGACAACATTTGGCTTTGAGTAGCTCAAACGGATCACTTAAATGGCTTTTATTAAAGCGCACCACTTCTCTATCTATTCACCTGCTCTTTGAGCAGCTTTGCCCGCACGCAAGCAGTTCTGACCTTTCAATGAGCTGCTACTTACCACAACAAAGCTGGCCCACGGGTCGTATGCACAATGAGGTGTTTATTAATTATAATGGAATTTAAATTGTCAAAGGTGTCTGTGCATGCGGTTAATGCAACCGGATTGTCACATAAAGGGGGAACACAAACATACCATACTATACACACCACACAAACACACACACACACACTATACACACACACGTAAACAAGCATAACATTGTCGCATATGTACGTTTGCGTTATTCTGACCCAAATTGTGGGTTGACATCTTAGCGAAATGAAACCGCGAGCCTGTGTAAATCTTCATTTGATATTCGTGAGTGCCTTGCGTGCGCTAATTAATGTCACCTGAAATCTGAAACCCAAACCACCAGCCACGCCCCAGCACACACAGCACGTTTTCAACTATTTGCAAAACTTTTCTCAAATTCCATAGTAGGCAGCAAATTTTCAATTTCAAGCTAAAAACTTGGCCGTCATTAGCCAACGCATCGGCGTCTGCTGTTGGCTGTCATTAAAAACAGTTTACAAAAAGGCAACGCAGCCTTTTTTGCGGAGGCCCTGAGACACGTGTGCGCCTAGAAAACCGAATAATGAATAGGGCAACAGCGTAGGCCGAACTTTAAGCAGTATTAAAATATTTAGCAAATAGAATGAATAACAATTTGAATAATCATTGGGACGAGAACTTTCACCATGTGCCAGTCGGCAATATGCCTTCCAGGCGCTATGAGAATCGCAATCTCAATGCAATCATCTGGCTGCGACCCTTGGAGCATCAACATCGACAGCGTCGCATTGCACTCTACAGCAGGAAGCAACTGGAAATCGACGAGATCTATGAGCAGCTCGCGGCAGTGAGGCAGCAGCAACGTAAAGGAAAGTAGATGAAGGAGAGAACTAAAAGCTGAAGATGCCAAACAAATTTATGTATCGAAATTAGACACTTGTCTGTAGTTGTATGTATGTATATATCCATATATACATATATAATTATATATATACTATGAACCTGTGTGTAGACCAGAAATTGTGTCTTTTTTGTTCAGTGACTTTTCGCTTTTTTTCTTTCAGCTTGTCCGAAAATGCACTTTTCTTTCGAGCGCAAAAGTATGCAATGGAAAAGGCAATGGCTACGGGCAATGCCATTTCCAATGTAAACAATCCGAGGGTATCTTTGTGTGTGTGCGTGGGTGTGGCTGAGTGAGTGTGCGTGTGTGGCATAACGAGGTCAGTGCTTTGGTACAAAAGTTGTCAACTTGAAAATTGCGCGTTCTGCAAATCAGTAAAAAAGCACAAGCACAAGCACACACACGCACACAACAAACACATGCTGTGTGTGTCTTTAGCTGCAGCTCAGCCAACTGTTGCCCTTTATTTGCGCTTATCAGCGTGTAAAATGCGCAATTCAAATGCAAATGCGCAGCGTAATTAAAAATGTGCAAATACCTGCATAGTTTTCCCATAGTTTTCTTCCATTGCCAGCTGACTTTCTCCTGCACTCTTCTGTTCTATTCAGCAGTTTTCCGCAGTTTTCCTTTTAGCATAATGGCAAAGCGCAGCCAATTTAAATGGTTATTTACCATGAAATATTTATTTATGTGCATTTATTTTTCACAACTGACTTATCAAGCGTGAGCTCTGAACTGTCGGATTATTGTAATTATCCGATTGGTGTATATACATATATATATTGTAATACAGTATATTTATTATCATTTACATGCATGTTCTATCATGTTTATTTTGTATTTAATACAAATTCACGCCAATTTGTTTAGTTAACTTTTTTATAGGTTTTCCCGTTATGCCTCATGTTCTCAGTCTGATAATCATATTAATCCCCGAAATCTTCCTTATAGCTAAGGCGATTTGAAATGCATTCAGCATCCATTACTGTGCATATGTTCAGTTCAAATTCGCACAAATATATCGCACGAGTACTTTATAATTATGTCTCACAGCCATCGAAAGTCCAGTAGAGAGTTCGCTGTAAAGTTCAAGTTGACGCTGATTTGATTACCGTTTGAATCATTTCCACTTCACTTGGCACACTCTTCGTGCCACATTGGAAATGTCAATTGGAGCACCAGACCAAAATGTTGGCCAAGCTGCACACGATGCGTCGACGACGCCGGGGGGCGATGGCGAGGCAGTGAGGGCCGCAAATAAAGTCGTTGATATTTTGAAATAAAGCTGCCGTTATCACAAATTGACAGCAATGTATGTGCCCGAGGGGGAAAGGGGCAGGCGAGGGACTATTTCTATGTGTGCGTGTGTTTGTGTGTGTATGTAGGGGACTGTGTGTGTTTGTGGCAATACTTTAGGGCAGCTGTGCTTGCGCTGCAGGGTTGCGCGTTTGGGCTCCGAGCTTTGGGCTTGTGTTATGGCTTCGTGCGGTCAGTCAACCAGGCAGTACATTTCACAGGCTTTGCCTCGCTTCCGTTTCCGCACCCACACAGACACACACACACATACATAGAGTACTTTTGTGCGTGTGTATGTGTTAAGTGCTTTGTGGTTGCTGGCAGCGCGTTGATTGCGCTGTGGTCAAAAAAATCTAATAACCCCTCCGCCTGCATATGAATGGGTCGCATTTTAGGCTTCTGCTTGCCACATGCCACATGCCGCATGCCGCATGTCAATATATGCATGTATGCGTTATTAAAGCATATTAACAGGCAATCGCCTAACAAGGGCAATCGGCAAACGGCAACCGGCAACAGAACGTTCATTTCCGGCATCGTTTTGCATTACTTGCCAGAACAGATCTCACACACACAGATACTTATTTTGTACACAAACAGGTTCGAACGAGTACACAAAATTTATAATACCAGAACAAATTGAAAAATTCCAAAAAATCGCAATCGAGCTGCAGTCGAACAAGCCAAATGGATGGGGGCGGTGATAATCAGCTGAGCGATCGCTACAATTACGTGCGACCGATGAATCGTAGGCTGCAGATGATACTGCGCGACTACCAGCGGTGGGAGCAGCATCCAGCACCAACGCTGGCCCATCGCAGTGCTGCTGCGGCGATGCTCCCAACGATGACACACGAGGGCGGAATCATTTACGATCGCGAGCGCATTACGCCTGCACAAAGCACCGTGCCCGAAGGCGAGGATTCCGGCTTTGAGTCGGGTAGCGAGAGCTAAGTGCTGTTGCCACAGCCACGGCCGTGCACGTGGCATGTTTGACAGTGTTGCCAGGTTATCAGTTGCCAGTGTCCAGTTGCATAACTCATAATAAATTGATTGCCAAATGTGAAACAACGAGTTGTGAATGGATGAGTGCCAGTACCAGTCGGAGTACTCGCAGTACTTACACAATATCCAATGTAATCTGCGAACGAAATTGACAACGATTCGGCCTCATTTATCATATGTTGGTTTATTCATGTCAATTTGATTTGTATCGAACACAGAATCCATTTTACACATACATGTTATACTAATGTAGAGTCTGTCTGTCTGTGTGTGTGTGTGTGTGTGTGTGTGTACTTCGGGAGTCCTGTAAATATGCATATATGTAAATAGATTAGTTAAGAGACTTGCAGTTACATTCACTTTACACATACGAGTACAATACGATACGATTCGCAAATATTTATTTTGTATACATTTTAATACGGATTAAGAGTACACAATTTCAATTTGTTTAGTTTGGTTTTTGTTGTCTGCTTTCTCTCTATTTGATGCTGTAATTCAAATATTCATGTAGTCATTGTTCACTGATACCCTTGCAGACAACGGCTATAGTCGACTATCAAGCGGAAGTACAAACTGAGTAACTCCTGTTTCCGGAACTGCGTTATTACTGCCACTATAACTACTTAGAAGTAGTAATGGAGAAGCAACTACGCGACAATATATCGATATATCAATGTATCAGTATAACTAAATATCGAGATATCGATATATCAATGCATCAATGTATGAATACATATATTAATGTATCAATATCAATATTTTAATCAACCAATATCAATATATCGATAAATCAATGCATCAAAATATCAATATCAATATATATATTAATATATCGATATGAAAATGTTTCAATATATTAATCTATCATTATATTAATTTATCAATATCAATATTTAAATATATCGATAAATCAATGCATCAATGTATCAATATCACTATATCAAATTATCGATCTATCAGTTTGTTTTAGATAAAATTGTATATCTGATCCCGAATTATTGCCACATTTTCGGTGCTCATTAAATTGTTTATTCACACAATCTGCAAGAGTATCGTATCTTCGGCCAGCCGAAAATGACTTCTATTCTTTTTCAGTACATTCATTTTATTTTTCTCATTTTTGTTCTTTATAAATATACACGTTTTGCTTTTGATTACATTTTGAGTTTTGAATTTCGATAGAAATTGAGTGGGTTTGGAATGAGTTCGACGTAGCTGGCAACCATCGCTGATGTTTTATATGTATGTATATTAAATTTGAGTTGCTCCTATTCACTTGTTATCTAATATCCATAATTGTGTCTACTACTTTTCAAGTATTCGTTTCGTTTTGCTTAATTTAATGTGAATTAATTGCTATCACGCCTAAAGTGGAGAAATAATGTAACTAAAATGAATAAATGAGTGTGAATTAATGACTAAATTGAATCTCGTTAATAATTCTCATAAAGTACATACTATAAGATATGGTGTCTTCCTTCTAAAAACGATATACGTATATATATAGTTATATCCATTTACAATCTTCGCCAATGTCTGCAATTATTTTATTAAGTATCTCGTAAATGTCTAGAAGAAGCGGCATAAACTATCAATTACAATTGAGAAACGGTTCGAGTCGAGGGTGGCCTGACTAGCAAATACCCTGCGTTACCATCTTAAACTAGTTTAGTAGTTTACCTATTCGAAAACAAGCACAAACATTCTACGGGGACAATGTTTACAGGGTATACCTAATTGGGCATACAATATATAGTTAGGCTTGCCCGAAATGAATTGAATCGAATCGAATTGATGAACTCAATGAATGTCAATTGGCTTAAAATATGTCGCAAATGATTCTACATATACATAATAGATTATTTGTCATTGTTCAGTTTTTACGTTTATGGATTTAGTTGCTTAAGATATTCCATCTCATTCCGTCTCGCTTTGTCTCATTTTCGTTTAGTAGAAGTTATGAGTTATGCTTACCTACGATTAGTATAAATATTCATAGACTGGTATAGGGTATATTTTTGTATATTTTGTTACGGTCTCTGCATATGCATGTTAGTGTGTGTGGGTGTGTTTGTATATGTAGGTATTCATTATTGTGGGTTTTAAGTACATCTATAAATTCTTTAAAATTTCTAATCGTGTATACATTCATTTCTGGTCTAGGGGAGCAGGGGAAAATAGGGATAGGGAGGGTGAGGAGAGGTAAAAGCAGAACGGTAAAAGGGGCAGCTACTTTTGTTGTTCTTTGTAAAATGCATAAACATTCAGCTTAAAAACTATAATTTGCTCTCAGCAAATTTTCTCTGCTCTACTGCACACACACACACACACACACATGCATAAGTTGTATGTGTGCGGTGTGTGTGAGTATGTATACTGTTAATAGGTTTGTGAGTTTGTTTGTTTTAGTGAGTGTGAAATGCACTCATGATATAGGGAGGGCTTTACATTGAAATCCATAAATTTGTATAGCGACAGCTGAGTTGCTTCAGAGTATGAGTTACGCTCGAGTGTGTGTTTGTGTTGTGTGTGTGTGTTAGTACGTCTGTTTAATTAGTGTTACTTGTGTGCCATTTGCTGCAGTTCAAATTTAAATCCAATTAAAATTCAATTAAGTAAGTTTTCCCATTGTGTTTTCTTTAAGTTTTTTCTGTTTTTCTCTTTTTGATTTCGCATTATTTACCGATTTCCTTTTTGCTTTTCCTTTCGCAGATTTTCTTCTTCCAATTTGTGCCCAATTTGTGGACGTGTCGGAACTTACAGCACAAACCCGTAACCTCAGTAACCAGTCGCATCGAAGAGATCCGGCAGCACCAGCGGCGGACAGTTGTGCGGGCTGCAGGTGACGCTGGGCAGCTCGTCCGGTGTGACAGCGTCCGTGCAGATGCACTGCAAACAGTTGCCGGTGTCCTGTGGCAGGATCTCACCAATTTTATACAATTTGCCTGCAAAATTCGAATGAAAGCAGACGACAAGATGTCGATTGAGTGTGTTTTGTTGTTGTTGCTGCTGTTTCTACTGTTGACTTGCAACTTACCCAACACATTGCACATACGCCCCGTCGCCAATGGCGTTGTAGTTATAATTGTTGTCAGCGTGTAGGGCGGCACGCTGTGCTGATTGCTGCCACTGATGGGCAGATTAAGCGTTTCCACACCCACAGATGCCTGCGTTGTTGTTGTTACTTCTACTGCTGCTGTAGATGTTGTTGATGTTGCTGGTGATGTCGCTGCTGGCTGCATTGTCGGTTGCCTTTCAGCAGCAACGACGTCTGACGTTCGGTTGTCATTTGCAATTAAATCCGTTTGCCCAACAGCGCCAGCAGCCGCTTTGGGCAACTGTTGTTGCTTCTGCTTCTGATGCTGCTGTTGCTGCTGCTGTTGCTGATGCTGCTGCTGATGCTGCTGCTGATGTGGGCGCTGTGGATGCACATCTACTGCAGTTAGTGTAATGTCAATATTGACAACGCTGCCATTGAATTCGCTACTGTAATCATTGTAGGAGCTACGAAAGAACACAGCATCCGCATTGTCAGCTATGTTGCTGCCGTGCCTGTTGCCATTGTCTTTCGGCTTGACAGCAATGCTATCGTTGTTGCTGCTGCTGCTGCTGCTGCTGCTGCTGCTACTGCTGTTGTTGTTAACGCCAACATCATCGATTATTGTTGATGCTGGTGTTTCCTGCGCGACAGCAACTGCTGCTGCCAAGCTATCGTCGAGCGTGTTTGTGCTGTCAACATTCAGTTCCGTCGATGTCAGCCAACGATGGAACGCATCGTCAGCGTCCTCAATTTCCAGATCCTGATGCTGCAGTTGTTGCAGCAAAGTAAATATATAGATATAAGTATATATATATATATATATATAGTATAGTTTATGTACAATATATACAAGAACGTTGTATCAGTTTCTGTTTGCCAGAAATTTTTATGCACATAAAGTATGCGTCATTTAATGGATCTGCCCCAGACATCCCACCCAGGCTAATGGATACTAAATATTCTTCATAAACTCGGCAACTTTTTGTCCGTCTCCCTCTCACTTTGCCCCTCTTTATGATAAACATTAAAATGAAATAAATAATAAAACAAGTCGAGCATGAAAAATGCAATTGCGAAGGCATCGCAGTTGAACGGACTGCAGATTGCGCAGCGTGTCCTTAAGCTGGACGATCCTTAAAACTTTGGCAGCACTTGACACCAACTGCAACCACTGAAGTTGCTGTTGCTGTGGGCTGCAACTGGGTGCTGTTTAAATACTCACATTTGTATTGGCCATGGCAACCACTGTGGCTGCGTGTTGGCTACGCGGCGTTGTCATCATTTCAATTGTTGTTGCCACAGCCATTGTTGTCGCCTTGATGCTGCTGCTGCCACTGCTGCTGCTAGCTGTCAGTGTTGCTGCTGCTTTTGTCGGTCGCTTGGTTGGTGGCTCGGGTAAAATATCGCTGTCGGTTTCCGCCTCATCAAAGTTTTTATCAATGACCAAGTCCGTACTGAGTTCAACGCCTCCGTGCGCCTTTTGCTGCTGCTGCTGCTGTTGTTGTTGTTGTTGTTGTTGTTGTTGTTGTTGCTGTTGCTGTTGCAGGCGAAGTTGCTGCTGCTGCTGTCGCTGCTTTTCATGCAGCAAATGCTGCTGATGATGCTGGTGTTGATGATGTTCGTGCTCCTCGGTCTTGTAGTCATAATAAAGCAGGGCAGGCAAGTTTTCGGGAAAATTTAAAATCTTACTCGACGAGTGCGGCTGATGGGCGTGCAAATGCTGCTGCTGCTGCTGCTGCTGTTCATGCTGTTGGTGTTGCTGTCGCTGCGGGGGTGGCGGCAATTGCTGCTGATAATGTGTTTCCTTTGCTGCCTGATTAACAGTCGTTGTTGCTGCCATATGAAGTTTCTGCTGCTCCTGCTGCTCCCCCTGTGGTTGCTGCTGCTGTTGGGCCGTTGACGTTGCCAACTTTTGCTGCTGCTCGTGTTTGTGTTGCCTGATTATATTGTAGTTGTTGCTGCCACTGCTGCTGCTGCTGTCGTCGTGACTGGCAGCATCGCCCTTTTGTTTTTGTTGCTTTATGTCTGGCTTTTTATAATCCGGCGCCTGCTTGCGGCTATGGTAAACTTCGTAGTCATTAAAATTCTTTTGATTCTTATGATGCTTGTGCCGCTTGCCAACTTTCCTCTCCGCTTTATGCAGTTTTGTTGATTTTCGCGTTGTGGTCTCAAGCCGATAGGGATCTGAATAGTCGCCGGCCGCCTCAGTTGGAGCGCTGTTTACGCTATTCGCCTTATCTGCAAAGCAAAGCAGAGCAAAACTCCCCTCTCAAGCAATCCGCGTGCATATGCATTAACTCAACTCAAAACTCAATTCAACACTAACCGCATTTCTCCCACCAGCAGAAGATTTCCCCATCCATGCACAGGCAGACCTCACAGGCATCCAAACGCGGCACCTGCCACAGAGAAGGCAGAACCAGAAAGAGAGGCAGCGACATGCGAAAAGGGAGAAACCAAACAAAACATGGGTTAACCAAATTTTCAACATGTCGCGTAGTTTTAAATATATTTTTGGAGTCCTAAAATGAATATGGCAACAGCTGTTCTAGAACATTTAGAAAAATATATCAAACTAGCACTGCTTTATAAAATTATTTAAATTGTTTAAATTAAAGTTATCTCTATCTACATGCTTAAGGTTGCCATATCAATTACATAGAATCAGCTGTTCAAATCTATGTTCTAAGCTGTTAAGTCTTATGCTAAGCAACTGTAAGATCTAATTCTAGCAGCTGTTAAGCAGCTGTTAATGTTTACCAATCTGATCGAAAGACTTCTTTAATAAATTATTATTATTATTGTTAACTATTACTAAGCAAAATACAAAACACTTTATGAAAAAGGCAAATTTGCACTCAATATTTACAAATTTGTTCTATCAGAATCTATTTGGTTTCTCTTACACTGGAGAAAGTAATGAGTTTAATCTGAAAATCTTGACTCTTTCACTTGAATTGTTGTTTGCTTTGAGCAAACTGCATAAATCATTCGGTATAACTATCACTCTGGCCTGGGGTTGCCATAAACTACTTCAGCTATAAATATAACGGCAAAAGCAAAGCCTGACTAAGTCATTTAAAGCCGCAAGTCTCAGTTGATAACTAAACCACAACCGCATATGAAAGTGGATGAGTGCGAGTGTGAGTGCGCGTATGAGTGCGAGAACATTCGCCTAGGTTACACACAGGTGTGGGAAATGCGCATAGCCCACAAACGCACACCCACACACACACTGATACGCTTACCTTCTGTCCGTGTGTGTACTTGTGGCCATTCGTGAAGCATGCCGCAGCCCGACTATGCGGCTCCAAGTCGTCCTCTGCCGCAGATGAGCCAACGGCACCAGCTGCCGCTTGCGCTCCATTGTTCGAGTTGGAATTCGGGTTGGAGCCGGTGCTGGAAGTGGAACTGTAGCCGGCTTCAATGTCTGCCCTATGCTGAAGCTCAGCGTCGCTCAGCATTTGCTCGGACAGCAGACGTGCATCGTATTTGGCCTGCGATTGCGCCTCGTCCAGGTCGTAGTTGAACTCGTCCTCATGGTCCTCCAAGTACTCAAAAGGCAGCGCTAAAAAGGGCACAAGGAAGGGTAACAGGGGAGGGAGACGGAAGCATAAAGAAGCAAAAAGGCGAAATAAGCCGCTGTTGAGTTGGCTTTTGGCATTTTTGGCATTAAGCATTCAAGTCGAGTTCGAGTTGTTGTTTTAAAGGTTTGCTAACTGGTCTAAGAGCATTTTGTGGCGCATTACTGGGGCTAAGCTGCAATCAACCGGCTGTTGCCACCTCATGGCAATGTGCTTGTTATACGATTATATATGGCAATGTTGCCGATATGCAATCTTCTGGCCGGGAGACCATAAACAGGCCGCTGTTCAGCTCTGCTGCCGCTCGCGTGTTTGATAAATTATCATAAAAAATGAAAAGCACTTGAAAATAAATCACAAGCGCGCATAAAACACACACAAACAGCCCCGAGGAGCAGCAGCAGGAAGTGGAGACGGAGCCGTAGCCGATGAGTATTGCGTTTTATGGCGCCCCACGACGTTTGTCATTAAATCAAAAGGCTGCGCTCATTATGACATAAAATGAGGAGAGAGGCGAATCAGAAATGAGAATGGCAAATGCGAATGCGAATGTGAATGCGAATAAAAATGAAAAATATAAAACACAATTCGAGCGTGAGCCCATAAAATGTCTGCAATTTATTCTTGACACAGATTTACTATGTGCTACACATGTGCATGATGTATATTTGTGTGTGTGTCTGTGTGTGGCTTAAGGAATTCTTTGGGACTCACCTTCGGCCAGGTGCTGCTCTCGAAGTAATCCAAAGATGTTGCAGCTGAGGCAGAGCAGCAAGCACAACCACACGGAATTGATGCTTGACATGCTGAGGCCACCTCCGCTGCTAATAATCCCCCTGGAATCCTCTTTCCTCTTACGTTTTCGTTTACGTTTAGGCTGTGCTGCTTGCGTTACGTTTGCTTTGCGTTTTCCTTCGTTGTCGCTTTTATTTCTGTTCTTCGTGGATGCACTAAGTCGCACCTTCTTCGCAAAATCAACACGCAACCTTCGCACACACCCACACACACTCACAGAGATGGGTTACCGTTTTCGTTGTTGATTTTCGCTTTATGTTGTTTTGTTTTGCTTTTTAGTTTATTTTTACACAAGTGTTGCAGATGTTGTCGCTGCGTGTTTACTATAAGATTTGCGTTATTTTTATAAAACCAACACAGACACAGACGCACACACACACGCACGCACAGAAGCGAAGATTGCAGCAAAACTTATGCAGTTGCCCGCATAAGTAGGCAACACTTTTTGTAACATGAATTACCATAGCCAGCGCTTATATTCAATTCATTCGGCAAGTCGGTAATCTCGCAACTGTGATTTGCCCTCGCTACGTGCCCCAACTAACAACCGAACTTGGCCAACAAGTGTTTCCTCACTTTCATCGCTACGTGCCTTATGTAACTTGGACTCGCAATCGGAATCAGAATGCGAATCAGCACACGGGCATGGCAAGGGGCAGCAAAAGCGTGCCAGCTGCGATTGTGGCAAACAATTTGAAATGAAATAAACGCCATTAACTAATCAGAAGCAATCTGAGCTGCCTCCCCCCTACCCAACTTGGTGATCAGCATGAGGAAGCGCTGAATAAAATAAAGTGTTCTATCGCAGCGATGATAGCAAGAAATTTACGTACTGCCACTCAAGTTGTTTTAGCATTTAAATGGCAAGAATAATTTATAGATTCAACCACGCTCGTCTGCTTATCCCTTGCAACATATTTGCAATGCTCAAGGAGTAACCAAACAATCCTTGAATTACTCTCTAGAACCATTTACGAACCGTTTGGATGCCCTGAGTAGCTCAAGCAACTATTCATAATCGAGATCTCAAACAAGCATTTACGCTTTAGTGGGAGGGCAGCTGGCAACGCCATCAAAGCGGAACAGCGAATGGATTTGTGCGCTGGCGAGCGAAGCGTTAATGCAGAGCTCAAATTCGCATAAAGTGTTTATCGACAAACAATGCGAAGGTAAATGCACTGTCAGAGTGCTTAATTTATGGCATAAAAGGCAGATAAAACTAAGGAAAGCCCGAGAGAGGAGGGAGAAAGGAGCAGCAGAATGTGTCGAGGTGGCAACAGGGAGACAGGGAGACAGAGGCAAACACAAAACACTTGAACTAAACAATTCGCCAACGGCATGCGGAAGTGAAAAGCTAGAGCAAAGAGTGGCAAAAAAAAGCAGCAGCAAGAACAGCAGCAGCAGGAGTAACAACAACAACAGCAGGAGCAAAAAATAGCAAAGAGCAGGAAATCAGAACGTGAACGAAGTGAAAGCAGAAAGCATCCCGGTTGGAGGCAAACGGAAATTCATTGCCAGACGTTTGAAGTGTGAGAAATTAGCGTGATGCCCAGACACACAAGCACACAGACGAGGTGAGCACACATGCAGCGTCGGCACACACACACACACACACACACCCGCACACATACTCGCACACAGTCTGCGTCGAAACAAAGCGTGGGTTGAAAAACAACTTTGATAACTTTTAGTGTCAATGCAGATGCCGCAGGTCCGCACGGTTTAGCAGTCGGCCTCGGGGGCGTATGCGCAATATTTGATTAACATTCAATTTGTAACAATTTCCGCTTGACGTGTCCAGCCACACTAATGGAATACCGAATTCATGTCCACTCCAGGACTCACTCATTCACTCGCACACTCACACAGACTATTTGTTTGCCTCTTTAATTGAATTTTACGTTAATTACATAATTAAATTTGATATTTATCACATGCAGAAGTCGTTGCTGTTACTGCATAATTTGCAATTTTACTTTCAACACTTATGGCACAAAAAAACACACTGCGAACTGATTGCGCTCTGTCTGGCTGTCTGTGTGTCTGTCTTCCTGTTAGACTGTCAGCACAGAGTCTTACTCAGTGTTCGGCTGACTGACTAAGTCTCACACACGGCGTATGCGTAATAACTGCTCAGCCCGTCACTCAGGCTCAACGCTGCGTCGCCCACTGTTGCCGCTAGATGCTGTACACTGCGTATTTATATTATGGCCAACAGCAGGAGCAGCAACAGCATCCAACGTGGCCAACAACTCAATCTCAATCTCTCTCGCTCTCTCACTGTCTCTCTCACCGCTCTCTCGGCTGGGCTCTCGGGTGTCGTTTTTATGAATGAGTCGAGTCGAGCAGCGGCATTAACAGTGAGTTAACAGTGAGTGCGCTGCTATTGCACTGTTAACTGCGAGTGAGGCATACGCACTGGAGTGCGTGGAGTGCCTGTGTGTGTGCATGCCTCTCTCTGTGTGTGGGTGTGAGTGTGCTACATGCAAATTGCATTAAGATGATTCAGTTTTGTTCAGGCATTTCAGCGCGCTTTTGCGCTCTTTGTGCAAATTGCATTTGGGTAGCCTTTAGGCGAGTTGGCACGCATTAAACCTTAACATTGCAGCGCCAGTTAAGGAAAAACAATGAGCAGACGGTGTGTGGTAGTAAAGATGGCAGAAGGGGTGTACACTGTGTGAGGGGTAGGGGTGTAAACATTTCATACAGTTCAGCGTAAAGTGTAAATATGTAAATGTCCTCCTGGCATACATAACTTGACTGAGGCTGACTGACAGGCGATGCCAAGTCGAGGCTGGAGCTGAGGCCGACGCTGATGCTTGTTAGACATGACAATGCATGTCTGTGTCAGGATAACTGCCAACAGTTGCCTTCTTTCTTTCCCCGCTCTCCCTCCGATCTCTATACTTCTTCTTCTTGCGCTTTCTTTCACTTGCTAATTTCTTTTATAAATTTCATGTGCTGCATTTACATAAAATGCTCGTAACAATCATTCTCATATTCATCAAGTGTCTTCTCTGCCGTCACACTTGAGTCTCTGCCAAATATTACAAATATTATGCACACACACACACACAAGCAACAGTTGGCACATCTGGGCATGGTCGTCTGGCATATGATATACGTTATGCGATGCATGATATATGGCATAGATATGTCAGAAATGTAGCACCAAGGCAAATCGATTTGTCTCCGACAAAACCTTCGACCCGCTATCCCCCTATCCCTCAGTCCTTTCCCACCATCTTTGGCCAAAGCCAACCAACTAAACGGAAATCAATGTGGGTTGACATCTGAAAAATGTCAATTGCCACAGACAACAACAACAGCACGAACAGCAACAACAGCAATGAGAATGGGCAACAAATTTGCGGTATTATTCGCCATAACAGCTTGACATTTTTTGTTGTCGGCCATATTTTGTATGCCCATAATAATTTTGATATAATAAAATGTTCACGTACGATTTATCAGCATCACTTGCCCTGAAAATTGGACCAACAATTTAGATAAACTGCCGAAGGGTAAGTTAATGAATTTTGGAAGCATGTGGCTCCATTGGGAAGAGATCTTATCTGATTTATTAAACAAAAACAATAATAATAATTGCGAAATTATGACAGTGACTAGAGCCATAGAAAAAAGTTAAGACTTGTCGCGCTTGAATAATAGCAATAAAATAATAACCAATATAAAAAACAGCTAAATAAACAACCTTTACACTAGACAACGTTTTCTATATTTATTTATCTCAGTGAATCAAAGCTGTATTTGAATACTTACAGATATTTGAGAAATTATAGCAAGATTTATGCCAGCAAGTAGATTTTATCTGGGCAAGTCTTTAAGCTAATTGTTTTAAAGCCATTTCTCATCTGTAGAGCCCACCCATTGGCAATCTAATCCCTTTCTGCCCAACAGCAAATAAATAATAAATATCTAGCCATGAATTGCGCAGAGGCTGAGGCGAAATTTAATAAAACTGTCAAATGCTTTTGTTTCATTTTATTAGCCAAAATATACGTATTTATTATGAGCAGCTACGCTCAAAATCCTTTGCCGAGGCCTAAGAAAATGTCACAAAGTTATGCCATAAATATTAAAATGAAATTGTTTTAAAATTTAAACAGACCCAAAAAGTTAGATAAATTAGCTTATGCAATTATTGTTGTGTATGTGTGTGTGTGTGACCATAAAAATGATTCATATTATTGGACATGTGTTTCCTTTGTGGAGTGAAGTAGAGAGAGGGTAGGCAGGGGGATTACACTGTCCAGCAGGGGTTAAGCAGCTATCTCAAGTTTATGCAAATTAAATAACAATTAGAAATGCTGAAGGACGGCTTTGTCTCCAGGGCGAGGTCAGGCTGTGGCAAACAGAGAGCCCGAGGCCTGTAAATGCAAATGCCTTACAAGTACCCGTATATTTGACTATGCTACGCCCACTTCCCCTCCCTCATCACACACACACACACACACACACACTTGCACAGCAAATGCTTTTCATGCAAATTGGGCGGCAAACGTTGCGGCAAGCTGCCGTTGCAGACACTTCTCGATGGCATTGCCGCAGCTAATGCCAGATTTGCCAGAGTTTGCAACTGCAACTGCAACTGCACTTTAAGCCTTTTTGAGCCACTTTTTGGCCAATTTACCTATGGTCAGCTTACCGCACAAATGCTTTTAATTTAATTAACAAAAGCTTTGTCGTGTTTTCATTGCGGTCCAGACTGAACATATTTATTTAGGCAAAGCCACAAACAGATCGATGTATGCAACTGGCAATTGGTATTAGCAGCCACATTTGCCAGGCAATTAGTTTATCCTTGATTGTATTTTAATTGTTTGCAAAAATATTGTATTGCATTGTTGCAGCAAATTGACTTCTTTAGAGGAGGCCCAATGGAGCTGCGCATAAACGGAGTGTTAAAATTGGTTTAAAGTTGAGAGCGAAGAGTTGACAAACAAACTTTGGCACAAACAGGCAAGGCACACACACACACACACACACACACACACAGAATCATAGTTACATTCCCACACAGAGACAGTCACTTGCACTGGCATTTAGAGAGGTTTGAAAACTATGTTAGCTGGCATAATGGAACCCAGTTGTATCGCAAAAATGAACTCGAAAACTTTTCACTGCGCACAAAAGGCGCTTTTATCGCATACAAATTGTTGTTGTTACTATTGTTGTTGCTATTGCCATTGCCGTGTTGCTTGGAATGACCCACAATGAGGCTGATTAAAGGAGAAGCGTAAACCTGAAATCAAATCATTTGCACATTTTAATTACAAAGAAAACTATAATTGCAAAAACGGAAAGAAAGAAGGACAGCGAAAACGAATCAAGGATAACGATGGGAGAGCGAACGCGAAAAAACTTATCTAGAGTAGCCTGCAATTAAGAAGGCACGCAAAGTATGAAAGATTACTACTAAAAGCAATTTGAGAACAACGGTAACTAAAGACAAAATGCAAAAGTTCCCAGTTGCTAGTTGCCGTTGTCAGTTGCAAAATGCGCCGTTTGTTGCAAGTTGCCGTTGCCGTTGCCATGGCTATTATAAGGCAGCAAGCTGCAAAGTGGCAAACTACATAGCTGGCTGAGACATTGGCAGCGGCATCAGAATCATATCAACGATATCAGCCCGAGGCTAGCAGTGCCAAGTATCCGGTAAGAGGGTTGCTTATTAAGTACTGAGAACATGAGTGCAAATAAATATGAAAACAATTTTCAGCTACAAATCGGTAATACTCTTACAGTTAATATATTGAATGTGAAGTGATTGTTGAGCGAATTACCTGAATATATACTATAGAATGATATGTTTTCTATATATTAATTTTTATTCTTATTATAATAATTTACATTTTTGTAAATTTTTTACCATTTAAAATAAATCAAAAAAAGAGTTTAATTCAATCCATTTTTAGTAGTTCAAGTTTCTATTCGTTTTTTTATGTAATGCATTCCACATATATATTAATGCATTTTATAGCAGTAAGAGGAATAAGTTATAAACCTCATATAAGATTGTCTTTCAACTTTAGTTCAAGCTTATTCAAAAATACTCTGGGAAAGCGTATAGATTTCGATTTCACGCAGCGCTGCTCGATTGCAATAAGAGAAGCTTGAATATATTATTTTTGATTTTTAGTCGAGTGCGTGCTTGAGCATTTTCCATCAATTTTATCGACTGAAATTTCATGCTGGAATTGTGTAACTTTTCGGTGTACCCAGCAAACAGCGCACGCACAGTTTGCTTAGCTGCAGACAATGCGTTACTTTGCGTACTTGCGAGAAGTTTATTAAAGTGCACACTAAGCGCACCTGCGGCTGCTGCTGCACTGAGCGATGCGGCACGCAGCTGTGGCATCCACTACAACGCCCTGCAATGTGGAGAGCGGAAACGTAGTAGAGTGGGAGGAGCGTATATCCAATTTGGCTTAGCTGTCGTTTGAGCAAAAACTCTTAGAGGCAAGCTTATGAAATATGCAATTCGCATAATTAGAATGTCGCCAGGATAACAAAAGAACCACACACACAAACACATACATACACATATATGTATAGCAATACAGTGAGGCACATGGGTATAGAGGGTATAGTGGGTGCTTAAGTTTGGCGAAATGACCAAGGGCGAACCTTTTTACACGTGCTCCTTAATGAAGGGTCGCCATAAGCAAATAAGCAAACAGACGGCAAACAGTTCTACTGCTCGCAATTACCTTAGATAAACATTAAGCTTTAGATTTGATTCAACTCTGTTTACTTTGCATTAACGGGTTCGCATTAAAATTAACCAAATGCGCAATGCCAGAGACTCCCTTCCGTCTCCCTGTGCGCCTCTTTTCTTTTGCCCACATTTATTGGCAGCTAAGCGCAGCACAAAAGCACTCGTAATATATTGTGCGTAATCATACTTCTCTCACTCTCTCTCTCTCTCTCTCTCTTTCTCTTTATATGTGTAGGTATGTGCGTACCTTGGGTAAACAAATGTGCGACTCGTTTTGGCATTTTATTGGCGGCCATAAAAAAGGCAGCGCCATTCAACAGAGTGGAGTCTAGTCCTCGTTTTACGGCACATAAATCTGTGTAAATGTCACAGATACAAATGCAATTGAATTGCCATAAAAGTTATGGCCAAGTACATGAAATACACTTACACAGCCCTCACAATTCACCATCAAAGGCGGCACAGACAATCAGCAGGCCGTAAAAAAGTCAACATTCCCCGTTTGCCTTTCGTATTTAATTTAATTATAACTGATGCTGTCAGCTGATTAATTCATAATTGCATTGCCACTTTACACCATTTATAATTTATAAATTAAAATGTGTCGAACAATCGATTTGATGTGCAGTTACAGCACAAAACTGCATTGCCATATTGCGCATACGCCGCATGAAACAGCGTTGTCAGCTTCTGTTTCGGTGTGAGCTTAGCGCGCAGCAGGCTAATTGCCTTAATTGCGAGTAAAACAAGAGGATAATTGCGATGTGTTATTGCAGACGATGCATGCCACGCATACTGAATCAGTCCCTGCAAGGGCCCTGCGCATCTGCGAGTCACAGATCTTGCTGTCAGCAAATAAACAACTCGCTGATTCAATTAAATCAACTGCAAATAGTGCCATTGCTGAGTGTTTTATCTCTCTCTCTCTTCACTTTTGCTGTGTCTACTTTCGCTTATTGGTTGCTTGTTTCAACTTTTGACAATGCAACAATGCAATTCGTAACTGGCAATGGAAGCTGCTGCGATTGCGATTGTGACATTGGCCATGTGCAAACAGCTTGCGACATAAAAGAAAAGCCCAGCCTCGAATGGCAGGCAACATCGATAAATTGCGAGAGCGTAAATAAAATGCAACAGCAGAAATCAGAGCGAAATCACAATGCGGAATTGTGTCAACAGCAGTTGCCGCAGCCATGAAAAGTACTTTGCCACCCATGATATATGCAATGTAAACACACACACACACAAGCACTCATATATATTACACACACTCATGCTTGTGTGTCTGTGGGTCTGTGTCTCTGTATAAAATTGTAATCATCTCCGTTCCGTTTGTGTGTATCTTTGTGCCGTATTCTCTGTGTTTGGATTTAAGTATGGCAGCTGCCTCATAATGATGTGGTGGCCATCGCAACAGTGACAACTCGCTCTTAGCCATGCGGCTGCAATAACTGTGGCAGACCTGATTAAGCCTCGTAAAAATAAGTTCAGCGTGCGTTTACTGCCGACAGTTACCCTGTAAAGAAATTAGAAATATTAATAAATGCAGTTAAGTCGCCCCGCGCCTCCTTTATGCAATGCGATCTTGTCGTGTTATCGCACGGCAATGCAATCAGTCCAAGCAGTTCACTGCTTACTTAACCGAGCTCAGCACAGCTTGTGCTAGAGAAGGGACCAATTTGTCAGTGTCCCTCACCTTTTTAACTAGAAAACAATTTGAAAAACGCCACCAGGTATGTAAAATTCCTGTCACTGTACAGTTTACGCCATCACAATTAATTATTGCATACTTTCCGCTGCCGTGAAATTCCAACGGTTATTAAATACTGCTGCATTCTTTTATGCATATCAATTAATACCAGCCCAGCAAGCATTAAATCAAAGCATTACTCGCCGCATTCTGTAGTGGCACTATGGGGAAAAATGGCGGAAAAACCTGGCATAACTCTATTTTATTTTGAAGAAATGGATTTCCACGTACCCTGCACAACAACTTCAAATTTGCCTAATAGTTCCTAATGGTTATAGTAGTCAGATTTTGATAAAACTACACATAGATAAACGTACAACTTGTTTGAAACATGCATTAAATAAACAACACATAGAACTTAAACGGTCAATTTCCTCTCTTACTATGTTAAATACATTTATACAAAAAAAAAAGAATAAACTCCCCACAGTGCAGTAGATTATCCCCGCACGTAGATGACGGGAAAAAAGTTGGTCACACTGTTCCCCAGTTGTCATCTGCCTCATATGGACTTAACTAATCAAACAATGCAATTCTAAATAAATATTATTTCAATTTAAATACCATATAAGTGAGTGTGTTGTGTTATCTGTCTAGGCAAAAGCCCGGCTTAAGCACAACACTCTGCATTGTGCTTTGTGTTGATTTTCATTTCAAATGCTTATACTTATTCCTTTTGTTGTGAGCTGGACACACACACATAGACCGACATACACGCATACACTCACATGGCCGACATGCTGTCTGGCTGACAGTATGAAACACTTTTTAGTCGACCATCCAGTTAAATAATTGCTTTGCAGCTTAGTAGAAGGGGCGCAGGGGGAAGCTAGACAAAAGGCAGCAGCAGCATGTCAGTTAAATAAATGAAAACTGTAAATAATAAACACACTGCGAATATTGTGTTGAATCCATTAAATATGGGGAGAGACCAAAAAAAAAACATATGATATGTATTTGTATAAATGTTGATTAAAAACAACACAAAATCAATGGCTGAAAATGCGAATAAAAGTCAGAAAATTGCAACAAACTAGAAGCGAATAAAAAACAAAACAAGTTTCAATAATAAAAACGAAATGTACTTGTTTTATTTATAGATAAATGAAAGAGATTTGCTGGCTCTTTAAAGAGCTTCAGCTTGTCAGAGATTGGCGAGATTATTCCGGGCATTCGGAGCTTCAATATTACATTTCAATTCGCGCTGTTGTTAGCCAAGTTGATCGTAAATTTCGCTGACAAAACTGAACTCGAGGCACGTTTTATTGCCATTCTCTTATGTGTGTGTGTGTGTGTGTTTGTGTGGATTCTGACGCACTTCTAAGCGTAATTGATTGATTGATGGATGCCGCGCTAGCTGGCCAAGCAGCTGCTCCCTGCCTTGCACACATACACACACACACACAGAGACACAGAGTAACAACAATCTGGAAGAACATTAAAGCCAACTTTGGCTGCCAAAGGCCGCACAATTTAGCACATTTAATCTTTAATTAAGAGTCACGCAGAGACAGCTTGCTCTAGGTCTTGCCACGCGCTTACAGTCCCTCTCCCCCCCTCTGTCACTCTCTCTTGGGTCAGATGTCAGCAGCTTAAATGATGCGTTAAGACCCCTTAAACTGGCCGCTTTAACCGCAACGAACTTCAATATGCCCGTCCAGAAATAGAGCAAAAACAAAAGGCGAAATGACTGAGAAATCTTTTCACTTTCACGACAAATTTGCGAGCATTGCAAATAAATTGAATTACGAGCGAACAAAATAAAAGCCAAAGGGCGCAGAAGTTGCGCAACTGAAACGACAAATATGCAAATGGACACTTGACAATCGACGGGCAGAGGGAGGGAGGAGGGTAGAGAGCCACAGCAGCTGCAGAACGTGGCCCAAAGGCGGCATTTTGGGCCAAAGCGAAATCCTATTAAAATTCAATTGCCTGTAAATGAAGGAGTCAAAGATGGGAGGGGGTGCAGCGATTGAGCAGGAGCCGCAGGCAGTGGGAGGGGGAGAGGGAGGGGAAGGGGACTGCCAGGCAGTTTCAACGGATGTTGTTTGTCACTTAATTAAGGTTAATGCGAGCACAACAGACAGAGCACGCCCTGCGACTGCCTAGAACCGACTGACTAACTGACTAGCACACGGACGGACAGAAGGAAGGAGGGACGGACGGATAGGAGGACGGACGAACGGATAGATGGATAAAGAAAGTGAGTGACGGGCGGCAAGGATTAAGTTTGGGTTTGTAAACAAGTTTCATGCGTAATTTAATTTCCAATGAAAATTTCCTCTTCGCCAGCTGTGGGCAACATTTATTGCATTTGACTACGGTATTTACACTCGAAGGGGGGAAGGGGGGAAAGGGGGAAGAGAAGAAGTACCGCCTTGTAGGTGCAGACAGTCAGCCATAATGGGAAAATGGCTTGTGTGACAAACGTGTGACAAGTTGATTGCATTAGTTTGAGCCCACAAAGCGTACACACACATGCACTAGTGGCCCGATCATTGGCATTGAGCATTGCCAGTACGAACGTGGGCGCAAATGGCATAAAATCAATTTAGCGAGTTTGGCCAAAACACTGCTTAACGGACTGTTAAATTATTTTAAAGTTTGCCAGGGCAAATTTAATTATGGCCACAACTCAAACAAATGGCTCTAACTAAGCACTGCCAACTTTGACAAACACACAACCGCAAACTGCAAACACACACGAGCGCACAAACACACACAAAGAAAGCGAGGGAGATAGCGAGGGATAGAGTGAGCGGGAGAGTGGGAAAGACAGCTGACTGACAACCAGCGACAGCGCTGTGTGAATTGAAATTCAAAGAAAAGTTTGCAACCCGCTGAATATATGCGCATATCTAATGCTGATTGTTGCATGTCTCTCGGCGTCGCTGCCACATTGTGTGGCACGGTTCTGCGTTCATTTGCCTGTCAAACGGAAAACCTAATAATATCTGCACAGCACTCACTAACTGGCTACGCGGGGTATGCCCGAATAGACGCCCTCAAATCAAGTATGCACTGCAAAGTGCTTTAATTGCAGCTACTCGGGCGGAAAATCCGATAAGTCTGCTGCCTCTCAATATGCAATAATTTCGATGGAAATAATTGTAGCATACATTCTGGACGCTGAGGTCATTGAGGTGTTGCATTATTCACATTAACGTTTCCTAATTTCCACATAATCGGATCAATTTGCTGAAACAATTCAATTGGTCAACTCAACTGGAATTGCAATAAGCAGATACTACTCTTCATTGGAACTTTAACTGCCTTAGGTCTTTAATATCAAACTAACTTCTCTCTGCATACCCTTTCCCCATCGATTCCCTTGAATACGAGGTACAATTAAAGCACGCCAGCAAACAACAACAGGGAGAGAGGGGCGTGGGCCATTGTTGTCTCCTTCATCAGCTCCGTCTGTGTTTTTGGGGGCACTTCGCAAGTTATCCCCGAATGCCCATAAAGGTCGCCAAGAAGTTTTGTGCCCCACATTCTTATTGCAAATACTTGTGCAAAGTATTTGATATTATGAGCGCTTTCAATGCTTATCAGCTACAGCTGAAGTTGTGTCAAAGTTTCTGATTTTCTTGTGCCGATAAGTGGCGCTTGAGAGTGGCAGAGTCCCAGACGATGGAAGTGGGGAAGGTGGGTGTTGGGATTCAACACATGGCCAACGCAGTTAACTATGCAATGATTTCAATGTTTCAGCCAACTCGATTTTATGGCGCTCACACACTTTCAGTTTTTGGCCAATTCACGACAAGACCGGCAGCAAACAAGTTGCCCATTCCCATTTGCGCATTCCCAATTGAATTTTCTACCACATTGGAACTGAAAACGAAAGCGAAAATCAGAACAGTTTGCAGAAATGGCAACGCAACGAGGGAAAGCAAAGTTGCCGTCAGCTTAAAAAGGCAGTTTTATTTTATTTATTTATTTCTGTTGTTGCCCCAAAACTTTTCTCATTAGTCACTATTTTTTAGCTGCTCTTTAATTGTTACACACGCCTGTCCCTGCCTCCCCCTTCCTCGTATACTTGGTGAGCAGTTAAAGTTACGTTAAATTTTTTCCTTTATTTTGCAGTTTTTTTGGCCCAAGTCAAACAGACGCCGCCTCTCTCATTTCTCTGGCAAGAAGAATTGCGTAAACAAATTAAACTCACCTCTCACCCCTCTCTAGGTGCACAAAAAAAAAAAAAAAAAAGCTAATGAGCCTCGCGCGTCGTGGCACAGCGCTGTAATGAAGCCCGAATAAATTTAACTTGCAATAGCTGGCAAAAAATTCAAAGTTCTTAGCTGTCCTGGCAAATATATTGACTACCCACCTACCCCTAACACCCTTCCGACCTGAACAATACAAGTTAGGCTGCAATAAACACGTATAAAGAATGTGGGATGTGATGGGGACGGGGAGGGGGTCACTCAGTAATTACAGCTAGACATACCCGAACACGGAGAGTGCAAAGCACGTGAGCAATGTCTTTAATATAGATACAGACTTGGCAGCACGTTCCTACCCTACAGCCCTATATGAAGTACCTGCTGTCCCCCTCTCCAGGCCCCTCTCGAAACCACTTGTTCCACAAGCTTAAGCACTGCAATTTCATCTATTTTGCAAGCGATTCCTTGCCCCAAAATGTAGCAAGCACACTCAGCCAGTCAGTCACTCAGCCAGTCAGTCAGTCAGCCCGTCAGTGGCAGCGGCTTTTAATTAAGTGCGTGCCTGACTCCGTTGCCGAATATGAACTGCTCGGCGCCAGATCCTCGACACAACTTGATTCCACATCCTCGCAGCTTGGCCTGCTTACGGTGACTGCGTCTAAAATTTAAATACATTTCCTAGATGCATTGCCACATTTATTTGGCCAAATTAAATACCTGCCAGACTGCCTGCCTGCCAGGACAATATTACTATATATGCCCCCAAGTAGAACAGATCTTAATTGGAATTCTGCAGCGGAGTTAATGAGATAACGCTGGGACAATAAAAAGATTTTAATTGAATCAACTTTCATGTTCAACAATAACAATTGACACGGGCTTTTCATCAGCAATGCGGAAAACTGCAATCGAACTTTTCCACTTGTTAGCAACGTCCGGGAGGAAGGGCAGGCAAAGGGGGTGGGTCTGGTGATTGTAAAATTGAGTTTTAATTACAAAACGTTTTTTAATTACTTTGTGCAACGCATTTATTGAAAAGTACAAAGAAGAACTGCAAACTGGACGCGCGTAGAAACAGATTAACTTATTATACACATGTATGATATCATTTTACTCTATAGCAGACACTCTCTACGAACTTATTGGTAACAACAAATGGAGTAAGGGGTGGGGGTTAGTGTTACAACTATTTTTGGGTTCTCTATCTACGTGTAGTTTGTGTGATATGTCAATTCCTTTCGAATCGGCTGAGATATATGTAGTAGAAGTTGTGGAAGCAATTATCCATTTCAGTTTTATTGTGTTGTATATAGTATTCAATTCCAATTCCTATGGCATTATAGTAAGTTGTTCAGATTTGAACGGAGACTTAAACTAAGATAAACGATAACTAAACGTATAGCAAGCATATGGCTCAGTAAGGGGTTAGTTTGTAAGCCTATGACTATTAAGTTCAAAACGTTATACAAATGGCAAAAACAGATTTAACTTAATTTCGATGCTTCATAATAAATATATACCTATACATATATGTGTATGTATATAGGACACTCTCTTATGCTAGGGTTGTATATACAAATTGTTGCTTACGACGCTATAAACACTCTGCCAAACTAGCCTATCTTCATACAATAAACACTTACAAGCTATAGCCTATTGTTCTTGATCTATTAGCTGTTCTAAGTAGTTGTTGCTGCTGCTGATGCTGCTGCTGTTGATCTGTTTCCTAGTATTTTATTATCCTTTTTAAGGCACGGACATTATGTACACCTGACGGAACTTAAGCTTACGACTAAACACAGGCTAAAAACCCTGAAGATCTATGTATTGGGCGGCTTTCCATGCACACGGAAGCGGTAGAGACACGTGTAATCGGGTTGGCCGTGATTCGTTTCGATGCGCAGCTCGACAATCTCAAAGGGCCGCTTGATATCCACATTCTGCACAGCAAAGTATTGCAATGCTCCGCCATTGTCCCGATACTCGTACTCACCAAACAGCACAGGATCCTGATCCTTCTCGTGGTCGAGACCCTGCAGGAAGACAGTAGATTTAAGAATAGCATCCATTTATTTATAAACCTCAGAACTTACCCAAACTGTAAAGTTGCGTGGCGCCGAGTCGATGCGTCCCGTGGGCGACAAGCTCTTGGAGATGTGCTCCAGCGTAAAGCCCGTGACGTAGACCATGGAGTTGAGCTTCAGCACTGCGTACGATAAGAGTTGCATGTAATTGCCTATTCAGCG
Source organism: Zaprionus lachaisei (assembly GCA_018901815.1). Classification (NCBI taxonomy): domain Eukaryota; kingdom Metazoa; phylum Arthropoda; class Insecta; order Diptera; family Drosophilidae; genus Zaprionus; species Zaprionus lachaisei. Next base: position 489,889 of record JAEIFI010000054.1, read on the forward strand.
ACTCATTTTACCTACCCAAAAATCCGGGGAAGCCCTGGAAGGCCCAGCACTCGCCAGGCTGCACATTGGGCGATATAGCGACGCGGGGAGTATTGCTCGGATACCACAGGGGAATGCCGAAGACGGAGATTTGGGCCGATTTGGTCTGATAGCTTTCGGTGCAGCGTGTCGAGAGTATTTGCCCGCCTGCCGACTCGAGAGCGAAGTCAACCAGGCCCGTCTTATCTGCATCGTAGATGGCCAGCACTGACTTGACTATGTTGCGTACCTGATCCTCTTGCAACTGCAGCTTGCCCACCTCTCTGCTGCTCTCATTGTGCCTGGCCTCGACGGCCAGCAGAATCTCCTGCTTGAGTCGCTCGCTTATATCGCCCATCAGAACAATGCTCGAGCGTTCGATCTCCTCGCGTATGTTGTTGTTGGTGCGGCTGTTCAGCTCCAGCAGCTGCTGCTCCAGATAATCCTTGGCCACGAACATGCTACGCACCCAATTCTGCAGGTCGACATCGTTCATAAGCTTGCCATCTGCCTGCTTGAAGCCCAATATCTCCACCAGCGTCAGCTTCACCTGTTTGTTGAGCAGCGCAAACTGTGAATCATTGAGGGCCGCCAACTTGCTATCGATCTCCGCTAGCAATCCACTGAAACGCTGATCCTGTGCGAGCTCATGTTGTTGCATGCGTGTCAGCAGATCGTCCTGCGTGAGCTTCAGACCACTAATGGATTGCTGCAGATCCGCGTTCTCTGCATGCTTGTCTGACAGTGCCAGCTTAATGAATGCAATTTCCCTGTTCAGTTGATCGATCTGCTGATCGCTTGGAGCCTGCGCTGAGCCTTCCGCTGCCACGTGTTGCTGTCGCAACGCCAGGTTGATGCGACCGTCTACAAACTCCCCCAATTCCGGTGAGCCCAGCAGACGCATCAACAGCGCCGTCAGATCAATGCGCTCCAGCAACAGCGTATAGTGCTCTTCCTTCAGCGTCAGCTCTGACTTGATTAGACGCGTTATTTCTTCAATCTGCGCTGCTGTCAGCTTGACATGTGCACCCTGCGACTGCGCCTGCCACTCCCCCGACTGCTGCAGCTGCAACTTGAGCTGCAGTGCCAAATCCGCCATTTGCTGCTCGCTGAACTCCGCCTTTTGTTCTGCAAACTCCTGCAGATTCTCACGCATCAGCTTAACAATGATTTGAACTTGTTGCGGCGACAACTGTTGCTGCTCATGCTCCTGCACCTTCTGCTGCTGCTTGAGCTGCTGTTGCAACTTCAATTCCACCAACTGCTGCACGTAGCTGTTAACATGATTCAATATATTCTCATACTCCTCTGGCGTCAACGACTTTTTCATATCCTGCTGCACCTGTTCCATTTGCAGCTTGATGGCCGCCTCTTCCTGTGGCACCCGAATGGAAGGCAATTGCAGCAACGACTTGAAGGTGTCTCCTGCCTGCGACAGCTGCGTGCGCAGTGCAGCAAACATGGTCAGTGGCAGTGGCAGCAATGCATCCACACGCTGCCCATACGCCACACGCTCCTCCGGCGACAGAAGGCCCCGGGCTGCAAAAAGAACAACATTAGTTGGTCAACAAAAACAGAATCAGAATCGAATTATCCTTCTACATTTGAAACTTGCTAAGCTTAACTTGATCTAATTCGGGGAGTTTCTTTCGGGATGCGGGTCGACGGCAATGAGCACAACAAATGCAGAAGGATAGAGTTTGGTTTATGTTCTATTCTGTTCTGTTCTTTTCTGGCCAACTAATGTTTGACTTTTCATTCATATTTTACTTACCATTTCATGTCGCAATGTTGTAATGGCAAATAAAACAAACTATTTTCTTTCTGTGTTGTACTGTTTTTTCTCATGTTTGCAGTTTTTATTATTACAAAAAAATTGACAATTTACGAGCGGCAAACAAATGAAAGATTACAAACAATTTAACCGTTGTTTAACAACAACAAATTATGCAAGTTTTTCAGGCTGATTTGACAAATCTTGAACAGACTTTCTTTGCAATCGTTACCAATATTGCATAGTACAGATTGCAAAAACGCCTTTGAATTTCTTAAATGTGACCCAAAAACAAAGGTTGTTCGACAAAAAGAATGATGAATATTTTGATATTTTAAATTTAAAGTAAACTTATTAAATTCTGCACATTCGAACAGCGGTGCGCTCTCTCTATCCTTCTCCATATTGCGTCATTTAGTCGAGGGTGGGGGAGGGGAGTGTGGGTGTTATGAAGGGGATATAATGATGGGGGGAATTTCGTGTGATGTATGCATAATTATAGGTGGGATTTGTTTTGATAATAAACAAACAAAAAATAATATAGAGACAGATCAGATCATACATAGATTAATGTAACATGAACTGGCAAAAATGCTTTAATTTGTACTTGAATTGTTCGAAGTGGAAAGACTGAACGAATAATAACAAAAAATACGTTTGAGGCTGTTGGGTATCCCTAGTGGAATATATAAATAAGCAGCTCATAGCCCAAACGATAGAAAAACTGGTGAAAGTATTCATTAGACACGCTCATAATAGACCTCATCGTTGGCCTGAAACCATTGGCGGCCCTTGTTGGCAACGTTCTGGCCGATAGTTTTCAGATATAGCAAATAATCATCGGCCCAGTCACGCATGCGAACAGCCTGATCGACGGCCTGTGTGCGCAGTGTCTCGTACTGGTCTGCATTCAGATATGCACTAACATCTAATTTGGGCAATTCGGGTAGGGTGAATGAGTCTAGATTGAGGGATTTGGGCGGGAAACTTTCATTGGGATGTAGGTAATAGTACAGACCTGTAAAGTTAGGAAGTTGCAGTTAGCTACAGTCAAACTAGGCGATTGTGTGTTAGTGTTTGTTATATGAGAATGACACTTGCTATAAGATTCTGTAAGATTCTCTTGATTTCTAGCAAGTGTCACTTGAGCATAAAGTCAAATATATATTTATAGCTAATGGAAGCTATGGAATTTTTAAACAAATTATGCAAACATTTTCATTATCAATAGCAACAACTACAACTGCCCCCGTTGACGTCATGCAAGAGACGTCGCTTTATTAATACACACGGCAAAAGGTGAACTATATGTGAGCAAGTTGGCGGCGTTAGTCGTAGACCTGTTACAAGGTTGGCGCTCTTGGCCACTGCTCAATGTCAAGGGGTGCGCGCGCGAAAACATATTTGACTTTACATCATATATACATATAGAATCTTGACATCATTGTCGATAATTTCACTTACCCGCGAGCAAGAGCAATGGCAGCAGCAAGAGTAAAAGCAGAAGGAAACGCTTCTTGCCCTTGTTGCCCGCACTGTTTGATTTCAGCAGCAATGTGTCCAAGCTGAGCACAGAAGCAATGGCCAGATAGATGTACCGGAAGAAGCTCACCAGGCTGCCCACCACAACGCCGTGCTGCTGATGACGCCTTTGCTTGGCATAGTAGTTTTGATTGCTCTCCGAACTGAAAATGCTTGTAACGCTTCTCCAGACCGTGGTCAGGACAGTGATGATGCGGACGAACCATCCGATTTGCTTTTGCCTAAAATGCGTTATGTCCACTTCGTCACCAGAATCGTAATTCAAATTTGATTGATAGTTTGCTTGATAACGACGCCGTATGAATTCCTCCTGTGCAGGATTCTGATTAACCATAAACTCGACACGCTCATCATGCTTGCCCAGGCTGCGACGTGACATATTCGGCATGGCCACGATCCCAGGGGCTAGCTGGCGTCGATGGGGCGACAGCTCCGAGTATGTATAATCCGTTTTAGGGGTTTTACTGCAATTCATGGATGGATTAGTAAGGCATGAATAATTGCAAGAACCTCATTTAACAACTGACAGCATGACAAGCACTGTAGTACTCGTTGCAAGCTGTCACAGTTACTCTACTCACTTCCAATACTCGCCGGCATCTCTGTACTCAATGTAGGCCAGATGATCCTGACTCCAATCGGCTGCACTGCGCTGGTGCTGCTCCTGCGTTGAATTAAGCACATTCTGTGTAGTCTCCAGTTGGCTGCGTGGCGTCGATGTGGCCACTGCTGTCAGGCGAGCATTAATGGCATTGCCCAGCCGTTTGCTGGTGTTGGTGAACATCGTGGTCACCGTGGACTTGCCGCTTGCAGTTCCCTTGTTGTTCGACAGCTGCCTGCGTTTGGCCTCTGGCGTCATATCATCGCTAGAGTAGTCGGAGGTTAGCGGAGCGAATGCCTTGGCGCGTGTTGCCTTGTTGTTCAGGCTGCTGCTGCTGCTCGAGGTGGTGGTGGTGCGAGTCTCCACATATTCCTCCACAATGGTTCTGTAAATATGGTAATCATTTAGTAATGTTTGCGGAAATCGAAAATGAAAATTAACACAAAATATGTGAATCATAACAAACGAGAAGAAGCCAATGCTCATAAACGATTTACAAATAGAAACACGCCTCTGACCTTCATTCGACAACGGCAACGCTCGACGATCGCTGCGACGTTTATACTGGCTCTAAACCGAAAACGTGAAAACGTATCTCTCATGGCCAAGTTGTGCTCCCACCCCCCACACGATGTCGTCATCAACCAGACACGGCGATACAAACAACAATCCATTAAACCGCGAACTTGATTCAGTTTGCCCGCCAAAAATGAAATATCACACGCGACTGTGCACCCTGTACACTCTACAGTCCGTCAACAGTCTGTGTCGTATAAATTTGCATCAGAGCTGAGCAAGTGAAGTGCACAAATTTCAACATATTCATGACTCATATAGAGCAGAGCTGATAGAGAACTGAATAGAAATAGTTTCTTACTCTAAAAGATAAAAGCGCATAAATTATGCTACTGCAATGAGTCATGCCACACTATATTCTTATCTTATACTTTGACATTTCTCTTTGCCAGCCCGTGACTTGCTCGCAATCACTGTCACAGTGACTTATCGCTCATCTCTGATATTTAGTTGCTCATTTTCTGTTTGGAAATTGAATTGAAATTTCGCTGCGAGTGTGAATAACAAGCTGGTGACGTCATGCGCACAAACACACTCACACCCGTCGCACAGAGAGTTGTTTGTACAGGCGGCACGGTACCGACCATGTGTTGTAGGGTTGAGAGTGTGTTATATTTATGACGACGCTTCCCCCAGTCTGTTTAATTATTTTCAAAAAATAACGTTTATTGTTCTTGCGGGCAGAAGAGCCATTTATGTAGATTCTCCATTAACAAGTATAGTTTTAATTTCTTTTTTGGGCTACTGATAACGCAGGCATGTTCAAGTGATACGCAGAGTGCTCTAATTATGTGCTTAATCTATTTTTAGAGGGGCTTCTCAAGTACTTACTGCACATTTGGAGCCGCAGAGGACTTCTTCTTATGATGCACATGTCCCTCCTCTCCGGCGTGCTCGCAATTCTCATGATCGCAGTTGGAGCGCAAAAAAAGGCGTCTTTGAGCGCGAACGCCGGCGCGTTTCTATCTGATAGGTTTCCTCGCTCATTGCTGCTGCCTAAAAAGGTTTACTGCAAGTGAAGAGAGAGAGAGAGAGAGAGAGAGAGAGGGGAGAGAATGAGAGAGGAGATACACGTAAACAATTAAGAATGTGGGGAAATAAATGCCGAGCATTTTTTATAAGCGTGTGTTCGTTTTATGTGTGTGTGTGCGTAGTTCGGGGCGTGGGTTGTTTACAGTACGCAACACGGATTTCACTTCAATGACGGGGGGCCAAATGAGCCGCAATTGGTAATGATGGAGCTTGCAACACATTTATTTTTATATGTACATATGTATGCATATATATGTGTGCCTGCATGTTTGTATGCGTGCATATGTATGAGACCCGTTTCTTTAACGCTTGAGTGCTCGACAAATCGTGTTGTTGGCCCAAAACATTAACATTAGAAATTATGCAATGCGTGTGGAAATGAGCGCAGATGCTTGAGTTTTAATTAGATTGCAATGAGAGCGCAGCCGATGCTAAAAATAAAATAAGCAACGGCAAAAAACAGCAACAACAACAACAACACGCATTGCCAATGCCGGCGGGCGATTTGCAATTACGGGTGAGTCTCCACTCCGTGTGAGCATAAACAGATGCAGAGTGGGAGCGTGAGTGAGAAGGCAACACGCAAACTCTGCCGTAAACAAAAACGGGAGGCCAATGTTAATCAATAAAATGCGTCTTGTCTGGAAGGCGACCCACAAAAATTCATTTCCGTAAAGAAACGCATGAAAACCCAAACAAGTTTTCCGCCCCGCAACTGCGTCAGCGATTGCCGCCGCCGCGTCGTTGTTGTTGTTGGAAAATAGGCACGCACACACTCACACGCAGAGGCAAAAACACAGCAACTTATACACACTCAAACGTTAGAGAGAATTTGTGAATTTCTTACTTTCTACACATTCAAATCACGTAGCAGAATATTACAGTATTATTTCAATGTGCTATTTGCACAATTTTTTATTTTATTGGCGAAGCCGACGCTGTTATTAATAGACTTCGCGCAGCGTGAAAATGCACGTCCGATTCAAGCGAGAAAAAAATCACGTTTGACTCGATAAACGTAGATTTGAACGAATGTATCGCAGAGCATTGCGATACATCGATACAGCTTACTTATCGATATGTGTAAGGCCGAGTATGCAGCTACATTGCTTTTCACGTAGAGGCAACTTATAAATTGAAATACGGCATAATTCTTTTACAATTTAATATTATTCATATGCACCATTCAAAACACTACAAACGCATGCTTGTTAATCAAAAGATTTCTTATTATATTATTATATCTAATTTATATTGTAGCAGGTGACAGTAAAAAAAGACATCTCGTATAAGGTTAACTGGTGCTTATCCCAGCAATCTATTGGTAGTATAGCTCCAGATTCATGCCGTCGTGAATTTCATCTGTAATAAACAGAGTAGACAGCTTGATCAGATTAATCAACATTCAATAGAATTTGTTTGTACTTACAATCAGATAGACGAATGGGGTCCTTGTAGATGGTGTACCACTTTTTCAGAACAATCTTCTCGTGCTTTGTACCTGTCTGCGCTGCTATCAGCTTCTTCAGGTCGCCAATGGTGTCGTCGGGATTGCACTTCACACGCACCTGTATTCCAAGTATTAGTTGTTGTTCAAAACAATCTTACAAACACAATAATATTACCTTCTTGCCCAAACGATCGTTACAAGTTATTTCTATCATATTTTATGCTGATTTATTTTCACCTCTCAATGGAATAACAAATGTATTTCGATTGCAAAAGGCCGACAACAGCAGGCTTATCGATATTTGTACATAAGTACGCTTGTGTGAATATTGCCAGATTATTGGAAACTCTGCCTGCAAAAAATAATATAAACAAAGCGAATCCAAGCAATTGAGAACTAAAATATTTTGTAATTTTTCAAAAATGTCTATGATTCCATTCTTCCCGAATCTTAAGCCATCGCTGTCCAATCGGTTTTGGTGTGACGTGCCATCGGAAGATGAGGTGCAAACGAAGCGATATGAAGATGAGCGCAAAAATTGGGTATAATTTACATATATTTATGGAAATTCACAAAATTTGAGTATAATAATTTATCTACCACAGCGCGAGTCCCTGAAGAACGCTGCCTCGGATTTGCAGCCACTTGGCAAAGTGTTAACGTTGCCTGGCATTGAAACAGACGATGAGGATGGTACGAGGCATTCAACTAATTCTATATATCACGATTTTAATATATTATTTCTTAAAGCGAACGATGACAGCGAGGACACGGACAGTCACGATGAGGAGGACGACGAGACCAACGATCGAGTCATTCCTGTGACACAGGATTTCTACTCTGCTGATGATATACAAATGAATGATGAGACCTCGCCAACAGCTCCCTAGTAAAAAACATTTCGTAGATACACCATTTAGTTATTTACGCTTGCGACTACAAACTGTTCCCTTTACAAACTGTGTAATAACAAATGTCGTTTACTTTAAGCTTAAATAAATTATAAACATAAGCAAAAATAGTTGGAGGGACGCACACTGGTTATATCAATATTATCTTCTGGCCAGAGGCGAACTGGTTAAGGGAGCGGATTCACAAACAAGGACTAAGTAGGATAACATTCGTCTACTTATGCAGCGCTGCCGTCTCCAACTTGGGCGCTGGCTTCGATGCCAGACCGGATAGCAATTTCTTAATCTCTGCAATGGCGCGTCCTGGATTCAGACCCTTGGGACAAGTGCGAGTGCAGTTCATGATGGTGTGGCAACGGTAAACGCTGAAGGGATCCTTCAACTTGCTCAAACGCTCCGCGGTATTCTCGTCACGCGAGTCGATGATCCAGCGATAGGCCTGCATCAGCACAGCAGGGCCCAGATACTTCTCGGCATTCCACCAGTACGATGGGCACGATGTGGAGCAGCAAGCACACAGAATGCACTCGTACAGACCATCCAGCTTGAGACGATCCTCCACCGATTGCAAGTACTGTGCCTTACCCTTCTTCTCGCCAGCTTCGTTTCTAGATAAGAAGCAGGACAAGATTCAAGAGTATATACTAGATTAGGTGGAAGTATCTGGTTAACTCACTTGCGCTGTAGCCAGGGCTGAATGTTTTTGTACTGCTCGTAGAAGTTGTTCATATCGGGCACCAGATCGCGCACCACATACATATGGGGCAAGGGGTAGACCTTCAAGGGCTTTGAGCTGGTGGCATCGATCTTGCTGATGCACGCCAAGGTGTTGGTGCCACCAATGTTCATGGCGCATGAGCCGCAAATACCCTCGCGACAGGAGCGACGGAACGTCAGTGTTGGGTCGATTTCGTTCTTGATCTTGATGAGGGCATCCAGCACCATGGGACCACACTCCCGCATGTTGATCTCGTAGGTCTGCATGTGCGGCTTTTCACCTGCATTGTCCGGGTTCCAGCGATAGATCTCGAACTTCTTAATCTGCGGTTCGGGTGCCTCCTTGGGCTGGGCCTGCTGTTCCACCTGCGAGGTGTTGCTGATAGCACGCAACTGAAAGAATCCCAGCCACAATTTGTTAGGTTTATTATTATTTTGATTGGGTCACGCCACGCCAATTTTGCCTGTTGCCCAATGCGAAAATGTTTACATAATCACAAATTGCGAGATTCTTGCGTCGCATTTGGCTTAACTTTTATCTATATTATCTTGTTTTATCAATATTTTTTGTTAATCTTATATAACGCGACTACCCAAATAGCCGCCTTACACACCCCCTCCCACATCCGGAGAGTGTTTTGAGGGACCTAAGTTGGTTCTGCTGCTCACCTGGTGACGTGCCGCCAAGGAGCTGGCGCGGCTCAGCACTTGTCTGGCTTCGTTGACCAACATTTTCACTGAATATGATTTTCAAATTGAAACGACACTGCGTTTGCAATTATTAATTGTTTAAGCAAACAAGTCGATGTTTTCCGTCAGGAAAATTTAAGTTGCAATCTAGTTGCACGGCAAAGAGCAGTGAAACAGAGTTGCCAGAAGTAATCAATACAGACGGCACAAGGCAAGATAAAAAATATCATCAGCTGCTTAAATTCGGATAAAAATTTAAATTTTTTAGCTATAAATATACAAAGAATTTACACAGTGAAAGGAATAAAATAATTGTTATTTTTGAATATGTTTGTACAATTAAATAAACTCTATTAAATACGGAATAAATATCACCAGAACTTCCAAATAAATTCAACTATCTGGCAACTCTACGACGATAGTATCGAAGACTGAATTATCGATAGTCTGCAATTAGCAGTGTGACCAGCTGCCTTTAGGTAGTTGTTATTTAAATAATTGAATTAAATATTAATATCGTTGTTGGGCATTGTTTATGTAAATTAAAAATGGACAGCAAGCGTACCATTATTTTGAATTCATAATGACATCGAATATGTTTATATTTGGCTGACAGATTCTACGGCTCCTGTGTGATTTTGCTGCCTTTTTTCATCACTCTTTGGCAGTACGCTGATCGTATCACCTGTGCTGGACTCTTGCCCCAGGACTCGCTGTTGCACCGGGGGGATGTGGCAGCTGTTGCGAGGGCATACTGAAATTAAAAGAGGAACAATTCAATGAAAGGATTAATTGTGTTTTTGTAGTAAGCCTACTTAGGCTCTTCTGGCTGCGCTACTGTCATCTGCACCGTAACCTGACTACAAAGCAAAATCATAAAAACAATAATTAAACAGATTAGAGAGTATTTGTAAATATTACCAAGATGCAGGGTTTGCAGGATATGCGTAAGTGTTCTCCTGATAAGCTGGTGGATACTGTGGATACCCTGAAGTCGGGTACTGTGTAACGGTAATGCCACCCTGAGGAGCATACTGTGGGTATGCTGTTGGTGGGTATTGCGTGACCGGAGAAACACCTGGTGGCGGATACTGTGGGTATACTGGTGCTGGGTATTGTGTCACGGGAACACCACCATTCGTAGTATGTGGTACTGGTGCTGCGATGTAGATCATAAATCAGTTAAGTTTCGAGTATATATGTACATAAATAAAAATCTATATTCTGCAATTCCAAGAATTTTCTTTGTTCCATTACTCACCGCTGCCTTCGATCACAAAACCGACATTCCTGGTTTCCTTTTGTTTTCGCCTGATGATTACCACAATCGATGTTATAAAGAATATCGATGTGGCGATTGAAATGCCAATTATAAAAGCAAGCATTGCAAGAAACTAAAAGAAATTTGGCAATAGAAACGCTTTAATTGAGATGGCTACACGAACTGAGTATTAGCTACGCCGTCGCGTTGAGTAAGTTCCCTTCGGGCCTAATCAATAGGCAATGCGGCAGTAGATAAGCACTGCTATCAGGGTTATATATTCGAAAACAATAACAAACATCCAAAAAAAGGGTTAGTTAGTCATAAAGCAACATTTTGATAAGACTATCACAGTGAGTTCCCCTATCAGCACTTGGATTAGAATAATAACAATTTGCATAGATGTATGGATAGTATAGAGAGTATATACCCGATCTGTATGCGATTTTTGTATGTATAACTCTTAAACATAACTTAAAATAAGTATTGATATAGTAAATTCATTTGTTTTGGTTTATTTTAAGATGTTGCCTGGTCGATTGTAGATACATTCCTCAAGCTTGTCTGTGGTCGGTCTAACTTTGTGGGAAGGCGATAGAGAGCTTAATGGCATTTGCTTGTTAATTGCGAACTTTTAATTGAGCGTGCGCTGATAAAAGCGCGCTGTCAACCGCATTGTTTGCGTTGTGTGCACTGCACGGGGATTCTTAGGAGGAGCACAAGGAATCGGCGAGATTTTAATGGCACTTGCCAAGTGTTGGCAAACTATAGTATAAAACTTTTTAAATGCCATTTATGCAGCCAAGTTGAGAGTCGCAGCAAAGCAAGTTTGTCAATTGTTCAATGACCTTTTGTTGTTGCCACTTGTACAATGCTTATACAATATATATATATATATATATATATATATATAACGTATATATACAGTGGCATTATATGTAAAGCACCAGGAAACACTGGGAAAGCCAAAGAAAACGAGAGGAAAACTTCGCGACTCATTCTCACCTAGGCGATGGCAATGTTGAAACTGAAAGGTATAAAAACCTCAGTGAAAAAAGTTGAAAAGTCCGTCGAGGGCTTTATGAGTCGAACCGAAAACGGAAAAAACTTTTTCAATGTTAAAGCAAACAGAGGAGCGCACAAAAAGTTGAGGTTGCAAATAACTGCGGGTTGGTCAGACCCCCGCCCCTTTCCCTTCTATACTACCCCGTCCCATACTTGGCATTAAAGGCAAATATATAAACAATGCTAAAACTTAAATAAAGCGTTCGGGCCAGGTGAGCAGCCTTCATTCCCTGCCCCCTCTGTTTGCGAACGAAGAACACACAGAAAAGGTAACAAAATGCCAGCAAAAGTAGCTGAACAAAAGGCTACAGTTCTTCAGAGAACGGCGAGGGGGAATGCGGATGAGAAGAGGGTGATGGAGGAGGGGGGGGTGACTGTTGTTAGTTGTTGTGATTGAAATTCGAGTGCCGTGCCGAATTGGTGCATGCAAATGACGTCAATGACGAGCGCAGGTAATTAGCCGGGCGTGCCCAAGTGGCGCCTTTAAAGTTTCCATTCATGGAACAGTTCCAGGCCCTGCCGTACTGTGATTTGCTGCGGGCAGCGAGAACTTCACGAGGGAGAGGGGCATGTAGATGATGGAGGGTGGGGGGAGTGGCAAAAGTGCGAGTGCTGCGAAAAGAAAACTTGGCAAAATCAATACGAAAAAAATACTGAAAGCGAGTCGAATGAATGACCCAATAGACGTTTAGATTTGCCAAATTGAGCGAACCACTTGATAAATGTTTGTGGTGCGTCAAATACACATTTACGTCTGCCATTCAGCGGCCCCTGCTTCATCTGCCCCCGTTCCAGCGTACACCCTTAACTGCCTCAGCTTTCTGCTTATCTGCCTCCTCTGCTGTAGCCTACTGTCCTACAGCAGTTTTGCGTGTGCCATTTCAGCCATGACGCATGCATACACACACAGACTCAGGGAGGCTTGTGGGTAACTGTTATATAGACATACGTAACAGCTTGAATAACTTGGTGTCTATCAATAGCACAAGCGTCACAAAAATAGCATTCGAATCGCTTCAGAACGAGCCGACAATATTGTCAAAGTTTCTGGCCGTATTAAAATTACATTCATAAGGCGTCATTTCCCCAGGGAGCCATAAAACGCACACACACGCATACAGGGAGACTTCAATATCAACATCAATACAGACACAGACAGTAGACAGACAGTGTTATTCAATCGTAGTCGGTGGGCGCCCAGACTCGTATCTAAATGAATTATTTATGCCCGCTTAGTGGATGAGGGTCAAAATGTTGTAAACATCGATTGCGGCTCGTTATGTTATTCTGACATTTAATATATCATTAAAAGTGCAGCACCCTAACATGATTTGAACTCACTCCCACTCACACACACACTCACACACACACATTTACTGTTCGCCAATTGCTGCAAATTGGCAACAAATTTGTTGCTTTTTCAATTATTGCGCATACGACGCGTGAGCCGAAGGGAAGTGTGTGCAGATGGCGTGTCGCGTAGTTGTGAATGGGCATTAAAGTGCCAGCTAAATTGATTAAGTGCCAATGGGATTAGCCGAAGACAGACTGATCCAGTAAGTGAGCAGCCAAGCAGAGGCAATTGAGTGTTCCTGGCACTTGAGAGCTTTAAGTGAGATTACGAGTGCATGCATTGAAGCTAGCAAAGCACTTCAAAGCTTCAGTTATGTGAGCTTAAGTATATGTGCTAAGTCCATAGTGTAAGCCTAAAGCAGTTACTTGCATTAAGCGCGATGGAATATAAGTTTAAAGTTCATTTGCATGTTTTAATTAAATTAAGCAAAGATCGAAGCTGTCTTGAAGCACTTGAAAGCATTAAGCGTGACAGGAAAGCAGTTTAAATTAGATGATGAAAGTTTTATTCAAAAGCTGTTTAAAGCTTGATGCAAGAAGGAATCTAAGTTTGAGCTCTGAACTTAAATGAAATCAAGCTATGCATAAGACTAGCTTGAAAGCTTTACGTGTGCTTGGACCAGCTTGAAAACAGTTTTCAGTTTTGTCCAAAGATATCGTGTCAGAAGAAACTTGAAACGCGAAGAAATCAAAGTTTAAAGTTCATTTTACTTGCTTTTGATAAGCTTTAATTGAATCAATCTGAGCACAAAGGAAGCTTCAAAGCACTTTAATTGAGATCGAGTGCAAGAGAGTGTGCTCAAAGCTCGCTTGGCTGACTTAGGCACATCTGTCCTCACAGCGACAAAGACACCTGAAGAGCTTTATCTCATTGCTGCTGCTAGGACGACAGGTGTCCATCTCGAGAGTGCAGCGAGTGTAAAATCCTGTTGTAATTCCACCAAGGCAGGCATTTTTATGTGTACACCGCTGTTTGATGTTCATTTTCATTAGTCGCCGTCAAGTGCATAAAATTTTATGTGCCGCAACCGAAGCGAAGCGAAATAAAAACTTAAACATCTCGCAGCGAGCAATTTTAAAGCGTTCGAAGAAGCAACAACTGAAATTATTAACCAACGGTGCTTGGGAGCTTGTACACCTGCTGCTGCGGCTGCACGTGTATGTGTGGGTGGCAGAGCGAAAGCACACACAACTGCAACACTTGGATGCGACTGTCACTGTGTGTGTGTGTGTGTCTGTGAAGTCGTCGAGGTTATTTTTAATTTCAATCAACTTACGGCTGACAGGCGCGTGTAATTCAAGGCTTTCTTTCGCTTACGCTCTGCCTTAGTCCCTATTTCTAGCAGCTCAGAAACTATTTATCAACCTGATGGCGGCAACTTGTCGCCAAGTCACGCCGTCGACAGGGACAACAACAACAACAACAGCAGCAACAACAAAATGTTGTCAGTTACGCAGCGCACAAACAAGTTATCAAAAGCGCATCAGACTCGACAGTCCGAGCAGCCCAAAGGCATTGTTGTAAAGCCCCGTGATGCTGTTGTTGTTGTTGTTTTTGTTGTTGTAACTGAATATATAGTGAACGCTTCAGTCACGCACAGAGCTCAGATAGCAGCACGTAGCAAACTCAATACTTGACTCCTTTGACAACCGTTCCCAGAGCACGAACGGCATAAATGAAGCTATGAGCCAAGAGGGAGAGAGACCCCACAAAGCAAATGGTGTAAACTTTAATCTTAAGTCCATAGATAGTAGCCCGAACTTGAACTGCTTAAATATGCCGAGAATCTGCATAATATCTGCCATTTTGATGCCCCTCGCCGGACAAGGCAATGCTTGGCCTCCCACTTGGTCACCCACCCATTGCTCTCTCCATTGTCTCACCGCAAAGGACTCGACTCTGGCTTAACTCAGACTTAACTTTAGTTCAGGTTGCACCATAAAATCGGCTTACAACTCAATTTCCCTAACAAGTTTCGTGCTTAAACTTGAATTTTACAGAGAGCTTCATAAACTTCATATGGCTCTGCAGGCGAAAGGCCCTTTGGACCCAAAACGGACAAAAAGGGATTCAAATTAATATTGCGTAAGGCAGAGGAAGTTTATTTAATAGAAAAATTGTATAACTTGTTTAAATTTGCAGAGTTATAGCAACTGTATTCTATAAATATTTATATATGTATTTTGTCTAGCTACCAACTTCAATTCCGGTTAAGTGCCCATAAAATAATCATAGAAACTTGAACGCACTCCCATTGCCCCTCAATAAAAATCAAATAACCGTTAAAACTTCTGTATGACTAGCTGTAAAATGCGCCTACTAATTAGCTAACTACAGCTCGTTAAATATTTATGAATATTTGGGTTATATTTTCAATTACGATCCACAGTTGAAAAACAAACATAAAGCGGCATGAGTCGTAAATGTATTTCGTTTTTCTTCTTTTTGCCTTCTCTTTTCAGCACGATAATATCTTTATTATGACATAATTTCTAGCACCATTTCGTATCTCTGCATCTTGGAGGCCCGAGAGGAGAGAGGGAGACATTAAGAGAGAGCAAGTAAATTATTCAAAATAATTTGCATATTTAAGCAAGAAGGTTTTTCATCAAATTCACATAAATAAATGATGCAGTAAGTAGGTCAGCAAGAGCAAGAACTCACGCTGGCCAGAAAGTCAACTCAATTTATGCAAATAGACAAAATCAACCGAACTAGCCTTGAGTAGACTAGTACAGGATATATAGGGTATTGGATATTGGGTATATATGCCTTAGATTGGGGCAGGCCTGCGTCAAATATTTGCACATTAAACGGCCTGTGGCGTCCTTGATTAAATGGCCAAACAAAATAGACGCACAATGCCACTAAAATTTGTACTACAAACCCACATGGGAAGGAGGGTTGCTCGATAGATGGTAGATTTACTACGCCCTTAAAGCAATTGATGTATACAGTGAGGGAAAGATAGAAACATTAATCACTTGTACTGTGCATGATTCTCTAACTATAGTGTCGACCCTCGCGCATGTGTGTTTACTTGTGTGCGACATGGTTGGCCGAGCTAATCAAACAATTACCAACAAAACAGTTAAGCAAAGCAAGCACCAGAAGACGCCCTCACAATGAGCTATGTAAATATGTAGCCAAGCGGTAGCAGGAAAATCACAGTTATTCCCGCCACGCACAAGACGATGGCTTTATGAGGGCGACAAGCAGTGACCCCTTCCGCCTTCCCTGCCCCCTTTTGCCTTGAAAGCGTCATAATGCGATTTTCATGCGAATGCGATGAGCATCGCATAAACGCAATAAGCTGGAAATAATCAGCAGCAAGACAAGAAATCTACACACAGTACACACTGAGATACACCCACACACACAAGCGCAAGCACACACACTGACAGGGCAGGCACCTGCCTAAAGTGGCCGTAAAAGTTGGGCGCATTTGCGTCTTACGCGCAGAAAAGTATGCTACGTTTTCCGCTTTAAGGGCGCACAACGACGCGTAGCTTCAGCTGTTCCGCCTGCCTCGTTGTGTTGTGGTGGGTTTCGAGGTCGTTTATTAAAGCGTTGACTTTTGTGCTCTGCTCAGGTTGTTGTCGTTGTAGTTGTAGTTGTTGTTGTTGCTTATGCAAATGTATGTAAAGTGTTGGAGCGATGCCAAACAATTTAGCTGAAACCCCAAATGAAGTGAGAAATATAAAATTAAAACCCACCACAGTACGAGCACACACACCCACACACACATACACACGCGCTTTTATCAAATGTACAGCTGCAGGAAAAAATATACGGGGCGAGCATCTTCTTGCTGTCCGCTTACGCACTGAATCAAAGGCACACGAGGAGCACAAAAAAAAACCCTATTCAAAGTGAACGGGAATGGGCGCTAAAGGTAAACAAAATGTAAATTGCTTTGGTGGATTCCATTTTTTCTTCTCTCGCCTTTGCCTTTGTTTTTTGTCCAATGCCAATAGCTGATAATACGCCAACGTGCAATGCACCCGATGTGAATGGCTTTTGGGGCTGGCAGAGTCCAAAAAACCCATTAACGGCTTCCAAACACGTCGAACGCCATTGAACCTACCCCGCAGATTTGGGGCCAGGTGGCGTATACGCAATTTCAGGCAATTGCGATAGCACTTAAAAATGTTTAGTGCCTTTTTATGCAGCCCAATAAAATGCAATTTATTGAAGCATTTGATTAACAGATATTCAGTTCAGAATCCAAGTAAAACGAAAATTTCAATACACTTACAACTATTATTTGGGGTGAGAGAGGCGGAGACAGAGGGGGGTAGAAAGGAGAGAGAGCATTGTAGGGGAACTCTTTAAGTCGTCGCAAGCTGCTGCTCATCCGGGCATTATAACAAATCAAAAGTAAATAAACGCAATGTTTTACAGTCATTTGAATAAGCCAAGAGTTGGGCTAGACAAGTGGGAGGGGCGCATACTTAATGAGCTCAGCGAAATGTGTTTTAAAATTAACTTTTCGCTAGCAACAACAATAACAACAAGCCTGACAACGTCGCCCGACTGCTGTCCTTGGCTGGCAGCAGTTGCTGAGCGAGAGACATGCTCATAATTGCGCAAATAATTTGGCAAGCAGCTTAAGACGGCTAAAGCAACCCTTTGTCGCGCATTAGACAGAGAAGGGTAGGGGGAGAGATAGAGAGGGAGGGACAAGGAGCGGCGATTACTTCAATAATTAAGGCACTCAGAATCAGGACATTGCGGAAAGCCAAGCATACAGCGCCAAGTAGCCAGGCTCAAAGACAATGTTAGTCCAGCCAGCCATGAAATTCATCAGGACATCATGCATTCACAGGCACACACTAACATAAACACAGACACATTTGCACACCCAGACACACACAACGAGCGTAGCTTGACTGTCGTCATCTACATGCAGCCAGCAAACGATGCGGCGTCTGTCGCAGCTCGTTTGTATTTGCTGAAGTAGTGGGCAGGAGAGGCAGAGGGAACGAAATGATCTGGCAGCAGCAGCCCAGAGTGATAGAGAGATGCTGCTGCTAGAGCGGGCAGGGAGGCAGGTATAACATGGTATGCCCCCTACGACACTTGACACTGTTGACAGCGCAAATGTTGCTACTAAAAAACTAATTTCCCGCTCCGTTGCGCATAATTTTATGCAATTGTTTTTAGATTGAATTGCAAAACTCAAAACTGAGAACTGAAAAATGTGAAGTGGTCAGACACAGATATCCCCAGTCATTCCTCTACCCCTCCCCGCACTATTCAATCTTAATTACATTTGCATATTTGCTGTTTTGATCTCATCTGTGTAAGCTAAAAGAGAGAGTAAAATTGCAGGCAGTTGCAATAAATTACTATATAATATCGCAACTTCTTATTGACATTTCATGCAATTACTTATTACAGTTAATTAAGCTTATTGCTGGCTGTGCACAGGCGTCATCTGTGCACCACATGTCGTATGCGCGATGCTCTTTTAATGAATTTTATTAATTTATGACACGGACAGCACTTAACGGGACTTGAGCACAATGCGAGTAATTAAGGCGCAAGCAAAAGTTTGTCTGCTGCAACGTTGTGCCACAAATCGGTTTTTAAATGCAGGCAACGTGTATATAAAACTGTCGAGACTTCGTTACTCTTGAATTTACCATCAAGAAAAACGTCAAACACTTAACGCATTCGGTGTGTAAATTTATATTAAATTTCTTGTAGCAAAGTTTACTCGTAATAGAAATTTGCGGCTTACTTCGGAGAAGTACTCAAACAATTTTCAAAGTATTTTCCAAGTATTTAACCCAGTTAGGGTAGGCTTAATACTTTTAACGCACGCTCGCCGGCAATATTTATGTTTTCCTAGAACGATATAAATATTTCTGAGTCCGGAAATGAATACAGGATGAAATATATGTTAGTAATGTTTATCTCCATCCTTCTCTGTCTCTATTTCCTAACTAACAAAGTCACATATATGAAAACTATTTAATAGAATCTCACTTAATATACAATACTCATATTAAATGTTCATGTATTCAATTTATATTTAATGAATGGGCTTTACAGTTTCCATAGGATTTCATCCTGTTTCTGTTGAAATTTTATTTACAATTTTCTTTTTTAATTGGCCGTGACATGCAGACAATTATTACAGTCGACATTCATTCATGTCTGCATTCTTCATTCACTTTGTTCAGTGAAAACTTTTTTGTTTACCTTGCCTCATGTTCTTTCAGCTGCAGAGCAACTACAAAACAATTTAATAAATAATATTAAAAGAGTCGCTGAGAACGACGGAATATTGTGCTGCGCATGAAAGTATGCAATGTAATATTGTGAAATTTCTGCGGGCCACGTCGCACTTTGATTTATTTTTAGCAAATGCTTCATTACGCTCATTCATAGCTCGCTCTTGTCCTGCTTGTCTGTGCGCAATTGACAGAGACAATATGCTGTTTATATTGCACATGTATATGATGGCCACACACACACACACACACACGCACACAATGGGCTAATACAGTCTGTGATTGCGCGAGGCAATTATCAGTCACGCTTTGCCCCTAATCAAATTACAATGCCATAATTCGCGCATTTAAATAGAACTCACTCACATACACACTTATGCTCACACACACTTGAGTATATTTGGGCTCTGTTTAATAGGTGATTTGCATTAAACGTTGATTGCATAAACGTTAATCCAACTATTATTAGGGCTAAAACACACACACGCACACGCACACTTGAAAGAACGGTTAAAATGACATCAACTGGCAATCATGGCCTGCTCACGTGTCCCGTAAACTGACTCATCGATTGACTGCTCACCTGTCCAGCTGCCACGTCCTGAACACGTTCGCAACTGCAGCAACTCAACAGTCACGGCGGCAGCGGCAGGAGCAGTTACTAATGTCATTTGCCGTGCTAATGGCCAGTTGTAGAGGAAATGCCATTAGCACAGTTTTCACGACAAGAAAATGCATTAACGTGGCTCGGAAGTTGGCTTAGGCAGACAGACAGACAGAGGAGAGATGAGAGTTACCAAACATGCTGACCTTATGACAGGCTGCACTGAGCAACTGTTTATTACTAGCTCATTTATCATAATTAACACACAGGCAGACAGGTGAACTGGCGATGGAGATGAGCCTAACTTGCATGTTAGCAGCAAATGCTGAAATTCAACAGGCAAAATACGAGTTCAGGCCATAAAATGCTTGGAATTTCATTGTTAAAGCCGCCGAAATGCCGACGCAGGACGACGACGACAGCTCGTAAAAAGAAGTGCTACAGACACGCACGACATTGTGGGCCTACTGTGGCTCTAGGGCGCAAAAGAAAGCGAGAAGGGGAGCGAGCCGAAAAAGGGAAATGAAAGCATGGAATTTATTCGCAGCAGCAGCAAATGATTCATGCGGAAATAAAGGCACTCGTGAGTGCTGTAAATATCGCTGCAGCGACCGCAGGACGACAAACAGCACAAAAACAAAAGAGACAGCACAAAACTTGGCACCTGCCAACTGAGAAAAGAGTGAGAGAGGGGGGCAGTCGGAGCAGAACGGATGGGCAGTTCCATTTCTTAATGCCCAACGGTCGTTTGCTTAATGGATCAAAGCGTGCGACCATATAAAGGACACCACTTCCATTTCTGCTTCTCTTGTTGTTGTTGCTGCTTCTCTTGTTGTTGTTGTTGTTGTTGTTGTTGTTGTCATTGCTGTGCATATTATAATTGACACTTTGATTGTTTTGCAGTGCGCGATTTCGTTTTATGTGCAATTCACGCATTCGACTGTCTGACAGCAAGGGGGGAGGGTTGGAGGGGGGTTTAACCAGCGAGGGAGTGGATGGGGGAGAGATGTGAAGCAACTGTTGAAGTGGCGCACTTTGCGCCGACTCACCAACTGAGCGCTCAACAGTTTGTTGCATAGTGTTGAGAGAGCGTGCGAGAGGCAGAGCGAGAGAGTTGGGTGGCAAACCAGCAACAGCCATTTGATGTGGCAGCAACATGTTGCCGGAAATTGTAAATATTTCTCATTGAGTTCGAATAACCAAACAAAAATATAACAAATGTCTTATTGATTAAGTTGTTGAAAGGCAGCAAATTTAAATGAAATATGAAGATAAAGAATGATTAACGAGGTGTTGGAAAATGCCTAAATAAAGCTAAGTGCGTTAGTGGTTTACATTTATACATCTATATAAGTATTTATATTTACTTCAATTATTACCTTAATGGACTCATGAACTATTTTTAAAATGATCTGAACTGTTGCTCCAACACAGGCTTACAATTAGAACAGATGATTCACTGTATCATCATAATTATTTAAAGAAATTGCAATTAATATATATATATTGTATACATTATATTATAATTATATACTACATTATATTTAGTACATTTACCATACCCACAACAATAGAAACTCAAACAATTCAGTCTTTACTTTAATAGATTATTATGTGTCAAGTAAATCAATTGCATCCCACTGTGGCAACTCTCAAACTTGTTGCTAAAACGCGCCAAAATATAATGAACGGCCCATACACACATCAACACACACACACACACACACACACACGCATACACAAACACACATGGCTGCACCAACTTTGACACAGCAGAAAAAAGCGACCGAAATGCGTACCGCAACAGTCAACACTGCAGTCATCGCCAACAACGACGACGACGACGTCGACGACGACGTGTACTCACCACCCCAAACAGTGTAGAAGCACTCTTTTCACCCCCTTTCACGCCAAACGCTTTGACTGGCCCAGCTGTCAGCGGAAAAACTCACCTGTTAGGCGCAGGATGCCTGGCCAGAAGCCTCGTCTACTGCTGCTCTACTGCTGCTTCTTCCCCGTCGCTCGTCCCCAGCCGAATCGCTGGTGAGTTTGGCGAGTATTCGTCGTGCGGGTCTCTCGGCTCTCGGTCAAAACAGTTGCGACGCGACTAAGGAACGTAACGGACGTGCGAGCGCTTTCGAAATAGTTTCTAATAACATTTAGAGAAGTTTTTCAAATATTTCAAAAAAAAGAAAAAGAAAAAAATCTAAAATGAATTTGTTATATTGTGCCTCGACTTAGAGTTGTACATATTACAATATATATTTATGTGTGAATAATCCTCTTGAGTTCGCGAGTTCAAATCGTTTGTCAGCGAGCACTTTCGAGTTCAGTTCGCCGTCAACCGTCGACCCCAACGAACGTGTGAAAGTTTTGTGGATGAAAGTGCCGTGGCGCGAGTAGAGCAAACATATATATATAGTTCTAATATTAGAGCTCAGTCAATCGGTAAACACTTGTCATAGTACTACTCGTATAACTAAGAGCTGTAAATAAAACTGCATTATCCTTTAGCTAAATCCACCAAATAACCGTATATACGTATCTACAATGATTATTAACTTTTTTGCACGCACTCTCTATGCATTACCCAATTACTAAACAGTACTAGTACTCACCACCCCAAATAGCCATCGGCATATAGTATACTGTATACCCCGTATATTATTGCATATAATACTAAACTATATAGCTCGTAGTTCTTAGATCTCAATATTCATGTTGGTCGAGGTGATTGTCTGCATTGTAAGCGATTTGAGTTTTCGGCTTTGTTGCTTTAGTATTTTTATTATATTTTACTCTATCTATTATTTCTGCCGACTCTGGGCAATGTTGAATGCTCGCCTGGCGTCCAGGATCGCGCAATTGTCACGTAAGTATCTTCAGTTATAGCACAGGTACTTGAAAAAGATGTTCTCACTCCTTTGCTCCTTCGAGATCTTTTTAATTTTCACCTCCATTTCGAGCAACTGCAGTTGGCAAGCAAAGTTTTTGCCAGCAGCTGAGGCCCTGACACTAATTGCATTTGGCCTGGGGAAAGTACAGCAAAGAAACACTTACTCCCTCCTCCTCCTCCCATCTTAGCCAGCAGCCAGTGGAGTTTTTGTTTGTTGTTGTTCTATCTAACCATGCTGAGAATACACGCTTGATAAGACCCTTATCAGGGTCCACCCACCCACATACATACGTGGAGCAGTGATAAGAAAATACGCAGCAATGCACACACAGCGATATCGGTGGCAAAACAAAGCCCAATCGAGAAATTACAAAGCACACACACACATGGAGAATAGTTCTGGCCTATCATGGTATTCGACGAATAGGAATGCGAATAGGAATTCAATGAGCCTCCAAATCGAAATCCCAAACTAAGGTTCGTTCCTTTGTGGCCACACAAAGGCGAACTCTGTTCACGTTGGGCAAATGGGAAATAGATTAGCATAAATTAAGGCTTAGACAAATAGAACCCACATAAGGCGTATGGCTCATCTCGGTAAATCGTCATATATCTATTTCAGCTTCTTTTTCTGCCATTGTGTTACACAATCGTCAGCTAGGTAATTTTCTGTGTCTTTGTTTTCTGATTGTTCTGAACAAGTTGAATACCTTTTTTTTATGCTCCAACTGAGCTTGCAATGTGAAACTTTGTTGCAGTATTAAGTATACGCAACGTCAACACCAACGTCATGTGTACACACGTACGTCAGCGCTCTTATTCAAATAATTCTACATATATTCACACAATTGTGATAACATGCACTCACACTTAGAATGGAACTCACAATCACCATCACATTCGCATTCGTATTCACACTGGTGAAACTCATGCAAAACATTCGCTTTGTTTGAGGGGAAAACATGCATTAAGCCTTCTGGGCAGCTGTCAGCAAGCAACAGGGCACATTAGCACACACACACACACTCACACATGCACTAACACAAGGACAGAGCGAACCCTTTCACACATTGGTTTTCATTTGTACCAAATGTTAAATAGATTTGTAGCTGCACCCTTTAAGCCTTTAACTCTTCAACACTTATGCCTTTTAGCCTTAACTAGACTTGGCTTGTATACCCTGTATGTATTTGCATATTGCACTCCTTGCTGAATTGCTTATAACTTTATTTGCAGCTGCCGAATGCCAATCGGAGCCATGTCGATGCCACTTCAATTGCCACAGCCCCTTCGAGCCAAGTAGCGAAATGGCGAACGAATAACGAAGCAGCTGCACGGCGCAATAAATTTAAATTCCAAAATTAATTTCAACGCTGCAGTTCACAGTGAAACGGTATCTCTATCTGCAACTTTATCCGTATCTGTATCTGTTTCGGCTGCATCTGTCAGTTTCGCAAATTCGTTTAAGCTTTCAGTTCGGGACATTTCGCGCGCGTATCTCTGGTGACAGAAACATCTAAAGTTGCAACATCAACAACAACAACCACAACAACATCAACAACAACAACAACAACAACAAGAACAAGAACAATGTCCAGCAATTTATTTTATGGAATATTCAGTGAAATTATAAATTGAAAGCGTCGTTGAGTGCAGTGTTTACTAACACTTTCAAGTAGGGCCACAACTTTTCCAGCATTTTCTTTTGCGCGCATTGAAATGCTACATTTATTTGTGAAAAACAATTTGACAACTCTTTGGCCAAGGAAATTCGGAAAGCCTTACGTTTTGCGTTAATCATCGTAGAAAGTTGTGGCGTGGTCGTGTCTTTAATTATTTTTCACTTTTTCCTAATCAAAAACAACAAAATTCCAACGTGAAATATAATAAAACAAATAAAAGAATCGCGTATATAAATAAATAATAATCTTAAAATTTAAGTAAAACTTAAAATATTGACATAGTTTTTACTATAAACAAAAAACAGCAAAATGGCGATGGAATGGATAACAGCCATGGACAAACGGTGAGTGATGAGTAAGGTAGTTAATATGTTAAATATAAGAAATAGTAAGAAATATTAACAAATAATGATTTATAATTGGGACTTGGGTATAAACTATTGGTTTAAGTCGCAGTCGTTGAGTAAAGTACACGATTGTGTTAATAATTATTGTATTAAATGGTTTAATTTAGTAATCTATGAATGTAGGTAACTTAAAATTAGTTCGTTCTTTAGTTAATTCTTTAAATCGTCGCTTAGTTAATCTGTAATATGATCGTTGTTTATTCTTTGCGTCGTCGCGAGAACTCTCTTTTCTCCTTCTTCTTCTACGTCGTTGCCAGTCCGTTGAGTCGGCGTTGCCAGAGTATTCCCACATTATTTATAACCAATCTTAAGCAAAAAGGTATTTTCTTTTACTCCCTTGAAATGCTTTGTATTTTCCTGAAACAGTTTTAAAGTAGAGTTTGCAGTTTTTCATCCATCCTGAACATATTGCTTGCCCCAACTTGCCAGTTGGGGTTTCCCCTCTGCACTGCGCACTAATCCATCAGCTGCTTTTTCCCAAGTCATATCATTACAGCTCTGGGCGAGGCCATTAGTTTTAGTTCTTGGGAAACCATTTTGCAAAAAAAAAAATCTACGAATTTAATGGGTCAGTCATTTACAGTTGCAAATTTAATTGCCTCAAAGTTTTGTTTTTTCATGATTTGTGAAGCATGAGAGCAACAACAAAATCAACAACAACAACACAAAGTTACAAGTTATTAGAAAAGTTTTTTGGCAGACCGTGAAATATGACTGTGGCATACAAATATTGTATATTCCACTCGAGATGAGAGATAATTAAATAATATTTCAAGCTTGAAAATTGTGAATTTATTTTATTCCGTTTTTAATTCAAACAAACCTACGAGAAAAGTTTTCATTGCGACAGCTGCTTTTAAATTTCCCACACACATTTTCTGGTTCGACAAATGTCGTTTCTGTTTCACTCCGTCTCCATCTCCGTGTCCCTCTCTCCTTCTTCTATTCCCTACTACTTCTCCCTTTCGCTCGTTACATTTAAAATGTTTATATATCATGCTCGACATTCATTTGTCAAAAGCCAACAGCTGTATCCTCCATTAATTCATCCTTCAGCACAGCAGGCGACCAGGCCAACGTGAAGTACGTGGGCAACAGGCAAATCCGAGCCGTAGCCCGATCCCGTATCCGAATGCAGGACGCGGCTTGCGTCAAATTATACGCTTTATTAAATTACAATGCCAAATTTTAAGCTCTATGCTGGCAGTTAAATGCAATTAATTATATTACAAAGCTGCTGGTCACTTTTTGAAGTCTGGCTGCGCACAGGTCCTTTCCACTTGATTAGCGCAGACGAGCAGCGAAAATTGAGAGCTGGCAAATAGCTCAAATAAAAATTGGAGGGATTCAATTTCCAAGGGCCGCACTCAAGTGAAAATTGTGCTCATTACAAGCTGTTCTCAGTTGTCAGAGCAATGAGGGACAGAGAGTGCGAAGGGATGGGTAGACAGGTAGTTATGCTCTAACTAGACCTAAAGCCAGTCTATGCTGCTCTGCATTTTATCTTCGCATGTATTTCCCTAGAACCATTATGAATTTTTAAGAACTTGTAGACATGTTCGCAAGAGATATTCAAGACTATTCAGGTAACCTTAAAGGCAGGAAAATGTGGACTTAAATAAAGAAACAAACAGTTAAATTTGAAATACCTCTTACACCACTTGAAGTTCAAGAAATACTTTGTAGTAGGACAGGGATATGGTCACACTCTTTATAGCGAGTTAACCGATATATAAATGAGTTATTGAAAGCAGGTCTCGATATGTAGCTCTACTCTAGATAAATGTTCATTCAATGTATATAATAAATAAATTAATAAAAAGAATAAGACATTGACTTTTACAACTTTATGTTCAAGTGTCTGATTCATAGGGTATCTACGCTATCTGCATTCATCTCGCATTTTAAGTGAATACAGGGTATAACGAATAGGGAGCGTGCTTTTCACAGCACTTTCAGTTTAAGGGCTGGCATCATTAGCACAAGTGCCCGCCACATCGCCTCGGATCAAGCATTTTGGGGTTCTATGGGCATTATTTAGTGGCAGCTGCTACTTGTATTTCACTTCCAGCACGTTTCCAAAGAGCTGCAATAAAATGATATCTAAGAGCGTGACCTCCCCTAGACACACCCTCTACCCTCCATGCTTTACCCTGCGCCCAATCAATCAGCGCTTGCCCGTTGGCGGCTTAAATGAACAGCGTCCGTGTCCTCAGCAACCTGCCGAAATACCGGAGTCCAGGGTCAGCTCAACACGGCTCTGCTGGCAAAAAGGTCAAGAGCAAAGGGCTCTAAGCACACACACACACACACACACACACACACACACACACACACACGTTCCCACACACACGCATAGCATATTCGTTGTATGCTCTGCGATTGTGCTCAGGCTTCTATTGTGAGTGAGTGTGGGTGTGTTTCGAGCAAATATTTGTATTTCCCCCGTTCATTTGCTTAGCTTTTTATTTGTATTTTTGTTGCATTTTTTATTTGCACTCAGCTTGAAACAATACGCTCACATTCCAATTTAATTTTACAGAAATTCTCTTCAATCTTTTCTAAAAGCGTCAAAATGCAATGAAAGACTGTCTTAAAGTCATTTGAAACTTATTTCTTTGGCAAATAAGTCGAGAATTGTCGAAAAAATTTAACCGAAAACGATTTAACAGCTTAAAGAGTTTATAAAACTATAAAATACAATTAGAAAGTGTGAAAAGGTCAGGAATGATAAGAAGATATTATGCCAATTGTCGCACAATTTGCTTTTCTTCTTACAGAAAACAGAAATCAAAGTAGAGCGAGAATAACAGAGAGAGAGAAAGAGAAATGACTAGAATTTCTTATTGGAATTTCAAGCAAGATTGAATGCATTTGTATAGTTCGTTTGCCAGCTTAATTTGCATTTACGTTGCGGGCAAGTAACCAAAACGACGGAGGCCATAAAGCAATGTCTGAGTGTCGAAATTGTCGCCACGCAATTGCCGCAAAATAAATGATTTAATTTGGAGAAAATTAATGGTTATCATTGCAAAGTCACGCAAGCAAATCTTATGGCTTCACGTAATGTGGTAATGCGGCGTATCAAGAGCGATCAGTGGCGGCATCTAGAGAACAATCAGAACTGAGCTGCGTCCCAGCTCGGCACAGCAGGCAGGGCAAGTTCAGGTAGCAGGCTGGCAATTGATATTGATGATGTTAACTGCGTAGCTTGGCCTAGTCCTTGCTCCTTCTGCCTCTCGCCATTGTCTTCGCCTGTTTGTCTCGTTTGAACGCATATTTATCATACGCCACGTGTGCCGCACTTCAGCTCGATAAGAGAGCGAGCTTCATGCATATTTCACCCAGAAGTTTCGTATTTATACGGTTAGCCAGCTTTTTGGGGCCTGCCTTTGCTGCTGCTGCTACTTCTGCTTACATGGCAATTATAAAAGGCAGCTTTGCATATTGTAAAACCACAAAATGCTATTATAATAAACAACAAGAGACCGCGGGCGTGCGCCTCAACGCGCTTCCGGCTCAACCAGCCCAGCGAGTAATGTGTATATCCCTCCCCCGCCCATTTCCGCTTTCACTTTGCAGTCGCTGTCTCACTGGGCTCGCACATACTACGTACATATAGACATGGCACTTAGCCGTTGCTGTTTGGTTAACGACAACAACCAACGCCCAGTCGCTGAGGGGCCCTATACAAGCGTGGCCTATAAATTATGTATGAGTGGAGACGGAGACAGCCAGCCAGGCAGGTAGGGAAGCAGGCAGGCATCAGTCCTACGGCTCACCTTCTGCAGCGCCGAAAGTTACTCAACGCCAGCGCCAAAAAGTAGACACTACAATATTAAAGTAGCTTCCTGACACACACACACACAAACATACAGGCACAGTATCACTCATTCAGTCTGCAGCAGGCTACCTTGTTGATTTTGATTTAGAGCAAAAATTTCTGCTGGTTTTGCAACTGATGATTTTATGGAATTTTTAATTAGGCAAAGCACAGAAAGATTCCAGTTCCGAGCTGTGCTCGGCTCTTTTGCCGTCTCATGATTTCTCTACTCTAATGCAACAGCAGAGCATGAAGGGGTAAAGGAAAGGCGAGGGGGCAGGCAAGATAGATACAAAGCCATGCGCTCAGTGTGCTGCTTAAGCTTCGTATTATTTCGACAGGAAAAACAAAGCAAACAAAGCAATAAAGCAGCACGAAGAACGGAATTTAGAAAAGAGAAGAGAAATAGTTTATTGAGTTGTTAGTTGGTTTGTTTAAACAAGGTCTTTTGATTGCTTATTAAGGCAGAAGAGGCAGCATCAACTTTAGTTTCAAGTGTTGCTTTAAACTATGTACGTCAAGAACTTTGAAGGCTGTTTAAATTGTTTAAGTTCTTTTCAGATATTTTACCATTTTCAATCAAATCTTAAAGTCGCTTGAAGTAGGTTGTCCTTTTGCGCCAAGCAAACTTTAAGCTGCTGTCAATGGAGCAGCCGGGCAGCTCTTGGCCGCAGACAAGTTGA
Organism: Zaprionus lachaisei; assembly: GCA_018901815.1. Lineage (NCBI taxonomy): Eukaryota > Metazoa > Arthropoda > Insecta > Diptera > Drosophilidae > Zaprionus > Zaprionus lachaisei. The sequence continues at coordinate 519,217 of JAEIFI010000054.1, forward strand.
ATCCGTGTGCACGCCGTGCAGTGGTCGCGACTGTGAGTCCTTGGAGAAGCAAACCGAAGAGGTCCATTAAAAACAACCGAAAGTAAACTTATCTAAAGTTGAACTCTTGGCAATTAGTTGTTGCTCTTGGCTCTTCTTGACTTTCACTTGCAGCTTCTGCCTTCGCCTCGCTTCCGTTTCCGGCTACGTGGCTGCCATTCGACTCATTCATATATTTATTTATGCATTTTTATTTTAAAAACATTACAAAAAGCTGCACAGAGAAACGGAGAAAGGGAAATTTGCATATTTAATTTGAGCCCATGCCATTCCTTTTTTTTTCATTCGCTTTTTTTTCTTAATTTCAGCATTGTTGTATTTCCATTTTATTTTCATTTGCATTTTGTTTCGATGGCATTTTTTTCTATTTATTTCTTTTGGCCTTGGTAGGGAAAAAGACTCACAAAAACAACGGTACTTTGAATGGCACTGATTTAAAAACTGCAAATACGCATTCTCATGCCTCGCCGCTTTGTCCTATTATCACTGCGCAGTCTATTAGGCTCTATTGTTCGGACCTCGAAGAGTGCAGGAATACTCAGGATTTCTTTCCTGATTTACTTGCAATTTTACTGTCAACATTCGTGACACAAACAATTGAGTTAAATAACAAGAGAAAGTAGTACAATGGAATTGTATAGGGAACTCGTAAAACAAAGAAAGTAAACAGTTTGTGTAACTTACATTATAATTTAATATATAATATTTGATGAGAACTAATTAAAGTTTTCCAATAGACATAAAAACTGAAACATTTTACAGACAGTGAATAAAAGAGAAGGTTAAACAATATATTATGATATTAAATATTTTAACTAATGGAACATAAAGATTCGTTTACATTAATGAAGTTTGGAAGGGAAAATACAATAGAGAAGGTAAAAAAAAGTATCTAATAAACCTTTCAGGAAATTAATACACTCATATGATATTAAACGGAAACCTTTTGAATGAAAATCAGATTTAAAATATAACTTATGTACGGTCTGATACGGTGTAAACTTACTAACTGATTTAACATTCCACTTAAGCTCTTCATTAACACATCCTCAAACGAAAGTAATCCTCTTCCTCCTCAATTTGTCCACTAACATTGTGTGTGCGTTTCCTTGCAGTCCTTGTGATCGGAATTTACGTGATGTGGAACTAATATCCTGTCGCTTGCGTCGCGTGGAGCCACTGTGTCGCCTGCCAGGGTCGGCCTTGCAGCAGCTGGCCATGTGCGGCTTCTACGAGGACTTGGAGAAGGGCGTGACACGTAAGTAGCATTATTACATTAATTATGTACACCAAAATAATGCACTGCCCATACACGTGAATTTACACCCATGTTCTATACGCGTTCATCCTTGCTCTTTTTCCATTTTACCTCATAATAGTTTCAAGCATGTTTTTTATCTTTATTTTTTTCGTTCTTCGTTTCAGTTTTTCGCGCCGGGGAACAAGGACGCTTCTGGTATGCCGTATTGGGTGGGTCGCTGGAGGTGCGATACCATGCGCACTCAGATGCCGATGGAAAGGTGAGTGCACCCGCATTTTCTAGTCGTAGTCGTGGCCATAAATATGGAATCTCCATGGACTACACGTCAGACATTGTGGGGCGCTTTACAGGCGAAACTGCTGTCATGTCATGTGAAAACAATGCACAGTTTGAACAATATAATTGATGGCGATTATATGGCCGTACTATGCCAGGACATGCACGCTCACGGGGACCCGCAGGCACCGGCGGGACCGGAGGGGTTTGGGCTTTGCATGTTCAATATGTCGTTTCGATTGCCAACTCAGCTGTGGGTGCCGCTATATATGGATTGGCTTACTGCCTGGCTGCCGGCTTGGCTTGGTTGGGTTGCGGTTTATAACCCTGTGGCTTGCCTTTTATCTGTCCTGACGACGGCGGCGGCGTCCCCGAAAGTGCTGACAGCGTCATTGTGCATTCAGATCCTTGGCATGCGCCAGTGCCATACAATTTCTCTCTATATTTTCCTATTTTCCTGCCATCTTCTTCTTCTCCTTTTTTTGATTTGCTTTTTTTTCTCTTCTGCCATTGTGCTGGCCGCACACAGTCACTGCACATTAATTTCCGCACGGATATTGGCCAGCCGTTTTACAGCCTGTCGATGCCGTTTGGCCACCAGTTCGGCCCGTTCAGCAGGCACTACATGGTCGAGTTCATTTTTTGCACGCTCTTTTATGGAGTGCTCGTGTCCCGTTCCTCCGCGACTGAGTCGCCAGTGCCGCCGTTATGTGGTGTCGGCTAATTGAAATAGGCGCTTGGACAAGCTGAGCAACAGCGACTGTATTTGTTTGGCTGTGTGCGTGCCGGTGGGTGTGTGTGTATGCTTGTATGTATGATACTCGTATAAATTCGAGTATTATGAATAAGTGTGCCATGAAGGACATTCGGCGGTAACCCGAGCTCAAAGCAAAGCCGCGCTGCGGTTTACAGGGAGGATAAATTTGTATTTTCGTGATTGAATTTACCGTGCTAACTTTAAGCCGGCTACGTGTTGGTTTTTTTACTTTAAATGTTGAAGAATTTAATTAAATTCAAGAGTTAAGCAGCATATCAATAGCAAGCGCTGCTGACTGCTTCCTTCCAGGCTCAGTAACAGTTCGAGCTAAATGATTATTAAACAATTATCAGGCATTAATTTATAACCGTATAATAATTCGGTTTCTTTTATATTTTTAAGTTCCATTGACAATTATGTCTGCGCCTTGGCGTCTTAGCTTCGATTGCCCCGATCTTAACTATCGTCTTACCGCCACATTTCCGATAAATATAAAGACAAGTGTTGCGTAAGTTTTATATAGCGGATTTAAACAAGGTTAATCCGTGGCTGATACAATATTAACTCATTTACAATGTAAGTTAAAAAGCAGATAACACAATATTTTAACTTTTCATTTTTAGCTGTAATAACTCATGAAATAAAAACTCATGAAAAAAACCTTCAGCTTGTGGCGACTTCTTAAAATAGAAGACAACCTAATTTGAACGGTCTGCAATCAGTGTCGCAGGCATTTTGTGGCCCAATTCTCGGCACGTATTTACATAATTTTTCACTTGATTTACTTAGGCAAAAACATTAGAAAATTCGCATTGGCGAGAGGGCTCACAATTACAGGCGCATAAATTATATATATTCGCTTAGCGGGCCGCGGGCAACAGCGTAAGAAATTGTATTTGACACTCGATGGGGAAAAAGGCGAGAAGAAACCGCGATAGAAGCAGCTGAAGTTGAAGTTGAAGAAGTCGCAGATGGAAGATAGAAGATGGAAGCTGGTGGCGTGCAACACGCAAAGCCCAATTTCATTTCTCATTTCGAAAAAGACAAGCTAAATATAAATGCAAGGGAAAAGCCAAAAAAAGAACGAAAACTTGAGCACAACAAAGGGGAATACGAGACCTATCAATAGCCGTACAATTAATGTCGTGTGTATGTGAGAAGGAGGAGGGGAGGAGGGAGAGTGAACTCATCAGAAAATAGACAACGATGCGAACTGAAATATGTTTTTTTTTTTCGTCGAAATGAAAACAAATTTATGTGCGACTTGCAGCCAGCGACCATTTGGTGTGAGTTCCGCTCAACCGGATTTCCCTGCACTACTACTCACGTGACACAAGAGAGGGGAGGAGCTGGGGTGCTCCGCAGATGATTTGAACTCACGTCATGGCCGGCGGCTAATTTAGATCTAATGAAATACGAGCGACGGCCGGCAGCAGATACAAATTGCAATTCATTTATAAGAGACACGCTTTGTTGTTGCTCAAGTCAAGGCGGAGGGGGAGTGGTGGCACTAATTAGAGTACCTGTAAGCCGTTATAATTGTATAATACTGTGCGAGGGAGTGCATTGCCCACCACCAGCAACAATCCTAGCGGCCTTCAACTAAGTTGCCATACAAGTTTGTATCTTGTAGCTTAGTATCTTATATCTTAGTATCTTATATCTATTAGTAGTTTACAGCTTGTAGCGCTACCTTCCGCCCGCCGTCTTCCAATTACACAATTTATCTTTGTTGTCTAACGCGGCTCCAATTAAAGTGATGATATTATTATAATTATAGCCGGCACGCCTGGCCATCAAATTAGCCGCGCGAGAGACGCTCAAAATGTTTTTCCTAAACTCATCAAACTAATGAAAATTGTTTTTTTGTTATTATATATTTTGGAACTTGAAACTTAACCCACATATAATTAGGCATCATTAGGCGATCCGGTAACTTCCTCTATATATCAAGAGCAGGTTTCGTTTCGTTCCGCTCGGTGTTATTTTATTCGGCTTCCCTTGATGGCCACCCAGCACGAGCGGCCCATCAATTTTTCAAGTTCAAACACTTTGAACGTAGGTGTTGAAACTGGCACTTTTACGACAACAACGACTTGGAGAAAGCATAAAAAATGTCAACGATGCATTCTAGTTTATGTTAAGTGTTCTGTGGGCGATCGAAAACGATTGCACACACTCGCAAAATAGAAAATTCGTTGGAAATTGAAAACTAGAACATGCTGAGAGCTGCGCCCCATTTAAATAAAGCGCAGCTTCCCAAGCAGAGTGCGCTATTTCCGTCTCTCGCAAAAAGCCGGAAGCATTCCAGTTTTAGTCAAAAAAAAACAATCGCATGCCACAATGAACTGCCAGTCAGGCGGACAACCAGACAGACAACAACAACAAGACAAAAACAGCAACAAGAAAACAACAACGAAAACAAATCAAACACACAAATACGCAAATACTTCTGACCTCTTTTTGGGCATTCGTATTCGCCAATGGACACACGATTGTGGCCCCATTTGGAAATGTTTAATTAGTTAATAACCAGCAATGCTGTGAGAGCCGCTTAGCCAAGTTGGTCCCCTTTATGGCCAGCATTTGCATAGACCGTTGCCTATATGCGGCAAACCTGTAACTGGCTCTGTAATCGAAATCAGCATCGAGAACCCAAAGTCGTTAATCACAAGCAGCTTGAGTCGTCGCGTCGTCAATCGTCAGTCTGTCGTACATCGTTTGTTTCGAATCGTCAATCAGTTCGTTAGCAGCTAGCACAGTGGGAAAGAAGCTGGCAATTTCCTTTAGTCTCTTTCTTCTCTCTCTTTCTCTAATCACTTGCGTTAATTAAACACATTTACACACACTAACTGCCAATTAATGGCTAAGCAAATACCCCGCGTGTTCTCAAGCAAGGCGGCTGAGTGAGTTGTCAGTCGAAGACGGAAACAGGCGGCACAACTGAACATTCTTTTCTTGTGTTTATAACGCAATGATACGAACTGAAAGTGGAGAGAAAGGAAAAAGATGCTGTGAAAGCATATTAAGGCATATTCAGATCTAAAGCTCAGTAAAGCTTTTATTGATGACAAAATCTGCCAAGTCTACAAAATAAGTGAGCTTAAAAAGCACCACAAAGCTTGTGACGAGACTGAAAGTACATTAGCCTTTATGTACACTGAAATCTAAAGCCCTTTTCAACTGTTCGTTATATCGACTTTGAAGCTCATATCAATTAAAAACAGTCCGGAATATAAGTTTCATCAAGAAATTAGCTTTAAAAGCCATATAAAACTTATGTCGTGATTGAAAGCTCCTTTAATCTCACTCCTTATCTTATCTTACCTTAATAAATTCAATTGCTCTTGATTGTCTAAACCAATTGGCATTAGTGTGCTTCTAACTACACGACTGCCACTTTCAGTTGTTGTCATTGATAGCCGCGAAAAACTACTGAGATTACGCGCGTCTGTTGTGTTTGTCGAGCAAACATGGCAAGACAAATGCTGCTACTGCGGGAAAACAACAACAATTTGTCACTTTTTATTAGTGGCCGGCAGCCACAGTGCGGGACATGTAAATGTAAACAGCAGCAGCAGTAGCAGCAGCGAGCGAACAATCGGAGCAGTATGCGCACGTCTTGTGTGTCAAACAAGTTGGGAGCGATAATCTCTCAGTGATCGCAGTCGCAGTCGCAGTCGCAGTCGCAGTCGATGTAGCCCACATACAGCTGACTGCACACACGCACGCCTTGTGTGTGTTTGTGTGCGACCGAATGTATCTTTTGGATACTTTTGCTGCCGCCACAGAAATTAATACGTGTTGAACACTTCAACAGCGCGCACACACAACTCGCTCGTCGCGTCGAGTTGGATCTGTCGTGGTTCAAGTCTGGGCGCCGGCGCGCTGCTTCGTCTTCTTTCTGCACGTAGCCGAATGTACATTCTTCATACATACTTCGACGCGAGGTATCGCGATATCGGTCGAGACAAGTTATAGGCAACTCTATAGCTTATCTGGTTTTACTTTCAACTCAAATTGAAGTGAAGTCTGCGCGAGTTTTGCGACTCTTCCGCATCGTCTTTCATTACCATCTCCAACGTGGGCGTCGTCGTTGGCGTTGCGTGTGTAAATATTTACTTGTTCGAAAGGAAAACAGCTAAAGAGCTGAAGAAGGCGAAAACAAGCCAAGAGAATCTACGATATAAAGTTGTTAAATAATAATTATTACATTCGAAATACCTGACCGAGTTGCATTGCAACAACAACGCGAGTGCAAGTTATTGCAACAACAAGTGTAATTGTTTTAAAAAATTTATGGCCTAAAAATACATACGAATGAATATATATGTATGTATATCTCTGTATGTGTACATATATCTATATTGTGTATACGCAACGATTTCTTGTTTCTGATTCAGCGTAAACAAACGAAATTTGTACGAAATGCAAGTGAATTGTTTATGAGTGCAATTCTATATACATTCGTTGCCATTCATTAATCGAGACAAAGGCTAACTAAATATTAAAAACCGAAATGAAAATATCAAAGCATATTTTAGCTAAACAACAGCTGGATAAACCTATGGATATATAGCCGGCACTACTGACTGACTTTGGGTTCGTATATTGTTTATTCTTCTTTGTTAACTTTACAGCAAGATAAGCGAATACACTGTTTAGTAGCCAAGGTACTAGAAAACAATTGCCAATTGTCGTAGACCCAGATAAGAAAGTCAGTTCTGAATAAGAGGAGGAGCAAGGGGTGTGGGTTGCTGTGCGAGAACTTGTCGTTGCCCCAGACGATTCAGTTGCCACTCGAGTCGAGTATTACAGTGGGTAGTCACTGGAATTTATTGACACTTCCGGAACCAGAATGAGTAAGAGAAGGCAAAGACATGAATTAAAAAACTAAACCAACAACAAGAAAAAAGAAATAAACTTTCAAAATTATATAAAAATTGTTTAAACAATGCTGCCGCCATATCTTACATCTGATTTTCTCATAATCGATATGCACAATTTATGCTAAGTTCATTCAGTCGATGTTAAGATAGACAAATGTCACATTCGATTTCATTTGCATATATTCGTATGAATATATCATAAATCAATGAAAGAGACTCGTGCACTTGTTCCGTGAGTTGCCGAAATGAGTGCGACATGAGAGTGCTCGACTAAGGCATACCCTGTATAGTAATATTATGTTATATCTTTCTTTTCGATTTGTAATTAGAGAAACTGTGGTATTTATATACTCTGCCATATGCTGTATATAATAGTTATACTATATATTTCTATATTCCATTCCATTAATTAAATATTGTGTTTAGCGTTTGTAATTGGATAAACTGTGGTAATTGAGAGTTAAGCCCAAATACCAAACAGTCAGACAGTCAGAAAGCCAGACAGATCAACTCACGGTTTCTCTGCCGTCTAGACAGTCTCATTATGGCCTTCTTATCGGCAGCACTGCTCGAGGGTTCAAACAAAAGTCGTCTGCTAGGGATATGATTGATGGTACTTTGGCTTAGTGAGCGAATTGCCGAACAGTCGATAAAAATGCATAGATTAATAAACAAACGGGCGACAAGATGAATGGCCCAGACGCCGACAACTTTATCAGTCACATAACTTTATCAAAACAATATAATACGGCTATATGCATAAGATATATTATTATTGGCCGATTAGTGGCAATCGAAACGAAATCAAAATATTGAGATTTATGTGAGTTTCTTAATTAAAATTGATGATAACTAATTAATATACTTGGCTTCGGTTGCGTCGGGCTTTTAATTTCCCCAACGATAGCGCAACATTGGGGCCAACTTAGGGGGTGGGTGTGAGTGCAGCAGCTTGTTGCTGCAACAACCTTGAGAAAGGTCAAAGTGCGTCGTGCCTGCTGGCTGCACATTTCTCCGACAACATAAGCCCTGTTAAGTGGATGCTGCTGCTCTCTCAGGCACATCAAATACTAATAATGCTCATGTTTTATATTTTTTATGGATCAATAAGTTTGCGTGCGTGCAGCAAAGCAAGAGGCGGGCAAGAGGTGCACCGCCAGGGGAAAGGGAAAAGGGGCGCCACGAGGAGCCATACCAGCTGAGAGATCAAGGCGCTTTTAATAATCTTTAATAGGCTATATACTACTACACATGGAAAGTGCCTGCCTGCTTGCCTGCCTCGCCGTGTGCGTCGGCGGGAATGCAATAAACTTGCCACATGCCCCACACAACTCGCGGCTAGGTGCATGCACAGCGAGCTTTATGCCGCGCTTATCAAAATAACAGCATTTTTACGTTATTATTTATCTCACTCCCTATCTGTGTGTGTGTGTGTGTGTGTGTGTGTGTCTACTTTTAGCTTTATTAATTTGATTCTCAACAACATCTGAAAGCAGATCGGATATTTTCATTTGCAGCTCCCACGCCAGAACCAGATGGCAACCGCAAAGTAAAATGAAAAACACGGAAAAACTTTATGGCGTTGATCCTTTTGTTGGTTAAACCCAAAACAAACACCTGAGAGTGTGCGTGTCTCTCTCTCTCTCTCTATCTCTCTCTCTCTCTGTGTCTCTTCCCCTTCCTGTGCCACTTGCGGATTTGATTCCGCGTTGGTTTTGGCAAAATGCTGCATTCAATTTAAACTTTACTAATTGCTGCAAAAAAGAAATTTATCAAACGATTAAATAAGTTGAACAACAATTAATAGACGTGGAATTTAATTAACAGTTCGGTTGAGTGAGCTTTATAAACATTTGTAATGCGATTAAGCTGGTTGATTCCCACATTCTCTCCCTCTCTCTCTCTCACTCTCTCTTTCTCTGGTCTACCTCGTGAAGACATTTCAATCGATGCATAATTTGCGCTTATTCAGCTACTGATTGGCTCTCAACTCATCAGGTAGCTTATCAGCAGTTGCCTTAGCCCCATGCTATGTGCCAGATAAACCTCATCAAATGTGCTAAAAGCTTAGTTTGTTTGCCTTATCGAATTGGTTAGATAAGCTCATCACATGTGGCATAAAACCTTCAATTTAATGCAAAGAAAAAAAAACAACTGGCAGCAGAGAAAAATATAACAACGAAAATCATAAAAGATAAACAAAAAACACGGCCTCAAATTACGCAAATACTCGTAATGTTCTGATAAGGTGCTAAAAATAAACACACACTCATTGAAGCGCAACTAAATCTTATATTGTATAATTTATTTATGCTCCACACAAACATAAACAAATTAGAGCAGAGTACACGGGAGAGTGAGAGAGCGAGAGGGAGAGGGCGAGAGAGACAGCAGGTTCTCTCTCATAAATTTGAACACGTTCAAATTCAAAACGTGCCAAATGTATCCAAATATGAAAAGCCGCCCCTAACATCAACACATGCAAATTTTGAAATATCTATAATAATTTTGCTGATGTGTTTGTATGTGTGTGTGTGTGTGTGTGTATGTGGGTGTCTGCGTTTCAGGCCTACAAAGAGTAACAGCAACAACAACAGAAACGAGAACGACAAGAATCAACGTATGAAAACATTTATAAATGCGGCTCAGGCTGCTTTCCATGCCAATAAGCTTAATGCCAGCATTTGATGTCGATTACCATAAATAATAAAAAAGCGAAAAAAATAAGGATAATCCAATTTCAGTGTAGTCGAATTGCATATACCCTAGCGCAATAAGAGAAATTTTTATAGCAAATAAAGCCAAAATTGAATAATGAATAAGAAAGAAAAAGTTTGTCAGACTTACAACAATCACGAATATGGTTTTATATAACTTGGTCTATAACTATTTTAATTTTATTTAATTAATTGTAACTGGATTAATTAATCATGTTTATGATATCTACAATATTTTTAAGCGATATTTGTAGTTCACTTGTTTTAACCAATATTCGTAAATTGCTCAACACTTATTGTTAGACTTGATCAATGATTTATCAAAATGTGGCGGTAGGTCGATATAATTAGGCTGAGGACAATTAATCGTAGCTTACACGCCAAGGCGCACACATGTGAATTAAGAAAAGAGCTTGAAACCAATCTAAGTAAGCTAGTATTAAAACATACATAATAAAAGCCTACTAATATTTGAATATAATGTTAAGTGAATAGACTACAAACTCCACTCTACATAATAAAATCATTTCTAAAGTAATAAACTTCTGTAAACAATAAAAAAAAAAAAAGAATAGCAAAGCAACCTTATCAAAATAAACCAAAACTCTTAAATATTTGACATGCCTCCTTAGCAACCATTGTTAGGGTACGCAAATTACTAATAATATGCAACATGGCACGACAAAACGGAGGCGTTGAATGTCGGAACTCGAATTAGAGACATTCGAGGCCCGCACAGCCTCAGTCGGTAGGCGATAACCTTGCCCCCACATTTGTCAAGTTCAGTGCCAGGCGAAGTGTTTGCGTTGCTTGGCAACTTGAGAGAAACCAGTAGAACACGTCTAACTTTGTGCTTGCCACAAATTAGAAAAGCATAATTTAAACGCGTAAAGAACGCATAACAGAAAACAAGCGTATAAAATAAACTGAGAAAACTTTCTGCTGATCAAAATCAATATTTGTTTAGCAATGAAAAAAAAAGAAAAAAATGAAGAGTTCACTAAACAAAATTGAATTGCGCTGCATGTGCTGAATTGATTTAAAAAATATTTGTTATTTGCCAGGCAAATTTTCCTTTTTCCCTGCTCCATTTGCATTTGAAATATAGAGAGAAAGAGACAGACCGACAGACAGAGATGGGGGGAACAGAGAGTGGCGGCCTGCAGAGTCACTTTGACAGCGAGAACTTCAAAAGGTTTGCCCCCGACAATAAAAGACCAACGTAAAACCAATTGCAGAATTGTAACTGTAAAAAAGAAGTTGAAACAGAAAGTCAACGAGTAGCAATTTAATATATTAATGTATATTTGCATACCCTGTAAATGGCAGAGGGATCTGAAGGGTTAGCATAAATGGAGGAAAGCTAGGGAAAGAAAAAGAAATTATTACTTTTGGGATTTGATGTCCTGTTAAAACATTTTGAATAATCAATTTTTGATTGCTTTCCTATTAAAGAGTACTTTCTAGTCTGAACTACAACATTTTATAGTGAACTTGAACGTGAACTACAAAGCATAAAACTCGAGTGTCGCTTGTCATGATTATAGAATGAATGACATCTCCACTATCGTACTATATTAAAGTGCTTAATAATTTAAAGTCATTTTATTCGCATATATCGTACTATTGCAAGTGGAAGCTGGTACAGCAGAGAAGGGGGAGAGTTGGAGAGAGAGAGAGGACCTGTTTGTATATGTTTGCCCAAGGCATAGTCAAAACATATCGATTTTCTGCTGACCAAACTCGCATGTGGAAATATGTTTGGCCTTTTTATGCCCATGCGGCACATGTTTATGTGTCCGATGCGGCACAACGTGGCCTAATAAAATTTCAGTTAACGAAAATAAACGCAGCAGGCAAACAGAGATGAAGTATACGCCGTGGGTGGGCGGTCAGGAAGATCTTTTGCTATGCCTAAATTACTAACCAGATGGCATGGACCCAAACAATAAATATTATTTTGTTTGAGGCCAGCAATTCGATATAGTCCTTTTTAAAATACACTAACAACTTTTTTAAACAAATATAGTTAAGTGTATTAAAATAATAAATCAATGTAATTATATTTTCCTATTGCCAAAATTGTTTATAAATATTTTGAAATCATATCTACGCATGGAAAAGGTTGCTGGTTTTTTCTATTTACTTTAACAAAGCGACTGAAACTGAAGCAGAGCATCTGAGCTTTCGCAAGCCGAAGGTTTTGCCAATCTTTTCTTCTTGCATATGCGCGTATAAATCATTTTAAATGACTTTGTAACCGTTTACTTAAGTCTTAAGGGTTAGCCTCTCTTTTTCCGAGATTTATTTCTGCATTTTGTTGTTGTTAGACCCACAAAACAGTTTTCCACTTTTTCCACTCTTTCTTCTGCTTGGCTGTTACATTTTATCGAGCGCACACGCGACTTTCACTTTTGTTGCTCGACAATTTTAAATCGAAAATTTTATCACCCAATAACCCAGAAATTTGTGCTGCGATGCGATGCAATGCGTTGGGAAGCTGCTCTGCTGCTGCTTACTTTGCTCTGGTTTGTATTGTCGTAAAAAGTTCACACTGCATTGTTGTTGCCAGCAGTGACAGAGACAACGACGACGACGACGACGACGACGGCATAAATCATCATTTGTCAAGCAAAAGTCCGGTCGGGTCCACTGGGTCGACTGGGCAATTTAGTCGACCCTCGACTTGACATTCGCCGCGTCTCGCAATCATCTATCACGATGAGTGCAGCTTGCGATGGCTTGTTTTGTCTCACTGTAACTTTGATTTTTATTGCAACTCTTTCGCCATGAATTCGCCATCAATTTGCAAACAGAGCAAACAGTTCATAAAAGCATCTATTACATGGATCTATTCGAGTGTCGCATTTCGATGCATGCAAGTTCTATTGTGCGCACAAATTGTGCAAATTGTATCAAAGTGACAGCATCAAATCAATATTAAGTAGCCGCCGCATTGGCTGACAGGCAGCCCCTTCCGACACGTACGTACTAGTATGTGTAGTGTGTGCTTACACACATACTTTTATGGCACGTGGAGCACGCGTTGTCCTCGTTGTCGTTGTTCTCACTGTTACTGTAGCTGTAGCTGTTGCCATGTCAAACAATCAGAATAACGCATATGTCACATGGAAAGTCAATCAACTTTCCATGCGATGAACTTGTCAAGCAACAACTTGTGCGACTGTCACATTCGCCCCATGTCCTGACAATTTTAAACTTCTTCACACACACATGCACATGCACAGATTTGACAGCCCTCCTTGGCAGCTAATTATTTGCTCCGTTGGGTGCGACAGCAACAGAATTAAATACATACATACATATTGTATTTGCTTGTTTTGAGGAAACTTACTCAAAGTGAAGCTCATGGGAAAGCTGAGTGGGTTGAGGGAAACTTTCTCTACTCATAAGATAAACAATTTTTAAAACATATTCCATTTCTCTACAGTTTCTATAAGCAGCTTATAGATTGCATGTGTTTAACATACAATCAATTCTTTTAAACTGAAAGCTTTAATATGCTTAGTAAAGTCGAGTTTAGACAGAGTATTGCTTAAGACACTGCTTTAAGAGTCTGTCAGCTTATCTTGCTTCCCTTAAGTTCTCCTTTCATTATATCTGCAGTGTCATTTGTTACCCTCTTATGTGGCTGATTATGATTTTATTATCGATATGCGCAGATTGTGTAAATCGGGCTTGACGGAAGCCGGAAGGAAGGCAACTTCAATTTGCCTCGTTGCCAGGCGCATGCAATTGACAAAATACCACAAAGTATCCCACACAAACTCACACACACACACATAATATTGTTACACATGCATGTGTGTACACACACACACATATATTTATTTATATTTTTATTATTGTTTTGTATTGCCGAAGTCAACGCCATCCAATTTGAACAACAATTGCTTGACTTGACTTGAGTTGGCTTTGCCTTTGGTTGTGCCTCGCCCTTTCCCTTTCCCTTTTGCTTTAGCTGCAGCAGGATGTGTGTGTGTGTGAGTGTGTATTTGAAAGAGGGTGAGTGGGTGTGGGTGTGCGTGTGTGTATTCAGATAATCGTAAAAGGTACGGCCTGCCCTTGAGCATTGCCCCCGGGGCACGTCTTCAGAGTCGAAATGGGTAATCACTTCTTCTTGCACGCTGCGGATTTCTTATTGTGATTTCGCTTTGAAATTTACATAATGTGGCACAGTCTTGATGCTGCCACGTCGTTTTGTCAACACACACATCAAGAGTGGAGACACACTAGAGTCGAGCGCAGCACAAGATACAGGAAATGCGCACTACTCCCCATTCACAACTCACAATTCACAATTTACAATTTGTTTAAAGTGTCTGCTCTGGGGTAAGCTGCCAGACACAAACAAAACTAATTTATGCAAGGCAGACAAACAGAGAGAGAAACAGTCACACAGACAGACAGACAAACAGGGAGACAGGCAGGGAGAGAGACAACAGGAGAGACAGCGCACACCTTGACTTGGCAGAGCCAAAGAGGTTGGACCCATTCTGGCATTTGCATTTTAAAGAGCTGTCTTCGTAGCGCTCTTAACACCCCAGCAGCTGTGCCTGCTCCTTCCCCTCGGCCCCTTGGCAGTCCAAACAATTAGCCAACTGTTTACACGAATCCGTAAGATGCTGGAGCCTGCGCTTGCGTAATTAGCAACGCAGCTCAGGCCAAGACCTTTTTGGGAAGTGGCATCCGCAGGGGCAGAGAGTGAGTTCTGCTGCAAGGAAAGAGCAGGGGGCACGCAGGAAGGCAATTGTTTGTCTCTTTTGCTGGCACCTTGGCAGCAACTAAATCAACAGTAACAACAACAACAGCAAAAGACAGCGTGAAATCAACTGTCTGACAGCAAATGCAGTTGCAAATGTAGAAACTGCTTGTATACCCTGTAAATGGTAAGGGGGCTGCAGTTAGAAACATCTAAATAAAATACGATTTAGAACAAGTTGATGCAATTATATATTGCTCTTAAATTGCCTTTTGTTTCTTATTGTGATTAAGTGTGACCTTGGTATATGCACTATCTTGAGTCGCTTTAGTTAACGATAACCCTGATATCCCTCTCGATAGAAGAGTGTTGTATAACGCGGAAAGACAGCGCCACTATCGTCAGAAACCCAAGCGCACAAATCGAGTGCTGAAGATTTTTTAAATTAAAATGAACAATGCATTTAATAAACTATTATCTCCATAATAATATTTATAAAAAGGAAGTAAAATATATTCTTTATATTTTTCAAACCACATTTCTATTAACAAAAAAAACATTTAAGGGGAATGTTTAGTTTTTCTTTATCACATGTATCAGCCAGGGTATGACCTGGTGAATCAAAACTTACTTTCTACAGGCTCTCGCAACATTATCTTAGCTATTCTCGAGGTTTTCTTTTGTTGCCCGTGCCCGGTTTTTGTCCGCATTTGCGTACTTTGCTCTTATGTTACATTTAGATTTGCATTTTTATTTAGCGCATAAGTGCCGCCGCTGCAGTCAGTGTTTTTTCTGTGCTTGCCCAGCTTGAAGATGAATGCATTCCTTTTGTTTCAGGTACTCATGCATTTATTATGGCCAAGAATGTCGCCTTCTGTTGATGCCTGCTTGACAGAGTTTTTATTCTGCATTATTCCCCCCTTGTTGGCCGCAAAAAAAATTCACACGAGTAAAGAACTGGGCCGACGGCAACAGATCAAGGTCAGCTTAAAGATTGTCGCGCCAGGCTGTTTAATGAGCTGCAGCTTAAACGTCCATTATAATTGAGCGCTTTTCACACGCATTTCCAATGAAAATCCCCATTCAAGTAAGCTGCGAAAAAAAGCTATCTCAAGTAATTAAATAAATGTCAAGTGAGCCTGAATATGTACGCCCAGGTGTGGGAAGGGAGTCCAACTTGAAGCCGTACAGGCTGAGCTCCTGCTGCTACGCCTCCAGCTGCTGCTGATGCTGCTGGCTGTCACTCGAGAGTCCGAGGGCGCAGGACGACGCAAAGGACACTGAAGCAGAAGACAGAAAGTGTCATGCACTCTGCACCGAGTGCCAATAACTGAACCCAAGTATGCACTTTACGCGCAGTTGAATCTATAATGTAATCCTCTGACCGTTAACTGCAGCAATATGATACAGACCTCAAGATAGATTTGTGTGCTTACGACGAACTTTGTTGACTCGATTGCATATCTGGTTTATCTTCGCTTATATACGATTCGCTTAGCTGACTTTAAAAATATAATATGTCAGTATAATTGTAGTGCAAGTCAAGCAATTCCAAGTGAACAAAATGATTTGGAGAGTGTAGAACATTGTATGATTCTTAAAGAGATGGAAATCTTAATAAAAATTAATAAAAGAGTATTTAATCACATTTAAGCAATTAATTAAGCAAGTCTGGCCTACTGAAAGATACGCATAAAATTAGTACTGATTAACTCAAAGTCGCGTTCTCTCACCTTGAATCGTTTTAACTTGTTTCTCTTTATATTTTTCTTAAACTTAATTTACTCATAATTTTAAGTAACTCTTAAGTAAGAGAGGAGGCGTAAGAGATAGCAATCTTATTTACATAACTGGAAGACTAACACTCTCAGAGAGCACGAGTGAATCTGTTTTATTTGTTTTGCTCAGAATAACCTTCACTACAATGAGAGACCCAAAAGAGTCCCTACCTTGTCTGAAGTAAAGCATATGTATTCACTTGATTAAATATTAAATACGATTTCTAATGGTAACATATTCGAGTGAATCAAGCATACAACTAAATTTAACACATACAATCAAAAACCATTTCACTTATAGCCGTTTCGATAACAAGTTGTTAACTTTAATGTCATGGTGAAAACACTATTCTTACTCGAATAACTTGATAAGCTTTCCTTATGAAAAACCAATGGTTTTAAAAAGTATAGAAAATATGCGAATTTTTGAAAATGTATTTATTATTGAATGAACCTGTTCAACATATTGAAACCGGCTCCAAATGTAAATAAGTTAAAGCCGAGTGCAAGCGAACGAGTATTCCTTGGTTTACCGTTATCAAACTTTATTCAACTGAAGTGCAATCTTACAAAAACAACAACATACAGTATACCATATACACGTAATCACAGAGAATGCCCGAAAACCGCTCAGTCATGCTTAGTTGATTAGTCGTTATAAAATACACGTTGTTCGCCTCGAAAACTCGCAGTTCTACCCGTTTCGTTGTGGAGAGCGGATCACAAAATGCTGTTTTTGATATATGTACTGCTCGCTGTGGCAGCGTTGGCTGTGTACTTCCTACATCGCCAATCCAGCTACTGGAAGGGCCGTGGTATACCTCAGGACCCACCACATCCATTCTATGGCAACCTAATTGGGTTCCGAAGCTATCGCATTGTGCACGATATTTTTGGGGACTACTACAACAAGTACCGAAACTCTGGCTATTCCTTCGTGGGCTTCAACTTTCTCCACAAACCTGCAGCATTCATTTTGGACATCAAGTTGGCAAAGAACATTTTGATCAAGGATTTTTCAAATTTCACCGATCGTGGTCAGTTCCACAACGAACGTGATGATCCTCTTACAGGTCATCTGTTTAATTTGGATGGCATACGCTGGAAGGAGATGCGACAGAAGCTTTCACCTACATTCACTTCCGGCAAGATGAAGTTCATGTTTCCCACTGTGATCAAGGTTTCCGAAGAATTTGTGAAAGTAACGTTCGAAGAAGTTCCCGCCAAAACTGGAGGATCTATTATTGAAATAAAAGAGCTCATGGCACGGTTCACCACTGATGTCATCGGTACCTGTGCCTTTGGCATTGAGTGCAACACCCTTCGTAATCTTAACGAAGATTTCCGCAAAATGGGCAGCAAACCTTTCACTGAGTTGAGGCACGGTGCAATCCTCACAACATTTCAAATGAGTTTTCCTAATCTAGCCAAAAAGTTGAGAATGCGCCTCATAACCGAAGATGTTCACCAATTCTTCATGAGACTTGTTGAAGAGACAATAGCCTATCGGGAACGGGAGAAGGTCAAACGTAATGACTTTATGGAGATGCTCATCGAACTGAAGCAGAAGGGCAGCTTCACTTTAGAAAACGGTGAAGTGGTTAAGGGGCTGGAACTTGGGGAATTGGCCGCACAAGCATTCGTCTTCTTCTTGGCTGGCTTCGAGACCTCATCATCGACCATGAGTTTCTGTTTGTATGAGCTGGCACAGCACACCGATATTCAGGACAGATTGAGGGAAGATATAGAGAGAGTGCTGCAAGAACACGATGGTAAAATCACCTATGAAAGTATCAAAGAAATGCGCTACTTAAATCAGGTCATATCAGGTAAGTCGAATGAAAGCACTGTACTCCAGTGGACTCTCAACTTCTTGTCTCAACAGAAACTCTTCGCCTATATACCATTGTGCCTATACTCGAGCGAAAAGCTCTCAATGATTACGTTGTACCAGATCATCCCAAACTCGTCGTTGAAAAGGGAACACAGATTATAATTCCGGCAGCTGCTTATCACCGCGATGAAAATCTGTATCCAGACCCCGAAAGATTCGATCCCGAACGTTTCTCGCCTGAACAGGTGGCTGCGCGCGATTCCGTAGAGTGGTTGCCCTTCGGAGACGGACCTAGGAACTGTGTGGGAATGCGATTCGGTCAAATGCAAACGCAAGTGGGTATGGCCCAGCTGATAAAGAACTTCAAGTTTACGGTCTGCGACAAGACCGACATTCCCCTTATCTACAATCCCAAATCATTTGTATTGGGCACAACTGGTGGAATTTACTTGCGAGCAGAACGTGTTTAGATAAAGAAACTAATGTTTACTATCAACGGAGTTGTTGTACGATAAGTTATTTGATTATAGCTGATTAACAGTACAACAGTAAAGATGTCTAAAAGAAACGATTATTTTTGGCATTCTTATTCACTAATTCTAAGATAAGATTACCTTAGAGGCAAAAGTTAATGAGTAGGTCAAGAACAAATATAATATAAAATACTTGACTATACCCAGGAGGAAAGATCACAAAAGTCTTATCAAGTTGTGTACCCTTATCAAACACCTGAGAGAAAAACTACGATTTGTTTTTGTTTTTCTATACACACTGTAGAATAGGTCATGGAATGTAAAAACATGAACTGAGTTGGTTCTAAACTAGGCGATGCCTTTTCGTTTGTAAGGTGTATGTAAAAGATATAGAAGATGCGTTTAATCGTACTTAGTTTGGCTATTTATTCTCTTATCTTCTGTTGAAGAGATAACTTTTCTATTCTTGGTTTATTTTTGTCTTCTTGATTTCAAAAAGTTGGAATCGAAATGGATTTAAAGAGCCACAAACTGAGTTGGTGTTTAACTGTATAATACACCTTTGTTCCCAGAATTTCCTGGACATATAAATTAACATGTAAAAAATGTGTGATAAACAGTATTTATTTTGCATTTTAATCTCTTATGTCAAGACCGATAGCAGATTTTCTATGCGTGGTTTGTTTAAAAACCGGTTGTCGTCACTGTTTTAAAAAGTTGTAGTCGACCAAGACTAAGCATGATACACAATTTGACTGTTGACAAACTCTTATCAAGTGATCACACAACAAACACGAACGAAAGAAACGAGAACAGTGAATACTTAAATTTGCGTATTCACGCTGAGTACTTCGGAAATCCAAATAAAACTCCCGCGATTTGCCCACCAGTGTTCAGTGTTCGTTGAATCAGTGTTCAAAGTCAATCGCATAATGGTTGTCCTTATTTATCTGCTGATAGTCATATCAGCCTTAGTTGCATACGCATTGCACCGCCACTTCAACTATTGGAAGAGCCGCGGAATTCCCCAGGAAACTCCGCATCCCTTCTATGGCAACCTGATAGGATTCAAAAAGAACCGATTGTTGCACCATGTAGCAGAAGGGTAGCTATACCCTGGAAAACGGGGAAAAGATCCAAGGTTTACAAATTGGGGAGTTGGCCGCCCAGGCATTTGTTTTCTTCGTGGCTGGCTTCGAAACCTCCTCATCGACCATGAGCTACGGTTTGTATGAGCTGGCACAGCACATTGATATTCAGGACAAATTGAGGGAAGATATAGAGAGAGTGCTGCAAGAACACGATGGAAAATTTACCTATGAAAGCATCAAAGCAATGCGTTACTTAGATCAGGTTATATCAGGTGAGTGTTACTAGAAAACTAGACCAAATTGGATACTCAACCTTCAAATTCGACAGAAACCCTCCGGCTGTACACGATTGTGCCTCATCTGGAACGCAAGGCCCTCAATGATTACGTTGTGCCAGGTCATCCAAAATATGTTATAGAGAAGGGGACGCAAGTGATGATACCAGCAGCTGCTTATCATCGCGATGAAGATCTCTATCCTGATCCCGAAAGATTCGATCCTGACCGTTTCTCACCCGAGCAAGTGGTTGCTCGTGACTCTGTCGAGTGGTTACCCTTCGGTGACGGCCCTCGGAACTGTGTGGGAATGCGTTTTGGGCAAATGCAGACTCGCATAGGATTGGCACAGTTGATAAAGAACTTCAAGTTCAGCGTGTGCAATGAGACAGATATTCCGCTTGTCTTCGATCCCAGAACGTTTGTTTTAGGCACAGTTAAAGGCATATTTTTGCGAGTTGAGCGTGTGTAGAAATGTGTAGAATTGAAATTGTTGTTATTATAATTTGCGTCGTTGTTAGACAGCATTTTTTGTTTTTCGACGTTGTCAGCATTGGTAATTAGTCGCATATGTGAGAGGAAACTTAATTGCATTTACAATGTGTAAGAGGCAACCTGATTGCCTTTTATAAAAATAAAGAAATTACATGTTTGTAAAGAGAATCAAATATATCATTATAACTCGCACAAGATTACTCTCGCAAGAGATTACAAATATTTTATTATTAAAAATATACTTTTAGTCTTCAACATATATAAAAAAGTATTTAGTATACAGAATACGGTCCCCATGATTACGATAGTTCGATATGCTACTCAACGGGTATCAAAACTATCGTCATTATTTAGTTCCCTCTCTAAAAAGCGTCTATTGAATAAACTTGATATCAGTTCCAACAAGTCATTTGTGAATCGGTTTTGTGCGAGCTGCTTGACTTCACTCTTTAACTTAATACTCACAATCTTGTTCTCTTTTACTCTTACTCTTCGACACAATACAGAGACCGATATACGAACTGCCCTAGTGCATGTTAATCATGACTATCAAAAAATGTACAACTGTTTGTTATCAACAAAGTAGCGACGGGTCTGTCTTGCAAACATGGCGAGTTAAGAAACATAAACAACATTTTTACCTGCATATAATTCCCGCGGTCTGGCTCGACTGGTTCAGTGTATGCCGGAACGTTGGTCCGAGCTGAGCTTGAAGTAATATCAAAATGCTTGTTGTTATATATTTGTTGATCGCTGTATCAGTTTTAACTGCGTACTACTTCTAACGCAATTTAATATATGTATTGAAGGAATCGTTGTATTCCCCAGGAACCGCCACATCCGTTCTATGACAACATGGTTGGATTTAGAACTGTGCTGACCTTATCGTATCTTGGAATATCTGTAGAGAAACCCTTCGCCTCTATACGATTGTGCCCAGCTGATTAAGAACTTCAAGTTTAGTCTTTGCGATAAGACTGAGATATTTCTTATCTATGAGCCTAGATCATTTATTTTAGGTAATGTTGGCGCCATTTAGTTGCGTGCTGAGTGTATTTAATATTTAAATTTAAATATGACTGAAACTGCACAAATTGTTGGTTGCCATAGTTGTCGAACCAGTTATAATTATACGTATATTCAAATAATTACATGTCAAACTGCGGTCGAGCTATAAATAACTTTAACATATCGAAACACTCAATTAATTTGATTGAACAAAGAAAGAGAACTGAAGGTGTTTAAATAATAATTTTGTATTGAAATAAATAATGGCTTATTGTGATACCTTATATGTATAATAACATGATTATTGTTATATGTATATATGTATATGTATTAATCTTACAAATTGAATTTTCAATAATATTATTGAATGTATAAATTGCAAATATACCTACATAAATCTGTATGTATATGGGTTAGAACGTTTCTTAAATTACCCTTACCTAAACGCCTACTGATAGGTAAACAAAGCGAATGCTGGCCTTAAAATTGTATGTTACTTTTACCTGTGTACAAAAGTATATATACCCTCTGGCAAAAGTTTACTGAGTATTGCTCATCAACGTTGCTCGGTCGGTATCGATAAGAAAATATCGAAACTACATTTATTGCAAATGGTATCGATATAAAAATACTACTTAGATTACCAAAGACCAAATTTCTACAATCGGTTTTGAACGCAATAACGATAACAGTTCTCGATGCGATTAAAGCGACCCCTTTAAACAACTAGCAGAATGGGAACAGTTGTTGTTGTTATTGTACAATGTAAACTGTTATTGATTAAAACATTTCAATATCAATAATTAATTATCCATAAACAATAATTAGTCAACCGTCAGTATGCTTATGTAATTAATAGATTTCATAAATAAATTAAAATTGCTATTAAATGGAGAAAAGCTTGCCTGGGGCTCGTTCAAAGCAATTTCACCACTGGGATTTTCATTGGCTCAGTTAAGTCAAACTGTTTTCACTTTGCTGATAACATTTATCAATGATAACCGTTTCTTCAATACCCTAGGAAAACAAGAAACTCTGTTATGTTATCTCTTTGCTGCTAGTTTTCAATATAATTTACGCCGATCCACGCTGATTACCTCGACTTGATGCCCAATAGAATAAAAGCGCCGTTGGGGTCTTCTTCATGTTCAGTGTTTATCAAGAAACCACAGCAAACTCGTCACAAAATGTTAGTTTTCCTATATCTTGTGCTCGCTATAGCGGCGTTGATTGCTTATATTCTACATTGGAATAAAACCTATTGGACGAACCAAGGAATTCCCCAGGATCCGCCGTATCCAATCTATGGCAACCTGGTTGGATTCAGAAAAACCCGCATGATCAGCGACATAATGATCGAATACTACAACAAATATCGAAAACGTGGCCACCCCTTTGTGGGCTTCAACTTTCTTAACAAACGAAGTTTGCTTATAATCGATACCAAGTTGGCAAAGAACATTTTGCAGCTCGCGACTCAGTCTTGTGGTTGCCCTTCGGCGAGGGCCCTCGCAACTGAATAGGAATGCGATTCGGGCAAATGCAGTCGCGTATCGGCCTGGCCCAGCTGATCAAAAACTCCAAGTTCAGCGTGTGCGATAAGACCGATATTCCACTTGTGTTTGATCCCAAATCTCTGCTTATAATTACAGAGGGCGGTTTATACTTGCGCATGGAGCGCGTTTAAAGAGGGTCATATAAGCAGTTGAAATACTTATAGATATTATATCACCACAATCAGTAATGTAAATAATATCATCACGTCATGGGAAAGTGTATAAGCATGCAGTTTTATAGCATAGTTGCTTTTGCAAACTAGTAAATAAATTTCAAAAGGAACTTGCTTTTGATAACTGCTATATATTTATTCACACAAAACTTTGTTAAACCAAGGTAAACGTGAAGGGAATGGAATGAAATGAACACGGATTACAAATGTTATACAAAGGGGTTATTCAAACAGACTTAACTATGACCTTCTTGAGCAACAGTTAGGTTATTATTCTTATCACTGTTATAACATGCAGAACATTTTATTAATAACAGCCTTAAAGATAAACTTAGTAACTATCGTTATTGTTCCTATTTGTTACATTGCATTTTATAAGATCTTTCTTTATTTTAAACTAGTTTATTTTTGTTGAATTAAATGTCTCTGTCCTTTAAGACTCGTTCTTTTTTAGCTTTACTTTTTTGTCGATGTTCAAAGTTTGAGCAAACAAAAAATTCTTTTTCGTTGGCAGTTTATCTGTGCAGCGTTTTCCGCTCCAACAATTTTGGTTATTTACATTCGAATTGGCATTGACTGATTTAAAGCGAAGCTTCACAACTCTTCCACAGCCTTGCGCTTCCTTCCGCTTTTCCCCTTTTCATTCCTCCCGCCCCACATTCCCTTCGTCGGGTACTCCTACAGAATATCCTTACATATGCATAGTTTTGGTTGCATTACGTTGTGTCCTCCTTTGCCATCGCATTTGCATATTCGAGCTGAAATTCCAGCTTTTGTGGTGGATTAAAGAATCTCAAAGAGTCTCTAGGCAAAGGCAACGAGAAATTCCGCAGGTGTTCTTGTAGATTTTTCACAGTAATTATTCAGTTCGATGGGAAACCGTTTTAATCGCTATGTATCTGGGTTAGGTGTGCGTAAACTGTAAATCAAAACTGAAGAGGGGCGAAGTGAGCTTGAAGTACCATCTGCATATTAAAACTGCGTTTTAATTATGCACGACAACACGGAAAGCTCTTTAATCTAACACCATCACGCCATCATCTTGCACTCGCGGGAAAAACTGCATCAAAGTGTTTTTCACTGGCGTGGAAGAATTCTATTTGAAAATGGCGTTTTCTAACGGTGCACGCTGAATATTTCATTAAAAATAATTTCACATATTCTGCGGCAGATTTAATTTTCATCGTTGGCTGAACAATAATATTATTTTATTCTTAATTAATGAAACCGCAAGTTAACTAATTAATGTATTTATTGCTAGCCAAATAAATAAATTAGAAATTATGATTGTGGAAAATCAGTATGCAAAACAAAATTTATTTGACTTATAAAGTGCTCTATTAATGTGTGCTTGATCGGTGAATACCCTGTACAAATATTACAAAAATGTTAATTAACCATAATCAAAGGGGGCATGCATAGGTTTAAAGAGATCAACATCAAATGATGAAGTTTTTTAAATACTTCAAATTACACAGACCACAGCATGCCCTGTCTGTGGCAATTGACATGCAAAGCGTATGCGCAATAATTACGTATTGTTTATGCTAATTAATTAGTTTCGTGCAAATAACTCGCGGATACTCGGAGTTGCTGCTCAGTGCTTACTCATTGTGCGCAGTCATTGACTTGTTTCGTGCCGCGTCTCACCTTCAGAGAAGACCAGGCTAAAGCAAAATTAATTACACGTTTCGGGCATACACTGGGTTCAGTTCAGTCAACATAGAGAGTGAAAAACCAAATGAGAAAAACAACGTTCGTGCCATATACTCGTCGAGGGCTCGGGTTGTTCAACCCCAACTATTGGCGGGACCTTTGTCCATGCACTCTTAATAAGCCCAATTTCAAACGAGAGTTGGCTTATTAAAGGAAACCTTTTTCAGTTTTCAGTTGCATTCGGTTGTGGCAAATTACTTTCATTCCGGTGGCAGTAAACTGAGTTGCCAACGGACAGTTGCACTGCGAAAAAGAAGGACTAAGTTATTTTGTAATGTGTACACCTTGGCACACAAAGTATTAGGATTAACATTTATATCAGTTTCCAATAACAGCGAGGAATCTATTTAAATTATATACAACATTTATTATATTATAAAGAAAGTACTTTGTTAATTGTATTATTTTTTTTTAATTTTAAATGTCTTCAGCACAATTGCGATAGTGACGCTGTCGCGCCCTTGCGGCGTTATCCAACACTCTTTAATCGATAGCAATATCGTTAAGTTAATTAACTACCGATAGTGTATTGACTAAGGTCACACTTAAATAATAGAAGACTTAACATAATAATAACTTAGCAATTACCAATTCTATTCTCTGCCAAATTTACCTCTGCTTTTTGCGCAGTGTATATGGCAGCAATCACATCTGTTATTCAATTTTCCATCGGATCTTTATTAAGCCGACCTAAGCTCAGTCTCAGTCGAGTCCTACATTGTTTGGCAGAGTGCAACTATATTAGTTGCACTTAGTTCAGCAAGTGCAATTGCAATTGCAACTGCAGCAATAAACCACAACAACAGCAACAGCTGTTGACAGACGGAAGTACTGCGCGTGTGTATGTGTGCATAAAATTCTTCAAGCGCATCGGTACCTGGACATTTGGTCAAGTCGAGTGGGATGCGAGATGCGACTGTGCGGATTAATTGCAGTTGCAGTGAAAGCAAAACACACACACACAGAGCGATACGCACACACAGACGTGCAGCTGCAGCAAACAGAGCTGAAACTCTATGACAACTTTAAGTACGAATATTTGTTGTTGTTGTTGTTGTTGTTGTGGCACAGATTCGTTGACCATTCGAGATATGAGATATGCGTATTTTGCATGCCTGATTGAGTTGTTGGCGTAGTCGGTGCTGCTGCTGCTGCTACTGTTGCTGCTGCTAGCGCTGCTGCTGCTGCTCCAATTTGCGACACGCCACAGCAAGTTGTTGCTGCTATTGTTGCTGCCACACTCCAGTAACTTCCAGTTGCATTGCACAAAGAGTCGCACACAAAGCTGCTCGCTCACACACACAAACACACATACACACAAGGTGCCGGTGTTATGTCGCTAATTTAAACTGAGCCGTGTGACGACGGCAATGCCGACTTCAGTTCGGCTTACAACGCGACACAGCGCGGTTGCACAACCCAAGCGCGACTCTCAACTCTCGTCGTCGTCTTCATCGTCGTGAACCCGAATTCGTGCCTAGCTGCCAATTAAATTATATACACAAAAGTCGCTCTACTCGGCCCCAAATCGAAAGTGGTACGCGCTAAAAACAGCCAGAGAATTAATAATAATACACAGAAACAAAAACAACAATAATCATAATAGTAACAATAATAATAATAGTAATAACAGTAGCTAAAAGTTACATGACCAAAATGTGTGGCATGCAAAATGGACTTGCTGTCGTTCTTGTTGTTATTGTTGTTGTCGTAAAGTTTGTGGTGCCGGGCACGCTTGCAACATCATTTATCACTTGACTAGCAGCAGCAGCAACAACAGCAACTTTGGTGGCAGCTAAACAGAACTGAGCCGGACTGGCTTTGCTTCTTGCTCAAGTCGAGCTTTAGTAAAGATTCAAAAGAAATCGCATAGGGGGAATTTGACGTAAAGTAGCAAGTTTACACAGCAACACAGCTCAGCAAGTTTAGCGATTTGTGTAGTGATATATAGCAGAACTTATCCAAAAGATAATACTCTGCATCCACTGAAAGAACTCTGCAGATATTCTAGATATCTACAATACAAAATGTAGTCATAATAAGATAACACATTCAATCACTAGAGGAAAACTTGAGGAAGCAAACAGTCAAATTCGAAAACCCGCAGATTTATTAGCATGTCTTTAATCTCTCCCCACTCCAGACAAGCTCACTTAATAGTCAAGCTACCCAGCGATAGTGTATAAGAAACAAGCGACAAAATTGTATTTTCTAGTTTTTGCATTTCATTATGTTCGGGCCCCAAAAAGAGAGCAGACACGTTTTGTGATTTCATTCAAAAACACACACAAAATTGTGCACACAAAACAAGACAAAAAAAAAAAACAACACACACAACAAACGTCACACGTCGACAACAACAACAACAATAACAACAACAGCACAATTTGCATGTTGATGTTTTTTATTGGGATTTAAATGTTACAGCATATTCAAAATGCGAAATCTGTCGCCGGCTGTGCCAAACTAAAAACAATAACAAAATCCTCAAAAAAACAACAGAGAAAGAAATTAATAAAAGCAACGACAGAGTCACGTGTGCAACAGAGAGAGAAAGAGCGACAGAGAGAGAGAGAGAGAGGGAGATATACATAAAACTATGCTATTTCGTCGCAGTTGTTCGTATAATGTGGAGCAATCAACGCGACATTATGCAAAGGTAAAACATCGCATTGCATTTGCGACGTGCTCGCAATTATGACAGATAAGCCAAGACATCACAGACACAGATATGGACTGTGACTACATATCATATTTATGAGCGATTTTAAAGACAGAGACGCTGATTTATTTCGTTGATTATGAAATGCATTGAATGAGTTTGCTTCATTCATATTTTACCCCCCTTCTTCATTCCTTCCCTAGGTGGATTATGTATTCATAGCTCATACAATAGTTAAAATGTAGAAAAGAGAGCCTTTGTTACATATTTGTATAAACCAAATGGCAATAAATTTACTAAAAATAAACCAAACGAGTTGCGAACTTAACTTCTGCTTCAATTTTAAGACCAATTTCAGAAAAATAAAAACAAACTGATGCGTCTTTAAACGGTAAAGCAAACCTTGACAATATCATTCTCTAGACAACAATTCAGCCGTTGTTTCGAGAATTAAGCTCAATCTCAACCCGTAGACTGCACACTTGCTCGACATCAGGTTTCAATTAAAATGTGCACAATACGCTGGCACAACAAAGAAGCCCTTCCGCTTTTCTCTCACTATCGATTCGAAATGGGATAAACGGAGTACCCAGTTGGGCACAATAAGAGGCATCCGCAACTATCAATGGAGATTTTCAGCGTTGCAGAACATTTTCGATAATAATGGGAAAGAAATAAAACAAGTCGCCAATAATCAATACAAATTGGGCAGGGAGCAATAAGAGAATCCTCCCCCTAGCTCGGCTAACCATATAAAATCTTAACTGCCGACCATTTGCAATCATAATTAAGATTATACGGCTCATTAGGGAGGCCAATGTTAATTCTGTGAAATCTAAATGAAATTCAGGAAGCCAAATAAATATTTATTTAACGCCGTAGGAACTCATTAGGCGGCGTCTGGCAAAAATAAAAAAGGAAAATAAAAATGTTAAAAGCAAATTTTGGGCAATAAACACCGTCGATTTCATGGTAGGAATGTCCACATTTAGTTTTTCCCGACCGTGAAAATCTCAATTAAAATGTTTTCCCAGTAATTCTTAAATTGTATGATGTTTATGCTACGGTGAGCAGTGTGCGAGTGTGTGTGTGCGACTGAGTGTGTGTGTGTGTGTGTGTGGGGGTCGATCGAATGAAAGCCAGACGAAAATTATCTAAATATTTGGGCAAAGCAGCTCTTACGACCCACTGTGGAAACAAATTAGAAAGCAATCAAAATTTCTGGCGTGAAAAGAGACCGACAAGCGAAAGAGAACAGCAGCCAAAAAGAAGATGGAGCTAAAGAGGGCAGAGTAGAGAGAGCAAGGAGAACGGAAGGCAAATGGCAAGAGGAAAATACTTTTGGTGGTGTCAAAAGCAAAAAGTCGCCATGAATCAAATGAAGTAAATGAAATTTCTAAGTGGAACGCGTGAAATTCAACTTACCACTTGACCAACAAATACAGACAAAACAACAACAACAACAGCAAACATAGCAACAACAAGTACATTAACAATTGTAATTACACGGCACACAAATGATTAAATTATGTTTTATAGCGGATCTCAAGTCTTTGATGCTGTTGTGGCACTTACCTCCGACCCACACTGCATGTGTAATAACTGTATAGAAAACTCAAGCACAGCAACAACTAAAACAACAACAACAACACTACGCCGACTAATGCGAGTTTAACAATTTCGTGGCCGTGTTTAAGCCATGTTAAGCCAATTACATGGGCTGCCTCAGACTCTCCAGAAAAAAGCGAAAGAGAGATAGAGAGAAAGGTAGGGAGAGAGACTGAGGGAGACAGGTACAGAGCCAGACTTAAGCCAACAGAAATGAGGCTGGAGCCCTCGGGTGCTGCCAAGAACTTGTCTTCTGGGAAATGAAAACAAACAACAACAATAACCAAACTAACAAGAAGAACAACAACAAGCGTCAGCTCAAACAAAACGAGCCGCAAATGCAAACTTGGAACTTAGAAACAGTAAGAAAAACTAACAACAAACTAAATGCGACTAGGTAGATGCTCTATAAGGTTTATAAATGTGAACAAACTAGTGTAAATATTTCTGTTATGAGTCGAAGCCCTCTGTAGCTAGCGTTCATTAAGCTTATATTAAGTTTAGAATTTAGTTTTAAATTTAATTTGTTTTATATATTTTAAATGTTTAAAGCTCGCAACACCAGCAACATATATTCGAAAGAAGAGAGCAAGAAAACTAAGAGTGTAACCGAATTTCTTATTAACATTTAAAATTTAATAGTTAAATATACTGTTGTGTAATGCTATATATGTAGTTTAATAGTGGTATTCCAACAATCAACATAATAAGAATTTATCGTCGCTTAAGATCGTTTACAGATTGTAATCTGTAGTTAAAGAACATCAATTAAACAATTTAAAAACATAAAATATATCAAGAAATAAAAAAATTTCTGTTTTCAAACGAAAAAGAAGAATTACTGAGTATAAGTTCAACTGATTGATCAATTGTAAAGATTTTCTATAAAATCCGAAACTATTCTATCAGTCTTATATAACCAAAGTCAGTTTATATTGCAGGGAATGTAGAAATAGTGTGGCTAAGTGAAAAGAAATGTCATCCTGTTGCAATGCTGTGGTTAGTTGTCTCTGAGCCCACAATTCTTGCTTCAATTGTGTGTGAGTTGTGTGTGTGTGTGTTTTTCGGAAACTATCAACAAAATTGCAGTTTTGGGTCTGCTGTCAGATAATTGTTGGTTTTGTTGTTGTAGTCGCTATTGTTATTTCCGGTTTTAGAAGTAGATAACTTCCGATGCGAAACGATTGAAAAATGAGTGTGCAATGAAGCGATTACAGGCTATAGGCAAATGTTTGCCAACAATCTGCCACAAGGCAGTGCAACAAATTGTGGCACATTGAGCAATTAGCACACACACACGCAGGACACTCGGTTGAATGTAAACAGAGAAGGGCACACGCTGCCGTTGTATGTGTGTAAGGGAGATAGTTTGCATGGGCATATGTATATGTATGGTATATCCATATATAATATATATGTGTTTTGTGTGTATGTGTGTGTGTGGTGTTTATTGTGAGTCAACCGCAAAATGTTTAATCTGCAGCTACAACTAAAGTTTAACAGCTTTTAACTTGCGCCCCTTCCCTCCACACATTGCCTCTGCTGCTGGCAGCTTTCACTCATCCACCTCTCTTTATCCTCTCTACTCTTCTTTACAGAGCTCCGTCACTTTGTGTAATCTTGGCGTGGGCGCCACATTTGGCGAATCGATACTGCACGACTTGCCTCGAGACAGCACCGTCGTGACGAAGACAACCTGCGAACTGCTGCGCGTCGAGCAGCAGGACTTTCGTCTCATCTGGGAGGTAAGCATTGCCCTAGGCATATACATGTACACAATCCATACATAAGTACATACATAAATACATATATACACCTATACCTATGCATGTTTATTTAATTTGTCTACAACACAAGTGTTCTGTGCGCTGTGGCGTGTCAAAGCAATGCAGTGACACTAGCCTAAAAAGGCATTTAAGCTGCAAATTCCCTACAGAGTTGTAAAGCCATTGAACAGAGCTCGCACAGTGTTGACTAACGCAGTGAGAAAGCTAAGATTTGTGTGGTTAAAACTGAATTTAAAGTTACATTTTGATATGCAAACTAAGATAGAAAGTTGCAAGTCTATGAAGCTCAACTATCAAATAATGATATAAGTTTAATATAGTTCTGGCTTAGTGTTGACTAACGCAGTGAGTAAGCTGTTATTTGCGAGGTTAAAACTGAATTTAAAGTTACATTTTGATAAGAGAAACAAGAGATAAGGTTCTATGTATAAGAAACTGAATGAAACTTTAATATCCTATCGATTAGTTGAATAGTTTAACATTAGTTGTGGCTTCGCTTACAATATGCACTGTTTGCACAGAACTTTCCACAACAGCAGTTCCGCTAAAGTTGCATTAAAAAGTTATTAAATTAAGACTTGCGAGCTATCGCAAAATAGTTATTCGTCTAACAAAGTGTTCATTGTAGCGCAGTTTGCAACTAAGAAAGCTCAATATATCTGCCACCTAGTTAAACTTGATTAAATTGAAAGACTGAAGAGATTCCTGTGCCTCTGTCTTGGGGTCTCTCCTAGAAGCTTTTACTGCTGCAGCGCACTAAAAGCATAAGCCGCTGTTTAACTACCGTTTTCAGCTAGTGTCATTGTCTATAAAGCGGCAGAGGCGACAAAGCTTTTCTTAAGCATTTGTGGAGCACTCATTAAAATCAACACACACACACACCTCTCACACACCCCCAACACCTCCGTCTGAACATGTTAATGAGCAGCTGTATAAAGAGCAGCAGGGAAGGCGTTGGGAGGCGGATTGTCTTCCTGACTTGCCCGAACATTTGCGGTATTTGCGTCATTGTCAAAATATTTAATTAAAATTTCAATTAACAATTAATGATGCGACCGCCAGTCCACGTAACTCACTCCCCCTCTACTCTAGCGTAGCGCAATGAACTCGAGTCCCTACCAAGTTGCTGGCACTGTTTATTGATGGTGTTTCTGGGTCTGGGCCACAATTACCAAATTGAATTAAACTCTAATGACAAGTCGGACAGGCTAATCGATTCCCGGCGCTAATGAATAATAATGCGCCACAGGTTGTGGCATACCCAGCAAAGCCATCGGCCTAATTGGCAACTCTTATACTTCCATATATTCAAGGCAATTCCATGATAAATCGCCCTCAAGAATATTCAAAATTAATTGAATGAACAATGCTGAAGTTTAGTTTATATTGTGGCTGACTTTAAGGTCCTAGAATGTAATCAGATTCAATCAGGAAGCATTTTATTTGCATTAGAACAAGTTTTGCCTGTGGAGAATGGAATGCCACAGAATTTGGCAACAAAGTTTTTGAATTCCAATGACAAAATGCCACATGTTTGATAGGAAAACGAACCCACACAAAGTACACGCACACACAAACCAGACAAAACATAGTTGCGAGTTTTAGGAGTTTGTTTTTTAGGGGTTTGACTTTTTAAGGACACACACACACATACTTATAGCTTGCCTCTGGGGAGAACACGCACAAAAGGTATAAACCATGCACACATACACACACGCACACAAGATTCCCCTTTTCACACACACAAAGAGACAAGATGAATGAATGCATATTTACCTTTTGCGTTACAACCTCAAATTGGGGCAACATTGGCTAACCCAGAGGGGACTTCACTTGCCACTCTTCCCACCTGCCACCTGCCACCACCACTTGCCACTTGCCACATGGCAGCTGGCAGCAGCGAGCTGCCATTGCCACTGCAGCTAGCTGCTGATGGGTAACGATAACAAAGTAGCCGCAGCACGCCGCACGCAGTGCAAACATACATTACGTATACGCAGCGTGCAACAATGAAGTTAAGCGTCTCTGCCACAGCAACAGCCACAGTCACAGCCAACAGTAGCTGCTTCAGCTCCAGCTACAGCTGCAGCTGCTACTAAATGCGATCAAATCATTTGAAATTGAAAAATATATTCGTTGAGTTGTCACAACAAATTCGGACAGAACATTTTTCTCGATTTATTGTGAGTGCAAGAAAATCACTTTGATTTGAGTAGAGAGAATATGCTTAGCTTTAGTTATGGGGCAGCATGCCGTGCAGCATTATTGCGCTTTTCCATTAGTTTTCAATTATCCTATTCAAGCCTCGAGGCTGCCTCTTTAGTCCGCAATTGAAAATGCAGCCGGTAAACAGTTCGTGATTCACATAGCAAACACAATTATTTCAATTTGATACACACACACGCACACACACAGGCACACACGACAGTTAGCTGTTAGCAGGAAATTAGAGCTCGACGTTTGTGGCAAGCGCAGCAAGTGAAGGAAAATTTAAATTCGAAATGGCTTGTGTTCGATTTGTAACTTAATTATTTTGCTGAGAGCTGGAGGTGGAAGGGACAGTGAAGGGATTGAAACCCTTGGGGGCACTGCAATCGATTACGAATTATTTGCATTTAATTTGCCACATTTTATGTGCCCCAGAACATTTCATAATTCCCCCCGGCCGACGGTCAACTGGGGCGCCAGAGCAACAATACAGTCTGCAGCACGGCACGGCAAACATGTGGTATACGTAATGTACAGCCCATAAATAATAGAGAAGCGCAACGGCATTCGCATTGCACAGATGCTCGCACTCGCACACACACAAACACACACAAACACACACATATACACATATACGAATATACGGTTAACTGTTGCGTGTGTGTCCATGGACATGCGGATATTTATTTATGCACAAACGAAACTTGCAACTGCAACTTAGAACGGGAATACAATTTACATTAATTGTGTGCACAGTGCGGGCCACTTGAATAGCAACAGCAGCTAAATTTAATTGCGCTGTAATTACACTAAGTACACTAAATCATAAGTAATTTCTAGTTGAACATTTCCTTCAGAAAAACTTAATTTAATTGTGGCTTAGAGTGTATAAAGAGATGTTTATATGTATAAATTTATGTTATATATATATATATACATATGCATGTATTTATACACTACCTTCTCAAGCTGAAGTATCTGCAGAGCTCTCAACTTTATAATGGATTAAGGCAAATGCAAATTCCTTTCTCCATTTTGGTAATTAACTCCTGCATTTTGCCTAGACTCATCGATCTATGGCTGCAACTCGTATTCAATTTCATTGTTTAATTACATTAAACTTAAGCCAAAGCTTGAGCATTCAATTTCGATGTGCGCACAAACAAAGGATAGCAGATAATTGGACGCCAATTAAGCCGCTTGCTGAGTGTTGAATATGCCACATGCCTCATGCTGCATGCCACTTGCCAGCAGTAAATATGGCCGCCTCCATTTGACGTCGACGTCATGGCAGCAATATTATCGGAATAGAATTCTATTGTCTTCAAGGCGATGGCACAAAGACACTTCCCCTTGTCGAGCTTCACCTTCCCCTAGAACCGTAACCCACCCACGACTAGCCCACACTCCCCCATCCCCATCCCCTCCTTGAGTACACTCACGCTTCATGGACGACTCATCATATCTAACGACAATTGGCCCGCCCGCTCATTGCTCCCGCTGTGCGTTTGATAAGTGAAATGAGTTTAATTAGCGTAGACGCCAACGCAAACGCTGCCGCTGCCGCTGCCGCTTCGCTTATCAGCTG
Organism: Zaprionus lachaisei; assembly: GCA_018901815.1. Lineage (NCBI taxonomy): Eukaryota > Metazoa > Arthropoda > Insecta > Diptera > Drosophilidae > Zaprionus > Zaprionus lachaisei. The sequence continues at coordinate 554,131 of JAEIFI010000054.1, forward strand.
TGCGCCAAGTGTTGCCAGGCGGTAGCCAGTGAGAGTCACAGAGAAGTTGCTTGCTGTCATGCGGGTCGTCTACCCTTGCACTTGGCCTCCGTTTCGTTTCGTCCTCAGCCTCACAGCGCCAACCTCAGGCTCAGCCTTGATTGTATATTAAAATAATCCCAGCAACGCAGCGAGACTAGCCACTTCTGACGCTCTGGCAACCCTAGCAAGTGCCTGATAAGGCGTCGTCTAACAAAACAAATGAAACCAATGGAACATGCAGTGGCAGAGCGTTCGTCAAGTGCGCCCCAAGTGGCTACGCTTATCAGTTCGTGCGCGCGACAAACGTCGACGACAATTACCTGTGCGAAAACAACGCGGAAAACCGTCAAGAAAATGTGTGCAAGCGAACACGACTCATGTTGCAAGTGAAAGTGTTGCAAGGAATTGAGTATTAAACATGTCGGCCGAAAAATTGAGGCGACAGCAACGCGAGCAGCGACAGTTTCAGCGTCGTTCTGGCCAGTTTGTGGCCAGCGATGAGACGGCGACCTTGTGCTTCTTGCTACGCTATCGACGTCACAGCGATAGTGACCAGCAACAGCTGGCCGAAGCAGCAGAAGCAACAGCAACAGCAACTGTTGCAAGGTCAACAGGAGCAGCATCAGCAGCTAGTGCTGGCGCCACTTCCGCTACGGTCAAGCTGCGGCGCCTTGTTCAGCGTCAGCAACGCCCACAGTCGACGGCATTCGAAATGAGCAATGTATGAGCCATCACAACAACTATAACAATAACAACACTCCCAACAATAATAACAATCGTCTGTCTATAAATACAAACGAACTAAGCGCATGCATGTCTATTTTAATTGCAGAAAAACAAGGAGTTAATGAATGACATTATCACCAGCTGCAAACTGAAGAATGGTATGTATGTGTGTATTAGGGGGCTTCGTTAAAGTGCTCGTAATATTTATTTTTAATTTAAAATAAACCCCGAACAAAAAGTACCCTGATTAAAAGCTCATTAAAAGCGTATTATAAATGTAAATACTAAGTGTAGCGAGAAAAATTGTTGCCTACCTGCAGGCGCCCGCATTAAATCGTTTCGATTGGCACACAGCAATTAAGCAGTTATTGAATACATATTTCATACACATACTTATACAAATATACATATTTATTTGTCTGACTTTATTAGGTTTTGGTCCTGGCGTACAGCCCGCAGCCGCCACATCACCCACAAAACGCCCACTGAGTCCGGACCATCCGAATCCAGCGCTACCCATCACCGAGGTAAGCACTCAAAGTGTCCGTGTGAATGTGCTTAGGTGTGCGTGTGTAAGCACAATAAATCACAAAGGCACACACGCACATACACACACATATGTAGGTGCAGTATGAGCGTCTTCACTTGACATGGCAAATGAGTTAATTGTGCGCACAACTTGACTGATTGAATTGAATTCACACAAAATTGCACCTGTCCTTGAGACAGAAATGATGTAATATCAGGCATAAATTATGTGAAATATCATGTGGAGACTGATACAGTATGTGCAGTGTTAATGGGAAATTTTAATTATGAACAAAGTCAGAGTTACTCAACTATTTCTACTCAATTTCATCTATTTAATTTTCATATTTGCAAATTCATGCTCAATTTCCCTGACTTTCATTAGAAAATTCACGCAGTTTCCTCAATAAACTTTCCCGGCACAAACTTCATGCAGGCAAAATAGTTCGAGCAGCAAGTTGTGCGAAGTTTTATGGCAAAAAGCTATCTACGCCGTTTCTATATGTAATATATCTTCGTCTTTTATTACTCACGCTCTTTCTCTTTCCACTCTGATAGTCGCCGAGTCCTGCTATGAACCGCATGGGCTGGGCGCTGCGAACATTATTGGTGGTCGATAACTCAAGCTGTTTGAAGGATCGCAAGGTGAGTGACAGCACTGGCAGCTGACTTTGGAGCTGCATCCACAGACTTATCTTCCTCTCCCTTTCTCTCTCTCTCTTTCTCTGTCTCTACAGGTATCGGGCAAGTTAATACGCAAGTGTGCACCGGGTACGGAGCTAGTGGATTGGCTGGTGAATTTGGCACCCCTAGTGCACACACGCGCCCAGGCGGCGGGCATGTGGCAGGCTCTGCTCGAGGAAGGCGTACTGACACATGGTGAGTGGGCAGAGAAGGAGGAGGCAAGAATGCAACGCATTTCAGTTGCAATTAACGCATTTTACACCGTTGTTAACACATTGTTTAACTGTCGTCATTGCAGTCAACAAGGAACAACCGTTCAAGGATAAATGCTTTCTGTATCGATTTCGCTTGGATGAGGAGGGAGGCGCACCGGCAGCGGGAATACCATCGGCTGAGGATCTCAACGCGGCCAACGAGCACATCAGGGAGGCACTGAGTGCACTCTTCCAGCGTGGACCAGATGCCATATTGCGCATGATATTGCGCAAGCCGTAAGTGCAACATTGTTGCCAGCCACATTAATTGGCAAGCCCGAAAGTATGCAACAGTTTTAATGAAGCGGACTGCGTATGATTGATTTCTGCTTGCCAATTAATTGCATTGTTCAGCTGCCACAATTGCCGCTATTTGTTTTTAATTAATCTCGCAAATACACACACACACACACATACACACTCTCTGGTTCACCCCTTTTCAGTTCGCATGAGCGCACACCCGAGGAACTGGAGCTGGTATTCGAGGAACTCGTGCATATAGCAGCCCTCTCGCATCTATCAACCAGCATTAAGCGGGAGCTAGCCTCGATAATTGTATTCGAAGCCCACGCACAAGCGGGCACCATATGTGAGTAGCCATAACAGTAACAATAACTGTAACCACACTCGAATGAAAATCAAATCCACAAATCGAGCTAAGCCAGAAATCCATTTGCATTCATTAACTTGGCAATTGATCAACTCTCTCTCTCTCTCTCTCTCTCATGAAACTGTTTTCAATAAATTGCCAGCCCATTTTAGCTAATTACTTTTACCGGTAGCTTAGACCTGCTTTGCCAACCCTTTTTGCTATTTTAATCCCTTTTTCCGGTTCTCCTTTTAGTATTCAATCAAGGTGACGAGGGACGCTCCTGGTACATTCTACTCAAAGGCTCTGTCGACGTTGTGATACATGGCAAAGGGACCGTTGCCACTCTGAAGACTGGCGATGATTTCGGCAAATTGGCCTTGATAAACGACGCACCCAGGTAAGTGGCCTACAACAGCCTGAAAGGAGGAGACCAAAAAATGGTGCCACATCTTAGACTGTCAGTCGGGCTAAAAGTTTTCCTATTTTTTTTTCTACTCGAGCTTGCTCAAAACTTTGTAGACATCGAGCAAAAGCATCAACAATTCTCTTTTTATCGTTTCAATCTCTTTGCCAAGAGTAAGGCAAGTTCTATTTTACCACTTTCGCTTGGGGCGGGCTGCAATATATGGTACTATATGTAAGTACGATACGAAGAGAGCAACTAGAGTAGCATAATGGGGCCACAAAAGTCTCAGCCTTGCACTTGCTGGACCACAAGAATGGGCCAAGATCCAACAAGTGCGTTGGTTAATAGCATAAGATACTTTCTTGCCCCTACACAGCAGAGACAACAACAGCAACAATGAAAGACAGTCGTGGTGCTGAGGTTAGGGCAAACAATTGAGTATCGAAACAAAATATACATTTTCTGTGGGGGGCTAAAAGCCATAAGTGGCACTCAGGCCATAGATCAATAATAATTAAATTCTACTTTCATTTTCACGCAACGATAAGTATTTATTTTAAGGGAGCTTCCAATGAACGTGAGAGATTTCAGCGAGCTTTAAAGAGCTTGATTTAAAATACTTTTAGTTGTAAATTATTACTCAGAATGTTTAAGTTCAACTTTTGCAAGTTAAGACAATGAGCTTCATAGGTCATGAAGCAAATATTGTGATACAAGACAGCACAGTATCAAACTTCAGCCATACATTAAAAGAAATATTATATTAGTTCTTATGAAATGCTTTCAGCGCGGCACATAAAACCCGCTTCAAATGCAATGGAATAAGTGAAAAATACGTGTCCGTTCAATGTTAATTAAAATACCTTGTTTACTTTGAGTGAATTATGAAGCTACACACACGCAGGACCCGCAGGAAAAGAGAACGTGCCGCGTTTCAGCTGAACGACGGCTTTAAGGCCACGCCCAAGCCCTTGTGTGGTAAACAAGCGAATAAAAGTTATTCGCGATGGTTTTTTGTTTTATTATATTCACACACAACAATCGATGGGTTTTATTTATCCGCGAAATTGCAATTTTCATGTTGCAACAGACCGACAAAAAGGCACTGTCGCATATTGGGAATTGCAAGTTTATGGACAGCAGGTGGAAAGGGCAGTAGTCGACGGGTAGATACCTTATACAGTAAAGTATTGCTTACTGTTTTCTATATTCTTTAAAATATACCCCTTCATATGCCACTTACAGGGTATGCAAATACGCATAGACAGCGCAAAGTGTTAAAAATATGTCAGCAGTTTTTGGGCAAAATGCAATTAACAAAATGTACACTGTCATACATAATTCATTAAAAGTTTGTCAGCCAGCTCAACAAACTTTCCTCACAAAGTTGGCAACAAATTTTCGAGCTCAACTCGAATTTGATTTACGCAAATGAACGAACTTAAAATAATTACCAAATTAAGAACAGTGCGTAATGAAATGTACTTCTCTCTCTCACTCACTCTCTCTCTCTCTCTCTCTCTCTCTATCTATCTGTTTCTCTCCTGCAGAGCTGCTACAATCGTTTTGAAGGAGAACAATTGCCATTTGCTGCGTGTTGACAAGGAACACTTCAATCGCATACTGCGCGATGTGGAGGCCAACACACTGAGACTGCAGGAGCACGGCAAGGATGTTTTAGTGCTCGAGCGCGTGGCCAAACAACGTGGACAGCATTCGGCCTTCAAGTGAGTGCCAATTGGCAATGCTGCCTATTCTCCGACTGGCTGCATTAAAATTTTAATTGAAAACGAAATGAGATGCGTGCTTAGAGGCTTGAGAAATGGCCTCGTCTCAGATTTGATGGCGATTTTATTGGCCACTCGCACGTGACCAAATTTCCATAATGTTTGCGTCATATTCTGCAACTTCTACTACTTCTTCTACTCCTGCAGATATACCGTAATGTCGGGCACACCAGCCAAAATGCTGGAACACTTGCTCGAGACGCGTCTGGGTCAGACGGTCAGCGGCATGGATCCCTTTCTCGATGATTTTCTGCTCACGCACATTGTCTTCATGCCCGTCGTGCAACTGGTCGACGAATTGGCTAACTAATATCCTTTTTAAAACAATATATATACATATTATATATATCTTTGATAAGATAGAGCTGGTTGCAAAGGTAAAACAGTTAAGATAGATATATCATACTGTCTAAAAAGTGGAAAGACTGCACACATAACTTAGGAACTTCTGACATCTAAACATTATACAAAGTTGTACAGGGTTTCTCTTTGTATAAGGAAGATAACTTATTTTTCTATGCTACCCCTTAACTGCTTTCAATTGCTCAATATTATTCCCCATTCGAAACAAAGCAACAATTCCTGCTGCTGTAGAAAGTCCCATATGTGCTCGCTCATTATCTTTTCTGTAATTGAACTTAATCTTATTAAGTTTATGATTTATTTTCGCTACTTTATTATAATTCAGAATCACAGAAAGAAAACAAGCAGCAGCTCTGGAAAATATTAAGTTTTATTTTACAATTCCCAAGTGGTTGACACGCAAAGGATCGTTGTCGAGGGTTGTTATTGGTAAGTTTTCATTTTTTGACTTGATTTGACTTGGAGGAGCACAAATCGGGCAGGTAAAATGATGCGAGATTTAATTGAATTTATTGAGACGCATTTTCCGCATGCCAACCACGCGCGAGAGCTTAACGGAAACTTGAGCCCGCCATCCAAAGCAGGCACTTTAAAGAGGCCTCCTCCACACTCGACTGTGTGACTTGCGACTCGCGTCGTCTCGCACTTGACTGATCCACTTAAAAAATGCGAACGCCCCTGCTACATGAGCTGGCGCAGGAGTCACGTATTCTCTAGGGAGGGCAACAAACATATCCACAGCGAAAGTTTAAGTGTTGGCAGCATGCAAAGCACACACACACACACACAAACACACAGAGAGGACCACACCCTCATATGGGCAGTGCATAAAGTCAGGTTCGTGACTTGAAAATGTCAAGATGGTTAGCTGGAAAAAACAGTAGAGAAAGCATGCAGACTGGGTAGCAAAAAAGATGGTGATAAAGGGAGAACAAGGAGAATGACGAGGATGAGCAGAGGGAGAGGAAACTAGAACTAACGAGCAGGACTTCCTTGCGGGCCAAAGTAACCGTTAAACTCTCTCACAAAACAAAAGCCACAATGAATTTGAAAATGACCACCACCCCCCTCCTCACACACACACACTTGTAAGCATACACACAGACACATGCATGTCGTAATAGAGTCCTTGGACATTGGGTCAACAATTTGGTAATCTGTGGTCTGTCCGAGAGACTGTCCGGACTGCCTGGACTGCGGGCTTAGGTGCGTCAAGTGGGAGGTGCGCTTCGCCTGTATCTGCTCCAATGATGCTTGAAACTAATCTTCAATCTGCATTCGAATACGTGATGTGCTTAATAAGCAGACAGACAATTTCGAATTGACTCTCATTCCCTTACCAACCCAGGCCCCTCCCCACCCCATAGTTGTGTGCGTGTGCGTGCCAAGTGACAGATTCCAGATAGAATTTTAGGCCACTTCATAATCCGCATTGGTTGGCAATTCCTTAACCACAGTGCACCTTCCATTGCGATGCACACGAGGAGGCACAAACGCCCGAGGATCGGGAGTACATAATCAACTTCAAGAAGCGTGTCATACAGTTTATGCAAAAGTGGGTGATGGCTGTGCGCCATGCAGCCTTCGAGGAGCCAAGCGTGTGCGATTTCATTGAAGATCTTGCGGCCGAGGTGGAGGCAGATCCCGATCTGAATGAGGAGACCAGCATTATACACAATGTGCTCACACAGATGGCACGCTATCAGGAGGATCGCAATCAGAATGCGGGACAGAAGTGGAAGCTGCCAACAAATGGACAACCAATTTGTCTGTTCAGCGGCAATGCGACGCCCTCAAAGACGGTCATCCGACCCGACGATGACAGTGAGTAGAGCTCTCGAGCACAGGCAAATGCCAGGCAAATTGAGCTAACCAGAACCACCTCCTTCTGCTCATCCTCCTCCACCCGTTGCAGTCATTTTCCGTGTCTATTGTGCCGACCACACCTACTGCACCCTGCGCTTTCCCATGCACACCACAGCGGAGCTAATCAAAGCGTGCGCCGCCGACAAGCTGCAATTGAATCGCGGACCCGACGACTTGTGCCTCGTCGAGGTGAAATCGAATGGGGAAAGGTCCGTGTTCAAGGATAACGATGTTAGCATACCCACAGGTCTCTCGCTCAACGGTCGCTTGTTTGTGTCCGTCAAGGATCATCTGGATGCCTTGGTAAGTAGACCTTCCTCTCTCCCCCATCAGTAACTAACAATTGGCCGACACAGACACAGCTGCCGGAGCAGGAATGCCCCACGGAGGGAGTCGACATCGACCTGGAAATCTTGAGCACCAAAGAGATTGCCTATCACATCACCATCTTTGAGTGGGATTTGTTCTGGGCTGTCCACGAGTACGAGCTGCTCTATCACACCTTTGGGCGGCATCATTTCGGCAAGGTACACTAAACAAAACTAAAGCAAATATTTAAAAAATATTGTAGAGTATTAGCTATACAAATGATGCCAAGTTCGAACTAAAAGGGCACTTTCTTGCAGTGTAGTCTAAAGAGAATGGGGGAAAGAGTCTTCACTTGGCGCCGCCTTAGGCTGCCTCGCTTTGCCTGCATTGTTTGGCAGAAGTTTTAAAAGCCTTTCGCCTAATTAGGCTGACACTGAAGGCTACGCGTAGCCCTCCAGTCTGACCCCAGGCTACATCTACCCAACCTGTGCCTCTTTTCTTTCCCCTCTCCACCTCTCCTTTCCCTTATCCACTCAAGCGATTTGACTATTCTTCCAGCACCCAAGTTTGCCGTAAACTATTCACAAGTCTGGCATTTGTCATGTTGCTGCAAATTAAGTTTTGCCACGAGCTAAGAGCGCCTCTCTCGCTCTCTCTCTCTCGCTCCCTCTCTCTCTCTCTCTTTCACTCTCACTCTTGCACTCTCTCTCTCTCTCTACCTCTCTTGACTGCCTGAAGTAGTCTCTCAAGCAATTAAAGCTTGCCAAAATGTGTTGTCTAACTTTGCTTATAATATGAATTCCATACTCCTTCCTACTCCTTCCTCCTCTTCGCTGCATAGATTACAGCCAACTTGGATGTCTTCCTGCGGCGCTTCAACGAGGTGCAGTACTGGATTGTGACCGAGCTCGTCTCCACCCAAAGTCTCAGCAAGCGTGTGGGCCTGGTGCGCAAATTCATCAAGCTGGCCGCGTAGTAAGTATCCTCGTCGACGTAGCTCTGTCTCATTTCACTCTGTAGACCCCAATTAATTTTCAACTGTCTGTTTTCTTGCCCTTCCAGCTGCAAGGAGTATCAGAATCTGAACGCCTTCTTTGCCATTGTCATGGGACTGTCGAATATGGCCGTGACACGGCTGCATCAGACCTGGGAGAAGATACCCTCGAAGTTCCGCAAGATCTTTCAGGAGTTCGAGGCACTCATCGATCCCAGTCGCAATCATCGCGCCTATCGTGTATTTGTGGGTAAACTGCAACCGCCGTTGATTCCCTTCATGCCGCTGCTGCTCAAGGACATGACGTTCGCCCACGAGGGCAATAAGACAAGCCTCGACGGGCTGGTTAACTTCGAGAAGATGCACATGATGGCGCAGACAATGCGCACCATACGCTTCTGTCGCTCGAGGAGTTTGGGTACGTTGGCAAGCTCACTCTTTAGTCTACTACTCCTTCTAATAATCCCTCTACTTGCACAACACATATCTTAATTGCTTTTCTCTTTCCCCCCTCATTCCCTACAGGCCTGGAACCACCCTCCCCCAAGAGCGAGGGCGAGGTGCGTTCATACATCAGCAGCTTTCGCGTGATCGACAATCAGCGCGTCCTGACTGCCATGTCACAGAAGGTGGAGCCCACCAGGAAGCTAAACAACAACTAAATAACCGTCAAACTTGTCTTCTAGTTCACTTAGTTTATATATTTAGTATCTATAAACATAGTATAAGGCGTAATAGGGGATAACCCCATGTCGTGCAAAGCTAAAAACTGCAACTGTAATTAGCTGCACAGTTACGAGCTTAGCTGAGTTGGTAGCATCCTCCTCCACCTCCCCAAAAGTTTCCGCAAACCAACCAGTGCATTCTGCGAGTCCCCACAGAAACAAATAAGCCAACAACTTTATTCACATTAGCCAGAAACTAAGTAATATTTATGTAAGCTTAGTGTGTGTATGCTACGACAAATAGAAGCTAAAGCCTTTAACATAATGAATGAAATAAACCCATAATATCTATCGCGATTTCTTAAATGAACTGAAACTGCATTTGATTGCAGAACGAATCCTGACAAAAAAAAAACCAGAAAACTTTTTGCGTTAGTACAAAAGAAAATATAAAATTGGCTTTGGGATCGAACCAATTCCGTATTCCCTTAACCCAAAGAACAAACAAACAAATCGGCAGAACCAACAAAAAGTGGGCGTGTGTGATACTAAACATTTAGAAAAAGAAACAACGGAAAAAAATTGTACTAAACCATATCCCAAAAACTTTCGAAACCAAATGGGAAAACAATCGAAACGAATGAATGACAAAGCGAATATTCTGGCTATGAAACAGAACGAGCGAAAGGGCAAAAGAGTGAGAGAGCGAGAGAGAGAGAGAGAAAGGTAGAAGGAAAATTGAATCTATTTTTGTAAACGAGATGAATACGAATAATTGGCAAGCGACTACCATAAATAAACCCATACGTTAATCAAATCTAGTTACAGCTAGTTATTAGCCCTTAAGCATCCTAGTCCTAAGTCCTTGTTTTCACCTGTAAATGCTTAAGTTATGCAATCCACAAATAAAACACATCCACACATATTTATATAGTACGATATTTTTCAGTTGTTTGGCATGTTCTTAGTTTCTTTCATTGTGTAAAATATATAAAAAACTTATGAGTTCCATGAAATAAGCAGCATATTCGAAGGAATATCATATTAAACACTGGAGAGGGACCTTATTAGTTGTAGAAAGTGTACAAAAGACGACTTTGTTCAGTTGTACATACCTAGTAGAATTATTTTAGACGACAAAAGTGTTATTTTTATGGGGCCCATCAAGCAACTCTAGCAATCGCTTCCAAAGCCACAAAACTCGACTTCCAATAATATCTTTATCCTTCACACTATCGTTTCGCATCGGGGTCTCATAGAAGGAAGCACTTGATAGAGAGAGAAGCAAAATATATATATAGTTATACACCTAGATATCGTACATACCTGTAGTATCGAGATAAACCAACTCCTCTCCCATGAAGGTCTCTCAAACAACGACATACCACTTAGAACCACTTCGTAGGCTACTCACCGAACCACATAGCATCGATTGTAGAATTAACATATTTATTGAATTTTAACACTATCCTAAGTCTAACACCCACACCTACACACACACACACACACACACACACACACGCACGGACGCACCTACAGAGTAAATATGATAATAGAAATCGATCATTCCGAGGTTTCCCCCGACAGACGAACGAATTTTGAAAGAAACTTTTGTAAATGAAGAACGATTCTATAATTTGTTAAGTAAAACGATCAATTTTGAATTGATTTTTTCATACAACGCAAAACACCAAATTTGTTTAAGATCGACAAAAAGAACGTAAGAATTCAAAGCCTTTAATTACTTTATCTACCAAAAGAAACGAAAATGAAAATGAAAACACGAATAACAAATAATAAAAATGAACATGAAATGGGGTGTTTCCGTCAGAGTCGTCCATTTAGAATTGCTAATTAACAATAATAACGAACCATTTTTCCTTGTGAAAACTCTTCTGAATATGTAGATTATATGTTAATTTAGCTGATTAGACCAAGGCGTTGTCTAAATGGAACGGGTTTATAGGATAATACTTGCATATTATGCATATGCTTGCCCAATAATATATAATTACTTAGGATCTACCGTAGCGTAAGAAACGTTTCCAACATTTTTGTGTCAAACATTTATATATACAGCTCTATACATATATATATATACATATATTTTGTAGTACTTCTATGTTGGAACAAATCTTATACAGAAATCTTTCCAATATACCGATAACATTCTATATATACAACTATAAAAGACATTTAACGGAGATGAGAAAAAATTCAAAATTTTAAATTGTGATTCGATTTGACAATCTTAAAAGAATCTCTACAAAGTTTTAGTTTAACTTATGAAACACCTCACGGTTTCTTTCAATACCTTTTTCTTTTCACTTTTCCACTTTGCATAAATTTGTATGAGACGTGTAGAGAGAAATATCCCAACTAAATAACATAGCTAAACGGACTTCCGTTTAACCTTAGCCAGTACTCTACTTATATTCGGAATAGGAAACGAGAAAAAGTCGGTAAATGTTCAAAAATAAAAACCATCTAACTAAATGTTCAAAAACAATGTTTACATGTCTAACGAATACAATCTTGACAATTTTACTTACTAACTACTTACAAAAACCAAAAATACAAATATCTAAAATAACGACAATTAATAATAGACTAGAATTAATGAAACGCTCCCCGAGTGGAGCTCACAGTAAGAATACAACACCAAACCAATTAGCAGCCACCAAACAGGCGAAATAATCATAAACAATATAGTAATATATCATAAAGAAATAGCATAGAACTAAAAGTATTACGTATTATTGCGCATACATAACATATTTAGCCAATCAAGGATAATTGTGTACCAGGAACAGCTCTTTTAACCATTTATAGCCAATAAAAACAAATACCGATACAATTACAAAACTAATAACTAACTTTAAACAAAACTAAAACAAAAACGATTTATGCAAAGCTACCAAAAATATTTTAAAAATAATCTTTAAATGTTGCAACTTGCATACAACTAAGCGTACGACACATGTAACTTTTGAATGTCTAACATTTTGAACTTTACCTAATATTCAAATAAAATTTTATGTGTTAGCAAAAAAAAAAAAAAAAAAGAAAACAAAACGAATAATGCAGACAACTCTGGGTGAATTTCAATGTTCGCGCGTCACTTCAAGCTCGCCAGCGAAAGCTTTTGTGCACGAAAGCTCATGGGAAGGGAAAAACCAGTAAGGCATCTTCTGCTGAGTTCATCGCATGACTCAACGAAACAAATTTGAGGGGGTACAGCGCTGAGAGCGTACTTGCAAATACCCTGTAGAAGTTTCTGGCAATTTGTAAGCATTTGCTATCTTTGATTTAGTTGATATAGTGTGCGATTGATTGAGTATATGATGTCAAAATATGTACTTATAACTGTGTAAAGTTTAACGATAGAGTGAGAATGCGATAAGATCAGTGAATGTGAACAGATTTTTAATTAAATTGTGCTATAGGCATGGAATAGTTTTAATATACACTATCTATTGAAACTTATTAAATATGTTAAACTTAAAACTTAGTATGGATTCAAAATAGAACAAGTATCATCTACATGCACATGGAATAAAATCCTCGCAGCAGAAAAGATGTTAATGACATATTGATTATATTTATATTAAATATAATTTGTATGTTTAATACCAGGAAACCTTTTTAATATACTCTTTCTATAAAGCCTTCCATTAAACTAATCTTTAAAACGATCTTCTACAATTGTGTATGTATTGCCGAATGGCAAACCCCACTGAAGATGTTTACAGGGTAATCGCAGTTCTGCGGGCTCTTTATAAGCGAACTGGTAGCTGAATCATGCACCGCGAACTAAGTAGAACCGGCTGAGCAAGCGACGCATTAGTCGCTCACTAAACCTTGTACGTGCTGGAACACATTGCGCTGTCGATCGAGACGAGACGGGACGAGAATTTAGAAACGCATCAGTAATCAGAGAGTTTAATTTGTTGCTAATTATCAACAGAATGCCAAATCTAGCGCCGACAGTGACACTGAATAATGGCCAGGAAATGCCCGTGCTAGGCCTGGGCACCTGGAAATCGTTCGAGTCGGATGCATATCAAGCCACACGTGCGGCCATCGATGTGGGCTATAGACACATAGACACCGCGTTCGTCTATGAGAACGAGCAGGAGGTAGGCAAGGCGATACGCGAGAAGATTGAGGAGGGCGTCATCAAGCGTGAGGATATCTTTGTGACCACCAAACTGGGTGGCATTCACCACGATCCCGAGATTGTGGAGCGCGCCTTTAAACTGAGTCTCAACAATTTGGGCCTGGAGTACATCGATCTGTATCTGATGCATCTGCCCATTGGCCAGAAGTTCCACAACGACAGCAATGTGCACGGCACTCTGGAGCTGACCGATGTCGATTATCTGGTCACGTGGCGGGAAATGGAGAAACTTGTGGATCAGGGACTCGTACGCGGCATTGGACTGTCCAATTTTAATGCCAGCCAAACGGAACGCGTTCTGGCCAATTGTCGCATCAAGCCCGTCGTCAACCAGGTCGAGTGTCATCCGGCCTTCCAGCAGCAACAGTTGCGCGCCCATGCCAAGCAGCACAATTTGGTCATTTGCGCCTACTGCCCCCTGGCGCGTCCACAGCCGGCACGCCACTGGCCTCCGTTCCTGTACGATGATCACGCCCAGAAGTTGGCCAACAAATACGGTCGCTCCACGGCGCAAATCTGCCTGCGTTATCTGGTACAAATCGGTGTTGTGCCACTGCCAAAGTCATCCAACCCGTCGCGCATTGCCGAAAACTTCAATGTCTTCGATTTCGAACTGACTCCCGAGGATCTCGTCGCCATGGAGAAGTATCACACGGGCGTGCGCACAGTTCCGTTCAGCGGCATGGCTAATCATAAATACTATCCATTCAATGATGAGTTCTAGAGATCGTCAGCTTTATTTATAATCAAAAGTTCCAAAAAGAAAACAAGAAATGAAATAACTCAAGAAAAGTAACCAAAAGAGAAGGGGAAGAAGAGAAAAAAAGTCATTTAGTATTTTTAATAAACATACAAAACACAGAGTTGTATTAGACGAAAGTCAGCTAATCAGCTTGTTACTATATTGAGGTCGCTTGATAAACACCTTAACTCGTGTAGTCTCTGAGCATCTTATCTTGAGTATCTTACGTAAAAACGAGACTAAACAAAATTAAAAGCGTTTTTCGTATTCGATTTTCAGACTGAAATGTGCGGCTGATTGTGTGTAGCGATAAAGCCCACACGGTTATTGCAATGTCTACGTTTCATTTTTTAACGTAGTATTCCTGAATCAAAATCATATCTCCGCAACATGGCTGTCACTTTGTCGCCTGGGATTTCAAGTGTCTTTCTTATCAGTTCACAGATTTTAAGTTCATTGTGAAATCGCGTGAATGTTCATAGATAGTTGAGGGGTGAGGGAGGACCAGCTTGATTGCTTTCTAATGCACATCTGGTTGGTAATACTAACAGCAACAGCTATTTATAATTAATCAACTCATTTATTTATATGGACTTAAGATAAGAATATGGTAGAAGTATTTCAATATTGAATCACTTAGTGGTTTTGGTATTTTAATACCAAATCTATTTCTGATCTGGACACACTGACAATGTTAGAGTGACCATATAGCGGTTTTCACATATTGCTAAATTTTTACAGTAGGGACACACTGAAGCATTAAACAGCTGTTTTTGTTGACCCTTCTCTTTTGAAAGGCCCACTCGTTTTTGTAAAATTATTACTGCAAAATGTCAATTATATTAAGACGTACCCTGCCAGGGCGCCTGCTCATGAAGGTAATTTGAACTTGACCTTTGTACTATTGTGTTTGCTTTCATGATAATTTCTTTTCTGCTGCTTACACAGCAAGTTTGTTACAGTTCCAGCGCCAAGTCGAATGCTGAGGCTGCTGCAACGGCAAAAACGATACCAAAAAACCAGCTCGAGGATAAGCAAACTGCGAATTTGCAAAAAGAAAACGGCGCCATATTCGACAAGCGTCCATTCAAAATCCATCTTGATAAGGGTACGTTCAAATGGAATTATCAAATACATAAAAAAGTTTACATAACCAGCACACACATGTCGCAATCCCCTTTCCCTACAGAAAAAACCTACAGCTGGTGCCTTTGCGGCAAGTCCAAGTCGCAGCCCCTATGCGACGGCA
This sequence comes from Zaprionus lachaisei, assembly GCA_018901815.1. NCBI lineage: Eukaryota > Metazoa > Arthropoda > Insecta > Diptera > Drosophilidae > Zaprionus > Zaprionus lachaisei. Next base: position 569,497 of record JAEIFI010000054.1, read on the forward strand.
CACACAAGAATGTATTTCTTAAGATAAAACAAAGGTGAGCATATACAGGATTATCCCAGACTGTGAATAATAACCAACTGCATTTGCTCGCAGGCCTATTCGATTCAAAGTAGAGGAAACCGGCGACTACTGGCTCTGCAACTGCAAACAGACCACACATCGACCCTTCTGTGATGGCACCCACAAGCAGCCACAGATCCAGACGGCCGTCAAATAGTACAACTAATCTTGGAACTATATATTGGCATTTTTTTTAATGATTAGCATTATGTATTCGAATCGAGAATGAGAAATGCATGAGATAAATTTTGAATCAAGCAACACATTTGTTTTGGTTTTTATTCTAGATTATAGAACTTGTTGTTTATACAGACATAATTGAATGCTTATGAATTATGCAGCCCAATAACATACATTATATGTATTCTACATGTTTTTCAATTTTAGTCATGATCAAGCATCAACAAAATATTTACAGGTGCTTGGACAGACAGATACAAAATGATAAAGAAGCCAAAGCAAAGTAGATCTACAAATGTGTGAAGTAGAATACAAACCAAAGGAAATGAACAAGAAAATAAACACAAACATGTTAGAAATTAGAAAGTTGCTTGTTTTTATTTCAATCTTTTAACGTTCGGATTTTTACACATAAATATAGAACTAAAAAGAATTGAGAGCAAAATGGCTTAAATACTACTATATTCATATTACGCATTTGCATTGTTCTTGTTATTATATTATTTTTAGAAATCGAAAATTTAAAAAAATTATATAATGAATGCAAACTTTATATATCCGTATATGATATATGCATCTCATCACGCCGAGTACCTGACATTGTACAACTTCTTGACTGATCTCACACTACACACAACACTCAAAACGAAATACAAATTTATTAAACTTATTAAATTCATCAGTTTTTTTGTTTTAGCTTTTAGACAATCGTAGTATATATACGATTCAACATTGTATAATACAGGCTCATCGCGAATCTCTCAAAGTTAAAGAAATAAACAAATTATTTATGTCATTAATGTAAAGATTCTTTTTAACAATTTTCGGTATTCGGTTTTACATGAGTTCTCTCTGTCTAATATAGTTTGCTACGCTTTTTTTATTATTAATTTACTCTGATACGACAACAAATTTAGATATATTATTTCGATGATTCTCGATGTTTCACAAATAACAAATGCAGCCAATGAACGAACACAAAGCTGTCCAAATCGCGTGTCATGTTTGATGTTGATATGTTTCTCTCGTTCGATTTGCTCTTCCATCGTACACATATCATACCTGAAATGCCGGCGAACAGAAAACAGCTTTGCCTTAAAACAAAATTGAGCAGTCGTGAGCCTTTACAATTAATAATACAGTTTCATGTCCAAACAATGCAGCTGCTATTTGTTATTTATAAACAATCCAGTTACATTTATCTATCATCCAAATTGAGTGTTTACTTATGTTTTCCCTTTCTTTTGTTTTCGATTTTGTTACTGTCTGATGCATCGTTCACTAAGAGAAATTTTTCCAGTGCGTGCTCTAATGTTTTCTATGGATGATGAACTCCTTCGATTGATGTTTGGTTCCTTCTGCGATTATTACATTTTTTGATTTATCTTTGAATTCATACTGTAGCGCAGCAATTATATTTAAATGTTTTATGTTCTTCTTGTTGTTATTTCTTTTTTTCTTTCGTTCTTTGTTTTATGTTTTGAATTTGTGTACGCAACAAACAATTAATCGTGGGCTGATTTTTAATTGTTGACTACACTTAGTACTCTTCGTCCTCTGGTGGTGCATCGTCTGGTGGCGCAAAGCCATCCTGTGGTGCCAAAACACATTGATTATGCAAGTTGTCGAATTTCAAATGAATCTCTCGCTTACCTCAGTTGCATAGAGTATGTCCAAAATCTTTTGAATCAACTGAGCTGGATCAGCGTCATCGGCTTCCTGGCAACTGTGTGGGGCAGAGAACATAAAAGAATATATTATAGGAATGCGCAAGAGACAACGACCCTCCTCCACCATTTCCAACTTACAGAATTTCAATATCGCGCAGCTTGGAGAAGTAAAAGTCTCGTTCCTTCTCCAAACCTTCGAGATTCAGACGCATGTCCATTACCTAAATATAGCGATATGAGAGCAAACAAAATGTATAAAATGCAGCAAGGCCATTTTTAACTACCTCGGGACGAACCTGATTGGACAGCTCTTCGATCTGCTGATTGGATGCCGCGCCAGCCGCGTCGTTCTTCTTCACAGCGCCCGTGGTGCCAGCGCCCAGTCTGTTCGGTGGCGTCGAATTGGTTGTACGCGGCGGCACCTTAGAAACTGCTTGGATTGCAAAAAGAACAATAGAGAATAACGTTAATCTCGACGTTACTTGGCACCGAATCGAACGGTTATTTAACAAACGTGAAGCACGTCAATTGGCTTTGCTTGGAATTGTCGCTTTTCTTTGTATGTTTCGTGTTTCAGCATTTTCTAGCTTTTGTGCATTCAGTTTTGTTAAATTAAATACTAATTTAATTGTTAAATGATATATGATATATGAGAGAAACTATGAACAGTTAGATGCGAAAATATGTACAATGACTGAATGCATGAGTGTTATGAATATTTGTATAAATACGTTATGTTGTTAATCTGTTATTGTTGGTATTGTTTTTTGGTCTTGTCTGAGGACTGTGAAAACTAAACCAAACCAAGAGAACCTACTGGGCTTTGAGGCTGTCACTGCTGCTGGTGATCTTGTCGTTGACGCCGGTGCCGGACGCCTGTAGGAGCTGGCAACACTGCCGCTGCTTGTGCCGGGCAGAGATTTAACAGCACCGGAGCCGAAGCCCATCGGCGCACCTTCACGTACACCGCTGGCATCGTAATCTCTGCCATCGTAATTGGCGTCGAAGAACTTTTTGAACCATTGTAAAAATTCAAAATTATCTTGGAAGCGGCCCTTTATCAATTTGTCAATTGGTATTATCTAAAAGTAAAATGTGTGAAAGAGACAATAATATATGCAGTGTTCTTGAGTGGGTGAAGAGCAACAAGAAGAAGAGAAAACAACCGAGAACAATTCGACAAATGTACAAAGGACAAAAGGTTAAAGTTAAAACACAAACTGAAAAGAAAATACATGATAAATATGCACACAAAACAAGGACAAAAACGAATAATCAACTCAAAGACGAAGTGTGTTGTGTGTGTGTGCTCCATGTATGTTTGTGTGTGTGCCCGAATGTGTGTGTTGTGCGTGGACTGTGTGTGCTGCTGGGATGTTGTGCGTGTGGTGAGTAAGTGGACCTGGTGGTTGTGGGTGCACTGCGTTATCCAAATACGTTTGTTTATAGGTGTTGTTGTTGTTGTGGTAGTTTAAATGCATCTCTGCGTGCTTCACGTTCGTTTGTTGCCCACACAGCAAAAGATGAATCGTTTCTCGCATACAGCGACTATCACCGTCACCAGTTTCTTTATCATCATTCGCATCGCAACCACTTTCACTCTCTTTCAACGCACTTGCAACGCTCTTCGTCGAGCCAGTCATACCGTGTTGCTGTTGGATGCGAGCATTGGGAACTGCTGCAGATGCTGCTGTTGCCGCTGCCACAGTGAGGCGGCTGCTATTGACCACATGCTGCTGCTGTTGCTGTGTACGACGATGCATCAGATGCAGATCGTTGTTGCTGCTGCCACCGCCACTGCCGGCCTGACTGCCGCCGCCGCTGCCTAGTTTTATACCGCCTCGCTGGCCCAATGAATCGTATTCACGTCCATCATAATTGGCATCGAAGAACTTCTTGAACCATTGCAGAAATTCGAAATTGTCTTGGAAACGTCCCTTAATAAGCTTATCAACTGGTATTATCTGCCGTTTTTTGTTGTTGTTGTTATCGTTGCATTGTTGATTTGTAACGGAAATGTCAGTTAATTACACACATATTAAAAGTCAAACCATTATCAATTGTATACATATATAGAACTTGAAGCGACTCGCACCCTCCACTAAAAAGTTGCAGTTATATTAAAAAGTTAACTACAAAAATAAAGATAGAATGAAGTGACTTGCTACATTATTATCTGCAAACTACTATATCTTCTAAATTCGATTATATTATTACAGGAAACATGATCAGACTGACAATTGGATCCGACTTGGCTCCACATCTGCGTACAGACAACGATATTGATGAAGGGAAACTATAGATACTTAACAGTATCAACAGGGTAACACACACTGAGCTGTTCTTTCATTAATAATAATAAGTATAATATAATCTTGTAAGTGTGCACAATTTGTGTGGTTTGTTAATCAAAAACAGAACTTTGTAATCAAATAACAATAAAAATATAAGCAAACAGCTTGAAAAGCAATGTTTCAATTTAAAGATTACGAAATTACCTTGTCCACAGACATCTTTTTGAACCCCGCCTGTAAGATCTTAAAGTTCTGTATGTATTCGTGTTCCAGATTCGTACGGAATTTGACACGCTTGACGGGCACTGAATTTGGGAACAGCATGTCCATGAACTGACAGTAAGCAGCACCTTAATATGGGCAGGGAGAATAGATCGAAGAAAAAGCGTTTAATCATTGATCGATCTGTCGATCGAGAGACGAAGAAGGTGAGACTTACCCGTGCATAGTTCCTCAATTTTTGAGAATTGCGATTGCAGGCAATCGTTAACCCAGGCCAACATGTCGTGACGCGACAGATTCTCTGACGTCACATTTGTGGAGTATACGTTAACAGCCATGTCTCTCTATAGTATGATCGCTTGGTGCCTGCTGCTGCTGGTGAAAGAAACACGTTGGAAATGGTTTAATTATTTACTTAGTTCACCACATATGGAAAGGTGTGTGGGAGTGGCTCATTCTCTTAATTGCGGCCTGCTTAATAATTATTTTTCGTTGTTGCTTCTCTGTGTGTGGTGTGCATGTGTGTGTGTGTGCATTGAAGCGTCGCGCATGTGCGTGCCTCAATATCAAGATCACGATAATCATCACAAACAAACAACAAACAGCAATTGCAACAACTGAGTGCGGCATGTAACGTGTGGCATGTGTGGCATGCAGTTGATTACTATTGGCACGGACACACATGAAAGTCGTCCGGCACTTTTCCTTTTAATTATTTCTTGCTTAGAAAATGTTTTTAACCATTTCATTCCATTTGCACTTTTCCTACTCAAAAATGTATCATCGTGTTTTTCCACAGAATCTATAATTCAATTAACTTTTACCTGACTTTGAATTTTCGGTTTTGATGTTTGTATTTTGATTTTGGCTTAAATAAAATACTTATTTACTAGTTTATACGTTTCCCATAAATTTCGGCTAGCTACGTTCAACATTGAATGAGTTCACATCACACGTTCAACTCGAAAGTCGTTCCGAGCCTACTTGAATGCCTCCCACACACACACACAGTCTATGCAAATTGACAAGATACATTCAGAGCTCTATTTCCATAAACTGTTCTTGATGCGGATGCCTTCTCTATTCGTGCCAAGGAAATCAGTTATCATAAACAAGAAATTTATTCAAATATATCAAAGAAAGATTTCAAGAATTCAAATTGAAAGCCCAAGTAAACCCACGCACTTTTGTAGATAAGCAGAAGAGGCTTTTTTATAACGTATAAAACACTTACAAGAGACCGTTAAATGCAACGCGAATTGGCGAAGACGCACACAAAATCAGAAGAATTCAAAATGGAATGAAGAATTAAGTAAAATAACAACAAGAGCAGCAAGAGCAACAAAACAAAAAGATAGCGGCGCAATCCGTGCGAGACTGGAGCCAACGAACAATGAACTTGGACTGTGGCAGCTGCCTCTGTTGCTGTTGCTGCCTGCCTCTGCTGCTGCTCAGTCAACGATGCTGGGCGGTGGGTTGTCAACGCTTCGCTGCCGCTGCCAAAGTCGATGCTTCTTGGAGCGTCAGCGTCAGCTCTTAGTCATATTGCCGACGCATTCAGCTGCAGCAGCTATGGGGCTGCGTCAGCGTCGACGCGACGTAGGCATTTGGCATTATCAAGAGCAGAAAACATGACCAATGCCACAGAACGTGGGCAAGAGAAGAGAAAACACACGTTGATAAAGAATCGAATTAGCCGGCATTTTTGGGGTGATGCCGCCTAAATGTGCCTATAAATAACAGACCATAGTTCCCAACTGTGTATGTGTTGTGTATATAGGTGTGTGTTTGTGTGTGTGTAAAGTTTGCCACGTTGTAGTGGCAAGTGCAATGAACCCAGAACAGAAAAAAGGGCGGGCTACGTTATAAACTCAAGTTGGGGCTGTTACCGGAACTTCCATACAAATGCGAGTTAGTATTTTACTCTGTCACCTCCCCACTCCCCGCAACGCTGCTGCTGCTACTACTACTATTGTTGCTTTTGTTGTTTATTGATTGAAGTGCGCCAACAACAACTGTGGCAAGGCGAAATGCCCCAAATACAACAAGTTGAAAACTCATTACAGGGGATTTGTTTTGTTTGCCATGTCGATGCCGTATGATTAGTATTATACGAGTGGGCGGGGGCGTTTCTCTCTCCCTCTCTCTCTCTGACTGTGCTCTTACTGCAATTGATGTGTGTGTATGTGTGTGTGCAGCGGAAGTTGTGGCAAACAAATTAAATGGAACTAGAACAGAGGGTGAAACAATTACAAAATGACTCCTTCAGTATAAATTTAACTTCGTTGCTAATTCGCACAATTGCCACGATATATTTATTTATCGATATCGGCCATCTGCTATCTTATCGGCATCTTTTAACGTTATTATATTCATCAACAATCGTTGCTTATGCAAGATGACAAAAATATGAGCTGCATACCCCACCTAAACATACAAATACACTCACACACACACACATACACACATTCAAAACTATGGTACGCATGTGTGCGAGACTGATCTACCAATGTGTGAAAAAACCGGCAAGTTTCGAGAGCGTCGGCGTGCGCGTCAGCGTCAGCAATTTTAACGAAGCCAATAAAAAATAATAATAATAGTAATAGGCAACTAAAAGAAAACAAGCCAAGGCGACCGCTTTGGCCATAGGGCGACTGAGTAAACACCTATCGGATAATACTCGTCGCACGCACACATGTGCAGCAATTGATTGGACAACAATGTGCGGGGGTTGACAGATAGACCGCATAAAGAGCTGACATACAAGCCAGTCGATGACGTCATCCAAAAATAATTGGAATTGGCAGAAATACGACCAAGAACCTGAACCTGGGCACAGGAAATGAATGGAAATATGGTAACCCTAGACCGGTGTGTCTAAAATTGCATTCGCCTGTGGCAGGTAAAAATGCATATACATACAAACACACACACACAAACATGCGTAAGTGGCGAAAGGTAACGGAATTGACGCAGCAGATTAGCCGCAAAGACGTTTTGCAATTGCAATGCGGCAGTGGAATTTTTATGGCTGTTCCTGTTGCAAGACACACACACGCATAGGCGCACAGGCACACTCACACAAAGGCAGCAACTCACGCACACATTTTATTTTTGGGCGCACACTCACACAGCGGACACAGCCTGCCTGCAATACGGGCGACATTTAATGCGTACAACAGTCACACACACACACCGATGCATCACCGATGCGCAGCATGTACAGATATTTTCTCCTACTTTGCGCTCAAGTGTGCACTTGAAGTTTTCGGCAAGGCTATTTTAAAATCGCCACATACACGCGCAACTCTCACAACTTTTTTTGCCGTTGAACTTTCTTTTCTGCTGACGCTACTTCTAGATTTTGCCATGCACACATTCAAGATGAAGCAAAAAATGCAAAGTGCCGCCGTAGCCGCAACATTCACCAATATGAACAGTCACACACATACGCACTCAGTTGACACATACACAGGATATTTCGCAAATGCCGCTGTTTTACTAATTGCCGGTTGTGCACTCACCTATGTATATAATTGATTTCTGTATAGTCTTTGATTTACTTTATGCCGAACTTCTTAATATTTCAACGTTATTTTTGACAAAGGAATCCCAAATTCTATGACGAACCGTTTTCACGTAGTGTTGTCGACTGCTTACTAGTGTTGTTCAAGCTGTTTGTGCGCAGTGTTGGAAACGACTGGTAAATGTTATGTAAATGTTAATGGGCTGTTAACTTAACATTAGCACTAAGCATCGAACATCGAACGCCGCATATTTGGAGGCACAGTCAAACGATAAGTAATCGTATATCGATAAGTTATTTCAGTTATGATCGTTATTAAATTTGAATTATAAATGCTTCACATGCCAAGCATTTAAATTAGTTTACAAAATGTCACATCACTTTAACTCTAATAAATGCAACCGTGTCAAAAGTATGTTATCGGGCTGTAAACTTAACATAGCATCTGCGGTTGCACCTGCAGACAAAATAAAAGTAGTCGTTTATCGATAAGACAATTCAGTTATGATCGTTATTTAGTTTGAAATATAAATGCTTTACAGGCCAAGCCTTTTAATTAGTTTACAACATCACTTAAACACTAATAAATGCAACAGTTTCAACAGTTTGAACATTAATTGCTCACAAATGCACAAAATCTCCCAGTCTCCAAATGGGGTAACAATTACATGCGGAACACGCCAAACTTGGTTGGATGACCAGCGTTATTAAGAGCCGCCTTCAGGCTAAGGCCCAGCACTTGCCTCGTGTTGGCCGGATCAATGATGCCATCGTCCCACAATCGGGCTGTGCTGTAGTATGGTGAGCCCTCCTTCTCAAACATTTCCACAATAGGTTTCTTAATTTTCTGGGCTTCCGCTTCGGTGAACTCCTTGCCGGCACGCCTGCGCTGCTCCTCCGTGATCTGGGACAGCACATTGGCCGCCTGGGTGCCACCCATCACAGAAATGCGCGAATTGGGCCACATGTAAAGGAATCTAGGCGAATAGGCACGTCCACACATGCCATAGTTTCCGGCGCCATAGGAACCTCCAATTATAACCGTAAACTTAGGCACATTGGCGCAAGCCACAGCAGTTACCATCTTGGCACCGTTCTTGGCAATGCCATTGGCTTCCGCATCGCGACCCACCATGAAACCTGGAAGGGAATGTCACGATTAGTCAAGGGTCAGATCGGCGCCAGGGTTGCCAACTTACCCGTTATGTTCTGCAGAAAGACGAGCGGAATATTGCGCTGGGAGCACAGTTGGATGAAGTGGGCACCCTTGAGAGCACTCTCCGAGAAGAGCACTCCATTGTTGCCCACAATACCCACTGTGCGACCATAGAGCTTGGCAAACCCACACACCAGAGTCTCGCCGTAGAGCTTCTTGAACTCTGTGAAGCGACTGCCATCCACAATGCGAGCGATCACTTCCCGCACATCGAAGCTCTTCGTCAAATTGGGTCCCACGATGCCGTAGAGCTCACGTGGATCGTAGCGCGGTTCCTCCACAGCACTCACATCCGATGGCTTGGCCAATTCGAAGTTCTGCTGACTGGAGTACAACAATTGGTCCTGGTAGTCATTGGTGGCATCCAGATTCAGATTGCTCACCACCTGGCGTGCCAGGTATAGAGCATGCTCATCGTCCACAGCATAATGATCCGTCACGCCCGAGGTCTTGCAATGCAGATCAGCGCCTCCAAGATCCTCGGCGGAAACCTCCTCGCCAGTGGCAGCCTTAACCAATGGTGGACCAGCCAGAAAGATGGTGCCCTGTTTCTTCACAATGATACTCTCGTCCGCCATGGCAGGCACATAGGCGCCGCCAGCCGTGCAGCTGCCCATGACGACGGCAATCTGTGGAATCCCCAAGGCAGACATGTTTGCCTGGTTGTAGAAAATGCGTCCGAAGTGCAGCTTGTCGGGGAACACCTCAGCCTGGCGTGGCAAATTGGCGCCACCGGAGTCCACCAGATAGATGCAGGGCAAACGATTCTCCTGTGCGACTTCCTGTGCTCGCAAGTGCTTCTTCACTGTAATCGGGTAATAGCTGCCGCCCTTGACAGTCGCATCGTTGGCCACCACAACGCACTCCGTGCTGCAGAAGTTGCCAGCGATTAAACAATCTTTAGCAGCAGAATATGCTTTCCTTCTTACCCACAAACACGTCCCACACCCGTGACTATGCCACCTGAGTTGACCACCTCGTCGCCGTAGAGTTCGTGGCCAGCCAGTGTGCTCAGTTCCAGAAAGGGAGATCCCTTGTCCAGCAGCAGATTGATGCGCTCCCTCGCCAGCAGCTTGCCACGCGACGTGTGACGCTCGTTGGCCTTGTCGCCACCACCTGTGAGCACCTGGCTGGTCAAGTTGCGCAGCTGTGTCACCAGCTTGTTCATCTCGCTGGCATTTTCCTGCCAACAGAAGGGGAAAGAGTTCAGAATGCTGTGCCCCTTATGCTAATTATTGTTTATACCTTGAACTCGGCCGATTGCTTATCAATGTCGCTGGCCAGCACATTCGCCTCGCCCACGTGCAGCAGACGCGTCTGGCTGCGCATCAGTTGTGTGGCCAGCGAATGTCGCAGCTGTTGGGTCAGTGGGAGCTTCAGCATGGTAGAGGACGCGTTAAATCTAGTGGAAGTTGGAGCTTAGATCACTGAAATGGTCGAAGATGTTACGTCAGGTGTGTCGGCGTGCGTATATACTCTGGTCACACTCAACGCGCGATCAGCTGTCATGCTGCACATGGCGCCATCTATTGTTCAATAGAGCAGGCTCCCAACTACAAACTATGAATTTGACATAGAAAAATTATAATAAAAAAAAAAAATAAATAAATAAATTCGCAATTGAAATTAATAAACAACAAAATATATGATCGCAGATATGCTGAACGATAATTGCTAACCTCAATGTCATATCGAACTGCCCAAAAATGAAAGTGAAGTTGGTAATAAAGTATATTAATTTATTTAAACCAAACAACAGCAACTGCTTAACTTCGACTTTGGTAAATTGATATACCGATATTTATTGCAAATTGAACTTGTCACACGATAACGCAATTGGTTTTAGTTCAACGAGGATATATATTAGTACCTAGATTATTAGTTATGTGTACTAATGGTTCTGCGAACATGTTTAAACGTGATTGTGCACGACGCGCTAAGATCTAATACATAGATACGTTAGTAGTGTGGGCCTATGTGGGTGTGTGTGTGTGTCTGTGTGCTATTGTAAATATAGGACTTTATTTATATATGTAAGTAGTAGTGGTAATTATAGTCGTATTAATAATTTAAGTAGTTAACGCTGCTACAATACGATCACATGACAAACATAAACATTGGCTTATTTAATTTACTACTATTTAATTTGTTATTATGTATATATATTTAAAAACTATGTTTAGGTAATTCAGATATAGTTGATTTGTTTGTGCTCTTTAAGCATTCCAAAAATTGTACTAGAAAAATATAACATATGCTGCCTCACCGATTGCCCCCTTCCATCAGAGTTTCAATTTGAATCAATTATAAATTTGTTAATGCTTTTGTTTTCTGGCTGTTTTGGCTTACTTAATTTTAATTTTGTGTAGCTTCAATTTAAAGCCCAGCACCTCGCTCAGCACACCGGAGAGGGCCGACAGGATGACCACCTTGATGGTTGTGAACAGATAGGGATTGGCACTGAGACCAGAGATCTTGAATGGCGTTTCGAGTTCCTTTAGCAGATCAGCTGCCAGCTTTAGTACGCTATTTGAGACCATTAGTTCGTCCTTCTTCTTAGGTTTTTGCTCGATTTGCAGATACAAATTGATTTGTTCGGTTATCAGCACCGACACGCTGCGGTATTTATGTTGAATCTTCTGACCCAGTGTCATGAAGCGCAGCAAATAGATGCCAATGGTGATGGACCAGACAAGAGCCTCCAGCGTGAGATGTGTGTGAAGATGCACCGAGTCCTTGAGCCACTCGACACTGAGAAAGGCCAACAGCAGCAATGTGACTATAAATGCAGCAGACACAATAATATCCACAGAGCGCTGAGGGCCACGTTTCTATAAAGCAGATGATGAGAGATTAAAACTGGGTTCCAGTATAAGATTCTTTAGTGCTTACCTTCAGATAGGATCGCACACTCAACCAGGTCTTGATGTTGCGTACTTTGTTAAGCCGAAAGTGTGGCAGATCCGATTTGCGGGCGCGACGCGATGATGTTAAGTGCGAGAAGAGCTTGGCATATAAAAAGCTGAAATCAGGTCAGACGAAGCGATAGAGAACCTATAATGTTTACAAATTAACCACTTTACCGTTGCTTAAATGTGCGCTCTGCCACGGCAAATATCATAAACAATATAAGCGTGAGGCAGAGACGTTGCACAAAGCCCAGAGCCAGCACAGTGCGCTCCCATCGCGCCTCGCCAAACGCAAAGCTGAAGAGTGTAAAAAAGGAGGACGATGACTTCTCCCACAGCAGCTGCGGCATATAGAAGTAGCTTATCTCGCTGCCCTTATCCGCATCAATTGTAATCTGAAAGCGAGCGTTCAATCAAACATGTTTCACCAGTGGGTTCTTCTCCCATTCAGATCACGCACCTCGCACAGCCGACAGAAGGTCGGTATCAGCGTCAGCAGGAAGGAGAAGAATATGCCAATGTAGATGTAATCATTGGTCACGCCCAGAGAATCAACACGCTCAATTATGCACGAGGCAATCTCCAATACGGACAGCTGTGCCTTCTTCGTATCGCGCTGATCCCAAATGGTGCAACTGACTGGAAGAAAGAGAAAAAAAAGGTAGTAACATAACTCAACTCGATTCTCATTGCGATAGCTTACTGCGGTCCAAACTGCTGTGCGGATTGAGTATGGTTGTGGGTGTTATGTCCAACTCGGGTAGTTCTTCGTCACTGCACGCCTGATGCTTAAAGCCTTCATCCGATTGATCCAATTCCGAGGTATAGCTGCAATCTTCACTGTTCGTTGTCACGCCAAGCCAATCGGTTGCCGATGTATTGCACTCTTGTGTGCCTGCCGAGGCAGGAGTCGATATAATGTCTGCGTCGTCGCACTCATCCGATTCGGCACAGCTGCTCGTAGATTCTCGGGATGTTTTATCTGTTGTCGGTGCATTGATGCTTGTGTTGGAGACATTGTTACTGCTGCTGGCACCGACGCCGACGCCGACGCCACTGCCACTATTCACATTGAGACGCAATCGAAGCTGACTTGCTTGAGTGGGAATTGTTGTTGGTATGGCCCCACACACACTGCCACTCACATTGGGCGAATGATTGTTGTCCTCGCCACTGGAACTCTTGCCGTTCAGACTCTCAAATCCGTCATCCTCGCCTATGCTTCTTCGCTGTCTGAAACTGGGATCTAAGCGTGCCGCACTCGGCGGTGTCATGTTGATCGGATCAACGCTGGACGAGGGCAAGTCGTTCTGATCGAATGTGGCATAGATCTGGATAGGAGTATGCCAGTTGACATTGCGCTTCTTATGCGGACTATCATGTGTAGCTGCAGCTACCTGCCTGAGATCATAGATGGGTTCTGTGGGTGTGGTGCTATCAGCTGCTGCAGACTGATGGTGTACTGTTATGACAGTTGTGCCTGTAAAGGTTTCTTCATTGGGAATTGGTGAACATGCGCAGGGTTTAAGCTCGACAATGTTGCTGCTACTGCCGGAGGCTGGTTCAGTCGTCATGGATGTCAGTTTGGCACGTCGGGCAGGTAACGAGTGACTGCTACTGGACTGGGCTATATCAGTATCCGTCTGTCGCAAGCTGTAAGTAATCATGATATCATTACTTTCGGTAACATTCTGATTAACTGCTGCTGATTCTTACCGCACGAACTTCTTTCGTCGACGCACACGATGTTCTCGAGGCATATTGGATTTCTCACTCAAGCTGGTCATGGAGAAACGACGCAATTTGCTCTTGGCGCTTCCCACGGGACTCGAGTTCGTAGCAACAATCTGTGAGTGTATCAGACTAATCAGCAAACTCAATGCGCAGGGTATTAGCAATGCGCTGAGCAAATCAGCATTCTCTTCCGACTGCTGCTTATCGGCAGCGGGTGTGGGCGTGGCTGGAGCAGCAGTTCCATTCGCTTCCTGCTCGTAGACAAGCGGCGTAATGCGATTGCTGTGTATTATGTATATGGCCCAATTGATCAGTTGAGTGATGTACAGACACAGAATGAACCCAAAGGCATTCGGCGTCGTCTGCTTGACCCACCATTGTGTATACAGTGGCAACAACAGATATCGCAAGATGGCCAAACGGATGACAGTGAGCAGAGTTTGCTTGGGCTTTGCCTTGGGAAATGTCGAACCTATACGGAGGTACATATTAATATCATGTCTTATAGCTATTCATTTCACATTTATTCACCTCTCACAAGATCCACATCGATTAGTTCCGTTTTAAGTTTGGTGTTCTTTAGGTTGACGCTGTTGAACCCATCTAGAATTCGCTGCTCGACGGTTTTCTCCCATTCTTGCTTATCATAGGTGCCGATTCTTTTCTGGTACCTGAAAAAAGTTAAATAATTATATCAATTTATTCCTCATATTAATCATATTGTGCAATTCACTTACCATGCGACAATTTCATCCAATTTCATAGTAATAATGACATATACCCCGCTAAATTGTCACGCGCCTTGCTGGGTGGAGATTGTATATTATATCAGATTAATTCATTGTTATTAAATTAGTTGTACAATTACAGAAAAAACCCCATGTGTTGGCACCAATTGAATTTTTACCAAGGCGTGGGTAGTTGCGGTACTTTTGTATTATGCAGTGGATAAGCAAATACTTCCCATTGATAAAAGCGAGTTCGTTAGGTGTTTGAATTGTAATGAGAAAACTGGTTTGCAAAATTAAGCTTGCCGCCTAAAACATATGTTTGATTAAGCACTTCGGAAGTGTACGATCGGGTGCTGTCGCAACTTCATATACAACAAAGCGGGATCTATGATAAGCCACTAAACACACCTCAACATATTGCCGTACGATGATAAGAAAATCAATCAATAAGTGTCAATAACAAATTGCTTTGATTTGGAAAATACCCTCACGAAACGAATAAACAAATATCAGATTATAAATAGAATCACACTGATTTACAATGTTTACTTTTGTTATTACGCAATTTTGTTCTTCAATTATCAGACATTGGCCTGCAACAAGACGAAACACCTGTTTCTAACAAAATTGGCATATTATCAGGGTATACAAAAGTCGCATACAATACTTGTGTATACAAAACAGCGATTTGCAGCTGATAACTTTCACCTTCACATTGATATGCAACAAAGAGCTTAAAGCTGAAGACAAAGTGGACGGACAATGTCTCTCTTCGCGGTCAGTTGACGAAATTGTTTACAATTGTTAAACCGTAAAGAGGGCGTAGAAGGAAATATGAAAGAAACAGACACAGAAATTGTTATGGTATTTTTGTTATTCTTTGGTATGTTGACAATGGGGCGCCTCTGCAATGTTAAGAGTTCAAGGTGAACATTTTCTGTGTGTCTTAAGGGGTTCGCCAAGTGCAATTTCATTGAATGCTGGTTCAATCAATACACTTTGCATTCATCGATTTATAGTTTACCTTAAATTTCCAAAATGATAATCGATTTTATGCAGTTCCGAAGGGGGCGCCTATTAACTAAACACTTTTAGTGCCTTTCGATTTTGTGTTCAATTAAAACTGAACCGCCGTCACTGTTAATTTACAATGCACTACGCACACCAACGCCAATTTATTGGTGTTTTGTACTTGCATTAACGTCCGAATAGCCTGATGGACGGGACAAACGCGGCAGAACGTCTTACGCTAACAAAATTCTGGGAGATATGTGTGCGGTGTGACCGTACACATTAAGTGGCTAGATCTCGAATTTAACTTGCTTCGAGTGAACATGTGTTTTATTTACAACAAAATACGGTCACTCTGCGCAAGTAAATTATTATCGATTATTGTTATGGCGCATGATATCGGAAAAAATCGTTAAAAGCCACTTTTAAATTATGAATTGCATGAAATTTGAATTTGATTACAATAACATTAATTAATTAATTAATTATTATAATCCGTCCAAAAATATGTTATCTCGATATGTATGTAATGTGTTTATTTCTAATATGTTACAGAAAAGTGTACATTACTGGTGCTGTATTTATGTATGTATGCATTTTCAATTTTGTTATGCCTTTATGCCGCCCATGTGCTTGCAGCTGTTCAGAATTTGGATATTTACGCATTACACAATTGCTCTTTAAACCATCATTCTTGTTATATATAGACACACATACACACACAATATATGCACGATATATAAGTATGTTTGTGAGTACTTTTGCTTGTTTTGTTTTTACAGGAAGTTTCGTAAGACCACCGAGCGTCCCTATATGTATCCGCCAAGCACAAGTGTCGAGATCGAGATGCATAAACAAAGAATTGCAACGCAAAGAAGACGACGTGAAAGAATCTCTCTCATTTTCAAAATTTTCACCATACTTTTTGTGCATTCATGCAGCGGCTCATCGCTCGCTCTATCGCTCATTCCAAAAGCTAATGACATCGAAAAAGCTACTACTAAAAGCCCGAAATATAAGATCCCTAAAGCTTGACTAGGCCTCTTGGATGGCACGATATGTTCACCTAAAGACTTTCAGTTGCGAGCGGACCTCTGCACGGAGTGGAACAAAATTTGAAAACTAATAAAGAGTACAGTCCGCGGGAAACATTCAAATAATAGAAATATATACATACACTTCTATATATGTATATATATTTATATATATAATCTAATTTTCTCATATATACCCTATATATATTTTCGCCCGTATTTATATGAGCACAAAATATATGTATTAGTGTACGCGAAAGAAATAAGATTTTTCAACTAAAAATAGTGCCTTAATTTTGAAAATTATAATTTTTTAACTCAACGACAACGCTGCTAAACGACGAATTTAAAACCTCCACAAAAGCAATAAAAAATATTAATAATAATATTGAAATAAAAATCAAATCAACACACACACACACACGCACGCATGTTTGAGTTAAGAGTTTAAAACGAAACGAATAGTAATTAGGGGATAGAAAATATCGAGAGAAGTCGCAAACATGACTTTCACGCGATTAAAAACTCTGACATTGCTCGTGTGTACGTTGCTGGCACTGAGTTTTCCCGGATATGTGAATGGCGCTAACAAGAAAGGATCGCAACCCGCGGCGGCCACACCGCTCGAGCCGGAGGCCGTCATCGAGGAGGTCAATGCCAAGCAGTTGGAGAAGCTCTTGGCCGACAAGGATTATGTTGCCGTCTTCTGGTGTAAGTACCAATACAGCTGAACCAGCACATACACATACACTTATACACACATACACACATACACACACACGCACACACATTCAGCTGTTGTTGCTGCTGTTGTTGTAGCTAGTAATGGGCAAGATCCGGGCGTTCGATTTAATCTTCTTGAACGCACGATGGCCATGCGACTCGAAATAGTAACAGAAGCCATATTATATAAATTTTCTCTAGTGAAAATTCTAAAAATTCGCATACAAGTGAAAATATGTGAAAAATTTCGTTGTACGAAATGTCTTGAGATTTTCATTCGGTTTATTTTTTTCGACTTTTTTTTTCATTTTATTGGTAGTAGTATTCGTTTCGATTTTTTTTTCTTTTTGTTTTTCTTC
Organism: Zaprionus lachaisei; assembly: GCA_018901815.1. Classification (NCBI taxonomy): domain Eukaryota; kingdom Metazoa; phylum Arthropoda; class Insecta; order Diptera; family Drosophilidae; genus Zaprionus; species Zaprionus lachaisei. Next base: position 587,166 of record JAEIFI010000054.1, read on the forward strand.
TTTTTGTTCCTATTTTCCCCCTTGCGTTCTGTTTATGAGTAGAAATCGCTTTGGCTGTGAGAAATTGCCGTCTCCGTGCGTTGTTGTTCTTCTTATTTTAGTGCTTTTTGCAAAACATGTGTGTGTAAGTGTGTGTGTGTATGAGTGTGCCTGTATGTCGCCAGAGCAGTTTTTGTTGCTTTTGGTTAGATGAATTTGGCGCAAACGCTTGGCATTCAAGGGACAGCTAGAAAAATTGGCCAGAAAAGCAGACAGACAGACAGAGCAAAAGCCCCCTCCAGTTCCAGTTCGACGATCGGCAGTTAGACTGATATATAACTTTGAATCGAATAGTTTATTTTCCCTGCAGGCAAAAGAAATTGCGCTTTATGAGCAACCATTAAAATGTTAATTGAATTATTCGAAAGCATAAAGAACATATAGAATTTGAAAGCCAATTTCATATAAACAAATAGCAGACCCCGTGCGATTCGAATTTATCATTTTAAAAATAGCCTCCATAAACATGTTAAATAATTCTTCAAGCGATAATCACCTTCGCGCCTGGGATATTGTTTCAGCCGCACGAAGGTTTCTTCACATTTTCCAACTATACAAATAGATATATAGATGTGCTATAGATAAGTTTTTGATAATTGAACTGAATTACTTCAATGCCGCAAGTTAATATAAAATATAGCTAGAAATTAGCTAAACATTTTTCAAGTGCATTAGTCAATGTATTAAGATATAGATTTATCTTTACCCTCTCTCTATACATCACGAATGAAAAATAGCCTGCTCATTTTTATGAATTTCCAAAATGTTCGCGTTGTTGACACTGAAAAACATTTGTGCACATGAAAAACTCAAACTCAATGACTTAGACAAACAAACAAACAAATCGAAATGAAACGAATTGAAGCGAAAATAAGAAAAGAGAAATGATTCTATATACATATATATGGACTACGCAAATGGCAGCTCATTGCGAATCGGCATTCGGATTGGCAATAAAAATCCTCAGCTGTTTGTTGTTTCAAGTAAACGCTATTCATGTTATTGCAATGCGTTGTGAAAATACATATTCCCAAAAGATATAATCAACAACAGTCTGTAATACGGATACAGTTATTTGTGGCAATTCATCGAGTAGCAGACAGTGCGTATACACAATTGGTCTGTCTGCATATTGCGTATACGCAGCTGGTCGATAAAAAACCCCCTTAAAAAAGCTACCAAGAGACTTGCGGCCGACTAGCCATCAGAAACTAAAGTGTTCTTTTCCTTATTGCGATTTCACTAAACACAAGAAGTTGGATTCTATATATACACAGGGTGTTTGTTTTGTTTAGATCCAGTAAGAACCGATGTTAACTAAATTAAATAGGAAAATAAATAAATCTCAGCAGAGTTTACTTTTCTATAAGCGGAATAAGCTGGAGAAGTGTGTTTAACTAGGAAATACCCTGTGAAGTACTTACTGACTAATCCAAATAGAACCTTCAAATTTATATTATGTATACTACTTCATTGATGTTAAATTTATATCAATTCATTAGCTGCACTCAGTTATCTAGTCTTTATTGTCACTTAAACACATATATATATCTGTATATATATATCTGTAACATATATCTGTTCTTGTACAATATTTTTATGTATTTTGGGAATTACAAGTCAATTAAAACCTCTGCTCCCTACCAAGTCGATCACATCCGGTTTCTTCTTTTCCTTGAGGGTTGAGCGCTGAAATATACAGCCAATAATAATTGAAGATTATTGTGTATGGTATAATGCATGGGAAGATTATATATTGTATATGGCATAATGCATGGGCGTGCAACCACCCAAAACCGAAGAGATGACGAGAGCGCCAACACATTGGCAACATCTTTTGTGTGGTAGCGAATTCATTTCCCTAATAGTGGCTGCATGCGATTTTATGAATTAATTTAGCAAAATGCCGTTGGCAGTTGGGCGCACATTAATAGCTAACCATACCATATATATACGATATACACGATTTGCACACTGCATAGATAGACATATACCCAATGCGATTGCGATTGCTCTGCTGCCGCTGTCATTTCATTCACTAGCCAGGCCTGGGCTAGGCCCCAAAATGCCATTAGCGGTTCTTGCTCTCTATGTAGTATAGATGCATAAAGGGGCGGAGAAGATGTTGAAGAAGAAGAAGCAGAGCAAAGGGAGGAGGAGGGTGCATCACCGATGATGCATCCTGAGGGGACTATGAATAATCGCCACGGCATTTGGCGTCACACGCGACAGTTGCTAGCCGTCAATTCATGTTGGTATCTTTATGCGCTTTATTTTGGTTTACAAATCTGTTAAGCCGATTTAACCCTCCTCCCTTCACTTAATCATATATAATTATCATCACCACTAATGGGCAAATGTTCAATACCTTTGCAGATGCGCGTAGCTGTGTGACCTGTGATAAGGTTTTAGCAGAGCTCGAAAAAATCGACGATGACACAGATTCCTTTGGTGTGGACTTTGTGAAAATAAACGACAAACGACTGGCTAAACAATATGGCATCAAGACTTTCCCTGCGCTCACCTACTTCAGGTAATAATCAAGAAATCAACTTTATAGGAGATACCACGAGTTAACTGCAATCTACACAACACAGGGAAAAGGAACCCATTATCTATGATGGAGATCTTATGGATGAGGAGGGCGTGCTCGATTTTCTTACATCACTCGAGGCAATGGATCTGCCCGATCGCATCGAGGAGGTAAACGCAAAGATTTTGCAAAAGATCATCGAGGATACCGACTTCGTTGCCGTGCTATTCTGTGAGTACAAACTATTCTACATTCCCATTCCCTTTTATCTCTCTTTTTCTTTCTCTATATATTTCTGTGTTTATATTTTACTTTACATTTATTCTTATATATTGGTGGATTATATTTGATTATATTTACTTCAAAGCAGTTGCAGTTTTTAGCGTTACAAGAACAAACAAATACAATTCAATCATAATAAACACTTAAGAAACTCCAGTTAAGCTCTCTTGTGACTAAAATTCATACAACTTAGGTACAAACTACATATTTACCTAGTAATGTATGTACATATATAGATATCTATTAACCTTATTGTACTATCTTGTAACTAACCCCAAGCAAACTATATATATATATATACTATAATAGATCTATCGTAGCGGCGGTACTTACTGCCCCTAGACACTTCTAAGCATACGCGTACATATCGTATTTATCCAAGCAAATATATATATATCCGTATGCGTTGTATCTATTCAAACGACAACAGGTCCTGATCATGAAACATGCCCACCGAGGGTAATGGGTAAGTTTGTGCATATGTTTTCGGGTTGTTTCTTGACTTGTCATCATCCCAAACAAAAATCCTATCCAATTCTTAAAGCAAAACTAAATCAATTCTGAAGTATGAAACATTCCCAGTCCTTAATAATTTTCCTCTAAATTGAAATTTTCAACAACAGTAAATTACATATGCACAAAAGCCTCCAAAAGTCTCACACACGTTAAACCGATGTATAAATCTATTTGTAAATATCTATAACTCTCTTTCCTTCATGTGCCTGTATTTGTCGATATACGAGTGAATAATGAGCAGCTTCAATCCCCTTTTAAACATGTATGTTTTTAAAATAACCTTGCTTTTGGCTGAATGGAAAATAACTCTCTAATGAACCAATCAAATTTCAAAGGTTTCAAATCAAACAAGATTTTAGTAATATCAGTAAGAACTGAATTGAACTCAACTGAATATTGTATATTTTTTAGTCTTTAGTCTCAATATTAAACATAAGCAAGACTACGTCAAAAAGGAATATATACAGTATACAACCGTACAACCTTTCTCATATAAATAAAAGCCATTACTCATGTCGAAATTGTCTCTCAAAAATCATGCATACGCAAATTGAAATCTAAGTCGATTCGTTATGCCGGAAATGAACAAATTTCTTTAATATACTGAGTAGAAAGTAAAAAGACAAGGCAGTCTTGTTATGCTTACTGTATAAGTGATTCTACAGTATGTTACTGCACCAGACAAAGATTTCTTTTACTGGCAAACAATCTAAATTAGTATATTAAACATAAAACCAAACTAAATTAGATAGATATTACGTATACGTAGCTATATATGTGTACATGTATAATTAAGATTAGAACAACAACAGGAACGGGTATCGTCGTCTGGGCTCTGCGCCAGGCAGTGCCACAATCAGCCCATCGAATCGTTATAGAAAACAACAACAACTACACAAATTATGAACTGAACTGTCTGACGGTTCGTCTATGTGTCTGTCTTCCTATCAATTTGTAAAACACACTTTGTTTGGCATATTAAGCATTAATTGCATGTTGTATATATGTATGTTATATACACATGATATAATTGGTTGATATACGCACCCAGCAAGGCCTAAGAAGCTGTATGGATTCGCGGGCGTTTATAATTAGTTGAATGTGGAAATATTTTGGCCACAGTTTATGGAACAAGAGGAAATGGATAATTCTACAGCGAGAGAGAGAGCGAGAGCACATAAACTTTACTCAGTATTTATCTAACATTGTATGGAGCTGGGCCCAATGTCGAGTGCCGGGTGGAGAGAGGGAGGGTTGAGTGCGGGGGGCTGTCCAACAAGAACAACAATGTGTAGCAAGTTTTATTTATTTGTTTTTGTTCTTTCCTTTTCTTTTCTTCTCAATGTTCTCTTCCTCTTCTCCTTTGCTGCGGTCTATTCTTTTTGTTGTTGTTGTATTTTCAACACATCTGAGCCACCTACAATTTTAGTTCTATAAATAAAAAGGCGAAGCAGTTGGTTGGCCAACAAAATGATTTTTCGCTGCTGCTGTTATTTTTGCTCAATTTTCAAACAACTAACTGTATACGCGCGTGCATATATAGGCACACATACATACACAAAAAAGGCATACACATACGCATTAAACATTTATACACGTGTGTGTGTGTGTGTGCGTATATATCAATAGTACATGTATTTTTATCAAGCGCAGACAGCGCACAAAGGTCTTAGCAGAGATGATCAGCATGTAGGTGAGACAAGAACAAGATATTCTGCCTTCTTGCGCATCTATTGTTCCGACGATAGTACCTAGAGGAGTTCTCTCTAGCATACCCTGTAGATAAGAATGATGATCTCTGATCTATGTATGCAATAGTTTGTATTGTATGTGAATTACACTTATAATGAGAGATGATATATTGAAATCAAAGTTATATATACTATATATTTGTTTACTATCGATTAGTATCGATAGTCCTTACTCACTATCGATAAGTAACATAATATTTATTAAATAAGTTTAATATTACAATAAAGATTGTCTAAGTAACTTCTAAGAGAGACTGGCATGCCACTGACATACCCTGTTTGCATTACAGGGTATTCACAAAGTACACAACATGCCTGCACACTCTTGTTTTTTGTGCTGTTCGCTGAGAACTGCAGACAGACAGCACTTTTAATTGCTTTTGCATACAGCAATACATCAAGATGCTGGCACACACGAGCCGGCATGGATGTCATTATGGGCAGCTCTTTAGTTGCAGCCAAATGCAAATTTACATAATATTATATATAAAGACACAATTACAACTGTATGTGTGTGTGTCTTAGCCGACTGACTTGCACTATTTTTAGTATTTACCCAAGTCTGCCGTAAATTCATTAATGCATTTTGCATACTAAATGCGAGTTTACAAAACGACAAAAATGAATATAGGGTAAGAGAAACCTGTCAAAATTATAAACATAAACATGTTTAGTCACTGTCGCCACACAGTAATGTATGCTTGGCTATGTGAGCATGACCGTGTGTGTACATATGTATGTGTGTATGGCCTTGCCACCTTGGCGACACCCACTCACCCAGGCAGATATATTGCCTTTAATTTATTCACGAACATTTCATCGAGAAATTTTACGCTTGAGAACATTAAAATGTTTCGATTCTTTATTATTCATTGTTAACAATAAAGATAACATATTTAACAAATAAAATATAATATAAAAAGAATACATATATTGTACTATATATTGAATAAAATCAGGAATTCGGAACTTGCAGAAGGGAAATTTCTAATGTGAAATACAAAAAACGTACGATATTCATCGTGTAGCTTAGCGTATAGATATCTACTTGAAATATTTATTTAAATTTAAATATAAAAGCAGATTATAAATAGTAATTAAGTTAATACAAGCGTTTAATTTATAGTTACGCCTGCAGAGAGATCGAATATTACGTATACGCAGCGCATGCCAGAGCGAAAGCTCACTAAGGCGAGTGCTAGGCAAAGATGATAAATGTTGAGGGCAAAATAGAAATGGCAAAAGCAAGAGCTTTTATATATGAGCAGGAGCACACAACCTGAGCAGACATTCACATATGTTTGTAATATTATTGTTGTCGTCTTCTCTCTTTCTCTTTGAATAATTCTATTGCAACAGGTTGCACACAGGGAACAATATTATTATAAACAAGAATTTGATTTGATTGGCTAATGCGATTTCCAACACCTTTTGCTGGCTGCCAAATGGTCTAATACGTTGCCCCCTCGCATTCTGTACTCTTCTAATCTAAACTATTCTATTTTTGCCTTGCATGGAAAGCATTCCGTTAAGCTTAACCCAGCCCAAACACATATAGCATATATTAACTGTATTTGTAATGTCCTTTCCGGAATAAATAAAAGAAAACACCGTCCCAATGAAACCCCGAAATCGAACTAAAAGTGTATAAATCGTTGTACTAAGCACCAATCCAACTGTTCACCCAAGTCTAATGCCAACCCTGGATGGACTTGAGTTTTGAGCGAACGATCTATCTAATCTTTGTCCATATACATATATATGTATATATATATATATATATATATATATAACCAGATAAACAGCAATGCCGCAAGTGTGCCAAGGCCTTGCAAGAACTGGAGAATATCGACGACGAGGCCGATCAACTTGGCATTGGTTTTGTGAAAATTCACGATGAGGCTTTGGCCGATGAGTATAACTTGGGTGCTCTGCCAGCATTGGTCTACTATCGCCATCAGACTCCGATCATCTATGAAGGTAGAGAGTATGCTACCCTGTATGATACCCTATCCCTCCTAATTGTCCGTCTGTGTGTGTGCCGCAGGTGAACTGCAGCGTGAGGAGGATGTGCTGGAGTGGTTGGTGCAGAATAAATCAACCGGAGACGAGGATGATGTTATCGAAGATGTCACTTCCAAGACGTTAGCAACACTAATTAGCAATATCGATAATCTGGTTGTACTATTCTGTATGTATACATCTATTTGCGTCAACCAATCAACATACTCGATAGTAAACTATCGCATTGTCTGCAGATGATCATGGCAATGATGATTCGATGACCGTATTGGAGGAGCTAGAACAAATCGACGATGACTGCGATAAGCATGGCATTCAGTTTGTGAAGATTGACGATGCCAAGGCGGCAGCCGATTTCGGAATCGATACGGTACGAATGTCCTCGTAATATAATCGAATATACTATATAGTGAAACACTCGAATGGGGAATTCCGAATTCGCAGATTCCGGCAATTGTGTACTTTGAAAAAGAAATTCCAAACGTTTACGATGGCGATCTCATGGATGAGGAACAGATACTGAAATGGCTCTTGGGGCAATTGGAGCACGATGAGATTGAGGATGTTACCGATGAAATGCTCGATACAATGATCAAAGAGGGACGCGTCATTGCAGTGCTGTTCTGTAAATATGTATACAATAGTTCGAAGATTGGCGCATTTTTGATCCATAAGATAACATTTTGCAGACGACAACAACGACAAGAAATCTCAAAAGGTGCTGGAAGAGCTTGAGAACATTGACGACGAATGCGACGCATTGGGCATTACTTTTGTGAAAATCGACAATCCTGAGGAGGCCGTTGAATATGGCATCAATAAAGTTCCTAAACTGATATACTTTGAAAAAGGCATTCCAACGATATACGAAGGCAATCTGGAGGATGAGGAGAAGCTATTGAAATGGCTTGAAGAACAGACTAGTTCCGATCAGATTGAAGACATTACGGATGAAATGTTGGATCTGATCATTGAGAAAATGCCACATGTTGCTGTGCTCTTCTGTAAGTGATTTCCCTGCCACCGACCAAGACCCTCGGATATGCAAGCGAAATACTGTAGATAATGTATAGATCGTATATGTATATACCATGTACATATAGTATATATACATACAAATGAATGTTGTAAAACCGGGGTGTGTCTGAGTGTCTGCCGTAATAATTTAACTATCTTCTGCTCGATGTGCTTGTAAAATTATTAATTTTAAAAACGCTTCAACTAATCAGCAAACAAACAAAACTAAACCGGAAATATTTCAGATTTTTTTAGGTTTTTTAGGTTTGAACCAATTTCTTGGGTAGGTTACTTAAAACATTCCTTTCGTAGTATGAACTCAGTTACAAGATGAGAGCTTTTCAGTAGTAGACCTGTTTTATGCGTTTTTATTTTGGAATACCCATTGCAAGAGCCAATCCATTAATCGGGTAAACTCTTTCACAGATGACAAAGATCAAAAGAAATCACAGAAAATCCTCGCAGAATTGGAAAACATCGACGATGAGTGCGATCAGAATGATATTGCCTTTGTCAAGATCGATGATGATAAGGAAGCCAAAGAATGGGGTATTGATGAGATCCCATCGATTGTACTCTTTGAACGTGGTATTCCACATATCTACGAGGGTGATCTGATGAAAGAGGATGAGCTCCTCGGCTGGTTGGTGCATCAGAAGCGTTACTCTGAAATTCCCGAGGTTACCGATGAAATGAAGGATAAACTGGTCGAGAACACCGAACATTTGGCGGTTATTTTCTGTAAGAAATTGGAAGATTTTTTAACTATGTATTTTATGTTAACATCTTGACCTTGTTTCACAGATGACAAGGACGATAAGCAGGACATGCGCATTCTGAACGAGCTGGAGAACATTGACGATGAACTGGAGAAGGAGGGCATCGTGATTGTGCGCATCGATAATGCCGCTGAAGCTAAAGAATATGGACTCGATCATTTGCCAGCTCTGATTTACTTTGAGAACAAAATACCTGCCTTGTACGAGGGTGATCTGATGAATGAGGATGAGGTGCTCGAATGGCTCTTGGTGCAGAAGAAGACTGCCACAATTGAGGAGGTCACCGACGAGATTCTTGTTAATCTGATCAACGAGCATGAATACGTTGTTGTCTTCTTCACGGGTCCCTGCGAGCCGGGAGAGTCCTGTGATCATACACTGAGTGCCCTGGAAAGCATCGACGATGAGCTGGACGAGGCTGGCATCATTTTTGTTACCACTGAGGATACCGGCATCGCAAAGAAATACAATGTCAAAACCTATCCACGTCTGGTGTTCTTCAGAAACCGTGATCCATTGCACTTTACTGGTGATTTGGATGACGAGGACGAAGTACTGGCTTGGATCACCGATGATGAAACTCTAGAGATTCCCGGCAAAATCGAGGAGGTCAACGTCAAGATGTTGGATAAAATTTTGGCCGAAAACGATCATGTTGTCGTGTTCTTCTGTAAGTTTGAGTAACTTCGTTTTATTTACATGTTTTTCAAATTATTTCTTTTTGTTCTCGTAGACGCCGAAGGGGATAAGAAGGCGCAGAAGATCCTCAACGAATTGGAGAACATCGATGATGAGTGCGAGGAAAAAGACATCGACTTTGTAAAGACATCCGATGACGATATTGATAAGGAATACGATTTGCCAGGTCTGCCGGCGCTTGCATTTTATAGACATAAGTTTAGAACAATTTACACCGGTAAGCTCATCTACAATTTTATTCAACTATAGGAATAAATTACGTATTGCTTCCCCTTTGCAGGTGATCTGATGAAAGAAGAGGAGATCCTTGAATGGGTTATTGATTTACATGAGTCTACGGCTGACGTCATCGAATCGGTGGATCGCAAGACTCTGCAAGTGTTGATCAACGATGTTGAGCATCTGGCTGTTTTCTTCTGTGCGTTTTACAATACTTGAAGAGACTTATAGAACGTTTTAATCAATCTAAATATGCTCAATAGATGATGATGACTGTGAAACATGCTCTGGCATTCTGGAAGAATTGGAGAACATCGATGACGATACCGATAAACATGGAATTCAGTTTGTCAAGTCGAATGATGTCAAGTTGGCCCACGAAATTGGTATTTTCGCATTCCCAGCCTTGGTCTACTACGAGACAGGCGTTCCGATCATGTATGATGGTAAGTCTGGACAGTTCGATAACTTGGGAATAAAACTAATAGCTGTATTTGCCTTGCAGGTAATCTCAAAAATGAAAATCGAGTGCTGCAGTGGTTAATCAATCAAAAGAGTAAGCGTTCTTGTTTCCAATGTTCTATCCGCTTTCTAACTCACGCTCATATGCCAAACATTCAATACAAACTTAGTTCAGCCCACAATATCTTGGCCAAACTATACAGAGATTGCATATCAATGTCAATATCAGTATCAATATCAATATCAATTCAATACAAGTCGGATGTATCAATATCATTCTACCCGTTTCTAGCCATATTTGTAATGTGCAAAACGTAATGAATACTTTCGATATACGATATACTAGGCAACGATGACGATGGAAGTGATGAGAAAATTGTTAAGTTGAGCTATCCAAAAGAAAGTGATGTGGATAAGAGACAAAGACTAAAGCGTCTGCAGCAAACGATCCGAAAGGAAAGATTACGAAAACAAAAGCACCATAACAGAAATGGCGACGATGATGACGATGACGATAACGAGGACGAAGACGATAATGGTGATGGTAAAAATATTGGCACCAATGACGATGATGATGATAATGATGACGATGACGACAATATTGACGAAGAGGATGACGATGATGATGACGATGACGATAATAAAAATGATGACGACGACAACGATGATGACGATGACAATGATGACGATGATGACGATGATGATAATGATAATGACGACGATGACGATGACAAGGATGACGATAATGATGACGATAACAATGACGATGACGATGACGATGACGATGACGATGACGATGACGATGACGATGACGATGGCGATGGCGATGACGATGACGATGACGATGACGATGATGGTAATGATGATGATGAAGATGACGATGACGACAATGATGATGAGGATGAAAACGATGATGACGATGATGACGAAGATGGTGATGATATAGACAACGATAATGACGATGACAATGAGGATAATGACGACGATGACGACGATGACGATGAGGACGATAAGGACAATGATAACAATAACGACAATGACGACGACGACGACGACGATGATGATGATGATGATGACGATGACGATGACGACAATAAAGATGATGAAAATGTCGACGATGATGAAGAACAAGATATAAGCAAGCAAATATATAAGCATAGAGCTAAAGGCAGAACGATACATCGTCTTTCTGAGCTCTGCTCAGGTCGTCTTTTCGATGAAATAGGTAATACATGAATGTGAGTTGCCATTGCCGCACTAACTGAAGTTGTTACATGTTGCGAACTCCTCCCCAACCTGCCCGACATCCACAAAACACAAAACTCAAAACAAACCCAATTCACAGTAACGCACACTACAGTATTTTCATTGTCTATCTACAGACTCTGGTAAAAGGATTTCAAAGAGTGCATTTCACAAAGGTAACAAATGATTCCACCTTCGATACGTATAGAAAGTATCTTAATGTGTGCTTCTGTGCTAAAGATAATCATCTACACTCATACGATAAGATAAATGGAAATTGGAGTTCTAGACGCACTCACACACATACAAAAACTCGCACACACACACACACACACTTAATGCCACGTCAATGTTTGCCCTGGTGTATGTATTCGACCTAGTCCCAATGCTTCGATTCTTCCCAAACTGTTTCTTTGAAGATCCCCTTTCCCATACTACTTTTTCTTCTTCTTCAAAAAGTGAACAAATTTGGTACAACATGAAAAAAATCAAATAAAATAATGCAAAAATCATAGCTGACACAATGTTTGAAAAAAATATATATTAAAAAAAATATATTGATTTTAATTTTTTATAATTTACAAAAAAAAAAAGTTCTTTAATATAATTATTAAATAATGCGAACGAGAAAAACTGTTAATAACTTGATTGTCTCGACTATTGATATAATTACTCTCATTTAATACTTAAGTAATCGTTGTTAATTGTTAATTATAATTATAAATATCGAACCATCCTGTGCTGCAAATAATTGAATAATTATTTTATTGAAACCAAAACGGAAAACGAACGAAAAAGCTGAAAAGAGAAAATTGTACAACGATCCGAACATTGAACTTTACTTAGTACAAAACTGAATTAGGTTCAATAATTCCAATACAACCTGTACAGTCAGCATCAAAAGCATTTTGTCAGTTATTAGTTAGACTAGTTAAAGCAAAATTAATGTTAAAAAAACAACAAAAAATTAAATTATATTACAACAAAGTGTTTAATTCTGTTCATTCATAAAGCACGCTTCTCTACTCCAGTACTTGAAAAAGAAATCAAACTATCGTGAAGAGATTCTCTCTGTCTCTCTTTATCTTTCTATATATATATAATGAAAATCGTACTAACTGCTCTTTGTGGTGATTTTTTTCCGAAACGTGTTGAGAAAATAAAAGCAATTTTACGACTTTTATTTTGTATTTCTCGCCTCAATCTTTATGCACTTTTGTTTACTTTTGATTCTTGTTAGTGAATTTCTGAAATATAAATAAATACAATTAATAAAACAAAAAAAAATACAACAAAATTTCAAGAACTAAAACAATCTGACAAAATGTTTTTGTTTGTTTGCTCACACAGATGACGAATGTTTCTATGTTGGATTGGGTCACGACGGCTATTCAGCTAAGCGCGGCAACAATTTTGTGCCCAACGATTACAAACCATTCCAATGCTGTCCAACCAAATTGGAGAAGTCAACGAAAGTTCCTAAAATGACGGCCCAGCGCATCGGACACAGTGACGGCGAGTCGAGCAAGCGTTCAGGTGGCAACTTCAAGTTCACATCATCCACAACTGCACCCAGCAAGCCTGCAGCCAAGATCGCCTCCAAGAAGCAAGCCAAACAAAACGATGATGATGATGATGATGATGATGACGATGATGTGCCACTGGTGAAGGTGTCCTATGCCAACAAGCGATCGGGCCAAGGTGCCAAGAAGTCAATTCCCAAGCTGCAGCAAGATGACGATGAGTCACTTGAGGTGGAGAAGAGCAAGAAGTCGTCCAAGAAGTCGGGCAACAAGCTCAATGTTAAAACCGGTACGTCGCGTAATCCCTAAAATAAACAAACAAAATTTATAATATAATCAAAAAAAATTTAAAAAACATTTAAAAAAAAACCAAAGAAAAACCAAAAACATTTATCATTTTTATCAAAATTGTAAGACACAATGATTTCGTTCCGTTGTCCATATTTTGCTGTTATTGTTGTTGTGCACACCCCACAGTCACACACACATACACACACCCATATGTATATGTATATGTTTAGCATACACACAGACAGATCTGGTTGTAATTTATATTTGTTTATTTCTCTCTCTTCTTTTTCTCTTTGTGTCTTGCAGGCATTAATTTTTTCCAAAATCGACTAAAAAATTTGTATGACCTCATTTTTCAGGATATCTCTCTGTGGGAGTAAGGCAACAATTTTAAACTGATATGCAAAAACAAAAGTCAATTAACAAAACAAAAAACACAAAATCAATGTCAAATAGCAAAGCAATTTAACTCAATGATTGTATGAACCGAATGATATGCAATATTTAAAGTAGCACGTATACGCACTGTTGTCCAGTGAAGTACACAAATGATAAATGTTCAAGAACATCAACAACAACAACAACAAGATTAAGCACGCATATTGAATAAGAACTATACGATTGTAAAAACCTCGAACAGCAGGTCTATTAAATGTACCCATGTATGTCTGTATTTGTGTAGTGCAGTGTAATGTGTGATTTTCACTGTCATTATTTGTAAGATCAAAAGACACATCAACAAGAACAAGAACAACTAGACGAACTCATTTTTCGGTTGTGTATTTAATACGCGTCACTTTAATATTAAATATTACTCATCAAATCATACGCTCTCCGAGACGACACCAGATCGAATGTGAACTGTACATGTTTTTTTATAACAAACGGCAATATCGCGTACATACAATGTACCATTTGTACACTTGTCCCATCCAACACCGTACTCTTTGTTCCACACGCATCGCAGCGGTTCGGGCAAGTCGCATTGCCAACGGAATTTTCAATCTAAGAACAGTTCCGTTTGGTACGCAACTCAATAATAATAATAATAATAATAATTAATCGATTAAAATCTGTTTAAACTTAAACTGATAACTTGGTACTCTTGCACCTTCGACCTTCGATTTCTGTCGAGGCTGCCTGTAAACTAAACTTAACTAAACTATAACTTAACTAGAATTTGTTGCATTTCAATCGCGCAAACAAAACTTTGTTCAAATTTAAAGCAATTACTGCAACAACAAACTTACTATTAACACACGTACACACACAAACATAGCAATTCAAATCTTCGGACTGCCGAATATAGTTAACACATTTTCAGATATTTCAGATCTATATAGCTTTAGCTTATTGTGAATTCTATAATTCATTCAAACTAGACACAAAACGAAAGGAAAAACAAATCAATACTATAACTGAGCATGAAAACATAAACTTTTTGATACTACTTACTACTTTTTTGTTACAATATACAATTTACATTTATGTATGTAGCTAGCATAAACAAAGAGAAAAGCGAAATATTTTTTAAACAATTTTACAAGACGAAACGAAGAGAGAAGCAAATCTATTTAATTTAACTATTTACATTGCTAACTGACTGTAAACTGAGCCATAAATCACTCTATATAATCTAACTATTTTGTAACTAAAGCGATGCGTTTGTTGTTGTGGCTTCTTAAGTGAACACGCTAATCTACTGACCGAACTGAAGTTCGTATCTTTGATACATATAATTAATGGCTGGCAAATCTCTCAATGGCCTCGCAAAACGCTCATTGTACCATTTTGTTTCAGTTGTTTCATTTGTTTCTCTGCCAAATTCGGCCCACTGTTGATTTGTTATCGATATTTACAAAATATCGAATTCTATCTATTTTAGTTTCATTAGCTAACTTTGTAAGCCTTTCGCCAATAACTGAGAGTCGCATCTTTTTTGTAAGAATCTATATAAAAAAAACAAAAACGAAACTATTTTGTTGTTGAACAGCAGCTGTAAAGAAGAACGTGTATTTTGTTAAAGTTTTAATTATACATACTCTATATGAATATTTTTATCAAATGAATGTAAAAAAGAACAATACACACATTTTTGTAAAAAAAATTAAAATCAATTGTAAATTTTCACATAACTCAAAAGCAAATTAGGTTTTCTTAATCTTAAGCGTTCGCACAAATACAAAAACGAAATTAAAAAAAAAAAAAACTGTTATGTTTTGGATTGTTTTTAATCTTGTAAGAACATTATAAGTTACCCAAAAAATGAGTTTGCATTATTTTTGAAACCAATTAACTTTCACTAAGAAGAAAAAGTACTTCTCAAATGGGGAAGTTGTTCAAAGTGAAAACCCTTGATTGATTGACCAACTGCAGCTCACAGGTATGTTCGAAACTGGAACCAAAAAAGAAACATTCTGTTTCTAAACTTTTTAAAGTTTTTATGTAAAACATTTGCTATTTGCTGTGCAGGTAATCTTGAGAGTAATCAGGAGGTCTTCAACTGGATACTGGAGCAGAAGGCTGATCAGAGTATTGAGCTGATCAACCGGGATCAGCTAATTGAGTATATAGCCAGCAGAGACTTTTTAGCGGTTGTTTTCTGTAAGTATGCAAACTTTAAGGTATTCGCTAAGTACGAACTTCTGAAAACAAGACAAAATACATCTCTATACTATCTCTATCTATATATCACTCAGATGGTATAATTACGCGCGCCCACTAAAAACTGTAACTGCCCAAAAACAAGCAAAAAGCATATCAAAATTTAAAATAACTTAGGACAAATTGCAGGGTATACACATATATGCTCATAGGTATTTAAAACGAATTTTTCAGACAAAGAGGATGATCCGGACTCGCCACGTGTATTGCGACACATCGAACTGATCGACGACGAGGCTGCCGAATATGGCATTTATATTGTGAAGATGAACGATAAACTGATGGCCAAGAAATACGGTTATCGCAATCCTCCGGGTCTGACATACTTCCGCAAGGGCAAGTACATCAACTACGATGGCGATATTGATGACGAGGAGGAGGTGCTCGATTGGCTGACAAGTCCGGCCAACATGGAGATGACCGATCATATCGAGCAGGTTAATCGAAAAATGTTTGAGAAAATACGCAAGAATTCAGACTATGTGGCCGTCATATTTTGTAAGTAGCTGTTGTTAAGCCAGTTTCTAAAAGAGGTAAATATCGATACCGTTTCGGTACCCTTTACAGACAGCGACGACTGCAAGCAGTGTCCTCGTGTCCTTGCCGAAGTGGAGCACATCGACGACGATGCGGATAAGGCAGGCATCGACTTTGTCAAGATTGACGACAAGCAAATGGCCAAGGAATATGGTGTCTTCGCACTGCCCGCCATTGTCTTCTTTAAGCCCACATCGAAAGAGCCAGTTATATACGCCGGTTAGACTTGACTTGTGCCTATAACTTATTGTAAGATCATGTTTCAATTCTGTCAATATTTACAGGGGATCTTTATGAAGAAGAACAGATCCTATCTTGGTTGCTTACGCAAAAGGATCCAAGTGGAGATGTTATTGAAGATCTCGAAGGCGAACGACTCGTTCAATTGATCGAAGAGTCTGGCTCCATTGCAGTGTATTTCTGTAAGTTGAGAAGCCCCAAACAACGTGCGATATATTTAACAAATACATACGTATTATCCATCTAATTTGTTAAGCCTATCAAGCGTTTATCAACTGCAATCGGTTTGGTGGACGAAGCTTGTATCGAGTACAGTAGTAACCCTATATATCGGGTACCTTATTTCTATTTTGTAGCATATTTTGCAGCGTCTCTTAAGTGTTGTCACTCTCACAAGATTTTGTAACATTTAGTAATCCATATATGTAGATTTAATGCCCTCGATTTGAGCTTCGTTCACTCTTTTGCGCAAACAGTTTGCAGTACTATATCATTCTATATCATATATCTTAGGATGTCTCCTAACATCAGTACTTAGTTTATAAGCAATTATTATCAGCGCTCAACTGTATCTAACCTACAAGACTTTTTACAACAAAAATTTATATATTTCTATTTAAAAACCAAAACTAAAAAAAAAAAAAAAAACAAAACTGCCAACAAAAACAAACTTAGGGAACAAAACGAAGTGCGATATTTGCAATTCGAAAGCGGCGCGAAAGGCGCGTATGAAAAAGGAGCGTGAACAGCATCAACAGGATGGCGGCACTGCCAGTGCTGCTGCCGCCTTTGGCAGCGATCCTGAGGGCGGAGGTGGTGCCGAGGCTGGCGGTGCTGGGGCTCTCGGAGGTGGCGAGGGTGGAGCAGCGGATGCCGCAGCATTGGCTGGCAAGAACGATGATGGTAGCGCAATTCGTGACATATATCAAATAAATGGAATGAGTCCAAGAATGTTTAACCACACCACCGAACCCGACATACACACACATACACCGCACACACACACCCACACATACACACAAAAGCACCTCCAATTGTATGAGAATGTCTTACCCGTATCACATTGCTGTAGCGCACCTGAGAGATCCCCACTCGACACTCTCTACCACTCGAACCGCCCACTCTCTCTCTCTCTCTCTCTTGCTGTCTTTCTTTACCTCTCTTTATACCATATTTATCTTCTGTATCTTTGCACCTTTGTTTTATACTCGACTCAATGCTTTATCTCAACACAAGTATCCAATCTGTTCCCGAATTGTGCTTAGTTTATGTGTAGTGCTTGCTCGTAGTACGTTCTATTGCTAGTCCCCCCGGCACCCCCGTCTAGTGTGCAGTCTTTGTTATAATATGCATATTCCCCTTGCCCCAATCACGATTCTTCTCTAGATGCCGACGGCTGTGAACAGTGCACCAAAGTGCTGGAGGAGCTCGAGAACATTGACGACGATTGCGATAAACATGGCATAACGTTTGTCAAGACCCGAGACTTCTCTGTGGCCGACGGTTATGGTGTGCACGAATATCCTGCCCTGGTCTACTTTGAAGGCGGCATACCGAATGTATTTGAAGGTGAGAAGAAGGCCATCTTTATTCTATAACCATTTAATGCATATTCTTTATTCTATATTCATTTAATCATTTATAATTCATCAGGTGAGCTCAGCGAGGAGGAGGAAGTGCTACAATGGCTGATCACACAGAAGACTGAGGATCGCATCGAGTTGATCACCCGACAAATGCTCGAGACTATGGTCGAGGAAACCCAATATCTAGCCGTATATTTCTGTAAGTTGCAAATACAAATGAGAAAAACACTTTTTCATAATGTCACACAATATAAATTATTATCCCCTGGCACCACCACTGCACCACTGCACCGCCGCACCACACTGCACCACCAACACCAAACCAAATCCAATAAAAAACAAACATATATATCCTTCCACAAACCAAACGATCCTCAGTACCGGCTGAGCGCAAGGGCAAGCCACCCGCGTACTGTCGAAGTTTCTGTTCCCCCTCTAGTCTTAAAGAAAGCAACCTGACCTCCACAAGCAAACACTCATCCAGCCAATTCGTACAAAGCTACATGTCACGTAAAAGAAAACGTATCGCAAAACAAGGTATTCCGTGTGTACAAATCGCAACTCCCAATCTAGCTATCTAGTTATATAAAGACTATCGTTTCGTATAATCAATTCGCATGTCGCCAGCTCTAACCAGATAAAACAGATAATTCTACAATAATAAACCTACTCTCGTACTGTTGATATTGTTGTTGTCTTCTTCTTCTCGTTTACTAAACAAGGCTTCTAATTGTATTACCGACCAAACTAAATTGTACCCGATTTTCAATTTGTCTTTTACCAGTTTACCCCCCTCTCAAAGAAAGTTGCGAATTTTTGTTGTAAAAGAAAATTTAGTTTGGGCGCGAATATCTATTGTTTTCGGCGTTTTCTTAGCTGCATTCGATAACTCTTCTAACTGACTTACTACACAGCCAACGCTTCACATTCTTATGGACATATCTAAAAATGGGATATATAACTTATATATTTGTTTTCATTTTAGATAAGATCAATTGTAATATCTGTGATCAGATATTGGAGGGCTTGGAACTTATTGATGACGAGTGCGATGTCTTTGGCATACATATGGTTAAAATCCAAGATCCCCAACTGGCCAAACGTTACTCCATCAAAACCTTCCCGGCCTTGGTTTACTTCCGGTTGGTATTGACTTTTAAGGTTTGGAATATTCTCAATAAATATTGATTTCATTATAGCAATGGCAATCCGCTGCTCTTTGAGGGCGATCTACAAAATGAACAGTCCGTGCTGGAATGGCTTATTGACGATGATAATCGTGAGTTGGCCGATGAGATCGAAGAAGTTAATGAGCGTATGTTGGATCGTCTCATGGCTGAGTCCACGTTGCTCGTAGTTTTCTTTTGTAAGTAGCATCGCAACATCATATGCAAGTAAAATAACTTATGTGAGAGCTTTGCTTTTAGATGATGACGACTGTGCTGAATGCGAGGAGATACTGGAGGAGCTGGAGGAAATCGACGGCGAAGCTGATATGTTTGGCATTGATTTTGTAAAGATCGCCAGCGTTGAGGCAGCCAAGAAATACGAAATTGTCAATATACCATCTCTGGTATATTTTCGGTAAATATATCACCTTGGTTCCCCTTTCAGGATGATAATGTTATTGTATATTCTTTTCACTCTCCATAGAAAACAAGTGCCAGTGCTGTATGACGGCGACATGCATCAGCATGACAAGGTCATCACCTGGCTAACATCACAGGATGTATTCGAAATTAAAAACGAAATCGAGGAGGTCAATCGCAAAATGCTTGACAAGTTGCTCGAGGAAAACGAATTTATATCCGTGTTCTTCTGTGAGTTTAGCAAGTATATTACTTATATAGATTTCTAATTTAATATTGTTTCGTTTAACAGACGAACACAATCAGTTGGACAGCACGGCTGCACTGGAGAAACTAGAGAACATTGACAGCGAAACGGATAATCTGGATATAACTTTTGTGAAGATGGCAGATTCGCGTTATGCCAAGAAGTGGGGAGTTACCAAACTGCCAGCAATGGTCTATTTCCGACGTCGCTTTCCCAGCATATACAGAGGTAAGTTTTTTGTATAGATCTTAGAGTTAAATATTACACATACTGAAACCTTTTGTACTGTGGATAGGTGACCTATTGTCAGAGGACGAAGTGCTCGAATGGCTACGCAAGAATCGTTTCCGTCAGCCCGAACTGAATATATTCATGTACGCCCTGATAGCTCTGGCGGTGGCGTTTGTTGTCTACACGGCCTTCCTGCTGCAGTGCTTTAAGCCAGCTCCGCCACCACCTGTGCAGCATCCAAAGCAATCGTGATGAGATCCACCATCCATTCACATGCATGCGTGCCGCCTGGCTTCGTTTCTACTGCTGCTGCTGTGGAACTGGAAATTGTTGAAGAACATATACGATATTATTTATACTACTACAAAGGCCTGCCTGCGTGTAGAGAGAGACCGAGAGGGAGGACGAAGAGAGCAAATGAAAAAATTTAATAAAAACTATACAACACACACATCACACACTCAGCTACACACACACAGACACGTCTCATCTTAAAGAATGTAACGAACTTTCATCATGCAAATCGTCTAAATTAGACGACAAATATGTTATGAAATGACTTTATAACGACATCAACGAGAAACGCTGCCCCAAGTATTGTGCGATAGGAGAGAACAAAAGAAAGAGAGTCCCTGGTGACAAAACATTGCAAATATTACATAAACAATTATTATAATGAATAATCCGTTGCTTTCACAAACAAATAATGAAACCACCTCAGACAGTTTTAAACCAATCAATCAATCAATCAATCAATCAATCAATCAATCAATTAGTCAATCAATGCGATTATCATTTGACTTGACTTCAAGCGAGAAATAGTAAACCAATCAACACTCAAGTCATAGTAATTACTTTTAAATTAATATTTAAATACAATTACAATATAATAGTTATTCTATGATTAAAGCAAAATGATAATTTTTACAGTAAACTATTACGGATTAATAAAACATAATTCAAATTCTTGAATAATATTCTCTACATAGTTTTAATACATAGGGTCGAAGGAATATATAAATATATGGAAACAATATGAACCATTCTATCAGGGCTGCAGTTCAGCCAGGAAAACTATCCATATTTTACTACAAGTATGTCCAGAAATCTGTCCTGCTTTTGTTGTGTTTAATTAACCGTTATTGATATATGACTTTAGTTAAATTGTTCTTGGAATCATGCTATAACCACATAATTTGCATGTAAATCTTTAAACTAATTTATCGATCTTCTATCGAGCTTTAATCAGTTGCATATTATAGAAACTTACATGGACATGGATTAGGCACATCTTCAATATATAATAAGAACCATTAACAATGCAGGATTAAAATTTATATAAATGTATAAATATAATATGCAATATTAGTCTAACCTATTGTCCTGAGTTTGTTCTTCGTTCATCTGTCCTGCCTTGCTTGAGGTACCTTTCACCCCAGTTTTCTATTTAATATATTGCCGTTATAAATTATGAATTTCACTTATCAGTCCGAAATTTCAGCCGATAAATACCTTTGCCAATAAACTTTTGGTTACAAAGGTTGTTTCTGCTGAAATTTCAGTGCGGTAGCTCCCTTGATATTGTTGAATTATGGGGTGATATTTTTAAACAGACTCGTGCGCGATAAACAATGTGCTAATGTTGTCAATAGGAGATTGCAATCTACTTGATATACCATACATTTATTATTAAATTATTTTCACCTCGCAACGAGAGATATCAGCCAGGGGTATCTACCACTTTGAAGTTATCAGTCTGAATTTTCAACAGGAAAACAAAAAGCTTTGTGGCTCACAACGCTCGCCAGCCACATGACTGTTGTTAAGTGGGTGGGTCCCTCTGGCCGATAGCGCCAGCACTGTCAGTTATCTTTGGTGAAATTTCAGGTTGCCAGCCCTTAGCCAGTACTAATATCATTTCAATTACAGTGACAGGTCGCTATTGCAAACTGTCAGCATGCAGAGTTATAATTGATGTTGGTTTATGTTGACTGTTTAAGCGGAGATTTTAATATCCAATTGGGTGAAAGGGGTGTCTTAGGGTTGTAGTTCACAGGCAAGGAATTCTGTAGATACTTTCTGAATACCTTAATTCGTTGCTCGATTGTAATGTGAACACATTTTCAGCTCGATAACTTAAGAGAGCTCTTCGTACGGATCCACTTGATATCTTTGACTAGATATGGCGATATAGGAGAAGGTATATAAGGTATCTGGGATGGTCTTTGAGGTAGAAACGTCCCGAAGCCATGAACGATCACAAGCTGGTGGTGGCCAAAATTGTGGTCATTGTGGTCCTGCTGCTGGTTGGTTCAAGTGGACCAATCGGGCGCAGACTAATGCACGCGATTTTCTGTCCGTGCTGTGCCTGCTCAACTTCGGTGGCGGTGTGCTAATTGCCACCACATTCATTCACATATTGCCTGCTGTCATTGGCACAGTGGATGCACTGCAGCAATGCGATATGCTGGTGACGACACCGTTCGCCCTGCCCGAGATACTCATGTGCACCGGTTTCTATCTGATGTATTCCATTGAGGAGTTAATGTACTTTGTGGTGGGTCAGCAGCAGCGTCGCAAGCGGCAGGCATTGCAGCGGGCAGAGAAGGCTGAAAAGGGAGTAGAGCTGACAGAGGAGCAGCAGCAGCAGCCGGAGCGGGAGCAGGAGGTGGCGGTGGTGGTGGTGGTGACAGAGGAAGAGCAACCCAACTGGTTGCCTGGCCTTGGCATCATTGTGGCTCTCTCGTTGCACGAACTCTTTGGCGGCATGTCCATTGGCCTGGAGGGCAGTGTGGATACTGTGTGGTTCATGTGCGGTGCCATTGCGGCCCACAAACTGGTGCTGGCCTTCTGTATCGGCATGGAGATAATGATGGCACACACACGCTGGCTAATCGCAGTTATTTACCTGGTTGTCTTCTCCATTGTCCATTGCCCATTGGCGTGGGCATTGGCATTGCGGTCAGCGAGTCATCCAGCGCGAATGAGCCCAGCATCCCGGCAGGCATACTGCAGGGCATCGCCTGTGGCACTCTGCTCTATGTGGTCTACTTTGAGATTGTGGCCAAGAATCATGCCGGCTGGCGCATCTTTCTCTGCTCCCTGGCCGGGTTTCTGCTCATGTTTGGCTTGCAAATTGCAGGTGAGTTTGCACTCTCAATAGTTCTATATAACGAAAAGCTAATTGGAGTTCTTTCACAGTGGTTGAGGCCAAGGGCAAGGGCTCATTTGTGTCCTGCAGGCGTGAAGAGCCAGACATAACTTAGTTCTACTTAGGATAAAAGATGAACAAATAAAATTCAAATTAAAACCGTTAGGCAGTTGGGTTTATCCCCCATAATTGAATATATGACTTTGCCTATCAGCCGACAAAGTAGCTGGAATCAGTTCGATCAGAGTAGTGTGGAAGTGAAGCGAGCGCGCAATCTACTTCCCAGGCAGTTGGCAATAATTTCACCTGTCAATCAGTGAAGGCACCTTTAATTTACAACTCTCTGATAGGCCACACATACTATATGTGGCCTGTCTGCTGGCGATTTTCAGGCATTCGTGATTCGCATTCGATTGTGCAAAGATGTACGGAGTAGTAAGCTCGACGCCGGTGGTTGAGGTGCGTGGCTCAATAATGGATGAGGTTGCAAGGGCGGTCACGGGCGACCGACATGCACTGCTGGTGGCCAAGATTGTATCCATGGTGGTGCTCGCCGTGGTCACTGTGATTTGTGGCAGCTTGCCGTATCTGCTGAATCGCTGCTTTAAGTGGACCAAGAAAGATCCCAAGGAGACACGCGCCTCGAATGTGGTGCGTTGCTTCATCTACTTTGGCGGCGGTGTCCTCTTGTGCACCACCTTGCTGCACATGCTGCCGGATGTTATTGAGCTGGTGGAGCTACTGCAGCAATGTGGCTATTTCGTCAAGACACCGTTTGCACTGCCCGAAATGCTCATGTGCACTGGATTCTTTGTGATGTACGCACTGGATGAGCTAATGCACAGGGTTATGATACATCACCAGAAGAAACTGGACCGCCGAGAGACGGAGGCCAGCAAAGCCTTTGCACGTGGTAGTAAATTGAAAAACAGCATTCTTGTTCGGAAGGACAGTCAGGAGATGGCTGAGGAGCTAGCAGTGCAGGTGAAAGCGACAGATCAGAAGGAAACTGAGTCCAAAGCGACAGAACTGCAGCACACTGAGCCAGCGAAACTTTCAGGCAATGAGCACCTACAACACGATCATGGACACAGTCACGGTCAAGGTCACGGGCATTCACACTTGCCACCAGTCGATCCCGATAGCACCTCAATGCGTGGACTGGGTATTATATTGGCCTTGTCGCTGCACGAACTCTTCGAGGGCATGGCCATTGGGCTGGAGGGCACTGTCGCCACAGTGTGGTTCATGTTTGCCGCCGTCGCAGCCCACAAACTGGTGCTGGCCTTCTGTGTGGGCATGGAGCTGCTGGTGGCCCGTACTCGGCCATTTCTGGCCATTGTCTACCTCATTACGTTTGCCATAGTCACGCCCGTAGGCATTGGAGTGGGTATTGCTATTAGTCAGCAGGAAAACGCAAATCAACCAAGTGTTCCATCGGGCATTCTGCAGGGCATCGCCTCGGGCACACTGCTCTATGTGGTGTTCTTTGAGATCCTCACAGAGAATCATGCCGGCTGGCGGGCATACGTTGCTGCACTGGCTGGTTTCGGCGTTATGTTTGGATTGCAAATACTTTGTAAGTTGATTGATAACCATTATCGGAGATAAGAAAGAAATTTCGCTATTGGTTTTGATGGACACATGCTTGTCTTAAGTTATCAATGGGAATTAGCTTAATATCACTTAAGTTATGGCTTTCAAGTCTCGGTACAAGTGGAATTTGCTCAGTCTCTAATAAATCTCTTATGTTCTTTTTCAGCTGCCGAAGCGGAAGGACCTGACAGTACGAGTTGTTCGTAGTCTCAAATCACATCGGTGCACAAATTACTTTGCGGCTTAGTTAGGAATAGAATAACAAATTTGCATGTATATTTATTGCCGTGAACAATGTGCCATAAGTACAAATAAGAATAAATTATTGATTAAAACATTCAATTCAAATGTTAACATTGCGGGCATTTCGTTACTTGCTTGGTGTGTACACACTGTTCACCTGCATTAATTTAATACAATCAGAAGAGTTAAGTATTAATAATAAATTTGCACTATTACATTGGGTGCATTTACGTAATATTTATAAACAATTTTTATTCAATAATATTTATTTATATAACACACACGCAGTTGAGCCTACGCCACTGACTTCATTTACAGTCACTACCGCTCTAACAGCTTGGTTAACAGCTCGTTTGAGCTTAACATTGTGCTAACAGCTACATTTGAGCATAACAGCGCGTTAACATGTTTAGCGGCATAACAGTTTATAGTTGTGGAATCGAACGGTCGTGTGAGCGGAAGAATCGCAAGTGAGAAATTCAAAGCAGCAAAATTCGTAAATCTTTTGTGTCATTAACTTTCGTGTAAACGTGCTAAGTTATAAATTAAACACAAATCGTTTTGATTTGTTTGAACCAGTTTTTGCGTCTGAATTATATGTTAACGTATCTGCGTCTCTCTCCATCTCTGTCCGACTCGTGCTGTCTTCGAACGTGTATGTGTTTGTGGGTGCATTTGTTTATTCCAGCCGCCAAATACTTTGGGTGAACTTGCGTTGTTGGGCGGTGCTGTCATTGTCCCCGCCTCCCCCCACAGTTCGTGCTCGGTGCAGAAAAATCGAAACTCCCGCACGTTGGGCAAACGCGTAGCAGTAACTGCGTGAAAAAGCGAACAAACAAAGCAAAGCAAATTAAAAGGTGAACCGGAATAAAAGAGAAACAGTTAAAGTAAAGAAAAATTGACGCAAATCATTGAGAATGCCAGAGCGTGACACGAACATTCTGTTTAATTGGTAAAAATAGACCCTTAATCTGTTGTACTTTTGCATAACGGAATCGTAACGAAAACACAGCTGACAATAATTGTTTACCAAATAATAAATAAATACTCACACACACATAGTTACAGCCAAACGCACAAAAACAACTTGGAACAATCCGTAACTGAGCTTTACTTTTTATGCAGAATATTTATGCCTTGCACCCACTGTGCTAACTGTAAACAAAATAAAGAGGAATTCGCAAGTGCTTTACATTTTCTTTATACAAAGACTGCCCCCCACTACTCGAAATATAAGGAGCAAAACCGTTGTCATACGACTCGAAATGTAAACTGTTTATTTAAACGAATTAAATAATAACAACAAACCGATGACCAATCATCGCAAAATGGTTGTAATTTAACAGAATATCAACGCAAAACAACGGTGGAAAGTGCTTTAAAATCGACTTTAAGCAGGTGCGTGATATTCTCAAGAACTTTATCTAAAAATAATATTATAAATGTCAGTTTTTTCAATATGTACTGAGGGCATATTGACCTTGTTGCGGCTTACGCTTTTCGATTTTGGCCACACACATGTGTGTAAAATAAAATAAGTGGAAGTATGTCGTGAATTCATACTATATACATATCCATAAATATAGTATATATATATATATTCCATCTGCTATATAGACACATCGTATGATTAATGCTTTGTTGCCTGGCTGGCCACCGACGCAATTGCCCCAGTCAGCCAGCATTTCTTTTCAATCATATGGGTTGCTATTTTTGGCTTTTGCTGAATATCTTATTAAAGCTTCTGCCATTTTTTGTTTTCAATATTTTGCGTCATTGCCTCGTGTGCAGAAAATCATATTTTTAACAACGCAATTGAGAAAGTCATTAAAAACAAGAAGTTTAACAAACAATCTGCATTTTATAATTGTAAGCTGTGTGCAAAGGTTTTACTCACATCTTACACATATTTGTACATATATATTCGTCATCTGTTTTGTAATGTGGGAGACACACAGCCACGATAAATACAGAAAGCCATAAACGTGCTGATAAGACCTACACATATGGAAAATCACCGATAGATAAGTACGTTTAAATGTAGTTTTTGTGTCCGAAATGGGTAACAGAGCATTGAAGACAATCAAGTTGAGTTTAATATCGATTGGGTATGGACTTTATCTAGTAAAAGAAATGATTCATTATGTTTTTAATCCGTAATCAATCATATTGTAGGTTCTTTAAACCGTTCACTGAATAGCGGCCTCTTTTTTTTTATCAAATTAACTCAAGAAATCAAATTGACTACGATATCGTTATGGTCTGACGCCTTTAATTCAACCCAGAAACAATTTAATTAAATTAAACAAGCATAAATTGCGTAAATTAATTGATTATCTCGCACCTATTCGGCTGGTCGACGAGACTGCGAGGATTTTCAGCTCAGTTTTTGGGCCAAGTTATTTGCATAAGCCTCGAAGTCGATGGGGAATGGAAACCCCATTGGAAGTGTGGGGCGCGGCACAGTTTTTGGAGCAGCCAAAAAAAAAAAAAGAGAACTCAACACACGCGCCGCCATTTTGTCGTTTGTCTTCGGTCCAACCATTTGAGTTTCATTGTTTTCGTCTGTCTGTCCCCTGCCCTATGCCAGTGTAACTCAGTGTCAAGTGGCACATTGGGCTTACTTGCAAGTACAACTACACATACGATAGATGGATAGATGGAATTATGTCGGATATAAATGGATGATGGCTCGGGCTGTGCATAGACACTTCGATGGTTTCGCTCTTTGGTTTCGGGGCAATGCTCAACGACGCGATGTTTCTGTTTATCGTTCTTTGTCTAAATGTAAATTTGATTTAATGTAATCGAAAACCATTCTACAGTCACTTCTTGTTTGTTATTTGTTCTGTCCTTGAGTCCAATGTCTTTGCATTTCGATGGCGTAATGCACTCAACTTCAGCGTCAATCCCTCTATCTATAGGTCATGTCAAACTGGCTTTAAGTAACGTATGATCATAAGCCCAAAACTCGTTTCTAATTGTTGCAATTCTTATATTTGCGAAATATTCAGAATTGAGTACACAAAAATCATTTAAATTTGACTGCACAAAAAAATAAACATCAAATTGAGTTGCATAAAAACTGAAGAGTTCTTGCGATAGTAGTTTGACTCTTTAAATAGTATTAATAGTTGAATATTTAGTATGAATATAAATAACGTATGTCTAGGATGTGTTATACATATCTATTTACAGATGAGAAAGCTTTTTATACCAAGTCTAATCAGTTTTAATGTCTATATATACAGTACTTTATGGTAAAACTTATGTAAATCGATAATAATATCGATAAACACAAATTAAACTGCTTAAAGCTATCGTACAAAACGTTATTTAAGTTCGTTGTTCTTTTGAACTTTAAAGTCTTGCTAAATCTTTTCAAACGTGCGTATCTTGCAAACGTTCGACTCGTAAAAATGTTAATTTTATTTATCGAGTAGAAAAAAAATATTTACAAGCAGACAACGACAGCAACAACAACAGCAGCTAAATAAATACAAAAAAAAAACAGCTGCCCAGCTGATGATGAAACCGGTAAGGTCTTTTTTTTTTTTTTGCATTCAAATGAGCTTCAACATTATCGTAATGTGTGTCAGTGTTAAGAGTCCAACAGCTGATTGCACTGTGAATACACTCGTAGTAGCAGCGCACACATGCTATGAATACACTCGGATACAAAATAAAAGTGAAAAAGGAGAGGAAAAAATCAATAAAACAGAAGAGAAAAAAAACAATAAAGTCAAAACCGGTTCATAGCAGCTGCGTGAGATGCCTTCGAATGTCTTCTTAATGATTATGATAATGATGGTGATGAAGATGATGATGATTGGAATAACGATTCATGTTGGGAGTAGGTGCATTTGCATCCGCTTTAAATAACACTTTAATTCTGAACAAACAAGGAATCTAACAATAAATTCACTCGAATACCCTGCAGTTCTGCTCAAATGAATCCTACGACTGTGTGTTGTCACATGGATTTCATTAGAATCTCTTTAACAAGTCGCTTAATATGAAAGATACTCTCTACTTATTGTTATATCTTCTGCACTGTTCTTATCTTAGACGTCATCTTTTCGCCTGCTCTGCGTATATGATAAATCTTCAGAACGTAAAAACTATTCAAATATTAGATCATATCAAAATTTGAGCTTATGTTGGGGGAACTTCATATGAATATCTTAGATAAACAGTCAAAGAATGTGACGAATACAAGTATAAAGAACAAACACACATGGAACACAATCAACAGTTACTTAAAGTTTCCTCCCGTGTCTGTCAGTTATGAAGTACTTAAGATTTATTAAGTATGATATATTAAATTTGGTATTGCAATATCACATAATAAATGAGTTTAGCATGCAATTTGCGAATTAATTGTTCGCCTTTGCCACAGAACTTGCAACTTTGCTGCCGCACTGTTGCCGCAGGACACGCACATAAATTTCATTCCAGATTGTTAAAATGAAGACTTTGCTTCCACAGGATGCAAGGCAAGCCATGGCAAGGTGGGGTGGGGTGGGGTAGGGTCGTTGCTCACGTGCTTATCGCATGACCGTTAAGCTGCCATTTGCATAAAATAATAGTGAAAGGAATACGATGAGAAACGAAAGTGCAAACCACAAATGGGAGGCAAGTATGAGAAGTGGAAAAAGGGGAGAGAACAACGACTTCCAACAAAGTCATTTTATCATCAAATGTGCAAAATGCGCAAATGTGACGCAACGAACGTCATTGGCAAACACAACAAATGTCAACAGATCGAGAAAGTCAAGAAACTTAAGTTCTGCACTAAGATTAAACCGGGATATACTCATTCCAATAGAATTATCTTAAAAGTAGAGAGAAATTTCTAGAAATTACAATTCAATCAAAATCAATCAAAGGGAAACTAATAGTTATCAAATTCATATTATTATAATTACATACATATTATTATATATATCATATATACGTATTATTTGCAATGTTTAAACAGTTATCGGGCAATGGAAAATAAATATAGTAACCACTAAGAATATGATTCATGTTATGTTGATTCTGCAACATATTCAATTCGAGCTGCGTAATATCAGTAATAAGAGAAGAGTTCCTCGTCAGATATCATTTCTCATATCTTTCTAGTTACACACACACACACACACTTATAATTTATCCGTGAGAGTATTTATAATGTCAACTGGTAATTTTCCACTGTCTCCCGAAACAAACAAAGAGCTATTTCAGGGCAAATAGTGTTAGTGTTAGTGGTTGAAAGAAGCTATAAGGAAAATTGAAGAAACAAAAAAACATAGCGCGATTCGAGAAGAAGAGGGAGAGAAGGAGGCAGAGAGAGAGAGAGAAAGGTAGAGGCAGAGAGAGTGTATGTATAATGCACCGAAAGGGTGAGTGATGGTGTGTAATGTATCCATATCTCAATCAACGCAAAGAGCGTCGAGTTTAGTTGCCCAGAAGTCGTCAAATCGTCATCACATGTTCAGAGTCGTGATTCGATTTCAAGCCGCGACGGAAACTTTAAGAAAACAAACTAAACTACTTATCAATTGAGTTATGTAAACAAAGGAAATTTATCGCCAGCGTAAGTAGAGCAATTGAGTGTTGGAAAACAGCAAACAGCGTAAAGTTCATAGAGAGAGGAGAGAGCAGAGAAAAAGACAAAGTTCTGCAACCAGTTATCTCTTGCGATTTGACAGCGTAATTGCATCTGCAGCCACTTAGTTAGCCTTGATCATAGTCGAGTCCTTAGAACCTACGGCCTTGCCGCCATCCTCGATGCTAATCTAGCAGATTGCCCTCTCGATGTTGTCCTTGCGCAACTTGTCAGTGTGAGTACTTAAAGCGCACTTTTAATTTTCTTCTCACTGCGTCAATTTGTAGATTTCTCTTTTTGCATTTCGTCCCTTCTCTCTCTCCCTCTCTCCCCCTCTTTTGTTGTACCGTTAATCGGTAATCCGCTGTTTATCACCGTTTTAACTGCACTTCGTAATTAACTTTAGTAAATTAGTGTTTTCTGACAGCACTCAGCTCGATTGATTGCGGTTACAGTCTGATATCGAATGCAAATATAAATGCATAAAATTGATTATTTTTTATTCAGTTTCAGTTACACAAAAAAATGCGACTGCATAAATTAAAATCAAATTTATCGAATCGATACAAAGATGTATAAATATTTATCGCATACGTATTTAAATATACAGATAGAAAGATATCTATAAATAATACACTCTCTGTTTACAGGGTATACGCATTGCTTGCAATTAGCATATTTTGCAAATTTCATCTAGATTTGCAGCTGGCTTTGAATTTGCATTTAAGCTAATTGCAATTTGAAATTCAACCTTTAACCTCCCATGACGCCTTTGCGTGCATGTCAAATGTGGAAAAATATTAATGGGGTACCCCATTAAATTGTAGCTTCGACCTTCGAGTTGTTTTCGGCCTTCGCCTTAAAGGGAGTGGGAAAAGATACGAAAAGATATGTAAAATATTGTTTATCTTGAGAACATAAATATGTCCGTATCATATGTAGAATTATTATTGTGACAGTTTATGGGGAGCTAAGGAAAAAATGCCTGGCAACATAACTGTAAACATGTCATGAAACATTTTGCGCTGCTCAAAGAGATTTTTCTTGTTTGGTGAAAATGGAGAGAAATATCGCAGCGGTAAATCTCATTTCATATGCACAGCAGGCGCACACACGAGTGAGCACAAGCACACACACACGCACACACACACACACAAAAACCTTGTATAAAAATCAATAATAAACGCCTTTTTGTGTGTGTGTGTGTGTGTGTGTGTGTGGCCGCAAAACTTTGTCAAGTTTAAGGCAACAAAAAACATAAATAATCCTTTAACACGCGTTTGCTGCCGCGTGCCTGTGCGTTTGCCTGTGGCTGTGCCTGTGCGTGTGTGTGTATCTGTGTGTGTGTGTGTGTGTGTTGCGCAAATGCAGTCGCCATTTTTGGCTGCTGCGTTTTATTGTTGCAATTTGTCAGTGTGGCAAGAGGGGCGGGCAACAACAACAACCACAGTAAATAGCCACACAGACCGTGACACACATCAAAGCAAGCCGCAGCATGTGTATTCGTTGTGTGTGTGTGTGTGTGACTTTGCCACAGTGACACCTTTTTTGCATGCACTTGTTTGCCTGTCACACATTTTTTTGCTGCTTCCCCCCAACAAAGCGTCAACTGAAGGATTTTCCAAGCAGAACGTGACAGGAGGCAAGTGTCGTGTGGCTTACATGTGGCAAGGTAGCGCAGCATAAACGAGCAGGTCAAGATAAACACAGGCAGAAGAAAGAACCTGAACTAGAGGCCAAGAAGATGCTTAATAAACTACTTTTATACTAGTTTTTTGATGTGGCTATTTTAGTAACTACTGCAAAACGAGTTGAATCACATCAAGGATCTCTTGTAAGAGTTCTTTATTAAATTTGCATATGTACAGCCCGAATATGTTTATCTGCTTTTCTCTTTTTCATATTATAAACTTTATACAATTCCATAAATATGTATTCAAACTGTTCAAACACAAATCTCTTTCTCTTCAACTTTGAGCTTAAGTTGCTGCCCCTCCTACTCTAGCTGTTGCCTTTATAAAGTCACAATGCTCAGGCAACCGCAAAGTTTGATTAGAACCTTTGTAAACTTTTTTTTGTGTTTGCCAATATCTTTTGCCAATTCTGCACCTTATGTATAGCATGCAAATCTCAAGTAGACACACAATATTTCATGTGTCCGACCCTTGTCAGGTTGCAGCTCATATTGAGCATTAAATTGTTTGATAAATTGCAACTACAATGACAGGGCATAAATTGTACAATTAATTCCATATGTAATTGCTCACTTGATGTCAACTTTGACGTCGTTGCTGCGCCGCTGATTAGATATCCTACAGTAAAAAACCGCAAATCAATTAACGGCAAACAAGACTCGTCGGCCGCACTGCATTTAACGTCCGCCCCCTCCCTCTTTACCTTCCTCTCCCCTTGACAAAGGATTGCGGGCGGGGTCAGATAACCATCAATTACGGCTACTACTCGGGCACTCGTAGTCGCAGTCGCAGTCGCATTCACAGTCACAGACCACATCAATTAAGCGAATCGCAAAAGAGAATCGAACGTTGACAGCTTAAGGGTCGGACAATCCCAATCTTGCTCATTCATAACACTTAAGGCGTGCTAAGCCAACAACAGTTCTTCGATTAGATTAATCTTAATTTTTATTCTTTGTGACTTGTTAAATACACAACGTAGCAAGTCACTTTGTTTATAAATAAACGTAGGGCAAGCCCAGGATGCCAAGGCCAGCAAAAGGATATAAAAAGTTAATGCAATTCTCCACCCACTGCGAATAAATTGAATTTGCTGACAGCACAACCAGCTGGGTAACACTCCTATATATTATATATATATACACTCCCATAGAGTAGTAAGACATTACAATATTAAAAGGGTACTGAATTCTAAGGCGTCCCTTCAAAGTATGCAACACAAAATACACTAAACATATAAGTTAAAAATATTTAAGAAGTCATTTAGGTCAGGTGGCTGGCGCGTGTATCGCTGTAGAGCAAACTCGACTTTAGCTTTCTTGCTTGTTCCAGGCAATATAAGTATATATTATATATTATGTATTATAGTATAAGTTTAGTATATTTGATAGTATTTTAATTGCTTTTCAGTAGTATATTTAATAGTATTTTAATAGCTTTTCATCAATGCCAATGCGATGCAAATGGAAGCGCTTTGTTTCTCTAGTTATCGAACTGTATTCCATATTCTACTATTTAGAATTCAATTCAAGGGAACCACTCATCGGCATCGAATAGCAACTGAATCAATTTCATTAAAATTGTCAGACATTTTTATGAGGAAGAGAATAGGAAAAGCTCAGCTCATATTTTGTCCTTTTCGCACTAACACGAGCACTGCAATATGAGATATGTATATATTTTCTTGTCTGGTAATATCCGTTTATGAAAATGGCCTTTTATGATTGAATGCTGAACATATGATGAGCAATAAAGTTGAAATTGCTTTCTACGCCTCAGAGTGGAATGACTTTGCGTTGTGAAGATCTTAATTGCATTGGCCTAGATTTGATTCGCAAGACCTTTCATCATTGAGCAATAGGTCTAGGCGCAATTAAACAGTAAAAACCTAAATTCAACTGGTGTAGGTCAGCATCAAACCACTTTGAATTGATATCACACACACACAATCACACAGAGACATACACACACTCACAACTCGATTTGCTCTCTAATTAAGTCATAAAGTCCACGCTTATCACGTATAACATTTTTGGTTTATCTGAATAGATTCATAAAACAATATAAGTTCGTATTTTAAATGCGTACAATGTCGGCTGCTTTTGTTGCACTTAATAATTAACTGGATTAGTCGGGCAAAAGACTATAGTAGAGAGAGTACTATATAAAGCTCGTACACGCTTCAGGCAAAATAATACTAGAGCGGAAATCCCGGAAGCGCATGTGGAATTGTAAACTTTTCAATGTGCTAATGTTCATTATGATATGATGACATAAAATACAAAGTGAATAAATTAATTGAATTAAAAAAATTATGAAATATCAGACAAAACAATTGTCTGCTTAACAATGAGATAAATCTACTATATATAACAAGCGTGAGATATCTTTAAACACAGATAACAAATGCACATACATATATGTTTTCTGTATTTATTTGTTGAGGTTTCAAGACTTTGAAGAGAAGTCTGTCTTGAAAGCCTTAAATTCCGAAGAGTCCAATTTACATCGCTCTCTTAATGCTGCATCTCTCTCTTCGAAACAGACAGACGTACACTGTGAAAGTATTTTACTCAAATATAAGCACAACATTTAATAAAAATTCATTGATTAAGACATGCTGATGTTTCCTCTTTAATCCGCACTGAACATTGCTACTGAATCTCGCATAACTTTGGCAGAGTATGCAAATGTCGAAATTGCCAATGCGAAAATCATCTTTCATTCTTATGATAATGAGCGAGGATGACCGACAGACAGACGCGATGGGGCGATGCTTTGATTAGGAACTGTCGCATGGTTATAGTAGCTAGTATGTTATTATTAGTCTGAGCTACAGGCATATGTGTATATAGTATCGTTATAGTCAGGCGGACGAGTATGTAAATGTAGAAATCTATATATTATGTGATGATGATACAGCAAGTATTGTAATTTACGCACGAAATGGGCAAAGCAAGGACGGCAATAAAAATCAGGAATAAAGAAGGAATCGAAAGAGAAACCCATGACAAAATGCTGGCAACTTGACAGAGGAGAGTCAAGCCAAAGACTGTGTGTCTTTGTGTGTGTGGTGAAGTGGCCGCGTGTGGGGCAGGTAGTGCGATAAGTACCGTTGGGCGACCATATACCATCTACATATGCATATGTATGTATAGTTGTATTCGGGCAGTGCGACGCTTGTTGATAAGAAATTTATTAGATTAAAGCAAACGATTTCTGCGATTACAGACTGAATCGACGCCTCGCGTTGCTTCACCCCGCTTCGCCCCGCCTTGCCTTTGCCTTTGCGTCTGCCCTGGCTCGCCTCACTTTGTCGTCTGTCGTGTTTGCTGCTTCGTTCTTGTTCTCACTGTTTCGTTTCGTTTCGTCTTTCTGTGTGCTGTGTGCTGTGTGTGGCTTTTGTCGCTGAATCTCTTTGCTCATTTATTAGTCTGCCAGGGAACGAGCCGCTGAACTGTTGGTCACCGCATCGCTTCCACGGGGCCAGTTATAGATCGAGATCGAAGCTTGGTCTACGAGTTAGCTTCGTCGCGGCGCGTTCCTCCCTCGAGAGTGGTCAATTAACTTACCATGTGGCAGTTCACAGATACGCGACAGATGCACAAATGATGTGCGTGCGTGTGTGCGAGTGTACAAGTGTGTGTGTGTGTGTGAACACGAGTTTTTGCTTTCGTAAAAGTGAAAGTGTTTGACATGAAGTGTAGCATACAAACAGGGGCGCAACATGAAGAATTCTTCCAAGTTTAGACGTCCCACTTATGCCAACTCAAATAAATTGACAATATTTAGTTCAAGGCACGCTTTAGATAAGAGTTTCATTGAAACGCGACTGACTTGAAGTTTAAGGTAATATTGGATTTACTTGATGAGATAAGAAACATCGTAAAGTGCGACGAGAACAAGCTTAGTTCAGTTAGTAAAAGCTTAAACAATTCTTTTTATATTCAAATATTTAACAGACATTAAACTTAAGCCTCAAAGCAAAAGATACTTAAGGTACCGTGTTCAGATTTAATACTATATAGACAGGCAGCTCCAAGGCGCGTGTTTTAGTGCTGTAACATTACGAACCTTATCAGTGTCATAAAAAACATTGTAGCCAAATCGTATTATAAAGATTGTGATAATAATAAACGTTTTTTTGAAATTGTGTTCGGTGTGCGGGGGGTGTACAGAAGATTATCAAGTTGTTGAAACTCTAATAGACAACTGATTATAAACACTTTCTAAGAAATCGTTTATACATATACTCACGTTCTCTCTCCCTCTCTCTATTGCGCCTTGCGCTTTTATTTAGTGTAGATTAAAGCGTATCTGATCAATTAATTGCAATACATTTAAAGTGATTTAAACGCCAACATCGACTATCGAACATTGAACTTGACAGCGTGCGGCACAAGGCATTGGCATTTGCCAGCCATATTTTGAGTGTTTACTCAGCCTGTGCAATTGCTCTCAATTGATAGGCACGCATTTGGGCCAAGAGCTTGTGTGCACTCAAAGAAAAAGCTGTGAAAGTTGAAGTGGAGCTGTTTAAAACTACAGTAACCAACATAAAACTTTACTATTGTTTGCACACTTCAAGTTAATCTATAGAAATTTCAATAGGAAGTAAAGCTGCCCCCAACCATAGAAAGCTCTACTCAACTATGTACAAATTGCTCAGGAATAAGTCCCCATGACAACTTTAAGTGTCTTTGAAGCTGTTTAAAGCTTAATTCAATACACAGCAAGTTTTACTTGGCTGTGCTGTAGACTTCTCTTTCTTGCTCAGTGCATGTGCGTCTACGCCCACACCATTTGCTCGGTTGCCAGGCCTGGAAGGCGTGCAGCACTCGTGTTGCAAGCTGAAACTGACCTGCAATAGAATACAGTCGTTCTTTAAAGTTATGTATATCTACAAGAGGCAGAGCGATTCACGTGCTCGGTAAACTATTTCTCAATGGCTTTAGGGCAACTGAATTAAGATCTCTTTGGCATTGTTTGCCAATTCACAAGTTGTATTTATAGCATGAGTTGGGGCTAAGCTTTTGTTAAGTTAATTCAGTGATATCTCACGCGACATGCCTTGGATTCCCTAATGATGTCTCTGTGGGGACTTGTCAATTTGAAATCATTTATTTTTAGTGCTTACAGCGAATGTGTGTTTCATCTTCTTCTTCTTTTTTGTCTCTCTTTGCAGCAACAAGATACGAAGGCAGCACGCAGCATCAGCTGCTAATCGAGTACAACAATCATAAATCATCATCACGCAACTACAATAACAGCAACAGCAACAACAACAACAAGCAAAGCGGAGAACAGCAGCGATTGAGTTGCAAGCAACAAAAAAATTCGCATTAATCATACGCCGCGTGAGCCGCATTAGAAGCATCAGCCTGTGTTCAAATTGCCATCGATATGTTTGCCAAAAAGCCGCACAATGCGCCGCACACTTGACACGCGTTGAGTACCAGCAGTTACCAGTTACAATTCCGTTCTCTGTCAATCGGTCAATCTCGGTCTCCATTTTTCCCCCCAAAAAACAAAAACTTTTCATTTAATTTTTCCTTCCGTTTTGGTTCCGTTTTTTGATTTTGCCGCTTAAGTTTTTCGCGTAGTGTTTGAAAGATTTCAAGTGCCGCATGTGGGTGTCCGGGATAAAAACGTTAATTCGCAGCAACAACTGCAATAACAACTACAACTACACTAACAACAATAAGAAGAAAGGCGGCCAATTAAGCTTGCAGCCGAATTTTGCTCAATTGATTTTCTGCTGGCCTGTGATAATTACGTTAACGTTCTTAATGAAAGACTTTCGGTTGAAGTCACCTTATATTGCCGCTAAAACGACAACAACTACACCAGAGACGACGACAATTACACCAGAAGCAACACCAGCTCTTGGCAGCTCCAGTAAAAAGCAAAAGAACAACAATCGCAGTAGCAACTGCAACAACAAGAAATCGACAACCTTTGATAATAGCAACAACAACAATCCACGTACTTACAACAACAGCAGCAAATCGAATAAAGTGTTCCTACATTATATACCCCGTGATCCGCGTCTAAGAATTTTAAAGAGAACCGCCACACTGAATAAACACTTGGAGCAAACGCGTCGCACCCCAAGCGAATTGACTAAAATCGAAGATCTGTGCAATTATGGCGAATTAATCGGCGGCAGTGTCAGTGATAACTATTCTAATAGCAACTCAAATAATCTGATTAACAAACAATTGAAATATCAACGCCAACTGTGCAAATGTTAAACGCGAGTTCTTTGATTTATTTATTGTCTAAACTGAAGTTCGATTGCAAACAGATATAGAGCTCAACTTCGCTGTGCGCGATAAGGTGAGATTAACATATCAATTTTTAATATATTAAATATATTATAAGCAAAAGAATAACAGAAATAATTTCAAAACAAATAGTAAAGTATTACAAAATTAGTTTGTTTAAATAACTTTCATTGAAGTCGAGTATGCATTCCACTTATTGTTGCATGTTTAGGTCTTCTTTGATAGCTTTAAAACACTTATGTAGAAGAATATAACAAATTTCTAAATTATTTAAAACTTTTCAACAATACTTAAGATATTTAAAAACACTTTGCTCTGCAATATGGAAAATTTCCACCTTATATAATAACCGAATTTTGTCGGTATTGTGTATTAAGTATTCCGCCAAGTCATGTTGGCCCACTCAGGGAGCAAAGAGCTCTATAAATAGCAGACAGGCAGACAAAACAGACTGTGTCGAGTGCCAAAAAGTTGAGAAACGTAAACAAACAAGCGCAATTCAATTATTAACTCGTATTTTCGAAATGAGACAACAACTGTAGCTGCATAAATGTATCTGTATCTGTAAATTTATCTGTATCTATAGCTGTATCTGGATCAGCTGTTGGATCTGTGACGCAGGTGCCAAACATTGCGTTAATCTATCCCTCTCTCTCTCTCTCTCTCTCTCTCTCTCTCTCTGTCTCTCGCGGCGCCTTTCAAGAGGTCAAGTTGAAGGTATTTCGCCGAAAAATAATTTCATCAGCAGAAAATGCTTGAAGCACCAATGGGAAAGAAAACAGTTTCAGCGCGAATTTGCAAATGAAATGTTTTGTTGTTGTTTCTGTTGCTCTTTCGACGCGGAAAACGTGAATTGTTTGCAAACAAATGCGAAAACAATAACAATAACAAATGCACAACGAATTGTTATGGCAAATTGAAACAGTGTGTGTGTTTACAAGAGAAATTCGTTTCCATTTCGATTTCTTCGATTTTCAACTAACATTGTAGTACGTATAAATGCAACCTCATGCAACAAGCGACAAGCTGTCAAATTGTAGCCTAGCTTATGCAGAAACTTTTGCAATCAATCAAGCGAACAAGGCAAACTACTCGGGTCGATAATAATCATTTAAAGGTATGGCACAAGGGAGATAAAAGGAACAACAAAACAATTAGCAGATAAGCTGTTCCTTTTACAGTGCATTAAGGGAAACAGGAAATTAACTTTCAATGAACAAAATTGTAGGTAAACAAATGAAATGAACCATCTTGTTATACTGGCACTATAAGCTATATTTTCTACAAAATGGGAATGGTGGATACAGTGATAACGAAAACTTTTAAAAGCACAATAATTTTGAAAAGTCCTAGCACATTGAACTTCCTTAAATGCAGTTTGCAGACAAAACAATTTAAACTAGTAACTCTAAAGACTTCTAAAGCTCCTTAAAGGCTCCTTAAACTAAATATAGCATATATAGCAATATAGCACATTCATTTTTAAAAGCCCTAGCAAATTAAACTTACTATACAGAAGTAACATACATATCTAAGTTAAGTAGCTGCAGTAGCGAGCAAAGCTCCTTAAAATATACCTCTAAAGCTCATTAATTATGCATACTACTAAATATTTACATGTATTTCGAGTCAACTGCTATATAGTACAAATACTGTTGTCATGAAAGCTTTTGAAAGCACATTTAAGCTCTTTCAAATATACCAAATAATCAATATACAAAAAACAGATAGGTACATTTATGTGAACTGCTAGTTCATAATCATTAACAGCTCAAAAGCTCTTTGTTGCTAAGAACATTCATTTAATGTGCAAGTTCATAAACATTAACAGCTTATTAAAGCTCAAAAGCTCCTAGTTGCATACTCCTGAATATGTAAACCTTAATAACATATCTTCATCTCTTCTTTACTCTACACAGTGTTGATATTTTGAACATTGGATAAGGGAAAACGGAGGCAATCCACTACCAAATCCACCTACAGCTACTTAAAGACAAGTTAATTTATTGCTGAAATCTAACTGTGTTCACAACTCATTGCAACGACAAGTGCAAATTTTTACAAGCAAGCAAGCAAGCAAAAACAAAAATAACATCAACGTAACGCTAATCTAGCTAATTAGAGCCTAAGACGACACAATGGCCAAGCCATCAAATGCGACCAGTGACAGTCAGAGCACACGAAACACCAACAACACCAGCAACACCAGCAATAATAACAACAATAATAATACCAACAACAACAATGATGATGGTGCTAATAACGATGATAACTGTAGCAAATTAAATGGCAACGTGTTTCAGCCACCGGCCACACTGCCGGCTCCAGCTAATACGCCTTTAAACAAGGCCATCAAACATGACCTGTTCCCGGAGGTGACCTTCT
Source organism: Zaprionus lachaisei (assembly GCA_018901815.1). NCBI lineage: Eukaryota > Metazoa > Arthropoda > Insecta > Diptera > Drosophilidae > Zaprionus > Zaprionus lachaisei. Next base: position 628,587 of record JAEIFI010000054.1, read on the forward strand.
GCAATCTGTCTGTGGAGGAGCTGCGTGACAATGCCGCATCTGGAGGAGCGGCACAATGTAGTCGCATGGTAAGGAACAGCATCATTGCCCTGGATGCGGATGGCACCTTGACCATTGGCCTCATGAATGGCAGCCAAGTGAAGAAGCGCAAGCGATTGATATCGAATGAATCGGGTGATTCGATAGATTCCAGCAGTACCGAAAAGAAGACACCCAAAATGCCCGATGGGGGATATGGTTGGGTTGTGGTGTTCGCCTCCCTCATGGTCTCGCTCATCTGGGATGGACTCTCATTTTCCTTCGGACTCATTAACACAGAACTGTTGACCTATTTCGGAGAGTCGCCAACAAAAACGGCTTGGATTAGTTCGTTATTCTTCTCGGTGCCGCTGCTTATGGGTCCCATCTGGTCGAATCTGGTGGACAAATATGGCTGCCGCAAGATGACCATTTTGGGTGGCGTTGTCTCCGCCTTCGGCTTTGCCATCTCCTCTGTCTGCAACTCCGTGGAGATGCTGATGATCACCTTTGGCATCATCAGTGGCCTGGGACTGGGCATTGGCTATGTGACTGCAGTGGTCTCCATTGCCTTTTGGTTTGACAAGAAGCGCAGCTTTGCTACTGGCATTGGTGCCTCGGGCACAGGCATTGGCACCTTTGTGTATGCCCGACTAACGCAATATCTGATTGACTCGTATGGTTGGCGTGGTGCAACGCTCATCTTGGGTGGCACCATGTTGAATGCCTGCGTTTGTGGTGCCTTGATGCGCGATCCCGATTGGCTGATTGAGGAGAATCGTCTGGAGAGTCGTTCACAGAGTGTCACAACGTTCTCCAACTCGAGTGTGTGTCTGGAGGAGATCAAGAAACTACTGGACACCGGCATCACCAAGGAAGCAGTGCTGGATACGCTGGTGACCAAGAACAATACAGAGGCCAATCAGCAAATCGATGATCCGCTGGACACGGGTCTAAAACGCTATCGCAGTGAGCTCTTTCTGCCCACGTTTCTTAGCGCACAAGAGCTGGACAGCATTTGTGAAGTGAAGAGCCTAAGCCGGCGCTCACTGCGTCACAGGGAAGGTGCTGAGGCACCGTCACGTGAGAATCTGCTCTCCATGTCTTCGGGTGCAGCTGCTTACGGGCCGACAGCGCCCATACTTGGCTCACCAGATGACACTCTCATGGGCGGCATACCCCACGAAGTTGCCGAGGCAGCCAAGAAGAGCTATTTGGCCTCGATAGAGACACTGTCGCCATCGGAGAAACGTTCCACCATAGCTGGCACGCCCAATGGTTCGTTGCGTTCCTCGGACGAGGGTTACCTCACCCAAAAGCACAACGAAACGCACTACGCAAGCTCGCGATACTCCCTTAATGAGAATATATTTATGGCCAAGCACACAACACCGTCGATATCTAATCTGAAGAGCAATGGGAACCGTCACAACTCGTTGGACATACTGAGCGACGACATGCACAGCTACTACATGTCCATGAAGGAGGAAACCTTTGCTCTGCTCGACCAACATCCCAGGCCCCATCCACATATACGTCCAGCTGCCGTTGGTGCCTCGTCCACAGTGATAAGCATACCGGAGCACGAGCACGAGAACAGTGAACTGGCCTTGCGCCGTTCCCGGCTGGATAGCATTACTGGTCTGCGTCGTCTGTCCAAGTCGAAGAAACCCAATCCGCATCGCTCGAATCTGCGACGCAACATATCCATCAGGAACTCCAACTTTTTGAAGGACATGCGCATACATCGCAACTCCATACACTATCGCGGAGCCATGTTGAACACGCACCGCTATCGCCTGCGCGCCTCCTCCTGCCCCAACATCTATCGCAATTCAATGACCACCATAGCCAAAGAGGAGGAAGATGTGAGTAGTATGGGTGAACTGACTATTAAAATAACTGTACTCTAGAGATGTAAGGCTTGACGATATTTCTCTCAATACCGATAGTTACCGGCACAATTTTTTTAGTTTTTTTAATCTGACAAAAAGTTTAGCAACATTAATCAATTCAATATGTTCTGCAGGTATAATTCATTCTTAAATAATCTTCTAATGAAATACCCGTACTTGAGAGCTGTAAAGTTTAACGATTGTTGTGCCAATACTATCGATAACTACCAAAACAATCTGCTAGTTCCGCTTTTGTTTCCGTTTGTGAGAGATCTGTGTATTAACAAGGTAAAACAGTACGAATCAGTTCCATGAAGAACGAATCTTCAAGTAAACAAGAAATAACTGCACATTAGTGCTGTAAAGCTTTATAATATCGCTAACTATCGAAAGAAACTCCTAGTTTCGGGATTATATCAATTCAAATTCTTTTGTAAAGCCATAAGAATTAATTCAGATCTTCTTGCAAATATCATTTATTTGTTTAACTCTCTCTCATCCTCATTCTGTTTGCCAGACTTATCAGGCAACTTAGAGTCCAAGTCCAAGTCTCACGCGCTTGACAACAGATGTTTCTCATTTGGCTCAAGGCACGATTATCGATGCTCTATAAATATAGTATATGTAGATGTATTCACATGCGGCATACAGACACAATCAAACATTATTTATACTAAGCACTTATGTGCGTACTACACTCGCCACTGATAAGCGGCCATTGAGACAGTGCTTCGTTTCCGTATTGCCTAATTTTCACTTGAAAATAATACATTATTTATATCATTATCTCCCTTTCTTTCTTTCCCTCTCTCTCCCGTTCACAGACCTGGTATGATAGCTTTGTTGACACCATGAAATCGGCCTTTGATTTTTCACTCTTCTTGGATAATAAATTCGCGTTCTTCAATCTATCCACGCTCTTTCTGTTTATTTGGTAAGTACTCACAAAAAAGAGAGCGAGAGAGAGAGCACAGAGAACGAAGGTCTCAATGTGCGCACTAGAGAATCTATCTTCTAGATGCTAGCGTTAATATTATTAGTCGCAAACTGTCAAGATACATACATTTGGCGCAAATAATTTGGCAATAGTTCAAAATTTATTACACTACACGTTATAAAACGCCCGAGTGCCCATGCAGGGGTACTCAACCTAAATTAGGAACAATATAATGAACTATTTTCAATTTTATTCAGCCTCTATCTGATAAAAGAAAAGAACCTTCTAGTAAAAGTTCGTTTCCAGTCGATATCTTATCTCATCAAGGCTTTAAACAAATCGATTAATAATGCGTACTACTATTTATGATTTACAGGTTTATCATACCCTATCTTTATCTGCCCGACTATATGAAGCAATATGGCTACGAGGTGAGCGTGAGTGCGGTTCTAATATCGGCAATTGGAATTGCCCAGACAGTGGGCATGATTGGTCTGGGATATTTGGGCGATCGGTCCTGGATGAATATAAATATATGTTACTCCATATGTATGTTGGGTAAGAAAGATATTCAAACAAAACAGTAAATTATGTAAGCACATCTAATCTCATCTTATTCACCTTTCAGTTTGTGGTGCCTCGGTGTTCTTTATGCCAATACTGATCACCAGCTATAATGGAATGATGCTCATGTGCATCATCTTTGGGTTCACGTTCGCCAGCTCATTCTCGTTTACTCCCAGTATACTGGTCAGTATTGTCGACTTGGACGATTTCACTTGTGCCTACGGTTTGGTGTTGCTGGTTCAGGGAGTTGGCATGATTGCCGGTCCGCCAATAGCAGGTGCCATTTATGAATACACTGGCAGGTGAGTGCGATAAATAACTCCATTTCTGATAGAGATTTATTATAATGGAATTCTTACTTTTTCTTACTTTTTTCAGATGGGACGACTCATTCTATTATGCGGGCATATTTATAGCACTCTCCGGCGTCTGTTCGTATATGATCGAGTTCTGTGAGAAGAAAGCAACTAAGGAGAGTGATAGTGATGTCTCAGAGACTAAAAAAGCTCAACTTTTACATTAGATTACTTAAAACACAAAATGTCAGTAGAACAATACGAAATCGAAATGATAAATGATGAAACTTGAGTGCAATTTAGCAGCACTGCAGCCTAATTCAAATTCAAATAATGGACTAGCATTAAATGTTATCAAGTTTCTTATGTCAAATGCTGTTGCAGCTATATAAAACAGAAAAGAACAACACAACTCAGAGCGAATTGGTAGTTAAATAACTAAAATTTAGAGTTAATCACGTTAAGCCTAATATGACTTCAGCTAAAACTGTAATAAACATACTAAATTGATTAGTTTACACCCTAGGGAACTACAATAAATATGCATACATATTAAATACGTATACTTTAATACAAATAATAATGATAATAATAATTATACATTTACAACAACATCAAAATAACGTTGTATGTTAACTAACTACATTTACCGAAGAAATAAAATCTAATATCAATGCAGTGCATCACTGCCAGGCGCAAACGGGTTACCCAAATTGTCTTCTTTATACGCGAATAGCTATAGGTAATATTCCTCAATTTGCATACGACTTAAACTAAAATAAAGAAAAAAACACACACAAAGACAACAATAACCAATTATCAATCTTATGTAACATATGCAATAAATTAAAAGACACAATTTGCAGAAAAGTCTTCAAAACTGCAGCGTAACAAAATAATAAATTAGCGATAGAACAGCTCCTGATAAAGCGAAAAGTATGTGTAATTACAATATATTTGCAACTATTGATAAAGGATTAACATATTTAACAAGTACCCGCATTGCAAATGGTTAAGCAGCAGTTGAAACAATTTTTACAATTTGTCATAAATGCAAAAAAGAAAACCGAAACAATTCAAGTATTATATATTAATAAATCAAATCCGATCAAATCATGTAGCGCACTGAAATCAATTATAATGTGTACATCAAGTTTAGTAATATGAAGCACTTCAATTTAGGATAATGCAAAACTAACTAATGCCTAGACACACACCTTCTATATACAATGGTAGCCTATGTAGTTGTTGTTTCAAACAAAACAATTTTTTTTAGATTTAAGCACAACACATTTAGTAAAACGCAATTCTAAAACCTTTACAAAAATCAATTACCTAAACATAATTATATACATACATACAAATTAAACATTATTTAAAACAATAAAATACAAATAACATTTTGACAAAAAAAATATACCCCATAGAAATTGTGTTTTCTTATCTCCCTTCAAAGATAGCCTACAAATAAGAAAATCGGAGAACTAGTTTGTATTTTGTAATATTTATTGTGTATATTATTATTATATTATACTGCTTTGGGTCTGGCAAATACAAATGTTTATAAATAATTTGATTTTATTTCTTGGTTTTTCTTCAGTTTTATTTTCATATATAAACCTCGTAATTGTCGGCGACATAATCGAATTGATTTAGCTTTATCACCACGATTTCTTGTTACTTTTCTTTGTATAATAATTATTTATTAAACTTATACAATATTTATTTCGTTTATGCATGTATCTGTCTGTCTGTGGTCTTCGTTATATGTTATTTTATGCAAATTACAAAAAAAACACAAAGAAAATGCGTTAAATAACAAATCATAAATACATAAAAATATATAATGTTCTAGACGAAAAACAGCCACCACTAGCGAGAAAGGAGATGGAGGGGTAATCGTCGAAAAAACCTCAACGAATTATGATCGGAGAAATGTTCACATAGTAGTTTTAAATATATATATGTATATTGTATATGTATATTACACGCCATCGTCATCTGTACCCGTCCAATGTGTATAACTTGCCTTACACAATGGTAACTAGAAAACTAACTAAATGTACACAAAAATATTTTATACGTATTATTTGTTGTAAGTTTTACAAAATTTAGAAATCACGCACGACACATTTTACATATACAATTATTGATCTTTAGTTTATTTAAAATTGAATTTAAAGTTCTCTTCTTTGTTTACTATTGTTATTTTTTTTTTTTTTTTGTTTTGTTTTCTATTTTCTTTTATCTGCGAATATTTATTTAGTTACACATAGTTCTTGTAGTTGTTTGTCTTTAGTGTGAGTTTCTTTTTTAAAACATTACGCTTAGTGTTGAAATGTTTTTGCTAATTTCGGTTTTCTTGTTTTGTTGATAATTTTATTACGGTTATATACGGTTGCCTGAAATTAAATTAAAAACAATAGATCAGCTTCAACTACTATCTAAGAGTTTAGTCACTAGTAGCTTTTACAGAAGCGGCTATCGGATACGGCTATCGGCTACTGCTATTCCAAGTGCTGGCATTGGCAATGGCTCTCTCTCTATTCCTAGCAACAACCGCTGTTTACTGCACCACCCGCACCGCCGGAGCCGGGCAACGCTGGATTTGTGGGAGTAGCCTGTTGGCCAATCTTAATGCCGTTTGCCTTAAATGACAAAAAATGAATGTTATTAAAATGAGAATTGTGATTTGAATGCATTGCAGGACATACCTCATTGTTGATGTCAAAGACACCCTCCTGAATCTTTTCGTAAATCTCTTTGGCTGTATTTATGAAGGCCTCCTCCACATTGGCAGCAGTGCGTGCCGAGGTCTCCATAAAGACCAAACCGTGCTCGCGTGCAAATGCTTCGCCCTCCTCCTTTTTAACCTCACGCCTCGAGTCCAAGTCGCTCTTGTTGCCAATGAGCATGATCACCATGTTTGAGTTTGAGTGTTGACGTGCATCTTCCAGCCATGTGGTCAGATGATTGAAAGTCTCTCGCCTTGTGATGTCATAGACGAGCAGAGCGCCAGCGGCACCTCGATAATATGAACGTGTAATTGATCTATATGGAGTACAAGACACATACATAATTATTAGCAAGTCACGCCTAAGCAGACAATCCCATTCACTTTCACAATTACCTGAAGGCCTCCTGGCCAGCTGTATCCCAGATTTGCAGTTTGATTTGTTTGCCATCGATGGTAATCATGCGCGCACCAAACTCCACACCAATTGTCAGATCATGCACCGGCTGGAAGCGCTTGTCCGTGAACTGCAGCAGCAGACATGATTTACCAACGCCTAGGAAAGTAGTAGACAAAACAAAGAAAATTAATTGAACTACTAATTGCGGGTTATGAAATCTGCAGTAAAGTGAAAGTTTTGTTTTGAAACAATTTTACAAAGTGAGACGAAATCAACACCGCTTCAAAAGCAATAAGGTAAGAAATTATGAAACTGCATATATATTCAACAGTCTAACTTTTATAAGACCAAGTGAATAGATGATTCATTGTTGTTGATAAAAATAGTTATTAAAGGATTCAGAAATGACTAAAACTAATTCTCAGCAGGTAAAGTATGACTATCATATAAAAAAAAAACGTGTTTTAGTCATACGATAAATAAAAAAGACCTAGTAAATTACATTCAATGTAGGGACACAGAAAATAAAAAAAAGAGAAAGCAACAGCTGTTGAAAATTGAAAATCTCTCTCTATCTGTTCCTTCGAGTGTGTATTCACTTGTTTTATATGTATTAAATGATAAGAGAATCCTTAGGTACTGGGCCGATTTGCAATTACAGCTCCACATTGCAAATAAACTGTGTGAGTGTGTATGTCTGTATATGTTTTGTGCATGTGTGTGGAGAAGGGGGCGTGGGGACATCCGAGGGGTTGTTGGTCAGTTAAGCGACGGTTGACTCAGCAGGGCTGTAACATACGGTTGCTTCTCTTCTTCTTTATCACAACCCCGACGCATCCCCACCGCCCCCTCATCAACTGTTAACTTCAACAGTGTGGAGTAACGCCAGCGCCTCTCTATCTCTCTTTCGCTCTTCATTGAGGCGTTGTTATGGTTTTATTGATTTTTCCTTGCTGCGTGGGCTCCACTGGCAGTGGCTACACATACAAGCGAATCACACGTATCGAAATGCAGTTGAGCTGAATTTGCTTGGAATGCAAGCTAGACAAAGCATTTACTATATAATATATATACAACGCAGTTTGCCCCTTTTAGCCTTTGTTTTGTTGTTACTGCATAATTCGTATGACCAAAGCACGAAATTTTCACTCTCATATGGCAAACGCGAGCAACAGCAGCAATCACTCACCAGTGTCGCCAATGATAATATATTTAAACAAGTACGCGTAGGACATTTTCGCAGATTATTAGTTTATGAACACTTCAATGAGCTTCTTAACTATTTATGAGGATAATAATTGCAACAATAATAATACGCAATTTCAATACGAATGAGATTTGCAAGCTGAGTGGTGATGACGACTGGTGTTGCTATTCGATAACGATAACTACAGCTGGTCACTAATACCCAGGGCTGTAATAATTAAGCAGTGTTGTCATGGGGCACAATTTTAATACGCATATATCGATATTTATATCAAAGCATTGATAAATATTAAATCTATATATATAGAATTCTATGAGAATTAAAATTTCTTTTTATAATTATTTCGCGTTGAGAAGTGGATAAAAGAATCGATACATCGCTTAAAATATCTGTGTATCTCATCTCTTTTCTATGTTATATCGCTTTTAGTATCGATACAAGGCGATAACATCGTGTTTCTAATCATCTCTATATGTATGTATGTAGCAATTTTGTCAGAAATTTTTCGCACAAAGCGAAGTGTTTAGCTCAATTTATAATTAATTTAATGTGAAATGTGTAAACGAAAGTAGTTCGTATATAGATACTGTTAAACATAATAGTTGCATTTGGCTTGTCACAAGCACAGCGCTTGCGATTTGTAAGCGTTCGGTTGCAGGTCGCCCAAACTTTTTCTCAGTTTCGTTGTCTACACAACTCGCTGCGAAGGCGTAGGCAACGATTGGTGTGGTGTTGGTGTGTGTGCGTGTGTTGTTTTGTTCCATCCGGCTGTGGCAAGGTGAAACATGAAGATGGCTGACGGCTCGACCATATTGCGTAGGAACCGACCAGGCACAAAATCGAAGGTATGTCGAAAATTCTTTTCGAGTCTGTCCCCCTCCTTCAACTTTCACTTAAAACAGGATTTCTGTCGCTGGCCCGATGAACCGCTGGAGGAGATGGACAGCACACTGGCTGTGCAACAGTATATACAGCAATTGATCAAACGTGATCCCTCGAATGTTGAACTTATCTTGACCATGCCAGAGGCACAGGACGAGGGCGTCTGGAAGTATGAACATTTGCGGCAATTCTGCATGGAATTGAACGGTCTGGCTGTGCGCCTGCAGAAACAGTGCTCGCCCTCGACCTGCACGCAGATGACGGCCACCGACCAATGGATATTCTTATGTGCGGCACACAAAACCCCCAAAGAGTGCCCCGCCATTGACTATACGCGCCATACACTAGACGGCGCCGCTTGTCTGCTCAATAGCAATAAATACTTTCCAAGCAGGTATGTATGTTCGCACTGCGCACTGCGCAACGCAGGTATCAACTAGCCACATAATGATTGAAGTCTTCAACTAACCCACAGAGTTTCCATCAAGGAATCGTCGGTGACCAAGCTGGGCTCGGTGTGTCGGCGTGTTTATCGCATATTCTCGCACGCATATTTCCATCATCGTCGCATATTCGACGAGTTCGAGGCTGAAACGTATCTATGCCACCGATTTACGCATTTCGTCACAAAATACAATCTCATGTCCAAGGAGAATCTAATTGTGCCCATCAATGAGGATGAGAACGCTGCACCGGGCGAGAGTGAGGCCTAAACTATGGAAATTTTAGATAACAATAAAACAACAACAACAACAACAAAACCCCCGAAAACATAAGAACAACAAGAACAGAAACACACACAAAACATAAGATTGCATAAGAAAATTATTATTGACCGACGAGCAGCGCAGTCATTATAACATTACATACGGAACTCACTTAAAAAACATATTTATAATATATATATTTACTAATAGCTTGCATTAGACTCAAGATAAACGCATCATTTTGTTAAACACCCACTCTAAAAGAAAGAAAACAAAAGGGAATATCGAAAGAAGTGGAAGGGCAGCACATTACACAGAAAACTTATTCAAATTTTTTGTATGTAGTTCGAACGACACAAATAACAGGAAGAGGGAAAAAAAGAATATATATAAAGCTATATAGCAATATTATAAATCAAGAAAACTTAAATCAGACAACAGAACAGATCCCGAACACATGCTACACACACACATACACACATCCCCCTTTAATTCCGTAAAATTATAATTATTATGATTATGTTTAAATCTTTTATTTAAAATAAATTATATGTAGACACGAAGACACACTCAAACACACACGTAAAAACACAGTCGAAATATTGTTTCTTAGTGGATTAATCCGACATGAATTAGTGGAAAAGAGGAATCGCAGCTGTACCAAATCTAATAAGTGAACTTTACTATCAAAAAACTATATACAAGAAGAGAAATAACAATAAATCGAAACCGCAAAAGCAACAGCATCAGATCCTTGTCATCACACAATATGCACCTCAAGCACTGGCTCCTTGGCCACCAGACGCTCGAACCCCAAACGACTCAGATCCAATGTACTATATTTACCATCTAGTATCAGCTCTGCTATGGCACGTCCAACTGCCGGAGTCTGTTGTATGCCATGGCCGCTGAATCCCGCGGCTATGTAGAGGTTCTTGTAGTGCGGATGACGTCCAATGATGCCGTTGGCATCGAAGCTATTGTGATCGTAGTAGCCAGCCCAACTGCTCTGCACCTTGATGGACTCAAAGGCAGGCACACGACTGGCCAAGGTGGGCCAGATGTTTGTCTCAAAATATCCATGATCTACGTCTAGTGTTTCACAGCTTGGCTCCTCGTCATCCGCGGGACTGCGACCGCACAGGAAATTGCCGCCAAGGCCGTCGCGACGGAAGTAAGTGCCGTTGGGATCGATTGTCAAGGGTGTAGCAAGTCCGGGGCAGTTCCTGCCCTGTGTATTGAACACGTAGACATAACGCTTGCGCGGTTCGACAGGCAGACCCACGCTAAGCAAGTCCTGACCCGTTCCAATGTTGGCCAATCGTGCCACCTGTCCGGACTGCGCGCCAGCAGCTAACACGCAAGTCTTGAACTTCACCGTGCGCTGTGTGTCGTCGCCACAGGACACCGCAGCGCCTGACAGTTCTCCGGCAGAGTTCCACTCGAAGCCAACCAACTCGCCGTTTGCGAACTGAGCGCCATAGGCACGTGCCTGCTTCTTGAAACCCATCAGCAAGGCCCAAGGATCAAACCAGCCCTCCTTCTCCGTGCCATAGCAACCAAGGGCAACATCCTCTGTAAACAGCCAGGGAAAACGATTGCGCAGAGCCTCCGGTGAGAGCAGCTCATTGCGTGCGCCCAACTCGTTCTGCAGCTTTGAGTTGCGTGTCAATGTCTCAGCGCCCCTCTCAGTGGCCAATGTGAGGTAGCCATGCGGCTGAAAGTTGAGATCAACATCCTCCAAATGCTTGCGACAGCCGAAGATAAAGTCGTAGCCATAGAGCGACATCTGTATGTTCTCCGCTAGCGAGAACTGCTGGCGCACGCCACCCACCGAGAGCACAGTTGATGCACTGGTGTACTGCGTAAAAGGAGGGGAATGTGAACTGAGCCAGTAAGGCGCCATTAGCAACTTAACTTACGCATGCATCTCGCTCCACAACCAGCACACTGAGCTTCTCCTGCTTCGTCTTGCACTTGAGCCAATACGCCGAAGAGGCTCCCATGCCACCCCCGCCAATGATCAGCACATCGCAGCTATCGGGCAAGGCATCGCCGCTGACACATTGTGCCGCTGCCTGACTGCTGCTCATGCAGCGCAGTTGCTGCACTGCAGCCGATCGTATGACATGTCCCAATCGCAGCATGTTTAACACTGATTAAACTCACTCACAGCCCGAAGTCCGAGCTGATATATGGCAAACCAGATTAGATTCACAAGAGCGCTTATCTTAACAAGCAAACAAAACGAAATATAACAATGCAATTGCTTAACAATAATAGAATTTAGCCTATCTTTTTAATACCCCCTTACCTGTAGAGAGCTGAGGCAAATCTTTTCGCACTCAATGTTTGTTTAGCGGTGACCGAAAGGGGAATTTCTTATACCATTTCTTACCTAAAGTTATAATTGCCAGAGAAATTGAGCAAGTTAAAGATACATTTAAGTGGGGCAGATTTTATTATATTAAGGAATAGATCAGGAATAAACTCTTAGCTATTTACATTGAATTGATTACAATAAGGAAAATTATCAGCTCTCATATCTCTACATTTACATAAGTGGAGGAGAATTGATTACGTTAAGGCATATCAACAATTCAATTAATCTTGGGAAATACTTCTCTCACATCTCCAGTACTTGCCCTCTTTTCATATACAAAATTCTTTAGTTTCCCTTGTCTACTGCAGCGTATTCTAAATTCGCATGTACCCTACTGTTTGTACAAGCTAATCGCGCTCATATCTCAAACTAAACAAATGTGACTCGGGGTTATTTGTATTATTTAGATCAGATAGTTAAACTTTATTTAACCATGTCCGCTGCTTGCAGTGTCAATGACAGATTTGCCTAGCGCGTTGTCTTGCGACTGCAGCTGTTGTTGTTATTGTTGTTATTGCTGCTGCTGCTGTGGCTTATTGCGTCCAAATCTTGGACGTTTATTCCCACGTCCAGCTGTGCTCTGCGCGGGTCTCGCCGCTGCAGGTGCCTCATCGTGCTGCCCGAAATCGCTGGTAGTATTGGGTTTTTGCAGACTGCAGAAAGAGAAGCATGTTGATTAGAAATATATAATATAATATATATGAATATATGATATATATGGTATAGGTCTACAGTAACTCACCCGTCTATGCTGTCGGGCAGCTCGTCCAGACTCATTAGAATGTGCAGCGTGGGTATTCGGCGTGTGACAATGATCTCCTCGAGCCCATCTATTTGAGGCTTCCAGTGCTCCTCGACGCTGTGGGAGAGAATGTCGATGATTTAAACTGAACATATGTTTGATGCAAGGTAAATCTCACCTGGTATAAGCCATGCGCGTGACCTGATAGAGTGGATAGCTGCGCTTGAGCACCTCCGCGCAGGATATGGTCTTCACAACGCCACCACCAGAGCCGCTCCAGACCAAGCTGCGATACTCGCCTTTGTCCAATGCCGCCTGGGCATGTGCTATAACATTGCTCAGCTTGGTACCGCCTTTAACCTGAAGAAGAATACATAAAGAAAGTTTAGAAACCTTCACATATTGCCTGGCTAAACTTACATGCATCCAAAGAAAGTCCTTGTGCGTCTTTGGCATGCAATTCTCGAAGGGCAAATCACTTTTGCTCAGCTCCTGCTCCACATTCTCCGCCTTGCGATAGTTCATCATCTTGAGCAGCTGCAAGAAGACAAATTAAATGGAAACCATTAACTAGGCAACTAAATTAGTGCAGTAGTAATTTTTCGGTTGCCTCAAGCAACAACCTTGAACCAGGAACCAGGAACAACCACAGGATGAGCCTCAAATTGTGTGCGAAAATCTATGTACAGGCTGGTTACGGAGAGGGCACATACCATGCCCAAGGGATGCCCATGAGGCCATCCAATCCACTCGTAAACTGTCTTGCGCAGTTATTGCCTCGACAGTCGCTGCAAATTGAATAATTGCCGCTTTATGAGACGAGAGCGTTCTCCCCCTTGGGAACCTCTCCAAGGAAGCGCACACAAAATGTCTAGATACGGCTAAGGTGAAGCGCAGATCAGCTTCGTTGAATATAATCAAAGTACGTGGAGAATAGAAAAGATAAGTTTGCTTAATATAAGATTATTCTACATAAGAATTTCAATGTCAACATTTCTCAAGTAACTAATGAAGTATGTTTATTATAATAGATATGAGATCCAGATAATCCTGCACGCAGAATTTAGTTAAGTTTAATTTTTTATGTAAGTTACATAAGTTTACTATGACTTAAGAACTTTATATTATTTTCAATAGATTTTTTTATTGTAAAGTTATTGGCAAACAGTTTTAGTTCCTTTCGGTTTTCTTTGTCTATTTGCGAGATTAAAGACAAACTCATATGGAGAACTCAAATAACCAAACGATGTAGAGTGCCAGGAATTGCGCTTCAAGAGGAGTTCAAGTAAAAGTCAATAAAAAAGCATTTCTACAGCAATTAAATGCGCGCGGCTGCAGCAGAAATTTCCCATTAAATAGGATTCTGTTGGTGTCGGGCGGCAAGTGGATAAGGGGAAGAGAGGTTGACAGAAACGAGAGCGAAAACGAGACTCCCCCAACACACACACACACAGATACACAGCCGAGCTGCCTTTGCCAAGCAGCGAGGGAACGAAGCATGCCACTTGTTGAAGCTAAACAACATTTAGTTGTGTAGCAGGTGGGGTGGGGAGGGGAGGGCAGCTGAGGGATGTGGATGCAGATATATAGGACGCTGAATTCGACAGCAGCAGCGAAAGTTTATTAATGAACTTTTCAGTCGTGTGGGTGTGCTGGGCAGGCAGCATGCCATGACCCAGTCACACCACCTACACAGCCCCCCCCCATTACACACACACACAGACAATTATCGCGTGTCCCATTGAAAGCTGTAAACGCAGATCCAATGCAGCAGAAATAGAAAAGAATTGACTCAGCAAAGGGAGAGAGGAGGGAGGTGTTGTTTTGGAATGTTACGAGGAATGCCTTCGAAATGCCAAATGACAGGCGCTGCTCCGCTCAGCACTGTGCCTGACTGTCTCATTGAGCACGTCATCGTTATCGTCATCGTCATCGTCATCGCAAAGGGAACATCATCATCATCTGCGGCATTGTCGCCATTCTTATCAAGTACGTTTCGTACAACAACACAGCGCAACAGGTTACAACTTAATGCTTTAAAATGATTCTTAGCTCAGGTTTGAGGTTTTATTTTAAGGCAGTCAGTAATCTAGAAAGGAGAGATGTGACTAGATATCTTAACTTTATAGCTAGTATTATTTTTACAACTCACATTTGATTGCTTAGGGATTTTGGTAGTTAAAACATATGTATATGTGTCTGATAACATACATTACACATATATTAACAGAAAGCAAATATATATTCCTTGCTGACAACTATTAGAATATGTATAGATAGATGTACATATAGAAATGTATGTATAGATTCTAGTTCTAATAGACTATAAGTAATTTCAATAATTTCAAAAATCCCAGAGATTACTGATTGAAATTCTCAAATTCCTTTACTATACTTACAGCTATACTTAAAACATAAACACATTAATTATTGCATATAATTCCCTCTCATTCGCAGTCGCCACCTTGTTGACTAGTGTAATTCTATTTGGTGCGGAAGTTATTAATAAAACGAGTGTGGCATAAAAGGAAAAGGACAAGCTGCCAGTTTCATGGAGTGTGCGTGGTGCGTACCAGTATAACTTGTCTTGGACTTGTCTGCTGTTGATATATGTATATACATATATAAAAACACGTACTTTAAATTAACATTATATACATTTGCTTAAACAGATTACACACACACACACAAAGAGATAAATTACTTCAAAGGGCGAATAGCATCCGCAATTAGATTCGGAATACGTTGAACGCATTCAACATTTGCCTCGATTCAATTTGCGTATACGTAATCCGGACTTGACTCTTAAATGCTTCGCCAAGCTGTTGCATATTTTCACGCACACCCACATAGTTATAAGCACACGCTCAGACGCACACTGAGGCAAGAAGGGGAAGCGAAGCAGTCGAGGGACAGTGAAAAGTGATGGATGAATTTGAGGCATGAATTCGAAGATGTAATGTGCAAGAATTATTGAGATAAAGATACGATAATATATAAAAAATAATATAAAGATATTATAATAAATAAACAATAATTATATTTAACCTTTATTATATTGTTCTTCTCCTGACTTTATGTAAGGTAAGGTTTTCTTCCCACCGTCCACTTTACGCACTTTTTCAGCAGACATTGCACACTGTGCACCTCAAATATTTCATTTATTTGCACTCTACCCTCAATCAACCTCGCCAACCCCAAGCCGAGAGTCACGCCCCCCTCTCTGCCTGCCTGCCCCCTCTCGCTCGCCATTATGTCTGCTGAAGTATGCATTCATTAGACATGCCAAGGAAGCGAAGAAGGCAACCGAGCTTAGTTTGTGGCCAAACCGCAGAGCCAGGATCATTTGAGGTTTGCAAGCCGTGGCAAACGGTTCACAGTCGTCGCGACCTTACCGAGTTGACCCTAAAGAAAGTAAGTGCCAATTGCAGTTGCAACTCAACTGGGCAGGCAGTTAACGTTGGCAGTGACAATTGTCAGTTATTGTTACAGTGGCGAACAGCAGTTAATGCATAAGATACTAACAAACAGCAAGTCGTTAACAAATGTTGTAAAAGAACAAATCAAATTAACCGAACTAGTTAAAAAGTTAATTAAAGCAACAGGTAGAAAAAACTATTAAGTGAAAAACTATTGAAATGTGTGTGTAGAAAGGTTTGCCATTAAATGAGAATGAGAAAGCAAAGAACTCTATACATAACATAGATAAAGCAACTCATTGTGATTATACAATACAAATTTCAAATTACAAATTGAAGAACTCACAAAGTCTTTTCCACTAAACTATTTAAGTTCCCTCTACACTAAGACAAAATAAAAATGTTTCGGAAATAAATTTTGGAAAACAAAATAAATTAGCCGCTAATGTGTTGTTTTAAATTGTAACGGTATATGTTTTTGTATTTCTTCATCATGCCGACAAGTTGATTCATTCAAAAACATTGTACGAGAACTTAAATAAATATAGATATACACATATATTTAACAATTGGCCATAAAAAGAGAAAAGATCACAGCGATGGATAGCACTGAGTTTCGAAAACGTGGCATGGAAATGGTTGAATATATTTGCAATTATCTGGAAACCTTGGGCGAACGACGCGTTACGCCCAGCGTGGAGCCGGGCTATCTGAGGCATCTGTTACCATGTAAGTGGCAACAATTGTAGTTCCCATACAACATACACCTACATATATAGCAATCTATATCTTTTCAATGCCAAAAATAAAGTTTGCATATAGTTTTTTAATTGTTGTTTTGTATTATTTTTGGAACTAAATTCGGGTGAAACAATTAGATCATAAGAGCTAGAAATATGTCTAATATTTTTTGTATTCTTTGTAAAATATTTAAACAGGAAATTGTTCAATCAAATGGCCATGCATATAGTTATCAGCATATATTGTATTCATATAATTAAATCAATTATTGAAAGAGAATTCTTACTCTTTTTTATTCAATGCAATTCAACTCAAAAAAGTATAGCATATTTATCGGAGTCACATAAATAAGTTTTCTTGATAGGCATATTAAAACTGTATAATTATTAAAACATAACATTTGAATAACATTTTAAAATGTTCGAAATTTATTTAAATATAAACCCAATCTCATAATTTCCCACATAACAATTTGACTACCACGTCCGACCCTGAAGGTGAAGCACCACAAGAGCCTGAAGATTGGGATCAGATAATGCTTGATGTGGAGGATAAAATAATGCCAGGCGTCACGCACTGGCAACATCCGAGATTCCATGCATATTTCCCGGCGGGAAACTCATTTCCCTCCATACTGGGCGACATGCTTGGCGACGGCATCGGCTGCATTGGCTTCTCGTGGGCAGCAAGTCCCGCCTGCACTGAACTGGAGACCATTGTGCTGGACTGGCTGGGCAAGGCCATTGGGCTGCCCGATCACTTTCTGGCGCTCAAGGAGGGCAGCACAGGCGGCGGTGTGATTCAGGTAAATCATTGCTCGAGTTGCTCTCTCTTCCCTTTTTCAGTAATCAATTTATGGTTACGTAAATTAGACATCTGCCTCGGAGTGTGTGCTGGTCACCATGTTGGCGGCACGTGCCCAGGCACTGAAGCGCCTTAAGGCACAGCATCCTTTCGTCGAGGAGGGCCATCTGCTGTCCAAGCTGATGGCCTACTGCTCCAAGGAGGCGCACAGCTGTGTGGAGAAGGCGGCCATGATTTGTTTTGTCAAGTTGCGCATTCTGGAGCCCGACGAGAATGCCAGCCTGCGTGGCCAGACCATTGCCGAGGCCATGGAAGAGGATGAACTGCAGGGTCTAGTGCCATTCTTTGTGTCCACCACATTGGGCACCACGGGCTCGTGTGCCTTCGACAATCTGCCAGAAATTGGGCAAGAGCTAAAGAAGTTTCCTTGCGTTTGGCTGCACGTGGATGCCGCTTATGCGGGCAATAGCTTCATCTGTCCCGAGCTGAAGCCACTGCTTAAGGTATTTCTATGGACTTTGATCAATCATATTATTGAGTTGCGTATGCTAATCAATCCAACAAACAGGGCATCGAATATGCTGACTCATTCAATACCAATCCCAACAAATGGCTACTGACCAATTTCGACTGCTCAACCCTCTGGGTACGCGATCGCATCCGTCTGACATCAGCTCTGGTTGTCGATCCGCTGTATCTCAAGCACGGCTACTCGGACGCGGCCATCGACTATCGTCATTGGGGAGTTCCACTCAGTCGTCGCTTTCGTTCATTGAAACTCTGGTATGTATCGCCCCCCGCCCGCTCCACCGTTTGAAGAGAAGACACACTCAAGACCCTTAAGAGTCAAGTGCGCATCACTCCGTTGACTATTGTCAAAAACATGTGTAAACATCACAACACACACCCAAATATATATTGTACATACATATACATATGTATGTATATGTATAATTAAATTATTATATTTTTGGTCCAACATGTTGCTTAGCTGCCATCACACACTCGACTTGAAGCATTTGTCTTTATTATTTGCATGCGATTTAATTGTGAAAACAAAGTCGACAAAAATCAAAGACATCCCATTAGGGCACAGACACACCTACCATAAACATACATATATATATTACGTAGATAATATGATGTTAGTTTTCAAATTATAGAAATAGAAATAGAAACTCAGCTTGATGCGCAATATCTCCAATGGAATTATGAACTGTTGGAAAATTTCCTAATTGACATCTTCTTCATTTGGTATTTCCGTCTGCAGCAATTACAACTCATTAGTGATGGGAATTTCTCGATATTTATATAGGAAATTAAGTGTGTCAATCTCAAAGAGACAGACAGACAATTATTCACCAACTTCTCACCTTTCTACCTGCTATACAAATTATGCAAAGCAGGCTAATTAGATTCAAATCTTCCCTGTCTTTCGAATATATCAATGACTTTAATGGGCAATTAATACGTAGTTAAATTATACTTTAAACAACATAAAATCCAATATTAATTTATTGTTTATACGTCTAGCTAATTTCATAACAATCGCATAATATATGCAGTAATATTTTGGGGGAAACACTTTGATATATTTATACAGGTTTGTGCTGCGTTCTTATGGCATATCCGGACTACAGCATTACATACGTCACCATATCAAGCTGGCCAAACGGTTCGAGGAGCTGGTGCTCAAAGATAAACGCTTCGAGATTTGTAATCAAGTCAAGGTGAGTTACAGTTATTGCGTTACCCAGTAATCAATCAAGCGACGAGTTCAAAGCACCTTTTTTCAAATTTTGTATACACAACAAGTTTTCTGTTTGGTTTTTATAGCCCACTGTGCGGTGCGGTATTGGTATCGGTGTCGGTGTGTGGGCGTGTGCGGCCCATTGTTGGGGCTTGTTTAACATTTATCAAAGTATTTGGGGGAAATTGTTTTGGCTGACGCAAATACACACACTATACACTACGTAGCATTGACTTTGACTTAACTGAAATCGGAAAAAAGAAGCAAATCAACATTAAATTATGAAATGAAATTTGTCTCGAACTTATATCGTAAACTATTCGACTATATCACACCCACCAAAAGGCGAACGTGCGGAATCGCATGCCAAAAATGTCGAACGAGCTGAAGTGAGAGGAAGCGAGACTGCTGCAGAAATCGGGTGAATGAAGTGTTTTGGCATAATTGGCATACGAATTTGAGCGGAATGACGCACCAATTGACAGCTACGGCTGCTGCCTCTGCTGCTGCTGCTTGGGGGCCATGGAAAAAATTCAATTGGCCTTTTTTTTCAATTTGTGTTTTTGCCTTGTGTTCCTCTACCACTTCTACTTCCACTTCCACTTTGCTCTATATCACGTAATAGAGCGGCCACGTTGCGTATACGCACTGTCAATCAACTTGATGTGAATTGAATTGAATTGAATTGTTGCGTTGACATGTATATCTCGCACTGTATCTATTTCATTGTGTTTCTCTGTAGCTCGGCTTGGTTTGCTTTCGCCTTAAGGGCAGCGATAAGCTCAACGAGAAGCTGCTGAGCGCCATCAATGAGTCCGGCAAACTGCATATGGTGCCGGCCAGCGTTAATGAACAATATATCATAAGATTCTGTGCAGTGGCACAGAATGCCACCGCTGAGGATATTGACTATGCCTGGGACACCATTATGGACTTTGCCAACGAGCTGCTGGAGAAGGAGCAGCACGATGAGATTACCGAGATAATCAATCGCAAGAAACAGGATACTTTGGCACAGAAACGTTCGTTCTTTGTGCGCATGGTCAGTGATCCAAAGATCTATAATCCGGCCATCAATAAGGCCGGCACACCAAAGCTATCCATGGAGCTGCCATCGCCTGTGGTCAGTCGAGGCAGTGCGCCCATAATACGCACACAGAGCTCTGTGGATCACAACTCGTGGATATCCTGGCCGCTTGCGTTTCTCTTCAACAGCAATAACGAGGACAAAGGCAGCAATTGCTCATTGCGGTGAGTTCAAGAGGTTATAGCTCATCTATCTGTTCAGTTGAGCAGTTCTTCTTTGCCATTTCCATTCACAGTTTTCGGCATCTGGATACCAATGTGAGACCTTCCAATTCTCGACGCAATTCCGGAGCAGGTTCTTCACCATCGCCGGAGAACGAAATAGGGTTTGTCAATGTGGCACAGCAGCAGCAACAGCAACAGCTTTGCAACCAACAACAGCAGCAGCTACAACAGCTACAACAACAACAGCAATCGCCACGCAAATCGCCCATGGTGCTGCGCAAGGCCTCCTCTGCCCGGGACAATCAAAACTGAAGCATCCCGAGCAGCTTTCGATAAACTATGCTAACTATTTAGAAGAATAGCGCGATACGACGCCTAGTTGAATTATAGACCAATTTACATTAACGAGATCTCTCTTCCTATAAATACCTAGCCAAACTACTAATACCTACAAAGAAATATCTCTATCATTTATAAGTTATGTTGCTCAATGAACTTATAATTATGAAGTATATACCAAATAAATAGCGTATTATGCATCGTTTATGGCACTTTCGATTTGCTTTGTTTTGGCATGGATATTATACAGGCTCGTAGCTAGGTATGGACAGTGTATATATTAATTGACAAGAATTATTTGATGTATTGGCAATACTTAATCTACTTAATCTAGCAAAGTTGTAACTTATATTACGTTTCTTCATTAGTTTATGTATTATGAAAACTATTCTTAATTCTCTAGAATCATAGAGAATATCTCACAGAACACTGCCAAGCAGCTCACAGTGTATTTTTGGCAACAAAAGTGACCATACCCAACTATGTACCAACTATATACCACGTGAGTGAGTAGTTTGATAATTATAGAAGCGAAGATGACGACAAATTCGCACAGAACAATTCACTGTGATTATCTAATGAGTTAGATTTATTGTTTCCTCTGCTTTGATTAAAGCATTCTGACCACAATTACCTCCAGGTGGGATAAACAGCCATATTATAGCGTAGCTATCTTGGTGGTCAGACGTGTTTAGCCTTTGCTCCCTGTGTTTTTGTAATTCTTGCGATTTTATTTGCCTATGTGGTGTAATTATTAGTGCGGTATTTTATTAGTGCTAACCTTGTAAGTACAACCGTAGAAGTAACAAACTAATACTTTTATTAGTCAATTCGTAAACTAATATTCCTAATTTTGCACTTGCGCGTCTTTGGCGTCAAGTTTTTGTTTCTGTTTTGATTAACATTCCCACGCTCTCCCGCTCTCCCGGTAACGAAATTATATTTCTCTCTGAGTAAGTTGTGTAGTGCTGTTGTTGTAAACGTCACAGCTGTTGTTGTTTTGTTTACTTCGTTGTGCTCGCTAGATTTGCAGTTTTATTGTCGTACTTGCTTGCTTGCCTGTTTTCGGCGCTGTAACTGTTTCTTGCTCTCTCAAGAAATTTATTTCACTTAATCTGTTTTCTTTTTGCTCTTCGTTGTCTCCTACATTTTAAAGGCATATTAATTATCCCAATCATGGTGTCGTGCTCAGCAGCAATTTGCTTATGTTCTTCTGATCCTAAGGCGGATTACATTGGTTGCTGGCTCTGTGATAATTTTTGTCACTTAAAATGCTGTGACCTAACTGTGCGGGTTAGGGACGCCGTCCATGCCAATACTGGTCTCAGATGGTCGTGTGAAACGTGTCGTGTGGCTGAATCCGATTTACGGAAAATCCATAAGAAAACCAAACTTGGGTTTTATAAGATACGCACAGCTTTCTCTAATCTCCAATCTGAATTTTTGGAGATGGAGGCCAAATTTAACGCCTTTACGGTTCCTAGCAAACCACCGGCTCCTTTAAGTGTTCCTTTAGATTCGGTCTCTACGAATTTAAAGCTCACCAACCTACCTTCCTCTCAGGCTTCTTCTCCCGATCTTCTAAGCCTACTCTCCCCTATACCGTCTTGCTCTTCTAACTGCACAAAAAAAAAAAAAGACTAGCAGCAAAGTTACCGCACCCAAACCTCTTGCTCCTCCTCTTGTGCCTACTCCCATTACGAGCAACGACAACAACATAAAGGGAAATGTTCCCGCAATAATGCCTGCTACTAAGGCACAGAGTATAAAACCTCTGATTGCGATTAAACCCAAAAAATTGGTGTTTATCTCTCGTTTGGCGCCGGACACTTCCATAGAAGATGTACAATCGTACATCCTAGCAAAGCTGCCTTTAATTAACTTTACAGTTGAAAAATTCAATTTCAAATTTAAGCGCGACATTTCTTCTTTCAAAATTAGTCTCCCAGCAGAACAGTTTAAAGACGTTTGCGCTACTTCCTTTTGGCCGCCTGACCTTATTGTTAAGGAGTTTACTCCTAAACAAAAAAGCCGTACTGCCGTTAATCTTCCCACGCTGGCCGTAACTTCGCCAAAAAACTCAACAAATTCAAAGTCTTCAAAAAACTGAACTTTTCATTTCTTCTTGCCTCCGAAAATGTTAGGGGTCCTACAAAAAAACTTTCTTCTTTAAATCTATCCTATCAAAATGTTAGAGGTCTCTGTAGTAAAATCTCTAGTCTTTATCTTAATAGTCTTGCCTTTTCTTCCCAAATTATTGCTTTTACCGAAACCTGGTTAAAACCAGAGATTCTAAGCTCTGAAGTCTTTCCAGATAGGTATACAACATACAGGCTTGATCGACCTGACCGACGGGGTGGTGGAGTACTGATTGCAGTAGACTCCAACATTGAGTCGGACCTTTTACAACCGGAGTTTCAATTTAACATTGAACTTATTTGTGTAAAACTACACTTTCCCGGTTTTTTCTTGTATATAACCTGCTCCTATATTCCGCCGTCATCGGAATTATCAGTCTACTTGCAACACTTGTCTGCAATTAAGACTTTTTTTCACCTGCTATCAGACAGAGATCACTTCATAGTCCTGGGCGACTTTAATATCCCAGAATGTAATTGGATATCTAGTGCTGAAGGAAACTTCCTTTTGCCTTCCCGGCAACATGACCTATTTGACGGTTTGTTTGACATGTCTTTGTCGCAGGTCAATCATGTCGAAAACTCCCTGAACAGATTGCTTGATTTATGTTTCACCTCTGATCCTTCCAAGGTGATTGTAGACAGGGTACAACCCCTTTCCCTACCGGAAGATCCTTATCATCCTACTTTCGAAGTGAATTTCGACTTGGGTATTAGTATTGTGAATAAAAGTGAAAGGCCGTGTAATCGCGTGCGCTGCTTTAAGAAAGCAGACTTTGAAACTCTAAATTTTTTAATTTCACATTGTGATTGGTCTGATTTTTATGCATCAACTGATATGTCAGTTGCAACTAATATCTTTTATAACACCCTAAACTCTGTTCTTGATATCTGTGTTCCGTTATCCTATCCGTTATGCTCAAGCAAACCCCTTGGTTTACAAAAGAGCTGTCTCGCTTAAAAAACTTAAAGAGCAGCTTATTCAAGAAATATAAGCAAAGAAATGCACCGCTTGTCTTCTCCCGCTACCTATCTGCTCGGGCAAATTTTACCGTGCTGAACGCGAAATGTTATAAAAACTATTTGACCAGATGTAGGTTTCAGTTTTTTCAGAATCCTAAAAAGTTTTATAGTTTTGTTAACATGAAGCGTAGGTCAGCGGTCTTTCCTTCTAAACTTTCGTTTGATAACGCTGAGGCGGACACAGATCAGGCCATGGCCGATATGTTTGCTAAGTTTTTTCAAACAACTTATTCTTCTTCTACGCCAAGCATTCATTCTTATCCATATAGTGTACCCAGTTCAAATGGCATCTTCACACCGTTACTGAACGAAAGTTCACTTTTTAAGGATCTTAGCTTAGTTAAACCAGTCTTTTCACCAGGTCCCGATGGTATCCCCGCCTGTGTACTTAGATATTGTGCCAATTCCTTATGTAAGCCATTGCTCAAATTATTTTCGCTGTCCTTAGACACCGCCTCCTTTCCTTCCATATGGAAGGAATCATTTATTATACCTTTATTCAAAAAAGGCAGTAAGTCTGATGCAAGTAATTATAGAGGTATCTCTAAATTATCGGCTATACCTAAATTCTTCGAGAATGTTATAACTCCTCACTTGCAACATTTTAGCAGATCCGTTATATCCCCTTTTCAACACGGATTCGTAAAACGTCGTTCTACCACGACAAATTTGCTTGAGCTGACATCCTTTGTGGTAAAAGGATTTCAGAAAAATCTTCAAACCGATGTCATTTATACTGATTTCAGTAAGGCATTTGACTCAGTCAACCATTCTCTTCTTGCACATAAACTGAATCTTCTCGGTTTCTCACCAAAACTTCTTAGTTGGATTGTGAGCTATTTGGATGACAGAACCCAACGAGTCCTCTTTAAGAATAATCTTTCTTACGCCGTTCATGCCACATCTGGTGTTCCTCAGGGAAGCCATTTAGGTCCCCTGCTTTTTACACTTTTCATCAATGACCTTCCAACGGTCATACTTAATTCCCGTACTCTCATGTATGCTGATGATGTCAAGCTCTGTTTTCAATTTAGAGACGACTCCTGTCATTTACGCCTTCAATCTGACTTAAATTGTTTCTATTCTTGGTGTCGTGCAAATCTCCTTAATCTGAACAGCTCCAAATGCAAGCTGATGACATTCTCACGAGCCTGTCCAAAGTACGTATCTTACTCTCTTTGTGGTTGTACCTTGGAAAGAATTTCCCTGGTTGATGATCTAGGTGTCCGTTTGGACCGCAAACTCAAGTTTTGCGAACATATATCATCAATGGTTAATAAAGCTATGGGTGTGCTCGGCTTTATTAAGAGATGGTCTAAGGAGTTTGACGATCCTTACCTAACTAAGACTCTTTTCACCTCGCTTGTTCGTCCAATTCTAGAGTACGGATCATGTGTCTGGAGTCCTCAGTACACAGTTCACAAGGATCGCATTGAATCCGTACAGAAAAACTTTTTAATTTTTGCCTTGCGAGGCCTTAACTGGGACGTAAATTCAAGACTTCCTTCCTATCCTAGTAGACTTTTGTTACTAAATCTGCCTTCCCTAGCCAATCGTAGAACTATGCTTGGTGTGGTATTTATTTATAACCTTATACAAGGGGACATAGATAGTAACGACTTGCTTAGTCGACTACACTTCTCTGTCCCTGGTAGAATCACCCGTAATTATCTTCCTCTAAAACTTTCCAATTGTAGTTCGAACTATGCCCTGCATGAGCCTTTCAGGGTACTATGTTCGGACTATAATAAACTATATTACATTATCGCTAACAACAACAATAATTCTGTATCTTGCTTAAAAGTACAAATCCTTACTCACCTTTCTAGTAACTAGTTTAATATATACTTATCTTCTTTCTAGTAACAGTAGTACTTTTTAACTAACTGCATGTTTGAACATTCTAATCGCTATTTTGATTAGGTTTTGCTTACTAACACTAACTCTCCTGATCTGATTGGGTTTTTCTGGGTTTTCCCCAATCCTCTGCAACAAATGTTGGATCGGCTCTTTCATTTTTTTATCCCAATGTAAACTCAATTCAATTAATTTCTTTTTATTTCTTTTCTCACAGTTAAGATTTTACTTTTAACTTAAAATTATTAATTATAACTATTAATTGTATTTTTTTCTTTACTTTTAAACAGTCGACTGACCTTAGTCCGACTATAAACTAATTAAATAAATAAATAAATAAAGATCCAGTCTCCAGTACTAGATATGTACTGCTGATGTTGAACGGGCGAACCCCCTACGCGCTGTAAACAAATCATAAGTTCTGATGATGCCAATATGATGACGTCGAGCCATGAATGATTCACTTGCAATTGTGAATACCATAACAAAATTTACTTAAAGTTCTCGTGAGTAATATATAAAATATATATAGAGAATTGATGGTTCGGGGCTCCCTCAAATTGTATGTAGTCAGTTTTGATTTTGAATTTTTTCGATTTTCTTATCCATGCTCTGGCGCTCATTAAACTTTGAATAAATGCGCACTAATTTACGGATATATGCGTCCTTCTCGTGTTCCGAGGGCTCCTTAAGCTGCTTCTTTTTCAAGTCATATTTCAGATATTTCGGTGCATCAATCTCCACTTTAGCTGTCGTCGGACCCTTTTGACTGGTTTTGTGGTAAATGAGTAACAAGTTTAGCATGAGAATTCAAGTTCTTGCAATACATACATACTCTGAGACTTGGCATCATCGAGGTCCTGTGCCACGGCAATAGGATCAAATGAAATGGGTTCTAGTGGCATCGTTATCCGAGTTCCCTTGGCTGCAGTGTCAACAAGATGTACCGCCACCCGTGGAGCCTTCACCAGACTCTTAGGATTCGTTTTAGCTGCAGCAATACTCGGAGCAATAGCCGGAGAGATGGCCGGAGAGATGACAGCAGAAGTGGCCGGAGCAAAGCCCTGAGAGGTGGCTGGCGCATTGGCCGGAGCGATGGCAAGCGGTGCAGGAACAGCAACCTGTGCAACTTGTGCACCTTGTGCAGCTGGTGCAACTTGTGCTGCTTGTGCCTCTTGTTTTGGTGATGTTTTGGCAACCAGCTCCATTAAATATTTATCAGATGGATCCATTGAATCCGTTATAGTTTCATCCACGGGCGGATTAGCAACCACGGGCTGCGGTTGAGGCTGTGGCTGAACCATTTCCGCCTGCTGCTTGGCAAGTACGCGGCCCAGCATAGCCACATTCATTGGCCCAACATTTTGCTCCTGTTGCTGATCTAACTCCTTCTTAATTTCATCCACCTTGGCATCGCTGATGTGCTGTGACCCCAGCACCTTCGTAGCCAGTAGTTTGCTCTTGTCCTGCCCGACTGGCAATGCCTGACGTTGACCGCGCTGCTCTGGCGCCATCTGTGTGCGCTCCTGTTGCCTGTGGCAACAATTGTGCCGCTTATACAACCTTTTCACAAATTTCCCAGTGTCAACGTGGTCATGCCGCAAAGATTCCTTCTGACCATCGCCTTCCATGCGACTAATCAGCTCATCCAGATTGGGTTTTATTCTCGATGTGTCTTCAAAATCGTTCGGCAGATAACCCAATTGCCGTAAGTATACAATAGGTGAGTCCCAGTTCTTGATCAAATCCCGTACAATATCATTGTAATTATTCTGTAGACCCAACTTATCTAAGGGAATTTTCTTAACTTCTAACTGCAGATAAGACTCCAACAGGGAATAAATTAAAATCAACCTATAGCAATGAAGTTTTAGCTTTGTATTGCAGTCAACAACAACAACAAGAAAAGGAACATTACCAAAAAAGTGCACGCATTGCGATTTAACAGACTTAAAGTATGTAAAAGTTCTTCAAAAATTTACACAAAACTTTAAATATATTATCATAATTATTGTTGAGTTGAAATAACTAGATGTCTAGCTTCGAAATTCTATAGTTCTATACCCAATAGCAAATATATTTATATTACATAAATCTACTTAATATATTGAATATTGCAAGTTCTTTATAGTTTGTCGAACTATACAATTTCATTCGAAATTAACCCATCAAACTGTCCCACGCAAAGTCTTTTAAATTGCTTGCACGCACTTTATGTTAACATTTCCAGTGAACTTTGGTTTTTTATTTATTTACTTCTTTTTTTTTTGTGAAATCATGAAATCCGCCAAAGAAGCATAAAGTCAATAGAAAGAAACCTAAAAGCTCTCGTAAAGTTAGCAATTAACAGGCATATCAAATGGTTAACGAGCTACCGCGTATAAAATTGAAAACACATCTAAATATATCAAAATTTCGACAGGTGATGGAGAAGGCGTTCAGAAAAGAATCGTCATTTTTGCGCAATTCCAAGCGATGATAATGGATGAAATACCAAAGCTATGAATTGGCAATTTCAATAAGATCCTCAGTAATATTCAAGCGGTGTCTGGCCAAACTGTTGTCAAGCCAATTTGACAATGACGAAAATGGCAATAAAAGAAGATCGGCAAAAAAAATGAAATAAAATCAAGAGCTACCTTTATGATTTAAATATTTTGGTATTTCGATGATGTTTTGGTGTTTGCCCGTGCCAACTAAATAGATGGATAAATAAAATCCAATAATTAATGGGCTGTGAGCCGGTAGATGGTGCCGATGCTGGTGTCGGGGTTGGTGCCAGGCCTCACGTGGAAGGCGGATGGACTTGGGACCGCTCTCGACCCTCGAGCAATGTGAAGTGTGACCGCGTAAACTGAATACGAATGCGGTTTATATTTAGACAAACGACGTCATTGCGACGATGCTGCCGCTGCTGCCTCCGCTTGTGAATGAAAGTTGGGGCCCGAAAGGGGCCGACAAAGCAGATCGTCAAGATAGTCAAGTCATGCTCCGTCAACGTCTCTTGCAGCCCTCGCTCAAAGACAGCTGCGCGTGCGCAGATGAATCAGCGCACACTCGCGTCGCTCCAAGACTTTGCCCAGTTCAAAATCTGCGCGAATGATTGATTGTGCATTAGATGGAGGCGGGAGAAGCTCTCTAGCTGTAGCTGGGACTGCTACCTACCTGCCTCATTATCTAGCCTGATTATGTAAGCACTTATCGTATCCAGCTAAGCTAATTAACACGCTCGCCCCTTTCATACAGAGGGAGAAATACAAAGCAATCGCATTCATTCATATTCATATTCATATTCGTATTCGTATTTACTAAATTCACATTCGCAAACACACTCAACCAGCGAAAATCACACAATAAGAAAACAATTTAATTTCATTTGCAATATCGCAATTTGCCTAAACAAATCTCTCTCTCTCTCTCTCTCTCTCTCTCTCTCTCTCTCTCTCTGTGTGTGTTCTCTTTTGGAGAATCCGCTGAAGTGGCATCTACGTCACGTAGCTGCCACACTGCGATGCGTCATATCGTTAACACTTTGGACCAACACAAGTCCTATTTGCACAATTACTTGCCACAATTCAGCCATGTGCCAGCAAGTGATTCCCCCTTGGCAAAGACGACAAATATCACCAGCTGGCGATCTCGCTTCAAGCCGAGCGTTAGTTCGGCACTTTCTGTTCATTGTCTGCTGACACGTTCTCTAACTGTTTGGAAATTCGCGCCATAGCAAAAACTTCCCCTCTGTAGATGGCCCAAAAAGTACAAAACAAAGCTGGCAAGCCGAACCGGCTTTAACCGGCCTGGAAGATTCAATGACATCGATTCAAAATCAATTAGAAATTCATTATTACTATCGATTAAGATATTAAAGAATCAATCGAGACAAAAGAAATAACAGAATCTATTAAATTTCAATTATATAATTATTAATAATTTAAAAGAATCATCAACACGCTATTCAAAATGTACTTATCTCTTTTATACCAGTTAATATGGCGGATTATAATATATAATAATAATAAGATTGAACAAGATTTCTGATTTGTAGTAATGTTATTTATACGTATGCACATACATTATATAATACAATAGATAATTGTTGAAAACTCCACAGTTGTCAATTTATATTATGTTTAATTACTTTAATTAACCTAAAAGGGGATACTTACTTTTTGCAAATTTATGTGACAGGCAGCAGGAGGCGTGATAGAGCTCTCAAAGTATAAATATATATTATATTATATTCTTATTCTGAATCAGTAAACAAGGCGATTAAGCCATGTCTGTCTGTACAATATATAAGGTAGAGATCACAAGTTTGTCATGAAGATTTCTGTGCTTACACCATACGCTGATTGGGTTTATTTCAAATTTTGAATGCCACGCCCACCCTCCACATAAATGGGTAATTTATAATTATTAAGCAACGTATATAGGGAATATGCTACATTGTCATTCATCTAGATTAATACTATATCTACTAATCTATTAAATTTCAGTAAAAAAGGGTAATGAACACAGAAGACATTCAAGTTTACATTCTCTATGATTCTGGTATCTCTATGATCTGTATCAGTTTTTCAAAATTGATCGAAAGGTTGCTGGTTTACAGTTTTAAGTTATTATTATTAATATTATGTTTAGATTGTCTTTCAACTCATCGTTTTGTTCGTAAAACCCAAAGGAAGTACTATTTTTGCTTGGCCTAGGCCAACAAAATGAACTGAATCATCAGGCGGGGAGCACAGCTCAAAGTATTCCACCTAGACTTTCCCAACTACTTTCCCAACTTGTTCAATTTAATCCCCATGGAAACAAGCCTAGTATTCAGATAATACTATATTAGATACTTAATTCATGCAATTTAATTGTGTATTCACATGAAATGGGCTATTAATAAAGACTCAATCAGTTCCAAATCGCAGCACGAAAAACTTCACATCAAACTCGAACCATATAATTACGACAAACGGCAGAAAACGAACAAAAATATCGCTTTCCGGGAGGGATTTTTTATTTGTATTTGCGCCCCAGACAACCCACACAAAAGGCACGAAGAGAACTAAAGCTTAAGGCAAATCGAGAATCGACAAAATGGCAAACGCGGGTTTCCCAAAGATCCCGAACCGAATGACGGCTAATGTGCACGAACAAGAAGGCAAGACAATCACGAGATACAGGTGAGAAATAGAGACGAAGAGACAGAGAGAGAGAGAGCATACAAGCGAGCAAGCAAGCGAGCAAGCAAGCGAGAATACTGTAGAGCAACGCTCGTGCTCGAGAGAGAGCGTACGATGGGCGAGCGGATATAAAAACGAATGCAGTGGCAGAGTACGAGACATTCGCGCAAAGGAAGCTGCAACGAGCACAACGTGTGAAAGAGGACAATAAGCGAAATAACGGATTAAAGTGTGAACCAATAAACAAGAGTGGACACTGTGAACAGAGCACAGAGAAGAAGTGTACAAGAAGATATTGTTAAAAAGAGGTGCTAAGATCCGCCAACAAGGTGTTAAATCAAGTGTTAAACTACAAAATAAAAAGACAAAATGAATGTCGAAGAATTTCGCAAATACGGCAAGGAGGTGATCGATTATATATGTGAATATAGCAGCAATATCGAGGAGCGCGATGTGGCGCCGACACTAAATCCTGGATACTTGAAAAAACTCTTACCAGGTAAGCAGAGCTGCATCAATATATTTTATATACTATACTGTATAAGACTAAATATATTTGCATATTTTCTGAATGGTGCACATTCATTCAAAAATAGTTGCTCTATTTTGGAATATTAAACAATTTTGTGTTTATGAAATATATTTTCAAATAATTACTCGATAGAAAAAAATCCCAAAGAAAATTAAAACTCTTGAGATCTCATTTGAATTTAACGCTTGTGAACAACTGTAAACAGCAATTAGTTAAAGGCTTCTAAACAAATAAGTAATTGACAGGTGCAAAACTAAACTAAAAAAAAAAAACAATATACTATAAGAGGGAAAGGAAAAAGCGGGGGTGGGGAAAATAAAAATTGCACAAGTACGAGAAAACAGAAAACAAAAAAAAAAAAACAAAAAAAATAACGACACTCAACAGGCTCTTGAGAAACTTGTGGATTCATGTTGACTAATTGATTTCAGTGTAAGCAAACAATGCAAATACATCACAAGCAAGCCCACATAGTAACCGAAAAAAACCGTATTTATTTTTTGAAATTGTTTCCCCCATCCTCACTCTCTGGCGTGGGCAAAATTTGGGGCATGAAGTTGTTGGGTCATGAGATTCGCAGCGAGGTTTTTCTCGTGTTTCTTTTCGAGTGAATTTCAAGCAAATCTCGCGCAGTTAGTTAAGCTAAATATTTACGCCTGACGAATACCGCACAATATCTCTTCCATAGTTGAACTAAACAAATCAATTAATTATGCCCCAGGCAGCATACACCCAGGTAGGGGAGTAGATAAAGATTGAGATTGGGGTGTGAATGTGTGTTCATCTTTTCCGCACACACTGCCAAAAATAACAAGCTCGCAGTAAATATTGATGTGCGCTGGAACGCCAATCCAGCAACTTTATAGGTGCTAAAAGATAAATGCATATAGTATATATAACTCTATATGTACATATGTATGTATGTATATACCATAGGTAGATATGGACAGGCACCTGCACAGATCTGATTAACAAGCAGTTGCCTCATCCCAATTTGTTTTCTCTTTATCGCAGCCGATGCCCCTCAATCGCCGGAACCATTTAAAGATGTGCTCGAGGACTTTGAGCAGAAGATAATGCCGGGCGTGGTACACTGGAATCATCCGAAATTCTTTGCCTACTTCCCGTCGGGCAACTCGTTTCCCTCCGTGCTGGGTGACATGTTAAGCAGCGCCATTGGTTCCATTGGCTTCAGCTGGGCCAGTTGTCCAGCTGCTGCGGAACTTGAGACAATTGTCATGAATTGGTATGCCAAAGCTCTGGGTCTGCCCAAGGCCTTCATTTCGGATGCACCGGGCAGTACCGGTGGTGGCGCACTGCAGGGTTCCGCCTCCGAGTGTGCACTCGTATCGCTAATTACAGCACGTGCACGTGCCATCAGCGAGCTCAAGGGTCAGACCACAGTCCATGATAGTGTATTTCTGCCCAACCTGATTGCCTATGCCAGTCGCGAGGCACACTCCAGCATAGAGAAGGCCACCAAAATGGCACTGGTCAAGCTGCGCATCATCGATGCCGACGAGCATGGACGCATGCGCGTAGATCTCCTGCAACAGGCCATACAGAACGATGTGAACGCCGGACTGACGCCATTCTTTGTGGTTGCCACAGTGGGCACAACCGGTGGCTGTGCCTTCGACGATATCTCCGAGATCGGCAAGGTGTGTCGTGCAGTGCCAAGCATTTGGCTGCATGTGGATGGCGCCTATGCGGGCAACTCTTTCATTCTGCCAGAGATGCGTGTTTTCTCTGCCGGCCTTGAGTACGCCGACTCGTTCAATACAAATCCCAACAAGCTGTTGTTGACCAACTTTGATGCATCCGCTCTGTGGGTGCGTGATGTCATGACCCTGAAGAGTGCACTCAATGTTAACCCGCTGTACCTGAGACACGAGCACAACAACGGCGTGGATTACAGACATTATGGCATTCCGCTCAGTCGTCGTTTCCGTGCCCTCAAGTTGTGGTTTGTCTTCCGTACGTACGGTATCAAGGGAGTGCAAGAGTACATACGCAATCACATGGCGCTGGCCAAGAAGTTCGAGATGCTGGTGCGCAAGGACGAACGTTTCGAGGTGCGCAACGATGTTCATCTCGGTTTGGTGTGCTTCCGCATGCGGTAAGTAGAGAAGGCTTCTATTCCTTGGTATAATTCAACAATTCCTAACTTATATATGTCTTTATCTGTAGCACCGACGATGAACCCAACCATCTGCTGCTGGCACAGATCAATCACTCGGGCAAGATGCACATGACGCCCGCCAAGTTCAATGGACGCTATGTGATACGGTTCTGTGTAACATATGAGCACGCGACGGAGAAGGACATTGTCGATGCGTGGTCACAAATCAAATGCTTTGCCGAGGAAATACTACGCGACTGTCAACTGGAGATCAGCTCAGTGCCAACCACACCCGAAACAGATCGCACAAGTTCAGAACCCATTGCACTTGTGGCCGGAAAGCCGCCAATCAAGAAGAAGCTTACACGTACCAAATCTCTGCGCTTCTCCTTTACACGCAGTATATCGCGAGAGCAGTTCGAGAACCAGAGCCAACACCTTATGGACGGCTGTACGCCTATTCTGGTCGTGGATCCCAAAATTATTCAACAGAACTTTGAGCAGGCAGCTGCAAACAATGGGAATACCAATAAGCTGAAGGACATTTCGGATGTCGATACTGATGAGGCAAGCAATTGAAAGATGTCTCATGGTGTAGATAGTATTATCTGATTTTAAATTAGTGTGGGTTTAACACGGAGCACGAGCTGAAATGAGGCCTTTATCTAAAATCTGATGATGATTTTAACGATTCGCTGAGACACGAGTATTTATATAGTTTTTAAGTTGCGTTGCTGAATTTTGTATTTAATTTATTGTCGGGTTCCTATTACCACACGTACGAGTAATACAAATTAATTTCGTATGCACTGTATGTTTAGTTAAAGCTCATGAACAAAAGCACTTATTTATAAACATTTATCTAGCATTTGATATGCACATTTTTTAAAAATATACATACATATATAAACAAAAACATCAACTAAGACTCAAATCAGTTTTACATTGGTCGGGCTTGAATTTGGGCTTACTGGACCCGGCAATAGATCGCAGCTTTTGAAGCTTTTCACAATGCAGAGCCAAAGCTCGTTGGTTTATTGTGTTTATTTGCGGTAAATTCATTTAAATAACAAACATCAACAATGCAATGTAAACAATGTGAAATTCACTTGAACTGGGCAATCATCAATAGGAGGAATCACAAAATTGTCATTTAAATTAAATCAAAGCAAACAACTTACCGTCTATTTGTCACTTTGTTTGGAAGTCGTGTGCAATTTAATTTATTTAGTTGCTTATTTGCTCAGTGTATAGTTGCTTCGCGTGGTGCACGTTATTCACTCATTAATTATTTATATTTAATTTTCAGATTTATTTTGTGTTTACATATTTCACAATTAGCAAATTTGAAAACAAAACAAATACTGCAACAATTAGATTCCACCGCACATGATTGACCTCATAGAGTTGGACCAAAGTTGATTTTAATATCGATGACTTATGATTATTGCTTACATTGATTTTGCGCAAGTTGTAATAATAAATTACTATTATGACTGAATCTAAATATAACTAAAAATAAAAAATAATAGTTATAATTATGGACTACGTTCAATATATTATTTTATTATTATTAAAATCAAGCAATAAACTGCTTTTCGAGTATTATTTATTGTTCCACCACTAATCAGCTGCACAATAAATACGATAGCCGGTAAAAAAAACTATCGATAACTTAGGCACGAATGAGGTCGATGAAAGCTAATGTATCGCTGGAAAACGTAAACAAACCACACGACCGGCGCCTTTTTGTTGGTAAACGTTTAGAATTTATTTTAATCAGTACTAAATATGCCGAACTGGAATCAAATACAATCGCAATTACGCAGCTCAAACAACCCAGTTGTTTTTCTGGATATATCCGTAGGAACAACGGTAATGTAAAAACAATATCCACGATGCAATGTGTCCATAACGCACTCTGTTTTCTCATTTCAGGAAATTGGCCGCATGATTTTTGAACTATTCGCGGACACTGTGCCACGGACTGCTGAGAACTTTCGACAATTTTGTACGGGCGAATATCGGCCAGATGGTGTTCCCATTGGCTACAAGGGCGCCAGTTTCCACAGAGTCATCAAGGATTTCATGATTCAAGGCGGTGATTTTGTACAGGGCGATGGCACCGGCGTCACTAGCATTTATGGCAACACATTCAGCGATGAGAACTTTACGCTCAAGCACGATTCTCCCGGCCTGTTGGCAATGGCTAACAGCGGACGGGATACGAATGGGTGTCAATTCTTTATAACCTGTGCGAAGTGCAACTTTCTGGACGGTAAGCATGTGGTCTTCGGACGTGTCTTGGATGGCCTTTTAATTATGCGTAAAATTGAGAATGTCCCCACGGGACCCAACAACAAACCCAAACTGCCAGTAACGATATCGCAATGTGGACAAATGTAGAATAAATATTTGTAATATATACATAAGTATAATAAAATTACAATACGATACTACAAAGCGAGTTTAGTGATTATAAATATGCGTTTTCTACCTAAATTTCCTTGTCGAAGTAGGGATAAGTCTCTGTCAATAATTTCTCCTTGCGCAGCGTTTGGCAATCTTTAATCATGAAGCTGAAA
Organism: Zaprionus lachaisei; assembly: GCA_018901815.1. Classification (NCBI taxonomy): domain Eukaryota; kingdom Metazoa; phylum Arthropoda; class Insecta; order Diptera; family Drosophilidae; genus Zaprionus; species Zaprionus lachaisei. The sequence continues at coordinate 665,093 of JAEIFI010000054.1, forward strand.
TTTAAGTAGACAATAAATATATTTTTTTTTTTAATTGTTATATACTCACTCGTAGTATAGGGAAACTAAGGGCACCGTGCCCAAATGCCATAATGAATGTGCGTCCAGGATCCAAAGTATTGGAGGAAAATCAAGCAGCTCCAAACTCATGGCCATGGCAAAAAGCACATAGAAACGCAGTATACGTTTGAAATAGGGCCGACGATAGCGGACACGATGGCACCATACAAACCAGCCCACAGCGGTCAATACGCCCGTCGCAATGTTCACTTTCATATTGAAGGAGTAGTGCAATTTACCCACACTTAAATAGGCAAAATAGTTGATGTAGTACGAAATAAATGCCAACGTGAGTACGCCTCGCAGGAAGAGTGAATAACGATGAAGCATCCGCATAACCATACAGTACAGTGTCACCAGAACGATAGAATATGCAAAGGCATAATCCAACAGCTCAGTTAATGGATAGTCTCTCGTGTGGAATACGGCAGACCAGATCCAGCCATTGAGACAGATCTGAAACGGCAATAACAACTAACATAAAACAAGCAAACAGCCCAACTAGAGTTTGATCTCATACCAAGCTAAATATGTGCGCTAACTTATAGCAAGGACTGTCCGGACGCACTTCTCGCCGAAATTTGCGTAATAGACGCACATGCATAGCAAAGTTAAGAAGGGAGAAAATAACCGAGGCTGGCTCCTGCATGCCAAAAAGTCGTAGGAATGGCCATTTTCCATAGAACTGCGGTATGGGCCAGCCACGTTCCAGAAAGGCGAATACTGTGCGCCACATGCAGCCATAGGAACACTCGTCCGCGCAGCTCCAACCGAAGATGCGATCGAATATCGTTTGGCCATAGAAGTCAACAGCCTGTTCCTGTATTTCAAGTCCATCTGCAATACACTAACTCATTGAACCTTGTGTGTGAACTAAGGGCTTACCAAGATGTCTTACCAGCCGAGCAATTTGTTCGCTCACAATTCTGCCGACAGTTGTGAAAAAATTGTGTGCGGTCTCCATTTGACGCCGACGACGGCAGCACTGCGCTCAGAATTAGCAGCAACCATATTGCACATATTTGAGTATTTAATTCACCCATTTTATTCTAATACTTTCAATGCTTTTAAATCAACTACAAATTCAGTTTAATCATTTTGTAAACAAAGCACGCCGCTATTGATTATTCACTGATTAGGGCTGTCGAGCTATGTTTTTTCTTGTTATTCACATTATAATTGCAAAGAATTTAACTGCAACAGATGCCCAACGATGTATTTAAATATTGTTTTCCACTAATTTTTTTCCATGACTTAACTACTGTTTTGTAAATATTTTCTATTGATTTGTTTACAAAATGCAGCAACCCGTTCGCCAATCTGGCAACGCTTTCCAGCTGTCAGACACACAACTACCTATCGTAACGTTTACACACCAGCAGGTGTTGGCGATATCTCATCAAGTGGACATACAAAAAATTTATTTTATTGATGTGCAGTTAATAAATTCTTATAAAATACGCGGTATTATATTATTATTTATCATTTGCGTTTCAAAAAGTGAAGGTGCAGTGCTACCTGTAAACTGTAATCAAAGATTGGCGCATTCTGGGCTTCTTTTCGATAAGTGTTTGTCGTATAAACATCAGTACTTCTTTCTTCTTCGTCTTCATTGCAGTTGTGTTTGTGTTTGTTTTTGCAGTTGGTAGTGTGTGTTGTACTCAAGTGCTATGAAAAAGTAATAAATTGATGGAAAACCTATTTTAAATTATTGCAAAATTCAGCTAAACTAAATCAATACTTATTTTACTGTTGCCATACCATATGTGAAGTACAGGTGCAATTATCGCAGCACATATAAGGACTGGCAACATGTTCAATTGCGGCCAATTAAGGCAGCATCTACCTGACCAGAAAGAATCTCCAGCTGCAGCACAGCAATTCCACGTTTAAGTGTGCCTGTCTGTGCATGGGCGTGTGTGGGTGTTATATTTAGAATATGACGTTAGAGAGTGCTGCATAAATCAAGAGAGGTGAAAGGGCTCGCAAAAGTGTGACCAGGCTACAATCTGCATGTCCGAATATCTGTCAGTTGAAGCTAGCGGCAGTGCCAGAGCCAGCCCGAGTGCCAGTGCCAGTGGGAACGATGCATTCACCAGCAGCTACCATATACTGAGGAGTCAGCCGCAGTCGCAGCAACGAGAAAAGCCACAAGGTATTAAGGTAAGACTTGAGTATCTCTATCACTATTTCCCTCCCTTCGTCGCTCTTTTAGTTCCGCCCACTCACTCTACTCATTTACAGCGTGAACCTTTAGTCTTCTTCATCATGCGTCTCAATCTGAAAGCGGTGCTGCTGCTGCTCAGTGTGGCTGTAATGGTCATAACATTGGGCATCTATATGCGTTGTGCTGCGTTCAGCTTCTCACCGGACTTTGTGCGTCAGCTGGGCAGGCGCAGTCAATCTACCGAAACGATATCTAGCTCGGCCGCTGGACAGGATCAGCTGACACCGCTTCAGGACATCGAATGTGCCATCAATCAGGAGTACAGCATACACTGCAAGCGCGACGAGAATGCCAACGAGGTGTATGTGCCCTTCTCCTTTCTACGTCAATATTTCGATGTGAGCGGCGCTGTGACCACATCGAATGGCAATGGCAATGGCAACGGCAACGAGGCTGCCAAGTTCAATTGGATGCACAGCAATGCCAAGGTGAACCTTCCCAAGGGCAAGTACGATCCACGCGGCGTATTTATGTACTTTGAGAACTACAATGTGGAGGTGCGGGATCGAGTGAAGTGCATCAGTGCTGCAGAGGGTGTGCCAGTCAGCACACAGTGGGAGAAACGTGGCTACTTCTATCCCACTCAGATAGCACAGTTCGCACTGGCCCACTACAGCAAGAATCTAACTGAGCCAGCGCCGCGCATACATATCCTGGAAGATGCCGATGGCAATCAAATGGACTGGACAACTCCCAAGACCAGCAACATGACACGCATCTGGCATCATAAGTTCAACACGAGCATTGTCCAGTTCGAGACGACCATTGGGTACGAGAGCGCAATCAGTATTCAATTGAATCAGAGCCAGGACCTGGTGCTCAGCGTCGATCTCCTACTGGTTACGAACAGCAGCAGCCTTATGGTCACCGTACTCAATCGGGACACCAAGCACCGCTATAATCTGCACTACATTGCCGCCGAGTTACTGCTCAGCGTGCAGGAGTCAAACATTTACTACGGATTGGGCAGTGGTGCCCTCAACAAGTGGCGCCACATCACTAGGGATCTACACATCGATGTGCAGAAGGGCATCGTCATGGGCGACAAACGATCGCCGCTAAAGGTGCGTCGCAGCGATCTGGAAGTGCTGTCCGTTGCCTTCTTAGGAATTGGTTTCTATGACAACATAACACTCTCCACGAGCGATCATCTGGCACATTTCTATGATGCAGCCGAGTGGTTTGTGGACAATCAGGACCCCAAGACGGGAGGCTGGACAAATCCGGTGCGCCGCAGTCTCAATGGCTTTGCGGAACTGCGACCCGGCTGGATATCTGCAATGGGACAGGGTCACGCTATATCTGTGCTGGCACGTGCATACTGGCACTCTGGCGGAGATGTGCGCTACCTCAAGGCAGCAGCGCTGGGACTGCAGCCTTATCGCGTCTTCTCACGCGATGGCGGGGTTCTGGCGCAGTTCATGGACAAGTATTACTGGTGAGTTTTGGCTTCGATAAACAAGTTAAGAATCTATTTATATACCCAACTCTTGCAGGTACGAGGAGTATCCCACAACGCCAGCATCGTACGTGCTGAATGGTTTCATCTACTCGCTGCTGGGTCTCTACGATCTGAACATCACGGCGCCAGCTAAAATCGCACGTGAGGCAGGAAAACTCTTTGCCCAAGGCATGTATTCGCTGAAGAAGATGCTCTTGCTGTACGACACCGGCTCCGGCACTAGCTACGATCTAAGGCATCTCAGCCTGGGCGTCGCACCAAATTTAGCTCGCTGGGATTACCATGCGACGCATGTGAATCAACTGCTGCTGCTTGCCACCATTGATAGCGATCCGCTAATTGCACAGACAGCAGAACGCTGGAAGGGCTACATGTTTGGGAAACGAGCTAAGCACAACTGAGAACGAAGGAGGCTGGCGGCAGTGGTGGCTGCGGCCTCGTGGCTACCACGTCGCCTGCTCACAAGGAGCCCCAACAAGTGATATTTTTTGATTGTCGAAACCATTCGAAATGGTTTCGTTTATGCCGCGTCCCTTTCCACTTACAACTGGCAACGAATTTGCGTTTGAATTTCGTCCGCAGATGTGCTTAAAGAATTGTTTTTATGTTACATCATTAAGTTATTGTTAGGATTAGGGAGCATTGTACCTTTCGTCTTCGTGTATACCTTGTATTGCATAATCATAATCATTAGCTACTATTAGCGTCTATAACCATTTGTTAAACGATTTACTACCATAGCTTAATTGTTCCCCCTTACGTAGTTGCACGCGTTTTCACTGGACAATATATCAGAAATCGAAATCGAAATCGAAATCTAAAGATAACGTGATCTTCGGCACGCCGAAGCTTACATACCCTGATAAGGCATTTATATCCGACACTTAAGATATGCAAGGGTGTTAAATCTATCCCTAATACAATTAATGTAGTCAACTTTTTTACTGCGCTTACTAAAGTAGAATTCGTTACATGCCCCTGTATAAAGTAAAATACGTAGAGAGCTTAGCATTCTTACTCTAGGACACCAACACACACTTGATAACTAGTTAGACAAATAGATGTACGTATATATAGTCTATATATATCTTATCTGGAATCACTTGACTATCGTGAATTGTTCCAACTCAAATTCTAACTGCCCATAAAGTTAGCAACTAATACTACGTTTCTGCGAAACACATTTTACACACTGCGATATAATAATTCAACTATTTGACTTCTGTAAATACGGTCAATATTGGAAATTGCCTTACAAGAACTTTCTTAACTACAAAAAACTAAGTATTCCTGTCCACCTTTCAACAGAAAATTGTTAAAACTATTTAATTTATTACATATCGTGTTGTGATATCGCATGAAACAAGCTAACGCCGAAACGTAGTATAGTGCAAACCCCGATTTGATGTAACAGATGCAAGTAATAAATAGTTATTTAAGCAGATCATTAAGATGTAACGTAGGCCACTTTTAGAAGTTCTCGAATTAAACGATGCCATTCCATAGTATGTTAACAATGACTTAATTTTAAATATTTGGTTCTAACACAAAACACCGATACTGTCAATTAAGCGCTTAACTTTTCAATATCATTGAAACCTTTATATGTTGTGTGTTAACCCAAGAAAACTAAATCGAGACTGTAAACCAAACGATCGAACTATTGATTTTCAATGAATTTAAGTACTTACTAATTACGTTCTTGTATTATGACTTTATTTACAATTTATTTGATTGTTGCAATATAAATATATATGTATATCTATAAATATATACATATATACATATAAAAAGCCTCAACAAAATTTCTTATTTCCTTCATTCTGAACTTAAGTAACTAAAAACAACACTAGAGGCCTTCCTCATGAGGCCGTTTGTCAAGATCTTTTCGATTTAAGAACATGCGAACGAATCGCAGGCGGACCGCTGCGGCGACGAACCTCCTGAATGAAAGCGCTCTCCATTTGATCGCATATCAAATCGAAAAATATATTGGCAATATTACTATGTATCAGGGATTTGAACATAAAGGCGACCTTAAAGTCCACCACACACGAGTTGGGTACATCCTTCAGACCCGGACTGAAAGCCCATTCGTTTAGGAGGTAGTTGAACAAGCGACCATCATGGCACTCGGATTTGACAAGACTGTGCGCCTCCAGTGTCACTTGCGATGTGTATGCCTCGTTGAGCGGGGAAATCCTACAATAAGATCCGCCTTGAAACTGTCGCCATCATTGACTATACTGTGCACATGCGATTTCTTTACATATGGTACGAACTTGTAATAATTCCTGACGTCAGAGACGACGCTATACATTTCCGCCATGGAGTAACTGCAAATGGTATGAATGTATATTTAACACCCAGTTAAGATGGGGTATGAGATATTTTAGTAGACTTACCCCACAAGCTCCTTTTTGGTATACGAACGACTTTTGTTCCTAATATCATTGAACGTTATGTAGGATCTCTGGATACAGTCATTGGAATAGCATTTTCTAGAAAAGTGACGAAAAATCAGGTTAACTAACGATAGTTTTTTATCAGCTTAAGCATTGTAAATATTTGTATCTGTATCTAAACAGAGAATAATTTTACATTTCAAACTAAACTCGAACAAAACTCAAGGGTTGCCCAGACTTTTGTATTATGTAATTTATATTTACCTGCTGACCTTGATTCAATGAAGTTTCGCAGAATTCTAACGTCCAATGCCTTGAGTGTGCTTCCCTTCAGCATTTTATTCAGAATAAAGTATTTAATTTTGAAAATAATATATGTGTATCCGAAATGTGCTCCCCAGCCAACTAAATAAAGAAGACACCTCCAAAACGCGGACAGCTGTTATGTGACAGCGTTGCCAGACTGCCATCATACGTATACTTATGTTAGAAATTACAAAACATCCTCGATTCTCTTTAATTTACTCTTTAATTTCACATAATTGTACAGAGGGTGCCCTGTTCCTCTTGAGGCACCGCCACCCCAGATAACTCTTTTTGCTTTAATTCCAAATATGTGTTCTCATTGCGCTTTTGCATCCAATCGGGCAACGGTTTAGCCCAATCCTCTGGCGGCTGTTTTCGTTTCACCCACGTATCGTTGGCGAAATGCGCACGCAATCGTGTGATACGTCTGTTTTCCTCACTCTTGATTATAGCGCCGCCAGACTCTATATCGTTTCCATTGGATTCCTGATAGCGTTCGCAGTTCTTAAAATCTGTCAACCATTGGGAACAGTCACTATCTTTACCATATATGAAGTATTGGTGAAAACGTGCCTTAAAACTTCTGCAATCGTCATATTCTTCTTTATACAGATGACATGGACGTATCTGTGTGGGACTGTCGTTAGTTTCGATATACATACAATGAATTAGTACTTACAGCCCATGTATCGCTTAGTTTTATAGTCGTAGTGTCTTGTTTTGTCTCATCATTTTTACTTTTATCTGACATTATATAAAAATATACGCAAAGCAAATGTAAAAGCGCATCAGCTGTATTTGTTTACTACGGTCATAGTGTTGCCAGATCAGGTGCAAAGTACTTTTCACATTACGTGGTTTATCGATGATTTGAAATCGAACTAATTCTGACTAAACAATCGAAACATGCACAGCAACTTGTACTGTTTTGAGAATAATAATATATGTAAATTGATATTGACACATATATATACAGATTTAACGTACTTTGTGGCTTTGTGTTTTCTTGAACCATGTACCCAGGCAAGACCACCAAGCGAACACATTGTATATTAACATCATATTTTGGATTTTATTATCAGCTCGATATTGCATCTGCTGCCCCTTGCACATCAAAACATTTATTTAAATTGAAATGGTGAACAATATTGGTTTCTTTTTAATTGAGTTGGCAAAATACACACGACAGTGGTGACTTTTGAAATGATTGAAATCTTAATTCAAACAGCTTTTTGTATCCAGAAATAATAATTGTGGAGAAATATATTCATGTAAATTGTGTAATATGCTCTTTCTATCAATATTAGTCTATATTATTTTGTTTTCTTTATGTGAGTGTGTGAATGTGTGTTATTTTTAAAAGGATCGTACTTAATTAAAGCCTTTCAAATAAAATTTCAAGCGTTTTCAGCATATTACAACAGAACTTAAAAAATTAAAATAACGTTTTTTGTTGTGGTTACAAATTTGCTTACTTAATTTACAAAACTAAACCCGATGGCATGTTTAAACTAAATCGTAGTCAAAAATATACAATATGCTGTATTACAAATTATTGGGAAAACACTTGTGTGACAATTAGTCTCACAAACTACATACAATATATATATTTCTAGAACCAGTTTCGTTTCATCATCATTCTATCCTTATCAATTGATTTTTGTACACATCTAAACTGGGTGAGAGAATCGAATTGCAACAACTAGTATGACAAATCAAATCAGCACATACTATATTAAAATATACAATACATCCATACGTAATTATTTTACATTTGATTTGTGGTTTCGTAATTGCAATTCAACATTATAATGTAAGTATGTATAAGTAAGTGAAGTGTTTTCATTTCGTTCTTACTTTTCTTTTCTTTTTTTCCTCTTTCATTTGTTTATCACTAATTCTATACTTTAGTTTGACTTTTAAGACTTAGTTTCTAGAAGACGAACAGTTGGCGCGTTCGACAACAGGCGGATGTCCTCTATGGGGACTACCTTGTATTTGTTGTTGTGGTTGTTGTTGTTTTTGCTGCTGCTGCTGATGATGATGATATTGATGTTGTTGCTGTTGTTGTATGTAGCTGCTTACAGTAATCATCGAGCATCCAGCACATTATCCAATTGCAACAGCTGCAACAGTTGCCGCTGCTGGGATTGGTCCAAGGGGCTCGACAGTTAGTACTTGTTGTGCTGCGCCAGCAGCTGCATATCCGTCAGATACTTGATGATGTGCACCTTGGCCTCGGCCTTCTGCCGCACGCCCAGCGTGTTGAGCATATCGGTGACAACCATGCCAAACGATTGATCCTCAGCGCTGACCGCCTGCGAGACATTGTTCTGGAATATCTTGATGGTGTTCAGCATATTATCACTGTGCTCCTCCTCGCTGCGTTCGCGCTTCAGCGGCGGCTCATAGAAATATGGCTTCTGATCTTTGCCCACTGCTGTAGCCAGTTGTGCATCGCCGGTAACGGTTATTTCTATAATTATACAAATACAATACATTCATATATGAGAATTTAGAGTTATTTCCTTAAGGATCTTTTTCTGCACCACTCACCGTGCGGATGTGTCAGTGCCTGAGCGGATGTGGTGGCGCTGCCGTTGAAGGGCTGAGCGAATATGTCGACCACAGTCTGCTGCTGGGCCTGTTGCTGTTGCGTTGGATCGGCCACCTGGCCGGAGTTCTGGCTGCCATTGGCGCACTTGCCCAGCAGCGACTCACGATATTGCCGTATCGAGTCCACGAGGAACTGCATCTGTTTGAAGTAGCGCCAGCGCGATTCTTGGCACAATTTCATTTCGCGCGCGAACTTGTCGCGCAGGCTCTTCCATCGCTTTGTACACTTTTGCTCTAAACAAATAATGCAAAAATAAAACAGTGGTTAACAGTAATATATGTATAGAAAAAAATAACATGCATTCAACTGAGCTTCGTTTACATTAACTTATTAAATAATTATACGAATATTCGATACGATATTATTGCATTACATTTCCACTGTAATAAGTCCCTAAGTATTTCATCTGGGGGTGGCAACGCCAGCACTAGACGTCAGTGTGTGTGTTTATGCACATGTATATAGTACATACGTCAAAATTGCAAACCAAAACAAACCGCGAGACGTCAACGCAGTCAGCGTCGTCAACCTCGCCCCCGCACCATACCCTGTCAACGCTGCTGTTGCCGAACAGACACTTGTACAAACGGCGTTAGCTGTTGGCAGAAGCAGCAACAGCAGCTGAGCTGCTGAAGCTGAATCCGTGGCACGCCAGCAGCGACAGCAGCTTCCGAGCGACGACGGCGGCGACGACGACGGCCCCTGTCAGACGCACGCCGCGCCGCGCACCCGCTGCTGCTGTCGACGTCGACTACAACTACGAGTTGATTCTGCCCGCTTGGCGTATTGGTAACGCCAGCAGCGACCCCGGCAGAGAATCTGTGGCAGTCTTCAAAATGCTGTGCTGCACTCAACGTATTAACGTCAATGTGTTCCCGAAAATCCTTGTTTCAACTGCATTGCTTGCGTAATTTATTGCCAAAAATGCATACAAACATACATGCAAAAGAGGGCGCAGCAGAAAATTCAAGGCGGGGCAAGAGACGGAACATTTTGTTGGTATACGGCGCATACACTCAGCCGATACAGTCAGCAGAAATGAAATGAAAGCTGTTCGGTCGGTCGACGACGACGACAGCGATTGCCTGTTTCAGTGTGTGCGTGTGCAATGTGTGTGTGAACCACCAATGGCTGTGGCAACGGCGGCAGCTGCAGCGACGGCAGCAGTGGCAGTTGTATAAAAATAAACGCTGGCGTAGGCAGCGTGTGTGCGAGAGAGACAACTACTGCGACGCAAAAGTACAGCAACTTCAAAAATGTTGACTGCGCGCATACACACCGTCGACAGCGACGTCGGTGGCGCAGCTGCGGCGCCCAAACAGGGGCACCACATATTGTTATTAAACGCAGTTTTAGCGTCTTTGTTTACGTTCTAATTAGTTGTTATTAATTTCAAAACAAATTTAATTGTTCACCTAATTAACATGATTCACAAAGTAATTACTTCGATTCCAAGTATACAATTTCGGCGCCCAAATCAGCAAGGCATCGTTGCGCTCCTGTCATTTCACAACCGTCTGTCGCGTCTACGTCGCGTCGCCGTTCACTTTTGCGTCGTTTCTGTACACTTGCTTCTGCTGCCCGCCTGCTGCCGAAGCCCGCTGCCGCTGCCGATGTCGACGATGTCGTCTCAGTTGCCAGCCCGTATGTCTTTCTCCCTCCACCCTTCCTTGGACCCCTCTGACCATACTTAGAATTAATCAATTTGCAGCGACGACACTGTCGTCGTTGCCGTCGTCGTCAGCCGCCAGCGCCAGCCTCAGCGCTCTGCTAATACTCAACCAATTTCACTTGCCACAACCAATGGAATAGTACAACATGGTGTTCCCTTCGGTCTCAGGCTCGCCGCACTCGGACCCGTTTCCCCACTAAGATTACGGGAAAATTTACTCAAAATTTCACTTACCACTCACGCCAAGAGTTTCGGCGATTTGTTTCCAGGTCTGCGCCTTACGCACAAAGTGCTTGTAGTTGTAATGTGAGCGATCGTATATAACGGGATTCATTTTGACCGCCTCAATGAGATTAAGATCAAACTGCTGCTCCAGGTTGGCATCCAGTTTGTCCATCTCGATGGCTGCACTTAGCGTGTGCACTGTGAAGAGAAACACGCACACAAACAGAAACTTATTAGAGATGTATGCATGTATGGATGTACATATTGTATATGTGTATGTACGTGTGTATGCATGGTATGTTTTGTGTATAAATTGGCTATATTTGATTGAAGAATTGACATGGAAAACGAAAACGCATAACTCACTTTGTTTCTTTCGTTTGCTAATTGTTGTTAAATAATTGGCGCGCACGCACCCTTTGTAGTTTATTTGTTTTTATTTTGATTTGGTCTTCTTCGAGGAAGAAACGTCGCGACGTCGACGTTCGAATTTTATTCCTCAGTCGCTGCCAACAGTGAAATTTGTTCCAAGAATGCAGCAGGCAGCGCAGTCTACTTTTCTAGTATGTATATTTTAACACAGCCAGCCTCTGCGACGATTCGACGTCAAATAAAGAGACGTCGACAGCGTCGCGACGTTGTAGTCAGCGTTGGCTGAATATCGCCTTCTCGTTCGCACCTATATGCCATGCCTTCCTGCTCTTTTGCGCATGTTCAAGTGCTGCAGCAGTATTGGCTAGCCTGTGTTTGTGCAGGCAGTGTTGCACAACTTCAATACTGACTGTTGCCATCGATATGTGCAAACTTTATCGGTAGTTCATTGAAACATCGATATGCCTGTCTATGTTAACGCAGCAGTGCTGCCAGGAAAACTTTACAGTGTGTTTACAGAGAAATGTTAAAAGCGGATATTTCGCTGTCCCGCCCTCTCTGGCGGACAAGGGCGTCTTTAAAAAGTAAAACTGATAAAACCAAGCGAAACTTTAGAGCCCTTTCAAGTCCGCATATCACTAGCTACACTAGTTTGGCGGAAATTTCGTATATAAACTTAAAAATCCTTTTTGATTTTCCGCTAACAGAGGTCGTTTCCCAAGACATGAACTCAGTGGTGTCCCGGATGACAGTATTATTTAGCAGTTAACTGCTTAGTTCCACGACACGATCCCATTTATTTATTAATTTTATTTAACAAATACGCCCTTGACCTTACCTTCCACCCCATTTCATTCAATGTTTCTTCTACATGAACAGTAAAAACAATGTATTTTAAAATTATTTAATTTTATGTATTTCGGTTTCGCTTTCGGTGTGTGTTTATACAATTGCCTGTATCTGAACAAACGTAATTGTATAGTTGTTGTTGATGAAATGAAAAGTTCTTGTCTAAAATTTAGAATTGCATTTTACTTGCCATAATTAAAACATGCTACTGCTTTTCAAGAAGAACTGGAAACAATCTGTAGTATCATAATAGTTACGTACTTAAGTTTAAACAAATTTTCTCAATAATGGATGGGTAACAATGAATAATTGTATTTGTAGTGTAGTGTGTTGTGTTGTATATGGGTGTGTGTGTGTTCTCATATCATAAGGAAGTATAAATTATAATTGCGCTTAACTAATTTATGTGTATGTTGTAGTATGTATGTATATTCAAAAAGGAATGACTTAAGAGTTAGTTAAAAATTCTTCTTAGCAGTAAAAATATGTTTATAGAATTGTTTGTAACACGAAACCGGATCAAAGCAGCAACTAAAAAAAATAATATTCTGAAATTATCATATCAAGTATCAAGTAGAGTGTACAATTATTTGAGGCGTCGCAAGTTGGCAAATTTTGTTGTTTGTTCAAATTTGACATCATCATTCATTCTTCATCATCGTAATGTAAAATGTTTGGGGCCTTAAGTGTTCTTTGAATTTTACAGCATGTAATCATTTTTGATAAAACTTGAACTTAATGCAAAGCAATTTTACAATGTGTGTCCAGTAAACCGAAATAAGTATGTTGGAACTCTCTATCTTGTCCTTTCTTCTTTTCTGTCTGTGTTTGTGTGTTATTGTTGTTGTAGAACTGCCAGATATTGGGTTCGGTTGCTATAGTTGTGTGTGTCGTGTATTGTTCTCAGTTTATATTATTGTGAGTTATTAGTATTGACTTAAAAATATCATCATTGATTTTGTATTTCTTTTGATTATTACATTTTGTTTTGTTTGTCGGGTTGGTTGTGTATATGTCTGTGTGTCTGTGTTTAGAATATTTAGCTTAAAATGTAACGAAACAAATATTTGTTTTTCTAATGGGACCCTTCTTTTTCACTTCTTTTTTGTTTTGTTTTTATTTTTTTTTTTTTTTTTGTTTTTCTCTTTGTTTTATCAAAATATGATGTGTGTTCTTGTTGCTATATTTTGTGTGTATGTGTGTCTGTGTATGTATTGTTGTTTGGGTGTATCTTTTAAATTTATAACGTTCAAAGACGATACAGTTGTAGATCATGCTGGGTTTAACCATCATGCTTTCTCTTCTTGCCCCTGGCTTGCGACTCTTCTGTAACATGGAAATACATAAAACTCTCAGTAAATATGAACTTAATGGATGATTGCTTAAGGGACTTACCTGGTTTATCAGCATCCTTGGCATTGGCATTGACCGATGCTGCCGATTCATTTGCATCACCATCAGCTTCATCAATATCGGAGTCCTCATCCTCATCATCATCGCCACCCTCACCCTCCTCCCAATCAGAATTATCCTCCTCTAAATCATCATTGTAGACCTGAAAAAGAGTGCATTTCAAAAGCGGTTCTTCCTCATTTAATGGAGAACTTACCTCCGAGAGGGATACATCGCCATTGTCCTCGTCGTCACTGCCATCGCTGTCGCCCTCCTCGTCGTCATCATCACCAAAAACTGCAAACAAACAAGATGCAAATGTGAAAGGTTTTATTAAGCGTTGTCCAATTCACAATGCTTACAATAGGTGGCGTTCGCCAAATTTAATATTGCTAAAAACCAATAGAGTAAAATTGCAAAATTTGTGCTCTGGATGCTGTCGCTATAGCTAATGTCGTTGTTATAGTTGGTCTGTTGTCGCTGCAACTGCTGCTCCTGCTCTCGCGACTCGCGCAATCTCAATTCTTTCAAATATTCATCTAATTCGTCAACTTCATCTACGTCATCTGTAGGTGGCTTGGACGAGCTGGTATTATTACTGGCACTGGCATCGTTTGGCGCTTCGTACAAACGCTTCTTGGCCTTAACACGCTGCTCCAGTGCATCGAGCTCGTCTAAATCGATTTCTAAACCATTTAAACAGAACGCATTGCGTTCATCTGAAAGGCGACAGAATCTGGAGTTGAGATGTGTATGATAGATATAACTGGACTGTGTCTGGCTGCAGGCAATGAATGTGATACACATGAGTAGCAAATAAAACCTATGGATTATGATATGACCTACTCCGATAACGGTTTGCTTTACTTTTGATCTACCTATTCGAAATGGCATTTCATTAATACATTCTACACACCTTCATCTTCCGAGTCATTTTCATTGACCTCGTCATCGTCATCACCATCCGACTGCACCTCTTCTTCGTTAGGGTCGAAACTGCAATAGTAATAAATAACAGTCAATACACATACAATATTATATATATAGTGTATAATTTTACCCATCTAGGAAGCTTAAAGATGGCAACATCTTAAAGACCTTTTCCCGGTAGTTTTCCACTTGAGTGGCATCATTATTGAATAGATCCAACACAGCTAAGTTTTTGAATTCCTCCAAGGGTTTTAAAGTTTCCAGATCCTTAATTTTGTTACCAGACAGATTTAGGTATTGTAATTTTGGGCTGGTCGTCAGATAGTTGAGGCCATTCGAAATTCTATTGTCGGATAACTCAAGCTTCTTCAGATTGGGCAACTTGGGGAAACCTTTGAGTGTGGTAAGGCCCACATTGATCAAACTTAATGTTTCCAAGGCGGTATATTCATCTGTAAGGCCAACAATGCTTGTACTCCTGCAATTGTCCAGATTAAGCTCTGAGATCTGATAAAAATAAAGAAATTTGATTTAAGTTAATTCATATTTTACTATTTCAACAATCAAATCATAAACATATTCTTTTGGTATTTTATTTAGGAAATTTACAAACGGAAATTGGCATATTTAGTGTTAGATAGCTTGGTCACACTGCCTTTTATATTCAGCGTGTGTTGCAGCCTAACAGTCCGCCATGTCTGTGTGAACGTGTGGCAGAACAAGCGCAAAAGAAAAAACTCAATATGAATAACAAATACATACGCAGAAAATCGATCAAACGCTAAGAATTTTTTTTTGCAATGCGAAAATATCTTACACAAATGGCGTAATTGAGAAACAGAAACTGAGAAACAAACGATAAATTTGCAATGGTAAAACAGTAACATGTTGTGCTGAAAAAGTGGCAGCGCGTTTATGTAACATCATTTTTTCAGTATGTGTGTATATGTATATGCCTCTGTGTGCGTGTGCCTGTACGTGTGACGTACGCGCCACAAAACGGAATGCGCGAGAAATGAGCAAAAGCAGGGCAAAGAACAAGTGCAGATAACATGGCAACGCCGCAATAGGCGCGCGCGTTCTACGAATATGAAACGAAACAAAACGAAATGGAAGATGAAAAGGGCAGGGGAAAGTGAGGAGGTTAAGGGTGAAAGCAAAGGCAAAAGTCCTGAAACCTCTGGAATGGAACAAGCCGGCAACGCCAGCAGGCAAACCTCAACAAAAACAACAATATGTTGACAAACTGAATCCCTCGTAGTATTTGTTGCGCATAAGAAGCAGATGAATCTTTTTCTTTGTGATAAGCAGCTGTGCGGTAGCGAGTCAAGAGGGGGAGGGGATACTGCAATTTGAATATGCATAAATGGCACTCAAAGGTTACTTTCCAATTGATTTTTGATTAGTTCAAGTACCGCAATCTAGACCACGGATGACATTTTGACTAGTGCAAGGCCCCAACAGAGAATCGTGTCTCTCTTCGGACAGTAACAGACGCACATACATAGACGAGATGCATGCATACGTGTACGTGTGCAGTTAAATGCCTGCCAACATTCACACAAACCAATACATTTGCACGCAGCTTAAGCTTCAGTTTAGCTTTGACTGCACATGTGCATGTGTGTGTGTATGCGTTGTATTGTGTGTATGCAGGCATGCGTGTGTTTGTGTGTATGCGCTTTGTAGCTGAGTAGCGTTTGGGATGGACGGATAAATGGTGGGTGGAGTGGGGTGGTAGGAGAGCAGATAGGTTGGGGCGCGGTATGGGTGCCTGATTGAGTAGGCCTTGCCAGAGCGCATGTTTATTAATCAGCAGAAGTGCCACACACAAAAAAAGAAGAAAAGACACTGGTTTGCTCTGCTCTGTTCTTTTTAACAGAGCAAGACAGAGACAGTAAGAGAGAAAGAGAGCTGATAGAGAGAAGAAATGCATGTAAACAGTGCATGTACCGTTTGCCGTTTGGGGCGGCCGGTTTTTGCATTGTGAAAAGTCTAGCCTGCGTCGCAAGATGTGCATGCTTGCGTGTGTGTATGTGTGCCTGTGAGTGGGTATTTATGACTGCGCAGTCAATATGCCCCTGTTCCGTGTCCCTCAGCAGCAGCAGCAGGCGCAGCTATAGCCAAAGCTGGCGACCCATCGGCATTGGCGAGAATGTGTCGATTATTATGTGCATACACACGTTTCTTGTTAGCCTGTATGTATGCATGTGTCTGTGCCTGAATTGTGGCGTGCCTTTCTTTGTGTGTGTTTGCGTCTCTGTGTGCGGTTCTTGCCGTTGTTGCGTACATATGAATGATGCGCGCGCTATAATGTTGTTATAGATACATTTTGGTATCAAATAACCTGAAATTACAACAAGCAGCATGGCACACAAACATACACATACAGAACCACACACACACAGATGTATGCTTGTTATTACAGTGTTTGTCAACTGAAGGCCGGCAACAACAACAGCAACAAAAACAGATTATAGCAGCATTGCCAGCTGGCGCAATTTCAGGTGCGCGTCTGTGTGTTTGTGTTGTGCGTGTCGCCGCGATCGGCACCAATTAATATGCATAGGACAAGCCCAAATCTTGTTGTGCCTGCGAGAACATGCGTATTGCTGCATTTACATAATTACAACAAATAATTCCAATTTGTTGCAGTTTGAACAGAGCAAAGGCGCAAAAATGCGCGCACATGGCAACACTGCTCGCGACACACACTAGCACGCGCATATATACTTATACGTTTGCATGTGTGAATTTGCTTATGGCGATCAATTTTTTTTCAACGACGAATGTTATTTGCTGCTTCTTCTTCGCGCTCTTTTGATATGGCGTCGACAACGGCACAAATTGAAACTAGATTTACATTATGGCGTAGTTGTTGTTGCACTTGCACTCACACATACTCTGGCAAGAAACGCACACACTGAGAAACAAATGAAAAAAATTTGTGTAATCACAAATAGGAAATAAATTTTGCGCGTTTTTCAGCTTGCATTCACTCTCTTTCGCTCCTGCCACATTATCAATAAACTTTAATAGCATGAAATGAGAAATTCTTACCTGGCTCGCTTTGCGTGCGCGTCTCTCCAATTCTATTCTCTTTTCCATTGTGTTTAGTGTGCTTTTGCTTTTAAATTCGACTTTGCGGCTGCACTTGTTTAATATTTGGTAAAAGCGATTTTTCCAACCAAGCTAGCAGAAATGCCAAAGGATACACCAATACCAATGCAGCTATTGATGTGTGTGTTGGTGTTGGTCCCCTGCGACAGCGCGCACGCACCAGAAGCAAAGTCGTCGCTAGTCGTTGTCACACACACTTAAACGCACGCACACACAAACACCTTGCAAATTTTTCTTTTTTGTGCTTCTTCGGTATTTTGCCGCCGCCACCCGCCGCGTTGTTGTTGTCTAGCGTCGGAAAGAAAAAGGAACAGGGAAATTAGTTTTTGCGAATATTGGATGGAAAAATGCGTTAACAGTTGCAGTTTTGTGTACTTTAATCGTACGTTAGCGCATTTTCACACACACACTTGTGACGCGCTATTTTCAAACGGCACTTTTAACACGTTTTTCGATAGCTTTTTGAGTTTTGGCTTGTTTCTTTGACTCAAAATGTGCCGCTCTACGGACTTACCTTGATGCGTTGAATATTTAAATATTGAAATCAATTTTTAATTGTATTTTTCAACCAACAACAACAACAACCAACAAAAAGCAACCAGTACAGCGCTAGCGATGTGCGATTATTATATTGGTGCAACGTAACTATCGCCAATGCTGTTGATTATATCGGGGGTTATTCTTATCTGGCATTTTCGATAATATTTGACGGCATCAGCGTGCTAAGCACTAACAGAATTGCTCCTCACATAACAGTTTCGACTCCTCAATTAGAATTGCGCTGCTCGTATTTAAAATATTTAGAGTACAATTATAAGTAACGCATTTTAATTCTTGTGTGTAATAAAAATGAAATAATTTGTCCTTATCTTGAGTACCTAGAAAATATTAAATAGTAAATATTTCAATATAAATAGAATATGGCCTAACATAACAGTTGGCCTTGGTTTGATTCTCGGCTATGAATTGATTTGCATAACAGGCGACTTTTATTTGCTTGTCAAACAGCATTTGCAACCTAACACAAGATGGTGCTAATTTGACATTTCTGTTGCAGTTCCGATATATCGTTAGCGCCATCTAGTGTCGAAGTAGTGAAACAAACATCGTTTTATTTTCGTGGCATAGATAAATATCGTTTAAACAATGATCTACTCGATCTCATTTATCGATGTTAAGCATAGAATTACTGTTGCGCGCCAACTTGTGGCAGTTAAATTTAAATTCGAAATGCGCAAGCTAACCATATTCGAATTTGTGGCAAACACAGAGGTGTCACATTTGCCGACTGTGTGCAAATTGAAGGTCACATTGTCAGAGCGTTACTGAGGCATAATCAGCTGCACGTGATTATCACAGTGCGAGCGAGCTTAAATGCAGCTCCAAATCAATAGCTCTGTGTTTGTGTGTGCCAATAATTATAGATTTCCTATGCTGCTATCCTTGAACAGCACAAAGCGAGACTAATTTTAGCAGGACTCGAGCAGAGGCTGCAACTGACACCCGAGGATGAGCTTCGTATATAATTAGCCTATTAAAAAGTCAATGAACGGAAGCGAGCACTGAAATTTTAGTCAAAATGATGTCGACAAGCTTTTACAAGCACACACACACACAAACAAAAGCTGGTCGCGTCCCTGAACTTGAGAAATTCCGCTGTTCGGTCAATTGAATTACCTTTTGATTATATCTGCGCCGCCTTTGCCATCGCCATCGTCTTCGCAGCCGTTTAATGTGTGTTTAATGCGCATGCAAATAATCGAGTTGCCAGTGGGTGTGGCCGGCCCCATTCAGCTCCATTCCTTGCCGCGTGTTTGGCCTGTCTGCTTGCGCTAGCAATTAGCCAGGCGTGCGTCCTTTCGAAAACAAATTTGCCAAACGTGCGTCCTCCATCGAGATGGGCATTGCCGGGGCAGGCCTTGGGCCTTGAGCATGACGGCGTCACTTCCTGCTGCAGCGTGGTCAACTATGTTCAACAGTTTCGCTGCCGACGAGCACGTGCCCCACAAAAAATACACAATGCTTCAGGTTGCTTCAGGTATGGATGTGTGTGTGTTGCCTTAAGAATTGACAAGCAAACTCAAGCAGCAACAGACCAAGGTGTGTCTGGCAGTGTGTGTCTGTATGTGCTTGCGTGTGTGTGTGTGTGTGTGTGTGTGTGTGTGTGAGTTTGTCCCAGGACTAAGCAAACATCATGTGAATTAAGTAACATTATGAAGTGAGTGAAGTCAAGAAAGCCTGAAGCTTAAACTGTAGAAGAAAATAAATTAAAATCATTTAAATCAATTTCCAAACAGTTTTTTGAATGTAAGCATGTGAACCAGACGAGCTCCTATCGTAGACAGAGTCCTCTGCCGCCTATTGCTTTCTCACTCTTAGATACATGCATACATATGCAGGCACTCGCACACCAGCAAGGAACTCTGGACACTAATGAATAACTTTTGTGTTTATTGCCCTATAGGATTGAAATTTGCAAATGAGATAGATATTAAAGTCAGCTAAGTATATATAAAGGTCAGAAAGTCGTATCCTTAACACGTTGCTTACAAATCGAATTGAAAAATGTATTTCTTGATTTGCAGGGGCGGTGTGCATGGCATACAATATTTGAAATATATGTTTTATGCGTATAGTATACAGAAACCTTGTTGCTAAATTTGGTGCCTTTAGCATTTATAATAGCTGAGATCTGTACGTTCACACAGACACAAAGAAATTAAGAATTTCCAAAGCTTGTAGTTTACTTAAATTTGTTGAAAAATTTGGCAAAAATGCGTTTAGTAAATTGCAAATTTAAAGCCATTACTCACAAGCCTTTAAAAATTGTTAAGACTGAAGAATATTGAACAACATAAACAGAAGATTAATGGGCAAAGTTCTCTCTTAGCACACTCTCTTAGGCTGCCTGCGCTCTCTTTGCACATCAGGAAAATCAACAGTTTGACACGAAAGCTCGCAGTGAAAGCTCAACGTGTGTGCTGGCACACAGATGCTGCAACCGAGCAGCAGCAGCGGCAGCCACAAGTTGCCTTTTCGACATTTGCAACAGTTGCTGTTGAGTGTCTTCGAAAAGCGGACGTGGCAGGCGAAAGGTAGCGGACCAAGCGCGCAAATAAAGTTCCCTTTAGGCAGGCAGTGTTATCAGTGCTGAGAGTGAGATAGACAGTGAGTGAGTGCGAGAGACAGAGAGAGTGAGAGAGAGACAAAGTGGTAGCAAGGGCAGCAGACAATGGGGCAACTAGTTCAAGTGCAACTGTTGCCAGAAACATTGTTGCATGCGATTTGAATTTGAATTGTGCAAAATTTTGAAATTCTTAAAATTGAAATAGAAAATTTGCAATTTATTTGACAAACAAATGTACGTGAAATTCGCCATAAATCACTGAGAACATTCGCCCGTGTTCAGCTGTGATATCGTGGGCGCGAATACAACTTGTAAGATTACACTCTGATTTGGCGCCCAACGACCGCCGGCAAAAAAAAGAAAAACGAAAATGTGGAAAAAATACAATATTACCATATGTAGATGGGGGACAAAGCCGTACCCGCCCGCTCTGTCCCGCTGTGTGTCCCGTGCAGTTGTAACTAGCGATGGTTTCGTGTCGCGTGACACGAAGAGGAGCGACGAAAGTGTTGCGTGAAATGTTATAAGCCAAATTAAAAGAAATTGAAAGAAATATACAATTAAAAAGAGAAAGAAATTAAAATTAAAATTTAAGTTAGTCTGGCAGATCTGATTAAAGACTTATATTCTCCACTTGTTTAATGAATTTATTTTGTATCTTTAACATATTTAATCAATAAACAAATAAAAAGTATAACGTACCGTACGGTTTCCTTTTCAATAACCCAAAAGCAAACATATATACATACATATGTATTCACGCAGACATATGTATAAATGTGCGCTTATATCTGTAGTATCTTGAAGTCAAATAAATTTTGCATCTTTTTTGGCAATTGTATCCCACGTTCGTTCACATTTCTTTTTATTTGTGGTTACTTTCTTTCTCGCCTCTTGCTTGATTTATTTTTCATGCCACCTCAAACAAATTTGCGTAAACAAAAACAAAAAAACCAAAAAAACAACAACAAAAAACAGCAAAGAAGAAGCAACAAGCGACAAGTAACAGCAGAAGAAGTAGAAGGAGAAGCAGCAGCGACATCAAAATTTACAAGCAGAGCTGGTGAAAAGGCGGCCTAAAGGCCAAGCCACGCCCCTACAGCCGCCCCTCTGAGGTCTAAAAGGTACGTGTGCATTTTGATTTGCGACTTGTGTGCGAAATTCGCACAAAATACGCTTTACACACACTTATTTGCATTTCAAAGGCACCGCGACATGTGCGACAGTGTGTGTTTGTGTGTGTATTAGTGTGTGTGAGTGTGTGTGAGTGCTCTTTGAGATTCTTTTTCTGTTCCGGCGGTCCGCGTGCTGCGTGTGATTATCAGCAGCATCATCATCATTTCTGGCGCTGGCGACGTTTCACGTTGCGTATGATTGATTGATGCCTGTCTATGCCCCACAATGTGTGTGTGCCTGTGTGCGTTTGTGTGTGTCCTGGCATAATTATATTTGTGGGTCGACTGGCAAACTGATTGGCCTGCAAGCAATAAAATTTCATTTCGAAAAAATTTGATTGAGAAATTTCAACGCTAATCAGATGGTTTCTGTTTGTGATTTGTCACCGCTTTAATGACTTATTAGAGCCCCATTGCAAGTCAACGGAAGTGGGATTTGTTGCCAGAAATACCGGAAGCATATAATAAATTCCATATTCGATGCTGGAAAACCAAAAATTCGCGTTTCTTCTTTGCAATTTTTGATACGCACACAAAGTTCAGTTATCGATAGCAAAATAAGTGTTACCCCATTGATTTTAAATTAACTGTAGCTTAACATTTGCTATGCATTCGTAACATTAATCGATTTATTTTCAATAAGTTGCATTCCTCTAACAATCAAAACAAAAACTTCACATATTTTATGTAAATTCAATTTAGCTTTCTAAAATTTGATTGCAACTGCGCCGGAAATGTGGCAATTAAACCATAAATTGATTATTTCCGTTGCATTTATGTATGTGCATATTTTCTGTGGCCTGCGTATGAATTTCCCCTCAGGCTAGGTAAATAAAATAGAATTACGGGTAGGATGAGCAGGGGGTAAATTAAACAATTACAGCTCAAATTATGAGAGCAAATTGAATGAGTTATTTATTTAATTGACGCAGCTTGTTAAATAAATAAATGAAGGAATTTTAGTGCAAAGCAAACGGACTGCGATTTCATAATTTCACATATTTTTTCTCATTCTTTTTGCTGTGGGCTGCTGCTGCTGCTATTTTAATTGGCCGTTAATGAATTTGCCAGGGAGGGCAGCGTCGCAGCACCTGTCATCGGCATTATAACTCCGACACCGACACCAGCAACAGCAACAGCCACACCCATACCAGCACCAGCACTGACAGCAGCGTCGACAGCAAAAGCAGTCGACATAACCCGATAATCAACCGTGGGGCATAAGCTGCCCCTTTGCACTTTGCCTGCTTGCTGTCTTGCCGCGATTTCTATAGCATACTTTTCTGCGGCCGCAGCAAACGCCAGCTTAAAGTTATAAAGCGCAACCATAAAACACCAACACTAACACACTCATACACCCAAGCATACACACGGTGGACAGCGAAGCGTCGCAGGCCGAAACGTTAAAATTAACAAACTAGAAAAAGTTAGTTTTCATTTTATTTGCATTCTCCCGTTTTATATTTTACTACTTCAGCTCTTATATATTATAACACTACATAACCCTTATGTACTATGCCTGCGTATCTCACTTGCCCATTTACAGTACTTGACCGAGTTTTGTATTTATTTTCCGTTGGTTTACGCAGTTGTAACTTTTGATTTTGAATGCTCTTTAGTCGACACGCAACTGCAAAGGGGTGCGGATTAACAAAAGCATAGAATACATATAACATTTTTTTATTTTCATAAAAGTAAAAAGCTATTTTGAAAAATACAACAAAATAAAATTCACATGCTGCAGCATTTCCTATCAATCGATATGGCCCACATATTTCTATCTTTTGTTTTAGCATGAAACGCTACTTTGTTTGATTGGAAATCATCATCCGATGGACTATAAATTAAAAAGGATCTATTTTGTTTTTCTATGTATTCTTGCTTACTTTAAACACACATACGTTCTTTTAAATTCATAGAATTTTCGACGGAAATGTTATTTAGTTCTGGTTAAAATAGGTTAGCGTGTGCCGATTATAGGTACATACAACTGACAACATAAAAAATCTTAAAACTTGCCCTGTTTCATAATGGCAAAGCATTCAGGACAAATTAAGGAACGTTTATTAATATAGAAGCTTATAGTTAGACTTAATAAAATGGGGAAGATTCCCAGTAATCGAAATGATTATGTAGCGGAACAATATTTTGCAATTTCTTAAGAATCGGACAGTGTTGCCATTTCCGTTCGATACGTTTTTGCACTTCATGTTCCCTTTTCTGCTGACAATTGCGTATCATCATCTGCCTGTAGTAGTTGCCTAACTCCATCTTCTTTCGCTGGCTTTCCATCTGTTGCATATATGGTTTGAGGTTTGAGGGATGTTTTTGTAGTTGCTTGCAAATCGAACAGTGCTCAAACTTTGTTTCAATCGTTGGTTTTGAAACCAGCCTTGATGAATCTTCAGAGTCACTTGTTGACGTTGATGATTTAATCATAGCGGGATAAAGATGTTCAAAAATACGCTGCACATTGGGTTCTTTTATAAACTCTTCTACCATTTGGGATATTCTTTTAGACATTTGCTTCGGGGCTTTCGTATTGACAATGTACATTCCTCTGCCATGGCTGCTGTCACTTGACATCGACGTTATTGACAATTTGCTTGCATGATCCTGATAAGCATCGAGTTTTGAACTAGAAGGTGAATAAGCTGACTGACTCCGCGGTGTGTCACGTAATAATCTCATTGTTTTAGCTTCTGGGTTACTGGATTCTTCAGCATGTTGAACAACTGATTCCATTATATTGTCTACAGGTTTGTCTTTATAGTTTGGATCTGAATGCCTCAAAAGATTATCCAATGAGACTTTATTGAGGATGCCATGGTTGGTCAATGCATTTAGAAAGGCCTCTTTAATTTCGGGATTTCGTAGGGCTTCAATTGGTAAATCTGCTTTCACGTTTGAATCTTGATACTTCTTAATAGATTTTAGTCTGGACAACTCTTCGATGAATCTATGAATAGGAACAATATTTTTATACAGGGAACTTCTTTTTGTTTGATAAAAATATTGCATTTGGAGAGATTTTTTATCTCTAAACTTGAAGGGAATATATTTTTGTTGTTTGTTAGATGTTGGTGTCTTTAATTGCAAAGACGTTTTAGACTTTTTGGTGTGAATATTGTTCGTCTTTTCATCAGACTCATAACCTATTGAACCATATTGATTTATCTCGTTCTTAATCGAATCAACTTCTGACCCTTTCTGTTCTGGCACATTAGCCTTTAGCTCATTGTTATTTTGTATATCGACTAACGTTTTATAGTCTTCTTTATTCAACACAATTTCTGGTTTTTGTGAGATGCTTTCATTGCTGTGGTGATCAATTTGATCTCTGCTTGCATTAGCAAAATCTGTTGGTTCAATATTTTCCAAAGCTTTCTCTTGCTCTTCTTTTTGCTTCATTGGTTCATGTTCGTTGAATCCTCGTTTCAAGCGTTTACGACTTGCTGCCTTGTTTAAGTCTTTCAAACTATGTGTTTGCTCCAATGCATTGATATGTTTTATATTTTTGATTTTATCTGTTGGTTTTTTTTTTCTTAGTAGTACTGGTAACATCTTTAGGCTTGTGGGGATTTGATTTATGAATGTTCTTTTTTTGTGGAATCATGTTTTCTGCTTTGTCTGTGTGTTTTTGATTTATATTTCTTCTTTTATTTTCTTGTAGATTTTTCCCTCTATGTGCTTTTTTCTTTAATATTTTGCTACTGTCATATTTGTTTGGGATATTCTCATCATGATGTCTATTTAAAGTTTGCGGATCTTTGCGGCTGCTCTGTTTAATTTGGTGAAGATTCTCTCCTTTATGATGTACATTGTAAGTTTTATGTTTATGTTCTTCACTTTGAAACATAGTTGATGGTTGATCACTCAAATTGCGACGGGTGGTGCACTTCTTTCCATTTACTTCTCTGATATAATCTTTGTGCAAAGAAATAGGCCGTCTTTTGTTTTGCTGAGCTTGGAAATGGTTATATCTAATCAGAGCGGTTGCATTATTTCTAGAGAAATCACAGCAAACTATGTTATCTGTACTCTTAGCATCTAATAAATTGTTCGACAAACCCTCATTGATCTTAAAAGGGGGATGAACCAGCTGAATCTGATTACTTCCATGAAACATCTTTGATGAATGGTGAACCAAACGTATCTGCCTGATTCGGTGGAGTTCCTCTTTTAAGTGCTCAATGTCATAGGGATTTCTAGCCCTTTTTAAAGCAGTGCACAGTTCACATTCCTTCAAGTCCAGAGCCTTTAAATCGGGAACTATTGTACGCTTACGCGGTTTCCATTTGGGATTCTGATAAAAGCACTTCAGGAACTCATTATAAACTGTTGTAATTGGTTCATGATCCGCCGACTCATCCTCTATTCGCGCCAAGACATCCAGCAACGAGGCAGTCTTGTCGTCCATGTTCCTCACCTTGATTTGATTTATTAGGTCAGCGTTCTCGAGGCGTCGGCGAAAGACTTGCGGACGCCTCCTGTAATCGCTGGCATAATAGCACCAATAGGCCCGGAACACAGCATCGTTATGGGCAATTCCTGGCAGAAAGTCAATAAGCGGTGATAAGGTTTTGATCTTTGACGATAGACAGCTCAAGTCTAGTAGCAAGGGTTGCTGTTTCTTATTGTAAGCCCCAGCTTCATCTACAATTCCCATATTTCGAGACATGCAATTTGGAATTTGACATGGAATTTAAATCTTTAAAATCGAAACAAGTGTTTAATGTTATGTTTACTATAATAAATTGTGCATTAATGACTGTCATTTTGAATTGTGTGAATATTATCGATGAGATTGGAGCTGTCGGCAACAACGGAGTCGAGTAAAACTCAGAGAATGTTTAATTTCTTGTTATTTATTATTTATTATCAAATTTAAAATCACCCAATGTTTACTGGGTTTCTCAGATATTGATCTATTCTGTAATTAAACTGATTTGCAAACAAAGTTTGGGTTTGTCGAACCAATTGAATTACAACTTAGATCAATACATATAACGTTCGGTACATTGATGGTTCCGAAGTTCATTATCGACAATGTTCTGGCAATTGCAGAGTATCTCATAGCAGAGCACGAGCTTCTCACGCGTTGAATCAGTATTTGCCTGATCCGCAAGCGAAACTATTCTGGGCTGATTTCGCCATTCATTTATTTTTGTTAATACTTTGGGTCTTGGAATCAATTTACATTTGTAATAATTCATGAGTTCCTCTCGCTGCATTTGGTTTCTCATTGCAATCATGTATGGTTTATCTGGTTCTCTGCGGTAAATATTAACACAGATTGCACACTCTTCAAATTGTTGCTGAAGTTTCTTCTTCGCTTTCTGTTTTCTTCTTTTCTTGGTATTATTCAGTTGCACATTTGATATTTTTTCAGGTTTACTATTATCAGGGTGTCTGTCGCGTCTCCATTGCTGCAAAAAATTCGATTCAAAGGGTACTGGCCAGTTCTTGGGCCCATTATACGGAGAATTGTATTTAAAGCCACTATTTTCAAGGAATGCATTCAGATGCTTTACTACATCGAACTGATATTTACTGTTTCTTGTTAGCCCTTCAAATACTGAACTTTTTGAATTTTCAATAGATTCATAGCTGCGTCGTTTGATCTTTGAAACTTCATTCTTTGGAGGTATTTTAGTGATTTTCCCTGACTTCTTCTTTACCAATTCCACTGTTGAACTCGAACTTCCTTTCCGCGGTGACTTCATAATTTTTTTAGGTGAGAATGAACGACTTTTCTCAATTGCCAGTTTTCTGAGTCTTAGAGATGATTTGAATTGGAATTTCCTATCAAGATGTCGCCGTTTCTTTTTAATAACCCTTTTTTTTGGCCTCTCAACAGAATTGGAAACCCTTTCGACATTCGTACTTTGGCACAGCGAACTATTATACGAACTGTTTATATTTTGACTTATCCATGGTGGTTTCAAATATAATCTTCTTATTGGGCGGAATTGAATAGCTATTTTTGATTGAGTTGAAACGTTTTCATCATATATTGAACATTGATTCAGCAGTCGACCCCCATTGACACCCCTTTTTGGTTTTCTGCCTAAATTAGAATTACCTGCAACTTTTAATGTCGAATTAGGTTCCTTAGGTAATTGGCGTCTCCAAGTTGATTTCTTGTTTAATTTGCTATTTAATTTTCTATCAGCATTGGTATTTTCACGTAGCCTTAGCTTGTAATCCAAACTGTCTAAACTGTCGTTATCAAATTCGAATTTAGTGGACTTTTTTGCATGTTTACTACCTGAAATTTGTGATTTTTTTATAACTCGGGACACTTGTGGGTTTCTATTTATCTTCTTATCTGGTTTCTCTTCTAGCTTTTTGCGTGTTCTCTTTTCTTTCTTTTCTATAGACTTTCTGTCATTCAACTCTTTAGATTGCGTCTCTAAGTTCTGTTCAGGCTTCTTCTTCACATCAGGATTTTCGTTTTGCTTCAGATGCGAATGAACCTTTGTAGTCTCATTTTTAATATTCTCAGGTTGTCTATACAGTTTGACTTTACGATTACTTACTGGACTTGATCTGATTTCTGATATTTTCATTTTTTTTACAACTGGTTTCACTTTACTAGATCTATGTCTTTCACACGATTTTTGGGAAATAAAACAACTCTGAAAGTCTGTATACATCTGATCGTAGAATTCTCCAAGTTTTTTTGGACCTTCATTGTTGAATATTTTCAAAAAGTTTGCTGCCTGAGGATTCTTGATACGATCCTCGAATCTCTGATTGGCATTCCAACGACGCTGTAACTGAACATAAGAAGCTGGTTTCTGTCCATTGGCATAGAACCGCCACCAATTGCAGAATGTATTGCAATTCTGAAGACAACTGGTCTGCACAATGGGCTGAAGCTGCATTATTTGCTGCGAAGCATTGTTGATCTTCTGCCACAGACAATGCAGATCCAACACTCGACTACATTGCATTTTCCTAAGCTTTTGGCATGGCTTTGGAATCTGGAATTTTCGTTGTAAAGTCCACATTAAGTGCAAATTAATTACTCCTTGGTTTCGTTGACTTTAAATTTATGAACTTGAAATTTATTCACTCCAATTATTTGACGTTTGATTCGAAAAAGGGCTTTTCGATCTTATTTAATTCTTTCAATTCGCAAACAAATGGAGTTTACTATGCGTACTCTGGAAATTGGCGTGAACTCTCTCTTTTTAATTCTAATACGAACTATTTTTTATTTTCATGTTATTTTCATGTTATTTTCATGTTATTTTCATATATATTTTCGACATTGTATTAATCATTTCAGGCGATAAAGCTCTATTATGGGAACTGTGCGTCCTTGCCTTTAAAGAGCTTTGTTTATCCTTTTCACTTGATACAGAGCAAAATACACAAGAAGATTGTGTGTTCACTTATACCATTTGTATTTGTGTGACTAACATTAGAAATGTATGTATACATATATGTGTGTCTGTGCAGCATTATAAATATGATAACCGTTGAATTTTATATACATATGTATAAAAAGTGATTCAACGGCTTAAAAATTTGCACTTATTCCATTTAACATTACAGCTCTTCTATGGTTAGAATACTCGTATGCAAATGCAGCTGGTTGTCCGCTGTTATAGTTGGTAATGCTCACACACTACTAACATATGTTATTGGTCTATGTTACTGGTAACATATGTTAGTCTATGTTAATGCTAACATTTGTTAGTCTATGTTAATGCTAACATACGCTAGTCTATGTTACTGCTAACATACGCTAGTTATGTTAATGCTAACATATGCTAGTCTATGTTACTGCTAACATAAGTTATCACCAAGATATGTTAGTCGCCTGTAAAGTCTATTCTGTTTACGGAGTGCGTGTTTTTCCAACAAAAATCCATAAAATGCAGACTTCAGGACTTTAACGCCTGTCAGTACATGTCCCATAATTCTATACTTCAGTTGGTAGTGTAATTCAAACATGTATAAACACACACACACATATACACAATCATCTGTGTATATTTCTGCGAAATGTCTGTATAAATCTATTTTGAAAAGGGGTTTGACAGTTCGCTGATCCAAGAGCTTTGTTAAAGCCACCCAAAAAGACGTCATTAAACGAATTGTTTACATTAAGTAGGCAAAATTTTGTTTTTCAATTAACAGTGCTCGCGTGTACTTGTACGCCCACCAAAAACATTGGATATCGAGTACCTATCGGATACTCAATATAATTTGTTGCCATGCGATGTCTGTTGTTGCAGGAATTTATTTATTTATTTACACTTCGTGAGTCGTGAGCATGAAGAATATTGACGCTAAAATAACACAGGTGCTCCAGCAACTGATTCGATAGTTTTTTTTAATACCCTTTTGTCATAAAATTGATAAATCGGCTTGATTGAGTATTTGAAGCGTTTATAGGTATATTCAAATACCGATAGATATGAAATTTTAAGCATTTCCACTCAATTCTAATTAAAGTGCTTAAAATATTAACAAAATCAACTTCAAAGAACTTTGTATTTCATCAGAGAATTGTTTCAATTGGAATGGACACGGTATCCGTTAGTTGGAACTTTAAAGTTTTCTATTGTTGCCTCTGCAGTCTGATTGCAGAAAACGGGCAGATAAAGGTAATTTCGAATTTAATTTCAATTGAATTTTTGCATAGCATGTGTTGGAATCAATGGCAGAGGCTGAGACTGAGGCTGATGCAAAGACGATAAACAAGAACGAGGCCATGATTCTGCCTGACGAATATAAACAGTCGATGCTCGTTTATTAGCAATTAATTTGAATAATAACAGCCAAGAGGTAAACTCAACAACTCGTGGACATGTTGAATAAACAATCGAAAATATATTGGAATAAAAGAGTAAAGGCTAAAAAAGAGCTCGTAAAAAGTGGACAACAAGTTGAAAATGATGGCAAATGTTTTACATACCATAAAATTAATTTATGGCTCAACGCACATCGTTATTTGTACAGCCATTAACTAAATGTCAACATGATTATTTAAGAACGCACTTTAATTTGTTACATTTTCACTTTCATGTATGATACTTTTATGCACTATTAAAGTTGCAACGCGATGGAAATATTTAATTATAACTTGATGCGGTTCATTTGATTGCCTTTTCCCGTGACCTTCAACGGATTATGCAGGTTACTCGAGTCCTTGAAGAGGACATTCTGTGCAATTTAAATGCTACTCAAGAACTGCTCTCGAACGTGCTTATTTAATGGCCTGTTCCATTTCGATTTCCTCCTTCCATTCCACACTTTTTAGCGTATTGTAATGTGAAACCAGCTCAAAGCATAATTGCAAACAATTAGCATGTCTACAATAGAAGAACAGATAAAGCCTAGAGTTGCACGACTAAAAGATACCCATTCTTAGGCGTATAATTCAATTTAACAAGAATCTCTTCTGTTCAGGATTAACCGGATTTGCTAGTTTTCTTATGTAAATAAAATGATACATTTAACAGACTTATGTTAAATTAAGCTGTTATACCCTTTTGCTAAAGAAGTACAGGTAATTGCATGGATATTGCCTGTTCCGCTTAGCTATTGCTCTGCTGTCAATGCTGCTTCGATCTGCAATCGCATTTGCTTTGTTATGGAAAATGCTGAAGTCATTAGGCGTGGCCATAAAACCGTGAATCTATGCGCATTACACTTTTACAATACATACGTGTGCAAGTAGTAAATGTGGATGTATGTTTGTATGTATGTAGGTTAGGTACTCGCAACTCAACTTGACTACGCACATTATCTAGTCACTGAGCGCGTCTGGGTGCGTCCAGAAGAGGCGAGTCGTGTTTAACATATATGTATGTTATACATAGCTCTGCTCGCGAGGGTCTTGTCTGGCCTGGTCTGCTTAGATTTTGTACATTAATTTGCTCGGGGAGCTTGCAGCTTATGCGCAATTAGCCAGCTGATGAACTTGACTATATGTATTATTAAAATAGCACATATCAAACACATGTACATACGCTCGCGAGCTGCAAGTTGGGGGACAGACTGTTTATGAACTGGAACCGGGCAAAAATAGCACATGGGGCAGGCACAACAAGTTGCTCATGTCGCACAGCCACAGGCACACACACACACACACACACGTACGGTATACACATAAAATTCCCAACTCATCGGCACATGTTTCAGTTTCAGTTTCACTTGTTCTTCTCTCAAGGCGTGCGAGAATGCGCCCATTCGATTTGGCCAATTTAATGTGATTTTCTAGCCAGCAAAATGCACCCACTTTTTGGCAGGTGTTTGATTTTACTTTCTGTAATTCGCATGCAGCAGTACATCCATGTATATCCATGCAAGGTCACCCAAAGTTAAGTAAAACAAACATCTGTGTAAGATACAACCGACAATGTGTTTATGGCACTTGCATTCGTCTTAATGTGCTTGTATACCCTGTAAGCCCATAAAGTTTCTCCGAAAGAGAGAGAGAGAGTATATGCCATGCATGAGTTATGTAAGAAATTCTCCTGGCATCCAAGAACTATTCAAATATTTTCATAACTCATGCGAACTTGTACAGACTTACATAGATATTGCTTAAATACTTCTGAGGCTGTAAGAGCTCAGATCTATAAACTTTGATGAGCCATAAATCATCTTGCCAGATGCTGATTTTTTATGCTGAATATTCGGCTTTCTCTCGAAGAGCAATTATTTTTAAAAGATGATAGGTTAATACATATACACATGTACATTTCTTGTATGTGTTTGTATGAAATCGTTTTCATTTAATGCATTTAAAAATATTTCAAACAGAACAAAAGTTCTTTGAACTTTGGACTTCAACTTACTCGAATATAAATATTAGAACAAAATGATGCTACAGGGTATGTCACATTTGAGCCTGCCTGGCGGGCTGCCTTCAACGCTTTGTGTTTACATTTGATTGACTTTTTAATGGTCGGCCAACTTGAGGGAGAAGAGAGAGGGAGAGACTGGCTTGTGTTCTATTTGTTATGTGCATTCTGCGTGTAAAAGCGATTTAATGCAAATTTGCACAGAAATTCAAGAGCAAATTGTGTGCAACAAATTGCCGTTAGGCAGCAGGAATATACCTATATAAACTACATAAATATCAAGTTAAAGTTGTGCACTTAATTAAGTTTAAAGTAAACATATTAAATATTGCTTAGCCGAGCAGTAAACAATATTAAAATGCAAATTTCTCTCACATTATTCACTATTTTCTAGTCAGCCTCGAGTGATAGCACTCATGAGTGTGCGTGTATTTGTTGTCTGCTCCGTCTGAGCACTTAAGATTCCTTGGGCAAAGCCGCAGCTTTAAGTTGCCAAATATTTTTGCATTTGCCGAGTAAACAAGGCAAATAGAAAGTAGAATGGAATCAAATCAAACAGGGGGCTGCTTCTCCGTAAGCTACATTAATGCCTAACACAAATAGCACACGAAATAACAAAATACACGAAAAACATTCATGCAGGGTAGGACAGTAAAAAAACATACAAAAGGACGATATGAACCGGCAGGACTTCTATGCAAAGCCCACAAAGTTATGTCGAAAAATGCCAGCAGGACTCACTACCCCACAAATTGTCCTTGGGGTACAAAATAAATTAAAGTATTTTTCAATGTGCTCACCCAATTTTAACTTTCCACTTTTTTTCGGTAGTCTATTTATTAATATTTGTTTGTTGTTTCCACATAAATATGTAGATTCTGTGGAAAAGGAATAAAGCCAGAGAACCCAAGGTTTTTTATGTTTCTGCAATTTAATTTGATTCAGAGCAGTTGCCAACAAGTTGATCTGTGTCGGGAGAATAGTCCTCAATTTGTGTGTGCTTTAAGCTAGTTTAAACGACATTAAGGCTGCAAATTAAGAAGAATGAAAGTATGAAATTAAGAAGAATAAAAGAATAAGAAGAGTAAACTGAAGATCTGTAACGAGTCTCTGGGTTACAACATTTCTACTATAGAACTGATAATTTGTCATTTATTTATAGAATATTGGACTTCTCCCATTGCGTAACTTCTCCTTTCACTATACTTTGTGTGAATTGTGCTTCACCTAAAGCACTTCGATTTGTTTGCTATTCTCATCTATTTTAATATAAAGTTTGGCCAATAGACTCGTTAATAAAAAGATTAAAGATCAATTTATTGTTGCAATAAACGACAGCTGTCGAGGCTGCCAGCTTGCTGCTGGGCGACCAAGTAGTTTCTAGGGTGCTCTAAAACTTTCGCGCCCTGGCGTATGCAGCATTAATTGGGGCCAAAATGTTATCGAAAACAACAAAAGGGACAGAAAAAGGGAAACAGAACAGAAATTAATAAGCGCAACACGTGCAGCGCTTTTGCCAGCAAGTGTAATGGAGAAAAGCGTCTGCTTGTTGGCTCAGCGAGAGCATAGGGAAGAAAGGGAGGAGGGGAGAAAGGAGGTGAAGTAGGACGACTTGGAGAGTATGAGAAAGGAGCTGTAAAGGACAACGAGCTGTAAAGGACAACGGACAACAAGTCTGGACAAGGGCGATGGCGAAGTTTGTTGAGTAAACGGCTTTGAAGTCTAATAGGATTAGCCTTGCCGCCCGCCCACAACTGGCATAACTGGGCGTGTTTGCGTGCCACAAATACAGCTCTGTTTGTCTGTGTGCACTACGTGTGTGTGTGTGTTTGTGTGCGGCCTACAAACAACTGACACTGCTCAAAATAATATTAAATAATGCAAGGCAAATATTAAGCAAGTAAATTCAACTTTTATTAATGCATCATATTAGAAATATGTTGAATAAATATTTTAATATAGTGTGTGTGCATCCGCAATATTCCTCATCTGATGTACTGGGTTGGTCGCCACTGGCATGGAACGTGCGATGAAAGGGAATGGCCACGGATGTCTCGTTCGATTTACGTTCAATGTGATTGACAGGATGCACTGCAAGCGAATTGAATGAGATGTAGAAAATGAATCAGTGTTTAGGGCCTTCTCCTTCCCGGAGGTCTTTAACTTACAGTCCACAGTGAACTTATCCATCTCAATAGCCAAGAGACGTTGCTCTTCCAGCAGCAGCGCTTGGTTGTGCTCATCGGTCTTGAGGCAAATGAAAATACGGTATGTGCCCTGGCTACGAGATCCTGTGTTGGTCACATTGAAAGTGTATGTGAAGGAAGCGTTCTGCAGATGCCTGAAGTTGGCTACAATATTGTCGCCCACAACCGGGCCAAAGTCAATGCCATTCTCCACATTAGCTTTCGATCGCTGCCAGTAGGTGAGCAGCGTTGCCATTTCCACGAGTCGTGAAGACCGGCTCAAGGGGACGCTGGAAGAGCATTTCCAAGGCCTTCAGCTGGTTGGACATCTTGAGTTATAAGTTGAAAGTGGATCAGAAAGTAAGAAAGGGACTTGTTGTCTACACGAGCAATCGCTGCAAACTGGGGCCCTTTTATGCCACATTGGGGTCTGCCGTAGTGCGACTTGCGGCTGTTCAGCACTCAAATAATTACAATTCTTATTCTTACTCTTTCTTTGCTGACCACTTGTGTTATCTTTAGGCTTCTCAACTTTGATAATGAATATATAGTTGCCTTAGGCAAAGGCCATATGTTTTGTACATTGACTAACTTTGTGACAGAAAGAAATATATATAAGACAAATATTTAGCAATTAAATCAGCTTTTTATTAATGCAGCAGATCATTTGTTTGTATAAATATGTAGAGTATATGTATGTGTGTTGCGTATGTGGGAGTAAGTCAAGGGGATGTCCAGCTTGTCGATCTTCCTTTGTCGATTTCCGGTTCTGTCTGTCAATTAACCGACAACCCTGTTATTGAACTTGATGGTCAAGTCGGTTCTGGCCATGTTTGAGTAGTCGCCGACAAAATCATTCAGATTTGTCCTGGGCAAACGTCTGTCGAAGGGGAAGCCCATGGTGCGACGATCGGGATAAAGCTTATCCTTCAATCCGCAGAAGGAGTAGGCCGTGCTGCAGGCATCGTCCGGTGCGCTGTGAAACGTGAAGTAGGGTTAGAGTTGTGGTTGATTTCGATTAGTCCAAGCTAGCACTTCACTCACTTATTGGGCTGCACCACTGAGTCCTGGCTGTAGTCCGAAATCATGACAAACAAATCGAATTGCATGCCCTCCGGCTTGCCCTTGGGCAGCAACAGATGCTGTGGCCAGCCGCAGCCGCAATAACGGAAACGGGCCAACTCATCGGCTGCCGTGGGCTGATAGTTGGCGCCGACGGCACGGAACGAGCGTTCAAATGGAATGGCAACGGATGCCGAGGTCGATTCACGTCTGATGGTATTGACGCCGGGATTCACTGCGAGCGAATGGAATAAAATTTGCGAAAATGAATGGGTATTAAGGGTCTGGGAACTACCATCTCCTTCCCGGAGGTCTTTAGCTTACAGTCCACAGTGAACTTATCCATCTCAATGGCCAAGAGACGTTGCTCTTCCAGCAGCAGCGGTTGGTTGCGCTCATCGGTCTTGGGGCAAATGAAAATACGGCATGTGCCCTTGCGGCGTGCTCCGGTGTTGGTCACATTGAAAGTGTATGTGAAGGGAGCGTTCTGCAGATGCCTGAAATTGGCGCCAATGTTCTCGTCCGCAGTCGGACCAAAGTCCAGGCCAGCCGCCAGATTGGCTGTCGATCGCTGCCAGTAGGTGAGCAGAGTATTGGGGCGTGCATTGGGTGCACCCAGCTTTGCCTCGATATAGTCGATGTTCACGTTGGCGAATCCCAACTCCTCATTGTTGTACTCCGGCAGCAGAGCCTTGTGCTTGTTGCAAATGGTGTCGATGAAGCTGTGCCATCTGTAGAAGATTGGATCACGCATCGCTGTGGTCACATCTCCCATTACACCGAACTCCTCCAGATGACGTGCATCGGGATCGTGGGCAAACGAGATGATCGTGTGTCCCTGATTGTGCAAATTGCCATAGTATTGGCTGTTCACGGACAGCGCTGGGGCCGCCTCGATCAGGTTGCCCAGAATGTCAATGCCACGTGTAGCGTCCAGCCGAATGCGCTCGCCTTTGGTCTGTAAAGGAACAATATAATCGTAATTTAATTACTCCGTTTTTTATTGCCGAGTCTGGTGTGGAGCTTACATTCTCGACGAAACCGAGATCGATGGCTGACAGAACACGATCGCGCCATCCTTCGACCTCGGAGAGCATCACACTGCCGTCGGGGCGGTTGACATCGCTCAGCTTCTGATTGGTTACACGTGCCGGATAGGTGCGATTGTTGACGCTGGCCAAGATCTTAGGGAAGTAGCCCTCCGGCACGGACGCCCGCAGATCGGTCAGCGGAAGCACGCGCTTCAGATTGTTGCAGAAACGCTCGACATTGTAGCGGGCCAAAATCTGGTGATGCATGTAGTAGAAGAGCTCGCCACGACGATCCTTGTTGACCACCTCGGCGGGTCCACTAGCCGGGTAGACCAGATGCCAGTGCCAGTGATGGCTGTTCACCCCGATATCCTCACGGAAATAGGCCAGACGTTGCTCGTCTTCACGATCGGAAGCAGTAAAGTTTGCGGGAATCTCAACGGGAGTCCGGTTGCCGGTCTTCTCAATCACTGAAGCCTCCCGACGCGCATCCTACACACAGGACAGTTGAAGTGTTAGATAACTGTGCTACCATTGTGTTCAGGGTGGTAATGCTTACCTGGAACACGGAGGGCTCAACGAAGTTGCTCGGGAAGATCTGCGAAATATTGGGGATGGGCACAGTTTTGGTATCGGGACGATGGGCAATGGCAACGGCATAGCTGTACTGGAAGAGGATAGGATTGACGCGATCCCTAGGCAGTAAATGGAGAAAGGATTAGCCAGTGCTCAAATATAGGTGCGGACTTTCCCACTCACTTGCTGAACGCTGCCAGGGAGAGGAACTGCTGCACATTGGGTGCACGCAGGAAATATTCGATCAACTCGGTGGCCATGTCCCGGTGAGTTGTATTGAACAACGAGAATTGAGCCTTCTTGTCCAGCTTTTGGATGTTAGCGAGATTGGGGATCGTGGTCAGCTCACGCAACGGAATTTTAGTCTCGACATTTGCGCTGAAACGAGTTGACACTTCCTCCGTATTGTTGCGATAACGATCCTCGTAGAAGTTATCGGGCAACTCGAAGACAGCCTTGCCATTATCGCGAGTCGTGAAGACTGGTTCCAGGGGACGCTGGAAGAGCAGTTCCAAGGCTTTCAGCTCGGAGTTCATCTTGCGTTATGAGGTTGAAAGTGTTCCACGAGGATCAGAGGCTAAGAAAGGGACCTGGAGACTTATTGTCTTCACGAGCTGTCGCTGCAAACTGTGCCGTACTATGGAGTTAGGCGGCCTTTTATAGTTACTCAAGGGTTTACCAAAGTGATTACGTTAGGGATCATCCTAGTTCAACTTGTGGTTTTGTATAAGTATTTACTTGCTTATCGTTTATACAAAGTTCTTTCAGTCCAGCTGTCGTAGATTAAGACAATACACGTACATATAGTATATCCACATAGTATATTATTTATAATATAACTCTGGGAGCTAATTCGTATACTGACAGCAGGCGTGATAAGATTCAAGTTAGAAGAACACAAGCAGAAAAGTTCGACTGTGATATATATATGATTTCAATTTTTTGCGTATTTTGTGTTGCATACTTTAAGGAACAGTTGGGAAATCAGTAATTCTTAAATTTATTTCTTAAATAACTTCTATGTTAATTTTCTGATTGCAATCAAATTTGTAGAAATCATTTGGGGGTTGATAGTTATTGTTTACAAAAAATAAACTGTCATGCCTTAAAATTACGCTTGAAATTTCAAAACAAACTTGATCTGCTTGCATTAAGCTGTATCTATATAGTATCTGAGATCTAGCATTTCATACGGACGGACAGACAGTAGCGCTACTATGAGTAGCGAGTATAACAACTAATCCATATATGATAAATAATAAACAACCCACATATTTTTTGTAGTACTTTTAAAGCGAACTTTCATTGCCTTAAAATAAACTTAAAGAGTTGCTTAAGATTGTCCAAAAAGAACGAAAAGTATTTTTGGGAAAATGTTAACTGGGCAGAAATGTCTTTGTTAGCCTCAGCCCTTTTCAGAGTTCCTTCTTGTTTGCGAATGGGAGCCCCTGAGTAAGTATTAAATTTATGAATAGCCCCAAGAGAAACGGACTGAAAGATTATAATGCAAAAATATTATGGTAAAGAGGGGCTGCTGTGGCTTGTTGTTATTATTATGGTTTGCCTGGCTATTGTTGTTGTTCTTGTTGTTGCAATGCAGTCGCCCCATTTAGGCCTGTGGGCAGCAAAACAAATTGGCTAACATATTCGGTAGTTAAGAGTCGCATATGCGGTACTATATGTGAGATGATAAATATACATATATAAATGGTATATATATTCGAGTTTATGTTGCTGGGTCGTAAATCAATGCAAGCAGCGTAACTAACGAACAGACAGACGTTCGGACAGGAGAGCCGAGTTGGGCGATTAAAACATTTGGGTAAATCAATTTTTGCCGCTTCGTGAGCAGAGAGCGAAAACTTTGGCCATTGTCAATAATAAATGTAAGTGCCAGACGGTGGCCGGCCGAGGCATTAATCTGTGAAATTGACAGCAATAACAACAATGCAAAAAAGAGGAAGAACAGTAACAACAACAACAACAACAAGAACTACGTAAGGCAGCAGAACATTATGTAGGACCAACGAGTCGAATCGCCTCAAACCGTTTCGCCTCGTCTCGCTTCGCTTTGGAAAATTCAAAAGCAGAAACAGATTTTTCATCATTTTAACAGTAACATGAAAATGACTTATCATATTGCAGCAAAGCTTACACAGTTTTCGCATTCAGGTTATCTCATCGCAGTCTGAGAGGCGTAGCCATGTCATTTTTCATAAACAATATTTATAGGCAGCTGACAGCAAGGCAACTAACGTTAATTAATTATGCATTTTCAGTAGGAAATTCTTAAAGAATTTGAAGTTGAATTCAATAACAAAAGAAAATTTGTGGGAGCTGTTAAAAGTTTTTCCTTCCCCGTAACTCTTCCACTTTTATATGCCCTTACAAAGGTATATTAATTTTGTCAAGAAGTTTGCAACACGCAGAAGGAAGATCTGTGCGACCTCATGAAGTATATAACTTGTCTATCTATTTGTTTGTCTGCCTGTCTATATGTTTGTCTTTATAACTGCCTGTCTGTCTGTCTATCTGTCTGTTTGTCTGTCTGTTTGTCTGTCTGTTTGTCTGTCTGTCTATCTGTCTGTTTGTCTGTCTGTTTGTCTGTCTGTTTGTCTGTCTGTTTGTCTGTCTGTTTGTCTGTCTGTTTGTCTGTCTGTTTGTCTGTCTGTATGTCTGTCTTTCTGTTTTTCTATTTCTATAGCTTTTATTGGAACAACTGTGCGATATTTAGGACTGCAAGGGTATGAAACCTTCGGTAATTTGTGCTTCTTGTTTCCCATGAAAAAGTTAGGATCAAGTTTTTTATGACGTTTTCCAAAGTTTTAAAGTCTTAAAAACAGCGAACCAAGTTGAACTTTTTATGGCAGCTTGATAAAGACAGTGTCAGACGGAGA
This sequence comes from Zaprionus lachaisei, assembly GCA_018901815.1. NCBI lineage: Eukaryota > Metazoa > Arthropoda > Insecta > Diptera > Drosophilidae > Zaprionus > Zaprionus lachaisei. The sequence goes on from JAEIFI010000054.1 coordinate 705,613, forward strand.
CGCAGACTCAGACGAGCAATCATATGCCATATAGAGGGAGACCCGTAGGATCATGGCAAAGGGTTGTCGTAATTATGCGCCGCACTTAAGCTTATTTCGGGCGGCTTAAAGTGCCTTAAACACGTTGCGAAAGAGAGAGCAAAAAGGGAGAGAGAAAAGCAGAAGGGGTGGCAATGGCAAATTTAACCACAAGAATTTGCGGACAAGGCTTATCAATATTTTGTGCGCTCGCTTTAACAGCAAAAGCCCAAAAGCCAAGCACATTATTAATGCACAGATTTGAAGCTAAACGAAGAGAGGGGAATTTTCAACAGGTTCACAATGTTTTAAGCTATACTATATATATTATATAACACGATGCCTTACAGGTGTATTTATAAACTTTGTGCTGTTTCTGTCGAGTCTACAATACCCTTTGGTTATGTACCACAGTTAGTTAAGGAATTTGCAAGTTGTCGACTGAAATTGCTGGCAAAACTTTAGAAGATTTCTACAAAGAACTAATTATAGCAACAGTTTTGCGAGATTACAGAGCGAGCTGAAGTTTTTACTGCCTTGGGAACTCCCTAAAGTTCTTTACCAAAACTGAGACTTACATATATATATCTTTCTACAGAATCATTTATATAGTATATATTTCCACACTCCCTTATGCAGTGGCAAAGTCATCACTTCCTTTTGGAGATCAAGCCTACAGCCCAGTCGTGTATACCCGTTCACAATTGCTTTGCCTAATGGACGTAATGAAATAATCATATGCCTAATAAAGTGAGGCTGTAAAATTTTATAAATTAACTTTGCAATGCCCACTGGCAACAGCAACAACAAAAGGAAGCACACGAAGTGGCAGCCACAAAGCAATCAAAGGCAGCCCAATTAGCAGGCGGTCTCAAAAGGTTTCTTCCTGTTCCATTGACAAGAGTCAAAGTTGCTGCAAATTGTTGCAAAATCGATGGCGGTGTGTTGTAAGTTGTAAGTGACATGAACTAACTGCGAACAGCAAATCAACTGACAGGCAGCTTTAACAATGTCGCATGTAATGAGCGACAGCAGGGGAGAGACATGCAAATCCCTAACGTCTAATTAAAATCCATTCACATGGGGAGTGGCTGCCTAAGTCCGCTTCCTGTTTGCCGCGCACACCGGAAGTGCACAAATGGGAGCCGTAACAAATCATTTGGCAAACGGACCATGTGTGAGTGAGTGTTGTCTGGGTGTGTGTGAATGTGTGAGTGTTGGCCGTGAGGTAAAGAAAGGCAGCATTGTTGCAGCACACCAGCGTGGCAGACAGTTGATGGCAGTGAAAACGTTATTAGTTGCCTGTTGCCAGTTGCCAGTTGCCTTGTTGCCTGCTTGCCGCGTTGCCAACTGTCGCTAACTGCACGCTTGTCAAATGTCGCAAGCTGGCAGCGGATGCTGCAGCGCCATGTGGCAGCAGCCAGACAATGGCTCAGTTAGCCAGTTAGCGGCTGCAACAAAGTACGAGAGAGAGAGGAGACAGGAGAGAAAGGAGAGACAGAGGTCACAGAGAAAGTAGAGAGAGAAGAGACAGAGAGGGGAATGTATCCGTCTGTGTGTGCCAAGGTAATTGAACAACATTTGCTGAATGGCGTGGAACAAATTGCCACAGATGTAGACATCAAGCGAGAGGCAGAGAGATAGAAAGAGAGAGAGAGACCAAGATAGTGAAGGAGCGAAGTAGAGCGGCAGCTGGCTTGCATCAGGTGTTTGCGCTGTCACCGTCAGACAGTTTGGCTGATTTTCTGCCATAGTAACCCACAAGCTTGTTTCGTATATATGTATTTTCTCTTTCATATTTCATGTTTAATATATTCGATTAGATTTTCGCCTTCTTCTTGGCATTGATGGTGCGTCGCACATGGCCCGTGATGTGGCCCTGCAGCAGCTGCAGCTGCTTGCGGCGATACTCGAAACGCATACGCATCGGTGTCTCCATATTGACAGCAGGTACTAGGCCCAAATCAAGTCGAAAGCCGCGTATATAGTACGCTTTGCTGGCCAGAAAGGGACACTGGCGCGGAAAGTTGCTGTAGCGGTGGAGAATTTCACGGGAGATGCGCATCAGGGGCACCTGATTCCGATTCGACAGCAACTGACAACCGTCTGTGGTCACATTCAGCAGCACAAAGTCGACACTGCGCCGTGGCAGCACAATGTTTATATATAAATCGTACTCCTTCAGCGGTTCGCTCAGTGCGAATTCCATGTGCAGCGTGCGTCGCTTGACATTTTTGCTGAGGCCGCAGTTGAGTCTCTCCAGGGGGTTGCCGTTTTTGTGGTTGCTGCTGCAGCTAAAGTTCTCAAACTGTAGCTCAAAGTCGTACTGCATACACACACACACACACACACACACACAGAGAGAGAGGGATAGAGTAAAGCAAGCACAGTTAGAGGCGACATGCATTGCGCATTACGTATACCTACCTTGGCCGCCATCGTGTAAGGCAACAGGCAGCAGACGAGGCATACAATGCAAGTTGAATTGAAGAGCATTTCAGTTAGTTCAGTGCTTTGTCAACAGTTTCATGCGATTAACTGGCAAAGCATCGAATTGTATAAGCTGCGACAGTCGAGCTGAACTAACGAGCGAGCATTTTATAATCATTTTTGGTGATTTTATCATAATCAGAATTCCAAATGTAGTGCATACTCAGCGAATGTCGAATGTAAATGGAATATATTCAAGTAGCAGCTGACTTAGTTAATTACCCATCTCGTTATTCACAGCATTAAAGTCCCATTAACTTGTTCGATCTTTGTGAATCGTTAAAAATGCTTGAACAAATATTTATTTAATTCGACAAATACGAAATCATGCGTAAATCGAATTGCAATTGTTAATCATTTTTTATTATTTAACCACAAAAAACAATAGTTATTATTACCTTAATCATTGCATCATATTGTTTTTTTTTTATTATTGTTATAACTCCTGTGCGTCTGTGCTTCAATGCAATTCCTTTTTGATTGCAACTATTGCTCTTCATGTTAATTATACACGGATTTAAAGTTTGTCCTTTGGCTTTTGTTCATTGCACTCGAGGGAGGCCAGTGGCTGAGCCAAGGTAAATAACGGTTCTGATATATAGTGTAACTTTTTTGTGCGCTGCACACAATTGAAACTAAATGCAGAGCAACTTTGATATGCCGCTGCTGCTGCTGCAAACAAGTGCGGCATCAGCAGATGTAGCAGCTGCAGCACGGGATGATCCTGACCTGCTGTTTGCACAGTGCTCTGCAGGGGAAAGTTGGCCCAGCATGTGCACATTGCGCCTCCGTGTCCGGTTTGACCATGAGGTTTATTCCTCCGTCCGTCGTCGGTCTGTTTGGGCCGTAAGCCACATCAATGACTGCAGTCTGGCGGCAACCAAACATCAGATACCTCTCACAGGGTCGGGCTCTGAAACTATAGATGCAAATTAAGCTCGCCTTGCACTGTGTATCGAACATGGTTTGGATTTCCTTCTTCACATGTTCTTTTCAGCTTTGTCTCTCGTTAATCGTAATAAGGTTGTTAAGGGAATTCGCGCCAAAGGGGAAAGCAGCAAAGCGGTAAAAAGCACACAGGCATTTGCAGAAACAAATCTCTGAAAGCAACTATGCAAGTGGCATGTGGCAAACTGTAATAAAATAAATAAAATACCAGGCCAATTTAGTATCATGTTACGCCGGCATATGCTCATCCAAGCGGTATTATCAGATATGCTAGACATGATGTAAGGGTGTTAAGAGAAAGAAGAAAATTGTGATTATATAGGGTGATTCAGCTTGGGATATATAGTAAGGCAGTTGAGTATTTTACTCTATATAGAAATTATATACTTAAAAAGAAAGTTTATTAATATGATGTAATTTAAAGCGATGAGTTAATGGGAAAATGAAAAGTTGTATGAACACAGAGAACCCCAAATTAGAACAATATGTAATAAATTAATAAATTTCTAACGAATTTTATATATTATTTTTATCGCATGATATTTGAAATTTCTACATAACTCGATAGCCACATCCGGCAGAGTATTCAAACTGCAGTTGACCACAAGTAATATTAAGTTCCCTGTTCGGTTATTTTTTGTCGGCGCCCAGCCAAGTGTGTGAACTTCCACAAGCCACAAGAACAACAACAGTAACAGCAGCAACGATAGCAAAAAACTGGCAATGTATTATCGCATTTCCGTGCTGGTTTTTATGTTGCACGTGCCTCAACGTTGCCGACCAATCCGACTTGCCTGGCATATACATATGTACAGAGACTTATATGTATATTACATTATATGTATCTATAATGTGGAATTAAAAATTCCAGACGCGCTTGCCACGTTACAAGGCATTTTCGGCTACTCGTCTGGCGGACAGTTGCTCTAAGCGAAAGTAAATTTGTAAATTTGCTGCATGCCTCAAGCTGCCGTTGCTGCCCCGGAGACTGCCGTCGGCTCTCTGCATGAATGCATATTTATTTGTGCAATCTATTTTAATTTCATTAAATTGCTAACGGTACTTCAAAAGCAAACGCAGCACTCTCTTCTTCTCCCTCTCTCGGTATTCCTCTCTCTCTTTCTTGTCCACTCTGAGGTACTTGCTCCTAAGTCTATGGTAAATAACTGCGAGGGATTGCATAAGCTCAATGTTTGGCTTCCTTTGATATGATTTTGTTTAATTTGAAATTATAATTATATAAATAATGTGGAAATGTTTATAAAGATAAGAAATATGTTTATTATTATGCCTTATTTATGTAATTAAACTTTTATTTTAAATTTGAAATTTCTGTTAAGTAATCTCTTTTAAATTCCTTTTAATTTACCAACATTTTTTCTCGAATTTCCACTAGTGCTACTCAAACCAGATTCCCAAATATTTATACTGAAAATTCGAGAATATTTTGTGGATTATAAAAAGCAGAGAGGAAGGCAACGGATTAAGTGGGACGTGTATGATACTTGAAAGCAGCAGAAGGTACTCAAAAATGTTCTCTCTCTCTCTCTGTCTCTTTCTGGCTATATATGTCTCATTTTTTTTCTCTCTCCCTCCCACTCGGGGGTTTTTCAAAGTTCTCTTGCATTTCTGCAATTGAGTTTTGAGTTTCATATAACGAAAACGTTGCATCCGCAACATGTTGAGCTCCTCGCATCCTTTACAGCCGTTCAGGAACCTAGGCATGAGTAGCAGCTGCCGCAGAGTGCTCATATCATCAGCCTAATCATGTGGAATAAGGCGGAAACGGAAATTGCACACACACACACACTGACACGCAGAAAGAATGTGAGAGAGGAAGAGAGAGAGAGAGAGAGATGTATAGCACATCAGCTTGGCTGTCTGTTGAAGTACTCGATGTGTGTGCGTGCGTGTGCGTGTTTGGGCAGTACACATGTGTCTGGGTTAACCAGATTCAAACAAGCATATGTATGCTTGCGGTGACCCATTACCTTCCTCTTTGCCCACACGACCCCCTCCATCCGCTTAGTCGGCTGACCGATCCGACGTACTACGGAAATGTTGGAAAATGTTATGGTTAAGCATAAAGTTAAATATTTAGACATTGCCGGAGACTGGGGATGTTTGTGTGTGTGTGTGGGAAGGGAGGAAGTGGTGGGGAATTTGATTTTGGCATATTAATTAATGTTGCATTTACAGTTCAACTAAACGATGCAAGCAGCCACACGAGGCAGAGCAGCCACAGCAATTACGCTGGACTTATTACCAAAGCCAAACACACGACGAAGTGCTTATCACCTAACTACAAGCGACACCTTGCGGCTTGTGGCTGCAACTAGCGAACCGATGACATTCGACAATCGAGTGGGAAAGGTGCCAGAGTTACCAGAGTGCGGTACAATACTTGGCTACATGTGAAACTTAAAGATTTTGATGAATGTTCAATTAATTTGCGATTATCTGCTCATATTTCAAGCTAGAATTTAGCTATATTTTAACCAGTCTCAATAAGGTGCCAGAGTTACCAGAGCGCGCTACTTGGGCACCAGGGTAACGTTAAAGATCTAGAGAAAATAGATAGTGTTCGATTCATTTATGATTATCTGCTCATATTGCAATCTATCAGATTTATAAGTCTCAATAAGGTGACACAGTAACCAAGGAGAGGAACTTGGGCACATGTAAAACTTGGAGTAAACAAAAGATCTTGCGAAATTGGTGAATTTCAAAGTCCTTTACGATTATCTGCTGAGATTTGCAACTATAAATTGGCTACTTATCTTTAATAAGGTGCAGCAGAACTTGCAGAAATTGTGGAATTTTCAAATCTTATATGTTCAAATTTCAGGCTATAAATTTACCATAATCATTATATCTTTTGCGGCCTCGGAAGCCTTCCATTTAGTGCCGATTTAAGCCAATGTCATTGCCTCATAACGGCGAGTGACGCATGCTAATAGCTCCGCTAATAACTGATAAGCCGCCAAGTATCGCTCTCTCTCTCTCTGTCTCTCACTCTCTCCTTCTCTTTTGTTCTTATTGCTTCGTTCGAATTTGACGCCATTTACTCATTTCATTTTTTCCGTTTAGCGAGTATAATAAAAATAAACGATGCCTTTCTCCCGGGCGCAACAGCTGTCAGTGTTGCGGTTGCGGTTGCTCGGTTATTGTTCGTCTCCTCCTCTCTGTGCGCTGTTGCTGCTCGGAATTTACATGAGCCGGCACCTGAGTGGTTACTGCTGTTCCGCCAACGCCCCCTCTACGCCTTCGCCTCTGCCTTCTCGAAGGTCGATTGTGGGTTGCCTTTGTCGTTATGCTCTGAAAAAATATTAAAAACGTCAGCAAAATTTATGTATTCCGCATCGACGTTGGCTTATTGTGTTAAAGCGCAGTCGGTGCTAAATGGACTGACCATGTTGTGTGGGGCATTTTCAATTTTAGCTTTCAATACCCCGTTGCTAAGCTATCAGCAGGGGTATATGAGTTGTATGTCCGGTTTGTATACCATACATAAATTGCTTAAACAAATAAACAAAAAATATATTTAGACACATTTAATATCAAAACTATATTTATCAATCTGCTTGTCTGTTAGTTTAGTTAGTTTATATATATTCTGAGCATATGCCCCTCGTTTCAGGTATCTTGCAGTCGGTAGTCTTCGCAATCGATGCATTCTAAATTGGTTTTACTTTATTTTTAGCATCGGGTGCCCACAAAGTGTTAACTAAAAGCCAAGCTGCAACTGTTGTGGTTCTTTTAGAAACAAACTAATTGGATGTTGTGCATGTTGTGTGTGTGTGTGTGTGTGTGTGTGGGTGGGTAGAAGGGTACTTAGCACTACCAGTTGCCTGCTGCGTGGGTGATAAACTTGAATGACTCTTGCAAAATCAGAGCAAACAATTGCAATTGCACTTGTTTAATGTGCTACAAGTGATCACAAATAACAAATTAACCTATGCCGTTTCTTTGCATTAATGTTTCTTCTCCATTTCTTTTTATTTCATCTCTTTGCAGTTTCTCCAAGACCGTCGCAGCGCTGCCGTAAGCGCACCGGCCGTAACCATTCCTATGCCAGCCCGCAAGGGGCTGTTAGCGCCCCAGAACACATTCCTGGACACAATCGCCACACGCTTCGATGGCACGCGTAAGTTGAAAAGCCAAGAGGGAAAGTAATATCAACAACAAGAGAGACAGAGAGAGAGAGAGAGCAAATGAACATGAAAAGAAAAACAACAGGAACTTAACTTTAACTTGAGGGCGTCACAGATTGCCAACTTAAGCGAAAGTAGATCAATAAATCCAACGCTTTTCAAAGCTTCTTCGTTTTAAGTATTTGAATTAATGCAATTTGTAGGTAAATGCGTTGTTTGTGAAAAGTTACAAACGCTTATGCGTTCAATAGGTACAATAAATTATGATTTTTCACGTGAATAGCTTAGTTTTATCTTACACTCAGACTCTCACTCATTACTTGGTCAAATATAATACAATTTCCGTTAGGAATATTAAAACAGAAAAGGAAAGAAAGAAAAAAAAGAAATAGAAATTTTGTCAATACAAAAGAGATCGTAATGAGTTCCTATACTTGCATATTATAAATAACTGTTCTATGTTCAAGAAGTTTTATGATATTAAGTCTGCCAACTGCGTTAACAACTTTGTTCTTCAATATTCCCGATAGTTGGTAATGCAAATTATTATATGTAATTGAAAATGGTCTTATAGTATTATTCATGTATTCTTTATATGACAGATATAGGATATACACATATATCCCTCAATCAATAAGAAGCATGTGTGCCACGTTTCATGAAGATAAGATAGATCAAGAATATATTATATATTAAGGTATAACGTAGAGTTCTTGCTTATGTCCCTTGCAAACTTGATCAAAATTAATATATCATCTTGAAGGGTATAAAAATCAGTTGATACACATTAAACTGTATTAACTGCCCTGAACATATTACCTTATCGCCAGTCTTAGATCGGATTTGAGTTATAAATTATTATGACATTATAAAGGCATCAAATGGCAAAGCTAAACGATTTTCATTTAGCCAATGCATTATTTATGCGCCTTTTATTGACTTGCTGAGCTGCGCCCAACATAACGGTATATGCATAATCCCAAACGGCATTTGGGCAGGTCGTAAAAAAGAAACATCACGAGTCTTTCATTCGAGTCTTTGAATTTCTGGGCAAACAAAGAACAGACAAGGACAATGCGGGTCTCTGTGGATCGTTGTGCTGGGGAAATTAAAACTATGGATTGTTGCTGTTGTTGTTGCTATTGTTATGTTCCTCCCTGCCTTCCCTTGCCGTTGTCCCTTGTTGGCTTGTCATGCTCTTCCTTTTGGACTCCCGTCGCCGGGCAACGGAATACTCAAAAGACCCTGCCAGGCCGAAGAAGAACTCGTTAAATGCTTTTCTGTTTCCGTTTGCCATAAGCTCTGCCAATTGCTTCAAGTTATGCCAAATTTAAATGTCAACTTGTTGTGCAGTGTGCTAATTGGCCCGTAAATGATGACGATGATGCAACATTTGATGGCAAATGTAGCCCTTGACATTTATCATAGGCAGCATTAACTGTGCAATGCGCATTCAATCAATAAATGTCACATTCACACGCACTTCTCGCTAATTGCCTTTAAACGGAAGTTCGAGTGTAATTAACTGAGCTTTGCTGACGAGTGTTGGCCGTTTAAGTAATAAAATTTATACACAAAATACTCGATTCACAGCCGACGGGCAATAACTCAGCCAGATTCTGTCGACAGATGATTTGTCAGCAGGGCCCACATGGCGTATGATGCCTGTGAGACGTTGACAAGGGACATATAAGTATATAATTTCTCTGTGTGTGTGTGTGTTGTATATTTTTGTCTATTCAGCACTTAAGCAAGTTGCCACAACATGCTGCTCACTGAAGCATTTAATATGCTGCAAGCGTGGCATACCAATAATAAATAAAAGTTTCACTTTCAGATCAGTTAACTTTTTAATGCCATTGCGAATATTACACAAATATGCACTTAAATTGTTAACAAAGTTTTATATTTGTTAGGCATTGTAATTTAATATGCCTGTGACATGGCATAGCTATGCTCCAACTGCTAATTTCATTTCATTGTGTGCACAACCCCAAACTGTAGATTGTGTCTTTGCTGCCATTCAATCCTATTCAAAGCCCACTCCTATTTATGAGTGTGAATTGTGTATGTGTGCTACGGTCTATTTAGGGCCTCCATAGATAGGTGCATAGATGAATAGAAGGCAGGCAGGCAGGCAGACAGGCAGGCAGGCAGGGGTTAGCAGGGGATTAGTAGAAATCCTCAATGTGATTTAGCTACTCCATTGATTACCATACAATTTGCATTTCAATGGTAATTATAATATACCACTTGCAAGCATGTCCGTCTATATTAATTTGAAAACAACCTATGCATAAGCAAGCTATACTTAGACAAGAATAGTATTTCTGTTTTCGGTTTATTTGAATGCAAAAAGGAAATCAAATATGGTATGGTTCTACGAGAACTTATGCATTGTGTACAGAGTACAGGGTACACGCTAATCAGACTGATTGCCTTTGAAAGTTCCTCTTTTATCGAACTACCTTAGAGCTTTCCAGGAATTCACCTTGTACGGCTTTTATGCAGTCCGAATCCTTTGGCTCGCTTCATTTCCGATTGCAAGGGGCGTCTCTCACTGGGGCACATGAGCAACACAATTTCACATGAATTACGCAACAGAAGCACCAGAAATTCCATAGGTGGGAGGGAGAAAGAGGAACAGTGAAAATTTAATTAAATTTTCGTTGTGTTTGTTGAGTATTTTTATTTGTGAAAACAATACACAATGCTGCCGGGGGGTTGGGTGGTTGGTGGGGCAACAGTTTAACGTCATAAGCCAGTTTCGAAGGTCAAATGAAACATTCGCATAAGATATGGTACTATAACTTTGCTATTTAGTCGTACTATGCGACTGTTTTATAGACTGCGCATTAAGAAGTTCCTTGTCAAGGACTCAAAAGGCAATTGCAGTTGACCCGCTGTTTGACAATTGAACAGCGGGTTGTCTCGATAAGCACTCTGCAGTACTTGTCTCAGGAGAATTGTAGGAAATATTCACAGATATACAAACATACATATACATATATTGAAGGTTTGTACAGCTGACATATCATTCATCCATTGTACCCTTTTCCCTTTACAGACTCGAACTTTGTGCTCGGCAATGCGCAGGCAAATGGCAATCCAATTGTTTATTGCTCGGATGGGTTCGTGGATTTGACAGGATATTCACGCGCGCAAATTATGCAAAAGGGTAAGACGATGGGTCGACAGACAGACAGATAAACAGACAGACAAACAGACAGACAAACAGACAGACAAACAGACAGACGGACAGCTCAACACTTCAATACTCATTTAAATGTATTTGTACATTTTATTCAATTGTTTGCCAACAACAACAATGACGACAACATCGCGAACAGGCTGCTCATGTCATTTCCTTTACGGGCCGGATACAAAGGAGGAGCACAAACAGCAAATTGAGAAAAGTCTCTCGAACAAGATGGAACTTAAGCTAGAAGTTATTTTCTACAAGAAGGAAGGTAAGATGCCAGTCAAAATTTGTGAAAACATAGCGCACATCGGCGTCGGAGTGTGCGAGAAATTGTGCAGTAAATTGTTTTCGTTTTTAATTAAAAAAATGTTCTGTCGAAACTTCATTTGGGGTAATTTGTGTTCAACAAAGAGGAAATTAAACGCCAAGTTGTTTGTGGCAGTAGCTGTTAGACAGTGCGAAAAATTAAGGTTGTTTTGTTTTTGGTTGTTGACCATATACGACAGACAACTGAGAAATACGACTCAGGTCACCACTTAAAGTTTCTTTGAGACTGTTGGGCTGCTTTTATGTGGCTTCAAAGTTCTCATGTAAGAGAAGTGCTTAGTTTCCAGTCAATTTGTCTAATAATCCCTGATTTGGCCGGATTAAACTTATCAGTAAAGTACACTTGATTCCACGTAATGCTTTAGTGTTTTTAAACTTTAAAGTCAGCTCTTCTATTGTTTTATTTATGTCGATTTCAATAATGTAGTAACTTAGGCTTTGACAGTGAGTTTACTTATACAAAGCATGTCATGAATCTTTAAAATAAATCTAATACTAAATCTAACAGGTACCTAACCTAAAAGGTACCTAATCTAAGAGATACCCAATTTAGTTTTGCTTCTAAAATGAATAGTTAGTTGTTAATTTATAAACTTTAGCTCAGTTTCTCTTTAAGATTCTTGAAGAAACCTTTAATACGCTTTTCTAGCCTGCTTAAGCAGGCTTGAGGCTATTACAAAGCTGCTTAGCCACTTATGGCACAGTTACTTGCGTATTCCAAGAAATGTATGCAACACTCAAGCGGCACTTTAAGCTCGTGTCATTCACAATTAAACACAACACAAAAGCGCTTGTGGTTCGCCACACAAGCGAAAGTTGTGAGTTGTTTCGAAAGCAGTTGAAAAGGATTATCACAATTGCTAGCCAGGCAACAACAATAGAAGCAAACAAGAGAAGCAACTACAAGAATAGAGCAATATGTGAGAAGCTGTAAGTCAATTGTGGCAAGCGTCGTCCACGTGCGTCGGTTGCACAAAAGTTTTTTGTTTTGCTGGGGTGTACCGCAGTCAGAGGTTTTAAGCAAGTGCCGCTGTGAGGGTACAGAGCTCAGGAGGAGCTTTAACCATCTTCGTATTGACTTTTAATTTAAGACAGACACACTGCTCCGCACCGCACCGAACCGTACCGCATCGTGCTGGTGCCGCATCAATTTTCCAGTGCGTGCCTTGTGCTTGCTACCCTTCATTGGGTTAGGAGACTCAGCTAAGCGTCTCCTTAACCTAGTTTCACCCGACTGCGGCTTGTGGCTTGTCTCGCAGTCCCACAGTACCCAGAGGGATTCAGGCTCACACACGAACCTCACGCACACGACGTAGATCCGTCCTGACACCCACTTGTTGTGCGGCTGAAGAAAACAATAAATTTGCTCGAGGCATTCTCGCACGTCCGTGTCGCGTGTTTCTTTTCTGTTCAGTTTAATGAGGTCACGATTAATCAGCAGGCCAAAGGACTTGGGAGTCAAGAGTAGCGAGTCGGTAGTCGGGTCGGAGCGTGTCTGAAAGTGCTTCGATAAATATTATATCTCTCTCGACCCGGGCCATTAACTTGCCTATAAGTTTTCTAAATAGCACTGCGTTTAAAACTTTTAACAGCCTCATGGTCGGGTCTGCATTGTGTGGCGTATTAACTAATATTAATTATGCATTGCTTATGCCCCGCCCCACTCTATCTTGCCACCTCAGGCCAAGTAGTCTACAATTAATCGAGATAATTAGAGTGCCGTCCCCATAGCTGAGCTCTAATTAAGTTGATGTGCAATCAATTTTTTGCATGCCATTAGCCGCCAATTAACCGACTGGCTCGACTAAGGCCCGGCAAAGTACTCCAAAATTGGCTGTTTACGATGTTTGTAGTTAACTCTTTAACAGTCAGAGGTTCTCTCCAGGCCCGACCGCAATGAAAATCGATAAGTGTCACATGCAAATCACTTTCCCGACTGCCAAACGAAGCCGCAAATGACTTTGATCAGGCCCATTGCTACTGCCTACATTCCTTTGAGTCGACTGTCTGCGGCTAATGCTACGGCAACATCTGTCCACTGCAGGAAGCTAACTACTACTACTACTTCATCTACTACTATTTTATCTATTTCTACTACTACTACTACTACTACTACTACTACTATTACTACTACTACTACTACTTCTACTACTACTACTACTTCAACTACTACAACTACTATTACTACTGATACTACTACTACAAATAATACTACTACTTCTAAATACTACTACTACTACAGATACTACTACTTCATCTACTACTACTACATCTATTTCTTCTACTACTACTACTACTACTACTACTACTGCTACTATTACTACTACTACTACTACTTCTACTACTACTACTACTTAAACTATACTACTACTACAACTACTATTACTACTGATACTACTACTACAAATAATACTACTACTTCTAAATACTACTACTACTACAGATACTACTACTTCATCTACTACTACTACATCTATTTCTTCTACTACTACTACTACTACTAAATACTACTACTACTTCTACTACTGCTACTACTAATACTACTTCTACTTCAACTAATACAATTGTCTGCTACAATTACTCTTACTACCACCACTACTACTACTACTTTAACTACTCCCTGTAAAGTACGCATTGGCTGTGAATGAACTTCAGTTCCGCACAGTTCAAAGCTCTGACGCATAGATTTCACCCCGGCAATACATGCTGTCATCTCACCTGGACATCAGCCTCGCAATTATTCACAATCGACTCTTTTGCATTGTCACTTGACGTGATTTTGTGTCTTGTCAGCTTTTGGGCTTATCCAACATCATTCAATCACAACGACGATGTCTGTTTTCTGTTATGATTTTCACATTCAGTACACTTTTTGCTCCGCAGTTATTCGTATCATGGTCAAAACACATTTCTCGTTTATCATTTCTCACTCCTTCTCTCTCTCTTTCACTTTCTCTCTATGTTCCTTAGGTGCTCCATTTTGGTGTCTGTTTGATATCGTGCCCATAAAGAACGAGAAGCGGGATGTGGTGCTGTTTCTCGCCTCGCACAAGGACATCACGCACACCAAGATGCTGGAGATGAATGTGAATGAGGAATGTGATAGCGGTAAGTAGGCAAAATACCAAAGAAAATACCACGAGAGAGATGCGCTATAAGGGTAAGCCATAAATTGCATATGGCAGAGAGCAGACAAAGCCGAAAAAGATTTTCATTAATTAATGCATTAATCGCGCGCAAAGCTACAAGCAAACAAGAAACTTCCAATTGACACGACCACAATAATGCACAGCGTACGCACTCCTCAAACTAAACTTACAGCACAGCCTTTATTACACTTTCACACACACACACGCTTATTAATTAAAACAGCTTCAGAGGTGTAAAATATATTTAAAATGGTTCACCCAACGCCTCGGAAAGATAAAATACTGTTTTAAATATTTATATATATGTATGTATGTAGGTATATTCATAGCTGTATGCATATCTGCTCGTTTATTCCATGCATATATCTGGTTACATTGCAAATAAGACTGCCTTGCTATTGTCTACAGAACATTTTAAAAAGGAATAACATTTTAAAATATTATTCTGATAGTACTATATTATATTATATTTCTTTTTAGAGAATATTTAATTAGTTGAAACCCGCAACCAAAAGGGTAGAACAGGTAGAAGCAGCCGTTTCCAACCCCACAACATCAATAGCCAGCTCGATATAGTCCATTTCCGTCCGTTTGCAAACCCAGATCTTAGGAATTATAAAATCTAAATCTTTTAGGGTGTAGAATGTTTTAATTTAGCTAGCAGATGAAGTTTATTTAAGAATTTGGCCTCTTTCTTCATCTATAAATCTATATAGTTAAAATGGTTGCGAAAGGATAATTAACATCGAAGTTATTTAAGAAATAATTTAAAGGCGGTACTGATTTCTCAACCGCGACCCTGCAAAGTATGCAATATTTATAACTCGTTTTTGTCAGCTGGGTAACGGGTATATCTCAGTCGAGCACACTCGACTCTAGTATTCGTGCTTGTTTTTATTTGCCATGTCACGTTGTCAACTCTTATTTTTCCACGCAACTGCGAAATTGTTCTTATAAAAGAAATTTTCCTTTTTGGTTTGTGTGACTTTTTGGTTAACCTAGACAAGGTTTTTTTGGTTAACAGGTTTTGCTTGAATTTGACGCATGTCTCTGACATTTGAAAATAAATATTTTAACTGAGTTTTTATTTGCTCTCTGCCCCTTTCACAATATTTGTCAGCTTTTTCTACGGTAATTCACCGTGCCAAAGGAAAATCTATTTTAAAGATTTATGCAGCTTTTCATTGCATTCATTCGTCCTTAATAAACAAAAAATTTCAATTAGAATAAAGTTAAATTTAAATTTAAATTCTCTTTTTCGTCTGCTTTTAATAAATAATGTTCAGCTTTAGCTAATTGCGACGAGTTGAAGGTACTTAATTGCGAGCTAATGTTCTTCTTACTTGCTCTATTATTTATATGTGGATTAGGTATGTGCACAACTTTGTTTACTGAATTAGTTAGCACAAATGTCGGCACAGTTCCCCAGGGGGAAAATATGCGAAACAAAAGAAGAGTAATCGCATGCTTAAATATTGATGTGCTGGGAGACAACTCCGAGTGCGAAGCATCGCATACAAATATAGAGCAAACAGCGGAGAATTCCAAGAGAATTGTCTTTATTTTTCGCGTAGGTCATTGCGCATTCAACTAATGCGTATCAAACGGAGCAAGGCGGAGAAAGAAGAAGAATTTTCGTAGGGATGCCATTGTTAAGCAGCTTGCCTGCACTCTGGCATTTTCAGCAGCAGGTTCCATTTGCAGTTTTATTGGAATCATTATTTAGCAGCTGGAGCTCTAGGAACTCTTGTTGCCAGGCCAATTGTTCTTGACGCGACTGTTATGCGGTTCTCTGCAAACTGAAAAACAGAGCTGCGTCGCGATGCCCTTTCAGTTGCAGCAGCTGTCCTCATCGCTCTTCGTCATGTCTGTCGAGGTGTGGCTATTATTCAGTGCTGATGACATTGATAAGCTAAAAAGTAACAGCTTAACAGCAGCATGCAATACTCGCACAGGGAAACGTGTCTAACATTTCAGTTTAACATTGCTGTTGCACAGCAATCGAGCTATTTATAAAATTTACATTTAATCTGTTAATGAATCTGTTAATTTTCTGCCGCTTAACAACAGCAATTTAACAGGCTTCAAAACATACACGTGCATTTTTAATTAACATTTTCTGTTGCTTTTGTTGTTGCGCGTGCACCAGGGATACCTGATCAGCCCTTGTGTATCAAGGTTTCAGCCTTTTTTACAATAAAAAGCGTGTTGTTCTGTGTTTTGTCCTTTTCTTTCCGATTTTTAATCTTCATGTCCTGTTTTTATGTAGCCCTAGTGTGCATACATATATCTGTTAATGACATTTATGGTATATAACAAATTTATTTGCCCATTAATATGGCTTAATTGAAAATATCAGATGCACATATTTGCCGACATAATCTTGTGCTGTTTTTCCCAGAAAATTTATACAGATCAACTCTGACATTTGCGGCAAATCCCGCTGAGTAGCAAATTGAGTGCCAATCGACATCACAGGATGGGGATGGGGCTGGGGCTGGGGCCGGTTGCGGCTGCTGTCAAAATGCCGGCGTTGCCACGTTGTGCGTTGGGCTTTAAGTTAGCTCTCAAATTTGCAATTAGGTTGGACATTCCGGCAATGATGAAGAGGAGGGAAGGGGCATAAAAATTGTGTAAATTAAGCGACCATTGGGCAAACATTTTGAGGCAATTGAATTATCATTCGCCTGACATTTCAGATGACCGTCATTTTACACATCATTAGGCCTGTCAACTGAGCATGGGGCGACAGTCGGGCCGACACTGGCGACTGTCGCCGAGCTGAAAGCAATTTCTGCCGCCATGTGCGACATTTTAGTCAGCATTTAGCACAGTCGACTGAATCGCGCATATTTCAGAGTTTCTTCTTTTGCTTCAGCATCGCCATCAGCATCGGCATCTTCTCCAGCTCCAGCTCCTGCTTCTTCTCAATATTACTGTCAATTTTTGTTTTGTGTATGCATTAGGCGTACGCCACGTGTTGCTGGAATTCGGGGCGCTCGACGCTCGGGTAACTCGCCCAAAAAAGTGCTTTGGGCCCCGGATCATTGAGGTGCCTGGCAGCTTAATTGGCATTTCGATATGACAGCCACGTTGGGCCACGAGGCGGCGAAGCCAAGGGATGCCTTGCCATGCCATGCGATGCGATGCGGTTCGACTACGGTCGGCTCAAAATTGAAATCAAAATTCGTTACGCTTGTTTCAGACCCTTGTGGAAAATAACGAGAGACGCGTTATCCTTTAGCCGAAGTTGAGATACACTTAAAACGCCATGGAAATTTCCGATTAAGTGTATTGATTTAAGTGGTGTCGATTTACATACAAATTTAAGATTGCTTGAGTTTGAAAATGTAACTTTTCTTATCAGATTCATAAGAAGTTCATCTCTACCAGTTCTGATGTTCATTATGCTAGTTAAGATAGTTAGTTAGCAAACTTAGTGTAATAGTTGAAGTAGCTTTGAAACTGTGTAGGGCTATCCTCTAATAAACTGGGCGTTTTTACACTTTGTTACGACATCGAAAATTAAATCCTTATAATTAGTATTCTGCTTTCGGCGCGCGCCTTTGCTTTTTGTTTGTGTTTTTTTTTTTCTTTATATTTTGGGTTAATTTTTCACAATCAAGCTAATTGTAATTTATAGCAGCACGCGCTGCCTTTGAGGCAGTAGACGAAAATAGAATTAAGTTAAATTTAATGAGCCTGCTTGAGTTGAGCGAGTCTCCTTGCCGAGATTGTGGCTGGCTTTCATCCTGGTGCTTTGCGCAAAGCGTTTCAGCCTTGTTTACATGCCGCCAAATAAACGAGTAAACAGTTCTTGGACCAGGAGGGGCGTTGAGGTATTATCTACCTGACTCTGAAATATTATATTTATGTCTTTTCTTATATTTGTCGCTTGTGGCTTGATATTATGAGTAAATATTAGCTTGACTTTGTGAGCCTGCAATACAATTTATGAATTTAACGAGAAAATTCTAGCATGATTTTGTGTTTTGATTGCTTTTGACAATACTCAAAGAGGACATTCTGTTTATCAGCACAATTGAATGGTTTAATTGCTTTGTGGTTTTGTGGCACAATGTTAATTTTATGCATGTGAAGAATTCATCGTTTGACATCCAGGTTTTTGGTGGGATATATTTTTATTTTGATAGATAATTTATTTAACATGACAGAGCTGCCAGCCTTAATTTAATTTAACATTGATACATTGTTGGCTTAACAGAGATCAATTAACAACTCTGTATTTTACTTTACATTTCGCTTAGTAGATGTGTAATTACCAGATCTGTTAATAAGTTTGCATTTTACATGAGAGCTCAAAAGAAAATGTTAAATGTGGTTATGATTTTCTATTATGCTTAAATTTAAGTTTATTTCAGCTTGTACACTCACCAAAAAGCCAAAAAACCAATAATAAATGTTGACATAGGCTGGCAAAGCTGTATTTTTGTTTATTCCACAAGCAGCTTTATGTGAATGTCTATAAAAATAAATAACATATAGAAAATTATGAGCATATTTTGCATGTTTCAAAGAAGAAATAATAATTTAAAATTTTCTCTATGAAAATACTCAAAGAAAGCAGAATACACATCAGCTGCCAGACAAATGCAATAAAATATTACACATACACACACGTGTACACACGCAACATACTGTAGAACAACTTAAAATACGCATACACTCACACACATATACTCTTTCACAGACACAGACGACAGCTTGTACTTTGTGTCGCTTTAAGGCTGAACGCATCTCACACTTGTCGATGTGTGTGTGTGTGTGTGTCTGCGTCCATGTGCACCTTTGTAGCTTATCGCTAAATAAAAGTTGATAACAATTAAACGAACAAAATGTAAACAATTATTTTATATATTCAAATTGTATTTGTACAATTCTGTATATTTTCTTTCTTTGTGCTCTTTTTTCTTACTCTAACCGGAATCATTGTAATTAAACCAAAATAAAAATAAAACTAAACCACGAAAACCAAAAAAAATATATATATAAATAAATATAAATAAAATACCCCCTTAAATCCGAATCCGAATCCCGAAAAATCCAATTGGCCACGCAAAAAATAAATAAAACCAAAATTATAATTATTAAAATTGTCGCAAACAACGCTTGTGCTATGCTGTGTCCATAAATTGAAACTGTTGTGTTGCGCATCTGTAAGTTTTTGCCCTTACAGCTGCACTCCTGGGCGCCAGATTCCGTGCCGGCTCCAATGCCGGCATGCTGGGCCTGGGCGGTCTGCCCGGCCTGGGCGGGCCGCCCTCTGGCGATGGCGGCGATGCGGAGGCCGGTGAGGGCAATAATTTGGATGTACCTGCCGGCTGTAATATGGGACGACGTCGGAGCCGGGCGGTGCTCTATCAACTGTCCGGGCATTACAAGCCCGAAAAGGGCGGTGTCAAGACCAAGTTGAAGCTGGGCAATGTGAGTATTCCAACGGGGGCGACCGATTTCAATTAAATGTGCGGTCGCTTGCCTTTCTTGTTATTGCTGTTGTTCTTGTTGCTGTTGTTGTTGTGGCAAGTTGATTCGATTAACGTTTTGCTCAACTTAATCCATTTCCTTTTTGATATACGGCTTAATTTGTGGCCTTTCATTATGTTATATATTATATATGGTATATTTATAATGTATTTATAGAATTTTATGCATTCAACCGAGGCTCCATTTCCCGAGTACAAAACGCAATCGATAAAGAAGTCACGCTTGATTCTGCCGCATTATGGCGTTTTCAAAGGCATCTGGGATTGGGTCATTTTGGTGGCCACCTTCTATGTGGCCCTAATGGTGCCATACAATGCAGCCTTTGCCAAAGCGGATCGCCAGACTATGGTCTCTGATATCATTGTGGAGGCGCTCTTCATTGTCGGTGCGTACTAAGGACTGCGATTTGTTATCCCTTTTAGCAACTCCCACTCGCCTCCACCTCCCCCTTCATTCATGGATCTTGGCAGCAGGACAACCTGTTCGGGACATTCATATCACATCCTCATCATCGAGTTGCATGCTCTGCTCTTTGGGGGCAAATTGAATTTAACTCGGGTTTAGTTTTATATTCCCCAGTGCCTTCGTGCCTTAATGTCCATCCTGTTCTTCTTCTCTCTCTCACTCTCTCTTCCACTTGCTGTTCTCATTTTATTGCTCTTTTATTGCAGATATTTTATTGAATTTTCGCACAACCTTTGTCTCGCGCAAAGGAGAGGTCGTTTCCAATTCCAAGCAGATTGCCATCAATTATTTCCGTGGCTGGTTTGCCCTGGACTTATTGGCCGCCCTTCCCTTCGATCATCTATATGCCTCCGATTTGTATGACGGCGAGGTGAGTAATTGTTATCGAATTGTTTTAAAAGCTCTAACTAAATCTGAATTGTTATGTCACTTTACGAGGCTAATGCTCGCTTCGCAAAACACGGCAAATAGTCTGTATGTGTGTGCGTGTGTGAGAGAGGGAGTGAGTTTGCGTTTGAGTGTGGAGGGTATTTAAAATGCATTAGAGGGAATTTCACTGATTGAAATATGCGAACGAATTGCAAACAGAAAATAGTTTTGTTAGACGTATTTAGCAAAAACAATTTGAAATATACATATGTAAAGTGGATTATAGATAAGGTCTGAGAGGGTATGAGAATTATATGAAAATAAGGATTCATTTATTTTTTATGAATTTACTAAATTTAATTTGATTTAATATCCGATTTTCGCGGCAGATCACTGCGTAGTTAAAATGAGGTTTAAATGCTTGAGGTTGCCATATCAAATAGAATCAGCTGTTCTAATCTATGCTTCAAACAGCTGTTTAGTTCTATGATAAGCATCTGTTAGCATCGTAATTCTAAGCAGCTGTTAAGCATCTGTTAATGTTTACTAATCTGATCGAACAACTCGATAAATTCAGCAGCACAATTAATCAAAATTAAATTATATTATTAATACAAACCCTTGTCTTTTGGAATTGAGTAATACATTTTTTGAACGAAGGCGGTTGCAAATTAGTGTACCCGTAAACACCCGATGTGTAATCGATAGAATAATGACAGTTACAAGTGCATTCAAATAAGGCCGATGTAAGTAGTGTTGGTTAATTCATAACAGAAACTGTTGAAGCGCTGTTAAGTGATTTTGATTTTCCTGTTTGTCAGTTTTAACTTGACATCATGTTCCATGTGCTTGGCTAATTGAATCGATTTAATTTGCTTCGTAATCGAATCATCAATCAATTTGTCTAACGTGCTCTCGAATGAGTCGCATTTTCCTGGCATATTTCCCTTGCATTTTCCTTGTGCAAGGACAAAGTTTTCGCTTGACTGCAGTTTGGAAAGCCAACGTTCTTGGCTTTTTGCATTTAATCAACTTCAGTCCTACTGTTTCAGCGAACTTGGCTTTCTCTCTCTCTCGCTTTGCTACCTTCTCCTTCTCCTGTTAGCTGTCCGCAGTCTGGGGCCTGGGGCGTTAAATATTTAAGCCAGATTTTGAAGTGGTAAATAGCATTAACAGATTTGCATAACATGCATAATGCATGTTGCTGTGCGTTGTTGCTGTTGTGGCTGTCGCTTTTCCCCCGCCATCATTTTCCGACTGTGACATTTTGAAATGACAGAGTGAATTAAGTTCGAGCTTAATGGCTGAGCAAATAGGAGGAGCGTAAAGCGGCGTAAAGTATTTAATTAAGATTTAAGTGCATATTGCGAGCTGCAATTACAGCTTAGGATAGTTTTCATATTTGTTTGAGTTGCGCAACTCAGTTAAGCTGCTTTACTACCAGACAGGGAGTAAGAGAGGGCACTGGGGAAACCCTTTCTGCAGTGCACTTCATGTTCGTCAAGCGGATTACAACGTCGTCTCGACTTGGTCAGCGGCGGGGGCTCTTTAATTGCATGCCAAAGCTGCTAAATGCGGTCGGATTGTGTGACCTAAAGCAAACGAAATTGACCCCAAAAAGTATGCTACGAATTTGTCATCTGTGCAACTAACACACTCAAAGTGTGTGTGCTGCCGCTTCTTTTATTCCACTTCCACTTTGTCTAGCTTTGTCTGCTCTTTGAAGTACTTCACTGCAGGCTTTCACTTGCTCTCTCTCTCTCCCTCTCTCTGTCTCTTTGAGCATTGCTCCTTCAGCTCGAAGTGGTCAACGTTGTCAGCGCGTTGATTGTCTGCGCAGCGAAGAGGAACAGGCAGCAGAACAAACTGTGGAAAGCAATGTAGACTGAGAGTAAAATGCGCTGTCGTCGACTCTATGGACACATCTCAAGCAGCTCAGTCTGCCGGCTTAAGTTGCTGATTTCTTTTTTTCGATTTGTTCATCAAAAATTCTTTGGCTTTTTTCAGAAATTCACTTAGCAATGATTTTATGCATTGTCATGGTCTTAATATCGACCGCAGGTCCAAGTTTCTTGTTTTTTGTTTTGTTTTTCTCGTGTCATTTGTTGCGTTTTATTGTTGGCTTCGTTACAACTTCCTGCTTAGCTTTTTATTCGGATCAAATACGCTTTAGCTGCTTCGTTGTATACCCGACAAGGCCACAGAGGGCACTCAGAGGGTATATAAGCTGCGCGTCAGGTATCCCAGGTATCCCAAGTTGCATACCTGATGCCGTTGGACTTTAAGTTATTTGAATACCAAACACTCGAGAAGTATTTAAAGCTGTCGCTGGTTTCTTTTTTAAAACGAAACTCGAATCTGTTGGGGTATTTCGCAGTCTGGTCTCGTTTTGCTCTTCATAAGTAAATCCCTAACAAGGATGGCAAGAACTTTGTCGCTTCGTGTGTGCGTGTGTGTATGTGTGGGTGGGTGAGCAAAAAGTTAAAGGAAAATCTCGGCGTGTGCTAAGCTGTTTAATGCTTCGTTTGGGCGCCATCAAAAGTTTATTTTTATAAAACTTTAATGTGTTCTAATTGCAGAAATTACGATGTCGCCAACTGTCTGCATCGCTCTCTCCCTCTTTCTTTTTTTCTCTTTTCTTTTATATGTGTGTGTGTGTATGTGTGTGTGTGTTTGTGTATTTTTGTGGCTTCAAAGTTTTTAAGTAGCAAAAAGTCATTAATACACATATATATAATTTATTTTCAGACTTTTGACAAATCGCCAACACGATTTGAGCCTGAATTTTCATGCGATGTTTTCTTTTGAGTTTTCTTTCCTTTTTTTTCATTTTGTTGGACACTTCTGCCCTCGCTTGAGACAGCTGAAGTGCTCGGGATTCCTGTTGCTGCTGTGTTCTGCATACCAATTTCCAGCTAATGCACTCGAAACTTTTGCATATTTAGTTTATTTCAAAGTTTTAATTATCTTTGAGACCCAGAAAGGCGGCGACGGAAGCGGAAGTTGCCATGGCAGTCAAGTTGAGTCAAGTTCCTTAAAGTAATTGTTGTTGCTCTGCAACTGTATGCGACAAAGTAAACAAAATTCGAGAAGGCAGCACAAAAGTTTTGCAAAAAGCAACCAAGATTGAAAGAAGAATGAAAGTAAAAGGCAAAGGAAAGTGAAAGTGAAAGTGAAAGCGCAATGTAAATTGCAACATGAATTACAATTTGCTTGGCAACACAGAACACTCACACACACACACACATAAGTACACGTGGCGTATAAAGCAGCAAAGCCTTATAAACGGAGGCAAAAGTGTTTATTGTGCCGCCATTCTTAAAGCTCGCTGTCTGTGTCTCTGTGTGTGTATGTGTGTTGTGAATACCCTGTGCCTAATAAGCGTAGCAGGGGACATCGTAGAGTTGTCAGGCGTAAACTGTAGGCTAGTCTGAGCTAGTAAACCTTACTAGTTCTTCAGGATTGTAAGCCCTGCAGCAGCAACTTTTACTTCCTTCGATTCCCCATAAGTTTTTTATAAAACTCTGTCATAAAACGAGACTTAAATCATATTTTTTATGGTTCATCATTGCCTGCAGCACAGGGTATATGACAGTCGTTATCCGCACAGTCTCTTACCCTGCGGCAAAAACTCTTTTATTTATTTGTACTTAGTTTCTGTCGTTGTTCGCTTTAAATGTTGTGCCACAGCTGGCTTGACAGCCTCGCTGGGTTTTTCTTTTGGCGGCGCTTATTAAATTCGTTGCAAGGCTGCGCTGACAGAGGCAGAGGAAGTGGGAAAAGTGCTAAGACCACAGTTACATTTTCCACAGTTGCCAGTGTGTCCATTTTAAAATGACGCCTCGTCAGCTACTCAACATTTTCTTAATCATAAAATATATACATAAATTGCTGGCAATGAGGCACATGGCAAAGGGAGACTGAGAAAGGATGTGGTGGGATGAAAGAGAAGGAAGAGCAGGCAGGGACTGGGGCCTAGGCTGGAGGCTTAATGCACTGTAAGGTTAAATGGCGACGTCAACGTTCAATTTAGTCAACTGGCTGCTTGGCTTTTGGGTTGCTCGATAAGCTTGTTTATGTTTACATTAGACTCTTCGCCTGCCCCTTCTGCTGTCTCCTCTTCTGCCTCTTTTCTTGCCACTTCTCCTGGCTCTTCTTTTCTGCTTCTTTTTCTCTTTTTGTGATAGCCTCTTTGATTTTTTATTTAACTATCCCTTTTGCGCCCTTCTCTTCCTGCTGTCTTTGTGCCCGCCCGAGTGGGGACCGGAAGTTATAATATTATGGGGGGCAGGAAATTGTAACGTGCCTCGATGATAGCTAATAAATGAGCATGTGTCAAATTTTTTGAGTGCGGCTGTGTGTGTGTGTGTGTGAGTGTGTATGAGCTGTAATGAAATTTACGCCCCAAAAAGTAGGCAACGTAATTTGAGCGAACTACAAGCCAACATTTTGGGTCAAAATTGTATTAGGGCCAAATGTCATTAGCTGCGTCGCAACAACAACAGCAACACAGAAACAACAGCAAAATGAAGAAAAAACTTATTTATGCATTTTATTAAAGCTGTAACTACTTGTAGCGAACTTTAAAACTCAATTTTGACTGCTGTTTTTCGAAGGGTTTTTTTTCCTTCTTTATACCCTGCATAGAGTAGCGCATCAAAAGGCGTCTTTAGAGGGGAGAGCAACAGTAGCTCATGCGTAACAGAGATTCACCTTATTTGGAGCACAGACAGCCTGCACTTGAGCTAATCTAGGCTAACATGTTGTACTCAAATCATGTCTGCAATCAAGTTGCCTCTGACAACCTCGTCTCCACATGTCTAAGTATGACTTAAGTCTGTCGAAAGGCAGATTAACCCCAAGTGTGATTAGAGCTGAGCTGAAGTGCCAGCCTCTCTACCCCTACAGGGCATTAGCTAGTCGAGTAGCCCAACTGGTTTTCAAGCACTTTTCTTTTTTATGAGTTTGTTTTTTGAACAAACATGTTTGCATTTTGTTGGTCTCTGCGTGTTGCGCTGTCGTCGTTATACAATGTATCTTGTTCCCATCTCTCTCTCACTCTTTCTCTCTCTCTCTCTCTCTTTTTGTCTGTCTGGGCATGCACAGGAATCACACATTCATCTTGTCAAATTGACGCGTCTGCTGCGCCTGGCGAGGCTATTGCAAAAAATTGATCGATATTCACAGCACACGGCCATGATTCTGACTCTGTTGATGTTCTCCTTTACGCTGGCGGCGCACTGGCTCGCCTGCATCTGGTATGTCATCGCTGTGAAGGAGTACGAGTGGTTTCCGGACAGCAACATTGGTGAGTAGCAAAAAGTCAAGGTCAACTTATGCAGCAGCAGCAGCAGCAGCACGCAACGTCCACTGCGGCGCACCAGCAGCGCCTGTTTCCTCCCACACACACACTCGCACATGTTAACCATTCACATGCATGAGTGCTATGTGCGAGTGTGTGTGTGTGTGTGCTCAATGTGTGTGTTAGTTGGACAGTAATTTGGTTAGTTTGCCTCCGGCGTTGATTGTGTTTGCCTGGCTCGTCAAACGCCAAATGAAATTGTTGCTTAGCTCAGCCAGCGCCCCCGCCCCCGGGGTTCTTTACCCTCTACGCGATGTCGCGCACCTGCTACTCACAGTTAAACACACACAGGCACACACGCATTGCCTACACACGCAGCTTTGTGAAAGTTTAAAACAACTTAGGTGTAAAGGGGATACGACGGTTATTAGCACATTTAAATGGCAAAGTTTCTGCACCACCCTAACCCGGGCTGAACAATAAGGAAATCAGCGCGCATTGTGATTTAAATATGTGTGCACGTGGGAGCCCCCAAAAGTTTTTATTGTAACTTGATATATCCCGGGATTCGAGGAGGGTGTAACGGGGTGCAGGACTTAAATGAATTTAAATAGGGGCACAAGGAATCTTTGGCTTTATTGTGTAAATTGCTTAAGCTGCTTAAGATCAACGTTATTTATTTACTTTTCTGTATCCACTATGGGATTTAGGTTTTTATTTATATTTAAGAATTCAAAATATGTATTTCTTTGTTTTTTATCTATCAATAACTGATTTGAATTAAATGAGTTAATAGGTTTATTACCTTCTGCTTCCAACTACATACGAAAAAATCTAGGGAAACTTCAGAAAATATTGTTGTTCTTTTAAAAATAGATGAAATTTTAAATGTATGCCATTATTTCATAGAGTATCTCTCAGCATTAAAGATACAACTACCCATAGAGTATTACATAGTCAGCTTAGCTTAGACACACAGCAGATTAGCATTTATTTATGCATTATGAGTGTATGAAATCCCTGGTTGGATCGTAACATTCACTCCTTATAAACTGACATACAAAAGCAACAAATTGCCAGTTACTTTTCACATCAATATACTATGAACATGATACGCATTAAATACTCGCACTAGGAGAGAGTGTCAGAGCGGGACCAACAAAAACTTCGCCAACTGCCAACTGCCATTTGCCTTATGCTGTTTGCCGTTTGACGTTTCCTTTGGCAGTTTGACCTAAGCAGTTGGCCGGATTTGACACGAACGCCTTCTAGATCTATTCGGACAGCTTAGACCGACTTGACTGACTGGATACTTTGATGGACAGCTAGGCGAATGGGAAAAGTTGGAGCCAAGTCATTGTCAGAGTTTAATAAGCAGACGAATTAGAAAGATATTCGCATGTTTGTCTCAACTGAACTGACACATGTGAATGTGACTGCGACTTTGACTGGAGCTGGTTTAATGCCTGATTTACTAAACAAAGTTATTTGCTTTCTTTTCTTCTTTTTGTGTGCCATTAAAATCTTCAAGTCTTGTTCACAGGTTGGCTGCAGCTGCTCGCCGAGAGAAAGAACGCCTCCGTTGCGATACTGACAACGGCTGAAACTTACTCGACCGCGTTGTATTTCACATTCACCAGCCTCACCTCGGTGGGCTTTGGCAATGTGTCGGCAAATACAACGGCCGAGAAGGTTTTCACCATTATAATGATGCTGATTGGCGGTAGGTAATCGTGTTTCCCTTTCTCTTTCTCTGTCCCTGCAACATCGACCCTCAGATGGCATCCTATTTTATAATCTCACACTCACTCTCTCTCCCCGCAGCTCTCATGCACGCTGTGGTCTTCGGTAATGTGACGGCGATTATACAACGCATGTACTCGCGTCGCTCTCTCTACGAGAGCAAATGGCGGGACCTGAAGGATTTCGTGGCTCTGCATAATGTGAGTATTGAAACTCTATGCCCCTCGTGTTGTATGGACAGACAATAAAATAAACGCCTTTATTCCTGCTACGTGCTATTAATGACTTTGCCCCCTATATATGTAACTGTGTGTGGGGCTGTCATGTACGTGATATTGGGGCATTTAGAAGTTTTCCAGCGACCAGAGCCGACCTCCAATGGCAGCCATGGGTGATTAAATTCATCCAGCTAAACCTTGAGTTGTACTGGCAAGATTCTACTGGAATTATGTAAAATATGTAAAAGAGATTGCTCAGTATCTGATAACTATATATATTTGATCATCAATAATCATACTACATATATCTGAGCCATGCTCTCATTCCTGCTCAAGCTAAGCAGCCAATTTAAACTCATCGATAGTCGATTGTCGATAGACGATTGCAGCATCCGTAATGGCTGTGGCATAGGAAATTAGTTGCTGTCGCAGCGTGCACTCACACTCGATTGGCAAGTGGCAAGTGCTTCAGTTGCCTTTATTGGAATGCAGCGCACATTTGCCATATGCCACGCAACGTTAGGCAGGCGTCGAGGCCATAAACGAGCCATAGAGTTCGATGCGGTTCTAGCAAGATGTGCCACGCGAGCGCACTCGGCAACCTGTTGATGGGGCAAAGGGGGCGAAGGGGGATTTGCTGCTGATACTTGTGTAGCAACGTGCACGCTCTCTTTTGCTAGTTGCTCGCCTGCCACATGGCGTATACGTTACACGTTGTGCAATTAAGTGCGTTTGTGCCCGCAGCGCATGCAAATGGAGTGGATGCACATGCGAGAGAGAACGTCGACTCATTAGCTGGCGCTGTCATAAAAACTGTACATACCCCGCATTAATTATGATTATTTTTTATTCTCTCTCCTTCTCTTTGCAGATGCCCAAAGAGTTGAAGCAGCGCATTGAGGACTACTTCCAGACTTCATGGTCGCTCAGCCATGGCATTGACATCTACGAGGTAAACTACAACTTCAGCTCGTTCTCTTTATCTCTCTCTCTCTCTCTTTCTTTTCCTTTCTCTGTCTTGTCCCTCTCATAAATCATTCATACAAAAATTGTCGACGCAGCATTAAATCCGTTGCCGTTGGTCCATTTCCCGTAGTACGCTTGAATGGTATTTTGATATGTCTGTTCCTTTAATTAAGCAAATGCCTGTCGGGTATCTCATATACATATTGAAACCGAATCTCATTTGTGCATGCATGTGCTTTCAATCTCCGTATCTGTGTGTGAGTGTGTGTGCAAGAGTGTGTGCCCGCTTATGTGACTTATTGATTGGCATTGGGTTAAAATGGTAGGAGCCCGAATCCCTTTTGATTGCACGTAAGTCCGTAGGTAGATTGTAGCCAGAGAAGGAGCAGCCAGGCAGCAGCTAAAGTATTTGATACTCGTAATTGATATTTGAATATCAAATCAAATAAATCTTGATTGCTGCAAATGTATAAATAAACCTTCTGTGTTAACCAAGCAATTCTTATGTGTTTACTTTAATATTTAAATTTTAAAGTATTCTTTCAATTACGCTCGTGTTTGCTCCTCTGGTTCTATATTATCTGTCGGCTTACCGCCACACTTTCGATAAATTATTGATTAAATTCAGATCTAACGATTAGTGTTGAGTAAGTTACAAATATCGGATAGCCGTTTCTATCCGAGAGACGCCGATATAGTAAATTAAATAAATTTGTTAGAATTCATAATCAGACATAAGAATGTGAATTATAATCCCAAAACTGATATAGAAGTTGTACTCAAACTGAATATCAGGTTGAACAAGTATGAATATGCAATCAAAATACATTTCTATAATTATCAAGGCAGCTGAGTACGCTTTATTAATGGGCAGTTGAATTGACTACGACAAAACTTAGCAAAGTTCTGTTTCTGTGTTTATACATGGAAATCAATGTGAGAGTGCTGCACAATCATTATTCCATTTGTTGGCTCATTAATTTGCCGTGCGATGGGGGGTAAATCCATTTAAGTTATAGTCAAAGTTGAAGTTGAGTCACGCTCGCAAAACTTTGTCGTGCCCCGCAGTCAGGTGCAAAATAGGGGGGAGGAGGAGACAGAAAGTGGCAACTCTCTGTTAGCCATTCAACTCATGAAGCCGCAAGTTGCACACAAAGCGCAAACTTTGTTGCACGCAACTTGCTGCATAAAGTGCAGCGGGAATACGATGGGCTATTAGCTAATTGCCGTTATCATAGCAAAGTCAATGAGCTTCGAATGGAGATGGGGATCTCAAACTGAAACTGGAACTGGTCAGATAATACAGAAAAATTAATGTAGTGATTGCCTTTGGGGTTTTGCAAATTAATTAGCGCATTTCATGGGCTGCTTTCGACTGTGTTATTCACAACACATCAAATAGGAGGCGGCCTTTGAAGTTGGCTAACTGAGCTCTCTTGACAGCTGCTGCTGTCAGTCAGGACAGAAGACCCGAATCTCTCTCTGGCAAGTCTGACAGGCGCAGGGCTTACACTCGCCTCGAAACATGTCTAATTAATTTCGGCTTGCGAGAGCATTTGAATGCGGCTCCATAGAAATGAGCTTTGTGCGGACCCCAAAAACTGTTTAATTATACCCCGAAATGGCAAGCCTAAACTTTGAAATTAACTCTGTTAATATTTAAAAATAAACAAAGAGCGTGAAAACGAAAGTTTAGGAAAATGCAAATTAAAAATGTAAAATGGCCTTTAAATTGTAGAAAATATTTATTTAACTTGGAATAAAGTGAGGGCAAATAAATAATTTAATGTGTATTCTACCTTTGAATTGTTTTGTATTTGCAATACCTGAACCCTACACTTAGAGAATCATCGATGAAAACATAAAGAAAGACTGTTTAATCAAGTAATCATGTTCACAGCTCTTTTAAAACTCATTTTTTCACTTGGCACATTAAATTAGCAGCTCAATGGGCCGCTAAAAACTTTGACTTGTTGAATTTCACGCGCATCTCGTTGAAAAATATGTTTAAATCAAATTTAATTTAATTACATTGCAAACATGAATTATGCCCATGCGAGCACACACACACACACACAGAAAGTGCATGAAGGGGACTCCAGAGTTTCCAAGCAGTAAATTAAATTGTTAATTTATTGCGCATGAAAATTAACTGGCAAAATGTCAGAGCATTTGGCACAGCCTTCTGCCGCGGCTTTGCTACCCCTCTCTTTCCTTCCCCATCCCCTTTCCCACTCCTTCCCTGCCGTCTTAATGTGCCTGCAAATGGTCTTTGTATGCCCTGAAAATCGTGTTGGCGTGTGTTTGTGTTTACGCGTAAATTTCAAGCCAAATTTAGCTTGAGACACGCCCAGCGTTTAGTTGTTTGCCACGCCTACAGCACTCTGGGCGCGGCGGAAAACAACTTTTTGGCCAGTGCATGTAATTAATGTAAAATATTTTACACTTCTTTGCGTTTTGTGGTCGAGAAACTCACATAAATAACAATTCAGTGTTGCCCACTGGGAAAATGTTCCATTAAATAAGTAAATATTCAAACACACTCACACCCAAATGTACAAACAAACACACACACACACTTGAAAAACTTGCACAAGTTTCGTCAAATTTTCATTGGATTCCCAAACGCTTGAGAAGGGTAGAAAATATATATTTTACGAAATTTGAGACAGTTTCCAGTTCGAAGACTTTTTCAATTCCCCAGCGAACTTGGCAACTCTTCTGCACTGTCAGAAAACTTGTTAGTTTTATAGCATTTTATTTTTTAAAGTAGTTTTAATGTTTTTACTATAAATTTGTTTGCATTTTAATGAAAATTCTGCACTTCGACGGGTAGTAAATATTCGAGAGCATTTTAATTGTCTCTTATTGTTTGCATACTGTCCTATGTCAATTTGAATAATAGCCAAAGTAACTCGAACTGGCATAGCGAATACAAACGAATACATATTCATTAAGTCGAAATACGTCAGTCAGTGGATGATTTGTGGTCTTGTTTTGTGGCATAATTGAAACAGAAGGTTTACGTTGCGTAGTTTGTTAGAAATTTTTTTAATTACAAATTGTTTTGCACATTTTTGAATAAATATAATGAGTTCGCTGCGCCATTGTGTGACTATATCGAAGGAATTTTAATTAATTAATAATTAGTTCAATTTGAGGAGAGTTAGAAATAACCATAGAAAGCTTTGCATTTCTCGAATTTCAATGAAAATGAAAATGTGGAAGATATAAAACTGAAAATGAGTAGTGTGTACGATGGGGTTAAGGAAGAAGAGCTTGTATGCCTGTTAAGGCTTTCGTTTCCTTAGAGAAATGTTATATGATATATATAAATTTATCATTTTCTTGTGCACTTTAAGTGCCTCTGCCACTGGCCCTGCCTCTGCGTAAAGCCTTTGCCAGAACATCTTCACCTGCACGGCCTGTTGCTGTTTGTTTGGGCATCAAGTCATGTGCATATTCTCAGGAATTTCATTGCTGTGTTTGCTTTCATTTTTCGTTTATGGGATGTTATCAAACAAATTACGACAGAAATACTCATGCTCTCAAATATGAAGGAAATATTCATTCATAACTGGCACAGAACACAGTCGCAGTCGCAGTCTCAGTAGCAGTCTGCCTCGCACTCATACATATTCATGGAATACACACACGTGTGTCTGCATGTTTGTGTGAATATCTCTCTAGGAAAAAAACTGCGAAGCAGCCACAAAAACAAAACTGTAAACAAACGCACTGCAAAAGCTTTTCAATTTTCATATTAATCCTCTCAACAATTTCATCCAAAAAACACTTGGCCAACCTTTGAGGAGGGGCACAAGATGTGGCAGCCAGCAGAGGGAGATGGCAAAGGAAAGGAACGGCCATGAGATACAAAGATATTTATTTTGCATACACAGAGCTGGGGAAAACAAAAATGGCGGGAAAAACTGCACATTTCCCCAAAGTTGTCAGATACATATATGTATATTCTTACAATTTCATCCAATTCAATTTGCGACGGTGTGTGTGTGTAGCTTTAAGGGATATGTAAGTTTTTGGGCTCCGACACTTGACACAACACCTCCGATTTTGCTACTCAGTCGCACTCAGTTGAACTCAACTCTATTCAACTCACTCACTCATTACCTTTCTCTTTCATACTTGCAGACGCTGCGCGAATTTCCCGAGGAGCTCCGTGGCGATGTCTCCATGCACCTTCATCGTGAAATATTACAACTGCCGATATTCGAGGCGGCCTCCCAGGTGCGTATATGAATATCGAAGCGTGTAACTGAGCGTGCTTGTGCAAGTGTGTGTGTGTGTGTGTGAGAGAGAGTTTCCCTTGTGCTTTTTGTGTTATTTCATCGTCGACGCTTTAAAAGCCAAACTGACTTAAGATGTTGATGGCAATGCCAGAATAATCGCCAGCTAACTTGGCCAAGACGGGCAAAAGTCAAATGCTGGCTTAACAGAACTCTTACTTGGCACGGGACACACTGAGGCGAGTCACAGTTACACATGGCTACAGGTGAAAGTTTCACTTCTACATGGAATGATTTGCACGTGTGTGCCTTTTGGCCAAAACTCTTGCAACAACTGAAGCATGAAAAAGGTTTTAGGCAAAACTTTTACAGCGAGAAAGAGAGCAGCAACAGGAGAGAGAGAGAGGAGCAGAACAGTGGTAAAGGGAAAGTAAAAGTAAATCCAACGGTGCGATTGGTGGTGCTTATCGTAGACGACAATGTCAATACCCTTGTCATTTTGGCACACTAAGCTTCGGGGCAGCCACTCCACAAACCACACACATGTGGTACGTACACATGCATACATGTGTGTGTGTGGGAGTGTGTTTGTCTGCGCTTTGCCAAATGGTGCTAAAAGTGAAGCACACACAGCCAGGCAGGCCAGAGTAATTGATTTTTCAATTAAGCCTCACTTGCAATATTGCCACAGGGTCATTGCTCAAGAAATCCGGAAAGTTCTTGGCCATTCCTTCCATGCCTGCCTGCCTGTCTGTCTGCAGGCATAGATAAGAAAATTTCATAGTTGATTTTCAAGCCGGGCTTAAGCTATGATTCGACAGCAGTGAAATAAAATGGAATTAGTTTGAGAGACGAGCGGGCGAAAACTTGGCCTGAAAGTCAGAGTGAGGTCTTAGTTTTATTGGAACAATTTCAGCAGCAAGAAAAAGCAGCACGAAAGAGATTGTAAATTGCTAAATTTGAAGAAGAGATTGCAGTCTGAAGATTTTGAATTGCAAGTCATTGTACAACATTGTATTATTTGATTTATTTAATATTGATATATGTATATAATAAATTGAAATATATTTAATATTAATATTTAAAATTCAAGTCATTGATTGAAACCAATTTATTATTACTAATTACACTAAACACTTTATTTTTACTTTGTAACTTACTCAACACTTATTGTTAGACTTGATCAAGGATTTTATTTTTTGAAAGTGGCAGTAGGCCGATAACTAAAAGGAGTGTAATAATTCAAAGCACACTTGTTCATACTCGATATTTGTAATTTTTCCAACACTTGCTAGACTTGATCAACGAATTGAAAGTGACGGTAGGACGATATTTACTAAATTAATGTAAAGTAAATCAAAGGCGCCAAGGCAAACACGGGGAAAGAAATAAAAGGGAGTTTATTAATCCAACTTATGGTTTAATAAAAGTAAAGCATAACAGTAAATTAACAAGATTCTTGCTGATAATATGAGTGAAGACAAACTCTTCTTAAGCGTAATACCCCCATTAACTACTTAAGCTGGGCACTTACTGCAGTTTGTTTAGTTTTGCCAGTCTAAAATAGACATGAAGCACCTGGAAGCAGATTGTCGTGCAACCTTGACCTCTAACCACTTAAAGCTCTGGCAAATAGTGAAGCGAATCAAATGAAACTTACGCAGAAATACTGGTAAAAGCAATGAACGAGCGTAGGAATAATAAAGCTGATTCCCGTGGCAAACAGAAACCACTCAACTGCCATAGGCGCGCTTTAAGCCACTTTTCGTTGTAATGCAGAACTTGCCAGACAGACACACACAAACACAACTCTATGTCGCTCGTTGTTGCCGCTGTGCAGCCTCCTGCGGCGGTGGGCGCAGCCTGTTTCTCAGAAAGACGCAGCTGTGTTTAATGCTCCTCTGACCGTAGCCGAATCTTATTTGTGCACATTTCTCATAGTTGTTTGTTGTCTTATTGATGTTGTTGTTGTTGCAGGGCTGCCTGAAACTGTTGTCACTGCACATAAAGACGAACTTCTGTGCACCCGGTGAATATCTGATACACAAAGGCGATGCACTCAACAATATCTATTATCTGTGCAACGGCTCCATGGAGGTAATCAAGGACGACATGGTGGTTGCCATTCTGGGTAAGTATCCGCACCCGCTTTGAGTACTATTCGCTTTAAGTTTTCTCCTGCTTTTCCCCCTTATGTTTATATTCTATTCTATGTTTTCGTGTTTCTACCACATTATTCGTTTTCAAGCGAATCGTTTGTTGAACCTGCGAAAGTTCGTTCCCTCTACGCAGGCTTCATTTATCGTTGAGGCAGCTGCCCGCCTGCTTATTTATTCATTCACGACGTTGCCTAGACAAATGGCAGCTATTTTTATGTTTATTGATTCTTCTTCTTGCTCACCGGCTGACCTTTTCTATTCTTTTGTTTTGTTTTTTTAAATACACACACACTCTTTTAGGTAAGGGCGATCTCGTGGGCTCGGACATCAATGTGCATCTGGTGGCCACGAGCAACGGCCAAATGACCGCCACCACCAACAGCGCCGGCCAGGATGTGGTAGTGCGTAGCAGCAGCGACATAAAGGTACGTAACGGCCCAATGACACTATCCGCAAGTGGCCTTTAAATGGTCACAGACATAAGGCCACAAAGAAAGCTGCCCTTGCTGTTTAATTTTAATTGAAAACTTTTACTGCTCCCGAAAACTTTTAGCGGCTTTGGAAGCTGCTTTATCCTTGCACTTAATAGTTAGGCAGATTGTGATTAAAGCTGCTTAATATATGTTATATATATACTGATATAGTATTAATTATTATACTTATATTATTATTATGCGTAGCTCACTGAATACTCAGCCGTGGTATTTCTAGAAGCCTATTAAATGTGTTGATTTTATTGGATAAACTATGTACATATACTAAATTTTTGGCTTAAAGCTCATTAAAGCTATTTTTGTGTGTTGTATATATTCATTGTGTTTTTTATTTTTGTATAATTTTAATTTAAAGCTTCAACTACTTAACAAGTTCAAGTGCTTATCCTAAATATGATTACCGACACGTTTTATTAACATAAATATATAACCTGCGATACGATATTTGCCTATAAAGCTTTAAGAGCATCAAAGCTTTTGATTGGAACAGAAGTTTAAAGCATATAAGGGCCAATAATAGAGTTTTCCCTCAGGTTTTAACAACGCCAAAGCATTCTTTAATATGCGTAAAGTTAAAGACTTTAATTTTAATGGCATTCAATGAAATTAAAATCTGAAACAAAGCCAATTGCTCTGCACTGCGACTGTCGTTTTATGTGCTTAGCCTTTGCACTTCGAATTGTTCCCCTGCACTTTTCAGTCAGTGTCATTGTCCTTGCTGGTCCCTTGGCACTCTAATGCTTAGCATACTTTACGGCTGCGCTCCTTGGACAGTTGTGAGGG
Organism: Zaprionus lachaisei; assembly: GCA_018901815.1. Classification (NCBI taxonomy): domain Eukaryota; kingdom Metazoa; phylum Arthropoda; class Insecta; order Diptera; family Drosophilidae; genus Zaprionus; species Zaprionus lachaisei. The sequence continues at coordinate 742,152 of JAEIFI010000054.1, forward strand.
AGTGCCTCTTGTGTGGAGCATCATGTGCTGCTGTTAGGCGGGTTGCGAGTGGACGCGTAATTAAATAGAATTTACTTTTATGTCTAGTCGAATTTCTCATTTTATATGCGCTTTAATTTTACTTTTATCGCTGCCTTCGTTTAAAGCTGCAAGCATTGTAATTGCTGTTGCTGCTTCTATTGTTGTTGTTGTTTTCATCTGTTTTGTTTATTTTCATTATTTTTTGTCTGTTTGGCTTGTCGTAAAGTTTATCAGGCTCGGCGCAGACAGTAACGCGGCGTCGCTTCAAATATCTTAAGTATCTACCTACGGCAACTTTTGTTTCCACTTCACGGCGCAACGAACCCAATATTTTCTTTGAATTCGCCCCATACCCCGCCCCATCTCTCTCCCCTTCACACTTGCCCACTTTAAAGTGGCTGCCAGCTTGCCACAAATGCCATCGGAATTATGCGGCAAACATATCTGTCGGTTAATTAATTGAACAATGTGAACAATGCGAGCATAAAGTGCGGCAGGCTCAGGTGCAGATGCTGGCGCAGGTTCAGTTTCAGTTTCGGCTTCGGTTTCAGTTAAAAAACCGCAGGAAAATTACTGAAATTTCAATTGAGAGTTGATCGCTTAATTGGCGTGCAAAACACAAAACGCTGTGCAACGATTAATCCACAGTCGGGGCAGACGGGGCAGCAATTGTGTTTTGGGCTCTCTCACATTACATGTAAATTTCCTATTTTCATTCTCGTTTACTTTGCCTTCGTCTTCGCCTTTCTTCGGCGACTTTATTTACATGTCTGCGAGGCGTTTTCAATGTGTGCGTTGGTTGCCTCCTCCCTCTTCGCTCTGAGGCGCCAGTTCAGGTACACAAGAAGTGGCTGGCGGCCACCAACAGCGTGCGGGGCGTATGAGTGATACTTAAGCTTAATGTGTGTACGCGTGCTTGTGTCTGCGAGAGCAAGTGCCGGGGCAAGTATAAGTTTGCGTGTGTGTGTGTGTGCCAAGATGCTGCACTTGAGGGCACAAAGAGGACGTCAAGGCGTCAATATTAACATGTGCAAAATGATTAAGCTGCGCGTGTCGACTGGGGAATCCTCTACAAAGCGTGCCGAGTTGATAAACAAAGAAGATTTTAAAGTGAATTAAAGAAATCAATGTTTTAAGGGTCACAAGTTAAGTGCGCCACAGAAAAGAAGGTGTTGGGCACAGGGCAATTTATTATCTTACCAACAAAATGTGCATAAAGATTTAAAGCGAAAGTAAAGTTGAGAGAGATAAACAATTCATTATTTTTATTTGAAGTTTAGTTTAAGGCTTTGAACAAAGCAAAGTTCTCTTTTATGCTGCTCTCCTAGAGCACTTTGTGTACTTGACAGCGTCGGCAGCCTGCTGCTTGAGGGGGTTGGGGGGTTGGGGGGTGGCAAGATTGCATAATCATTTGACCTAAAACGTTTTCGCATTGTTTGTGTCTCCTCGACAGGCGCTCACCTACTGCGATCTGAAGTGCATCCACATGGGCGGTCTGGTGGAGGTGCTGCGGCTGTATCCCGAGTACCAGCAGCAGTTTGCCAACGACATACAGCACGATCTGACGTTCAATCTGCGCGAGGGTTACGAGAATCAGGAATCGGATATTGGGCCAACATTTCCGTTGCCCAGCATCAGTGAGGATGACGAGAATCGCGAGGAGGGCGAATGCAACGCGGATAAGGAGAAGGAAAATGGTGGCCCGCCTGGCGGGGCAGGCGGAGCTGGCGGAACTGTTGCTGCCACTGCTGCTGGGGGGGCGCCACTCTCGACAACAGCTTCGCCGCTGCACGGCATCAGCCGTTCGCCGTTGCTGGGCATGAATAGTCCAAGGCATCAGCGACTCCATCAGCGCGGACGTTCCCTGATTACGCTGCGGGATACAAACAAGCGACAGCGTCCCCCTGAACATGGCCAGCAGCTTGGATCGCGGCTCCTTCGAGGAGGTGGAGTCCAGTATCAATGAAGAGGAATCGGTTGGTGGCAAACGTCCTTCGCTGGAGCGTCTTGACTCGCAGGTCTCGACGCTGCATCAGGATGTGGCACAGCTGAGTGCGGAGGTGCGCAATGCTATTAGCGCCCTACAGGAAATGGCCTACTCCTCGGCGGCGCTGAACTCGCAGGGGTCCCTCAAGTTTCCACCCGCCCGCTCCATACCCAACATCAGCGCAGTCACAGCGGCACGTGCCGGACTGGGCATGGGGCTTGCCGGCAGCAATGCGCCGCTAATGGATGACAACTTGGCCTTGGGTGCCGTTGAAACGGCTGCCATGCAGCGCTGCTCCTCGCATCCGCCCGAGGTTTGGGGCCGTGAAATGCAGTTGCCGCCCCACAGTGCGCCCAGCTCGAAGGCTGCCTCGCCAGCCAGCGTAGAGCCATCAACCACCACCACCACCAGCAAAACCACTCGCAGTTGCCAAACGGATTTCTATCGCATTGATTTCCCCACCTTCGAGCGATTTGTGCTGGCCAATCCGCGTTTAGTGCTCGGCCTGCTGGGCATCGAGCCGGCCATCAAGTGCGAAGTGGACCTGCTGCAGCAGAGGCAGACGCTGCAGCTTTCCCCATTGAATACCATCGATGAGTGTGTCTCGCCGCTGGCCATGGAGCCGGGCTTGGATAGCTCCAAGGAACGTTTGCTGGGGCCGCAGGTGACGCCAGTTGCTGGACGCGTTTATCCGCCGTTGGATGATGAGAACTCTAATGACTTTCGCTGGACCATGAAGCATTCGGCCAGTCATCAGAGCTGCTGCAAGAGCACCGACGCACTGCTGACCAGCGAGGAGCAGCCCCAAGTTGGTCTCGAGCAGCAGCAGCAACAGCAGCAGCAGCAGCAGCAGCAGCAGCAGCAGCAGCAACAGCGCAGCAAACGCAGCATGCGACGCAGCGGCAGCGGTGGCAGCAACTCCAGCCTGTCCAGCAGCAGTTCCAGTTCCAATTGCCTGGTCTCGCAGAGCACGGGCAATCTGACGACAACAAACGCCTCGGTGCACTGCAGCACCAGCACGCACAGTGTGGCAACTACGCGACGCGCCTCATGGAAGCTGCAGCACTCGCGCAGCGGCGAATATCGTCGTCTGTCCGAGGCAAATGCAGAGTATTCGCCGCCAGCCAAGCTGCCCATGCCGGTGCAGGCTGCCAACCTTGCAGCCAGCTATGGCCAGGACGACGAGGAGGAGAGCGTGGAGCTGTTGGGGCCCAGACGCAGCTCACGTGGCAGCAGTGTCACCATGCTGGATGTGGGCACTGGTGAGGCAGGCGGCAGCAACAGCAACAGCAGCAGTGGCAAGCAACGTACTCGCGTCCTGCTGGGCGTTGGCGTTGGCAGCAGTCATCAGGCATCCGTTCAGGGGCAGACAATGAGCTTCCGTTTTTCAGCCGGCGATGCCGACAAATTGGAGAAAGGACTGCGTGCTCTGCCCTCGACGCGCTCCTTGCGCGATCCCAGCCTGAAGTAGGCGTCGCAAGGAGGGCGTGTAGCGTCGCTCATTGTTTATGGTTGACGTTTTGTTTTGGCGGCTGGCAATAGAGGAATGGCATGGGGTAGGGGTACGGGTAGGGTTGGGTTGGGTTTGGGGTTGGGGCTGGGGTCTAGGCTTAGGGGGCTGTGGCTCAAGGTTGCCACACGTGGGCTGGATGCGTGTGTATTCGCCTACATGGAGCATGCCGACGTGCGTGATTTATTTCCTAATTAATACTGAAATACGAAGACGCTTGTACTTTTAATATCTTTAAGATACAGTTACAGTTACATAAACACTCTCACACACACACACACACATGCAAACATACAGTTGCGTATTATTTGCGGTTTGATTGTTAATTTAATATGTTTAAGTTTGTTCATATTGACTTTAATCTGATTGGGCAAGCCTGATTGATAATTAAATTTAAGAGAAAATTCATTTAATGTGTTGATAAATTCGTTTGTTGCCTAATCTTTCCAGCCGATTAATGAGGCTTTAAAGCTTCTTAAAGCTTTGCTCAAGAAAGTAGTCACTATAAAGTGAAATTAAAGTATTTAAATTTGTTATTTTCCAACCTTTACACACTGTTAAAGCTTCTTCACAGTTGTAAATTGTTATCCAATTAAAATCAATTTAAACTTTAAAGTATTCCCAGTGTATTCTTCTTGATTGTATTGTCCATTTCAAACTTTCAAAGTTTCTTAAGAACCTGCAAAATAAATCAACGAATCATATTGAGAGAAATTTAATTCAAATTTAAAAGAAAATGCAGTTAATAATAAAAACACAATTAATTATAAAAAGAGCAAACATATATGTATATTCGTAGCATATCAAAACATTATCTACACACACAAACACGCATGCATATGAGCCAAACATAATCTATTTTTCGAAGACTTAATCAGAGCAAGGAGATAGAGAGGGGGGAGAAATGCTAATAACTCAAGTGAATTTGAGGCTGTCAACAAGAAGTGCAAACAAAGTTCAACAAATTCAGCAAGAAACTCAAAACACATAGATAATTTACTAACCAGTGAAATAGGAATCTGGTACACACACACACACACACAATCATATGAATATCGAATACCGCAAAACAAATATTGTATATCTGAATGTTATATGTCAACTACAGGAACTTTGTGTATTTATGTATCATAACAAAACCCAAAATAGACGTTTACCTTATGCAAATGAATTTGCGTTAATTACGAAGGTATTTCGAGGTGAGTCAGGAGTACAAAGGCATGAAACTATAAAATATATCAAATAAACATAACCTAGTTATAAAGCTAAGAGTTCCACGTATAGTTGAAAGAGTTCTGTACATTTTTTGCCGAAAAGAAAAGAGATTATAGTTAGGCGACGTTTAAGAGACAAATTTTTAGCCTGAAAACGATGAGAATATGCATATGCTCTAGTCATTTACAATAAAAAATAATAAAAAAACGCTCAATTTTATTAAGATATTTGACAATCGTCTGCGCTATAAAGAAATTACTATTTTGCTTATGAAGTGAAATATGCGCATTTGTGATTGGGGCATGCAACTCGAAGATAATATGTATGTATATCTATTTTTTTTAGAATAAATGCCAGAGGAGAGCAGCATAAGCAAGAGCAGCGCAACTTGATAAGCTCTAGCTAGATACTAAGTCACATATTGAACTAGTCAACTATGTTAAGTGATAAGTTGATAAATGTTTAAATGGTATAAATACCAAAGATGAGAAAAATACTACAAACAAGAAAATGGTTATTAGAACTCTGTAAATTTGTAGGAATTTAATGCAAGTGTACTATATATTCATATGTAAATGTTCCCGACAACTATAAAGACTTGTGCTTCATTCTATCCTCGATGTAAGCATTCTACGATAATATCTATGAGCGTAAGTTCGTGCATATGACTTTTATATGCACCCGTTTACAAATGCCGATGCATATATACTCAATATAAACTTGTGCGTGTGCATTTTAACCAACCCAACTTGACAGTTATACATGTGTATATACATATATATATTATACTATATACGTATGCATATCTGTAAGCAGAATCCGTAGATAATATACCACTTATACATATACATATACATATATATATATTCTACTTGTATTTACATGTGCATATGATATATATGTAGAAATTATGGTCAATAAGCTCAGTGAAAACTTCTCGAACGTTTTTAAATGTTTTAATTAATGTTATTAAAGACGAATATCAATATTTAAATGAAATAAACAATAAACTTGATGTCAAATTCACCGGGTTGCCGTTTCCATATAATCTGATTAATTAGTCATCTCTTTCGTGTCTCGGGCAGCTTTAAAAGAGCCTCTACATTGGCTTGTTGTTGTCAGGGCCCTGTCATTTGCCAGAGTTTTGCTACCTTATGCATGTGGGGGGGGGGCTTTACTTTAATGCGATTAACTCAGTTGTCGACAGACGAGTTCAAGTGAGGCTATGCCGAGCCCTTGGCAAGTATATTTCTCGCATAATCAGATAAACTTATTGGCAAGTTTATTGATTGCCGATGTCAGATCCATATGTCAGTCGAGGTATTACAGCCCCGCCTCCTACTGAGCTAAGCGCTTTCAGTTCGACAGCTGGAATCAAACATTTTTCGGACTTCAGATGCATATGTATATCATGAATTCTTTACGACTCTAAGAGATGTCCTCAACGGGTTTACATCCAATTAGAGAGCTTTATGTTCAATATAAATATTTGAATTTAGTAATATTCATTACTAGTTGAGCTTTGGATCTTTGTTCTAAAACTGTCAGCTTAGTCAGGCTGCAGACCAAAGCTCTGCAACTAGTCAAAGCTTAAAAGTTCCAGAAACTCAAAAGCTCAACAGTGTAGTGGAGAACTGTGCTTAAGTAGCCTCGATAGGGACATTTTAAGGATATTTGTTGGATATGTTAAGCTTTTGCAAACCCTTATAATAATCAAATATGTTAAAGTGGTTCCCTGTTCTTATTCACTCCATGGCTAGCTCATTACAGTTTTTGTTTAAGAAAGTACACGTTTTTACTGTTTGAAGTCGATTGTTTGTATTATTATTATTTCATTATGTTTATGATTTTTATAATTTACAACTTTATTCATTAGGTGTGCTGTCTTTCATAATCAGCCGCTGCTTTTTTACAAAATGATCAATGCGATTTTCTAGACTTTCTGAAATTGAAATACGAAATGTTAATCAATTCACGGATGTTTCAAAAAAGACTTACCACAGCGCTTGCGTTGTAAAAGTGGCTGATATTGTCGGGGCGAAACGGCATCCTGAAGCAGTAGTACTTGGGAACGTGACATTTGAGACTGGAACTTGGACGAACAGAGATCCTCCAGCTGCTCCAGTACATTCCTTATCATTGTGCTTTTGATACTAAACTGAGCCCATTCGCACTGAAGATTCTCAACGACTTTTTGCAGATTGTCTTTGTTGTAAAACCAATCAGTTAAGTTCGTTTCCGTAGTCTCATTAATTGTTTCTTGAGGTGACGTTTCAGCGGGGGAACTACTTGCCCGGAAATCACACTGAAATAAATTCAATGGGAGCCCAATGGCCGGTGTATATTGTGGCTTACAGGGATTGCTGCAGACATCAAGCAGATCACTAATGATACTTGGCTGCTCACGCTTCTGTCCAATGAGCAGTAAGACTGCCATTATGCAACGTATCTGGTGCCAAAGAAATGCATTAGCCTTTATTTCCAGGTAGTACATAGAGTATCCTGCGGAATAAAGACAATTAACGTAGAGAAGATAGGTATAGGAACATGAAAGCATGGACTAACCTGACTCCAAGTCCCGCTCTAATCCAGTTTCATCACATTGCTTTATCTGCGCAGCCTGAAGATTGCGCATGTAATTGGTGACACCGTTATGCACATCCATTTTACAGAAATTTCTGAAATCTCCATGGCAGGCGAGTAGTTGACAGGCTTCACGCATTGCTTCAATATCCAGATCCCCTCTGGGAAAGTAGTAGCGATAAGTGCGTGAAATGCAGTCAAAGCGAGCGCTGAACAATGGATTACGCAGGGGCATCCAAGACACACATTGTATATTCTTGGGCAGCACACGATTCAGCAGACCGCAGTAGTCGATTTCAGTTTCCAACGACTCCGAGTCCAACTGAACAGATGGGTTATGTTTGCTGCGCAAGTCAATGGATATGACCTGGCAGAATGCACTCACTTCTTTGTCAGTGCGTCCACAACGGTGATAGTTGGAGGTTGCACGAGACTCGATCAAACAAGTGCGCTGCAGTGCGCGAAAGATATATGCTTCTATAGGGTAAACAAAAAACTAATTGTTGATATTCGAGTAGTTATAAAACAGATTCAGATTCTGCTCGCACTCACCAATGGTGTCTTTCGAGTCCTCTTGGCTCGCAAACCCGTGATAGTCCCAGCCAAAGTAGATTATCTTTAGCAAAACATGCCGCTTATGCGCGCTGATAATATATAAGAAATTCTGTTTAATGATGGCACTTAAAATTGAAATACTGCAATAATCAGCGTACCTTGTCCAGTCAAACTTACGCTGCTTGTCCTTTTTACAAAGTTGTTTCTTTTCCTCTGGTGCATCGCCCGAACTTGAGGCGGGTTCATTATCCACATGCCATAATGCTTTGTATTCATCGTTGTTTTTATCTTCCTCAGTCAACTTTTTATGCAGAAGGTTTTTTAACTGAAAATTGTACGCCTCTAGCTGCACAATTTTATCAATTAACTCTGCTTTAGTTAGCTGTTCCAATGCATCTCGAGATAAGCCTCTTATACGTTTATTAATTAACACTTTGTTGCTCATTTTGATTAAATCAATTCAATAACATAGCCGGCAAACTGAAAACACATTCATAAACAAATCATTCACGTGCTTTTAAAATATCTAGAACTGGACAGACCACCGATAACGATAAGAATACATGGGAAATTATGGCATACATTTAAATTCCCTTTGTAAAAATACCCTTTTTGCTCAGTCTGTTATCAATATTGGGGTTTTCCACATTTCACATTATTTCTGACTACTGATTTGTGACTTTCATTTAAAAAATATGTTAAAAATATACCAATATTTACCATTAATTCTTCATAAATACTAGAATATACCAAATTAAATATATACCAAACACGGTCACTCTTTAAATGTTGCTGACTCGATGTAATCGATACTTGTGTCGTGAGCGTACCGCATGTTATCGATGTTAGTGCCACAAACAACATCACGCACACACACAGCTGCACTTAGAGTCACACTCACAGATACTGCTGACTTATTTTCCTAATGTGCGTAGGCGAATTTCTTAATTTTCGAATTAAGATTAGCAAAATTTATGTAAATTTTGATTATTGCAACATCGTTCACTTTGCTTGAGGCAGCAGCGCACACGGCAGTTGCAAATAAGGCGTGACGTACACCAAAAACACAACAATATGGGAAACACAGATTCGAAATTGAACTTTCGCAAGGCAATTGTCCAGCTGACGCAAAAGAATCAGAAAATCGACAACAGCGACGAGCAGTTCTGGGAGCAATTTTGGCAGGCGCACCAAACGACACTGGAGGATGTCTTCGCCTTGGTGACGCCCAGTGAAATTCGTCAAATACGAAACGACAATCCCGCCAATCTGGCTACACTCTGTTACAAGGCTGTAGAGAAACTGGCCCAGGCTGTGGACAGTAGCTGCCGCACCCAGGCGGATCAGCAGTGCGTTCTCAATTGTGTACGGCTATTGGTGCGCATTTTGCCGTACATATTTGAGGATGATAAATGGCGTGATTTCTTCTGGAGCAATCTGCCAGCTCAGGAGCAGGCTAATCATGGCCAGACTGTGCCCTTGGCTCAATCCCTGCTGAATGCCGTATGTGATCTGTTGTTTTGCCCCGACTTCACGGTGACAGCAACACGTCGTGCCGGTCCCGACAAGGCGGAGGAGCTGGCGAACATCGATAGCTGTGAGTACATTTGGGAGGCAGGTGTTGGCTTTGCTCAATCGCCGCCCCATAACGCCCACATGGAACGGCGGCGCACAGAGTTGCTTAAGCTATTGCTCACCTGTTTCTCGGAGCCAATGTACCGGACGCCACAGCAATCGGAGGAGCCCAACAAATGGATTGCCTACTTTACCTCAGCAGACAATAGACATGCACTCCCATTGTTCACATCGTTTTTGAACACGGTGTGCTCCTATGATCCCGTGGGATTCGGTGTGCCCTACAATCATCTGCTGTTCGCAGACACTACGGAGCCACTAGTGGAGGCTTGCCTGCAACTGTTGATCGTAACTCTCGATCACGACATGGTCGTGCAGCAGCAGCAACAGCAGCAGCAGCAACAACAGCAGCTGACCAATGCTGCGGGTGGCGTCTTGGTTACGCCCTACGACGAGGGCGGTTGTGGGGATAATCTCTTTATCAACTATTTGTCGCGGGTGCATCGCGATGAGGACTTTCATTTCGTGTTGCGAGGCATAACGCGTCTGCTCAACAATCCTCTGGTGCAAAACTATTTACCCAACTCGACGAAGCGTCTGCATTGCCACCAGGAGTTGCTCATCTTGTTCTGGAAGATTTGCGACTACAACAAGAAGTTCTTGTACTTTGTGCTGAAGAGCTCTGATGTCTTGGATATACTCATACCCATTCTCTATCATCTGAACTACTCTCGAGCAGATCAATCCCGCGTGGGCCTCATGCACATTGGAGTCTTTATACTCCTGCTGTTGTCGGGTAAGTCGCCTTGGCTCCGTTGGGTTATCTCGACCTGATGATCCAATATTTATATTCTACAGGTGAGCGTAACTTTGGTGTGCGCCTCAATAAAGCCTACTCGGCTACAGTGCCCATGGATATACCCGTCTTTACTGGCACGCACGCGGACCTGCTCATCACAGTGTTCCACAAGATTATCGCCACCGGTCATCAGCGTCTGCAGCCGCTTTTCGATTGTCTACTGACGATACTGGTGAATGTGTCGCCCTACCTGAAGACTCTCTCCATGGTGGCCAGTGTGAAGCTGTTGCATCTATTGGAGGCGTTCAGTACGCCATGGTTTCTGCTCTCCGCTCCAAGCAATCATCATCTGGTATTTTTCCTGCTGGAGATATTCAACAACATCATACAGTACCAGTTCGATGGCAACTCGAATCTGGTGTACACAATTATACGCAAACGTCATGTATTCCATGCCATGGCCAATTTGCCCACTGATATGACTGGAATTGCCAAATGCCTGAGTGGACGCAAGTCGGGAGGCAAGTTCAATTTGCCACGTGTACCACAGCGGAAACAGGCAACGGCGTCGGCCAACCAGGAGCTTCCATCGGCACAGGTGCCCGACGAGTATGCCGATGAGGAGGAGGAGGAGGAGGAAGACGAAGATGTTGATGACACGCGCATGGATAAACAGTCGGCGGCAGCAGAGGAGGATCTGGAATCAGAAACGGAATCCCATGAACGCTCGCAGATGGGCGATAATTTGCAGCTAGATGGGGCAGCTGTGCTGACGGCGCAGCCCGCAGAGCCAGGTACACTGAAGACATCGCTGTTAGACACGCCAGATATTGGGCAAATGACAGAGCGCGAACCGGCGCATCCCAATGATAAGGCAGACTTGGCTTCCTATGACAAATCGCCTGATTCGACGCTATCGCGGGGAGGGAACAAATCAACATCTCCTACACCATCGCGCGAGGAACAGGCTCGTCTTTCTGTAGCTCACCGTAGCAGTATTCGCATGGTACCTGGCGATGGAGATCGCTGGACTCCTACACCCGAATGGATCGTCTCGTGGCGCTCTAAGCTGCCGTTGCAGACGATAATGCGACTGCTGCAGGTGCTGGTGCCGCAGGTGGAGAAGATTTGCATTGACAAGGGCCTCACCGATGAGTCGGAGATACTTAAGTTCTTGCAACATGGCACACTGGTCGGTCTGCTGCCCGTGCCACATCCCATTCTAATACGCAAATATCAGGCGAATTCCGGTACCACAGCCTGGTTCCGCACCTACATATGGGGCGTCATTTACCTACGAAATGTGGAACCGGCGATTTGGTATGATACAGAGGTGAAGCTCTTTGAGATTCAGCGCGTCTAGTTTGATAGTAAGTGGGAAACCAAACAAAGAACACCAAACAACAAAGACAACAACTAGAAACACACAATCGCAGCAACTACGATAAGAACCTGCAAGAACGTAGCTTACCCAAAAACGCTTTTGCATTTACTGTAGTTTATTTATTTAGTTTATAACCCATTCCAAATTTTTAGTATGTGAAATATGAATGTCTTAAACAATTTCCTTAGTTTAATCAGGCCACATTCGAGCTTTACGAAAGTGAGACTTGGAAGACCTCAGTTGACCTACGTATGCTACCATATAATCTGTCATATCAGGGCACCAGTGTCGTCAGATCGTACCAATCATAAACCATATGAGGCTTTATTAGTTCTGGCAATGTGTGCGCTCTCTAAAATACATGTTTCTTATCTTATCAACTTTAAATTGGCTTTTAATAGACTTTCGATTTTGTAATGTACAGCAGAACTTCTTTATAAGGAACGTGGCTTTTTTTCGATAACTAAATTGTTAATACATTTTATATCTATTCGCATTCGTTATAGAGACTTCCCCAAAATATTTATTGTAGTTTAAACTTCTCAATTACTTTTACTTTGTCATAATAGAAAGAGAATGTTCCTTGTGCCGTATTTTAAATGCTTTGCTTAAGTAACTTATTTGTCACGTATATTGCCTACATTTTTATGATAGTTTAATTACCTAAACTCAGTTCACAAAAACAAACGGCAGCTGAGTAAAAGTACGTAAACATTAAACATTAAGTTTCTACAAAAATTCCAATATATGTATAAATATTCTAATAATTTATTGATGTCAAGCTTTAATTATTTTTTGTTTGTTTGTGCAATGTGTTTTTCTTTCCAAATATTCATTAAAAAAATATAAGTACTTTAAATTTGTGTAAAAAGCATTATACAAATTTTTAAATCATTTGTGCTTTAAAGTATGTTCATAATCTATACCCAAGAATAAAAACGCAGCTAAATTACAATATTCAATATGTATTCAAAAGAATTTCATGCGTATATAGTTTATAAATATACAATATAATGCGATATAAAATGATCTTATAGAGACTGTAACCGTTTTAATGCAATAAACCGAAAATCTCTTATTATCCATATATATAATTTGTTATCTGCGGATATCCTTGTTGGACACATATTCTGGGTCTTCTGCATCAATATCTACCTCAGTAGGTGTTAATATGCGCAACCAAATCGTGTATTTTACGACAATAATGAATAGAGTGGATACTGCGACAACGCCAATTCTTTTTTTAACAGCTGTATCTGCGCCCCTTCCGGAGTTGAAAGTGGAGTAGCTGTAGCTCTGAGTCAGGGGCCACTGTGGTTGTCACAATTGGTTCCCACCTTGTGACGGTGTAGTCGTTGATGATGCAGTTGAAGATATTACGGGTAATATACTAAATTTGATATGTCCGCCTTTTTGCCGCTTCTGTACAATTTTTCCAATCATTTCCGGTTCCTTGATAGTTGTCTCAATGGTCTTCACAATGCGCTCTGCGTTGCCTTCATCTTTACCACCAATGCTGCCTTGGATCAGAATCCGCACCTCGTGACGTTTGTTTAGCCATTTGGCAATGTTTTTCAGTCGGGAAGCAAGGTCGTGATCTGTAATACGTGTCCCTATGCTCAGTGATTTTTCAGATTTCTTGTTACCCTTGTCTGTTGATGCACTTTTGCTTTCCTTATCATCGGCCAAGAGTTCTGCAGCGGTTACCAATCTACGGTATAAAAAAAGAATTCATTATAAGTGTTCCATCAGTTAGCCGGTTACCTTTGCTGTGAACTAACTTGTACAAGATTCGTCCTGTCTTGGCATCTGTCTGATTAAGTCGCAGTAGATGCAAATCACGCCGCTTGGCCAGCTTCTGAGCCTCCTCTAATGTTGTGATACTCATGGTCTGGTTTTGTCCAATCAGCGTTATCTTTTGCTGAAGCTTTTTTGTCTTTTGTTCATCTGCTTTTGTTGTTGCTGCTTGTGTAAGAGAACTGTGCACGGCGAAGTTTCTGCTCTGCTGTTCTTTCGGAGCATTACAAGTAACCATTTTGGAATACTTTGGCAATTTCAAAACTAACGAGCGGAGGGACAACAAATTGCGAATTGCCCATATTCCTTGCTGCTGCATTTTGAATTTTGTTTTGTTTCTGACACACTCTAAATTTTTTCAATGCGCCAGAGCTGTCATCTCTAACACAGCTGTTCTCATAAAAAAAACTATCGCATGAAATATATCATTATCGCGTTGGTTTAATAACTTGGCAGCACTTTTTTTATTAAATGGTCACTTTACAGATAAATGTATCGTCATTTATCGTAATACAGCGCCGCTTTTGAATAACATTTTCAGATTTGAATAATTTTATTTTATTTTATATTTAAATAAAGCTAAGTCTTTATTTTAATCTAAGCAATTTTAAGAGTTAGTATAATAATTAGCCCCATTGCCTATTGCCATAATTCCGTCGTGGATTAGAATTAACACGTTCTTCATTCCAGAATTGTTCCTGCGCGCGCTGTATCGCTAGAATATTTTGGCATTCTGGTGAAGCGGCAGCATTCTGTTGTAATTGCTGGAACTCCGGACGGCGACATTCCTCACAGGTTTCCCATCTGCTGAACTTATTCACATTGCGATCACAGGGATCGGCTGCGTACAACATACATTCATCGACGCAGAAATTGTAGAACCAGAAGTTCCCGATTATTGTTTGGTTCTGGCAGCTAGGATTTGTGCGCAGCATCTGGAAGCAGTGCTTGGACATGTAGGGATCGTTTTCAGCTGTATTAGAATTCATGTTTCCCAAATCTCTGCCATAGTTATTCACGTTGTTGACCCGTTGCCATGGTGAGCGCTCCGCTTGGGTGTTGTCATCGTCTGCATTGTTTCTATTGCCAAATCGCTGCCTTTGGTCTGTGAAACGCTGCTCTTCGAACCTATTAATGTTGTTACTCGGTCTTTGCCAGGGAGTCCGCTCAGGTTGAGAATCGTCAGTATCCAGATTGGTATTTGTATAGTCGGTATTAGTGTAACCTTGCCTTTGGCCAGCGAAACGCTGATCTTGCTTGTTGAAGTTGTTGTTCGGTCTCTGCCAGGAGGTGCGCTCTCGTTGAGAGTCGTCATCATCTTCTGGTTTGCGATTAGCATAGCCGCTATTGCCGAAACGTTGTTTTTGGTCTGTCAAACGATCCTCTTCCTGCTGCTTCAAGCTGTCCACGGGTCTTCTACGCTGCCATGATGAGCTTTCCGAATCCTCTAATCGCGGAAACTGTCCATAGTTCGTTGCCTGATTGTTATCCGGCTGTCGCGGCGCAGCCACACGATTTGGTGTCCATAAAGAGTCCGATTTCTGATCTTGATTCCATTGGCTAGAAACGCCCTTAAGATTACCCACATCAAATGGAGAAATTCTAGGATTTTCATCCGTTGCCTCCTCCCCGTTGTTGTTGAAGCTGTTCCTATTAAAAGGTTGCAGCTCTTCTTCTGGCTGTGGATCCTCAAAGCGAGGATCTATGTCACCATCTTGTAAATTTCCCAGACAAGCTCTACCCGCACATGAACGCATCTCCTGCAATTCCACTCGATGAACGCTTTGGCATTTTATCTCTGCGCCACGACTTAGGTATTGACGCTGTCGCGTCTGGTGACCCTCGCCGCAGGTAACGCTACATGGGCCCCATCCGCTCCACGCGGACAATTGACACTCTGCACGTCGCGGATACATCCCCGACTGTTGCCCCAACCCCGTCTCTCGCCCTGTGCCCATGTCCATTCCCGTAGCGAAGTTCATGTTCAGCTCATCGTAGTCGGGCACATTGCGCATGGGTTCGCTTAGGCCGCACACTTGACCCTCGCAAGCACGTTCCTCGTAAAGCACTACACTGCATTTATATATCCTGGCCAGCTCTGGCTGCTTGTAAACGCGTCGTCTGTACTGCATGCCCTCGCCGCATTTGGTAGAGCAATCACTCCATCCGGACCAAGGATGCGTTAGACACTCACGTGGCACATCCCCATCGTTGTTGGCTGTATAAGGCAATAATTTACTCAAATCTTTCGACACTTATCGATGTCACTTACAGTCTTCGTCGAGACAGCGTCGCTCGTAGATTCTCTGTCTTCTTATTGTCAGAATTGCCATGGGCTTCAGGGGTTCCCCCCGACTCGTCGTAGAAAGGCGAACGTGGATCGTTGGGAGAATCGGAGCGAATGCGTCTTATCACGTCCGGAGGCACTTGCGGTTGATCCGGTGACTATATAGGCAGAAGAACTTAATATAAAATATGTATGAATAGTAAGTATTCCCTACCGTATAAGTTGGACCCGCATCGGTGCCCACGTCCCAAGGATACAAGTTGATAGTTTTACTTTCCAACCACGTACAGTTGCGCAGGCAGAGTTCCAAGCCAGTTACACCGACAATCCAATCTGGCGACGGCTCAATCTTTGAGGCAAAAGAAACCATGTGATGCAGTGGATCAACACGCACTGATGCCATCGTTTTGCTGTTAAGATTGGGAAACGCAGGACCGCGTGCTTTGATGATTGTACGTATCTTTTGCTCCTGAAAAGTGCAAAAGATCAGTCAAAAGATTATGGACTTCCTTGCAGGCAGCGGACTCACACGAAAGTTAAGGCTAAACTCGCGCTCTAACAGCCTGGAGGTGCAGTGCTCCGCATATTGCTTAACTGCCTCGCTGGCCAGCACTCCTGACTCCCAGAAACGATAATCGGAGCTGTGCGCGGCACCCACAAGCTCACAGAAGCGCGTCTCCCAGCCACGTGCTGGAAAGTATCTTGGATGCAGATTACGGGACCAGACGCCCTCGAATGTGAGCTGGCAGTAGTAGGAGAAGGAGATCAAGAAACGATCACAAGGAAATGTAGTAAGTAAACTCACCTCATAGCGCGCCTCATCGCAGGCACAACATGGATTGTTCATGTTTGTGCCCGTCGGTTGACTCTCCACGTCGTCGACAACCTCCTCGCAAATGCGACGCGTTAGCCCACCATCGTCCATGTGCCAGACATCACGATGCTGCAGTACAGTGGCACGTATAAGTATGCATCCACTGCCCGGCTCACTGGGTGCCGTCCAGGTGAGATGCACGTGTGTCTTGGGATTGGTGTTCGTGTTCTCCACCATGTTGATACAGTTGGGACTGAAGCGGGTCTCGATCAAATTGCTCAGCTCGAATCTTCCCAAGTCCGACTGATAGTCGCCTTCCTCGCTTTCCAGTGCCAGAATGAAGCTGATGTAGCGATGTCCATTGAATGAATTGAGAGAAACTGTTCACAGAGAAGATCAATGAAGAAGGAGAGAGAGACAGAGAGCACAGACAATCCACAGTGCCTTATCACATGACGACCTTGAAATCTCATCGAATTCGCAATGTCCTGATAAGCTTGCAAACATAGGCGATTTTTGTTTACAAAACAAAAGAGAAATGTTGCGAAATTTGATATTTTTGTTATTGTTTTGTAGCTGATACTCGAATAACCCTGGCTGGTAATTGTGTATAACACTGAGAATATTGAATGAAGTTCAAGCGCAAGGCCAATGAACTCACGCGCACTCCGCACCCCGCACCCCGCACCGCTCACCGTTGTACTCCTGTCCTAGAATATATGTTTCCGGATTGCCAGATATGCTTATCACATAGTTCTCATCGACGGGCGATTTGGGCGTGGCCGTGTTTGCCGGACGACGTGTGCAGATCAACGCTCGACCAGTCGGCGCCAACAATGAGACACCAACAAAGAGCATCCACAAATGCCACATACTTGTAGTAATGGAAATCAATTCCGAGTAATTGATATGTAATTCTTAGCTCGCTCTCCGCTCGTATGTCTTGTCGTCTTGGGCTACGCTTGGAAACTGATCAAAACTGCCGGAATTGCGAATGATCGGAGCTCGGATCGGAGGCTGATAAGGCCGGCGAGAGCGCCACACTCAATAAAAATGAATGAAATGAGTGTGTCAAGTCACAGAGAGTGGGATGTGTGTGTACAAATAGATCTAGGCAGTTACAAGATCCACAGATAAAGATGCCATATACTCTAAACGATCAAAAATCAAATGCAGAATCGTATTTTCCATAGAGCACCATGTGCTTGAGTATTCAGTGTTGAACAACGATTGGTGTAGGCATTTTAAGACAGGCATACCCAGGGAAGGGTATACAAATGTCGTTAGTGCTCTACTGCAGCTTTCTTCACTTGTTGTTCCTATTATTGTGACCCAGTGAATCAAATACGAATACAAATACTACCCAGCCCGAGTTCATCAGCTGATGATCGTTCGAGAAGCCGGAAAAGCACATCAATTGAAGTGAAAAGAGAAGGAGAGAGGGAGAGAATGAGATGGGAATACTCGTAAGAGAACACTTTATTTTCCATTTCTGCTATAACGTCTGGCGTTGTTGTAATTGTTGTTTCTTGTCTGCGACATGGGCTCGCCGAATGCTTCAGCAAAGCCTCCGCCATAATTGGCCCCTGACTGGGAATTGGGACTCATGGCATTTCCATAAGTATTGGCGTCTTCATCGGTGCGTGTCCAGCTCATTAGGGGTTGTAGACAAGTACCCTCACAGGCCATCAGTGTGCGAAAACGGTTGCTATTCTCATCGCAGTTGTCCGTGGTGAATATCTTGCACTCGTGATCATCGTGATCGTAGAACCAGAAATTGCGCTGGACAACTGGATTCGCCAGACAAGGTTGGGTCGAGGCGTAAGGCTTCTCGAAACAATAGTCCTGTACGACCTTGTAGTTCCCGTTGCCCGTATCTGGCTGACGGTCTGCAAAGGGATTACGACCAAACGGAGCACGTGTGGTGAAACCGGGTCTCAGTTGCTGGTTAGCACTGTACTCATTATTGTTATTGAAGGATGGATCGATGTCGGTGTTGGGTCGATAGTCATTGTAGTTGCTAGAGGGTCTGTTCTCTTGTCTGTTGTCCTGCCTGTAATCATTGAAGCTGCTGCTGGGTCGATAGTCCTGTTTGTAATCGTTTAAGTTGAGTCTGTTGCCTACTAATTGATCATTGGAGCGCTCTGGCTCGGGTTGCTGTCGGTTGGCATTGTATCGCCTGGGGAACTCCGCTGGGGATTCACCAGCTAACAAATTGTTGCTGTCTTGTCTGTTAATATCTGTACCTAGTCGGTTCATTCCCCAGCCAGCTCTGGTTGCATCGAAGCCACCCTGATTGATGTCTCCAAATGAATCGGGTAACCCATCCAGTTCTCCGTTATCGGGTATGGTACCGCCGCAGTCAGATCCGATACACTGCCTGCTCTCCTCCAGAGGTAGCCTCATTACCGACTGGCAATGAACTCTCGCCTGAGGATTGTAATAGTCACGTGTCCGTGTGGAAATGCCGCGTCCACAGGTCTTCGAGCACAGCGACCACTCGCCCCACGAGCTCAGTTCACACTCCGCCATTGATGCGGGACCATTTGGGGGACTATTCACATCGCCTTCTCCCTCAGGTAACTCCTCCTCTGCTGTGCCACACTGTGTTCCCTGGCACTGCCGATTCTCATTCAGGTTGCGATCGCAATTGTAGCTGGCGGCCAGCATGGGATTTTTATAGCTGCGCTGCCGTTCGGAGTACCCAGGACCACAGCGTGTGGTGCAGTTGCTCCAGTCGTTCCAAGGATGTGTGGCGCACTCCAACGGACCATCCTGAGGCACTGTACAGATGAATTCAGGCGATTAAATTAAATTAGGGTGATGTTTAGATTAGCCGTACCTTCCTCACACTCCCGGATATAGAGTTTCTTGCGTGTCAGATAAAGCGTTGCTAGAGGCTTCATTGGTGTGCCCCTATCGTCAAAGAAAGGTGAACGATAATCGCTGGGATAAGTGGAGGAAATGCGTCGTATGACATCCGGAGGCACCTGTGGTTGATCGGGTGACTGCGAAGAGGGAAGATGGAAGATGGAAGACTTGAAATACTTCTCAGATTAGAATGTGACTTAGACTCACCATGTAGGAAGGTCCTCCATCGGTACCAACGTCCCATGGGTACAGATTCAATACCTTTCGCTCCAACCAAGTGCAATTACTAAGACACAACTCCAAGCCCGCTACGCCCACTATCCAGTCCGGAGAGGGATCCACCTTGGCGGCCAGCGATATCTGATGATGCCGTGGATCAACCCGAGCATTGGCCAGCGTTGTGCTATAGGTATTGGGTCGCCATCCAATGCCTGGTGCCTTGATAATGGTGCGCACTTCCCCATTCTACGCAATCGAAACTTTTGATAGAAGAGAGAACGCATTGTCGTATGAAGCACACATACCTGGGTATTCTGTCGAATCTCCTGCTCCAGCCTGCGAGTGGCGCCATGCTCGGCCAACTCTTGCATGCCCAGACTAGCCCGTCCGCCGTAGGACCAGTACCTGTAACTGTAGCTATGCGAGGCGCCAATGACTTCACCTATTCGGGTACGCCAGGCCTCGACAGGAAAGTGTTTCGCATGTGTATTCCGAGTCCACTTGCGTTCCAGCACAATCTGTGGAGAGTGTAAAATGAGCTAAGGCACTTGTATGTCGGGAGGTCAAAACTAATTCACCTCGTACTTGGCTTCATCGCAGGCACAGCAGGTTTGCAGCGCGGGAGTGTGACTATTCAGTTCGTCGATCTCCTCTGGACAGATGCGTTTCGTGAGGAACCCATCATCGATGAACCACACATCGCGATGCTGCACCACTCCCGCTTTGATCAGCACACACCCGCTGTCCGGTTGCTTAGGTGCTATCCAGGAGACATCGATGCGGGTCTTGGCATTCGTATTCGTGCTCTCGATCATGTTCTCGCAGCCCACACTGAACCGCGTTTCGGCATTATCGAACAACTCGAAGTGGCCTGTCATATCCTGTCCGCTGTACGTTACCGGCTGATCCTCGCTCTCCACGATCAGGCTGAAACTGATGAATTTCATGTTGATGGGGCACGAAAGTGAAACTGAGAGAGGGAGACGAAGAGAGAGAGAGAGAGAGAGAGAGAGAGAGAGAGAGTATGTAGTATATACCCGAGTGTACTGCAATTACTGTGGAAGTCTCATACCATTATACTGATGATCTGGTATATAGGTCTCCGGATTACCATTGATCAGTATCTTGAAATTATCATCGACTGCAGAGCGTTCTCCACTCGCTCCTTGTGGTATACGACTGCACCCTGCTCTGATATCCTGTATGTAGTGTGATGTGATAAGCAGAATTAACACCACAATTCGAGACATTTTCTCAGACGCAACAATCGCTCGTCCCGCCCGATCGACAGCTGGAAGAGTACTGATCAAATTGGGTGAATCGTTTCGAGTAATTGACAAAACGTTTTAATTATTTCTCAGCGTCCTCTTGATTGTCTTGAGTCGTCACTTAAAATATTTCGCGTCGCACTCTTTCCATAAGTCTATAAAGAAACGCGTGTGCTCAACGTACGAACGTGTGTATATGTGTGTATTTGTGTGTGTATATGTGTGTGTGTGTGCTGGCTGAGCTGGCATCAATTCATATATTTTTTGCTGAGGTTCTTTGAACCTAGAGAGAATTGCCCACTTCAATATAATCGAATGCGTCTGCAGTCTCCTATTTGGGTCAATGATAGGCAAGAAGCAGACTTCGTTAGGGTTGAGCACGCTTGCAAGAAAGTATACTGAAAGAGCTTGGAAAGGCAAAAGAAGAAAGGAGCGGGAAGTAAGGTACCTATTTCCTATTGTACCTACAGCTGTTCTGAGTGTTTAAGACTCTATTATGAAGTTGCTGGAAATAAATATAATATATTTCTTATATATAATAAATAGAATATATTTCTTATATATAATAAATATAATATATTTCTTATATATAATAAATAGAATATATTTCTTATATATAATAAATATAATATATTTCTTATATATAATAAATATAATATATTTCTTCACGGATTCTTTAAACATTATTTAAAGCCAAAGAACTTTATAGTTATCTATATTTTATTTCGATATACTTCGACTACATGAATAGATAACGCCGATCCACAGTTAATACTTGATGATAAGACTATTCCAGCTATTCCAGCTTCACTCTCACCACTTCTCGGCCTCGTCGTTGCTGCTCAAGAGACACGGCATCATGACGCATTTCTCGATGCGCACACGATCCTTGCACTTGTAGCTTAGGTCTGTGTTGAGCAGCGTGCGAGTGCGCTGACGCACCGAGTTGTCGCCACAGCTGGCGGTGCAGGGTGTCCAGGCGGACCACTCGGAGTAGCGGCACTCGTCGCGTGCCGGCTCTAGGGTGTGCAGCTTGGCGGGCACGTGACGCCGCTCGCCGTACGACCCGCTGACGGAGTACATATCATCGCAGCGCTGGTAACAGCGATCTATACGCACCAAGTGCTTGGGACACTGCTTGCCTCCGTATTTGGGCGTGCGGAGCACACGTCGGGTCTTGATCTGCACACCTTCGCCACAGGAGGCGTTGCAGCTGTGAGGAATCCACTCAGAGACAAGGCAATCTGTGCGCTGCGTCTGCGTTGAGCCAAGAAGTTCGGTCCGCAGTTCCTGCTTGTGCCGGGGCAGGCGACAGGTCTCATCACACTCCTCCTTCGACTTGAACTTGTTCTCGTTGGTGTCGCAGCGATCCGACCAGTAGATGCCGCACTGATCGCTCACATGGTCGTAGTACCAGAAGTTGGTCACGTCGCTATCGCGGCAGTGACTCTCACGTAGCGAGTCGTAGCAGAAGTTTGGCACGATGGTGTCGCAACTGGGATTGGTGCAGGTTACCTCCTCGAACAGCTTAATGTTTCGACAAGGATCGCTGCCATCGTCATTGGGATCCTGCACGCCGTATACCTCGTCCTTGTTCCACACCTTACGAATGCGTTGTTGTTTGCCTGTACCTCCGCAAGCTCCCAGGCAGGGAGAGAAGTCCGACCAGGGCGACACGCCACATACTGGCGGTATATAGTCCTCGCTACGCTGACTGTAGCTCTGGAAATTGCGAAACAGCGAACGCTTCTCTGCCGAACCGGCCTGCTCGCCTGCATCGCCGCCCTCTGGCTGGGCCTCCTCTGGCTCGGCTTGGGCTGCCTCCTCGTTGCCAATCTCTCCACCACAGTCGCTTGCCTCACACACCTTGGTCTCTTGCAGACGTGCCTTGCTCGCCTTCTGGCACTTCTTCTTGGCCCGCCGATTGAGATAGTGTCGGGTGCGTATCATCTCACCCTTGCCACAAGTCACTGTACATGAGGACCAATCGCTCCATTCGGACAGACCGCACTCTGGATCGGCGCCAGGCAGTTCTACCTCAGGCTGGGCACCCTCTGGAGTCTCCTCATTGAAGGTGGCGCACTTCCGACCCGTGCAGTGTCTCTCCTCACGCAGCGCATTGTTGCAACGATGACGCTGGGAATGTGAATGAAACTAGGTGAATAATCCACAGGATAAGTTAGTTATGGGTTAAGCCTACGATTGCCAGTGTTGGATTCTTGAACTCTCGCGTTCTGTACTGTTTGCCGGGTCCGCACTTTGAGCTGCACTCATCCCAACGCGTCCATGCTAGTGTGGCACACTCAGCGGGCAATTGCTCCGCTGCAAAACTCAAAAGTTGGGAAAGTCTTATCTAGGCAAATGTCTATGGATGTCCACTTACCATCAGGTGTCTCGCAGTTCTTCTCGTACAGTCGTCTTCTGTTGATGTGCAGTGTGGCCAGGGGCTTCATCTCTGCACCCGTGGGGTCGTAGAAGGGCGATCGTGGATCATTGGGGAAATTGGACTTGATGCGGCGCACCACATCAGGTGGCACCTGCGGCTGATCTGCAGACTGACGAGAGGGTGAATTCAAGTAGGAAAGAGTAGAGTGAGTCGAGTCTACTCTGACTTACCATATAGGATGGCCCACTGTCTGTGCCTGCGTCCCAGGGATATAGATTATGCACCTTGTTCTCAACCCAAGAACAATTAGGCAAACATAGTTCCAGCCCGGACACGCCTACTATCCAATCGGGTGATGGATCCACCATGGATACCAAGGAGATCAGATGATGATTCGAGTCGACTCGAAATACTGCGAATGTCTTGCCCGTCACATTGGGATAGGCAATGCCACGGGCCTTGATAATCGTTCGGATATGTTCACTCTGATCCTTGAGCTCGCTCTCCAGGGTGCGTGTGGAACCATGCTCGGCCACCTCTCGCAATCCCTCGCTGGCCATTTCTCCGTACTGCCAGAAGCGATAGTCGATCGTGTGTGAGGCGCCGATAATGTCGCTGAATCTCGTGCGCCAGCTGTTTGCCGGGAAGTCCTTGGGATGCGTGTGGCGCGACCATTTGCCCTCGAAGGTGAGCTGAAGGAGGGACAAGAACGCAAAATCAGTAAGGTATTTCCATGTGGAGTATTCAAACCCACCTCATACTTGGCCTCATCGCAGGCGCAGCAAGGATCCACAATGCTGGGTTGTGTATTGATGTCATCCACCTCCTCCTCGCACATGCGTTTGGTCAGCAGGCCATCGTCCATGAACCAGACATCCCGATGCTGCATTACGGTGGCACGGAGCAGCACACAGCCCTGGCCAGGAGAGGTCGGTGCTGCCCAGACAACATCCACGTGCGTCTTCAGGTTCGTATTTGTGTTCTCGACCACATTGGGGCAACGCGGACTGAAACGTGTCTCGGACAGATCGGCAATCTCAAAGGCGCCTATTGCATTCGGATCATCCTCGGCATCGCCATTCTCCTGCTCCAGTGCCAGCATGAAGCTCACGAATGTAAGACCCGAGTAGGCACTGAGTGTGACTAGAGGGGGACACAAAGAAAGATTGTATAGGGAGATGGAAACGCTCTTCATTCTTTCCTCTTACCATTGTACTTCTGACCCGGCACATAGCTTTGCGCATTATTTGCCACAGTGAGCACAAAGTTATCGTCCACCGGCGACTTGCCAGCCGAGGCGCCCTGAGGCGTCCGATTGCAGCTCTCGGCGAGCGATAAGCTAGAACCGAGTGCCAGTAAAAGCACGAGACTTATAAATCGGTACATCGCTTAACTCTCCTCCTCTTCTCTCCTCTCTCTATAGTTTGGTCTCTCTCTCTGTCTCTCTGTTGTCTACCTTCTCTTAAACAAGAAGTCTCTTTAGTGGGGGCTCTGTAATTAAATTGTCATTTATGCATGATCTACTACTTTGAGTTTTGTTAGGGTATCTACTATGCTTTAGTATATACATATATACTACTTACACTATATACTATATATACTAAAAATGTCTAATTGAATGGAGTAGATTATATCAATCCTTATATTTCAAACTCTTCTGTGCTCTATGTCATCTTTTAATCAGCCCAATTAATTTCATAAATAGCCACGGAAATCATTTTGTTTGCCATTTCATGGTCCGTTACATCTTTAATTAATCGTTTGTATTGAATGTCAATGACACAGATACATATGTACATATGTTTACAGTTATGAATAGGCTGGAATGTGGCGTAATTATAGTTGAACTTGACATTGCCACGCGCTTTTGGATAGTACGAGAAAACAATTGATTACAAATACAAAGAGAACTGTTTCATTTGCTAAATATAGCCTTCTCTTTGGATTCGATATCTATATATCTATGTATATGTATATTATATATGTTCATATGCTATGTATGTCTGCAGTGCACTTTCTATTTCCCTCGTCTGGCCATTGCCAGGCGGAACTCGAATCGAGCGCAGACCGAGAGGGAAACATACGTATGTATTATAGAGTAGACTACGTCACTGATTAAATTCAATTGAAAACGCGATGAGCGTCGAATTGAAATGTGTGCAAAACAAGCGAGTCTACAGTCCGGTGATTGACTTGTAAATACCCTGTATAAATACGTATAGTGATAATCAAAATGTATAGTATTCATCTGGCAACAGCGCTTGGTATACCCTCTTTGTACTCCGCTTCTGCTACAGGGTATTCAAATGAAGACTACTTAGGCCACATTAGTGAAAGCAATTCGAATAGAGAACATCATTAAATCACTTTAAGGGTTTCACTGGCACTAAGTACGACCCCCATAAACAACCCACAACCCACTGTCCACTGCCCACCATCCACAGTCCACAAGGCATATGAGAACTTACGTATTATCAGCGTAATGAATCGATCGAATATAGTCTATATATGTTAAATAATGAAATGTATGTTTTTCAGCTTTGATTATCATTTGTTGTAATCGAAGTGGTGCACTCAAATGCCATTATTATTCACATTTATTCAAAGTATTCACGACCGTCTCGACAGGCGCTCGAAACGCAACTAAACTGCAAATTGCATGAGCTGCGCTAATCGTGGACGGCGAATCAAGCCGAAGGCTTTGTGGATAGCAAATGAGGGTAGGGGTGGGAAATGAGTAGTGTGGAATGGTGGAGGGGGGTAGGGAGAAGTGTGTAGCGTGGGAGAAGAAGAGCAACAGCAAGAGCAAGCGCAAGAGCAAAAGCGCTGCTGCTGCTTCGCTTTGCTGTTCTGCTTTATCGCATCGTTTCGCTTTTGTTTATGTTGTGAGAGAGGATGTTTTTTCGTTTTCTGTTTTCATACGCATGTTCTAAACAAATTGTAGAAGTGAGAAAACGAAGGAAAGAACAGATAGAAAGACTTTTGGCACTGTGGGCTGGCATATGCAAAAGTAATTACTTATTATTATTTTCTGATTATATTACATTGTGTTATTGTACATAGTAACAGTTACACTACTGTTACTTTAACTTTACACACAACACACATAACATATCACAAGATATTATTATTAGCTGGTACCTTGTTAGATTCAGATCAAACAAAACGATGTGGCAGCACTTGCTGTAATCGATATTGATTATCAGAATAAAAGACAGTTGCAGTTATACCGCACTAAATAATAATATTATTTGTATTATTTTATTACTTATTTAGTTCTATAGACCGTTTTTTCGTTTCTGTTTCCGAGTTACCCCGTTCTACAATAGAAAGCAGGCCCGCCTCCCATTAGTCACACTTGATACTCATTCAATTCAAATATTTTCGTTTCTAACATTCAACAACAAACATTACACCGCTGAATTTCGTTTTTCGAAATTATATACATACTTTTAAGCTCTAGATCTTGAGTGATTTTATGAAGTCAGCCAGTTATTCTTTCGGATAAACACATACATAATTGAAAGAAAGAACATAAGAACATCAGAGTATCGACTGCCAATATGCTAAATTCCGGTGATAATACACATGGTATGTAAGATCTATAGATATATTATAGATACAGCACAATTTGTTGTATGCAACCTTACAGCACTGCTGGACAAGAATGCTAAAGATATCCCAGGTGCACCGAATTCGGACCTTCTTCGGGAAGTTCCTAAATTGGACTTACTTAAAGAGCCGTCCAAATCGGACCTTCCTAAGGAAGCGCCTAAATCGGACACACTAAAGGCACAACCGGTGAGTAGATATTGAATGTGTCTTCGTTCTGTTTATATCTTTCTCTATTACTCATTTTGCAGCCAAAATCACCTGCAGTCTCATCATTAAAGGGAACACACAGCAGATGCATACCAACTCCTCGAGGCGTACTCAAGAAATACTCCAGAACCTCATTACAAGTACCACTAAAACCTCTAGAGGATGCGACTTCCAGCACAAGCAATGCTCAACCTTCACGCGAATCAGTTGAATCCGGATCCGAGGATACGCTCCACAAGCCGAAGCCAAAGTTAAACAAGCCACGCATGAATCGTCTGACTCTACAGCGAATTCAGCGTTTGCAAACTTCTGCCAGTTAGTACACTAACAAAAACTCTAGCTTGCTATTAATGTTGACTTTGTTCATTAATTATAGATATTCCCGAAGATACGCCATTCTCACCCAGATTAAAAAGACATAGCTCGAAGCTCAGTGCTCGTTTATCTTCGCAGGGCAGCGTAGCGGAACTGCTTCCCAGCGGTGACACCTTTGAGTCCGTGCTGAATAAGTTGAAGGATTTGCAAACGGAATTCTTGCAGATGGCAGCCGGATCTCAACAATCGAATAATGGAGTCTACAAATTAGTATCCGTTGTTCAGAACGATAACTGTAAATTCGTTCTGCACAAGGATGACTTAGTTGGTTTACCCCCTAGATTACGTGAGTTCCCAGCTTAGCTGAAAGTTACTCAGACACTTGTATATTATATTGAGATCATGCTTATTTATATTTCCCATTCTTATCCGTTCCGTTCTTATTCCAAGCTTTATTATTTATTTTCAGCTGCTGATTTGGCAAACGATTTAAATGGCCACTGTCGAGAAGCTTTAAACTCCGGCTTTGCAATATTATTTGACGGACTCGCCAAACTGCAGCTCGCTGGAAATGAGGACGTTGAAGTCGGCACTGAAGCCGCCTCTGAGGCAATACGTACAGAACTGCGAAAGCAAATGAAATCAGAGTTGGTAAGTACTCTAGATTAGTTAAATTTAAAATTATAGTGCCTCTTGTTGCAGAACTTGAAATTAGAAGCTATCGAACAAGAACTCTTTAAGTTTCGCAAAACGGGAAACAAACCGGAGGACGTACTTTTGACGCTACAGATTAGTGAACTCACAAGATCAAAGAATCATTTATCGGATCTGAACAGCAAGTTGGAGTCCCAATTGAGCAAAATGCAAAGTAGCAATGACGACCTAAGGAAACTTCTCAACGAATCGCAGATGGAGAATAATAAATTGGCACTGGAACTGGCTGATAAGAATATCGAGGTGACCGAACAAAATTTCAAGATCGACGACCAGACGAAAGAGATAAAGCATTTGAAGAATGTGTAAGCAGCAGATTAGGCATGCTGAACTATATAACAAATGTTTTATACATACTCTACAGCAATAAGGTCGTGCAACAGCGCTTGAAAGAGAACGATGAAAGCCTGGATGCCCAAAAGTCGGAGAGTTCTGAAGTGAAGCAAAGGGAAAAACTTGTGCAAAAGGAAATGACAGATCTAAAGAAACGAGTCAGAGAGTTGTGCAACAATTTAACAGAAAAGGAAAGTGAGCTGCATAATCTGCACGGCAAATTTCATGAACAGATGCAGAAGGAGTACTGCAGTGGATCGGATCAATCACATATCAAGTTAAATACACTATATATAAGCATATATTTTATATCATTTGCTATAACGGAGCTCTTTTTTTTTAGGGAACTGCAGAGGAAGCTGGAACTGCAGTCTGAGGTGGAGAGGCAGCTGACTGCTCTAGTAGAGCAGAAGCAAGGGCTACTGAACAAGCTGGAGCAAAAAGTTAGCCGACTAGAGGAGCAACTGGAACATCATCGTCAGGTGCTGATTGTGCGCGGAGAGCGTATTAATTCTCTAGACACCGAGCTGAAGCAGCGCGAGAATGACAGCAATCGCAAAATCACTGAACTGATGACTCTCACAAATGACAAAAATTCTGTCATTAACCAGGTGAGTCCGCGTCTCTTTCCCTCTCTGTTTTCTCCTGTGTCCTCCAGTGTTGCTCTCTTTAGCAGATAACCTATGAGTTGACCTCGACGAACGAACAGTTCCAGAATCTTTGTACGACGCTCAGCACTAAACAGTCGAAGCTGCACAGTCAGGAGCATGTGATCAAGCTGCTTGAGGAGAGCAATGCGCGTAGTGTGAAGCTCCACACCAAACTGGGTGAGAAGAACGCCCTGCTCAAGGACGAACTGGAGCACCTCCGGCGTACTGTGTAAGTAGAAAGAGGGAGAATGAGAGTCGCAGATCCATAACAAGTTCGCTAGATTGCCACAACTCACATATCTACGCTGTTTTGTCGCAGAAACACCCTCATGTTAGGCAACGGTACTCGCGATGTGGAAATGGCAGACATTCGGTTGGAATAAATCATATCACACCAAAAATTATTCAAAATTTCAAAAGTTTCACGGTAAGTTGTGGGCAAACTAGCGCAGTTGTGACACAACAAATTATACAATGTATGGTAAATTAAATTAAACGCCATAAAGGATATATTAATTTTAGCCAGAACTGCTAGATGCAGATAGCCTCCGTATTCTTAAACATAGTCAACAGACGTGTCCATCCATCATGTCATCCATTTCCGTTTGTCCGACTCTCTGTCCGTTTGTCCGCCCGTCTGTCAGTCTTAGGTCTATTGCATCAACAACTAGTCTCTTGATCTTAAAACTTCTATACTACATCTTCTTTACCATTATTTATAATATTTAAAAACTACTTAATTAAACTAATTTTTCGTTATTGCAGTCGAGTTTGCGTCAAAATTCTTATTGGCAATAACGGAAAAAATATATTTGAACCAGTGCCAGCTCATGAGGTGCCCAAGCACTAGAAGTACGAATGAACAACTTGAAAACTTGATAATGGATAATCGAGAGGAGCGACAAGAACAATAATAACAACAACAACAATAACAACAACATGAATATCAATGAGAAAACTACCAACATATTAATGACATGATGAAAACCACAGCAATATGAACATGAAAAAAAACAGTCAAATCACACCCAATAGATGAATTATTCCGTTTGATCCACATGATAAATAGGTTCCGTTAATGTTGCTTATAGTGCATATATACTTTATATATCAAAATTATTATATTACTTTTTTTTATATCTTTGCATATATGTTTATAAAATAGTTGCAATTCGTATGAACATGTTATTTTTCTTTTCATGGGCGGCATTTTCAAAAGACAATTCCATTTCGTCTTTTAATAAATCTGCAATCGATTAATTGTCTTTCTAGCGCAGGGTCGCATATCTATGTTTCATGTATAGTACCAATAAACATGAGACATATGTATGTATGTAAATGACAGAGAGTCTGGCAATCTAGTTTTATCAAGTAACCTACAAGATAAGTTTTACTCGTACACCATAATCATTGTTGCTATGCAATTAGATGTGCACAGTTTACTTGTTCTTCTCACAGCATCGCGAAGGTTTCTTCATGGATTGTCAGCTATGTTACGGTTTAGTCGTGTTGAGAAGCTCGTAAAGGGCAGTTCGAATAAAGAAGTGAAAAACTTTATTAATTTGTTAAAAGATTTATTACATTTATTCGGTATGGTTAGGTTGTTGTGATAGATCACAATAGAACTGGTGGAATAACAAGCAAAGGAAGGCGTGTTATATTTATTTAAACTAGACAAAAAAATAAACAAAAATATAAAGTTTTAGAAGTTACTTATAGTTAAATTAATACATTTTTTTAAGAACTGTTCAGTTGAGTTCTAAAATTGTTTTATTTTATAGAAACCTAAAGAAACCTGAGATTTGTTTAAAATGTTTACTTAGGGGTTAGATAAAGAATGAGCAAGATGTGTGTAATTAGTTTTAAAAGAGCTTAGCTTTAGGTGGTTTTGTTTGTAGACTAAAGAAAAGAAAGGCGTAAACAAACTTTGTAAGTTACTTTTTCAAACAGCAACCTATTTTGGGCTTAGTAGACGTACATGGGATTTCTGTGGGTACACAGAAAATGATCCAAAACGCAGTCAAACCTTCTATATTTGTATCAAAATATTTGTTATTTTGAAACACTCTTGGGACACAGAATATACCCCGAGGAGTTTAAGAGATCTATTGTTATTAGCGGTTTGCATGCATTTCGACAAAATGCCGATAAGACCGATCGTAAATAAATTCGGATGTTGACCCTCTTTATCAGGCAATGTGACGATTTGTGCATAGGGAAGTACAACAATCAAGGTTGAATTCGACATAAGGAAGGTTAGCATCAATTATCAAAAATATTAAACGCGTTTCTTATAAAAAATATTTGTTATTATATTGCGCCGTTTTGGTTATATTAGTAATTGTAATTCATATTAACGGAAATTATTGTACTTAATGTACGCCTTTTAATATTCCCTTTGCATGAGTAGTGATGGGTATATATATTTTTAAATAGAAAACTCATTATATTTAGTTAGCTTATTATGATGAGGCAAGTTTTTTTTAGAATTTTTGGGGCGCGTATTGTAGCATCTGCTTTGAGATAATACAATATCCGCTTCATACAGTTTTGCATGCACTGCTTCTGTATCAGTTTGTTTAAAACGCCCTACAACTATACAATGTATCTAAATGTGAAACACGTTTGCAGTCTATTGGGATATCTTCATATAAAAGGCCCGTTGATTCATCAAAAGCAGCAGATGTACTTGAGCTTCATTTCCAAACAGGCTGCCCAGACCTGAAAATGGATGCGAAATACGGTCAACTGAATAAACAGTTGGATGAGAATATTCATATAGGGATAAGTAACTCGGAGAAGGATTGTGTGGTCTACACTACTACCACGGAGCTGGTAAGAGATGCTTACGAAACCTCAAGTTCAAGTTCCAATTGAAATCATGTGGTTCTTTCAAGATGAATATGGAGAGCAGCGCAGAGTCTTTTCAGGAGGCGACACCTAATGAAGCCGAGCAGGCGCCCACACGAGATCAATGGGGAAAGGGAATTGAGTTTCTCTTCTCCTGCATTGCGTTGAGCGTTGGCCTGGGCAATGTTTGGCGTTTTCCCTTTATTGCACTGGAAAATGGTGGCGGCGCTTTCCTAATACCCTACTTGGTTGTGCTGTTGCTGGTGGGTAGGCCGGTCTACTATCTGGAGGTCATCATTGGACAGTTTTCAAGTCGCGGCTGCATTAGCGCTATGAATATGGCACCCATCATGAAGGGTTAGTTGAGTAGATGGCTGTAATTATATAGAGTGTATGCCAGTTTAATCTTTGTTCTGCATCTTTCAGGTGTAGCCTATGGTCAGGTGTATTCCACAGCTCTGGCAACCACCTACTACGCCTGCATAATGGCACTGACTATTCGCTACCTGGTCGTTTCTTTCTCGGAAGTGCTACCCTGGACTTACTGTCTCGTGGAATGGGGTAGTCAATGTGTAGCCACCGGAGCAGCTGCTAGCAATACCAGTAATACCGCCGTACAGGGTATCTCCTCAGCTGAGCTGTACTTCACGTGAGTCTGCCTGTAATCGATGACTTTCATTCATAATTTATAATTTCAAATATTCCATTTTAAGGCGCGCTGTTTTGCGCGAGCCGGAAAACCTCAATGAGGGTGGACTAGGCACGCCCAGTTGGGAGATGGTCTTGTGCCTGCTGGTCACATGGATCATTATAGCCATCACATTGGTGAAGGGTATACGCAGCTCGGGCAAGGCCTCCTATTTCCTGGCACTCTTCCCCTACGTCATCATGTTCATTCTGTTGATCAGAGCGCTCACCTTGCCTGGTGCCTGGCAGGGCATTGCCTACTTTGTGAAGCCTCAGTGGGATCAGCTGCTCAATCCGCATGTCTGGTATGCGGCCATCACCCAGATGTTCTTCTCTCTGGCCATTTGCTTTGGTACTCTGATGATGTATGCCTCGTTCAATGATTTCCACAAACGGGTGCACAAGTAGGTACTCCAAGGAGAGCTCTACTTTGTTGCTTATTCCCTCCTCATCTGCTTTCTGTTCTTGCAGGGATGTCATCATTATCACGACTATTGACTCACTGACATCCATTCTGGCCGGCTGCATTATCTTTGGCATTCTGGGCAACTTGGCCCACGAGACAAACACCACGGACATTTCGAGCGTGGTCAAGGGAGGAGCCGGACTGGCCTTCATTTCGTATCCAGAGGCCATAGCCAAGTTCAAGTATTTGCCGCAGCTGTTCTCTGTGCTCTTCTTCTTCATGCTGCTTGTGCTGGGAATTGGCAGCAACATTGGCATGGCCTCGTCTGTCATCAACGTAGTCAAGGATCGCTTTCCCCAGCTGCCACACTGGCAATTGGCCATAGGGGCCTCATTGATCGGCTTCCTTTGCGGTCTAGTGTACATGACGCCAGGTGGACAGTTTGTGCTCAATCTGGTGGACTTCTATGGCTGCACCTTCATAGCTCTGGTCCTGGCCATAGCCGAACTGCTGGCCGTGGGCTGGGTCTACGGCGTGAAGCGTCTCTGCAATGACATCGAGTTCATGATGAATGTGAAGACGGGTTTCTATTGGCGCATTTGCTGGGCCCTCGTGGCACCGGGTCTCATGTTTCTTGTGCTGGTCTACATGCTGTGCAGCTACGAGCCATTGACCTATAAGGGAGTCGTCTATCCGCAGGCAGCCTACACGGCAGGCTGGCTGATCTGGGGCCTTGGCGTGGCACAGCTGCCCTTCTGGGCCATTTACACCATTTATCAGCAACCAGGAGACAGCTTCAGAAGTGTAAGCAGCAGATTCTTTTCTTCCCGGTACTCCTCAAAGCATCTCTCTCTCTCTCTCCCTACTTCCTTACAGAAACTAAGACTCGCTATGCAACCCACTCCAGACTGGGGTCCTCGCCAGCCACAGCAGCTGCAGGCCTATCTGCTGCACCGCAAACAGGAGGCAGACTCCAAGCCGAAGCGCAGCGGTTACTTCATTGACAACATATTCGGTTAGCACGTAGTATATACCAAAAGGAAACACGCTGGTATTTTTAAAATACTTGCTTTACGCTTTATTTTTGTAATTTATCAATAAACTGCAAATTTGAATTGTTTATTTATCTTCGCTCAAAGCTTTTAGCTTTAGTTAGGAAAAGATTTAAAAACTAACATTGTTTGCTGTTATTTTGAATTATGCAGATTTAATGCTATTGTTTTTATTGCTAAGCAGCGATTTCTTTTCATTAACTATTCATATCTTAACGACTAAATTCAAATGAAACAATAACTAGAAAATAATCATAAATAATTGGATAGAAGTAATTGAGCCTAACTAGCGGCAGCTTTTATGATATTGTCTTCGACTTTTTCTTTGCTTTGTGTTCTATAATTGAATTAAAACAATATACAGATCTAATATGTAAAGGCAGTTATTATATAGTACTTGCCAGAAGGAAACAAAATAAATGGGACAAGAATAAATATTCACTTTGAATGTTTTAATTTGAAATCGAAATGAAGTTGTTGTAAAAGACAAAAAGACTATTAAGTCGAATTAGTTTGCTATTAATATTTTTGATTCTGCTGCAATCGAATGCACAGGAATATTTTGCAAATATTCTATTAAATCTCTGGTTAATTATCACAGCACTTTTTGATTTCTTTCATTTTATTGTGCAAAATTAAATATGCCAAACAAAATTGATAACGGGGCCAAACTCAGGTATTTACAGCTCTTACGGAGCTACATATGGTATAAGAACTATGCTACTTATTGCTTTTACTATCGTTTAGTTTAATAACCGTAGGCAATCGAATAAAAGTTTTGAATTATAATATATAAAAAGGTTTGGCTTTGGATTTATTTTGGAAACATTTCGAAGAGGCTAAAAAGATGATTTAAATTGACATGTATTTTGTGTGTGTATTAGTATTGGCAGATCTCTGTTAGATTTGGGCAATGTTAGTCGCGTGTTTGATTTGGTTTTGAAACCCATAAAAAATGTAATTTCCCCCTTACTAATGAGTTAAGAATTGACTTGTAATTTCGTAGCCTACTTTTCAGCGCAATTTGCAATTAGTAAAATTCAGCGTAACTTGGCTATATAATTTGAATCGAAAATCTATATATGCACTGGCTAAAAATGGAAGTTGTCCTTTAACATTTCACACTAGATATGGTCCTATTAATTGTTGTAGTTTTTCTTTTAGTTTTCCGTTTGTTTTGTTTTCAACATGTGTATACGATATGAGTTTACCTTGAGTATATTGTCTACTTGCTAATGATATACTAGTGTCTGTATGTCGGTTAGAAGTGTTTGCCCCTATATATCAGTTATACATATGTATATAGTACATAATTAGTTAAAAATCGAATCACTTAACAGGTGCATAGACTTAGCAGTTGCCGTGTTCTTATCCTTGTCTATTTACAGCATAGAAAAATAGAATCTACAGATCGAGTTATACATATGTATGTATGTGTCTATATATAGATATAGATTGGCTCTAGAAAGTCTGTATTGGTCGATAGAGTCCTGTATAGCCGCACAGGCGTGCACGTAGTGCGGGTATCAAAAAGGCCGCCAACGAGATGTCGCTCAACAGATCCGCGCACTCACAGACCAATAGATACATCTTGTCCCCCTTCTGTGAGGTGCTCTTGTGCAAAGCAATGCGCCGAAGGCCCGCGGCACGTGGTAAATATCTAAAAGGGGGAGTTGGAATTAGTACTTGCTTGTTCTTGCACTGCTACTGCTTCACTTGCCTATACAACATGCGGGCTCCTGTCCAGTAAAGCCAATTCTTTTCAAACCGCTCGCCATCGTCGCCCTCGAAAACCTGAAATTAAATTTTGCATTTTTCATGTTGACTCGATTCCACAAGCACTTCCGTTTCCTCTTCTCTGTCTCTCTCTCTCTCTCTTTCTCTTTCTCTTTCTCACTTACCTTGAACACACTGATAATGTAGCCCGTGGCCGCAGTCTGTGACTTCTTAAAGCTGCCCGCCTCGTTCGATGGCAGCACCAGAGGCGGCCTGCAGATGGCAGCCACCTCGCTGTACAGGTCCAGCGTGTGGGCGGCAGTGTATCTGGAGGGAAAGTAAAGAGCATGAAACAGAAAAAGAACAACTTAATTGAAAAGGGGAAAGAATGCAAGAGGTATTGCCTGGCTAGATGCCTCGTGAGTGATGTAAATTGTGTATTATGATAGGGAGAAACCTGAACTCAAACTTGCTTAAGATGATTGAGTGTTGGGGAATAGATTTATACTCATAGATATGATTATGTTTCTTGTCTTACTTGAGTGTTTTGGGCTCGAACTTGGAGAGTGAAGAGACCCGCAGACTGGCATAGAAATTCGATGGATCCGTTTGCATTGTATTGATCAGATAATACGATATAAATGGAAATTCAGCTGAAAAAAAAGAATTTGGTTGGTTAGCTGCAGTTATACAGCGTACTCTCTTGCCATCAGTACTTACAGCTTTTCTCCATGTTGGCCAAAATCATGCCACCCACTGCCGTGTTGGCCTGTTGCACCTCCGTGAGCAGCTCGGCCGCAATGGCTCGTTGCTTGAGCAGCGGATGCGAGAGCGGTGACTCCATAACGGGATCTATGGCCTCGAGTGGACTCATCAGATGCACAAGTATGCACAGCTTGGGATCTGAGACCTCGAGAACACTGAGCGGGCTGGTTGCCTTGCCCTCGGCATTTAGAGCGGGTAACTGAAAGGCAGACAGAGTGAAGGAAGAAAAGAAAGTTCAATAAGTTGCTGACTGAGGTGGGTCTGTCTGATCACTCACCGGTATGCCGGCAGGCAGAAAGCGATCGACACTGTGCACCGGAATGATGAAACAGTCTCGATCGAGAGTTGCCAGTGAGATGGGCTCCGAGCGTGTGCTGCCAGCGTTGCCAGTGCTGCCAAAATTACCTGCAATAACATAGGTCGAGGGTATTTACAATTTATAAGATACAAACTTAATATTAGTTACAGTATTACAATAGAGATCATTATATATATTATATATTTTTATTACATATACAGCTTGCATAAGAAGCCTTTTCATTTCAACGGAATATCATTAAAAAAAGCAGAGCGCTCCCTCCCGATCGTTAATAAGTTATGTTTATAAAGTAAAGCTTTTGTGTGAGCTTCAGTTGGTTTGTGAGTTTCTTTATCTAAAAGCTCGCATATGGGCAAAAAGCGAAGCTTTTAAGCGTGTCCAAACATGTCTAGCTCTCAGTATTCGTTCGTATACAACACAACAAAGAACTTGCACCAACAACAACAAGATGAGAAAAGATAAAGCTAAGGCACAGAGACGAAGAAAGGATCCCCCAATGAAAAATAGAAGAACAACAACAACAAATAGAGTAGTTTGAGGTTATATTACAGGGTATGCATTATTGTGTTCGTGTCTGTGTGTGTGTGTGTGTGTGTGTATCTATGTGTGTGGGTTGAGTTTGATATCAGTGCAACATTCGAGTGAGCGCTGGCAATGATATTAGCTTGAGTCGCAGTTGTTGCTGTTGCTGTTGCTGTTGCAGTTGCAGTTGCAGTTGCTGTTGTTGTCGTTGTCATTTCTTTTGCGTGCAGCAACAACAACAAGTTGACATATTGAGGTTATGTTGGAATTCAAACCTTGCCGCGTCGCCGCAGCGGCAGCTGTTAGCAACGTGCTCGTCGCACTGCACGCCTCTTGTCGTTGTTGTTGTTGTTGTTGTTGCAGCTGCAACTGTTGCTGGTAGAAGTAGGCATGTTGCTGCTGCTGCTGCTGCTGTTGCTGCTGCTGCTGCTGCTGCTGCTCTTGCTGCTGCTGCTGCAGCCGGATGAGACTGTTATTTGTGCTGTTGCCGGAGCTGCTGTTCCAACGCAAAAGGGAGACGGAGCGATCGACGAGCGGCTGCGGTACGTCCACCTCGTAG
This sequence comes from Zaprionus lachaisei, assembly GCA_018901815.1. Taxonomy (NCBI): domain Eukaryota; kingdom Metazoa; phylum Arthropoda; class Insecta; order Diptera; family Drosophilidae; genus Zaprionus; species Zaprionus lachaisei. The sequence goes on from JAEIFI010000054.1 coordinate 780,133, forward strand.
GGCATGGATGGCAGTGCAAAGGACGTGGCGGTGGTCGGGGTACCGGGTATGCCCGAGAGTGCGCTACATCGTTCTGCAATGGATTCTGTCGATATTTTATATGGACACACAACACAAAAACAAAAAAATACAAAACAAAAACAGAAACAAAAAAACGAAAAACGAAAAACATTTGAATTTGGTGTCTTTGAATCGTGAAAGAAGGGCGGTGGAAAGGGGAAAAAGCTGGGCGGGAGGATGAAACTAAATATCGGGCGTATTTTGTTGTTTTTGTTTGTTGCAATTAGGCACAAAATGGTTGAAGAACACTAGACATATTCATCATTACCGTGTGGCATTTGGTATTAGTAGGCGTCGCATTACTGCTACAACTAACTGTTAAACAAGTGGTACACTACATAACACAGTTGCCATACTCGTTGTCGACCTTCACATTGCACACATTCCACATCTGCCACAACTTACATACATTCGCGTTTGTCTCTGCCCCAAAAGCCAAGCCAGCTGGAAATTCGAAGATTAGGTTAGCTTACACGTGAGCCTCGATAAACGTCGCCAAAACTATTATATACCATATATATATATATATATTATATATATACATATATCTATGTATGTATACGTGTAATTGTCTTTGCAGCGATTCCTTCATGCGTGTCTAATAAAGCCTCTCAGCGTTCAGGGTCAGGTTATGAACTGAATGTGCTTGGCAAATGGAAAGCGATGCGAGGCAGAAAAATGAATCCTACGTACTGCTCATTTCTTCTGTGATTGAGAGAGTACGAAAGAGGGGGGAGAGGCGATGTGAAAATTGTGAAAGTAGTGGGGAGTCTGTTGGGAATGTTTCAATATTCAATTCGTTGGTTAATTTGCAAGATTTCTCTTTTTGGTTAAAGTAAACTCTTTAGTTAGAAGTACTTCTTGAACGTTTAAGAATATACACTGCTTGACATAAGTATTTTGGCAAAAGAATTTTTGATTCAACTTTTAATTAGGGCTACCAAATGTAACTAATTGAATTGTTGGTAAATTATAATTACGATAATAAACAAATAAATAAGTAATAAGAAAAACATTGTTTAATTTGTTGAATCAATTTTTGCATTCATATCAAAATACGCCTTGGTCCAAATAATTATGCCTACCAGTGTATGCTGCTCAGAAAACTAAATAAAACTAAATTTTATTGACTCTTTGTATTCATACCTTACGACCCTTGAAAATTGTCCAAAAAGGGTATACTAACTTTGTGTAAATGTATATTTAAAACGGGTAGTGGAAGGCGTGACAGACTCGATAAAGTATATACATTCTTACTCAGTATCACTAGCCATGGCCATGGCCATCTATCTATATGTCTGTCTGTCCATCCGTATATCTGTCCGTCCGTCCGGCTGTCTGTCGCTCTGTCTGTTTGAACGTCAATATCTCAGTTATTAAGCTTCTATAATAACTAAAATAGTGACACTAAATTTGGCTTGTTATTCATGCATCTCAGTAACATTATATTTGAAATTTTAGATGCCACACCCACCGCCCAAGTAATTCGCTAATTCGTGTTTATTAAGCCTCATGCGTTTATATATTGTACACATAGACTATTGTTACATCCGTCTATATTTGCAATTGCAATCAAATCGAATTCAAGTTTTACTAATTTGTTTGAAGGGTATCTTACAGTCGGGCAGCTCAACTAAAGCTATCGTCTGGTTTTTATTGCATTTCTCTATGTGAAAACAACATATTTGTCTCGCACATCAGTTGGCACTCGACAGAAGCGAATGAAAACATTTGAATTGAATGAATTGAATGCGATGCAAATGCTTGGGCTGTGAATGTGGTCTCGGGAGCGGGGTTAACGGGTTAATGGAGCGCAAATAACTGAGGCGCCGGGCTAAAGCGAACACAAAGCACACAGATAAAGACAGAGAGAGAGGGAGAGACAGGGGGAGTAAGAGAGAGATAGAGAGAAAGAGAGAGAGAGAGAGAGGGAGAGTGTAGGGTATGCGATGTAGTTGTGACTGCATATCGGCAATTTACCTTCGCCCACATCGTAGCCGGGTCGACTGGGCGAGAAGAAGAGATGGGTGCGATAATGGATTTCCTCCGGCTGCTGTACCAGGCCCATGTCGCGCGACCGCTTCGTGCGGTTCGCCTTCGATTGCAGTTTGCCTCCGCCGCCGCCGGCCTTGCTGGCGCCCTCGCGGAAATTCTTGCGAAACATTAAATTCATTTTGCTTGCAGTAGTTGTTCTTGTTCTTCTTGCAAGTATGTAATGAATATCCTGTGTATATGCTTGTGTGTGTGTGTGCGTGTGTGTGGTGCAGCGGAATGTGGTGTACAGTGGATGGGGGACCTCCTTCTTCCGCGCACTTGATTAATATATCTTCGTTGTTGATGTTGTCCGAGTTGAGTTGAGGTGGGATGCGTGTGATGCGTTTGTAGAGGATATACGTGAGTCGACTTGGTTTTCTATATGCACTTTACTAATTTCTTAATCCTCTTGTCTGTGTGTGTGTGTGTGTGTGTGTGTGTGTGTGTGTGTGTGTGTGTGTGTGTGTGTGTGGCTTTCGCTTCGTTTGCTCTGTTTACTTTGTTATTGAGTTAAATTAATTTCTGTTTCAGTTTCAGTTTCTCCCTTTTATTTGCATTTGTCCTGGCCAAACACTGGGATGATGCGATGATACGACTGACTAATGGAGCTCCTCATTCCATGGCTGCTCTCGACCACGTCTCTCGTCTCTCGTCTCTCGCAACAGGGCGAAACAGCTTCACACCGGTTCTGCCAGGCCAAATTGTGTCAAATGATTTGCGCATTTTCTTGGCGATCTTGCTCGCATTTCGCTTTTTATTTTTAATATTTGTTTTGAAAAATGTCTCTTTTTTTTGATTTATTTTTAGACTTTTCGCGGTTTGGTTTTATAATTTAAATGAGCGCACAAGCCAAATTTTAATTAGTCAGCCATGGAAATGTCAATGATTAACGGCGGGTTTCAAGCTGAAACTAATGCCAAACCTTTTTGGATGCCAGGCACATTCAATTTAAACTTAATTACACGAATAATTCTTTGTTATCGAATATCAGTTTGTTTTAGGGAGAATAGGAATATTTAAAGTGACTTAAATAAAAATGAAAAAGGTCAAAATTATTGTAAAATATATATAGTTATGTAATATTATAGAAACCAGTATTCTGAAAGAATTTAATTGCTGTACACAGGGTAACTTATGGCACATGATGCTCGTTCTTAGCATTGTTTTAAATTGTGAGTTAAATCATTTACAAAGTGGCGGAAACTTTCGCTTTTCTTTGCAACAAAAAATCAATCAAAACATCAACACAAATTATACACACGCTGATTGTATAGGTGTGTGTGTGTGTGCATGGGTGTGTGTGTGTGTGTATTGTTTTTCCCTTTTTTTTGTACCAGCAGCTGCGGAAATTACCCATTTCCTCTGCTAAGCAGTTCAAAATTGCTCAAGACCGTCGGAAACGCAAACATGAGCCTTAAGTTCCTGCTGTGTAAGCGTTAGAATACCCTCTAAGGCAACAGGCGACTGGGTATTCGCGAATTGGATATTAAAATAACAGATATATGATAAAATATTGGTCTATTTAATGAGTATAACGTGGCACAGCCCTTACAATCTGCACAAAATTCATCTTAGTGAGTCTTGGGTATTTGCTAGTCAATCATTCCCTTCTGTTGTAGCTCGTTTTATTTCAGACACGCAAACGGCCAAAAGGGAAAGTCAAATTGTAAGGCCCCAGGCAATTAGCTGCAGTTGAAAGGGTACTACGATATGTACGCTCTGCCTGTGTATGTATGTGCTTTTCTGTGTGTGTGTGTGTGTGTGTGTGTGATATCCACATTTACAGATATTTCCTGCTGAATGTGTATGTGTTTAATTAGCTCAAGACACGGCTCAATTAGTTAAACTGCCGCTTATTGATTGCCATAGTACGATAAATTCTACAGTTTGCGGCAGAAAACAAAAACGAGCTGAGCCGAACAAATTGAAAATTCCGAAAGTAATTTATAACAACTGTTGTTGGGGCATTAGGAAGCAGCATCAAAACGGATTTTGGAAAACGCCCAAGTGATTTATGGCCTAAAAAAAGAGCATAAAAAGCTAAGAAAAGTTCTAAGGGCAGAAAATTTGAAAGTAAATAACGAGAGAATAATTGAATATGATTGGGAAATAACTGCAATGAGGGGTGTGTGTGTGAATAGTCATTGATTGTTTAATATACAATACAAGCTAAGTTCATTCAATATTGGCAAAACACTGTACTCAGCGACTTTATTGAGTTGCTACTGGTCAGAAGCACTTGGAAATCGTAATAAAATGAGGGAGAGGCTGCTTAAGCCGTCAAGATCTACCCTCAAATCCCGCTATGAAAACTAAGCCCATCAATATGGGGCAATCATTTTTTGTGACTGCTTAAGAGGGGGATTTGTACACACGTTACGTATACGCAATATTATCACAATGCACATGACGAAATCACCAGCCGAAAGTGGACTGTCAGCACACAATAAATTTCAATGATAGAGAGAGAGAGAGAGAGAGAGAAAGAGAGAGAGAGTGGAAAGAGAGTGTGAGATCTAATGCGAAATGGATCATAAAGTTTTAACAGCATTGCCCCTTCTCAAGTAGCCATAATTAATTGTTTTTACGACACAAGTTACAGAAATAATGTCCATCACACACACACACACACACACACATGCACAACACAATCAAAACAAACAGCAATGAAACAATCAAATAGGCCTCATAGAAGAGCCAGGCCACAAGAGTGAGAGATAATGGACATAAAAATTAAATTTCGCTCGTTTCTCAATTTCGGTTCGTGCCAAAAATAAACATCCCAAAGATATATGTATGTTTGTATATACGTGGGATAGGTATAAGTGGATCTATATATACCCATATAGCTCACTGTTTAGCTGCCTAAGTGGTTACAGTGCGAGTACTCGACTAGCAGTTGCCCTGCGCCTGCGAGGCGTATACTTAATATGTTAATACTTTGTTTATAAGCAGAGTCTGTGCTTGTCAGGCAGTGTTTACATTTACAGGGTATCCACAAACTAAATGAAATCAAACATAAAGCATTAAATGTGAATTTGAATATTCGTGAGGGCTGCACTTCGAGTTGTGCTCGTACATGACCTAGGCACAGGCACAGGCACAGACACAGACACAGACACAGGCAGACGGCCCTTGACCTTGTAAGCGTGTACTATCCAACTAGTAGACGTGTGTGTGTGTTAGAGTGGGTGCATGTGTGTGTGGGTTAAGTGCTGTTGAATGATTCGGCAGGTTGGCTTTCGAATACGTTGACAAAATGCTTGCTGAGTGTTGGCATAAAGCGTTTTCTTTCCGTGTAATTGGTGAGCATGTGATTTGTGAATATTCATCAAATATAATAGCGTACATACATATAGATACATATGCTAAGCTCTTCTACGAAGCCAACTAACAGCTGAAAAGTAAATGGTTCCGGTTTATTGGTTTAATGCAGTTTCAAGCGGTTTTCTTTGTTCAGTTTACTTTTTTGCAAGCGAAGTGTTGATATTTTATATTTGACTATATAGTCAGGATTTAAATATATACATATTTATTTGAGTCTATTTCTCTTTATATTTACACTGCAATTTTATAAAGATTTCATTTATTAAAGTTATTTCATGAAGTTATTTAAGTGAATTATTTTGATACATTTTTCATTGAATCATTTTATTTTATCTCTTCTTTATTTCCACTTTTTATTTTTATTATTCATATTATTTTTACGTAATTGTGTGTAAAAGAAATGCATAAATTATATATTCAATGTGTAACGATTTCATTTTCTTTCGAATTTCGCGCATTTCTCCGTGCCACGCTGCGTATAGTTAATTTTGTCACACCTTATGCACTCATCTGTACGACATTCTCTGTCTATATTTATATACACAACAGTTTCTATATAGGCCATGTACAAGTATTTTCGTATTTCTCTTTTTTTTGTTGCTTATCCCTGCCGCAGGACAACTTTGGCGCGACCTTAGTGTGGCATCCAGTGTCAGCCACGGGTCGGCTACGTAATATTTATGTGTTTCATTGTTTGCCAAGTAATTAGCGACTGTTTCGCATAGTTTTGTTTCGTAGTAGCTCGCACAGAAATCAATAGAACTCTATTCAGTTTGACAATTCGAAATAAACGGCTCAGTCGCACACACACAGACTACACACAAACACACACACACACGTTGGTGTTCACACGCCTGAGCCAGCGCAGATAATGAATAATACAGCGCGAGCAATGAATATGAATAAATGCGAATGCGAATACGAATACGAATACGTTGAGAAAAAAACGTCGCGAGAACGTTTTGACTGCGCTGCGTTTGAAATTCGACTGGCAGTCGGTAAGCTTTTCCGCAGCGTTTTTCCGCCGAATCTCGCGGGCAATACGCTTTTCATTAACTCAAATATGACGGCATCAAATTCAAAACTTGCACTTAGCGAATATGTAAAATGTACAGCGAGAGAAGACGTAAATGAAAAACGTAAAAGAATATGAAAACGCTAACGCGAAAGTGAAAAGAAAAGCTTTCGTCACTTGTTGCGCATACGCCGTGTGGCCTGTGCACGATACACGTTTCCTGCACACCGCGTCGCGAAGCGACTTTAGCATTAGTCGTCATTCGTCATTCGCTTTACATTGCAAGTTATTAAATATGTATTATATAATTTATGGATTTTTCATTTGCCGCCCGAAAGCACCGCACATTGCGGCAAATTAACGTCGAATGAAACGAAATGTTAGCCGGATACCCGCTGCTGCTACGAATATCGTATCACTTCGGACTCCTCCTATGTACACAGCGCGAAGGCGTTCGACAAACAACACCCACAACGCAACTACAAACAACGCACTAAAGCGATAGACAAAAAAAACAGAAGCACAAAACGTAACAAACACACTAACAATTTAATATGAATAGCACCTGTATGCGGTTGGGCACGACTATAAAATATCCTGTATTGGCTGAGGGTACTTCAAAATGGCAAAGTTTTGTACTGGCTACTAGAGAACTAACGAATACCTTTTGAATATGGAATCGAAAGTGAGAAATTATCTATTTAGAAAAGGTTTGAATTTTTATTCATTATGAATAATATTATAAAATCGAGGTCGATCAAGTCACAACTGTTAGAGTAGCACTTACCAGATGAATACAATATTAATGTATTCATCTGGTAAGTGTGTTTTTATGGCACTTACAGCTACGCTTGCTATATTGCTAGTAACAACAATTACTCAGTAGATCATATCACGGTAGTAACAGTTACTGTAACAGTATCAGTCACTATATCAAGTAGAAACAGTTACCAAATAAATATCAGTATAACTTTCTGTAGCAGTAGCAGTTTCTGTAGAGCTTGATAGAGTAAGAGCAACAATAGCAGATACAATTTTCGTACAAACTCCTAGAATAATTTAGTAGTAGCGCGTAGCAGTAACTGTTACTGACGAATTGTAAGTTTATATATTGTTATTAGTAGCAGGTGAAGTTTATATGGCAAAGCAGTGGAAATCACGAAGTATTCCAGGTAAGGCAGTAGCAATTTCCATAGCACTTACTTTTAAACTATAACGGTAGTAGCTCTTATCATAGCATTAACAGTATCAGTAGCAGTGTTCGTGACAGTAGCAGTTACTGCAGTTACTCCAATGGAACTACTTCAAAAATCATGAAGTACTTCAGCTAAGTATGTCTTTTGGTTGTTGCAGAAGCAATGTAGCACTTACTTAAGCAGTAGCAGTTACAAGTTCCTCTTGCCGGGGCAGTAACAGTTACTGAAGCAGTCACAGTTTCTATAGCAGTATCAGTAGCAGTAGCAGTTTCCATGTCAGTAGCAGTTACAGCAGTACTATCTACTTGAAAGGGACTACCCCAAATGGAAATCACGAAGTAATCCAGCTAAGAATATTTTGTTATTGTACTTTTTTGTTGTTCCACTTTATCCTGTTTGTTGCTGCGTGCTTTTTCTAGCGTTTTATTGATTATGTTCTGCCGGCTGGCCAGCTGACAATTCCCGTAGCTCGACTAGGCCCGGGACTAGCGGCAGTTGGGCTAGGCATGGATGTGGAGTGGAGTGGGTTGAGGTTAAGAAAGTATGGGAATTTTTGGAAGTTTTTTTTGGTCGTTTTAATCTGTTTTCTGGTTTCGTTTTCTTTTGTATCTTTCGTATATTTTGTTTGCGGTTTCTGACTAATTTGTAGCCATAAAACCGCTGAACTTACTAGGTCAGTTTCATAGCTAATTTGGCCACGTGGCACATGGCGAAGGAGGAGTAGGAGGAGAGGAAAGGAAAGCTCAACGAATTACAATGACAATTACGAATAATGAGGGAGCTGCAGAAAACTAATGAAGTGTCGTTGGAAAAGTCTTTTGTGCGCAAATTATTTCAAATGCGAAGAGGGCAAAAGGAAATGATAACTCTCGAATAGCATGATAAAAATCAGAAATAATTTGCATATTTATTTAACTTTCTGCGTGTTGTCAAGCTGATTTCGCGTCTGTGCTAAAGGCAGAAGAGTTTGAGTTCTGTTGATCTGCTCGCATTATTTATAAGCCATTTGTTTAGCCTGTCATGCGGCATCTGTCATGTGCCATGTGCTGTATGTGGCATGTTGCCTGGGGCATGTGGCATGTGTCATGCGGTCTCAAATGCTTTGGCTCAGGAGAAGCAATAACAACACGTGATTTACATGCGCCCAAGCTGCAGGCGAACAGCTTTTCCCGCAGGTAATCCCAACTGCATTGCCACCTGCATCCCTCCCCCCCCACTCGGATGCAGCTGTTGCCATGCTTCAAGTGCAGGGCAAAGCCTTAAAGCTGAATCAGCATTGTCCTGGCTAAAACTGCAGTCGCTTCGTTTTTATGACTTGCCACAAAAGTATCGCAAAGGCAACACGCAACTGCCACATGCAACGCAGCGCAGGGAAGGTGAAGACAGGCGCACTCGACTGGCATAAGTGGCATAGCCGACCTGCTGAATACGCTGCAGATAGAAGCTAATAAACTGCCAAAAGAAAATGCACAGAGGAAAGTCTGTTCAATAGTTAAGTAGCATTTACTCTGGTATATACTGTCTCTTTGGTATTTGAAATAGCTACTAAAAATACTCATGAACTATACATGCACTACCCCTGCCCTGTGACGCCCATCTGAATGGTAATATCTGGCTATAAATAAGTGCATTCAGCTGAAGGCAAATGACACGTTCCACCATAATAAGCATACTCTGGAAGTCTGTGCTATGGGGTATACTATAAAGTAGCTACTACTTACTCGACTGTTGCCCGGCAACCGGGCCAAATGAGTTTCAACCATAAACAACTTAGCAAAGTGCCGACTGGCACTAGAATAATGCACGCAAATGATCCAAATGAAATTCCTTGGCTCGTAAATTTTAAATGAATTAGTTTTCATGACTTTCCCACAAAAGAGAGAGAGAGAGAGGGAAAGAGGAAGAGAGAGAGAAGGAGAAGAGGGATAAGAAGAGCCGGATCGGCGCGAACTTAACTTAAGCGTTATGAGTTGTTTAAGTAGTGCATAAATTACGACTGGACGCTCAGCAGGGTATGGGGAGGAAGAGCGGGTCTTGGTAAATATTCATAATTAGTTCAAACACAAAATTCAATAAATTCATGAGGAACTATTAAAGGTCATTAGCTGTAAGAATAGGTGTGTTTATCTATTTTACTATTTATCCTTTTATATATTTATCAATTTACCCATTTAACTCCTTATATTTTTCTTTATTCATATATTCATGTATTTATATAATTTCCATTTAATCTATTTAACTATTTATGGTATATAGTTACCTTTTTGACTATTTATATATTCATCTATTTATCTATTTACCTATGTATATATTTACTTTTTTATCCATTTATTTATTTATAAAACGAACCATCGACTTTGCTTTTCTTTCTTTATTAGCTGATTATGCACATGATAAGTGGGTTGTTATCACTGTGGGAAGAGAGCAGGTCTTCCACGCTGCTCGACTCACACTAGCTACGCCTCTGCGCACTGTCAGCAAGCTGAAAGCACTCGTCACAAAGTTGTCAAACTGCTGCGATAGCGATAAGCGCCAATGATTGATATACGATATACGATTGTTGGCCCAACTAAAGAGACACAGACAACGACAGACAGTGGGGAAGTAAGTGGGGGGTGGGGTGTAGGGTAGTAGATGTAACCCATGGTGTTTCTGTAGTTCCGTCTGCGCAGTTCTGGGGGCACTCCCTATGTCATCAGGGCTTATCGGCGCCCGATAGATAGATAGATCGATGTATGGATACGTCATCATTCACACCTCGGAAGCCTATTTGACGCATTATTTTCAGCAAGGGCTTTATTCACTTTTCACTGCTGTTCGCAGTAGAAAATGGGAAAAACAGAAGAAAAATGTTCTCAAATTTGCAATTTAATGAGGGGAGAACAAAAAGGGACGCACAAAAAAACGGTCCCGAAAATGCAAGTAAATCTTTTTGTGGCAGCTTTTCGGCTGCTTCACTGACAGCTGCTTTTCACCAGTTTATTGCTTCGCCACGCACCCCCCCCCTGGCCCTTGTTGTGGGCGCACTACATAAATTACAACGTCATTCATTTCCGTCATAAAATTGAAAAAATGCTGTGCAAATTACGCGTAAATAAGAGAGAAAAATGCGCCAAAAGAAAAACGCAATGAAAAAGCGCGGCCGGAAAACTATACACTATTTATGCATGAGTTTCCACACACTGCTCGCCGGTTTTTTATGGCTGGCGCAGAAATGTTTATGGCGACACCACAACTATATCTGCAGCTGCATCTGCGGGATGCCGGACACACACACACACACACACAAGCATTTGCCGGCAATTTTATTAAATGTTTCTAGTTGAATTACAAATGATTTTTTAGGTATTTGAAATTATGAATGCAGATGTATTTATATATTTATTATTATCAGCAGAGGGAATGTCTTAATATTCATCTATCAGATTCCCAGTTTATAAGTCATATATATTGATATAATTCGACATATGTAAGTTATTAAAAGTTCTTAATAAAAGTTGAAATCAGCGAGATATACACTTGTGTATAGCGATTTACGGTGGCGGAAGCGGGCGTGGCCGCATAATAAATAATAATATAAATTTAATATGCGTGCTATAATAAGAATTTTTGTCACCAAATTTGGTGGTCCTAGCTCTTTTAATCTCTGTCATTTAAGGACTCATACGGATACAGATAGATTGACAGACATACAGACAAATATATAGATAGACAGAAAGACAGACAGAAAGACAGACAGACAGAAAGACAGACAGAAAGACAGACAGAAAGACAAACAGAAAGATAGACAAAAAGACAGACAGAAAGAAAGACAGAAAGACAGACAGAAAGACAGACAGAAAGACAAAGAGAAAGACAGACAGAAAGACAGATAGAAAGACAGACAGAAAGACAGACAGAAAGACAGACAGAAAGACAGACAGAAAGACAGACAGAAAGACAGACAGAAAGACAGACAGAAAGACAGACAGAAAGACAGACAGAAAGACAAACAGAAAGACAGAAAGACAGACAGAAAGACAGACAGAAAGACAGAAAGACAGACAGAAAGACAGACAGAAAGACAGACAGAAAGACAGATAGAAAGACAGATAGAAAGACAGACAGAAAGACAGACAGAAAGACAGACAGAAAGACAGACAGAAAGACAGACAGAAAGACAGACAGAAAGACAGACAGAAAGACAGACAGAAAGACAGACAGAAAGACAGACAGAAAGACAGACAGAAAGACAGACAGAAAGACAGACAGAAAGACAGACAGAAAGACAGACAGAAAGACAGACGAGAAAGACAGACAGAAAGACAGACAGAAAGACAGACAGAAAGACAGACAGAAAGACAGACAGAAAGACAGACAGAAAGACAGACAGAAAGACAGACAGAAAGACAGACAGAAAGACAGACAGAAAGACAGACAGACAGACAGACAGAAAGACAGACAGAAAGACAGACAGAAAGACAGACAGAAAGACAGACAGAAAGACAGACAGAAAGACAGACAGAAAGACAGACAGAAAGACAGACAGAAAGACAGACAGAAAGACAGAAAGAAAAACAGACAGATAGACAGACATACAGACATACAGACATGCAGACAAACAAACATTTGAATAAGTTCTATTGAAAGCATTCCATAAAACTTAATCTTATAAAGAGCATTCTATAATTGCCATTAAAGAATTTACAGTGCAAGTGGGCCACCTTACAGAGTTCAGAGGTTGTCAGATGCCATTCCGGATTCCGTTAACCTCATGGAAGACAAACCAATTGGCCAATTTGCTTGGGCCATAATTGTTATTTGTGGTTTGTTGTTTGCATTGACAATATCCGATGGGTTCTGCCTGTAGATTACGCATTGGGTAAGTATGGTATAATGTAGGCACAACAACTCATATGCTGACAGATTTGTGAATGCATATTTGCATAACTGCCTACACACATGCATATGCAATTACCACACGCACACACACACGCACAGGCTCTTTCTCGGGCAAGCAAATGTGCTGATATCTAAATAATTTGTGGCCTGCTGACACAGTCGCCATAAGCCCTCATAAATGAGCCACCCCTCTCGACACAACCCCGGCCTGCTCTATCCATTTCAAAGGTCAACCAGAGCAAATGGCCAAACAATGACTCCCTCTCCTCCCATCCCTGCTGCTGCCTTCCCCCTGGCAGCACGCAAAAAGCAAAAACCAATGCGAGAGGTCTGAAAATTTATGCTCGATTGTTTTCCTCGGGCTTCCAGTCCAAGTTGAACTGCCAGAGAATCGGGTCAACACTCACCCATATAGTCGCATTGCAACGGCTCCGGTGGCTTCTCGTGCAGCTGACGGAGCCAGTGCATCAGCGTAGCCAACTTGCTGCGCGTGGTATTGGTTCTCTCGCAGTTCAGCACACTCGGCTCGAACTCGAAGCTCACATCCAATGCCCTCTGCATGGCGTTGCAAAGCATTCCTTTCCTCTTTTGATCTCGTTCTGATTCTGTTATCTAGTATTTTTATTGTGTTTGGTATTTCTCGACCGATATTGCACTTTTTAAATAGCAGCACTTATTTAATTGAAGCAGTACTACGCGTCGGCTCAGCGTTGGCCAGACTGGCCTGGACTCTGTTTGACTCTGCCTCCTCTTGCAGCCAGCTCGCAGCTGTGTCGATAAAGTTCCACCTCGTGTCTATCGTAAATTTGGCTTTAAATCAGCAAATTGTCAGATAGCCCACAACGCCAGACGATGCCCGGAACGCCTCCCATGTCAATCAAAACTGGCATTGGGTATTTTTTTTCGACAGCTTTTCAATTACTCACGGCCCCAAAACAAATCGAAACTGGCCTCTGGGCTGAGGGGGAGTGTGTAAAGGGCAGGGAGGCTTGAAAACTGGGCAAAGAAGGAATCACAAATTTCACATAAACATAAAAAATCCCCAGCTAATTTTTGCTGTCATTATTCATTCGCCGGGCTCTGCGAAAGAGGCGTCCATTGTAAAACTTAATGGTGATAAATCAGGCAAATAATTCAAGCCAGAAAACCCCCCCTACTCCGTATATATGGTATGTATACTATATATATAGATGCGATATACTACGATGCCTATATAGAAGTTGTCGTTGGCATCACAAAAGTTTCGCTTTCATCATGCAAAAATGGAAATATCATAAATTAATGCAGATTTTTGAAAACGGGGGGGCAGCTGTCAATGATAATGCCACTTTATATGTTCGGCATTGTGATACCCTATACTTGTGGGAGCGGATATATAAGGTATAAGCTGCTGTGACGGACGTAAACATTTGCCAAAGTATCATTGTATCATTCATAGGGTATTCCAAGTTAGTTAGTTGCCTAAGTTCAGGTTTATTATTTATGCAATTGGCAGCTAAATTAATGTGGTCATTGCCAATTGTCCAGTAATTAGAGAAACTATTCATTACTTAAGTGAAGTCTGCAATTCATTTGACTAACAAATTTCACACTGGATTTATATTTCCGCTTCCGTCTCTGCGGTTTCTAATCATATTTAGTGATCCATTTGGCGGGTTGTAAAACCTCAACAACAATTTCATAAAATGGGAAAAACTGTGTGGATAAAACATAATATGATGTACAAAAATTGGCTATGAATTCAGCTTGTATGAATGCAAGGGAATCGAAACTTTCTTTTATTTATAGTATGACACCTTGTAACTCTGTTTAACGTTGGATTTGCTTACATCATATAATAAATTCGTATTGAATTTTTATCGAATTTGTAAACAGGGTTTATATTTATTATTAAAGGATTCATAATTCATTCATATAAATATTTCAAAAAATTAAATTATATGTACGACATATATGTATATATGTAATATATATCATATATCATATGTATATTCTTTATCAGTATTTATATCTGTGGCTATCTTTATTAAAGCATTATTATTAAAGGACTCATGATACGTTCATATGTATATATATTTAATATAAATGTAAAATATGTTATATATTCGACAAACATGTATAATATATATATTCTTGATCAGTGTTAATGTCTGTCTATTTGCCCATTTTTCTGCGTCTGTGTCAGGCTTGGAAATATTGGATATTTAAAATGAAATAGTTATATTTGTATCCCCAAGATTACATTCAAAATAACTAAAAATCAATTAAAAAGAGTACATCTAATTCAAAGAAAATAGAACAAAACAGAGGGAAAGAGAGAAAGTTATGAGAATGTATAGTATGTATATATGTATATATATTCAGGTATAAGGCATAAGGTATGCAAGATATCTGTATTACGTTCGACTGATAATTTGTCTACTTGTCATACAGTGAGTTCTAGTTAGGTTAGTTACTTCTGCACTTATCCTACTCTCCTTATCATGATTTCGCTCCCTCTGTGGGCTTCTTTATAATACTTTTGTTCTCATACTTCCTTTCCTTTATCTTTAAAATATAAATAAATCTTATTTTTAAGCAGTTATTTAACTTCTTTATTTCTCAATTTCTTTGTCATCTTTGACTCTTTCATCTTGATTTGCTCCTTTTTCAGTCACTTTCTTTCTCTTTAGCCAGGAAAGTCTTCCTTTGGCGCCTGTTCTATATTTAAGTGTGTTCTAATTGCGCTCTATCTGCAGTTATCACATGTCGGGGTCCCCCAACCCCAAGTGAAGTGAACGATAAACGTGATGACTTCGCACTTTCACGCACAATCGACTAATCAAATTGAATTCTATTTGCACAGTGGGCACGATGTGGAGGCAGGTGTGCATTAGACACACTTCTGTGTATGTATGTGTGTGTGTGTGTGTGTGTGTGTGGCAGATGTTCCACATGACGTGCCTGACAGGCTGCAGCAAAGTTCTGCAATTGCAATTTCTTCTTTGCAACTTGACTAAAGAATTGTCTAATTAAATATTAATTATTAAACGGACTGGCAACAACAACAACAACGACGACAACAGGCTGCTGGTGCCATGTTACGCTAGTGCCGCAGGGGGGCAGTGGGCAGTGGGAGATAGGGGCAGAAGATGGGTAGAGGAAGACGAGGCAAGCCGGCATATAGACTTCATTTCTTCTCTGGCTTGGCCTCAACATCTTTGGCATTTCATTTTATTTGCGCAAACCTCGCTGTGCACCCGTTCCCCTGACCCTTCACTTCCACCCCTCCCCCACCACGACTCTGGCATACGTAGTAAAAAAATAATGCCGCGGACTGCGGATAAGCAGGAGGCATGCAACATAAAAAGACGTAGGCGTGGCGAGTTGGCAACTGCAAGCACATAAATACGTCACATATGAGGACGTAAAGGGAGAGAGATGCAAGCAAGCCAGTGCGAGAAAGAGGGAGGTAGAGAGAGAGGGAGAGAAGTCTCTGTTAACAATGACATTAGTGGAACGCTTTGGGTATGCATTAAATATTTTTATTGTTCGACTTTCGCATACGCACAATGAGAATTGCATCATATTTTCAACATTTTAATGGCATTTTTCCTTTTCCCCCATAAATAAAACAGCAGCCTGCAAAATGGGGCCAACAGGGCGAGGGGAGCGGTTTAGATAAAAAGCGGATTCTACAGGCCTATTAAAATTTCTTAATAGAATATTCAATGAGTGTAGCAGGCAGAATAATGGCAAAGTTATTATAACAATTTTATTTAATTGGTTGTTGATGAATACAAGGGAAATGTTATAGAAAGCTGACGGGAACAAACTGAATTGCAGCTGAATCGATAAGTAAACAGTAAATACCTTATAAATATCATATCTCTCTCTCTTTCCCTCACCATACACTTCTCCTTTGCCTGCCCTTAGTACGTGACTTTAGTCGCGTATACAAAGTTTGTTTGCACTTGCTGCTGCAGTTCCGTTATGTCACTACATTCGTAAACGTTTTGTTAGCCAGGCAAAACTTCAATGACAATCTATGCCAAGCCTGAACTCTCTCTGCGACTCTTTGTGGAAAGGGTATTCAGTTCTTTATACGTTTAATAAACTGCTCTGGCGGCGCATACATGCCCAGCTTCATTCAGCTGTCAGATGAAAGACTTAAACTGATTTATCTTACTAACTTGAGAAGCAGCGCAAAAAGGAAGCCACAAGGAAGCCGCAACACGGACATGACATAATAACAAAGATGCAAGGATGGAGATTAGTTCAAAGCAAATGCCAAACAACTGACGCATAGGCTGATTTTGTCGACTGCAGGCGGGCCTTGGCAGCAACCTCACAGCTCTCCCTCTCTCTCTCTCTCTCTCTTTGTGTTTGCCCCTGGGCCTGCCAATTGGCTGACAACTCCATTGCGAACTGAATTTGATAATCTTTGGCAGCGCATCAAATCAATTGCCTGACCCTCGGCGCAGGGAGCAGCCGACAGAGTGCAAAGTTCAAGGCCAAGTTCAGGTCCGGCCGAATTATCAATTGTTGCCAACTTTGCCAAGCTGTAAAAGCCAACAGAAAAACACCTGCAGCTTCAATTGCCATGTCTGCGCGGCCATAAATTGTGATAAATGAAGTGACCCGTCATGTTGTCGGGCTACTTATCAATGTTTCCTCCCCCGCAAAGCGGCAAAAGGCAACAGCCGCACAATAATTTACACATTTGGCACACGGCCAGCGCTGGTTAGAGATAAAAGACAAACAGAAAGTCAACAACAACAAGACACGTAGATTTCTGACTGTTGCTCTGCTCTCTTGGCATTTGCAGCTACAGTCAAGAGTGCTGTGGGTATTTCCTTAACAATTGCTTAGCTCAGGCCCAACTTATACCAAGATGTTGCATTTGCAACAACTGATAAGACGATCGCACAAGAGAGAAAGCAAAGGCACACCAACCAGTGTTGGGCAATTACTAATAGGTAAATAATGTTTATTGTCTGATGAACACAGTTCCAGCTCCTATTGTCATTAAATTATACTCAAAAACACTTGTATTTTAATTGTATTTTATTACAAGAAGATAAACTAAGACTAACTAACTAAGGACAAAGGTTTTCTACCCCTGCATATCTTGTTATACCCGGTACTCATAGGGTAGAAGAGTATTAAAGCTTTGTGCCAACCCAAAATACATGTTACAAGCAAAAGGAGGTGTATTCGACCCCACAAAGTATATATATTCTCAATCAGTATCAACGGTCGAGTTGATATAACCATATTCGTCTGTGTGCTTAAGCGTGTGCATGATAACTTAGCTTATGTCATGAAAATCCCTTATTTCGGACAATTGTTTCCATGGCAGGTATTCGTTATATTCTACTAATGTTGCTGAAAGTGTGACAATATATTGTATGTACAGAAAATTACCAAAATTGGTTGCGATATGTTTGCAAATAACAAAAAACAGTCAATAGGTTGTACGGTATAGGAAGAAGATGGACATAGAAGGGTCCAATCCGGCACGTTTCAATTTATTTACAGTATTTAGCAATTGGAAGTATATCTGCAAAGTGAGAGACCAGTTAGCCCTGCAACAGACAGACAGACAGACAGAAGGACATGGCTTCCCTATTGATTCAGATGCAGAATATATAAACACAAAGTTAATATAATACCTGCAAAACTTTGTACATATATGTAAATTATATAAATGCTGAAGTTGAGTCAAGTAAATTAATATTGCAATCTTCTGTGCCCCGTGGAGGCCTTTTGAAACTCTTCCATGTGTTGAAAGAGTATATGCAGCACCTTGATTGTGGCATTCACAGTCACAGTTACAGTCACAGTCACAATCACAGTCACAGTCACAGTCACAGTCACAGTCACAGTCACATTCACATTCGCATTCAGATTTGTTAGCTATGTTCGCCGCATACGCAATTTCATTGTTTTCTTTCATGCATATGCAACAGCATCAAACGCTGCATAAATTATACGCCGGGTTGCACGTTGCACGTTGCCAGCCAAGCTGAGCTGAGCTGAGCTGCTGCCCCCTTTTATTGACTTTTTTGTTTGAAGCGTGCGCTGTATAAATATTAATTAACAAGCAGCTGGTGGGAATCTGCTCGTCTACATCGATCAGTGGGTCAAAATGGCGGCTCGAGCGGTGCTTGGCCCAGTCTTAAGTAGCTTTTTGTGGGTCACTTGCAGCATAATGATGAGGAGCCTCCCCTTCCCTCCCTCTTCACCACTCTTTCAGCTCTTTTCTCCTGCCTCCTGGCGGCGGCTTTCTGGCCACACGTCGCTGGGACTATAAATTTTAAATTATGTTGCAATGCCGTCGGCGGGTTTATGTGCGCTGTGGCAGGCGCTGTTTTATTATTTGCAGGCTAAACAGACGTGGCAAAATAAGTTGGTTAATTATGAGAGATGACAGAGTTGCCATCAACTGTGCAGATGCCAAGAAGAGTCTTCAGAGAAGCTGCTGTAGATCGCCAAGATATTGCTAACGACTTTTACTCTTCTCTCTCCTCTCTGGGCATCTCACTTTGCCTGCTCTCACTCTCTCTCTTTCTCTGTCTGTCTTGGACTAGAAATTGATTTGCGATTTGTGTATTTCGCATTGACAATGAAATGGCAATCAAAGTCACGTGTTGGCAGTGCCAGCTGCTAAATTCGCATGTAAATTGCCACTTTTGAAGAGCAAAGGCAGCCAGACAGAGCAAGAGAAATACAGATACGGATACAGATACAGCTACCGATACAGAGGCAAAGAAGGCGGCCCGCAATCATCAAACAGCACACGAAACATGTCAAGGCAAGCAGAAAGAAATAAATGGGGAAAGTACAACAGAAAGAAATAAAACAATATCTGTAGAGAATCTCAATGATTGCCAGGCACAAATGCAAATGCAAAACCAAAAGGCAAAGGCCCTTTTATCTGACACACAATTGCATGCCAAAAATACCAAAAATACCAAAAATACCTGAAAGGTAAGCCCGCTATCCCGTGCTCACCTGACCTCCCTACCCGCCCTGCCCGCCTGCTTGGCTTGCTAATTAGCTTGCACTCACCTTTGCTGGGTCCATTGGCTGTCTGCAGCGAGGACATAGGGATGGCCAGACAATTGCGCGCCGCCACTGGCAGATCCAGATCCTGTGGCGGCTCAGAGCGCGGACACGGCGTATACGCAATCTTGCTGCCACGTCCCGGCGTCGGGCTGACGCGTGCATGGCGACCAGCGCCGCCAGCAACCAAGCGCTCACTGGCCATAGCTGTGCCTGCAAGACGGAGCTAGCCTAGGCCAGATGCTGGGCCGGCTTATGCCAACGGTGCCTGCATGCGGTCTGCACAGGAATTCCACAGAGCCGCTGCCAATAAAGCCAACAGCATGCGGAACCTCCGACCGCGAGCGAGGCTAAGGATTCACGCGACAAGGACACGCGGCAAACGTTCGTTCGTTCGTTCTTTCGCTCGTTCGTCCTGCAACCGACTGCTCCGCGCTGCACTTCACTTCACTTCACTTCACTTCATCTCCACAGCGGCAACAAGGATACCCACAACAACAAGATGGATGAGGGTAACAACAACAACAACAACAACAACTAGCAGTGCCAAGCACGAGGCGACACCAGACAGTGCAACGCGCAGCGCAACTTTCCCACACAAAATCCTGGCAACAACTGAGCAGAGGCGCCAGCAGCCGACGCAGACGAAGGCAGCTTCTCGGCAGAGCCCGAAGACTGACGACGGCTCCGAGCGACGCAGCAGAGCAAAACAAAACAAAACAAACAGCAAGAGGCAAAAAACGAAGCATCCGCCTCGAGTGCTGCATGGCGGGTTGCACTGCGTTGCGAGCTTTCGCGTTGTTTGCTTTGCCTCCCAGCTTTGTTCATTCACAAAAAAATGCAGCAGCGTTGCCAGATAGTTGGCAGAAACGAATGGAAGTGGAACAGCTGTGCAGAGCTTTGTCAACAATGCAAGCCTTTTCAAACTGAAGCAAACACAACAAAATAGAAAACTTTTTACTCTTACACTCTTTGACTAAAGGGGTATATTGACTTTGTGCAAAAGTATGTAACAGGCAGAAGGAGGCGTGACCGACCCCACAAGGTATATGCATGCTTGATGGCCATCAACAGCCGGGTTGATATATTCAAGTCCGTCTGTCTAAATCTTACAGACTAGCAAATTTGATGAGAACTTTTGCATGCAGATCAAGCTAATATAAGAAACCGAATTACAAGCCTGCTTTTATTGCTAGAATGTTCATATTTGGTAAGTACAATAACCAGCATGGTCCAATTGATGTCTGAAAGTTTGCTTACGAACGTATAATAAACATAGAAGTTATTTAAGAAATAATTAAGGCGTACTGACCAAAGGCGCCGCCAGCAAGTATGCAACACAAAATATAGTATATAATTTGAATATAGTAGTAGTAGAAGGTATATAACAGTCGAGTACGTTGAACTAAAGCTTTTGGTCTGGTTTAAGCTAGCGTAAAAGGACCAAAGAGCGGATCACAACAAAGAAAGAAAGCTTTTTCCAGTTCTCAAGCCTTCTTCCAAGCCTACTTCCACCCATAGATGGCGCTTCATGGTGCCTACACAAAAAGAAAACTAATTTTATCCACATTTGTTTGTATATTCTGTGTTTGTCTTTATTGGTTTTTCTTTTTGCCTGTTATAGATAGAATAGAATTGTTATTAAAATTTCTGTTGGTTTTCTTTGCATTGTATTTGTTTCTTTTCTTCGCCATTTCATCCCGCTCTCTTTGATTTCGGGAGGGGTCTAGTGACTCGGTTTAGTTGCTGAATTTGATTTGGTTTCTTCTTCGACACTGACTGACTTCAATAAATCGATCCGCCTAGTTCCAAATAGAGTTCTCTTCTATGCTGGGGAAATTCATAAATAACTACAAGGGGGTACTCCTTGTACTTTTAGACTTTTCGTTTACAGCGCTTAGAAGTTAAAGTTTACATAAGTTCAGTTGTTCGGTTGCTTTTGATTACTCTGTTTGTGTGTGTGTAATGACGTATAAGTAAAGCTTTAGAATGTTTGTATGATACATACTATGTATTGTATGTATCATGTGATCATATATCATATACTCGACATATATATGTCTCAACATTTAGGTTTATATTCAGTTTACGTCTAAAATTATCAGCCCACTAGCTGTGATTCTCTTCTCTTCTCTTTTTTTTTCTTTATTCTCGAGTTGCTTTCTATTAGTTTCTCTTAAAATTCAATGCCGCTTTTCTTTCCGTTTGAAGAAAATTCAAACAATTTTGCAGTCCACAAAATGTTGCAAAAACCCAGAAATATTTCTCTGTGTACTTGTGGTTTGTTGTGTGTGCGTATCAGTGTTGCCAGCTCAGCTTTTTTCACAACAAATCTAGCTTTTTTCAGACACTAAGACAGGAATGGCGAGGCAAAAACATACAAAAATGTTGCATACTTTTAGGATCTCACTTATCTTAAGTCAATATAACTTTAAATTCTAAATGAATTTACTAATTAACTAAGAGTTTTACATGCAAAAATCAAGGTTTAACAAGGAAAGTTCATATTTTTTAAATTCTTTTTAAAAATATCTATGTAATATTAACATAAAGTCATATGATAAACATGGAATACAACCTTTACGGTTTATTCAGATCCAAAAAAGGTTATCTAACTTTTTTAAACAAAACTTGACATCTGCCAGCATCGATATATATATATATATATATATACATATATCATATTCATACATATTCATTAAATTATCGATTTTATTCCAATTATCATTTAACAATCTTTGAAATCGGCGAAACAGAAACGAAAGTCAACCGAAACAATCGCATGTATGTTATTTATATAAGTATGTATATAGTAACTATAGGTATATGTTTGTTCAAGGCCTACAATTGCTTTTCCATTCAAATTACTTTTCGATAAATACCTGTCTCTAACATCAAGAAGTTCTATAAAACTAAGCACAACATCAATATCTTTATCCTTTGGTATATATGTATGTATATTTATAGTTCAGTTATCTGCTTGTTACTTTATCGATTACCTTGGACAATTGTTCATGTGCGATTCTTCTATGTACAACAATCGAAAAATACATCAACTATGTCAAGCAAATGCGAAAGTTTTTCGAATCCATTAAAAGTTCTTGATATTATATTTCCCTTTAGGTGCAACTACTTCAACTGATACATATCATATACACTTCATTATATGTAGGTACCTACGGTTAGCAAATATGCGTTTGGTATGTTAATATTAAAAATAGGTAGCTTATGCGATTAGTTCAATCATGAAATCATTCGTTATAGGTGGACTTTTGTTATGACTCAATACATCAGATGTATAACTTGATAAATTCATAGACACGGTGCAGGCGGTGTGGTTCCTCATGTCTTACTCTGGATAGCCGGGTAACTGGATAACTGGATTATCTGGACTCTAGACTATCCATGGATGTTACTTGACTTTCGGAGCTCGTCGGCCAGTTTGTGTGAGAATTAGAAGGCCGAATATATATGAGATTGTGTCTGTAAAATGCAGAATTTGTAGCCAATCCCAATAAATAATAATACCAGAAATAATGAAATAAAGAAGCTAGCCTTGCAGAGGATATAATCAAGCGATATCGGTTGTTGGGAACAAACTCTCCAATTGATGAGGTTTTATTCAAAGCTGAGTTCGCATAGTTAGGGGAACTCTATATATCAATTCCACTTTATCTTTCTCTCTCTCTTTCGCTCTGCAAGGTTATGGAAATGTAAAATAAATCATAGACCAAAAGAAAACGACAATTTTGTTTGTTTGTTTCGAGGTTTTTAAAATGTTTGTGTATTTTTTTAAAGAAATTTTCTTGTTTTTGTTGTTGTTGTATGTTCCTGTTGCTTAGCTGTCTGTTGTTCTTGTTGTTTATCATTCTTTTACAATATAATATATATATATCTATATAAATGTATATATGTTATATGCAATTCGACCAAAACACACATAGTAGGTCTTGTAGGAGATTCTATGCATGTTATGCTATACGCAGGCAAATAGTGTAATATCGTTTATCTTTAGGTTTTGCTCAAATTTTCAACACTTTGCAAATAAGATTATAAATATTTAACACAATTTGTTATTCTTTTGGATCTGGATACTGAATTTGTATTTGTTCTATGGTTTCATTTCATATTCTATTTTACTTGCATTTCTTTTATGCTCATGTTTTGTTAGGCAAATCAGGCGATTATTCAATTGTTCAATTATTCAATTGGCCGAAGCTCGAAGCTTTCCCTTTCCGGACAACTTCCTGTAGTTATTTTGTTCGATTTTGTTGTTAACCTTTTTGTGATTTGCATTGGAAATGCGTCACGCCAAACGCTGACGCGACAAAGATCGCCAGAGTTGCCCATTAGGTGCAATGTATAGATTCTTCATGTACATTTTTCTTGACAATATCGCACAATAAACATTTGCCACAGAAGAATTCTGGCTTTAGATTTTTTCTCTCGTTTCTTTTTTTGTTTTGTTTTTTAAAGTTAGAAAAATTCGTGTGTTTTGTTGTTGTTTTTAGTTGTTAATTAAAGTTAAATTTATGTTAAGACTTTGGTTTCAGAGACCGCATACACATAGCTTTGCAGTTGTTTTTAATCTGGTTTTAAAACTTGCTCAAATTTTGCTACAAAATGTTTTTCAGTTTTTTTAATATATTTTTTCATTTTTGGTTTTGTTTAAAAAAAGTTATAGAAAAGTTGATTTCTTTTTAGCGCATGGTGTTACTTTTTCTTTTATATTTTAGCTTTGTTGTTGCCCGGGCACATTCCCGAGATCAAGCGAACAAAAGTAATATGTATATATGTGTAAGAGTATATAACCATTACAGTGTATATAGTATATATATTATATATCCACCCAAACTTACAAACAATATAATAGTAGTATTATGCTTTATATATATATATATAGTATATTATACTCACAGTTGACTTATGCAGTGGAGAAGAGTGAAACAAAGACAAGTGGCAAGTGGATTGGAATGCAGAGTTGGGTGTGGTGTGCTGTGGTGTGGTGTGGAGTGGAGTGGTGAATTACGCCTTGGTGTGGTGTATACGGATAGTTAGAAGACGTTAGCCGTTAGAGAGAGAGAAACAAGCAGAGAAAGGAAACGGGAAATCTTTTTCGATATCAAACCAAATGAAGAACGCAAGAAATACAGTTCTGGGTGGCGTCGGGTCGCACTTGAGCACGGAAAGTGTACGGAGAGACGCTGCGCATGCGTGTTTAGGAGGCGGACGGGCTTGGGTTGCTGCCCATAAGAAGCTGACTTAAGTTAAACCATATACATACAGACATCATTGCACACACATACGCAGCAGTGTGTGTGTCTGAGTGTGTGTGAGTACGTTAGTGTGTGTGCTTTTTACTTTGCTTATACATTTGCATTTGCTTTCTTAATATGTACGACAATTGTGTCTTGCTTATTCATTTCTTTTGCCTAGTTTCTTGTTCATAATAATGTAATTCATTAGAAATATACAATATTTATATATATATGTATATCTGTATATTGTTATTAATTTATGCTGCTGCTGTTGTTGTTGCTGCTGCTTCTTCTCCTTGTTCGTCTTCCTAGAGTTGTCTTCTTCGGCATCCTTTTCGTTTTTTCTTTTTTTATTATGTGTGTGTTTGATGAAATCCTCCTCTTCCTCGTCCTCTGCTTCGCTTCGTCTTCTCGTCTCTGCCTCGCATATAAATATTTAATTTGTATATTCATTATAATAAAATTATATTAATTTTAGCTTCTCCCATTCTTCATATATATATATATTTGTATATTTACTGGGTAGTTAGTAGTTTAACTTTGCTTTGCTTTTGCTGCCACTTAAGAACTAGAGAAATGTGTGTAGGTTTCGCTTGCTGGATCTGGCATATATATATCTTTTGTATATACATATATATATACCATGAATTTGCTACAAATTAAGCTAACGCTGCCAAAAGCTCATTCCCTCCTTCTCCTTCTGCTCTTCTTCAGCCTCCCTTACGCAGCGCGCGCCAAGCCCGACTCCGGCCATCCCGATACAATGCTATTTATATGTATATATATATATAGTATCTGTACCATATGACATGCCATATCTTCCATGCGAATGGAGAGAGAGCGTATATATCTATATATAATACATATGCATGTAGTTTGTCGCGTTTCAGTTGAATTTCATATCGAAAATGTATTTGTTGTTGGTTTTGTTCTTGTTTTTTGTTTGTTTTTTTTTTTATAATCTTTATTTACTTTTTTTGTTGTTGTTTGTTTCTTTATATTTATTAATTTTAAATTTAAATATAATTTAATAAGAAGAATTTGTTGTTGTTTGATTTTACATTATTTATAATATATATATGTTGTATTTATAATATATTTTATTTCTGCTTCTTGTGTGTGTGTGTGTCAGTGTGTAGGTGTAGGTGTAAGTGTGAGTAGTGTACGTGTGAGTGTGTGTCTGTGTGTATGGAGCTGTGGTTCTTGTTGTTGTTGTTGCTGTTGGTGTTTGTGTGTCTATATAAACTTTGCCAGAATTTCTCGCTTCACGTTTCTCGTTTTTCTCTTTTCGCTTTGCAAAAATTACAAATGTTTTGTTGTTTTTATTTTATTTCTCATGTTTTTTTCGCCTTTATTTTTGCAACGATTCGACAAATGTTGTTTATATACTTGAAAACAATTTAGTTTAACAAACGCTCCCGTCGCCAGATGGCGTGCTGCCGCTACCTCCGCCTACTGCTGGCCCATAGAGGGCGCTGCTGCTGCTCTGCTGCGCTGTGCGTTTGCCACAAAAGTTCTGCTTGTTATTGTTCTTGTTATTGTAGCTGTTGTTTTTGTGTTTTGCTGTGTATGCGCGTATGTGTGTGTGAGTGTGTGTTTGCCTGTATTTAAGTGTAATAGTTTAATTTTTACTTATAACATGCTTTTCTTGTTGTTGTTGTTGTTTAAACGGTGACTTCTTTAAGTTTGCTGTTTTGTTGTTGTTGTTGTTGTTGTTGTTGTTGTTCTTGTTGTTGCATTCTCTTTGCATTAAAATTAAGTGTGTGTTTCTTTGTATTGTATTTGTTTTTTGTTTTGTTTACTTTCATAATTTCCATTAAATCTTTTCTGGGTTTTTCTCATTTTTTGCTTTGTTTAAATTTTCTTTCTTGCTTTTTTTTTTTGCTTATCTCATTTGACGCTTCTTCTTGACTTTCGATTTAAGTGTAAGTTTTTTTTTGTTTTTAAGTTTCTTAAATTGTTCTCTTTTCTTGTTTTATAATTTTCTTGTTGTTGTTGTTTTTGCTTAACTCTTTGTCGTTTGTTTTTGTTATTTGTTTTGTTTTTTTTGTTGTTTTTTTTTAAGATCTTTTACTGGGGTCCATAGCAACAGCGTGGCGCGATGTCATTGCGCACAGCTACAGTCTTCGTCAACATCTTAAAAAAATAGAAAGGCTTAAAAAGAAATAATTTAACGCTTCACTTCGATGTCATCATAGTCACGAATTCTGCAAAGAGAGAGTAAGAGAAGAATAATGTGATTAGTACTTTGATAAAGATAAGAAACGATAAGAATGAAAGTCGATAAGAGAGAAGAGGTAGAAAGCTAAAGAATTTACTCTGTTGCATATATATATTAACTTGTTCATTAGAAACTGAATTGGAATTGACTGGAATATATCAAACAATAAGCTAAAGAATGATTATATTTTTATTCATTAGCATTTTCATTGAAAATTACATCAGTCAATAATCTATAGATGTCAAACTATTCTCTTCATTGGCATTTTCATTAGAAATTACGTTAATCAATAAGCAAATAATTTCAAACTATTCTCTTAATTGGCATTTTCATTAGGAATTGCATTAATCACTTTAAAATGTATCGAAGAACTGCAAAGTAAGATTAACTGTTCCATTCATTAGCATGTTAATTAAGAATTTCGTTAGAATCGATTTATAATTGCTAATGCATTATAGAAGAAGTTTAAAATGTATTGAAGAATTGCCAAAATAAATGCAAACAATGCCAATTAGCTAGCTCATTGATTCATCATTAATTACTGCATTAATTACTAGAATTCTCAGTGAAATTCACACAAATCTCTGTAAACTAATCAAATAAGATGAATGCGCCAAGTCGCACGATCTGAGACGAACGTCCGCGATGAGAAACTACGCGAAAAGAGCCCGCACAGCAAGAGGCCAAAGAAAAATCCGAGGAAAATTTATTAAGTGCGCTGCCAAACGCGCCAGTTTATCAGAAGAACATGTACAAAATTAATATGTGGGAAGAGGCGAACACCCCAAGCAGAGAAGAACGCATATATTCGCATGAACGAACTTTGAATACCCTACGCGCGAGACAGAGAAAGACAAAGAGAGAGACATAGTGATAATGCGTATACTTAATACAGTCGTAGTTATATTCAGTAATGAACCTTTCAGGAGAATCGATTTCTTTCCAGGAATGTGGGTTTCATAACTAGTGAGTGAAGAAGGGGGGCACACAAAGGGGGACTCTCTGTCCGTGTTGGCAATATTCACTCGCCAAAAATGCTTCCTCAATGTATTCGGGACGTTCGTGTCCCCGTTTTATCAGGTGTTTGCATGCAGCTACCAAAAATAGACACATGACACCCTAACCCCACCACTCTCCCCTCTTTCTTTCATTCTATCTCTCTCACTTGCTCTCTCTCCCATTCCGCATCTCCTTCTCTTTCGATCCAATCCCGTGCAACTGCATTGGTTTTTCTTGTTCTTTGCATGTTTTTCTTCCTCACTTGTTTGTTTTTTTTTTTTTTTTTTTTTTGTCATTTGCAGTTGGCGCGCATTTTTTACATTTTTGTAGCATGTGAATAACGGTTTTAGCTTGTGGGCGAGCAATACGTAAGGGGGGAAGCAGAAGACACGTCACATGGCACCTGATCGACAGTGTTAAGTGGCATGAAGAGGAGGAGGAGGACGGACTGACACTTGGGGGCATGTTACCCTTCATTTCGTTTAAGTAGCCGCCTCCTCCCTCCCCCTAGGCCATTGAATCAATGCTATAAGAACGAACTCTCGATTAAGATCATCTTTAAAAGTGCGATAAATAATTCATAACAAACGATTGCGGAAAAGTACGCAGCAAGAGTTCATCTGTTTTTCTTTTGTTTTCTCGTTGAAAATAATGCGTTTTCTTGTTTTATAAATCTACGTACAGGTTTCGTATGGATGCTATCTGCAGAAATATGTCTATCAAACTGTTTAGCAACCCCCTTATTTACCTGCTCGAATTGATTTCATAACTTTTCCATGCCCAACTCATTTGTTTGTCGTTCGGCCTCGCCCATATTCCATACTCCGCGCCTACCTCGTCAACGGCACCTTAACCTAAAGTTTTCGCTTAAAAGTCAAACGTTATTTCGTCCAGAAACGCAACACTCTCTCAAAGTTCAGGGGGCACGCCTTTGACTAGGACTATC
Organism: Zaprionus lachaisei; assembly: GCA_018901815.1. Classification (NCBI taxonomy): domain Eukaryota; kingdom Metazoa; phylum Arthropoda; class Insecta; order Diptera; family Drosophilidae; genus Zaprionus; species Zaprionus lachaisei. The sequence goes on from JAEIFI010000054.1 coordinate 809,117, forward strand.
CTTAGTATGAGCTTCACAATATATGCCAATATGCAAATTGCTTACCGTCTTAACTGACTAACTGGGCTGGGCTGGGCCTTGACATTTTCGTCTTTGACTTTTTCCCCTTTCTACGTTTTCTGATCAAATTTCTTAATGGATACAGCGATTCTCCCCGTACACTAAGTCGCACTCAGGGTGGGGTTTAATTAAAAATCGTGGAGAGAACATTTCCACGCAGATAATGCTTTGGGTACATTTTCATTGAATTTCCAAATTGCTTTTCCCACGTACTTTACGTCGTTTTGGGGTTTTGCGGCTCTGCTGTTTATCTTTCCTCGTTTTGTTTACATTCGCCAGCTCAGTTAGCTAGCTAGGTGTGCGTGTGTGTGCACGAGGTGTATGTGTGTGCTAGGTGTGTGTATTTCATTCTCTTTTCTCTTGCGTTTTGTCTCGCATGCGATTTCGTGCCGCGCTTCTGTGCTAATGTTGAATTTGTTTTCCTTTTTGTATTTTGCTTAACATTTTTTTTTGATTTTCGACTCGCGTTTCTTTCGCATTTTTATTCCTTTTCTCTGCAACCCCTTCTCTCCCCCCATCCCCCTTTACTGGGTGATTTGTTTTAATTCTTCTCCCTGCTTTTTGCTTATTCTGACAACATTTTTATATTTGGCAAGTGGCCAAAGTAAGTCTCATATATCTATATAGTCGTCGTCGCCGTCGTGGTCGTCGGGTCCGGCCCATTGTTTGTGATATATAATTTTCACATTCCGCACCCGCAGCCCCTCCTTCACCGGATTGGACCTAGCCTGGCCTGGCCGGTTCCCGGTCGCGTTACCAACGAGCGACAAGACAACAATAAAGACTTTGCTTAATTGGCAATAAGCAAATGGCAACAACTCGCATTTATTTATGTTATGCTCATTTCCCCCCACACACACACACACACACAGCAGGCAAATGAATGAGTGTGTGTGTGTGTGGCGGGTTGTCGGTCAATGTTCAAAGAATTCGCCAAATTGCCTGTTGCCAGTTATTGTTCAACGCTTTCTCTCTCCCACTCTCCCTCTCTCTCTCTCCTTCTTCGCTCTCTCTCTATCTCTCTACACGTTATTCTCCACACATTTCTTTTGTTTTTCAGCTTATTGCACAATATTTATATTTGATTTTAATTGTTTTTGTCTCTGCTTGGCCTGTTGTGCAGTTTAACATTTATGTTTCTCGCCATAAAACATTTCACTTTGCGCCTTTTGTGCACAGCTGAACAGATGAACAGAAGAATTGGCAGAGGCGCAGAGGCGCAGAGGAAGAAAGCGAGGAGTGGGGCGGGCTGACAAAATCATGAATTGTTTGCATGATTGTGTTGTGAGAATCGTTAGAAAATTGGAAGAAGACAACGTTTTCTAACAAATCTATCGAATTATGAATAAAATAGTTACAAGTGGCAACAGTTCAAACTGTTAAGAGAGAACGGAGTAACATGGAACGAGAAACAGATAGATATATACAAATTGCAACTATAGCTGGGAACAGTTTGAAAAGGCAGACACTAGAGTGTGATCACTTCATAGAGAGAATAATTAACAGAGGATTGTTAGTACCAATAAACCTAATATAGAATAAAAACTATGATACAGTTTAATATCAAATATGGAAGGAAAAGTACTAGAGTTCGACTTATAATTCAAATGTATGGTATGCACCGTGTTTCTAGGCCTTATTTTTCATAAGAAAAGTTTAGCGCCAATTATTTTTATGGCTTCAATACTGCAACAACATGTTTATATTTATTGCCATAAATTAATGCTTCAATTAGCCTAGAAAAGAACCGAGATAATGCCAAATCTATTATGATTATATTCCTATCATAATTCTAGATAGATTAGATTTGGTCAAGCTGCAAACAATTAAATAGCATATGGTCTATAAAACCAAAAGAACCTCTAATAACAGATAAGTTTTATGGGTCTCTCCCTCAATCTTATCGATCCACAAACAATGTTAGCAGACTGTCGAAGTGAGTATCTTGACATATTTACTTCCTAGATAGATTTGACAAAAGATCTCTTAATAATCATTTGATATTTCTTGGTATATTTCCATGTATTCTCTTCTCTCAAGCTTCTATTTTCGTATTGCTCTTCTCCTTCGTTTTGTTATTTTCATGTTCCTGTTCATAAATTGTGTGTGATTAATCTATTTGATCCGCAAAGATTTGCGCCAAACGATTTTTATTTGAACTTGAGGCACACATTGTTTTAACTCGATACGAAATGTAGTCATTGTATATGTCTCTCTCTCTCTCAGTCTATCTGTCTGTCTGTCTAACTGTATGTATGTATATATCTGTACACACATGGCTATATATCTGTACATTTGTCCGACTTTCGAATGGGTGCCCAGGAGTGAGTGGGAGGCGGATTGGGGGCATCATTATTTCAGTTTTAGTTTGTTGTTTCTAAGTACAATCAAAGCAATGAGCTTTTTGGAAGTCCAACACCTTGAATCTATATATATATATCTTCTTGATCTATATATATGCACACATATATAGAGGCTGGCTCTGATCTTTGTAGTTGTTTTTAGACTTTTCTCACTCTATTTTCCCTCAATTGAATATTCAATTTTCGGGCAATTAACAAATTTTCGAAGAACACAAACAGAAAACAAATCTAGCAACAAAATATTTGAGAATTACAAATGATAGCAAAGCAAATACCCAGTAATCAAATCAATATACTATATACACATTATTTTTAGTTGTAATTGAAATATTGTCATATTTGAAAGATCTTAATAGTATTTATTGCAATATTCGCCACCAACAATTATCGCGAGTAAGCGATGGAAGTAAAGAGTTCATTGTAAGGCATTCTTCATACACTTTTCGAGAGGCAAATACAGGGTATTCTGCAAGCTAATTAATAGATGCCCTGGCACGCCCCTCCTATGCTGGCACGCATCGCAGGCGACTAATGAATCAGTCTCTGTAGAATACGAATCACGAGCTCTGCGAGAAGTAATCAATGACAAAACGAGTGCCAATTTTGTCTCAAAGCTTGTCTATGCGAATGTTTCGAGCATGATTCAATCGACAGTATTGCAACATAACCAAACAAGAGTCATTTGTGTACTACACGCAATTATCAGAGCCAACAACAGGCTGTGAGAATATCCAATTAGCGGATGACACGTCGACAACGCCAACACGACAGCTACGTAAGCGGCTTACGTATTGTGGTAAGAAGATTGCAAAGAGGGGGATGGAGTGGGATGAGAGGGAATGTACTGGTAAGAGGGTGCTAACACAATGCTTACCTTCGTAATTGACCTGACCATCACCATCGATATCAGCCTCACGGATCATCTCGTCGACCTCCTCGTCTGTTAATTTCTCGCCCAAATTTGTCATGACGTGACGCAACTCGGCCGCCGAAATGAAGCCGTTACCATCCTTATCGAACACTCTGAACGCTTCTCGGATCTCCTCTTCGCTATCGGTGTCCTTCATTTTGCGTGCCATCATGGTAAGGAATTCTGGGAAATCAATTGTGCCGTTGCCTGTGATAAACCAAAAGAAACACAACAAATTCTTTATTTCAATTGCAAATGCAATAAATTGTTATACCCCAACATCTTTTAGAGTATATCAAAGTGTTAACTATGCTAGAGAATGTCAATAAACATATAGACTATACTAGAGCATATATACAACTAAAAATATTTATTATATATAAATGGATTGCAGTTCATTTTGTTAGGTTTTTACCTTTTCTAGTATATTAACATCATTTCGATCATGATTTGTTGCCATATTCGTGCTAGAAAAACTTCTTACCATAAATGTCTGTCAGTTAACAATTATAACAAATGTTGGCCCCCCTCACCCACCTCCTGCTTCATTTCTTACTGCCCCTGGGGTAATTGATGTGCCAAAACATTTATCTTTATTATGAGCCTGACACGCCCCTTTGTGTACCTGCTGTCGGCTCTGTATATTACTGTCGGACAAATCCCCTTTGGCCCAGCGGCACACACACACATCCACAAGCCCCCTCTCTCTCTCTATCCCTAATTCCCTGTCCAAATCCCTGTCCAGTCATAATCAAGCAGAATTGCATATTTGTCTAAGCCTCCTCCTCTCGCACTCGCTGCTCTCTTCTCCAAGTCCCTTTTGGTCTGTCTAAAAAGGTTTGGCTCAACTTTTATTTTTCTGCCTTTTCTCTGTGCCCTTTCCTGTCTCCCTCTCACTCACTCTCTCTCTCTCTTTCTTTCTCTCTCTCTGTGTCTGTTTGTGCCATGCCACACGTGACGTATGAGCAACATTGTGGCGCTTGATAACTTTACTGTTAGCTGCCGAGGCAGATAAGCTTATCCCTGCTAAGCTGCATCTCACAACGGAATACTTAGGGGTTCTTAATCCCACCCTCCCCCACAACCCTTGCCACAAACTACTGACCGAAATTCTTGTTAGACTAATTGAAAAAGTTTCACTTCACATTTCTGTTTATAGTTTGTAAATAGTTTAGAGTTTTATATTCCCAATCTCCTCCTTCTCCTCGTCGTTGTTGGGACAAACACTTTTATGGCTGCCAGAAAGAACTTTTGCCAGCAAAGTTTCTGCCCTTAAACTGAGGCCCCTTAATTGTTATTGACTCTCTTATTCTATATGTATCTTATATCTTATAATCAAATGATTCCTCACCGCCATAGAGCAGACAAGTTTGTAAGATTGTTTTCATTACTATCTCAAGGGTGTACTCGGTTCGCAAGTGAAGCTATTACAACTTTGACCATTATAATGGCATGTCAAGTATTTCCGACCATTCACAATTTCTTTATGCGCTCAATCCTTGATGCTTTTGTCTTGTATATGTGTTATTGATTTCGTAGATTTCCTTAGCCTTTGCTGTTACAATCTTCAACTTTCTAAATCATTTGCAAGTCAATTAACTTTGTTTGACAGTGTTTCATTCACCCCTCTCTCTCTCCTGCTACATAATTGTAAATCAAACAAACCACAAACAATGTTTCGCTATCGCCTCAATAGACCCCCAGCACTTTGTTTTACTCATCACTCTTTCTCAAGTTCAAAAATACAAATCAATTCGCAGAGCAGGCAAGAATATATATACATACATATGTATGTTATATAGTAGTCTCTCTCTATAGTTCAATAACAGCCACATACTTGGAATCGAAAAAAAACAAAGCGATTAACAAGTACATCAAATTCAAACTGAACAGCTAAATAAATAATGAGAGAGCAGAGAAAAAATGTATAAAAAACAATGAAAAATGAATAAATATCCAATAATCAAAATCGAATTGTGAAAATGTGCGTCTAATTGCACTATATAATTGTACATTGAATCGATAGTCGAATGGAATATAAAATAATAAGACAGACAGACTCTGAATACCAGAATACCAGAGAAATATCAACTTATGCCAATATGATGTTGCTTATACCCAGTGCCCAGTGTTGTGTGTGATAGAGGGTATATGCAATCCATATACAAATAAATATACCTATTTCTGTATATCTCTACGGACATTACTCGCATGAGATGAAATCAAATGAAATAAGGTCATTTAGCTCAGCAATACTGAATCTCTAAGCTCAGCAGAGGTACAATATGTGTTATAGACCCCCTTCAGTTACTTGCAATGTTTGCAGGGCATCTGTGTGTCGTGTTAGTTGTTGAGTTATTTCGTATTCAAATGGGGAAACACTGGTTCGCTTCATTTCTGTTCGATTCAATTCGATTTGTTGCGGTCTGTTGGCTTTGTGTTTATGTTTTCTATATTTAAAACCATTTGACGCGAACTCTGTCGCTGCTTTTGGCTTTCTGGTGGCGGCGGCGGCAGCGACGGCATTGGCCCGTTAGGATTTCCCCCACGTAATTTTGTTGCCATTTTCGTTGGCCAAAATACACTTAGACGCGCCTTAGACAGACGAGCCAGCGCCCGCCGTTAACGGATTGACAAGGCTCGTGACGATGCCAATGTCTGTCTGGGTTTTTGGTTTCCATTACCACTTGTCGCCATCCACACTCGTCTCCAACCCCACCTTCCCCCCTTTTCCACCTCTGCACCATTCCCCCACTCTTCATGTCCTCTCTCTCAACGATTCGCAACGTTGCGCAAATTTCTGCAGACAATTTAAAATTTTAATAAGAATTTTCTTTTCGTTTTTTTTTTTTTTTTCTTTTCACTCATTCGCAACGCTAAATTTAGTTGTATAGAGAGGGGGAAGAGTGAGGTAGGGGAGAGGGAAAGAGAGAGGTAGAGGGGAGGGAGAGTGAGGTAGGGGAGAGGGAGAGCGAGTGCAGGCAAAGAGGGTTGCCTCTTTATAAATAACACATTGGGGTCCTTCTTGCAGTTCTTCTCCTTCTCTTCTTCTTCACTTCTTCTTCTCTTCATCTTCACTTTGGACAAACTGCATTTGTCGCTCGTTTTCATTTTATTCGCATATTTATTTTTATTCCTGGACAAACTCATTTGCATTTCACTCAAAGTAGAGGGGGAGGAGGGGTAGAGGAGGTGGAGGGGTAGAGGAGGGGAAGGGGAAGGGGAGGGGGAGGGGAAGGGGAGGGAAGGAGATAAAAGACGAGAGTAGTGGGGCCTATCTAATGGCGTCGTTTGTATGCGGCTGCAGTTTTTGGACATCGTCAACGGACAACGCCAGCGAAATTTTAAGTAATGAATGTTTAATGCTTCCCGTCTGTGCTGCCGGCCAACTGAGGGGGCGTACAAGTGTGTGTGTGTGAGTGTGTGTGTGTGTTTGCGTTACAAATAAATAGCTGGATATATTTTATATAATTTAATGCACGAAATGCCATTTTAGCCCGTTTCGGGTCGTAAACTAAGCGAGAAATCGCCCTGCCCTGCCCTGCCCTGCACTGCACTGTAAGTACGGCAGATCAGATGAATAAACATGTGAATAGAATGTACTAGCTATTCATAGGGCACGAGCGATCAGTTATATAGATATGGTACAGGCGACGAAACTGTACAAATTGCATTCCATTGATTTATTCATTAATTGCAGATTAATTCATATATTATACTATGTATTATAATATAATTAATTATATAACACTATTATAACATGATATATAACATATTCAAACATGGGTATTCATAAATAAGGCCAAATTCTGCATAGCAATAACTCCATTAGGCTGACACACACACACACACACAAACATGGCAAGGGCTGTACAAGAGTCTGTGTAAATTGCAGCACTACTACCGCACTCTCCCTTTCTGCCTCTCCCTCCCTTCCTTTTTTTTGCGACTACTACAAACAAAAACCAAAAACTAAAAACCTCTCAAGTGCTGCTTGAGCCAGGCAACTATTTTTAACTCTGCTGATAAACATCATTCGTCCCTCGGTTTCCCCTCCCTCCACACTCCCCATAAAAGCACTCAGTACCCACCTGACTGCCTTGCTGCTTACACAGTCTCTCTCTCTCTCTCTCTGTCTCTCTCTCACTCTCGCAACCACCTAACCTATTCACGTGCTTTATGTGCTGCTTGTCCTGCATGACGCCTGCGCAGGCTTGCAGACTTTGCCCTGGATTTTCCATCACATGCGCATTTTGCACGTGCAAACGGCAGTAAACAGCAACAAGAGGAACAACAACAGCAAGAACAGCAACAACAACAACATTTGCTTTAGGTAAACGAAAAGTAACGAAGGCAGCAGCCGAAACAGCGCTGCTGACAGCGCAGCCTCTGCAGCCAAGCTAACTAGCAGAGTAGGAGAGAGAGCTCCATAGAGAGTGAGAGCATTTGGATGGTGCTGCTGCTGCTGCTGCTGCTGCTGCTGCTGCTACTGCCTCTGCTGCAGCCTCTGCTGCTGCCTCTGCTTCTGTTGCTGCTAACTCTACTGCGGCTTATTCTGCCTCTGCTACTACTTCTGCTGTTTCTGTCTCTGCTGCTGTTTTTCTCTACTGCTGCTGCTGCTGACAGACTCAATTTCTGGTGCAGTCTCCTTCTGCCTCTGCTTCCCTTGCTGCCTTTGCCTCTGCTACTGCCTCTGCTGCTGCTGTTCTTGTTGTTGGTTTGCGTTGCTGCTTTGGATGTGGGTGACTTGATTTCGGTTTCTGGAATTTCGTCTCCTTGCACTTCTTTACTTGTTACGCTTTACACTTGTCGCTCGCCATGCGCGATAACTGCTGTGTATGTGTGCGTGAGTGTATGTGTATGTACATGTGTGTGTGTTTGTGTGTTAGTGTTGGTCTGCTTGGGTGGGGCCTGTTTTATTTTTTAAGCTAATTGTCGAGCTTTGGGCAACTAAAATGGCACAGACACGCACACGTAAGTAAGTGTGTGTGTATATGTGTGTGTGCACATAAATAAAAAAGTGATTTATAATTTGTGAAAAACTAAGAAAAGCAGGAAGGAAAAGCGCACACGACCAATGCGCGATATTCTCGACACATTTCACAATTGCTAAAAATACATATAAAAAGCCACACGAGCGCATACTCTCCTCAACAGTGACTCTTCCCGTAGACTCTTCCCTGCCAACTGCCCCTTTCCCTGTCTCCTCCCTCCTCTCCCTCTTCTCCCACTTCCTCTCGCTATGTCTCTCCATCGAATAAGTTGCAAATTTGTTGAGTAGTTTTTGGCAAAAGGTGAAAAACCTCAATGAGAACGGAGCGAGGCATGCCAGCAATGGGGGGAGGGGGGGTTGGGAGGGTAGATGGGAGGAGAGTGGTTCAGTCGGGGGACACATTCTCGAGTTTTTTTTTTGGTAAATGGCGCGCGGCGCCTATCGCTCAATTTCTTCGCATTGCTCGCTCAGTTAAAAATAATAATTCGCCCCCTTGTTGTTGTTGTTGTTGTTCTTTCTCTCTCTGTCACGATTCTTCTTTCGCTGTCGCAGTCGCAGTTCAGCCCAACCACCTTTGTCAGAAATCCTGTGCATTTCTGACAGCAACAACAACAACAGCCACAACAACAACAACTGACAGCAAGTACAACATTAGCCAGAAGAACAGCCAAATATTTTTGGTCTATTCTATTTTTACTGGCTATGACGTGTTTTTGTTGCATATTTTTAGCCAAACAAAATAGAAAGAAAAAAAAAAAAATGTTAAATAGAAAATGAAAATAAAAGAATCATTTGGTTTTTGTCTGCCTGTCGATGGGTTTGCCCTGAGATCTGTTCATTTGAGGGGATGATCATTATAGCAAACAGTGCGAGAATAGAACAATATATACAGACACTGCCTAACACAACCAGGTTTATAATTAGCCAAATAGAATAGTTCCCTAAACTAGATACATACATACATATAATATATAAACCATCACTGATCTCTCTAGTATAATTCACGAATTATAATCTAATAAAATAAACTAACAATCCATTCTTTGTGTACTTAAAAGTATAATTAATTGAAGAGTATTCAGATTGTAACTTACCATCGGCATCGACCTCGTTTATCATGTCCTGCAGCTCAGCCTCTGTGGGGTTCTGTCCCAGGGAGCGCATGACTGTGCCCAATTCCTTTGTTGTGATGGTGCCATCGCCGTCTTTGTCGAATAGCGAGAACGCCTCTTTGAACTCGGCAATTTGTTCCTCTGTCAGCTGATCGGCCTGCAGAATTGCAAAAGATAGACATAGACTTGTTTTAGTAACATATACCATAAGAACAAATACAAATATACTAGAGTATACCATAGTTAAGCTTTTAAATTATACTTCAGGGGACTATTTCTATATATATATTTACAATATGTGATAATTAATTGCTGTCAAAAGTTTATGAACTATGCCCAAAGACGACGACAACGACGACGACTACTCGATAGTCGCCTTTTTTCGGTCGTCTATGGGGTATATGAGGGGGGGGACTCATTAAATATTCTCGATTTGTATCTCTGGCGAGAGTTAAAATTTAAAATTAAAATACAAATGTCGTTGCGAGAAACAATAAAATAACAACGATGTTTAGAGGGGAGACGCGCACTTGGGGAACTCATTAGAATAATTTCGCATATTGTTTGCACTGAACAAAAGACAACAGAGAACAGAGATCAGAGAACCAAAAACCCAGACCCCTCCCAAGATACAGTCGCACTCGTATCTCAGCTATCCTAACTGAGAAAGGCGTTGGGTTTCGCTGACGTCAGTTGTTTAGATACGCAGAGTCTGATCAGAGCATTGAGTTGATACTCAAGGTTCGGGAAATAGGAGACTAACTGAATTCTTCCTTCTCTCCTTCCGTCAGTCTTTTCCCAATTCTTTAAACAAACGAGATGTGAAACGTCAAACGTCTAATTTGTTTTGACGGACACAAGTTGTATGCATAAATTTATATATACAATATATATATATATATATACGCAAGCGATAAGGTCAACGGCGCCCCTATAAAAGAATAATAATAATAATCACGCCGCGCGCATATCAAATATGAATAAACACACAAAATAGAATCAGAATAATTCGCCTACGTCAGAGCAATGAGAATTGCATGGCAGGGGCTCAGCTCAGCTCATGCTTAAAGTCATCATCGTTTATATATTATAAATACATATATACGTAATGCCTGATTTGGAACAAATATACAATCCATTAATCAGAGACTGTTGGAAGTTCTGGATGACAAAACAAGGCGTCTACAAATAGTTATAATTAGAATATTATTATCGAGTTCAGGGTGTAATTATAGGAATAGTTTAGACAGATCACAAGTTGAACTTTACTTTGCTATTGGAACAATCAGCTTTGAGTATGTGGCGTGAGTATCACACCATGTTTAACAGCATTTCTTAGCTCTCTCTCTCTGAGATGTCTTGAGTGCCTCAGTTGCTTATAAGCTCAAATATTTACAATCTAATCAATAGAAAAACTCAAAATGTGTCTCATAACTCCAACTGTTCTCAAGTATTTGCACTTGCTAGGCCTATGAGGTTATATAAGAGAAATATGTCGAAATGTTTGCTGGCTTACACACACACACACACACACTTTATATAGATATGTATATACATATAGTTTCTATATGGCCAACTTCCGTTACGCGCGCCTTCAGCGAAGCGACGCTTTGCCTGGAACTTTATCTAATCATCGATTGCACTTCGAGTGTGCCAGGTGTGTGTGAGTGTGGTGTGTGTGGTGTGTGTGTGTGTGTGGGGTGTGCGTGGCGTCAATTGAATTTCGGAAGGCTTATCGTTTGGCCTGATAAGTGTTTTGCACAGATTACTGTGCAGGTTATGTCATACAGACACTCTCAGACACTCACACACACCTGGCACACACACACACACACACCACTATGACTAAGTTTAAAGCAGATTAATGCTCTTTAAAAGGCAAACACAATAATAACAATTTACTTCACCCACTCGTGGCACCTTTAATGGGTATCCAACGAGCCATATACGCCACCTACTCATCAATTCACCCTCGCCATATTCACTGCACACCTCTGCGTGTGTGTGTGTGTGTGTGTGTGTGTGTGTGTGTGTGTGTGTGTGTGTGTGTGTGTGTGTGTGTGTGTGGTTTGCAGGCATTGCACATGTGATACAAATAAAGCATAAACATTACTTTTAATAGATTTCTCCTTCTCTCTCTCTCTCTCTCTGTCTGCACAACTTTCGAACTCTCCTCTCCCCCCTCTCTCTTTTTCTTGCGATTAACTGTTTACTGTGTGTTTGTTGCCGGTTAAAACAAGTTGCGAATTATTAATAAGACTTTATCAATATACATATATTGGAACTGCCAGTTGGTCACATTGAACTGGTTTTGCCTTCATTTCTCGCACTATTTCAAGATGCAATCGTACTAAAAATGGACGAGTGTATACACTGGAAAAAAGGCAACTTGCACTAATTGTGTCATAATCTTTTGCTATATTGATGAACTCAGCGTCGCGTCGAGTGAGTCAGAAAGTCATCAAGAATAAAGGTTTCTCATTTTACCATTTACCAGACTGTCCCAACAGAGCAGAACGGAAATGAATAAATAATAAATGAGCAACGGGCAGAAAGAGAGAAAGACAGGGAGAGAGAGATGTACACAATCATGATGCTTGATGAGATAATGCCCCGTGCAGTCAACAAACTTTGAAGATCAAGCTCTGTTTATCTACAGCGCACCCATAGTAAAGATGAGGCAGAAGGGGGAGAGATGAGGAGAGGTGAGGCAGAGGTGTTGATGAATCACGATTAATGCAAAGAAAAATATTGAGCACGTAAAACGATTTGTTTTAATTAAAATCTGTTTGCATTTTGCGTGAGCTGTAAAAAATGCTAATTAAATTAGACGACAGAGAAGCAAAGGCGTAGGAGGAGAACAGGAGCACGACAGGGTGGTGGGGGGTGGTGGGGTTTTGGTCTCTTCTTTCTTATCAGAAAGCAAACGCAAAGCAAGCGCTAAAGCCAAATAAAAAGTGGGAGATGCAGCAAATAGTCAAATAAAAAATTGGATTATGTGTGCGGTTAATGTGACGACGTCGTCGCCTCTGCCGCTACCGCGTCTGGGCAGAGAGACTTTTCTTCATTATGCTGCACGCTGCACACGTTGTTGGCCCGTTACAATGAAATTCTTCTGCGAATGGCTAAGTAGAGCAAGCAGCAGCAGCGCAGCGCAGCGGCAGCAACAACATGGCCAAGCCAGCGCAGCAGCAGAAGCAAAGGCCAAACAGAAAGCGAAACAGCAAAATAACCGCAATGCGGCAAATGAAACGGTTATGGAAGAAAACAACAAAACGAAGGCGCCGCAATTGAGAGAGCCCCCCAATAGTGAGAGTCAGCACCAACAACTCATCGCCGCACGACGGCGAAAACGCAAAGAAAGCGCACGCATATAAAAATGCGCGAACAGACCAAAGAGAGCGATAGTGAGAGAGCAACAGCGCAGCGCAAGAGCCGAGAGTGATAACAGAGTCTTGCAAACCTGGCAAAAAAACTGTGTGAATCGGTTATGAGAGAGAACTTTTATGAGAGAGAGCGAAATGAACTGCGCGCTGCTGTTGGTGTTCGCGCACAAACGAAACGGTTAAATTGAGCAAATAAAACGAAACGCGACAAAGCAAGGGAGAGACAGAAAAGTCGACAGAGAAAACAAAAATTCCAAAAGCTAAAGAATTTTTGCCGTTTCTTTTCCCCTCACAATTTTTTTTGGGCGAATCTAACCTCAATTTGTTGCGGTAAATAAAGCGAAACGGAATACAAGAAAGGGAATATTGAAAAAAAAAGCAATATGCCGGCGGCGCTTCTGGAAAAGACGTTGCTGTTGTTGTTCTCTCTTTTGTTGTTGATCATCATCAATTTCGGACTCGCACTCAATTCGCTGATAAGCAAATCAAATTCTATACAACCATGCCCTGGGAACGCTTTATTCTTAACAATAAACTAAAGTTCGATGGTATTAGTATGTGCTTGTGTGTGTGTGTGCGTATTTGTAATGCTGCTGCCGACGTAGCCGCACAGACGCCGCAGGTAATAAGGGGCGGGGGAGCAGCTGCTGTTGAGAATTAATGATAACAACTTTGCTTGTTTCAGTTGAACGTTTCTCTGGCCACGGTAATGGAGGGATGATTGGGCCCTGTCATAGTACAACTACTATTTCCAGCGAATGACAGTAGTGGCCGATAACAATTTTAATATTTTGGAATTGCAAATAGGAACATTTCAAAGATATTTGGCAGAGAATAAAATCAAGTTTAATTTACTGTTTCGAAGAGAAACTGAGAGAAAGAAAGCTAAATGACGAAGTTGCCAATTGTTTTCGCTATATATATGTACATATGATAAAGATATATGTGTATGTATTAGTATCTGGCTTTTTTAATTTGTGAGTGTTTTCTGGTTTTTTAGCCATGACTCACGGCTGACAGATGGATTTGCGAACTACTTCTTAAAATGACAGACAATAAAAAACGTGTTAAGCAGCCGAAAAACCAGTTAAATGAATCCGAGGGGGGTTGAAAATGAGGACAGCTGTTCTCAAGGGTTAAACGAAAGCCCAAGGAGATCCAATTGGAAGCAACACATGCAAACGCATTGTGCAGTCTATCTGCATGTGTGTTTGTGTTGTCTATGTGTATAAAAACACATGTATTAACCTTTGTGTCTAGCAATTTTCGTTGAAATTTCATGGGAATTTTAAATGTAAACAATTTGGAGAGCAACACGAACAATTTATGAACTTACCATTTTTGTTGTTGGGCTTTGTTGTGTGTTGTTTTTGGAAAGAAATGTAGCTAAAGGTTAATCCGCTGCTGCTGCCCGGCGGTGCTGCTGCTGTTGTGGTATGTGTAAGTGGAATTACGTGGAGACGACGACAACGCGCGTTCTACGTTTAACTTGAGTTTGTCTGCGTTATAAGGAAAATTAATAACACACTGCAAAAAGAGCAAGAAGAAGGAAATACACCTTGGCTGTTAAATACGTTAACGTTATAACGAAAACTGATAAACTAAAACTAAGACTGTGATTCAATTCGATTCGATTCTGCTGCAAATAACAACAACAATGGCCAAAAAAATAGCAACAATTGGACTCAGCTTTCAGCGAAGTAGCGTCGCGCGTTGCCGGCGGCGAATAAATGATGCAAGGGAGACCAAATAAAAGTGCGAGGCAATAAAGGCGACAATCGGCGGTTGGCGTTGCTGCTGCCGTCGGCGTCGCAGCGATGCTACTTTGCTTTCGCCGTGGCAATATTCTTGTGTTGCTATTTGTTGCTCTGCCGAATTTTCGTAAAACTTTTCGTGTCTTGCGTTTTCTTTTTCCTTCTTATTTTCTCTCTTATTTTTTTGTTTCTTTTTGTTCGGGGTTTTCTATTGTGCGATATAATATGCGAAACACACGCGCGCACACTCGTTGTTTAATACATATCAAAATTTGCTCGGTTTCGGTTTATACAAATATTTGTGTTTCATATTTTAGTTAATTTAATTTTTTTTTTTTTTTGGGAGAACACGAAATTGATTGCTTTTTTTGGGGCCTGGGTCTTGAGTCCTCTGCAAATTTATTCTTGTAGCTTGTATATATTTTATTGTTGGCAACTCACGATCCTAATCAGAACTTGCGTCCGTAACGGTTGACAACTCAATTGTAACTGTACCGTTTAAAACCCGTAAGTGTACTACAACATTTTCGCACTGTTGTGCCGCTGTTTCTCTGCAAAGTAAATGTTAAATTCTGTCTGCTAACATTATGTTGACTGCTCAAATGAGCTGCGCACTTATTTTCAGCTCACTCATGTGAACTGTTAACATATCTGCAATGCTCAGCGCCGCTGTTAAGTGACATATCTGCTGTTCGCCACTGCAACTGAGCGAACCGGTTGGCGAGCGAAACGGTCAGCCCTTCTCTCGCCATGCGTTTGCTTGTGTGTGCGCTGTTACTTTTTTGCGGGCAGGAAGGCAAACGAAAAAATTAGCTAAAACGAAATTTGACAATGAATTGTAACGGTCGCGCCGGCGCTTTGCGACAACAAAAGCGTACAGAAAATTAATCTTGACACTTGTGTGAATAATAGAATTAACAGAATTCGCAGATCAACAATAAAATCTAACAGAGCTAAGCAGATACATTCATTACTAATGAAAATAACCGTTCAGTGAAAGAAATAATGAACAATAAGAAGACAAGAAAACAGCGCCAATTTTAGAGTTGCCAGATTGTTCGCATTTATTTATTTCTAATTATTTTTTTTAATTGAAAATTGCTTTTGATTTGAAAAGTCAGTCAATCAATAAATGAGGTGGAAATCAGTAGATTTACTGAGAAATCTATAGAAATGGCTACCCTAGCCAATATTATTTCATAAATTTGAAATATTAAATTGGATTCCACGGATTACCCTCGTTGCATCTGCAGTTGCTGCCGGCTTTTTGTCTGTTCTACGTTCTACGGTCATTCTACGCCATTCGCCATCGTCCGCTCGTTTTGCCGCAGCAAATTGTCGCAATGTATTTCTTGCTTTGCTGCAATGTCGTCCCTCGTCCGGCGTCCCTCGTCCGACGACCGACGTCCGACGTCCGACATCCGATTCAACGCATGCCAACAAGTTAAGTATGTTAACCTCTGCAAATTAGTCAGTGTGTGCAGGGGTACGTATTGCCGCAGGGTGGGCCATGGGAAAAACAAAATGAAGTAACAATGCAGCAAAGCAACATTGGAACGCTATGCGACGGCGACGCAGCGCAGTGGTGACGTCGTCACTGGCGACGGCGACGACAGCAATGCGCCATTTTTCGCCATGAAATTCGGTTTGGGACGTCTTTCTGTCAGTCTGAGCCAAGCTGAGCTTGTGTATGTGTCTGTGTTGGGTAAACATTTTGCAAGTGCCGAAACCCCACAAGCAACATTGAGCCCCTCCCCTCCCCTCCCATCCCATCCCTTCCTTCTTTCCTTCCTTGGTTCCTTGTCTATCGCACTTGTCAGGGCTTTCGTCGCAATGCGTTCACAATTCCACGACAATTTCTTCTTTAGCCCCTCCATCTAGTCGAATAGAAATAAATGAAACACTTTATACCCGCTACTTATTTTGTTATATACACATTTATCTCATTCCAAATAATCTCTCAAATTTGATTGCAAACAGATAGTTAATATAGAAGTTATTTAAATAATAATTTTACTAGGCGTACAGATTTCACACGCACCGCATGTAAGTATGCAATACAAAATATGCCAAACATAGAAGTTACATATTTAGAGATAGGGTAGGGTATATAACAGTTATTTAAGTTTAGATGTACGTGTATTTTGAGTCTACTTTTTCTTTTTTCTGCCAGCACGTCTCTCCCTCTGTCGCTTATCCCTACGCCACTTTTGCCAATACTGCTGAATTCTGCGGGCCGCGCGATTCATCATGAAGAGAGCGATGCGCTGTTGTTGCTTCCGTTGTTCCTCCATTTCGAATTGCACAACAATCTTCTTGTAGACGGCTTCCTCCTTACGATAGCCCACCATGAAGGCGTTTAGTTCCTTACTAGCCACATTATGCTGATCCTGCAATACGAGACATTCAAGGTTCTTCTCAACCAAATTCGAATCAAACTTGTGCAGTAACATCTGCAGCTGAATTGTCAATTTATTTCTGTGTATAAGATGGCAATAATATATTAACAGACTTGCTAAATTTTAAATAAATAGATACTTTACTCACTTCATACTGCGTGCATCCTTCTCCTCATTACGAATTTGTTTTAAAAGCACATCATAATCATCCCGAGCCTTCTTCAGTTCCACCTGCAACTCATTCTGTTTCTTCAAGGTACCTTTGTGTGATTTAAGTAGCTCGTTTTCGCGCGCTGAACTGCATACGCAATCTTATCAATATCATGTTAAACAGTGTAGAGAGGCCTACTCACATTTCATTTTGTATGTAGACGCTGTTTTTCCACTTTCTGTCCGCCAGATCTCTCTCCATTGCCTCACGGATAACAGACTTGGCTGCCAGTTTCCAGCGCAAGACGATGTTTCGAGATTTTAGTGCCTTCTTAGTTTTGAGAATCTTTTCCTTAAACTCTTCCCTCTTCAAGTACATCTCACGTAGCTGTTTCTCCAAGTTAATTTCAACCTCGGCGCTTCGCTTTAGATGCCGCTGGGCCACAACCAACAGATTCTCACAGGCGACCAAAAGCGTCTTGTCGCCCTTTGACAACTCATTGAAATATCGTGGAAATAACAGATACATCTCATAGTTATCATGAAAGAAATGTATAATTTTTAATATCTCTTGATCGATATACATATCCTTCGAAAAGTTAAAAAGAAACAGACGGGAAAGCAGTTTAACTGCCGGCAACATAATCGAGCCTTTAAGTCTCTTCTCCATGTAATCCAAATTGTGGGCCAACTTTGGTAATATTATCGATATCTTGATACGATTGATGGTACCCTGAATAAGGTATAAGACATTTTCGATCCGAGTGTGCCGAATTTTTGCAAAATCTAAAACATTATTCGATTTTAACTGTTCAAAGATTGTTTCGTCCACTGCAACTTACTAACTGCAGCACTGATATCATTGAGGGTCTCCTGTGCACTGTTCATGTTCCTTGACTATGTGTGTTCATCTGTGTACGTACGTATGTGTTTGTGTTCTGTGTTAGATATTTTTTTTTAAAGCTACTAGAGCTCTGTACGTGTGTAAATCACTTTTTGAACTGAATAACATTCAAATTTCTGAGAATAATAATAACTTTGACTGTTGCTCGGCAACAACTTGAAAGCTTGCAACTATGACAATCATATAACAATGGGCTGTGCTCTACTGAGTACTCCAGTTGTAGTTTTATGTAATTTACCAGGAAAACGGGACTCTTCTTGAGGTCTCGTTTATGATCATTTTTAAGTCATGTTTTCTAATCATTTTCGAGTCATGTTCATGGGTCGTATTTAGTATTTATTATATTTTGTTGCAAACGGAAGTCATTTAAGTAATAATTTCAAGGCGCCAACTGAAAAGTATGCAACATTTATATGTATATTTACATATATCCAAAAAAAAAAAATATTTTCTTTCATCTTTTATTTTTATTAAGTCATACGGGGAAATCCATTTACCCCTTTTTGTCCTTGTCATACTGGTGTAAGCTGTTGGATACAACACACTCATATTGATGCTCACTTTATTCACACTGTGCTTAGCACTCATGTTTTGAGTTCACACTGCATACAGCACCCTTATATGTGTATACATATGTACGATATTAAGTTGCAGGCCCAAGCTACACATAGTTTTGACAAACTTCTTGTCTTTTATGTCATTAACATTGGAGTTAGTTTTATATGCAACGTTGAGCTAATTATTAAGCCACATCTGGCGGTATTTAGCCATAAAACAGCCGGAACGCGCTCAGTTGGAGTTTGCTAATTGTCAGCGAAATAAAGCGTAGTAATTACAGCAAAACGACTTCCGTTGTAATGGAACCAACAAGGTGGACTAATAACAATGTCAAGCGAGCATAAGGGGCCCCCTAAGTATGGTCAATATCAATATGGCTTTATTTATTATCAATCGATTTTCTCTTGCCAATTTGCTTATATATTTTAATAATTTGATTTGCTTATAACAATACTAAAGTACATAAATTGTACTATATATGCATATAACCGTCAGTATTTTTTCTTCATTTTCGCCTTCTTTTCTGCCAGTCTTTCAGCCCTCCTCTCTTTCCTAAGCTGAATCTGGTGCCATTTACCCCAATATCTTTGAATCTTTCGAGCGGCAAGATTCATCTGGAATGAGAGTCTTGCCACTTCTCTCTTGCGAGCAAGCTCAACTTCAAATTCGACCACAATCTTTTGGTAGACCGCCTCTTCCTTGCGATAAATTATCATAAAAGCATCCAATTCCCGTTTGGCTTCTCTGTATCTATCACCAAGCACGAGATTATCGCGCATTCTGTCGTGAAGAGTGCTGTCGAATTTTATTGTAAGCACATTTAGTTGAATAAGTAGTTTGTTTCTGCAAATAGAATGTAAATATTATTGTCTGCAAAGTGTTTCCTTACATTTCTTACTTATTTTCGCGAGCTGTCTTCTCGTGCCCGGCAATATTAGCGTTGTGCCGTTCGTTTATTGCGGTCGCCTTTAGTAACTCCTCCTCTACTTCCTTATACTTTAGCACTGAATTCATCTGATAGTCGCGTACGGAACGATCGACTTTAGATCTGCAAAAGTTGTGTTATTACGATAAAATTCCGATTGCAATTGGCACTCACATTTCTTTATGGAGTGCTTCATCGTTAAGAGTCTGGATTGTCTTCAAGTCTTTATGTAATTTACCAAGAAAAGCATACTGGATAACCTGTTGCCAGCGCAGCAAGGCAACGCGCTTTCTCAATTTCACTTTGGATTCAACAGTCTTTGCCTTGGTTTCCTCGAGGTTATGGAACAAAGAGTGGAGCTCGCGTTCCACATCCAACTCACTTTTTGCGGTTCGATTGAGATGAAAATCTGTCACGTCATAGAGCGTCTGCATGGCCACCAACAAGGTCTTGTCTTCTTTCGAAAGGTTATTCAGTAAACGCGGAAACATGCTGGCAAACCCAGGTATATTCTGAAGGAAGTATAGTATGCCAAGTATCTCGTTGTTGATCACTTGATTTACACCGAATTCAAGGTTTTGTACCTTTTCCAGCATAGCCACTGCCCCATAGTAGGGAGTACCCTTTAGACGTGCCTTCATGCGTGGCATATCAGCTCCAAGTTGTGGTATAATTAGGGCAATTTTAATATGATTTATTGAGTTTTTTATATACCGCAGTACATTTTGAATTTGTGTTTCACTAATGCGCGCAAAGTCTAAGTTAACAAATGCAGTTTAAAATACAGCTAAGGCAGATAAGAAAGAGCTAGAATTAACTTTCTCACCAATATTCGATTGTATAGTTTCATTTGAGTCCAAGTTCATGATTGCTTTCCATTTATTGATAAAGTAGAAAATATAAATATAATATTCAGTTGACTCCGATGTTAGGGCTTGGTATTTGATGAATTGTTTTTCCTTTGTTTGTCTATTTTTGTAAAAGTAAAAAATATGTGTCTGTTGATATCGTTGTCGGTGTTTGAATAATTATGAACAGTTTTCTTACTATATTCAAAGTATTATGCTAAATCTGACGTAGAACGAATAGCTTTCTATAATATTTTTCTTAAATGTTGGCAGCCACTTAAGGTACAGACAAATGGAACCAAACGAACAATACTGTATACTTGATAAGCCACAGATCGAAAGCACAAGGAGACACTTCAGACTCTATCAATAGCCGTGCCAACACATTTTGTCAGTACAAAAGAAAATGTTATCGTTATTGGGTAGAATATATTTGATTTAGAGTTACCTAGACTGACCTCAGCTCAGAACCATGAAAAATATTGAATAACTTTATCATTTATGGTCCAATCGAACCATTGCAAATGTCGAAAATAGGTTTTGAATACAATTTATCTGACACTAAACCTATTTGCGTAGACGTTGGTCGAGGAATTCACAACTTTAACATTGAATACAGAATTCATAGTGTGTACATAATTTGATATATCTAACACGCAGTTGCTAAGATCGGTGGATAAGTCGAATGCATTGTTTAAGCTGATTAAGTACATATATAAAATATATATTGTATATTTTATGGGGTTGCAGATATCTCCTTCTGCAGGTCGAGGCAGACCCATCTTTATTATTTCGATTTTTTGTATAACAACCAATGCCATAAAAAGGATGATCTATAAATAATCCTCATTTCTTTTTTTTCTTATTCTTTTCTTCTAGTCTTTCTGCCCTCAACTGTTGCTTGATCTTATACGCTCGCCATTTTCCCCAATATCTTTGAATTTTTCGAGCGGCTATGTTCATCATAAAGGTGGAAATGCGAATGTTCTGCTTGCGCTTTTCTTCAAGTTCATATGCCACCACGAGCTTCTTGTAGACCGCCTCTTCCTTGCGATAGATTACCATAAAAGCATCCAATTCCCGTTTGGCTATCTTATATTTATCATCGAGCACAAGATTCTCGCGCATTCTGTCGTGAAGAGTGCTGTCGAATTTTGTAGTAAGCACCTGAAGTTGAATCAGTAGCTTGTTTCTGCAAATCGAATGAAAATATTATATATATATATATATATATATATTTATATATATATTTCTTACTTTTCAGCGCGAGCTGCCTTCTCGTGGTCGGCAATGTTAGCGTTGTGGCGTGCATTTATTGTTCTTGCCTTCTGTAGCTCCTCCTCTACTTCCTTATGCTTTAGCACTGAATCCTTTGCATATTTGTGTAAGCCACGATTGATTTTTTCTCTGTGAAAATATTTGTTAGTAGAAGGGAAAAACGATCGCGATTGACACCCACATTTCTTTTTGCAACACCTTTTCATTGAGAGTCTGGCTAGTTTCCAAGTCCTGTTTCAATTTACCAAGAAAAGCATACTGGATAGCCTGTCGCCAGCGCAGCAAGGCAACGCGCTTTCTCAATATGATTTTGGATTCAACAGTCTTTGCCTTGGTTTCCTCGAGGTTATGGAACAAAGAGTGGAGCTCGCGTTCCACGTCCAACTCACTTCTCGCTGTGCGATTGAGATGGAAATATGTCACGTCATAGATCCCCTGCATGGCCACCAACAAGGTCTTGTCTTCTTTCGAAAGTTTATTGATTAAACGCGGAAAAAAAGTAGTTATGATGGAGTTTTGCTGAAAGTAAAATAATATGCGGAGTAACTCGCTATCGATCACACCATCTTCTTTGTTTGCCAGGCAATGTAGCTTTTCCATCATAAATACAGCCGGATAGTATAAAGTACCTTTAAGCATGTTCTTCATTTGTGGCATATCAATTCCAAGTTGAGGCAATATCAGGCACATCCTTATGTGATCTATTGTGGACTTGATCAATGCTTGTAGATTGGCTGTTTGTGTTTCGCGAATACGCGCGAAATCTGAATGTGCAAATGGGAAGTTTAAAAAAATAGCTGAGAAAGAGTTCGAATTAAATGTCTCACCAATATTTGACTGTGTGTATTCTTGTTTTTGCAACCCCTGCATGTTTCTTATGTTGTCTAACTACAGTTTCTAGGTGTAATGAATAAAAAATACATTTTCGGATTGACCCTCATGTAGAGGGGCTTGAGGGAGAAGCTTGCTTTGATTTCAATGTGTAAATTGGAACCTTATAGAGTATAATCAAGTAGAAAGGAGTGATGATCCAAAGGAACTCAACGAAAGGTATCAAATGATGTTGATGAGGAATGAGCAAACAAACCTCAATTGGTGATATGTTTCCTATAAAATATATTTCAATTCAGATTGCAGTCTGGCTGAGAAGAAAACCCCGTAAAGGAAGTCTTCTATGTGAGTCAATTTTATTATATAACATATTCCGTATTTCGTGTTCATTTATCGAAATATTTGCAATGTGAAAAGTTTCCCGCACACAGAATATTTGCACAATCTTCGCATATCCTTGCGAGTCCTTGGGCAGCGTAATGTATAAAATCGCATTCTGTGCTAAAAATAGAATGCGTATGGGGCGTCGAGTGGGTTCGTGGGCGTTTAAGTCGCTGCCACCCTACGCAAGACTTGTGAAATTGGGGGCGGGACTACTATTTGCTGGTGCCTTTGGCAAAAACTTCTGTCCCACAAGAGTGGGCTGGGGTGGGGTGTGGGGTGTCGTGTCACTGTGGCTGTGTCGCATTATGTCAACTGGCATGGCATGAATGAAAGCTGCCACAGGCTGAAACAACGGCAACTACAACGACAACGACAACGACTACAAACGAATGGCGGTGGCTGTGCCAGCGGCATTTCCGTTGCCTGAATGTGTTTGTCACTCACAATATGGAGAAGAAGAAGAACTCGAGAGAGCAAAGAAAGCAGCAACGTTTTGGACTTGCGAATTTATCACAGAGTAAAGAACTAACTAACTATAAGTATTACATAATTGCAGTACATATTATTAATTGTTGGCAGTAGAATATGAAACGAACTCTATTTGAGCGATCTGGCAACATCATTTCAAATAAAGCCAACAGATTACCCCTCAAATTGTTTAAATTCCCATAATTCCATTCATATCAGGCTATTCCTACATACATACATATGTATGCAACTCAAACCTTTGGCAGATCCTCTGTGAATGATGGACAACAATTAGTCGCAGCCTTGGGGGCCTTTCTTTCTGAGCTGAGCTTTATTTCCAGATGATGTGCTACTAAAATAACTGCAGTAAGCGCACTATCCTTGTGCATGGCACCTTCCCTCCGCCTGCCCGCCCGTAGAGTCCGCGCTAACCGCATTGTGACGCACAATTTGCAGGTGAATTCGAAAGACCTCCAAAGAGCTCACACACAGAGCAAACATGAAGATAAAAGTTAGTATGTAAGCCAGCCAAGGTGGGGGAGAGGCAGGGAAGAGGCAGGCAGAGATGGAAAGAGAGAGAGAGAGAGAGAGAGAGCTAACAGCAGCAGCAGCAGCAGCAGTGACAGCTGCTCTGTTCGCGTCAGCTTCAGCGCAACAAGTAAGAAGAAGCATGGCGATGTCAGAGAGGCTGATACACAACAACAACAACAACAACAACAACATGCAGGCAAAGCATGAATGGCGAACAGCGCAAGGCAAAGCAGAGAGAGAGAGCAGCGCAGCGAACGTCGCAGGGAGAAACAAAGTCCACATACGATTTTTGTTTTACTTGGCTGCGTAAAATGCTGCAATGCTGACGAGCAACAAGAACGGGAACAGCAACAAGAGTAAGGGCTCTTCATTGTTGTTGTTGTTGTTGCAACGGGCTGAGAGCAAAGGCGACTGCGTGATAAAGATGGTAAGAAAGGCACTGGGAATGGGCGAAGCTTGAAAAAATGACGCATAAGCAGCACAGCAGCAGCGCGCAGAGAGTGTGACAGAGCGAGAGGGAGTGGTGTGTGAGTGGCAGCGAGAGGAAGAGGAGCAAAGAGAAACAGCGCCAGAGAGCGCGCGCCCAGATGTATGCAGCGTATTGTACGTAGCAAATGGCCATGCAAAGCAGCACCGCAGAAAAACACAAAACGGTACTGCAAAGAACGTGCAGCGCAAAGCAAAAGCACAAATAGAGAGAGCGCCACTGTCCCTCTCCCTCTCTGTTATCTGCTTTTCTTTTCGCTCTGCTACGTGGCCCACATTTGCAGGGCTCAGCTGTGGCTGATTTTTACCGTTTCGACTGCTCATTATGGTCGCTGCGTCGCGACGCTGCCGACTTCGCCGTTGCCGTCGCAGGCAGAAGGCAGCTGGCCGCAGTTGCTGCCTAATCTTATATATTTTTATTGTCCTTACTTTATTTTCATGACTATCTATGACTGCGACGTTTCACTGAGAATTCTCTCTCGCCGCTTGGCCGCATTGCAGCAATAAATTTGTGCTTTGCACTTGCCTTGCAAGCCGCAGTCTGTCCCGCTGAATTGATGCCATCTGAGCGGTATACAGGGTGTTTATTTGCATGCCTAAGGAAGAGATTATCACAACGATTACATGATATGGTAGGTTAAGGGAGAACAACTTTGAGAAGACAACTAAATAATGATATGTACATACATACTATATATGTATATTAATATGTATATACTATATAATAATATATACTTTTATCCCTTTATACTCTTCGATTATTGTGCAAATGTATGTAACAGGCAAAAATATAGGTTTATTATCAAAGAAAACTCACACTTAATCTCTATAACTTGGTATATGGAGAAATATATGTAATACATAAGGTTTGTTTTTGTAAACATATAAAAAGGTACATTTATTTTGCTTTTTAGTGAATATTACAGAATAAAAAGCCGCGGTTTCCTTTGAAAAGTTCAACAAAGGAAGCATTTTATCAGTTCACAAAAGGAGCGAGTCGAGTTTAATTCGTTCTTTGTTCATGAAAATACAATTTACCCTGCCATAAAATTCATTCGCTTTATAATTCGAAACAAAGTCAACTTTTGCGCAAGGAACGTTTTGAAGTTCCATTGTTTCTTGGCATACATATACTAACAAAAGTAGATATGTGTCTGTCTGTGTGTGTGTCTGTGTGTGTGTGTGCATTAACTTGCGATCCATAGGCGATAGTAAAACTTAACGACAATTTTCTGTGGCGCTTTCCACTAAATTTTTCATCATTCTTATTTCCAGTTGCTTAGCTTGGCTTTTCATTCGTACGTTCGTGCGTTCTTCTGTTCGTTCTGGTTAAAGTTTTTCCTTTGAAAAGCGTTTGTCCTTTGGTTTTTTTCGGGACGAACGTGCGACGCGTCGTGACTTCGTGAAGGTGGCTCAAGTTGCGCTTGAACTTTTCCCCTTTTGGCATCTAGCTCAGCCTTTTTGCAACCTTTTGGCTTGTCTGTAATTTGAATTTCTTCAACTGTGAAGCCCGAATAGGGCCTGGCGGGAATGTCTAGGGTTGATTACGGCCTCCAGCTCGGCGAAGCAGAGCAGCAGAGTAGGGATAAGGAACGCAGGCCAAAAGAAGAGTTAAGTTATCTAATAAACTGCTCAAAACTCCATCTCTCTCTCTCTCTCTCTCTCTCTCTCTCTCTTTGACTGGCTTCTTCTCTCCCTCCCCCCGTCTCTGTTTAAGTGTGTGTGTTCAACATTCGGATGGTATTAAAAAAGTTCTCGCAACCTTCTTGGTCCCGCGTGACTGTGATTTTTGCGGATAATTTAATAAACTGGCAGAAAGTTACCTCGCATTTAATTTATGAGCGTCGGCAATCGCAAAACTTTTCGACTCTGCAGCGGCGCAATTAAATTGTGATTCTTTTTTTTCGTCATCCTGCGACAAAATTTTCTTTGATTGACGTTTGCCCAGTAAACTTTGATGCCAGAGCGTGACGGAGGGAGTGGGGGGAGGGGGGCAGCGAAGACGCTGTCTCGGTCGAAGCTTGGGCAGCTCGTTAATTTATTTTCGTCTGTTGTTACACATGTTCCGCCCCGGGGCGGACAGAGCAATTGAAGAAAGAGAGAGAGAGGGAGAGAGCGCATAAAAAATACAAGTAGAAAAAACAAAAATAAAGTCGTTAAATTCATTTTGTTTTCTTTTTTTTATGTCTTTTTCCAACACCTCCGGCATCGATTTTGGGTAGATTTAACGCGTACCCAGAAGTATGCAATAAAAATTGAAATTGTCTTTCAGTTTTATCAATAATCACATTTCTCACCACTGTTATACGGGGCTGAGTCGGTTTTATGGGGCTGTCGGTTCTAGTTATGGTAATGATAGATCATATGATGGCCGGCAATTAATGTGGCATATGACGCATGTAAAAGAACAGTAGTAGTAGAGTATTATAGCAGATGGCGAGCTTGCTATTGCGTAGTTTATGCTCGTTATAATAGTATAACAGTAGCTGAGCTAATGTTGCCAAATTTTATACTGTAAGTCTCTTAAACAGTAGTATGACAGTTTAATAACAGTTGGCATTGTTTTGCGAACTTTGCTATTGCGTATACAGCTGAATAATATGTTTCCAATTGTTATACTGTATGTCTCTTCCTCTTGTAGAACAGACAGTCTGACAGTATTATCAGACATGACACCCGGCAGCAGTATAAAACTTGCTTAGGCTATGCTGTCAACTGTTATACTGTGGTCAATCTCTTCAAAGGAAACTCCGACTGACAAATATGTCCAACGTGGCCAAACAATGAGGATTCTATGATAATATTTGCTGTCAAACAGATCTTGTATACATATATACTATGTATACAGATTATTATAATACGTTTGTACATTGCCATGTCCACAAAATGGCAAAATGGTCGCACGTGCAGCACCGCGAGGACCCGAGGCCAGTTCGATTTGCACATTGTGGGCCACAAAGTGATTGATGAGTCGCCTTCGCCGCACACCAAATTCAGTTGTCAACAGCAAACCAAACACGTTGTAAGTGCCGCTGCCACGCCCATGCCTACGCATGTGCCGGGGGCACAGCCCACAGCCTCCACCACTGGTTGGTGTCGAGTCCATTAGAATATCGTAAATTCAGCGTGTAGTTTATGCAAAATTGTGTGTTAAAAGAGGCGAGAAGAGGCGAAATCCTTAGCAAATCCAGCTGAAATTCGCCTCGTAATGAAGTCGCCGATGCTATGCGATGGCAAACCTGTTCCGTGCTACCTTCCCGGCAAGGGAGGGAGGGTAGAGGCTGCTTGTGCATGCGCGGCACGCAAATTTGTTGCCAATAAGCAACCGAAAACAATTTTTATATGGCTTGCAGAAGCAATGGGAGTGAAGAGGGAAATGGGGGGGGGTGCCGGTGCGGTGCCTTACTTGCCTATGCGTGCCGCGTGCACGTCTGGTTGCTTCTACATTTCATTTATAATTTTTTCTTCCTTTCTTTTTCTTTTTTTTTTTTTTTTGTTGTTGGGGGTGCTAACTTGCAGGACGGCAGGGGTTGCTTAGCTACGGCCCGGCCTAAAATGTAGGTCATGTTGGGCTGGGAGAAATCGAGCTACTGGAGCTACTGCGTTCCATTTGAACTCTGCACTCTCACTCACACGCGCACGCACACTCGGGCATGTAACATGCTCTGCTGGGGGGCTGTCATGAATACTTTAGCATGGGGCGTGGCAGGGCGTGGGGTAACAGGGCGCAGACCCCAGCCCAGACTCCCGACTCTCTTGCCATATCTCTGGTTATGGTGTGTGTTCATCAACTGTCTCAACTGCCTTATTATAATGAAAATTTCATTACAAAATTGAATGTTGACGTGTCGCATGTGTTGCTCGGCCTGAGCCTGAGTGGCTTCGTGGCTCACAGGCTGTTCCCACCTCCAACTTGGCTCAGTCAGCGGCTTGCCAAGTGTGTCAAGTACCCGCGATAATCATGACAATGCGTATATGAGCACACATTTCCTGTGTTTTATTGCAAATAGATTTTACTCAGCATCAATTCAATTTGTATTCAAGTTTGCTGGCAGCCATTTTGGCCGTCAACAGTTTCTGTTGATTAACATCAATTTACAGCGCTGGCTGTAGCTGCCAATTATTTCTCCGACATCTGTTAAGCTCCTGTTAATTAACAGAAAGCTGAAGTTGAGCTGCTGCTCTGTAATGGACAATTATCACTCCTCAGTCTGTTATGCTACCGCTCTGTTAATTAACATAATGCAGCAGTTTAGGTTGTGTCACTGCAATCGATAACATTCTATCTGTTATTTATCGCTGCAAGTCTGTTCTTGTATTAGCAATAATGTTTTCTGTTTATTAAAATAAAGCCTAAATTGAGGTTCTGCTACAACAATCGAAGTCTCTACTAGCATTAACGCTGGCTTTATCTGGCATCGCGCTGTCATCGCGCTGATGTCGCCTGCTTGGCCGAAACGTGACTTGAGCTGCGCCATTGAATTGGCCTCTTCTGGCTGCTCTTAAGTACAGCCAGTTTTCCATTGACCCACTTGGAAGAGGAGAGGGAAAAGAAGAAGGAGCGATGTTATTTATTTGGCATGCCTGAAGTGGCCCAAACTACATTTACCAATCGTGTTTTATAACACATTCTTGCAAGCCTCGGCCCCGCAACGTCCCCAGCCCTGGTCATTGACAATAATTCGCAATCAAGCTAAGTGACGTTGCACATTCCGTACCCCGTTCTGGCGGAGCTTAAGTGCACGTCGGCTGTTGCCAAGACACTTAACTTGATGCGAGTTGTTGCCTTGGCCAATTTGTTATTGCAATCGGTTCACAGGACACACACACACACACACACACACACACACGCACACCAATCTATACACTCTATGGGAGACACAAAATTCGATGTTCTCTACATCGAATTCTTTTTAAGTGAAACACATTTTATGCAAAGCTTCATCTAGTATGCCCAACTCAAGTGTCGCCCCACAGTGCGTATGCGCAATATGCCAAGCAGTCTAGACAAATGTTGGCATGCACAGAGGATGGTAAGGAGGTGGGGGGGAGTACGGGCATGGCCGTAAAGCACATGTCACAATGACTAATAGCGCATCAAAGTTTCATTTGAACCTTTTCTGTTCGCACATTTTTCCACTTTGCGACTGCGAGAAACTTTCGACGGGCGTTTTATGAAGAAAAGTTGCCGTCAATGGCAATGGCAAAGGCGAACCCAATGGCCAAGCCAGAACCCAATGGCCAATTGAGTGGCACCTTGCACGTGCCCCTGCCAAGATTCCAAGCTCCTTTTGAATTGCACCCGCTCGAATTGGGTTTGTTGGCACATGCAATAATTTGATTTTGCCAGGGGAGAAATAAAGGTAGAGGGAGATGAGAGAGAGAGAGAGAGGGGAAGCGTGTAAACAAAATGTTGACGTTTTTCGTTTTGGTTTTTCAATTTCCCACTTCGTGTCGTGTGGGCGTAATGAGACGCTCTACGCCTCTGACTGTGGATCAGCTATCGCACTCGTTCGTCTGCCCGTGCACATGTTTTATCGATAAACCGTGTGTATAGGTAGGGAAGGAGAAGGGGAACGAGCGAACACATAACAAGCAAGAACAATTTTGTAACTGGCAGGCGCCGCGTTGTGCGTTCCATTCCATTTCGCCTGATACCCTGTAAGCACTGCAGGCTGACGGTAGGATATGTTAGAGAGTGAAAAGGATACTTAGTATGTGTGCTTGGCATACCCTGTGGATGTTTAAAAATAATATATCAAATCTGTTTGTTAAATTTAAAACATTTGCTGAGGTATCTGCTAGTCTATCACACTGACGGTTGCCACTTACACTTGTTCTTGTTTTCCCTTTGTTTGCTATCCGAAAATCGGTTTTTGCGGACGCTCAACTGACACGAAGCTCTGCTCCTGTCTCTCTGTCCGGGACAGCAAAGCCTTCAGCCAGCTGGGAATAGCGTAGGGCAGGGTAAGGTAGGGCAGGGTGGCTTGGGTAGCTTGGGTAGCTTCGTTTATGAGTATCGACAGGAAATTGGGACCGGAAGACAGGCAGATATTAGACGACGCTTCCGCAAACCACAAACTTTTGATTGCCATTGACGCGCCGCGTGTTGAGTTGGCAAAGCAAAAAGAGCGAAGGTCCTCAAAATGGGGAAAATGCTGTTGTGTTAATATCAAACAACAAGCAACACCAATGCGGGCACACGTAGCGAACTAATATATGTATAGGTATTTATAGGATATATGGAGATTGTCCCGCTATTTCATTTCCCTTTCGCTTGCCTTGCGTGCTCGCCCCTTAATCGCCCCATATAAAGCTAAAAATAATACGAATTTTATTGCTGCAAATGACAAAAAGTTTATATACGGATTTGATTTATTTGTTTAACAGCAATCGGTTCGGTTCTTGGTCAATTTCCCGTATCGAACTGATTGAGTGAGGCACGTGGACCTAAATCGCCACTCCCTGTGGGGACAACAACTAATCTCGATGTGTGTGTGTGTGTGTGTGTGTGTGTGTGAGACAGTAAATAGCTGGTAAAAGTCAGCAGTAAGGTCTTTGGTCTTTGAACTGCCCAATTGATTGTGGAGAGACCCTGTAAGTATTGTAGTAGGTTTAATTAGAGCGGAAAGTGAATATGGAGTTCAATATTATTACCAGTATTATTATTATTATTGTGGCATAGGGTGCTCTTTATAACGCTTTTTTTGACTGTATGGACCGAAAACAGGAACTAATTATGAGTAAATTAAGTAGACGAAAGATAATCAAACCTATTTAGGAGCATGCACTAGCACTAATTAATATATTGTATATAGTATATCAAACTTATGAATACTTGTATCATCTAGAAGGCTCAGAGAGTTCCCCATTTGTTGTAGATGGCTGATTATAAGAAAGCACTTATAGTATTGAACATTGAACTATATTGAAGAACATTATGTTATAATCATATATTTAATATGCCTTTTTTTCAGGACTAAGCTCAACTTAAAGCTAATTAGAAAGCAACGAACACTTTGTCGGTTTACAAATACAAATTATTGATGCAATCTCCACAAACAATTTCAACTGAATACATTATGAGTGCCAACATGTACAAGTGTGTGTGTGTGTGTGTGTCAGTTCCGGCATTGTCAATGTGTGTGCACACAAATCGAAGAGCTATTATTCAATTAGCGTGACAAAAGCGTCTCATGCATAATGAAAGATACCCAAAAGAGGAGATGCTAATGACAGCAGAAAAGGATGAAAACGAAATAAAGAAACAAGAAAGGAAGCTTACGACATGACGAAGGTTTCACACCCTTAAAGTCTTAGACCTATAGCTATAATATGTATAATATATACACTATAAACAGTCGGATATGTCTGCTCAGGTGCACTGCAAACTGCTTGTCAAAATAGGTATATCCTTAGCAAGAGTATAAAAGAATATCTGAGGGCTATATGAGAACAATGAATAGCACTTTTTGTGTGGGGTTAAATGAGTTAGATTAGAGAACGAGAAGAAGTGAAACAAACAAGAAGATTTCAAGACAAGGGGAGTGCAAAAGAAGCGCACTCAAAGTAGACTTCACAATACAGTATCAAATGAAAGCAACGTTGTGAACATAAAGGATATATTTCTACTTATTAGGTTGTGATTTTTCATAGAATCAGCTCGAGTATGTCAATACCCTAGCTGCTCATAAAGTAAGAGCAACTAAGCCTTTTATAGAGCACTAGTGAAAGTCAGGACAGTGCATTAAAAATGAAAACACGAGTAAAGGAAAAGAGAAAGTGGAAAATAATTAGCCTTGTTGACAAAACAAGCCACTGGGGGGCAGCAGAGGAGAGTGTGATGGAACATCAGCTACCCAGCAGAGTAATAGAAAAGATTAAACACAAACGATTAATAGGACAGAAAAGCAGACAAGCTTGCCTTTTACTTGTACACTGCGCCTGCTACTCTCGACGCCATGCACTTTACAGGGTATATGCACTGCATGGCTGTGCAGTCGACTTGTCACAGTGATTGCTATTATTATATTTCGCCTGAATTCTTATGACATTTTCGTTTTATTTTGCCTCACTGCTTGACCTTGTCACAACAACTGCAGAGAAAGAGGGGGAAAGAGATGGGTGGCCAGGGAGGAACGGGAGGAACGGGCAAGCGATAAACAACGATAAACCATTTGTAATTTATCTGACATGCAACTGTGCAGTGCAGTCGGGTGACTAATTAAAGTCGAGTTTTTCCTTTGCTCGTTTTAATTTTAACATTTTTCCACGATTTTCCCTCAGTTGTTCGTATATTACAATGCGGTGTAAATGGAAATACTGTAGACCCTGGGCGTGGCTCATGTCGTGGCCATTGTTAATCATCTTTGGGGATTGCATGCAACGGGAAACTGTGCAAGGGAAATGGAAAACTGAGACCAGTCACAACTGGCCAAAGGGGGTAAAGGGGGGCCTCACAATGGCGACAGGCGAAAGAAACCTCAATTATAGCGCCTGCCGCTTGCCATGGCCTAAAGGTGCGATAAAATAAAACAAGGGGCCCAACAACAACAATAATAACAACAACAACAACAACAACAACAACAACAACAACAACAACACGAATAGGAACAGTTACAAGAAATGCAGCAAAAATAAGAACAGTAAAAGAAAGTGGATCAAGGAAGAGTATTTAATGGCAGCACCGATTGCAGAGTGGCCTGGGCAGCTTTTTGTTATATTGCGAAGCTTTAATGAGCTTTTATGATAAGTTTTATTGGTAAAGGAGCTTAGAGCGTTTAGCGTGACCCTTGCAGAGCTGTGGAAGCTTTGAGTTGGGCTGCTTAAATATGTAGCTAGTCAGACAAAAATAACAGTATTTGTTGCTCGCATGAAGCTTTCATGAGCTTTGCCTGAATTGATTAATGTTTCTAAGTGATAGAGCTTCAGCTTTTCTCTTATGTTCGTGTTTTTCTACTTCACTTTCTCAACTAAAAAGCTCTGCATGCTAGGAAAACCCCAAACTTTGAAGGCACACACACTTAGGATTAAATATTTATAAACACAAATTCTGTTTTACAAAGATAAACAATTTGTTGTATTTTTTGTATTTTTTATTTGTTTTTAGTTCTTTGCTGCTTTTGTAGAGTCTACGCAGAGACGCACTTAGGTAGCACACACCTGCACACAGACACACAGACACACACATAGTGGAGGGGGCCAGGTGTAGGTTTACAGTTGGGAACATGCAACGAAATGAACGCCTGACATGACATGCCAACGCTCCTGACATGAAATGTGCACAACTCTCGGGGGAATGAGTGTGAGTAATCGCATGAGTGTGAGTACTCATGTGAGTCCGGGTGTGAGTGCGAGTGTGAGTACCTATGTGTGTGTATGGTAGATTTGCATGATGAACGACTCGCTTGCCTGGAGTGACGCCTAAGTGGGCAATGCCACGAAATGAAACATGCTGGAAATATTAGGAAGGTGCTTAAAGGATATAAACACAATATGTATATCCCTGTATATATAGATATAAACACATATATATCCCTGTATGTACCCTGTATACAGTTTAAAGAAGAAGAACTATATGCTGAAGAAATGCAAGAAAAATAAAGAGTCTATAAAAGGGGAAAGCCAAAAGAATCCTGAATGGCATATATAATATAAGTATTATTAACATTCACAAGCAGCTCTTCTTGGTCTACATAAATGCCACCATATAATATATATATATACACTACATATTGAGTACACATGTAAGTTCCCTAGTTCACCGTTTCTCTGCATTGTAATTGCCATTAAAAATATCTACAAATAAAAAATTACATCACTTTGCAACGCCTTCAAATGTTTAATAGGCCTAAATAATTAGGCAGAACTCGACACCAGGCTGAATATGTTATCCGATTCCCAGCACTTAAAGTTATTGTACCAGGTATACCAGGTATACCAGGTATGGCTCAGCTGCTCTATTTGCCTGACCACAATATTGGCTTTGGCGTTTGCCTTAAATTGGTCTAAGACTTTCGCAAACAGTATCGCAGCGCTTTCACTTTCGCTGGCAAATGTTTGTTTGCCCTGCACAATTGGGGGAGCATATAAGAAGCCTTCACATACCGGGAGCATAGATCATTCACAGTTTCTCGAGTTCGATATGAAGTCGTTCGGCGTGCTCTTTGTTATGTGCCTTGTACTCATTGATCTCTTTGGGCATTCCGGAGTTGAGGCGGCTCTCAATCGAAATAGAAACGGGGTGCTCTTCTGCAAGTGGAGCACGAGAAAGACGTGCAGCAAGACCTCGACTTACTGTGTGAGACTGTCAGTTACTGTGAATATGGTAACGACAGTTACTTGTAAACTATATCAAAACGAGTGCACATTTAAAATGGACAACTGTCTACAGCAGACTGGTAAGTATGGGCCATATATGTGCATGATGATCCTCTACTATATCATGTTAATTCCCTTGCAGATTATGGAATCAGTGGCACTGCAACTCTTTCGTCGAATTGTCAGGGCATTTCTGTTGGCCAGATTACAACTTGCACTTAAGCTTTATATATACTACATTAATTTGTTATAATTCCCCATTAAAATTGATTAAAGTGGGTTTATATTTAGGCATGGAATTAATTGAGGTTTTCTTCTGCTTGGTCAACCTTCTATTTGCCTTGAAGTGCGTGAAAATGTCGCAGATGTGTCGCATAAATCGCTCGGCAGTGCATGCGAGGCACGTCTGTCAAACCGGAAACAGCAGTGCGTCCATTTTGATGATTGCATTTCCGCTGCCGCTGTGCACAAGCCAAAACGGAACAATTATTCATTTTATCATTTGGCGCACACTTTATGTGGCATTGGCGCACACACACACACACACACACACACACACACACACACACACACACACACACACACACACTGTTATATATGCTGCAGTTTTTGTGTGCGCTCTGCTTTTTAATTGCAATTGCAAAACATGAAAGCGAATTTACCATAAATTGCACAATTTTCAAGGCAAACTGCAGTAAAACCGGCTAAATTATAGCTGTACTCGATACAAGCTCACACACACACATACACACACACACACACACACACATGAAAGGATAAATTTGCGAAAGTACGTTTTTAGTTTGCCATTTCGCTTTTTGCTTTTGACTGTGGATTACAAAAGCGCCTGCGGATGTAATTAGAATGGAGCAACAAAAGCAGCCAGCAAATTTGTATGCAAAATGTCACAAGATACACAAAGATAAGCGCACTTGCTTAAGGCTATATATCCCATCTCCGATAAGCTGTTGTGCATATAATACTGCTAGAAGTTTCAACAGTTTTACATTTAACTAATGTGTATGTCAGTAAAAGAGTAGGGGGATATTTTGCAGCTCTACTCAGTTGGATAATGTATATTTAAAATAGAAAATTGTTAGTAATATATTTGTAACAATTACTCGTTGCACTGCGCACGCAAAACAAACATCCAACACATACTTATATACATATACAGTTTTATACATATTCAAATCATATTCATTTGCATTTGGCATGCAAATTTCATCCAAGTTGCCTGCACCGCAAAATAACAAACAGTGATTGATTGGCATGCCCTGGAGTTATATGTCAACCCTTTGAAATTCTCTAATCGAATATTCATTTATGCAAACTTTTTCTGCACATGAGAGAATACATTTATATGGAGTACTATATATGTGTATGTATAGAATACACAACTCTCATAATGCCAAAATGAAGCTTTCGTACAATTAAAGTGTTTACCTTAGTTTAAAACAAGATAGCTATGGATTTTCAATGCCTACTGATTGATATTAAATTAATTATTAAATACATTCCATGTTCATTGTGTGTTGTATACTTTGTACATAATTTGTGCGCCCACTAAATTTCATAAATAACTTCTATAATTATCGCAACTTAATTTTTAGACATCATTTGAATGATGATAATTATTGAACACAGCAAAAATAAACCATTTAGCTTTAAAATATCGCCTGCAATTGGATTTTTATTGATTTGCAAAGCCTGAAGAGCGCGTGGACAAACTCTGAAATACACACCTGTACGGTCAAACAATTTGGTAGCTCTAGCGTTTATATGTTACTCTCTGGAATCTCCGCGCTCATACAGGCGCACAAACAAACAAGCATTCTTCGGCTGTTCATGCTGTTGAAGAATATACAAGTTGTATATAGTTTATGGCGTCACTATTGCCTTTTACAAATGAGAATTTGTTTTCTTGTTCATGTTTTTGCTTGCAATAAATAAAACTCTCTAATGTTCACACATAACAGAAATGTACTTTGTTTTAATTAAATTTGTCAATTTCTTTTTAAAATGCTTAAAGTCTAACCGCGACGACGTAGGCTGATTATAATTGGCGTGATCGAGGAACTGGACGAACTGCTGATGCTGCTGGAACTGCCACATTGCCTGCGCTGGCCAACAGCCATTTTGGCACATTGGGATAGGCTGACAGTAGTGTAGGTCACGGAACTAACGCACGTTTCGTAGCGGAGCAGGCAGCTGTTGTTGAAGCGCTTGCAAAGATTGGATTGGCCGAAGCGACCACAGACATTGCTTGTGGAATATAAGTTGCAATTTCTGAGGACACAGATCTTGGGGGTGCTGCTGCTGCTGCTGGTGCTGGTGATGTTGTAGCCAGAGATCGTGGCGGCACAGAGAAGCGCCAGAAAAGCACACAAAGCCACGACCAGTTTCATGTTTCACAGTTTGCTCAGGTTTACTTTCGAATCTTTGCAAATTGTCGCTTATATAGTTGATTCTTGTGTACAAATGATATTTGGCCTTTCATCGGCATTGAAAGTTTATTTATTATCGACAAACACTTGTGCAAATAAAAGAATGATTATCATTTGTTAGCCGTGAGTTGGGTTAAGTTAAGTAAGGTTAAGTTGATAACAATTGTTTCACTGAAGCATAGGCATGCATTAATGCATAAATACATACAATGTAAGGGTATATTTACCCTTACGCAGGCGTACTATGGTCTTTACCACATAAGACCAATTAATTGCAAATTTTATCACGTGCCCTTTTAAAAAATGAATATTATAAAATGATTGTATTATTTTTCATGTTACATTTATTTAATCACAATTTTCATTTAAATCTACTGTCTGCAGTCGGCATTAAATAAAAAAAATAACTTAAAAAATGATTTTTAAAAAAATCTGCGTAACCTATTTATTTTGCGCGCAAAATTAGGCAACTGTTTTTAAATGGCATATATCATAAAAGAGCGAGATAACACCTTCAGTTAACGAACACTGCAGCATACTTTTTCGCTGTGGATGTAAGTGCTATAAAGTCTTAACAGTAAAATGTTAAAATTTGTTTTTTGCTGCCCCGCCCCTTGGCAAGCAAGGGGGCGTTTTAAAAAAATGAGAGTAACTGAAAAAACCCGTCAAATCTTTGGAGCCCTTTTCAGGGCGGACTGTATTACAAACTTGGAAACAATGTGCTCTGTTAAATGATGAATGCAAAAACCTGGAAGTCGCTATCATTTTTGGTTTTCCCGCAATTTTGATAAGCAGGTCCCGCTTGCACAATCCCCCCGCATTTAGTTTTCAAAAAACTGCCGCAAATTGTCAATTTATCCCGCATTTGCCAATTGAACATGATCTAGTGGGAATATAGCTAAATTGGCAGCACAAATTATCAAAATTTGTTATCAAATATTACGAGTGATAAGAAAAAAGCAAGCTAAAATAAATTTAAACACATTAAAACTGTTGGGAAACAACCATCAATTGAAGTTTATTTTAATGTTATATAGATCAATATTTACTTATTGTACTTAACATATTTTCTCATAAAAATGGAACCCTTTGGAAGCTTTAGAAGCTGTAGATCGGCTAAGAAGGTTATCTCTAAGGGCCACTCAAAGTCGATCCACTCTTGAGTATCTAGTGCACTTGCTAGAGTATTTACAACAACACACACTTGCACCCAACGTGAACAATAACAATTGTACACGCACACAGTCACACACTTAAAGACACACACACACACACACACACACACACACACAAGTACTTGCTGTGACTGACAACGTCATTTGGCCAACTCGACCCTGTCAGCGTTTGGGCCACATTAAATTAAATTTCATAGCCATGCGCAGCTTTTGAACGGCTTCTTGACGCGATGCGTTGAAATGGACATAAAACAAAAAAACCGAAAACCAACAAAAATAACAAACAACAAATAAACATTCAAGCGTGAGTGCGTATGTGACCTGCGCTTCTTCTACACACACTTCATGTGGGGTATATTGAATTGGGATCATAGTAAAGTAGTGCCCTAGAAAAGTCAATAAATTACTTTCAGAGATTCCCTTTCTTGCAGATACTTCTGTATGGATTTTATTATGGTCACCTTGCATTCACAGGGTATATCCACGTCGTTCTATTGCACCTCTTTCATATATTTGTTGGTTTATTTATTCCATAAACGCACTTTAATAAAATGCCGTTGAGTTTTGGCCAAGGCCAGAGCTGTGCGCTCTTAATTGGCTTCAAATTGATTGGCTTAAATATTGATAAATTGACGCATTGCCCATATTAGAACTAAATACCAGAGCCATGTACGACTACGCACAGTATAGCTATCAACATACGCACGATATGTATACGTATGTTGCACAGATTTTATTTCAGAGCTGCGTTAAATTTGCATATTTTGGCGAAACTGATGCAAAACTGTGTCAAAGTCCGGGGGAAACTGCGTATGTTGCGTGTTGCAGACAAGGGGGCGTGGCACTGGGGCCTGCGGCTAGCTGTTAGTCAACTACTAGGTGGCCAATTAGTCAGCACTTTTAACCATCAATTCTGTGTCAACTGGGTGTGTGTGTGGGTGTAAAATGGAAAGTGATAAAAGCTAATTGTTGGACATATAATATCAAATTGGCATAGTTACGTTTTAAGTAGACATTGTGTAACTAACAGAAGGAGGCAGACCTCATAAATTATATATATATCTATATATATATATATATATGTCATTACTACATATAAATAAATAAATACATATAAATATAAGAATATGATTAGGACCACAAGCCGAGTCGATTGATTCATGTTCGTTTGTCTGCCTGTCTGTGCATATGTCTGTCCGTCTGACTGTCTGTCTGTCCGTCTGTCTGTCTGTCTGTCTGTTTATCTTTCCATCAGCATCATTATCAATGTGCCAATCTCAGCAACTATATTTACATATATCTGTACTAAAGACACCAAGGCATGAATGTGCCTTTTTTAATGGCGTCGCTAACTTAGGCACAGACGAAACCTCGTATCGATCCCTTATGTCATCATTCTATCTTTTCATATTGTATATATTTATAGTATCACTTTATTACAGATTGTTATAGTTTAAAACACTTTTTCAAATTAATTCACAAAGTTAAGACATTAATTAGCCTACCTTATCAATATTAATTAGCGCCCTGCTTGATTAATTGCCACCGTTTGGTTTGGACAACTCGTTTCTGGGTTTTCACAATATGCTTCACATTGGTTGGGCCTGGACAAATTAATGTTCGATTTAAACTTTGTGTGAATATTAAAGGTTAAAC
The DNA here is from genome assembly GCA_018901815.1 of Zaprionus lachaisei. Classification (NCBI taxonomy): domain Eukaryota; kingdom Metazoa; phylum Arthropoda; class Insecta; order Diptera; family Drosophilidae; genus Zaprionus; species Zaprionus lachaisei. Next base: position 849,055 of record JAEIFI010000054.1, read on the forward strand.
AGATACATAGATTACTTAACTTATGCGTTATAAAACTATTTAAACAATCGCATGGCACACATTTGAAAATCAAATTAATTTTTATTGTTCATGTAAATTGATTGCGGCCAATTCAATTCGAGTGGGTCAATTTGAATGGGACTCTAAAACAAAGGCCGCCAACCCAGAGGGACCTCACGAAACCCAACAAAATCCAATGAGAGCAGCGACAGCAGGTGAGAAAATCGAAGAAATTGAAGATGAAAACAAAACAGAAAACATTAAAGCGATGCGAGGCGAGGCGAATGAAAGCGAATGTTGATTAAACTTGAAAACGAAGCGTTGACAGTGGGGAGTGGGGAGTGTGGAAGACCTTAACGGTAAACAGTTTAACGGGTTTTGCGGATGCAGGAAGCCGATCTGGTCGATCCCGTTGGCGGGTTTTGTTGTGGTCAATGCGATTGATGGCGACGACGTTACATTTTTATGCCAAGTGCAATAAAATTGTTTAATTTACTTGCGTGAGATGAGGCCAATGCGGCAGCTGAGTGGCAGCTCCCCCAACGAGCAGTGGCAGTGGCAGCAACAGAAGACTTTCTCTTTCGAGCATTTTGGGCAGGTCAGTTATGTGTGCAGCGTGAGTCGCAGCGATTGCAGCCGTTCAAGTTGCAGTCCGAAGTCAGTTCGAAAGAGCTGGCAACGCTTGACTGCATTTTCGATTTGGGCCGCGAATCGGACTGATATAATTATTGTGTTTCGATACCCTGTAATGGAAAATGTAACTGCAGCAGGCAGTGCCAGACAAACTAAAGGAAAGAGAGATGGACAGGGAGAGATGGAGAGATGGGGGAGGAGAGTGCACTACAAAGTGTTTCCTTATCTCTAAACTCTTTGTTCCGTTTAGCAGTGTTAACTGCAGAGATTCTAGGGTATCCTGTGCTTCTGCACTCCCTGTGACGGCATTCTTACACTGTTTGCTTTCGCTAACCGACTGATATAATGCCCCCTATAGCTAGCGTATTAGACAGAGTCTTAGGCTTAGCCCCGTCTCGGAGTCGGGCTAACAAAATGTTGTAATATAATTTTAATTTGTACCAGAAATGATTGCCAATTGCCGCCGTTTTATGTTGATTATACAACTTCTGTTGCACATTGTTCGAGTCCATTTTCCCTCGTTCCTCCGTTCCTCCATTGCATTTTTTTCGGGACGTTTATCGTTTCGCCTTCAAATGAAAGTGCTGTGAGCACTTAAATTTGTTTTTTAATGCTAGTTTAACCGAATTGGAAACACACAATTTGTGTAATTGTTTTGCGGGCATAGCTGAAAGTGGAGAGGCGTTTAGACAGTTAAAGATCAATCGCACAGTGGGCATTGCCAGCGAACTACGTTAACTTGAATAACATATTGCAATCTGAAATGAACAGAAGACTCTTTGTTGCCATTTGTCGAAGGTTCCTTTATTGAAAGTGCTCCTTGGCAAGGCAGTCGACAGTTCCACTTATCCAGTAGCCACTGTAGCGTTAGCTTATTAACGTTAGAGGGCAAACAAGTGTGCCCCGATATGGTCAACTCGTGAAGGTCGAAATCTGCATTCAATAACACATGAGGCCCAATAGGGAAACCTCCAAGCGTGGCCCTACGGCCCGCTGACCATCGACAGCCATCGGCAGCACCTGAGGTCGTCGCACCTGAGTGTCAAATGGTTCAGTGCCCTAATGAGGGGCGCACAGTGAGCAGCGATCAACAAGCGGCAGCTAGTTAGCCACATAGTGTGGGGATTGGGTAATACGAGCTTGTATCTTGTATCGTATCTTTAATTGTCGCTGGATTTTCCAAATCTGTGTGTGCATCTGTCGCAATCGGCAACGGCAATTGCAAACTGCTATGCGGCATGTGGCAAGAATGACCATAAAACAATTTGAGCCTGTCTAATTTATACACACACACACACACACACATCATAAACACGCATACATAAGAAATCCCCGTCATCGTTGGCGTCGCCGCTTGTCTAATTAATGTGATTTTCTGCTTGGCGCTAATTGGAGTTGGAGTTGAAGTTGTGTCCAAGCGCAGGCGTGACCCACTGCACATGCAACATGCAACATGTTTGCAGCGAACTTGCTTCGAACATGGTCTTGCTGGCTGTGTCTGCTTCCCATGCAAATGAGACAAGTGTTTTTTTTTTCACTGCCAAATTTGTAACTTAACTGTGTGTGTGTGTTTGTGTACGAGTGTGTGTGCTTAACGGTCCCATATGACCGACAAATATCGCCAAATATAGCCTCTAAATGCCATTGCGGCTTGTCCGGCCCAAGAACCCAATATGCAGCATTGTTTTTGTGCGTCTACGTGCCGCGTTTGCTCAATTACCGTACAATTTTTCGCGCTCTCCCTCTGCTTGTGTCTCTTCCTTCGCCTCTGCCTGAGATCTCTCTGCCTCCATCTGCTGTGCCTGCTGTATGTTTATGTCTGTAGGCCACTGTTGAGATTGCAAAACATTCGCTGATTAGTTTTTGTTTTTGCTTGATTAAATTTATTTGATGTCGCAATATGCAGAATATTAATAAAGCAGAAGAAACATCAAACAGCTGACATTGTGCGATTCTGCCGGACTGACCGGTTTGTACAGTTATTGCAGATGTGTGAAATCGGCTATCGATATGCATTTGACATCGTCTCTGACAGCACTCTCTTTTATCTCTTTTGTCTGTGCCTTGCGTGGGAGAGGCGGACAACAGCAGATGTGCGAAACCATAACCAATATATGTTTGACATTATTATGAAGAGAGCAGCATGCTTAGTCAAAGTGCTCTCTTTGCCCCGTTGCTTGACAATCCCTGTGTGGGAGAGAGGGACAGCAGCAGGTTCGACTTAACTAGTGAGATACGCTCTTTGAATATGCGTTCAAACATTCTGTGTCGTAACATAAGGCTTCACACAAATCCTGTTCGAAGCAGCAGCACACAGTGGGACAATTACGCATGCGCAATTATTTATTTTTAAAGTTTACACAACAAACAACTGCGAATGGACTTTTGAGTGAATTCATTCATTTAATATTATTTATTTTTTCTATTTATGTACAATTCACGTATCTTTGCTTCCTATTTGCAGCTCTTTGATTATATTCTTTGAATTTAGCTGTCAAAACACTTAAAATGCCAGAACTAGTCAAACATAAAACTGCTAAATAAAATCTGCATAACTAGCAAAGAACACAGTATGATGAATACAGAAGAGACAGGCGATTTCCTTATGGCAACGACTACCTGTTCTCCCTCTCTCTCTCTCTCTCCACCACAGTCGAAACACAAGGTGTTAAAATTGTCGCGATTTTTGTGACATAACGTCAAGATCAATATCATAATAATGATGATGATGCTGATGATGATTATTATGATGATCATTATAACTATAAAACAGCAAATAATAAAAAAAAAACCTTAACAATTTTATTTGTTGTTTATTTTCTTGGTATTTATCTATGTGATTTTCATGGTTCCGAGGCAAGGCAAATAAAATCGCCTTAACAACGCTCATTACCGTGGGGCTGTGGCCCAGACGCAGTGCGAGACTCAACTTGTGAGTGTGGAGAGCGCATCATAAAAATCAATAAATCAAACTGAAAGCAACCGAAATTATAGTTGATATAATAATCATAATGATCAGAGATTATTATCTGTGTCTGTAAAGCCCATCATACGTCTCTCTCTCTCTCTCTCTACTTCTCAGCTCTCTGAGGAGGGTCTCGAGATTACAAAATCGGCTGACCTTGTGCGAATTTTGAGCACCGACACTTGGCACTGAGTGTGTTCATGATGAAACTGAGACTGAAACTAGACGACATAGGCCGCAACTGAGACTTCAATGAAATGTTGCAATCAAAAGTTGTCTTAAGATAGAAAAGAGTGAAGTAAAAGAAAGATAATGGTTACATTTCAGTTGGTATGTTATTAGATAAATGTATGTACAGATTAAAATATATAAATACTATGTCTGACTCTATAAAATGTTGCTGAATTGCTCAAACTGCATTAAAATCGTGTTGTAAATCTCCTCACATATTCAAGTTAAGCTACAGCCCAGGATTAAAAGTAAAGCACTCAGTGCACCCATTCACTTAATACCACAATGAATGGGCAGGCCTATGGGCGTATATCTGTGTATATATATGCATATATTTTTACGATCCGCATGGGGCAATCAGAGCGCAATCGCCTCGCATCGAATTCAATTGGCAATTTCCAACTTTCCAACTGTCCGGGGCTATGCAGATAATTAAAAGGCTTAATTAAGCCGGGCTTAATTATGCATATCGCGCTCGCATGTGTGCGTAATTAGTGTGGCTGCTAATTAAAGTGACGCTTAATGTTTAATGCACAATGCAAATTGCAGTTGGCGTACATTACATATCGCGCATCGCGTATACGCCGCATTGGCCCGCGCAGCCATTGAACTTGTCGCCAACGTCTTTTGCACGCCAGCTAACTATCCCCTGCCCCCTCCCACCACCTCCTCCGTTTGTTGCAAGTTCAATAAATAATTAAAGGAATTCGCCAGGAGTTCAGCCAACTCGCTCTCAATTGGCTTATTGATTGCCCGTTTCACGTTACACTGTAATTAATTCATCGTTTTCATATTTTCCACTATTTGTTTTTGCGCTCAGTTTCCGTGTAAACATTTAAGCAATGCACTTCATGTGGCAAGTTACAAGTTTAATTGTTGTAAATGCAAAGCAATTGTGATTAACTGCGCTTTCATGAGATTTATGTGGCTTGTGGTTTACCCTGTGTGGGATGGAATGGCAGCAGTCTGTGGTTGAATTGAATGTAAGTAGGGGAGTTTATGAGAAGATTGAATAAGGCTACGATTGATTCAATAAGTATGAGCTGAAATTAATTGAGTATACTTATTGTAGATGAGCAATGAAGGCAATTAATTTCGAGATACATGTTCAAAAAAAGGAGTAACTTCATTTCTGTTACATATAAATTAAAACAAACATAAGAGAAACTACATCTGTTTACTTTCATTCAACAGAGCACTCATTTTGATAATACAATTGAACAATTTGCAAGCGTTGTTCGTTTGTAAGATGATTCATAGTTAAATTATAGACCAAACTGAAGGTGTTTGACATTGATACAAAATACAAAACGTGCGTAAGTTGTTTAAACCAGTGTTGCCAAAAAGATAATAGCTAAAAAATCACCCTTTATATCATATATGTACATATAGATAGATATTATCTATATTATTTATATTTTGATGGAATCATGCTTAGCAAAACATTGTAATTAGTATACTGATATAAAGGCAATATCATCTGTTTGAAATTATAAAACCAATTGAAACTGTTCCGTTTCTCTTCGAAATCGAGCAAAGCTTGTTAGCTCACTCGACCAATAAGCTTCTGCAGTGCCTCGTTCTAGTTCACAATTTATTGTAGATACATTTGTTACATCCGTTGCTGTTGGTTTTGGGGGGTCTCTGCTTTAGAAATCGTCTTCATGTTTTGTGCCACATTAAACGATGTTTAATGATTGCTTGCAATAAAACAAAGGTTATTTTTCAATTTAATAATTTTGTTACCGGAGCGTTAAGCGCAGCAACTAACTGCTAAGTGGCAACAAACTGTGTTTAGTGTTTGTCTGTTTAACAAATGCCCCTGTGTGTGTGTGCTTGTGTATATCTCGCAGGTACACGTCGAAGTTGAGCTATCTCTTCACGCGTGGCAAGCTCGAATTCAGCGTCAATTTCAATTGCAACTGCGACGTCGACTGCATTCGGTTTCGGTTTCAAGTGCAGCATGCAATGTTGCAATAGAGAAGACGCTGCATAGCAGATAAGGCAGAAGCAGCTGCTGAAAGAAGGCCGCAGAAAAAAGTGAAACTTGATTTGTATCTCGTAGATACACACGGGCACACGGGCATAACTGTAGCCATAATTACGGCTCAGTGCGGCATGCAAAATGAAAAGCGAAACAAAGTTAATGAAGTGTGTGATAAGCGATGTGAAAAACGCAAGCCACACACACACACACACGAACCACCACAACTGCAGCTGGTGTTGTGGTTGTTGTTTCTGTTGATTTACGAGTATCTTGCGGATCTCGTGGAGAAGAAAAATATGTTTCTGCGCGGCACGCGGAAGTACAAAAAACATTGTTCGAAAAACACAACGAAAACAAAAGCAATAACAATGCACAATGTACAACTAACAATGTACAAGTACCACACGCACACACACACGCACACACACACACACTCCCAAATTGTTTATACAAATTTGTATCTTGAACTTGAGGCATCATCGGTCGGGCAACTTATCTGCATCTGCGTGTTTAGTTGTGTGTGGAAGTGTGGGTGCCATGTTGTACGTGGGACAGCCCGAGGGTGTTGCCAACATGAGAATATCTCACTGGGAGTGTCGCACGATTGTGTCGCTGCAAGATACTTCTTCATGTTGCTGGGGAATATTTTGCTTGAAGCGTGTTAAGAGATGTGGGTGGAAGCTGTTGATAGTAGAGGAACTGGCAGTAGTCTAGGTGAAAACTGAAGAATAAAAGAAACAGTATGATTCATAACTATCATACTATTTCTTTTATTCTTTAGTTTTCACTGGTATTAATAGAGAAACCCCAGTATGATTAGTATAACAAATAGTACTAACAGTAGTAGTGCAAACAGTAGGAGAAATAGTTAAATTAAATGTTGAAGAATTAGTAGTAAGAAAAGCTTTTAAATCGCTGCCAAATTTACCTTAATAAATAAAATAAACGAATAAGTCAAAAATGTGAGAAAAGCGAAAGTTACTGTAAAGAAACTGATAATAGAATTCGCACTATAACAATATAATTAAGGGTAAAAACCATTGAAAATGTTAAAAAATGTGCTTATGTGCTTATGTGTAGGCAGAAGGTAGAGATATATAAGTATAAATATATATATTCTTGAGCAGTATCACAAGTATCACGAGTCAATTGAGTCAAATAATAAAAGGTATTAGAGAAAAAGAAAATATGTTTCAATAAATGAAGAGAAAGAAAAGGTTTTTTAGTTTGCAAAAGAATCATAGGAGAAATAAACAAGAAAGACCAAAAGTTTGTATTAGTTTATAGTTTAAAAACATAAATATTAGTATAAATATGAAACGACATTCTACGTCCTAAGCAGTTACCCAGGATGCAGCTAGCTCACAGTCCTATTATATTCGAGCACTTGAATAACGAAGTTTCCTCTTTCGCCCACACACCGCAAAGGCAAATAAAGTGAAAAAGTTTTGATTTGCAACAACAACAACAACAACAACAACAGGGAGGAGGCTTAAGTAAGCTGAGCCACTCGAAACAAAAAGAAGAAGACGAAGAAGAAACAGCGGGAGATTCAAAAGCAGACAACGCAACAAAGCAAACAACAATCAAGAAAAACAAATTAAAACTCGTCAAAGACAAACAAAACAGAAATTGACAGCAGAAAAATAACAGGAAAAAAGCTTAAAGATTTGACCAAATTATGCCAAAGTTGGAGGCACATTGCAGTTTTCTGCTGCTGCTGTTGTTGTTGTTATGGTGGTGTTTGTTGTGGAGATGATTTGTGCCAATGGCACTTGAACCCAGCAGCAGCATCTTCAGCTCAGCTGCGACTTCATCTCTGACTTCATCTCTAACTTCATCATCGACTGAGCATCGGCTGCAGACTTAAGCTAAGCCTTTTTTCTGGTCGGGGAACTTAAGATCGACGATTTGTTGGCCCTCAGTAGATGTTGTTATTGTTGTTGCCTGTCTTGTAAAACAACTTATTTACACATGTACCTATTATTGTTGTTGTTGTTGCTGCTGTAGTTGTTGCATCATTACCCTCAATTGTGCAACAAAAAAAGCTATAAAATATTTTGTTTAATCTGAATGCACGCCACGCATTGTTTGCGGAAAATCCCAGTGATCTAGGTAGCAATTCAAGGGCTATAGGTTTTCTAGATTTTTATTATCAAACATTACTAACAATTTACGATTTCTTTCTTTAACTTCTTTTATATTTATTTTATTCCTGATATCAACTGCACTAGCTAGGAATTTAGGCTAAATAATTTATGTATTCTCTTTACACTAGCTATAGAATCCTAATCTGAGCATGCTATAAATGTTTATACCCTTGCGGAGGGTATTTGAATTTTGGACTTTACAACGCACCTTGGTAAATATACAAATGTACTATACTATATGTATATATTCTGAATCAGCATTAACTGAGGAATCCAACTGGCCATGTCCGTGAGTCAGTGTGTCCGTCTCTCTCTCTTTATAGAACCTTCGGCATGCCGAAAGTAGCTTTCGTTCTCTTTAAACCTGTATTTCGACATTCTTAACCCGTTTCTAAACTACAGATTTGCCATGCACCCCTGAGTTTCGACTTAACCTAACAAATTGTTGAAAAATAGTTTTAGTTTTTGTATTATCTAAGGTAAGGTGATGAGTTATATGTAGGGTTAGTTCCCATTATCGTAACGTAATATAACTTTATAGATTATTATTTATCTTTCCTACTTTTTGCATATAATCTGCACTTCATTTATCACATATTGTACCATATGTTTGTCTTTTTAGTGCAATTCCTAACTTGTTCAGTCCCAAATTCGCAGAAATGTAGCTTTAGCAAAGTCACCGTAATTTTGTTTCAAAACATTTATAGATTGTTGTTGTTGTTATTGTTATTGTTATTGTTGTTCTTCACTTCTTTTACTGCTTACCCCCTGACAAGCAGGCTGGGACAAATTCCATTAATGTATTGCTTCCTTGTTGCTTTTCTTCCCTCTTAGGCCTCAGCTTGGGTACTTGGGAAACTTTTTTGCCGACAAACACACACAGACACACACACACACACAGAGAGAGACATTAACAAGACGCTTTTCTTTGGCATTTTCTTGTGGCTTTGTGTGCTGCACACGTGCGAATGACAAAGAAGGAAATGAGGAGGAGAGGGGATGGGGGAGTGGGAAGGAAAAGGAAAAGGCCATAAAGGTGCAGGTCCAATTCGAATGCGAGTTACATTTGTCTTCGCCAAAGAGGCAAAAACGTGTTGCAATCAAACGCATTGAGCGATAAATGCGGCCATAAAGCGACATATGAAAAATCGAAAGTATGCGGGGCAGCAAGCCAAGCGGGCAGCAGAGACCGAGACGAAGGCGGAGCAAGGGAACGTGAAGGGGTGGGAACGGTAGGGGAGTGCAAATTTGTGCCTACCTCAAAGCACTTGCAAAAAGCGATGGGGGCAACCATCATTGTGCTGGGTGCAGCAGCCACAGCCACAGCCACATCATCTGCAAGAGCAACAGCAGCTGCAGCTGCCGCCTCAAATGCGCGTGGCGACCATATCGCGCAGCATGTTGCACAATGCGAAAAATTGGAGCAGAGATCAACGAGCTGGCGCCGAGGCGAACAGCTGTCGGGTTGCAGCCCGGGCTTGGGCCACAGCTTCCACAGCTCCAGGCCCAGCTGCAACCGGTTTCCTGTGCCCCCTTGCCACTCCTGCATGGCAACCATTCACCATATATACCACATATGCCATAAAGCATACACCATATGCATACAGTTATGTGGAGCACGCGCTTCAAGTACCAGCACACACACACACACACACACACACACACAGAGTTAGCATCCAGAATTGGGCAGCAGAATATGCCAAAGAATTTGCCGAGCGAGCAATCAAAATTGTTGTCTGTAATTAAGCAGGCACTTTTTAGGATTAAATGGACCGAACAGAATATTTAGAATTAATGTTATCTTGGCTTGGCTCTTGGAGAGCGGAAAAATGTAGAACTTGGCTTATGCGGCAGAGGTAAGCAATGATTAAGACTGGCTGAGCACAAGACTTGGGCAGGAATAAGTGAGGTTAGTTGGTGTGGGAATGCCTAGAATAGCAGAGGAGTCAGAGGAGATACAGCAGAAATGATTGAATATTGCAATAAATTGCTGAAAAGTTAGTCATAAGTAATAGGCAGAAGGAGCTACCTTTAACAGCGTTAACATACGAGTAGATATAGTCGTGTCCGTCTGTATGATCAACTAGATTTCAAAGAATATAAGTGTTAAAGCTGGCTGTATATTACAAAGTAAGATACAAGACCGTGGAGCAGCCCATCATGTGGCGGAGCCCACTAGTTATTGTCTTATTATTATCATCAATTTATAGAATTTGCCCACTCCCGTGAATTGGAAGAGTTCCATATTTTTAGGCTTAATTTATGGCTAGAACATTCAAATTGTCTATGAATATATTTATGAGTTATAGTATATTTATATTTATTTATTTATATTTATGAGTATATTTAATATCTCTACTAAATGAATTCATGAGTTGCAATAACTATAAAGACAAAGAATGAATATTTTTAGTAAGCAAACAAGTGAGTAATGGGTATATTGACAGTCAAGCACACTCGACAGCAGCTTTTTTAATTGTGCTTCTTCTTCTCAACTGCTTAATTAAGATATAAGTGGTAGACACACACTAATATACATTTAAAGCAGTACAAAATACCCATATTATCAGCCAGAAGAAAGCATTCAACAGATATATAAATTTAATTACATGTGGGCAACCTTGAAAATATTCAAATCACATACACTTTCGTCGATTGCAGTTGCTGCAATTGATATGCACGATAAATGTGATAAATATCGGTCTGTTTTAATCCCGTTCGGACATTTGAAATACCGCAAAGTGACCCGAAACCGGCTGAAAGTATGAATTGACGTGGCGTGGCGCATTTGCACATTGATTAATTGGCGCGAATTGCGCGTTTTATTGACTTTCAATGGCTTGTCAAACAAACCGCAGTGGAAACCGAAAGCGAAACCGAAATAGCCAAATAACTGACCTGGCCAATAGACAAGCTGGCCAACAGACAAGCCTAAATGGCCAAATCAATGAAAAGCCACAAACTCCAACGCAAAGTGAAAGTTTTTTTTTTTTTTTTTTTTGGTAAACAGAAAAAAGTACAAAAAATAGACAAAAATTCAAAATATGTGCATAAATTATTTATGAGAAAGAGAGGAAGAGAAAGAGAGAGATAGGTGCACAAGCAGTTCGCATTACAAAGTGTTGAAAAGCGGAGCAGAAAGCGCTGAATTGAGATCTCCGAAACTCAATGAGAAAAAAACAAGCAAACAATAAAAAAGCCGGTTCAAGTTTAAAGGCTACGTGATGTAATTTCTTGCATTTCTTTTTGGCCAACAGCTTGAACTTGGCAGCGTGCTTTTATTGCTACTCTAGCTGCCAGTGTGTACGCGCGATTACGAATGCGAATTTGCATATCAATGCCCCTGCCCCTGCCCCATCCCCTTCTCACTGACAGTGATATAATCGTCTAAATGAGTTGCTAATTAATTGTACCAGACATGGACGCCAAGGGTTAAAGTTGCGAAGTTGCGCGACAATTGATGTTGTTGTTGTTGTTGCCTGCAACACGTCGCAACTTAAATGCGAGGCGGATCAGCTGTGACAATTCTTAGCGAAGACAACACTGTTTGAAGTTGCACGGGAAGTGGGGGAGGTATCAACCCAGTGCAGTGCGACAAGTGCAAGTGTTAGAAAAGTCGGTGCAACCTGGTTCGAGGTCGTACCCAACACACAAAGCGTAGCTTGAGCGCCCACACACACACACACACACACTTGTCGAACGCAACTCAAACCAAGCTCGAGCCGAAAGCATGCTACGTCTCTTGACGTGCTCGACAGGCATGTCGTGAAGTCAGTCGAGTCGCGAGCGCCGACAGCAGCGCATGCGCAGCACGTTTAGCTCGCATTGTCATTGGGATTTCTTTTGTGTTGTTCTTCAATTTGAATGCCATTTACCGTTAACTACATTTCATATGTTATGCCATGCCCGCCCAACGCCTTACGGGTTGCTTTGTGCCGCGCTTGAAACGTGTTTGAAATTCGCAAGCATAAGAACTGTGAAGCTTATACAGCAAAAGTGTCAACAAAAACAACCCAAAAAGAAAGAAGGAAAAGGAATACACAAAGTTATTCCAGTCGAAAATCGATCGAACATAAGAAAGGTGAATGAATTTCCAGAAATGGCAAACTGTGTCAAATCAAAAGAAAGCCAATAGGTTGTTAAGCTGTCAAATGGACAAACAAGCAGGTAGACATACAGAAAAGCAGACAGACAGAGAAACGGACAGACAGACATACACACATACAGTAGGCAGACAAACAGTCAGACAAGCAGGCAGACAGACAGATGGAAAAACAGATGGACAGACAATCAAGCAGGCATACATGCAGACTGACATACTGACAGACATACAGACAGACATACAGACAGACAGACAGACAGACAGACAGACAGACAGACATACAGAAAGACATACGGACAGACATACAGACAGACATACAGACAGACATACAGACAGACATACAGACAGATATACAGACAGACATACAGACAGACAACCAGACAGACAACCAGACAGACAGACAGACATTCAGATATCTGGTAGAACTGTGGGCTGTCTGTGGGCTTGTCGCGGTTTCTTGACGTGGGCCTCACTGCAATTCCAATGCAAAGAGGACCATTTTTGGATCCCACAATGCCTGCGTACGCCCAGGCAGAGGCTCCCAAAGAAGAAGAAATCATTAATGAAAGCATTAATCAGAAGATTCTGACTCACAATTCTTCAGACACTTGTTGTTATTTATTGAGGGTGCGGTAAATGCGTGTTGTGAAATTTGATAAGCAAATAAAAAGAATTTGAGAATTATTTAAGAACGGCAGAAGAAAGCAGAACGTGGATGAACATATAGTAAGAAGATTGTCAAGCACATGAGAAAATGCAAAAAAAAAAACATTGAAGATATGTACTTCTAAATGAGAATTACCTGCCAATTGATGCTGTGTACCTTCCTTATATAATATTAAACATCTGCAGTGCATAGTTATCTCGCTTCAACTTTGATGACTTCACGCATTAATTAATTTACTTATTCATATCTCGGCAATTCGTCTTTGAGCTTCTTGTTTTGCATAATTCGCAAGGTCGTCAGACATGTTTTTTTCGGCTGAAAAATGCGAAACAAAGATTATTCAGAAAATTGGTAGATAATATATACATGTAGTGTGTATATGTATGTATGCAGCCCATAGTCGGATGTTGATCAATAACAATATTTATTAACGATAAGCCCATTTCATTTGAATATGAAAAAATATTGTTTGAAAAATCAGGAAATAAATTCGCCAAGCTTTTCTTTTTGTATCTCATTCAGAACATTTTATCGGAATATTTATGTTACTATTATTTACAGTAAATGGACTTGAAATGGGCTTGCATTGGAATGGATGTATAGAGCGAGCTCTATTTATTGAGAATATATTAATAAAGAAGGCTTAAATTGTTTAGAATAAACTGTGGAAATATGAAGAAAGTGCAGAAGAAATACTGAAGATGCACTCGACTGTATACAAGATTTACGACAGGTAAACACCTTTCACAGCAATTCGGTTAACGAGCTGGAAGTTCGTTTTAAGCTGCCTCTTTATGGCCTATAAAATTATGTTTATGCCCTCGCATTAAGCGCGTGTCTCGGTATTGGGGGTTTTCCATTGAGCCCGAACTAGTTTCAAAAGGAATTCCGATTTACTTTGAAATTGCAATTGATATTAAAGTGGAAATCGTTAATTAGCTTAAAAAAATGCAGAAAATTAGCTGAACTTGACACATTTGGTATGCAAATAAGACGAGCGCAGACCAAGTCGGACAAGTGGCAGCAATTAATTAAATGTGGTCAAGAGCTGAGTACCCCAGCATGAGGTATGCAGATGGATGGAGGTAGATAGATAGGTAGATAGATACAGTTAATACATATGTAGGTGGAAAGTTGAATTGGTAACTTAGTGTGGTATGTAGGGCTGTATAAAGAGTTGCCTTACTTATAGAGAGTATAATCGATAATAGGAATATGATAGATATAGTAATACGATATGTTAACCTAAAGAGAATAGATAACAAGTAAAATATAATAATGTAAGAAGTATTCAAGAAAATAGACAAATATAAATGTAATAATATTTATAAAATTAATATATGTATATAATGGAATAAGGAAAGTTAGTGAAGTACCTTAGCTGGATGAACTGTTACATAGTAAAAGTAAGAAATATAATGAATTATAAATAAGCATAAATAGAAAGTATCTTGCAGATATGTATATAGAGAAATAACTAGTTAATATATATACATACCTATATGCGTTATTAACTTAAAATATATAAGAGTAGCTGAACATATAAAGACTCTAGATAGACTAATAGATACATGTATATGTAGTTGGTAGGTAGTTTAATAGACATAGACAGTCATATTTATAAATTTGACCTTCTTTCAATATATGAAGCAGATAAGCAAAGGCATTCAAAGGCAAACAGATATGGAATACATTTCGATTTGTTTAATGCCTGTAGCAACGCTCAAATAACTAAACTCATTTCAAAGACATATTTGTAGTTGGGCCACGCGACGTATACTTAATATGCAACTTTGTCAGCTGCATGTCAAAGCGTCGAGCATTGCGTGCATGTGTGCGTGTGCGTGTGAGTGTGTCATGCAATAAATCAAAACTGTAACCAAAGTTCGATTTATTTGCGTGCGCGTATCTGCAGATACATATTGCATCCTAACTTTACTTCTCTCTGTGTGTGTGTGTGTGTGTGTACGTATCTGTATCTATAGCTGCAATCCAACTAAATCTCTCCTTATTGCTGTTCTTGTTGTTGTTGTGTTTTGCCATGTAAACAGTCGATGTCAGATGGAATTCATTTGCGTGCCAGAGCAAAGTCACGTTGCATTGTTTAAATTGCAATTTATTTTGTGTATTTTATAAATATTTTGTTGAAATGCAAAAGGAAACTAACGAGAAACTGCAACAATAACAACAACAAAATGACGACACTGTCAAAGAGAGAGAGAGAGAGAGACGGGCAGACAGGCAGACTGGCATGAAACCCATAGAAATGAAACCCATGAATCGATCGTCCAAGAAATTAAAACAAAAGCAACAAAAACAAAAACAAAGCCAAAGACGAAGGCAAAAACTATGCAAAATGGGCACATTGCTTTAAGTTGCGCAACACTCGCCCGATGGGCGTGAACCAACCCGACAAAAAATGAGGAAAAAACCCCATATCCAATAGCCAATATCCAATATCTGACCAAACTAATATGACGAACATAGCTTGAAATGAGCTCGCTAAGCAGAAAGCCAAACACGCTGTGAATAAACGGCAATATAAATATTAGATGTGCATATTACGATATATGGTATCTATATAGTATACGAATTGGCTTAGCAACACGATAGTGTAATTTTGAGTGCTATCTATACTTTATAATCGATTGCGCTGCGAGATTTAATTACTTTAAGTAAATGGGTTTAATGTAATACAATCGATTTTAAAGCGTTTTAAAGCATATATCATTATGGCATATAGCATATTCAAGTCATCTAGGAACTATAACTCTAGATCAGTGTCTAATTTGTCGTTTTTTTTATTATAAAGGCATATGATTCGGTTCAGCGTGACTTTATCTAGTTCTATAAAAATTGAGATGCATCATTAGCATTCTAAGTCTAAGCATTCCCATATCATTTCAAAGTAGATCTATAAACTTCAAGCGTATATATTGCAGGGCTAAGTATCTCCATCTCTTGCCATAGCAAGCCTGCCATATCTATAGACTGATTCATCAGATTTACATTAACCTAAACTAGGTCTCTACAACTTATAGTGTATTTATAGCATATAATCTACGTATCCCCCTATTGCTGCACATTGTAGATAGTGTTAGACCTTCACTGATTCATGATTCAACTCGTCTCAAACTAGATCTCCACTTTTGCGCTTTCATAATATATGCAAATCGATTCGATTTTTAGGCTTTTGTATAAATTATAATTTATGCTTGGAATTTTTTCGATTTGTAATCAATTAAAATATGCACAACATTTTGTAAATAGTTAAGTTAAATATAATAATAATTATAATAATAATGAATACCACATTTATGTAGGTCAAAGGTAACTAAAACAAACTCTGCTGCAGGTTCTTAAATTTCACTTTATATAAATGCCATAATGTCATCTCTATTCATTTGAAAACACGAAATTCCGATTAATTTCGATTATCAAGCTGTCTCTGAATGCAAAGCGAACCAAAGTTGACACTTAAGAAGAATACGGCACTCAATATCATTTTCCGACTCAGCGATTTCCATATTTCAATTAAATATTATGCAAATTTCTGCAATTTTAGTGTCAATTGCAATTTTCATGGCTTCTGTGTGTGTGTGTGTGTGTGTGTATGTGTGTGTGTGTGCTGAAGAGTTCACAGATTTTTAATTAAAAGTTTCTGAATCTGTCAACTCGCTTTTTTTCAAGCAAATAAAGCCAATTTGTGTCTGCTAAAATCTGGTCGACATTTTAGCGGGAAAAGAGCTGACAACAAATCCGAAAATTATTTATAAACTAAATAGTTAAAAATGAATGTGAATCCAAATATAGCGTATTTGGATATGTTGTAAATGTTGAACTAATGCCTTAAGTGTTTGCTGTTGGTTTCGGTTTCGTTGGCAACCTGTTTGGCTGCCGTTAATGGCAAAGCAATGCTACACTGCGCGAAAGCGGGGTCAGTGTAGAACTGCATGAACTGAATGAAGTGAAAATTAGAAGGGAGTGTGGACAATGAAAGAGAGGTGTTGCTTGTAGAGCAATAGAAGACAGTTTTAGGCGCTGTTCTCTTCTTTTCTCACAGTGTAGTGGCATTAGAGAGGCCGCACAGCAGCTGCAGCAACTTGCAGTGTGCAGAGTGCCGGCGTTAATTGTAACACCTGCCTGGCGAAGGTGAGCGAGTGACAGGCAGAAATATGAGCTTAAACTAACGCTGGACATTTATGTGGCATGCAACACACACATACACACACACACACACACACAGAGAGGAACGAAGACGACATGCCACAGATTTGTGGGCTGACGAGTCACAAACGGGTCGCTGTCGTGCGGAAGACGCGTCTTCAGCCAAGTCGATCGTGTTGCATAAGCGTCATTGAAAACTGAACTGGACAACCTGTTACGCACACTTTCTCTCCCTCTCTCTCTCTCTCTCTTACTAACGCACTCTCTGTCCCTCTCTCTGCCTCTCTTGCAGCATGCGTGAACGCAGCAAGACAACGCCGCGACGCCGTCGTGCTGGCCCCAAGCAGCCGCTGCCAGGTGTCGAGTCGCCCTACAACATTGACAACACAGAGGACATCTATGGCACCACGCTGCTGCCCTCGCAGCGCTGCTATGTGGATCCATGGGATCTGGAGAACTACGACTATGTGCGCAAGAAAATCGACGCCGATGTCGTTGCGCCATTGCCAGACTATGAGACGGCCCTGGACTACGAGCACAGCTCATCGCAGTCGCCCAGTCCGACTGCCACACCCGGCTACGGCATGATTGTGGCCTCATCGACCATGCCACGCCCACACACCAGACGCCAGTCGCGCAGCCAGTGCCAGCTGGAGTGCTGTCGTCTGCCAACCCATCGCAGTCGCAGCCAGCGCAAGGAGCCGCTCTATGCGGCACGCAGCGAGCTATATGGAGCACCGCCCAGTCGCTATGACGACTACATGGCCACCATGACCAGACAGCTGCAGCTGGACGACGATGTGTATCTGCCAGAGGAGCTGTACGCGGAGCAGCGACAACTCTACAATGGCTATGGAGGTGGGCTGCCCTCTCTCTCTCGTCTATTCTCCATTTTCCTTTCTAATCTGCTGTTCATTTCTTGCAGGCTTCTCCAGTGCCAGCTCCACGGAGCAGCACTCCTCCATTGGCGGCGATGAGCTGCCCTCAATGACACTGCCACGTCGGGCGGCCACACTGCAGCGTCGCCCCGTGCCCAGCCGGAGCAAGCCAGAGCAGAGCTACGGCATGGGCTATGGCACAGCGCCGCATCCACGACGCAAGCGCAGCGCTGCCGCCACAACGTCACCAGTTAAAGCGGCGGATCGACCACAGATCGAGTTTCCCGCACCGCCGCCGCTTTCGCCTGCCTATGACTACTGCAATCCCTATGCCACACTGCCGTACTGCAGCCTGCCCGATTGCCAGGAGTGCCAGCAGCAGGCGACCTCCCTCATCTATGCCGCGCCCTCGACGCTCTATGGCACACTGGCCACTGGAGCGGGACGAGGCGGGCCGGGAGGCAGCCAGGTCAATCAGTGTGATTCGCCAAGTGACTCGTCGCTCTATGCCGGAATTTATGCACGTAAATTTGGCTTGAGCAAGAAGGGTCTGCTGCAGATCGACTACTCGTGCAGCTGGAACGACTTGGATCGCGTCATGGGGCGTCAGTATTGAGCACAAGCAAGGGCTGCTGTACTCCGTCTGGTCTTGGGTTTGGTTTAGTCTCTAGTTAAACTATTCTTATATTAAGATCAGCTTACACCCCCATGCGGTCATCTGTACTTAAGTCATATCATACAAACAACCACACACACACACACACACACACACACACACACACACAAACCAGTACCAAATAATTACAATTATTTCATAAAGTAAGTGTCCTCGTAGTCTGTATTCAAGTCGTGCACGGAAGTCTTTCTTTTTTTGAGATCTATCGAATAAAGTTTGCAAATTCAAAAAATTAACTGCATTTTTATTTTGTTTTACTGCCTACTTTTGAGCTGTTGCGTTATGAAACCAAAAGCATAGAACTCTAGCACACTTTTGTGCTGATCTGCAATAAGAAACGCAGCAAGTATTGCCTACTTTTATGCAGTGTTTACTGTTAAAAATATTTTTTCCCTGCCCCGCCCCCGACGACCAAGGTGGCGTTTTAAAAAAATGAGAGAAACAGAAAATAACCAAGTTTGGAGTCCTCTCCCAGGCGGACTGTACACATTACAAACTTGGAAACATGTGCTCTGTTAAATGAAGAAAAAACGAATAAAAATGGTTGTTTTCTCACTGTATTACTGAATGATATATTATATTATGAATTAATTATATTACTGAATTTTATTAACAAATGCAACGAACATAATTGAAAGAGTGTCCTGCAAGATGAGCTGCTTTCTTAGTGCACAGCCCACGCTTGTTGCAGCAGGAAGGAAGCCATTATCCCATTTTAAGCAGGCACAATATAATATTCCCTGCAGCTGTCTGTCGCATGTTTTAGCATTAATTTAGAACTGATCCCTCACGGCCCACGATCTCGTTCCACAGCGGCATTAACTTCAGTGTCCTCCCTCATCCCATTCGGGAAGTTTCATTCACTTAGAGTGTTCTCTTTAAGCTGCCCGTGCATAATTAAGATACTTTTATGCCTGGTCGCAGCTAATTAACGTCGTCTGTCTAATGTGTCCAATTCGCAGCAGCTTTTTAACAAATTACTCGTTCCATGGGTGGGCCCACTAGCTGCCGGACTGGAACTCCCCGGGCTAATTTATGCGACCAGTGCAACAGAGCAGGGAGAGCTTCAAAAGTGGGAAAAGAGCAGATAGAGTAGGCATACTGAATGTTGAATACGCTGCACGGCAAAGAAACCTTTGTAGAATGTATGTTTATCCACTTGAAATGTAAATATAGAACTATTTTGCATTCCCTTCCAGCTTTCCTCTTTCCCACTGCTTCTGTCTTGCAAGGTAAATGCTGTAAGGTCGGCTAGGGTATTAGACTGCCACCTAGACTAGTTTCTGACTTTGCTTTTTAATTAATTATGACGTCATCGAGTCTCACAAGGTGTCCAATTAGCCAGAAGTCGACAAAGTCGACGTTATTCGCTTTGACAATTTTCGAATGACATGAAAAACGTTTTTGCGACGACTTTGATGAATAAGCTGTCCATTCCAGGAGGCATTTTCTGCCAACAAATGGACTGTTTAAGCCGAAAAGGGTGTTCCCAAGTGCTAACCAAGTCTACCTGCTACTTCTTTGTCCCTGTCAGCTTTGTGGATTATAACCGCTCTCCAATATCCTTTCTCGTTTACTCGCATTTGCCATATTTAATTGGCATCGTCACCCTGAAATTAACTCAAGTATTTTCTTAAAGAGAAATACGCGCACAAAAAGCTCCGCAGAACCTTTCAGGCAGCACAAAAAAGCGAAATCTCTTTGGTTTCTATCACCCAGGTAACCTGATTATCTTTACTGGAACTGGGGCTGGGGCCCAACCACACCTGCACAGGCACAAAGAACGGAACGGAAATTCCTTTCAAGCGAAGAGTTTGCCGGCATTGCTTTCGGGCAAACTCATTAAACTTTATGGCTTAAATGGAAACCCGGCATGATTATCTGTTACATCAGCTAGACAAGGCAACACATTGCCAGCTGCACACAGACACAGACGTGCTAATGTTACTTGCATATATACCGTAATACATATATTGTATATATATATAAAATCAATAAGACAAATAAGACGAGCACATTTTACTCGCTGTCGAACAGTTTCTTTTCTGTTCGTTTTCGAGTTTTTCAGTATTTTCCTTTTGCTGCGAATGCGATTTCAATTTCTCAATCCAATTTACCTTTGCAACGGCAACAGCAACACAAACATACCGCCCACTACCCAATACCCTAAACTAACACCAACACAAATACGAATGCGAATGGTAGAACAAACACAAAGCGCAAGTAAATCATGCAAAAAGAGAAGGGAACAAGAAATCGCAAGCTAAATCTACATGCATAAAAAACGAGTCCATTGAAGCCAGCGCAATGTGGCAGACTGGGGAATACCCTGTACCCTCGTGTACTACGATATTCATTACGATATTGACCCTTCAACATCTATTGTCTTGAACTCCCTTGATATCAATTTCATTGGCTTTGGCAATGTCCAGACTCTGGGCCACCCCAGCCCCTCCCTTTGCTTACAGGGTATGCAAATGTCGAATGCGAAGGGGAGAAACTGCACATAAAAGCGCAAATATTTGCGCACCATTTTCCCAAACATCGTCACAGACGAAGGCGATAAAAATCGAACAAGAAAATATGCAAAATGTAACGCATAAAAGTAAAAAATATAATGCAAAGGAAAAGCTTCAAACAGGCAGAAGGGGGTGAGGAGGGGGTAGGGGACTGGAGCGGGGTCAACTCAAATAAAGAAAGACTAAAAATATTCACGCTCTTTATGTTGCCACAGCGCGGATTTGCTTTTATTTTGCACAATACGACAAACATTTGCATGTGGTGTTGCCAGAGACGGCCCTAAAATGTATGCCACAGTTTCTGCTTCAGCGAATCCCTCCTGCCTGCCACCCTCGTCGCCCCTTGACCCCCATTAGTATTTGCATTTATGTGCGGCGCCAACTCAATGCGGTGCCCCACTGCAGCTCCCCATCTCACTCTAGCTCTACCACTGCCACTCTCTCTCTTCCCCTCTCTCCACATTCCTCTGAGTCTTTATGTGAACATGCAAATCGCTGCGAGAATATTTTGCACTTCACTGAATCGACACCGTGTGCCAAAGCCGTCGTCCTGCCATGTCCAATGTGTCCTCCTTCCCACTCCCTGCCTCCCTCTCTGCCTGCCAGCAAAAGGTGTTCAATTTGCAATGTCAACTGGACGACAGCTGTTGCCATAGACGCAGCCACAGCGTGTTCCACAAAACGCAATCAACGTACAACGGAGGCTAAATTGTCAAGATCTATTCCATGTATTAATGAAAATAAACCCAACTCAATCGGACAAATACAAAGTAACTTGGCGAATTTCAGGCTAAATTCCTAGCCGGAACACATTGTGCAGCTAACACTTACAGCAGTTTGTATGCAAATTCAACCATTTGCACTTTAAATGCGAACCGTAGCTTATCCTTTTCCCAGGCTGTGCATTTTCTTACGGCCAAGTTCGAGCGGGAGCATTGTCAATTCCTTGGCGCAAATTGCATTTAAATGGCAATTGGCAACTGTCATTGCAGTTGTAACTGTCGTCGATGCGTCTTGCTGGAATGTCTTCCAGGAGTTGCGCTTTGATAGAGGAGACACTTGCGATGGCACTTCAATATGTTTGATATGGGGATCTTTAAAATGACACAGAAGAATATACGTTTTAAGGTTTTTAAAGTCTTAACCAAAAAGCTTTTTTAGTGCAACTAGATTTCTGCACAGCACTGTATACTATTTTCTATGTGAAAGTTATGCAAATTTTTCTATTTATGCAGCATGTTAACAACACTGGCCCCAACAGTAGGACGGTTAGGGGACTGCCAATAACAGTTATCGGGTTATACAGATCAGACTGTTAACTTTGCATAGTGCTGTTAAGTCTTTTCTCTCCAACTGTAAACAAAACTCATAATGGACTGTTAACATTACGAAGAGCTGTCAAGTCCTTTGCTGTTAAGCTGTTAACACACTTTAAATAATTAAATAATTATTTAGAATTAACTAAAATATCATGAACATATTATTTATAGCGTGACTATTCGTATTATAAACATTAATACTTTAATATCTGATATAATCCCATCTGGCCTTTATTCTCTTTGAGCTGCACGTGTCACTCTTAAGTGGGCTCTTTTATTTAAAATTCCCTTTCAGCTCATATACGTTAAAGGCCAAGGCTTAGGTTGGCCGCCCTGAAAAGGAGGAGACAGGCATAGCAGGTAGAGTGTCTTAGCAATGCATGGGCTGTTCATTGTTTTAAAATTGAAATGCACGTCATATTTCATACGCTCGAAGAACTTCCCTTAAGTCGCTGTGAAAAAACGGGGCTGCAGCTTGTCAAAATCTGCACTAAATGCCGTCATAAATTACGGCAAGCTGTCAAAACTCGCAACTGTTGTTGTTGCGCTCTCTCTCTCTCTCGCACTCTTACTATCTTTGTTGTTGTTGGCAGGGAGGCAATGCATGCAAACAATGCGAGAAGCTAAAAATAAACTTGAAAACTTAATTAAACATTTTTTACGGAGTGCACAACAAAAACCAAACGAGGGATGCTAAAGAAAAACACAGAGAAATAAAGAGAGAGAGAGAGCGGAAGAGAGAGAGAGAGAATAGAACAGGCAGACAGACTCACGTGCACAATGGGGCAACTACAAACTGTTTATATACAGGGTATATGTAGAAGATGAACAAGATGAGGCGATTCTAGTGCATACCCTGTAAGTCAGACAAAAGATTATATGTACGCCTAAGAATATACACTTAATGCCATATTTATATTCGCTTAACACAGGGCATCTCCTGGTCTATCATCTGTAAGGTACCTTTGGTGTTAGTTGATTTTAATTAACACACAGCTTGAAGGCAGCAAGCCAGCAGCAGAGCACACACTATATACCTGTTCATAGGAACTACATGTAGGTGTACATACGATATATTTGCATACACATACGATATATAGGTGCGATATATGTATGTATGTATGATATGCATATATGTATAAACTATGCTTGCCATTTGCTAATGAATAAGTTAATTTTATCCTGGCCGCGCTGCGGTTTCTTTCTACTAGATCCGTCTACTCTTGGCTAACACACTCCTCCTCCCTCCAACCTCCACCTCTTCTCCCTTATCACCAGGCACCTAGCGTTATTTATGTGGCGCATGCCTGTCGCACGTTTTAAGCCCTCAAAGTGGTCATTAGGGACTTTACTTCACTTTGTGCATTTTGTAATTTAAACACGCACACACACAACATACTTAATAATTGCACACACACACACAAAGATATACACACTACATATACATGTGTGTATGTCACGTAGAACAATAGTTTACACCAACTTTATGTACACACATAAGCACCTACGTAACACAGACACACACACACACACATAATATACTTCCATGCGGGATAAATAGCACAGTCCGTAAATGCAAATTAAGTCTCTGCTGTTGTTGCTGTTGTTGCTATGTTGTTGCTTTGTTGTTGTTGTTGTATAATGCTTTAGCCAAAAGTGGGCGTAACTGAGAGCTGGGGGCGGAGCATTTTAGTGGCCACCAGCAGTGCCAAAGTGTTGAAGTTACGTAAGCCCCAAATCCATTAGTTGAAGCAGCTAAATTAAAATAAAAAGCTGCCTGGGTGCGCTGTTATACGACAAGAGAGCGAGTGATAGGCAAGAGGAGAAGCACAGAGACAGGGAAAGAGGGAGAGAGAGAAAAGGGGGAGCACTGCCAGTCAACAAGTGTAGAGGGAATGCAATTTAACTGTGAATTTCTCTGCTCACTCAACTCAAGTGAACTCAGCTCAGTCCTGTTGCCGTCTCAAGAGCTACCTCCCCCTCACCAACCTACCCTCTTCTACTTGGCGCCGCCATAAAGCAGACACTGTTAACTGGCATAACAAGTCGGTGCTATAAAACCGACGCATTTGAATATAAATAGACTGTGCATAAGTCTATTTTGGCAGTCGAAAGTGTTTTATTTTCATGTCTTAGAAGCATGGCCACTGTTATACTGCAGAACTGTAATACTATTGTGTGTCAATATTAAAAGAAACCAGTAAGAAAAGCAACAGTCGCGCAGCACGCGACAGTGGGATACCCTTCGACCCATGTTCTGGTGTAGATTAATTTGTTCAATTCATACACATATATTGTACATACATAGGCAAATGCTTACAAATTATTATTAATTAAACAATAAACAATAAAAACAGAAAGTTGTATCTGTTATGCAACGCTTACAAATTGAGTTCAAAAATTAAATTATTAATTTGCGGAGGCGGTGGGCGTGGCACCCAACATTTGAAATAAACTTGATCTGCGCCTGGTACAAAGAAACCTTGATGCCAAATTTGGTGTCTCTAACTTTTATAATAACTGTGATCTGTGTGTTCATCTGGTCATCCATACATCCGGACATCCGGACATCTGGACAGACAGATAGACATGGCTCAATCAACTCGGCTAGTGATCCTGAGTAAGAATATATGTATATACTTGATGGGGTGTCCCACGCCTCCTTCTGCCTGTTACATACATTTGCACAATGTTAGTATACCCTTTTTGACCATTTTCCACGGTCGAAGGGTATAAACAGAGTAAATTAACAATTTAACAACTCTAAAAAGTCCTTATACATCAATTGATGAAACAGTCATACAAGTTTCTGGTAAAAGTTTCTTTTAAAATATTAAAGCAGCTGTAAAATTGAGAGCACATGCCAAAAAAGAGGGACAGCCTATCAACAAATTAGAATAGTCTTTCTTTCATCTTTCATCTTTCATCTTGAGCATGACAAATGTCCTTCTGTATTTCACTTGACAAACGTCGACCCAAGGTTTGGGGCCACAAATTGGGATTATGCAGGGAACCTAAAACAAGACACACACACACAGACAAACAGAGACACACACAAAACCTAAAGAAACAGACAACTTAATTTATGTGAAAAAAATAAATGAAACAATTTATTTATATTTATTACAGTGGTTCCTCCCTCTCTCTCCCCCGTCTCCCTCTAGACATTTGCAATTTGTGTGCAGCCAGAGAGCGAAGGCAACGGCAAAAGCCATTGGATAAGTTGGCATGCCAACAATTAGTGCAAACTGCAGAAAGTTCGTTGTAAACAACAACAGATCTAGCACAAAGATGACAGCCCAAGATGGAGACTTATGCTGCAATTCCGCAGCTGCCTGGGCTAATTGACATGAATAAATTAAACGCAATCAGCAGCGTAATAAATTCGAAGGCTGCGAAACAGTTTGCCCAAGTCACGCATGGAATTGTGTATACTCTGTGTAAGTGTAAGTATATTTCTGCACTGCAACGTTAACTGTGCTAATTACACTCTGTATAACATTTAACATTGCCTATTACACTTTGCTGTTAAGCAAATGCTGTGTATCATGCTGTGATCATGCTGTTAACAGTGTAAGTATATTTCTGATCCGCTTCTGTTAATAACAGCTCTGCGCTGCCTTATTACAGTTCGCTGCTAAGCAACTGCTGTTTAGTGACCATGCTGTAAATATCTTAACATTGATCAGCTGCCTTCTGCAAGTCCTTGTATATTATTCCCTACATACAACGCATTACACTTTTATAGTCCTATTTATAACCATACACATTTTCTTTTTATAGTATTTTCAATAGTTATATGCATTTCAAGCACACCTGACAATTTCCCCCAGCTCAGCAAAGCACGGCACATACAGTATGTACATTGTTGTTTATCCCTAACAGGATATTAGGAATGTCGTACGGTAAATATTTTCATTTTCCGCTGACGTTGGCGGCAACTGTAAAATTTTATGCAACACATACACACGTGGCAATGGCATTGCCAACGTGACGAGGACGAACAAGAGAGCTGCCAGCAAATAAATTTCACACCAGGCCGGGCCAGGGCAGGCCACATAGCTGCCATGGCCACAGGATGCCATACAACTCCTGCTGCTGCTACTGCTGTTTCTCCTCTTCCATTTCAGTGACAGTGTGTCAAGCAGCGTGCGATGCGGAATAATTTGCAAAATGTCATTATTAGTTTCGATTTTGCGCAGCAGCAAACCGAGAAGAAGCAATTGGAGAAGCACAGCCGAGGCGTGGATGGGGGGGAGGATGGGTTGAAGTTATCCATGGGACGCCCGGGCACGTCTCTGGCTGTGGATAAAAGTGAAACACACAGTGAAAGGCAGGCCCGATGCGACCACACAAGCGTCCAAATGAGATATCCTCCCATCTCTACTCGCACTCCATCCATAAGGCTGAGGCTGTGCTCCTCCCGACTCGTATATCATCATCAAGGCTGAAGCGAAGCTAAGCTTACGGCATTCGTAAGCATTGTTGCTTTTATTGTCTACCTGTAGGACACGTATCCGGCGCCTTCAGCTACCGTTATGCCACACGCATAAGCAAACAGAGAGATTGGCTTTACCTAACCAGGTGCACCTCCTCCCGCGTGGCGAAGGCGAAGGGCGAAGTACGAAGAGCGAATCATTAGGCAGCCACTGTAAATGAAATTACCATACACACTCACACACACACACAGAGTTCTTTTGCCAGCCTAATTCAAGACAGGTGGGATAAGCCAAATGATGGATTGCAGTTGGGGATAAAGTAATGCAAGGCAAAGAATAAATTGAATTTCTTGTTTGCCAAAGTTAATTCAAGGGATCAAGATATCAGTTGATTTGATTTTATATATCCTTAGCAAAAATAAAGGAAGAACAAATGATAAGCAAACAAGTGGAAAAACATATACGGGCATCCGCTTTCCAACAAAGCGTTGCCATCCTGGTTAATCATCGTTTGCTTGCCATTTGTCACAATATTCTGGCAAGTTGATCATGTGCTCAGCCTTGCCACCTTATGCAAAGAGCATCTGATGTTCCTACAGGGTTTTGTTCGCACAAATATTGAACTCGTAAACTTAACTCGCACACATGTCGCGCATAAAAGTATTTCTATATAACTCTGGCAATAAGTCATAATGGCGCAAACGTGCTGTGGCTGCTGGCGTTTATTTGCAGATGCCACGAGGCACGTTTCCCGGCCACCAGTCCACCTGGCTGACTGGCCACATGATTGACTCCAAGGACTTGCAGAAAATGAAATTACACAGCATACTAAATGCCATGTTAAGATAGACAAGAGAATAGTCTGACATTCTGACGGTCTATCAGTGCGTCAGTCAATCAACTAGTCAGTCAGTTTATCATTTGTTTCGGGCGTGCAATAAAATGCTGAGGGGAAAGGAAGCACAGGGAAGGCTTCTCTTGTGTCAACTTTGGCATCTAATAAAGCTTATGGAGCGCAAAATTGGATTTGCATACATTATTGGTTAGCACAAGTGGAAAGCTGGAACACTTCCCCGGCCCAAGGCACATGTAAAATGGGGCAACACACAAGGTCTGCTCTGTAATGCGTTAATGGAAAATACTTTTTAGTTGCGCCCTCAAAAGACGGTGGTTCAATAACCCACAAAAACGCCTACATCAAGTCAAATTGCCATCAGAAGTTGAGCAACTCTGGCTAAAGATCATTTGAAATATATATTATTAATTAGTATGCACTAAGAAATATCTAATCGAATACTTATATTCCTTTTATATATTTTCATACCTTCTGCTCAAATATAAATGAGACTTTATCCATAACTCGACAAGGACATGACATATGGCCAAACTTTTCTTTGCTTAGGTTGGACTGTTATATGTTTACATATCAAATTTCAGCGCGATACGGTACTATAAACAAGTCAACCTCGAGTGTGTTTTTCGAATTTTACTATGGAAATTAACGTTGAGCAAAGAGTTTGTTTGAAATTTTGTTATTCCAATGGAATAAGTGCGACGGACGCAATGAAAATGTTGCAGAAGGCATATGGGGGAGTCGTGGCTATCACGTGCACGTATTTTTGATTGGTATAAGTCGTTCATGGACGGCCGTACATCGCTGGAGAATGAAAGAGAAATCGTCGTGTTAATAAAAGAGAGATAGCTAGTGAGCTCAACATATCAAATGGATCCGCTCATAGCATTATTCACGATGTTTTGGGCATGAGACGTGTGTCTGCTCGACTTGTTCCAAAATTGTTGAATTTTCTTCAAAAAGAGGAACGCAAAATGCGATTATTTGACCAAAAACAACGTAAATATTGTTCCGCAAGCACCGTATTCACCCGACATGGCATCGTGTGACTTTTTTCTTTTCCCTAAACTCAAATTGCCGCTTCGTGGAAAGCATTTTCAGTCTATTGAAGTCATAAAAGAGAATTCGAAGAAGGAACTGAAAGCCATACCTAAAGCGGCCTACCAGAAGTGTTATGAAGATTGGAAAAAAAGGTGGCATATGTGTATCGCCTCTAATGGTGACTATTTTGAAGGGGATAAAATAAATATTGGAGAATAATTGACCGTTTTTGTTTTATTGAGCCAGTCTCGTTTATATTTGAGCAGAAGGTAAATATACATTCAGCAATTTACGAAACTCCTGCGCCCACTGTGCGATTATCTGGAATTCGAATTCAACGAATGTTTTGGGTGTTTATATTTGATTGCCGTAAATGCGATTAAGTTGAGCTTTGACTTCAAAAGCAACTAAATTTGATTGCGAACTGGGACACGGAATCTGCTGCGAGTGCAATTCATGCTTCGCTCACTGCTGCTGCTGCTGTGTCACGCTCATTGCTTAATAAGACACGCCCCATAAATCTCCAAGGTGCAGTTCACGGGTTCATGGGGGCGTCATAAATAAAACGAAACGTTGCAGCCCAATATGAAAAAAAGGAGAGTAACGCATAAAAATGAAAAATGCACAACGCAATTGGCTCGAATCTTGCCATCTCTCTTCCTCTTTCTAATTTTCCATTAGTGATGTGCGATATTATTACTTTGCAATCACAGGCGAAGAATCAGCAACGATATCGGGCTATCGATAGAAAAGAGAGAGCGCCTCACGATGTTTAGTAGACATACGATGTTTTGCAGCTGTTCTCATCGATACATGCTCGTGCCAGCTTATCGATACATGATCGTGAAAGCTTCTCTGCACTGAGTAAGCGATAGTTGCCAGTCAAACTTAACGATATTGCTCATCTTTTTCTCACACATACACAGTATATTATACTGCATACATAGGCCACAGGCACAAAGGGTCAACACAGCGGGACCTGCGGCTGGCTGCGGTTTCTCTCTTGCCTCGTGTCGGTGGTTGCCACCCTTCTGGCTGCGGTCAGCGCAACGGTTTAAAATTACGACCAAGCAGGCTGCTTGTTAGTGCCAGCGAGGCAGCAATTTGTTGCAGCCACCCCGCACTGTGACCCACGTGGGGTGCTATAGATAATAAAGCTATACCGACTCGCTATATATAGTGGAGGTGCACTTCTATACATACAGATAAATGTACATACGTGCTTTTATGTATGCATAGCTTTAACAGCTTTAAGCTGCGTTTCTTTTGTGACAATGTGCAGTGAGTAAATTGTGTTTTAATCTATTTGAAATTACTGCTCGCTTGCTTGGGCTTCTGCCTGTCCCTTTGGGAATTAATTAACTGCCAACGGCAATTACCAAGGCAATTGAATTATGCAATTTACATACATAAATAAATAGAACTGGCAAAGCGAATTAAAGTCCAGCAAATTGTAGACTTCATTTAGCAGGCGCCTCCATTAGGGGGCACTTCAACGGAAATGCCTTTAATCCAATTACACAGATGAAATCTGCTGCGGCGCCACGTGGCGTATGAGTAACGCCTTATTAAGCGCTCGGCAAGTAACACGTATCAACAGAAAATATTAAGCACATTTCTCCCCCTGTCCCTCTCTCTCTCCCCCTCTCTCTACAACAAAACAACAAAAAATGTAAATGAAATTCACTAAACGAATTTTCTTGTAAAACGGTCACACCCAGGCGGGCGGTCCCTAGACAAAGCTGCGGGCGACGGCGGCAGACGGCAGGGCCAGGCTCTGGACAACGGCGACACATTTTGCATACAATGGCACTTTAGGGAGTTGCCAGCAGACGGAAGAGGGGCAGCACCAGCAGAGGGGGCGCACTTGACAGCCGCAGGCGCAATATTTCAGTTAGAACACGTTCACTTGGCTTTTCCTTTTTGTTTTGCACACAAAGCACAAGCCAAAGCAGAGGCGTGGGTGTGTGGGGTGGGGGGGGAGGGGGCAGTAGGGGAAACAGCAGCCATGTATGTACGTCTGGCATCAGCAAGCCATAAATCAATTGACAGTGCAGAAAAATTGCAGAAAATTACTTGATATTTACGGTCAGCGCACACACAAAAAGCGCAAGTCGAGAGGGGGGCAGAGAGGAAGGGAGGGGGGGCGCTTGAGCTTTGACAGATCACGCCCACTGTCCAATACGAGTGAGAATGCAACAAGTTCTGCTTGCCATCAATGACACTCAAGGACAGTCGACTTTGTTGGCCATAATTACACATGTTCCATCTGCGAGTGTGTCACATGTCGTATTAGTAATAAGTGCCTGTCCGCACTGTGGGCCCAAGCGTCAGGCGAAGCCAGCCACAGGCTGTTGTGTATGTATCAATCAGGGTTTGCCCCACTGTGCCACACATCTATCGACAGCAAGTGGGCAAAGCTTTTATGAACTATACTAGGCAATATATAGTATAGCTGTACTAGCGTGCCTAGCCTGTCCCCTTCCCCTACCCTCACTTCCCGCCGTGCACTAGATAGGGGGGAGGGGTGGATGGATGTGGAGGTGCGATGGTACAAGGGTGCTGATGTGTTGCCTGTGTGCATGTAATTATTGTGTCAACTGAGGTGTGTGTCACGGGGCCAGAGACAAAAGCCAACGTCCTTGTACCGTAGTCCAAGCTGGTGTTCCTTCCTCACCTTGCACCGCCCCGCCCCGGCTCTGCCCCCCATGCGTTGTTTATGGCTCGAACTAGACTCATAATTGCATTGTTGCCGTTGTAATTACAGGCAAACATGCAGTTAATTAAAATCATTAAAATGTCTTTGAGCCAAAACATCAGACGACAAACGACGCACGACGAACGACAGACAGCAGCAGCTGCTCCTGCTTCTGGTGCTTCTGGAACAGCCCATGGGCAAATGGAATGGCACGTGGAAGGTAGAGTGGAATGGGCCATGGAATGGCACTGCCTGCTGAGCTGCTTTCATTTCCGACACACGCCAGCCCATCCCCTGCATAGATATTGAAAACTGGCCCACTTTGCTGGCAAAACGAATTTAAAATACCCTGCAAGAAAAAAAGGAAAGGTTAAAGGATATGCTAATGTTAGTGGGAATACCAGTTGAATATGTTCTTCTGTTATTCTACAAATTAAAGATCTCTTTCAATTCATTTTAAACTAGTTCAATGTATAGTTCTGTTATTCTAAATATTGTAGATGTATTTCATCTCATTTAGTCTAAATGTTGAAGATCTCTTTAATTCTCGCATTATCCTATTTGTATCCATAGGTATTCCATATTTTACTTTCTTTCAGGCTACCTAAATTGAACTAGCACTAGATTGCGAATTGCGACTTGCAGATAAAACACGTTTCTGGCGTTTTTACGATGCCCCATAAACGCACTCATATCTGGTGCCAGGCGGTACCCCCAAATACATTGTACGACATACGATATAGAACGATTCCATTTGAGCAACGTCTGCGCTTGTCACTTGGTTTTTTTATGATTTTTAATAGGTTTGTCGTCTGGCAAGTTCACGGCAGAAATTGCCTTATAGATTTATTTTGATTAATGCTTTCGTTTGCCTACCAAGAGAACATTTGCTGCTGTCGTCAGACACACTCACCATAAATCAAATCGGGCAACTGCAGTTAGATTTAATTAAAACATAACTTTAAGTAAACTAGGTCACGTTTGGCAACACTGGCAGAGCATTTGCAGTTCTATCTGAGACCTAACGCGATGACTAATGAGCAAAACTATTTGCCATAAGCTCGATATTAATGTCAGACGCCAGCCCCGAGCCAGAACAATCGAGACACACATAAAACATGTTTAATGCTGATGAGCATTGAGCATTGGCAAAGTTCATTATAAATGGAATACAATAGAATGAAGGCAGCAAAGAGCAGGCCGTCGGCATTCATGGCCAGCTCGGCTTGGCTCAGTTCATGCATTCCTGGCATAATTAATGAGTTTACTCTCGGCTCACTGTCTGGCTGGCTGGATGAATGAATGGATGAACAGATGAACAGATGATTCGGAGTCAGAGTTGCAGATCGCAGAGGGTCCTAGCATTGTCATTGTTTATGCGTTTCTTTGCAGCTGTTATTTTATTCAAACGCTTGCCTACAGATTATTTGCGCACGTGCTACGAATTCTATGTGTCCTTGGGCGTCTTACATCCGCACGCCGAGCAGAGATGTCCGGCAATTGTGCTAGCTAAAGCTTAAGCTAAAGCTAACAAAAACAAATCGATTCAATGTCAGCATTTTTCTACTGAGGCTACATCTTTTTAAATCTTCCAATCGTTCTTACTCCAGTTTCTATAAAGATAGCTATTATCTTTTGTCTTTAATTCTCGCTTTAAATAAGTTAATAGCAATTTTAAAGAAAAAACCTAGCATACTTATCTGGGCAAAAGAAAAGTAAGCTGTTTTAGCTGGTTTCCAGCCAGTTTTTAACCATAAAAATGCTAAATGTGACAGCACTATGCGGAATTCAGATTCAGAAAACCCAATTTACTTATGTATCCGAATAGAACACAGCAAGTGCGAACATTTGTCTTGTCATGTAATCAAATATGAACCAATTGGTGATTGGGAAAGAGGCGCCTGCTGGGCTCAATTAAAATTTAACGACCATTGCCGTACAAAAAGGTGCCATATCATTTTGAGTGTTCTCTTTCGCAGCAACTCAATGTTTGAACATCAAACAGAACATTTTATTACAGTATTTAGACATATGTTTTGACAAAAGTGAGCTTGACATGCCTTTAACTGAAAAGAAACCATAATGAAAGTTATTCTTGGACATGCCAAAGTTTTTATAATCTTGCCGGTTTTGGCTTCAATCTTCTCCAATTGTTCCTATATTGGTACAGAATTGTATTATATTGTTTTTTTAATCGTTATCAGCTAGCAACAACATAATCAATATTTTAATAAAAATGTTTATTTCTGATACTCAAAGAAACGATTTTTTCTATGAACGCTATGGGATATACCATAGTTATCAGATTTTAATGAAATGAAGAACATAAACGTTGGTTACTGTATAACTTTAATTGGCACTTAAAAATATTGATATTTCAATGATGAATGGACAATTGGCGTTATTATAGCTGTCTATTAATATGTGATCATTGTTATTCAATTCCTTGCCATAATATATATTATATATATATGTATATATATATATATATAACTGGTACTGTAACGATCGGAACAGATAAGAAGGGTCTATATAGTTAACTTTGCCTTTCTTTCACATTTTTTTTCAATATTTATGATTGTTAATATTGTTAATATGTTAATAACATATTGTAATTGTTTATGGTTTATACCTTAAAGTGTACAGAAATACTTTCTATTTCGCCGAAAAATAAATTAGCTTTTAACAGTCTGATTTTAGTGATGTCTCTTTGCCAGAGCATTTGCAACCTTGCCAAAATGCCGCACATTGCAAGAGTTTTTTGTGCAACGGATTAGTTGTGCTAAAAGTGGCCTCAAAAGCCGTCGTTACTCATTGTGGCCGCAGGTGCGATAGAGATGGGGGGAATAGCGAGTGTAAGTAAAAATAAGCTAGGCAGCAGTTAGCAGGTGTAAGTAAACGAAAAGCAGCTCATAAAAACTCAAGAAGGCGAAATATTTAGCTTGTAGGGTGCACAGGAGAACGAAACGAAGGCAAATGAAATGTGTGGAAGAAGAGCGTGAGGGGGGGAGTGAGTGGCATGCCATGGCTTCTGCTGGGGTTGGGGTGTGCATTCAGCTTAATCCGTGGCACAGGTTGGGGCAAAACAAGGGCAAGTCGGGCCACAAACTCAAGGTCCTTGCAGGACGTCGAGAGTCAGTGGAACGACAACTATGCGACTACTTGACAGTCCGACTCGAGTTCAGTTCTTTGTTTTCGCTGCATACTTTACGGGCGTCTCTTAAATATTGTTCTTCTTCAACCTACTCCCGTTGTTGTTTTTGTTTTGCTTCTCTCTCCTTGGCATACGTATGTATATTTATGTATGTGCGAGTATGTGTATGCAAATTGATGGCTTCTGTTTGTCTTTGGAGAGTTTCCATGCAGCACGCGCACAGCGCACAGCGCACAGAGCCAAAACTCGCAAAACCGTTGAAAATCCTTTTTAACTTTTAATGATGCCCGCACCGTCTCGCAGCCGCCACTGACGTCAACGTTGACTGAGACGGCGACTGCGACGGCAACGTCGTCAAAGTGGGCCAATGTTTTCTCATGGGATTTGCGTAAAGTATCTGCTAAAAGCTTCCTTTCATTCCGTTTGCTGGCAAAAAGGCAACGGCAACGGCACAACCACATGGCTAAATCAAAATGCTGCTCGGCAGCTGCCCCAAATTTTGTTTGCCATCCATTTTGGCTTTCTTTTGGGCCAAACAATGTGGCAGCAGAGCAGAACAGAGCAAATCAAGCAGCCCCCTACAGAGCAGGCAACTAACAGGGGAGCACCCGCGGGTATTATAAACTCGAATATCTCTCTCTTGTTACCTTTTAATCCTCTCTCGGAAACATCTTTAATGATCTTCCCAAGGCATAGTCTGCATTTTTAATTAACAGCCA
This sequence comes from Zaprionus lachaisei, assembly GCA_018901815.1. Classification (NCBI taxonomy): domain Eukaryota; kingdom Metazoa; phylum Arthropoda; class Insecta; order Diptera; family Drosophilidae; genus Zaprionus; species Zaprionus lachaisei. The sequence continues at coordinate 884,253 of JAEIFI010000054.1, forward strand.
AAGCAGCTGAGGTGGGGAAAATCATTCATGAAATATTCAAATATTTCACTTAAGAATATATGTACTAAACAAATGTATGAAACAGGCTGAAGAAGGCGTGGCAGACCCAAAATTGATTGGGCTATGGTCGATTATAAAAGCTAGAGACACGAAATTCTGCATGAAGTTTTTGCTATTCCAAAGGTTTATAAATGTAATATAAAAATTGAAATTTTTAGCAAAAAAACCACGAATAACCATGTTATTTTATACGTGATTTTTCTGCTAGATTTATTCTGCATTCGAATTTAACATTGTGTTAACATAATTAACTGCAATGTTATTCATATGGTATATTGTTATCGAAGTATCGATATGTAGCTATCGCGTACTGTCTAGGGTAGTTCTAGTCATATTTTATAATTAGCCAACACTGAAAACTTAAACTAATTGTAAAACTATGCGAGACACTTAAATAGTTTCAGCTTGCCCCAAGAAAACCAACAAAAACTGTGGGCCGAAGTCATAAAGCAGCAGAACAGCAGAAAGGAAGCGCAGCCATTTCAGGCGCATCCTGCTGCAGCAGCAGCTACAACGAGCATCCGCTTGCGCTGGGCCAGAAATTGTAAATTTTCGCTGCGGACAAACAAAAGCGTGCCCGGATGTGGGGGCAAAAGCGGTTGGCAGGGGGTTCGACAAACAACGGAATAGCGAGCAGCGAAACAGTTATGGTTGCAGTTGCAGTAGTTGCAGCAGTTGCAGTTGCATTACCAAGTTCTATTTGCAGCAACTATAAAGCGAATAAAGCTTTTAGCTGCCTGGGTCAATAGATTTAGTTAGCCCCTGGACCCTAGAATGGATGCGAAACCCAAACTCATTGACCAACAAATCAAATAGCGGAAAACTTTTATTCTGCAAGTTTTCTTCATGTTTCCGGTCGCTCGAGGAAGCTTGAGGTTTCACTGCCGTTAGCAGCGTGGGCGTTCAACATGGTCGCCTAGTTGGGGCGCCTTGGGCCTCATAAATAAGCAAGCAAATTGCATGCTTGGTTTGGCTGGCGCATCCAAGCGGTCAAAGCCAATCCCCTTTCGTCTGGTGCCTTCTTGTGCCCACAGCCCATAAAATTGATGACTTTGTAGCCGTTGCTGTATTAAATTGCTGGCTGGGATCGACTTTCGTTTCCGTTGCCTTGAACTACAACCCTCCAACCCCCCCGTCATCTTGTTTAGATATTTATGCGTTAATTATTTCATTAACGCTCCATTGAGCCCATCGCCTTGGCCTGCAAATTATTCCAGCCTATTGCATTCAAGTGATTCTGATTTTTGACCATAATGAGCCACAGCTCGGCCGGAACAGGAGGAGGTTGAGGGCAGGAGGATGCGACCGGGGCGTGCGCCACTTCAAACTAAAATTGTGCAATCGACTGAAAATGGAATGATGCACAGAATGGATTTCATTAGACCGAATCCCGCAGCATTAATTAAATTCCATTGTGCATTGTGTCTGATTATCTATTTGTCGATGGGGCTCATGAAACATATTAATTGGCCACTAGAAATCAGATAAATATTGCGAGTAATGCAATACAATTTCCCACTATGCTTCGATTTATCTCATTGAGTGTGTTGGCGAACACATAATTATCGATAAATATTGTGGGTTATTTAAACAAATTTCCCACTGAAATCGGAGTTTCCTTGTGAACGGGAGCATTAACTTATGCAGGTTAATGTAATGCTCCTTCCATGCCACTGCCCGTGCACTGCGAGCACGCAGTCCATTTGTATCTTCTCTAGGGCAGACAAGAGAGCAGTCGGCTGACGCTCAAATGCCAACAATAATAAACATTATTATGACTACTCTGTCCAGGCACAGGCACAGGCACTTAATGCTGACTTCGAGTCTCTTAAGCTGCTCCAGCTGCAGCCTGTTCTCTTCCTGTTGCCTGCTGCCTGTTCCCTCTCAGCTGGAAGAGGGCTAACTTGGATTGGCATGTGGTATATAAAGTTTCATGACGCTAAGTGGATGATTATTTGTGATTACACACGGCAGCAAGTGCTGTATATGGTCTCTGCAAATCCTTGAGCCGAAGGACACACACACACACACGGCCGCCTCTTGTATGGAATTGAATGAAGGTGGAAGCTGGAGAGGAAGAGGGAAACTGAACGACGATAAAGCCAATACAAATATGCGGGCCACTGCGCCCTGGCAGTCGTCCGTTTCTACTGTCCCTCGCTTTATGCGCAGCATTTTGCTCGACTCCTGACAACGTATACATATGTATATGTATATGTATTTATGTATATAAGAAGCTGATGCTCATGATTATGTGTTAATGGTCAGCGCACGCGTTTTTATATCGAACGCCAAATTGGCTGCTAACAATTGATATATGGTGGCAATTACATAACATGCATTACTCAACCCGGGCCCCGTTCCGATTCCAGTGGCAGTAGAACCAGAGCCAAAGCCAGATCCTGCTCATAAATGCAACTCGTAAATCTTCTTGTGCTCTGCCTGCACCACAATAGCAGTTACCACTAGTTTTTCTCTGCTTGCATTTTGGGGCGCCACGAATCGACGCATTCATCGCATGTCCAGCAGCCAAAAGCCATAAACATAAACAAACAATTGTGCCAGAGACGACATAGTTCTTCCAAATCTGCATGCAGCTGCAGCCTGCAGAGAATCCAATGAGACATATCGTTAGTAATAAGTCTTTTAATATCAATAATATCGATATTTAATCAATTTAATTAGTCGATAATATAAATATACCAATATCAATGAAATCGATATTTTATTGAAGTTATGTTGCGATGTTACAGGACCAATTGAGTTAATCGATAAACTAAAAAACAGGCAACAGGTGTTACCATCAATTGCGAAAACATATTTGGCTCAATTAGCTGCTTGCAAATAATAGATATGAGCTTATGTACTGTCTGCATTTATACTATATATTTAATTATGTTCAGATCAACGAAGTCAGCCAGAAAAAGTGCTTCCCAAGCAGTTCGCATCGATTTTCTTTACACAAGACAAAGAGAGAAAAAATGTTTGCTTGGTCGCTTCAATTTAAGAAATAAATGCGAATTCCTTTTCCAGTCGACAGCGGGCGTGGGCGGGCCAATAAATCTATGCGAGAAGTCGTCTGTGTGCGACAGAGACAGAACACGACAAAGAGTGAACGGCACAAAAGAGATAGAGAGAGAGACAGGGAGAGACAGGCGCGAATGAAGCTGACCAGTTACCCAGGCAGGGCGAGCTGGGCGAGTCTCGGGCGGAAACGGATGCCGTGCGCAAACAGAGTCAAAGAAAACGGAAGACCAAGTTCAGACACCGTGTCCAAAAAGTGTGCAGACCATGTATACCATGTATCTGGCGAACCTTCCGCTGTGCTTATTGTTGTTATTCGCCCTTCTCTTAGTATTATTCTGCCAGCGAAAAGAGCAAACTGCAGAGGGTAATTTCTGGCTCTGCTTCTTTGGACGGAACAGAACAAGGGGAACGAGGTCTGATGAATGATGGGGTTGCGGGATTTGTAGTGGGCGTCACGGCCAGTTAAGGGCTAAAAGTTTTCAATTAGTTGGGAAATGAACTGAAATGATGATGATTAATGGGAGAGCTCATATTGGGAAATCAGGTAACATTTTCTCTTAACTAGCTAATTTAGAATTATAGCAACTAATTCATTTGTGGCTCTCTTTCGGTTTGAGTTTCAACAGTTAACAAAGCCAATAAGCGCAGCCAACTTCATGTCAAAGTAATCAATACAAGTCCATTAACTTTAGTAAACAAATCTCCCATTAAAACTAAAAGGTTGTTTAGGTTTTGCCTCTCCTTGGATAAATTCATAGAGATTTTGTGGTTACTGCATTAGATTGGATGGTAAAACTATTGTTATCCTATTTCATCACGTAGAGTTTGCTGTATACAGAAATTAGCATATTACATGGTTCAACCCCTTTTGCAAAAGGTAGAAACAGTTACAATGTCTACTCAGTTGCTGAATTCGAATCCGAATCTTATTCTGTGCCTTTCCCGCCTGGCATCATAATAATTTCGTAGTTGGATCTGATGAAGGCAGTCTACATCGAGTACCCAGAAAGCGCCCCATGCTCGGCGCATAAATTTATTTGTTGAACAAGCAGCCCGCAGCTCCCTCCTTAGTTGCCTCTTCTTCCCCAGAAGGCACAAACAGCCAGTTCCGGCGCCAGACCTTAGCTTAACCGCAGCCAGCTGCTGCTCATCAAAATTGTATGGGTCGCTGTGGACGGAGCAGAGTGGGTGGCAGGGGGGGGGGAGCTTGTAGCAAGGAATGATGGGTTTTTGGTGTTGCCACAGCAAAAGTAAAACCAAACAAAGCATGCCAAAAATTATCTCGGTCACTTTTCAAATGCACGCACACTTACACACACACACGCACATTGAAGGCCAAAGGGGGCAGCAGGCTGGGCAGGGCAGGGCGGGGCTGGCAGTAAACCCCTTAAGCTTGGCTCCTTGACAGGGTCAATGGCTCGGGCGGCCATGCAACAAGCACTCGAAAGTTTTATGTGTGTACACACTTTTTGTTTTTGCGGCACCCGGGTTGACAACACTGTTTACCTAATGTACCGTTAAGCTGCACACTTAATGCCGTTATCTGCTTTTTGTTTGCTGCTTTCGTTGCCGTCGTCTCTTCTGTCATTGTCTCATGTGTCATGGAAATTATTTTCTTAATTTGCTTTGAAGTGACTCCCCCCTCCATCTTCCTCAGGAAAGTAGAGATGGAGCTGAAAATGGGAATGGGGGAAATGGAAGAACCTCCACTCTTGATGACTTCAAGATGTGTATCATGCATAAGAGCTGGAAAGATCATCGACGATGTATCGATACATCGATGTTTTCCAATTTTTGAAATGATGTTCAATGTTCAACTGAGATTTTTATATTGGAAATCACGACTAAGCCGAAAACAAAAAATTATTACTTAGTATTTTCGTCTTACCTGGTCAAGATTTATAAGGATCAATCGTCAGACCTTGGCGCCTCGGAAACATTAATCTCCGATTTTGATTAATTAATTTTTTATATTAAAAAAACTTCGATACATCAATGTATTTCCAGCTCTATCATGCATATTTAGCCATCCCATTGAATGCGCACTTTCTCTTCAATTTTCATTCAGCATATTAAACAAACTTGCGTCCGTCAAACTTTTTTCATTTACAACAAAAGTTGCACAAAAACAATTATCATAAAATCATAAAAACTGAAAAGTGGCAACTGAAACTGGCTAACTGAAAAAGTTATAAGCTCTTTTCGCATTTTATTATCACAGAGCTGTGCAACATTTAAGCAGATATGTGTGTGTATGCATGTGTGTGTGCGTGTATGCATTTTCTGTTTGGTTTTTTTTATTCCACCTGCAACAAAATATGCGGAAAATGAAAACCTTCAGCTGGCAAAGGGATTTCATTGCCGTTGCGCAGCTATTTTACCTTGCCAACGAGTAAGGACGATGCTGAAAAACCTTGACAGGCGCAGGGCAGCGAAGAGCAGAGCAACGTGCAGCATACGCATGCCACGCCCAACTGCTGCCTGTCCCAGTCTCTCAATTTGCAGGTTAAGGTCAGCCCACCCCGCCTCAGCCAGTCGGCCATTATTTTATGTGCCGGACTAACAATGGCAATGAAATGCAGGCAAAACCCGAACCCAAGCCCATACCCGATCCTGAGCGGGTCCTGTGCCTCAGCTCAGCACGAGTTTCACAGCCCTCATCCGTGACGTTTAGCCGTAAACGGATTTATTGCAACGCCCGTGCAGCCCGGGCGGCTTTCGCCTTGAAGCGCATTTCAAGGCAATTGCAACGTCTTCCTCAACTTGCACTTGTTTACGTTGTCATTATTCTTAATCCGACAGAATTCTCTTCAAGGGATTTACGAGGCCGAGGCATTTTTGTTAATTTCACTTGTCTTGAAGAGTTATCCAAGGCATGCTGTGTCTTTTGCACACACACGCACACAGAGAAAGGAAAGCTGCTTAAACAGCCCAAAACCAAAGCACAAAAGACATTTTTTGAAAGTCTCTCGAAGTGGATTTCAAGGACTGCGGCTAAATGTAACTTGGCTGTGGTTTAAAATCTCTGATATATACGAAAATCAAAGTCAATGCCATCACAGCAGAAGATCAACAACTCTGTAAATATCGCAGTGACATCGTAAATTGATTTTTCACTATGAATGTGTGGGCAACCAAAGCGCTACACTGATGAAATTATATTTAAATATTTGCGCCCAGCTCCAAAGCAACCATGTTATAAATAAATATATCGATATATGCTTATTTTCCTTACCAGCCCACTTATTGTCATTTGTTAGCATCCCTATATTTCGATATTTATATGAATGTATGCGATGTTTTTTATAGCAATGCGGGGAAGAGTACTTTTATGATGCGGTGACAGATTTGACTAATTATTTTCTGTTTGTTTGTTTTTAATGTCTTAGGAACATAGGCTAGTGAATAAATAATATCACTTGTGATATGAAAATACATACAAACAATTCAGTCAAGTTCATGTGTCACCACTTAAGTATTAACGGGTCACTGCGATAGTATCGTATACTTTAAAATACTTGTGTTGGTAGCAGTTAACTGTATATCGCCCATCTCTAGTTTAACGCGTGCTCTTTCTTTCCTCTTGCTCCAACATGGCTGATCAGGTAAGGCAGCGAAAATGTGTTCAAAATTAAATAAAATTCAGCGTTTATTGCGCTGCTATAAAACAAATGCAATGTGAAACGTGTAAATAAGTGCATTGTGAGTTCAAGTAAATCGTTTCTCAAGGAATCATCTGTTGCTAAAGCGAGATTCACGACCCGTCAATGAATCCGCGTTCAACATAACCACACTTGTACGCATGCTGTGTGTACGCTGGTGTCTCACAATATACACACTCGACTTATTGTTAATTCTAGCAAACGGAACGTTCTTTTCGCAAACAACACTCTGTGCCGACAACACGTCGCAAAAGTGTCAATGGAAAGAAGCGATTGCGTTTATATCGCAAAATTGGCTTGGGCTTTAAGACGCCAGCCGAGGTAAGAGTTCCAGAGCAAATGTAACTAATCTTGCGTTTCCCCCCTTGTTTTGTTCCATTCTTCCCTCGACAACAAACAAAAACCATGCACGTTGTTTACCCGCCCGGCCCACGTATGTAACCTGCCCAATTCAACGCTAACCAGAACGAGCGCGCCTTCCAAAAGCAGTTCGGTGTTAACCTAAACCGTAAGGTCAAGCCCGGTGTCACCAAAAAGAAGGTGCTCCGTCGTTACCGTGATGTCGGTCTGGGCTTCAAGACCCCCCGTGAGGTATAATCCCATTGTAGCACAATAAGAAAAGCCTTTAATTCTTCTATTAATCGTATCTCTTCTCTACCACCAGGCCATTGATGGTACTTACATTGACAAGAAGTGCCCATGGACCGGAGATGTAAGAATCCGTGGCCGCATCCTGACCGGTATCGTGCGCAAAAACAAGATGCAGCGTACCATTGTCATTCGTCGTGATTATCTGCACTTCGTGCGTAAATACAGTCGTTTTGAGAAACGTCATCGCAACATGAGCGTCCACTGCTCGCCCGCCTTCAGGTATGTAATAAAGTCCTCGTCCCCAGTACTACTTATCTATCCTAGAATTAAAGCTTAAGTGATGATAAAATCATGACGGTCTTCATAAAACAAATTGCTGAAGAACCTTGACTCTTTTTACTAAATGTAAAAATACTGAAAAGAATACCATATTATATGTTTGCGTTCCTAGTCTTTAGTTGCAATAAACTAATAATAATATCATTTTTTGTACTTTGCAGAGATGTTGAGCACGGCGATATCGTGACCATTGGCGAGTGCCGTCCCCTCTCAAAGACCGTGCGTTTCAATGTTTTGAAAGTCAGCAAGGGTGTGGGCGCAAAGAAGAGCTTCAAGAAGTTTTAAGTGAGGACAACCACAACGGAGAAAACAATATTTGTAGCATTATTCTTTTTGAATAAATCAAAAAACAAAATCTAAATTTAATCATATGATTTGTGTAACTTTGAACTCTTTTTCAGCATTTCCAGTTTCTATGTCACTTCTCTTTTACTCAGGTGTGTATTTTATTAAAAATGTTTGATTATAATATTAATTGTATATTCTGATGATAAAATCATGACGGTCTTCATAAAACAAATTGCTGAAGAACCTTGACTCTTTTTACTAAATGTAAAAATACTGAAATTTATCAAATGAATTTTACAATAGTATGTAAAGTTTTATTCCATACTAACGAAGTCCACCTTTTTTTGTTTTTATTTACAGAATATCTTCAGACACTTGGCCTTGGCTTAACTATTCATGTTATAAAATATGAACTTTCTTTAAATAAAAATGATAAATGATAAAAAAAACAAATATGCTGCTTTTATATTATTAGTTTGACCTATTAAAAAGCTGTTTTTTAACATGCGTTTATTTCTACATCCATGTGATTCAAAAATTTCTCATTTTGATTTATTTGAATGAAATGTACGCATAATATGAATTAAAATGGGTGAACATGTTGCGCACTGTTATATATGTTATATGTATATGTAAATATATTATAGTATACGAAAATAGCGAATTTTGTATTTAAGAACAACTGGTACATTAAATGTTGATTTTTAATTCAAATTTCGCGCTTTTATTTGAGTGTGAATAAGAACTGAAACGAATGACTTGCTATTTGATAGTCCGGCAACGCCAGATGACTCAGCTGTTGCACTGCACTGGCAACACTATCAGACGCCTAAACAAAAAAGAAAAATAAGCAAAAATGGACACAGCGGGATCTGGTGCAGAAATTGGTAAAAATAAAATAAGTTAACATCGACTGCATATGTAAAACTATAAAATTAATAAAGAGTAATAAACAATGAATAAGTCTGCCCTGCAGCCAAGTCGATTCGCGGCCGTAAACCGAATAAAAACGAAGCTTTATAATTGTCTACAAATTTTCTATGTTCTTTGGCAGAGCTCCTGGAGCGCGTTCTTCTTAGACTGGGCAATGCCGACACCGATGAGAAGTTGGAGACGACTGTGGGCAAGTTCTTGACACCCGTCATACTCAAAATTAATTCGCCTCACAATGTGGTGCGCACAAAGGCAAGTAAATTGGCAACCGGCAGAGCCTGCATGACGTTGCAGAAAATGCAAAGAGAAAAAAGTTATTAATACAAATATTACCAGGTAGTGGAAGTCTTAACACACATTAAGCGACGCGTTACATCGCGCGGACAGGTGCAGATACCGGTGGAGGCGTTGCTGGATCAATATGCGGCTCCAGACAGCACAACCTTTCTCAAGAACTTTGCCATCATCTTCATAAGCATGGGATATCCACGACTGCCACTAGAGCAGCAAACTGCATTGGCCGCCAAGGTGATTGGCAGTGAGTGTAAGCTGGAGAACTATCAGGACAAGCTCTTTACATTGCTGCTGCCCATCTTGAGCGACATAAAGATACCCGACGATCCGGCACAACGTGCCGAGCTGCTCAAGCTGAAGGATAAACCGGCAATTAGTGCCAGTTTCCTATGCTTGCTGCAGGATGTGTTGCTGTTGCCATACGGCATCACACAGGAACAAGATGTGCCACCTGGATTGAGTCCATACAGTTTCAAGCGTGTCATTGCCAACAATTGGCGTGCTGAGGAGCTGGAGAAGATCAAGAAGGGCATTGTGCGTTTCCTTTGCGCCAGTGTCTTTACCGACAATGAGATCTTTGTTCTCCTTGTGGTAGCATCGGCAGACACACGTTTTAGCGTCGCCACGCCTGCCATTGCCGAGCTGAGCAAACTTTGCACCATGTTGGACTTTAGTAATCCAGCTGTTACATCGGCGCTCTACACTCTCTTTATTGGTAACCAGAACCAACTGACCGAGCGACAGACACGCCCCTGTTGCGCCCGTGTTCGCCAGAAGCTGCTGCAATATCTGATCAGATGCCGCGGCAAGGGCATCAACGTGGGCAAAGGTCTTCAAGTGATCTTCGATGGACTCTTTGGCACCAATACGAATCAGAAATGCAAAGTTCTGGCAATGCAATTTACGGAGCTGGTGCTCAGAGAGTATGTGTAGATTTCACTACTATTCTTCCTGTTTTCTAAACTCCTTTATTTTCAGTGGTCCACGTGAAGTTGTTTCCAAGGTATCGAAGGTTATTCTCACCGGCATAACGAAGGTGATTGGACGTGACTCTGTGGAACCAAACGATGTGCAGAATGCAGCTTACTCTGCCTTAGCTCAGCATGCACACAGCTTCCCGCAGGATGTCAGTCAGGATCTGAAGCTGGTCCTGGGCTACTTCAATAATCTCGCCAATTGTGCACCCGATCTGCATAGTTCAATACGAGAGGCATTGGTATCAATGGCGCCAGCCTTTGCCTGGAAAACAAAGACCAAATCTGATGCCATGGATGTTGACAGCGATGGTGATCCCTCAGATGTGCAGCTGGATGGACAACAGCATCTGCTGTTGGCAATGTTGCTGGACAATGCCGAGTCCAAAATACAGATTGTACAGAATGTTACCAGTGTCTTTCTTACCAGCTGCTATCCAGAGTTCTATGCTCCGTCGCGCTATCTGCTTCTGCTAATCGCAGGTGAACGGTGAGTGAGCTGTTTAATATTACTACCTGCAACTGACTGAACTATTTTTGGCAGCAACTCGTTGAGGGAGAATGTGACTACCTACTTGTATGGCACTTCAAAGAAGGATCACGTCAACTACAACATGGTCTCCTCAATTGAGCATGCGGGCAAGCATACCAGCGAGTCCATCAGCGACTTCAATCACCTGTCGTTGGAGCAGCGTCGAGTCGTGCTGCCCAGCTTTCAGGTGATGATGGCCCACGTGCACGATATGTCCAACAAGAGGCTGAAGAAAAGCAACACTTGCGTTGTCGTCGGACGCACCAAACTGCCCTACAGCTTGGAGGTATACGAAGAGATACTTGACTATTTGCGTCTCTGTTTGTGGTACTCGGCGGGAGTTGTCGCTCCACCCGGCGACGAGAAGTACACTCAGGATCTACGCAAATATATTACCATTAACTATGACGAGGAGGAGGCCAATGCAATCCATCAATATCTGCAGTTTGTGCAACGCGCTGTCGAGGCAAAGCGGAGTGAGCTCTTTAACATATCAAGCTGAAGTTCAATCTAAACTTAATTCCGTTTCAGCTGAGTCTGGTCTGCTCTGCCTTTATGATCTGCTAAATGCTGCACCGGAACTGTTCGCTGCCAAGCAGCTGCATCTGCTTGAACCGCTGGGAAACTCCCTGAAGGATGTCTCTGAAGTAATGCGCATCAATGTCGCCCAGATCTACGGAATAATCTGGGCCTATGGGCTGTCAGACGATAAATTTGACCAGGAAATCACCGATTGTCTGCATAATCTTACGCAGCGTACGCTGGAGCATAAGCACGGTTGGCTGCTAGTGCTCGGACATACATTCAATCGCAAAATCGAGCAGTTGAAGCAGAAGAAACTGGTCAAGGATTATGAGAAATGGACGCAATTTGTGGATGCTGTCAAGATCATTGGTAAGTCCGGCTGCAAACTCTTTTTATTATCCTATCCTTTCTAAACAGTAACTTTGTTGCAGCTAAAATGTTGTGCGAGACTCAATGGTTGCTTGTCTCGGCTGCCGTCAAGTGCACCTCGATGATTGGCAAGACGGTGGAGATACCCAATGTGCAGGTGGAGATCAAAGTGCAATGCAACAATGATGATGGCGATGACGAGGAGCTGGCCGAATACAAGAGCATTGAGGCATCTACCAAGATGATTATCTTTGGTGTTGTCTTTCAATTGCTGCGCAGCACATCAGCCAGACAGAAGATCCGAGAGGAGGCTGCCAAGTGCTTGGGTTATTTGGCCATAGGAGACGGTGCTCACTTCACAAAGAAGAATCTAGAGAAGTTTCTCACCCTAGCCAAAGTGCAAAAGGATGCAGCACTCAATATTGCCATATCTGAGGCCATTGTGATCACTCTGTGTGGCTACGATGTGAACAAGGGACCACCAAGTGAAGGATTCGACAATGTTCATTGCTCTGACGTGGACTTTGAGCAGTTCCTTAATTCTTTGATACGCCTGGTTACTGAACCCAATCCGCAGTCCCGTCAGGCCATCTCTGTCTGGTTGCTGGCAGTGGTTAAGCACTGCAGCAATCGTCCTGCAGTGCTCAGAAAGAAGCAGTTGCTCCAGTTTGCCTTTACCGAGCTGCTCTCCGATGACAGCGGTAGGTTGCGTTAATATATTCCAATTGATCAAATTGTTTTAATTCATTTATTGCCCTTGCAGAATTTGTACAGGATGTTGCCTCACGGGGTCTAGGTCTCGTCTATGCTATTTCCGACGGCCAGAGCCAAACAGAGTTGGCCAATTCGCTGTTGGATCAGCTCATTGGTGGCAAGCGGCAGGTGAACCAGGTGTCGGGAGATACGGAACTATTTGCCGAGGGCATGCTGGGCAAGACACCGACTGGTGGCAATATAACCACCTATAAGGAGCTGTGCTCCCTCGCCTCGGATCTCAATCAGCCGGACATGATTTACCAGTTCATGCAGCTGGCAAATCACAATGCCGCATGGACCAGTAAATTGGGTGCTGCCTTTGGCTTGAAGACGCTTTCTGCCGAGTCGCGGCAGAAAATGCAGCCGTACTTGGGCAAGATTATACCACGACTGTATCGCTATAAGTACGATCCGACACCCAAGATACAGAACTCAATGATATCCATCTGGGACACCATTGTCAGCGATTCCAAGGAGATAACCGAGCAGTATTATTGGCAAATCCTAAGGGAGTTGCTGGATAATCTAACCTGCACGGAATGGCGCGTTCGTATTGCCTGCTGCCTGGCTGTGCGGGATCTGCTCAAGCGTCCCAATGGTCTGAGATTGCGCACTGAGGAGCAGCTGTCAGTGGCCTCCACTAGCAGCGCTGCTGCTTGTGCTAGTCCACGTCGTGTGACGCCCGACGGCATGGATGTGGATGAGTTGCCCGAGCCAGAGCTGCGTGAGTTGTGGTTTCAACTATTCCGCGTCATGGATGACATACACGAAGGCACACGCATGACTGCACATGGCACTGCTGCATTTCTGGGCAAGCTCTGTGTGCTGGCAGCCTCGCAGGAGCACGGCAAGTCTGGCACAGCGGTAGCTGCCTCTATACTGCCCTATCTACTGGAGACGGGTGTGGGCCACAAAGTCGCCGACATACGCAAGGTCAGCATTAGGACCATCTCGGACATGATTGACTCCTCGGGGGCACTGATTGCACCACATCTGGTCACGCTTATACCTTGTTTGCTGCGTGCCACTGGCGAGCTGGAGAACACCAAGCTATCCTATGTCTCCACACGCTTGGGTGCCGATAATGAGGCACAAGAAGCAGTCGACAATCTGCGGGCCGAGGCAGCCAAATCACACCACACCATGGAGACCATTAACAAGTGTGTGCGGTTCATTGACTATCCCGTGCTGGAGCGTATGACACCAGAGCTGTTGGAACTGATGAAGACCAGTGTCAATCTGGGCACCAAAATTGGTTGCGCACACTTCGTGTGTCTGGTAAGGAATCCCAGACGATCTGTATCATTTTGTAGCCGTAGCTAATGCAGCAACATTACCAACAGGTCAGCATACGTCTGGGCAAAGAGATGACCCCGTTGGTGGGCAAATATCTGGGCGCCAGCTTTGTGGGCATCAAGGATCGCAATGTTACTGTTCGCAAGTACAACGCCAGCGCCATTGGTCACCTCATGGGCCTGGCCAAGGTAAGCTAAAGTTTCTCATTTCTCGAATTTCTAATCTTATTTATTTTCTCTGCTCAGGAACAATCCATAAAGAATCTTTTTACCAAACTGGATGAGCTCTATATGGAGCAGCCGAATAATCGTTCCATTGCTCAGACTATACAGGCGATAAACAAGCGTCACCACGAGCTGCTCAAGGATTATATGGACTGTATGCTGCCGCTGATTTACTTTGCCATGCACGAGGAACAGAACGAGGAAAACAAAGCAAACATTGAGCTATGGAAGGATCTGTGGAGCGATATTAGTCCAGGCGATGCGGGCATTCGACTCAATTTGCATGTCATTATACCCAAACTGGAATCATCTCTGACAGATGCCAGTTGGTCACGCAAGTCGCAGGCAGCCAATGTCATTCACAATATTGCAACACGCCTGAGCAACAGCCTGGAGGAGCCGGATCGTGTGCGTCTAATTCGATTGCTTTTAAGTGGATTGCAGGGACGCACCTTCGAGGGCAAGGAACGATTGCTGCAGGCACTGGCTGCGCTCTGTAAGAATCTCGATCGTCATCATGAGATCTGTGGCAGCATCATCGAGGCGGCAATGCGAGAGGCGCGTAAACAGGAACCGATTTATCGCACTATGGCGCTGGGCGCATTGGGCGACATACTGGATGTGCTGGAGGCAGATCGTTTTGAGGAGGTATACAACATGATTTGGTATCTGCTCGAGAAGAAGGAGCTACGTGCCGCAGACTCCGACGACGATGACGAGCCCAGTGGCAGCAAGAGGAAGGACTTATCGGCAGATGAGCGTAACAAGCGGGCACAGACCCTTAACAAGCTGAAGGAGGTTGTCTGGGAGACTCTGGGCAAGTCGTGGCCCAAGCATGCAATTATTACCCAGCACAGATATCAGCTCTTCTTCGCCGAGAACTGTACGAGCATTCTGAGTGAGAGCACACGTCCTGTTCAAGTCAGTCTCTTGGCCGCACTTACCAAGTACATTGAACGTCTATACATTTTCGAAGAGGCAGCCAAGATACCAGAGTTGCCGGTGGAGCGCGAAAATCTGGAGAAGAAACTCAAGACAGACTCGCCGCCAACACAGCAGACACGCGAGGCCATCGTTCTGAAGATCTGCAACGATGTGCTAGCTGCCGTTACCCTTGCCTCGGGTGTACCCCACACAGGACTCAAGAAGGAAGCGCTCAACATTGTTCTCATGCTGATTAAGCGACTAAGCCCGACACGGGATCATGCAACGCTGGCGCTGCTCAAGCAGAACTTTGAATCGAATTTGGCCAAATTCCAACGTGACTCTGCGCCAGAAGTGCGTTGTCGCATCAAGGACATCGAGGAGAAGCTAAGCAAGCTGGAGCCCACAAAATAAAGGCAGAGCAGGACAGTGGAAATTAAGCTATCAGTCACAATGAGTTATGGAAAACATGTGAAACAGATTAAGAATATCAAATTCAATTTATGTAAAGCAAACAAAAATAAAACATATTTATAAATTTTGAACTACGCGCATTGTTAGCTAGGTTTCACTGTACTTTGCTTCTATTTATGTACGATAGTGTAAGTAATTCCATCATCTGTTGCGTGTCACCTTTTTTCCGATGAAAATTGACTTTCCCCGCGTAAATCTCGTGTCAAGAGATAATTATTACTGTACAAAGGTAAACGATATTCGAATAAGGTGAACCCTGATGGAATAATAATACATTATAGGGTGTACGAAATGTCTTCACTTTTCCAACTGTTAACTGAATTTGTTTCTCGAATCAGAGGGCAAGATATAATTAGAAGATCTCTGTCAACTGGACAGGCCTCAATTGAATACTATTCTACAAGTAATGTACGATATATACAGCTCTGTTTAGAGAATGCCTGATGCGTACAGGAATACCCTATGATATACAATTTTCTTCATCGTGAACACCGATGTTTTATATAAGAAACCTAACTCTGCTTCCAACTTATAGTCACAGCCATTATATTCTATGTCTAAGCACATATTTATAACTGTAAAATGCACAATTCTTCAATGAAAACTGAATTCCGTTCTCGAAGTAGAATTCTATAAGTGAATTTATACCACAGTCACAGCCATACTTATCTATATCTACACATATGTATCCATCTATATCATATCATATAACCATCTAAGGATCTCTGCAGAATCGCAGATACAACTCATCTAGGGACTCTAGCATGAATGTCTTTGGATTGAAGCGTATTTCGTGCACGGTCTTCTCACAGATCTCCACGCGATAGGAACGCAGTATGTGGGCTAGGCCCAACTTGAGCTGCAGTAGGCCGAGTCGACTGCCAATGCAACCATGAGGACCTGCTCCAAAGGGTATATAAGTCATTGGAGTGATGCGCGCCAGCTGCGTTGGCTCAAAGCGTTCGGGATCGAAGTGCAAAGGCTTGGGCCAGTACTGGATAAGATTGGAATAGAGGATACATTCATAGTCTAAGTGCCTCTTGGACTCACCTTAGCATCACGATGCAGGCCCAGAATTGATATGTAAGCTGGCATTCCGGCGGGTACAACAAAATCCACGTGTGGCTGCAGGGAGAACCTCGTGGTGCACTCGCGATTGATGAAGGCTGCAGCGGGATACAGACGCAGTGCCTCCAGGCAGACCATCTTGAGGTAAGGCAAGCTAACTGCCACCTCATAGCTCAGCCCTGAGTCGGCTCCAAAGGCACGGTGCAGCTCCTGCCGCAGACGTTGCTGCAGTGCCGGCTGCTTGGCCAGCTCATAGAGCGTGAATCCCAGCAGGGCGGAGGAGGTTTCAAAGCCAGCCAGCAATATGATGCCCGCCTGGGAAGCTATGAAATCTGGATGCTGCACATAATGTCCAGCGGGTCGATTGCGCTGCAGTTGCCTGAGATGATTGATGAGATCGTGTTGCTTCTCGCTGGAATGTTGCTCCACCAGTTGCCGCATGAATTGCGCGTAGGGGCGGGCAAACACTTTGGCGCGTAGCAACTCTGTCCAGCGGGGCAGAAAGAAAACACTCATGAAGTGCAGCACCTTCTGCAGACTTGGCCTAAAGAGTTCCTTCGCCTGGGCACGCAATGGCGACTGCCCACGACGCAGTCCACCCACATCCCAGCTGTAGAAGAGCGCTCCGGTTACATCTGTCGTGTAGAGTTGACACATTTCGCTGAGGGGCAGCACACGCTGTGTCTCGCCAGACATTTTGCGCTCCACATTAAGCTCCAGATCGAGCAGCACCTGCTGCAGCCGTGGATACATGCGCTGCTTCATCTGGCCACTGGTAAAGAGCTGCGACATGCTCTGACGACTCTCGCGCCACTGATGGTACTTGGCCAGGGGCAATGTCAGAGATCCCATGGCATCGCCCACAGCATCGGCGGCTTCGTAGCGGTTGAGAAAGCTGTTGAACTCCTTGACCAGTATCAGGCGGATCAGCTCCGGCTCACGCACCATCAAGGCGGGTGTCTGGAAAACAAAGAACCCAGCCAGTTTCTCCTGTCGGATTCGTTCGTTCGCATAGACATTCTGAAAGAGATCCCCAAACGAGATGCGCAGCAGTAGCAACTGCTTGAGATGACCCAGCGGTGTCCAACTGGAGATTGGCAAATGGGGTAGCTTGTGGCGTCTGAAGTAACTATAGCTCTGTCGCATACGGAGATAGTTGAGAAGAAGCACCAGTAAGAGAAGGAACAACCAGAAGAAGAGCATGGCTGGAAAAGAAAAAGAAGTTCCAGGAATTAAAGAGAATCATCTAGTTAACTGGTTGCGTCAATAGACGCCGGAAGTGGGCTACATTCGGGTGCACTCGACAGTAAGATACCCATTGCAAATACACTAAAGAATATCTAAAGACAAAATCGCCTGCTCTCTATTGCTTTCTCACTATTATACACAAGTGCCTGCAGAAACTATAGCATACCAAGAGGGGCAGGCAGCATTTCACTTTGTAGGCTTTGTACTTGCATAACTTCTTTGCTATTTGCCCGATCAAACTGAAATTTGAAGTAGAGATAGATGCTATAGTCAGCTAACTTTATGTTGATGTAAGAAATATATATATTTTATGCGTTGCTTACAAATCGAATTGAAAAGTTTAAGTATTGAATTGTGCAGGCGCTGGGCGTGGCAGTTAATATATGAAATAAAATTTATAAGCTGTTGGAGTATAAGAACCTTCATGGCGATTTTGCTGTAATTAGCTTTTATAATAGCTGAGATTTTCAAGTTCAAACGGACGGACATGGCTCAATCGACTCGACTGTGGATTATGAGTAAAAATTTGTACACTTTGTAGGGTCTGCCACGTCTTCTTCAGTCTGTTACAGGGTATACTACCTTTTTAAGGGGTAAAAATAAATCTAGAATCTTTACAGTTCACGTGTTTCCACCAAACCTCGAAAGTGTTTCATTTTAAAATATAATGACAAAGATATACAAACGATCTATACAGATTATAGTAGAGTCTACTCGCATCCGCTTTGCATGAATTATTTGCGAACAAAGGAAACGGAATTCATTGAGTGAAAAACCCAAGTGATTCTCGCTGAACCCTGATCCCAATCTGAGCAGTTTGACAGGGTTTAAGCACGCAGTGGCAATCGCCAAAGTCACTCAGAGATGGAGAAGTCGCCTGGCATGTTGCTGCTGCTGCTGTTACTGGTCCTACTGGGATCCATCTACCTCCTGCTCCGACGACACTACGCCTACTGGCCACGTCATGGTGTACGCGAGCTTCGTCCTCGTCTGTTGCTGGGCAACTTGGGCGGTTTGTTGAGCATGCGTAGCAGTCCGGCAGATTTCATTTCCCAGCTCTATAATCATCCGGACGCACAGGATCAACCCTTTGTGGGAATACACGTGTTCCATAAGCCTGCGCTGCTGCTGCGGGATCCCGCCTTGATAAAACGCATCATGGTCAAGGACTTCTCGACGTTCTGCAATCGCTACTCGAATTCCGATTACAAGGGAGATCCGTTGGGCTCGCAGAACATCTTCTTTCTGAAGAACCCGGCCTGGAAGGAGATGCGGCACAAGCTGTCGCCATTCTTCACCAGCAATCGGTTGAAGCACATGTTCTCGCTGATCGACGAGGTGGGCTGCAACCTGGACGCGTATCTGCGGCAACAGCCGCTCGAGAACGAACGCTTGCGTTGCTTCGAACTGGAGGCCAAGGAGCTGTGCGCTCTGTTCACCACAGATGTCATTGCCACCGTCGCCTTTGGCGTGCAGGCGAACAGCTTCACCCAGCCCGACTGCGAGTTCCGGCGTCACGGACGATCAGTCTTCACATTCAGACTGTTGCGTGCCGCAGAGTTCACGCTGGTCTTCTTCATGCCACAGCTGGTGCCTCATTTGGGCTTCAAGGTGGTGCCTGCCGAGGCCACCAAGTTCCTGCGCAACACCATCAACTACGTCATGGCCGAGCGGGAGAGAACGCAGCAGGTGCGGAACGATCTCATCGATCTCCTGCTCGATTTCAAGCGCAGCACGCAGAAGGCCAAGGACGAAGGCAAATCTCAACCGTTGGCATTCGAGGGCGACCTCCTAGTGGCGCAGGCTGTGCTCTTCTTCACCGCCGGCTTTGAGTCATCCTCCTCCAGCATGTCCTTTGCCCTGTACGAGCTGGCCAAGCATCCGGAGATGCAGCAACGTTTGCGTCAAGAGATTAAGGATGCCTTGGTAGTCAGTGGCGGTTGTGTGACTCAGTCCATGGTCGAGTCCCTGGAGTACTTGCAGATGATACTCCACGAGGTGCTGCGCATGTATCCTCCGCTGCCCTTCCTAGACAGAGAGTGCACCGACCCCGAGGGCTACTCCCTGGCACCCTTCCACAAATTTCGAGTGCCTCAGGGCATGCCCATGTACATACCAGCGTATGCTCTGCATATGGATCCACAAGTAATTAACAGCTAGACTTGTTCTATTCTCTTGCTCTCCACACTCCCCCTTTTGCAGTACTATCCGCAACCGCGTCAGTTCCAGCCGGAACGCTTCTCTCCCGGAAATCGCAAGCTACACACGCCCTACACCTACATGCCCTTTGGCCTGGGGCCGCACGGCTGCATCGGAGAGCGCTATGGCTTCCTGCAGGCCAAGGTGGGACTGGTCTATGTGCTGCGCAATCACCTGGTAACCATGTCGGAGCGCACACAGCAGCGCATGAAGCTCGATCCCAAGGCGATCATACTGCAAGCCGAGGGCGGAATTCATCTGCGGCTGGTGCGCGATCCCCTGGGAGTGTGACATACCTGAGCTGTACCTGGAGTCGGAGTCGGAGTCGTAGTTGAAGTCTAAGCTGGAGACCTGTCAGCGATTCACTTGCAACTAAGTTCGCTTCTCGCGTGTGCTGTCATTTTATTGTTGCTCCGCCATCTTCCGAAATGCAGTTTGATTGGGCGCTTTGCGTGTCGAATCGAAGAAGGTGGAAGAAGTAGTTCCCCCCTCTAGGCTAGCACCCGCTTACCTCCTGCACGAACATTAGCTAACAAAATAGATGTTGTCTATAAGAGGATTCACCTTTGGAAACTGCAAATAAAATAGAGGTAATTGTTCATTTTATTATATTATAAAAGGTTATTGGGAATATTTGCCTGGAAAAAAGTTCTATAAGGAAGAAGACCTTTATATTTATTTAAAATATTGTACTTAATAAACCTATAGTTTGCAGATATTTGAGAAGAAATGAATAAGAAAAAAAAAACCTATATTTTGCATATATAATAATTATAATTATTTGAGTAGTTATACAAGGAAGAAGACCTTATATATCTGAAATACTAAATAAACCTATATTTTATATATATGAATAATTGAAATCTCAGTAGTTCTAGAAGAAAGTTGTCCCTATATTTTGTATTTATAAATAATAATAATGTCAATCGTACTAAAATGAAGGAACCCTAAAAAACCCTACTAAATAATAAATCTATATTTTCCATAATAAAATAAAAAAAATTTTATTGAAATCAAAATGTAATATAAAATGCTATGGTTATAGATAAAAACATATTTTCTTATATTTATTTTGTAATCTTTATTAATTTATAATATTCAGAAGTGAATTCCGCTATCTTCACGATAATGCTCAGTGTATCAATTAATAACATTTTCCACTTGACCGATTATTGCTTGGCGTCTAAATTGCGCACTATCTAGAGCCCCGATCGCTATAGAATTGGAATTAGAAACATTGTTTAGAAATATTCCACAGTTTCACTTTCGGCACGTTATTCTGTAATCTTTCCAGAGCAGGTAACCCCCCTGAACGCCTGTCAAACAGTCCCATTTGATAATACGTAATCGCGCATTGTGGCGAAAAAAGATTAAAAAAGTTATTTCAAAAATACAAAACAGAGCTAGTCAGTATGAGACTGCACTTACTTGCTGAAGATGCTTAAGTCTGTAATGTAAATTTGTATTGTTTACAAAGATTAGGAATGCGAAATCTTTATTAATAATAATTAAACTAAGCTCGATTATCGTAGAGCTTGTCGTTCACAATCTCGAGGAACATGCCCTGCTTGAGCTGCAACACAAATGTATTCGGGTCGAATTCGATATCCTTAGCGGTTTGCGAGCAAGAGCGTACGTAGTGGTTCTTGAGAATGTGCACCAGTCCTAACTTGGCCTGCAGCAGGCCGATTCTACTGCCGATGCAGTTGTGAGGGCCGACTCCAAAGGGCTGATAGGCCATGGGCTCAATCGACTTGCGATTCTCAGGCGAAAAGCGTTCGGGATCGAATGTGTCAGGATTAGGCCAGTACTGAAGGCGGAAATGAATGGTTAGAATAGCGTCGTGAACAACTGCAATTGGAACCTACCTTGGGGTCACGTTGCAGACCATAGACAGGTATAAAGATAGGCGTGCCATTCTCCAGCTTAAAATCGTAGAAGGGTTTCAGCGACAGATCCGGCTGACCCTTTACGCTTTGGTATTCGCGATCCAGAAAGGGTAGCACTGGGTACATGCGTAGTACCTCATCCACTACCATCGAGAGATACTCCAGCGAGTTGATTTTCTCGTAGCTCAATTTACCGCCATCCTCAATCATGGCATCATTGATTTCCTGCCGCAGACGATCCTGCAGTTCCGGCTGTTTGGCCAGCTCCAGCAGGCCAAAGGACATGGCCGAGGAGGAGGTCTCAAAGCCGGCGGTAAAGAATACTCCAGCCTGGGCAACTAGAAAGTCTGTGTCGTGAGCTAAATGTGGTTTGGTCGGCTCCTGGGCAGCTTCCTTTCGCAGGCCGACCAAGATGTCGATGAGATCGTTGCGCACCGTTGACGTGCGTTCCCGCTCCGACATTACGTGGCCTATGGTGCTTCGTATGAAGTGCGAGTACTTCTCGGTGAAGACCTTAACGCGTAGCAGGGAGACAAGCTTGGGTAGAAAGAAGGCCACGAAGAAATCCTTGCTGCGGGACAGGGACGCTTCCAGCACCTTGCGCCCTTGCATGTGGAACTCTGCCTGGGGATTCTGCAAGCTGTCCGCCCGCACACCAAACGCAATTGTCGCAATGGAATCTGTGGTGAAGCGGGAGCAAATGTTTTTAACGTCTGTAATGAACGGCTGATTCTTGCCAGGATTATTCCTGCCCAAATGTGCCTCGAGATCTGCAGCTATCTGTGGATTGATCGGATTAAAGAGGATGCTTGTTGTCCATCACATTGCAACTTACCTCCTGCATCAGAGGATACATCTGCTTCACTTTGCCGCTGGTGAAGACTGGCGTCAACTTGGTGCGAATCTCCTTCCACTGTGGATTGCGCACAAAGAAAAGATTGTTGGAGCCCAGCGGATCACCATGAGGATCACAGCGTCCATAACGATTTGAGAATCGATTGAAGTCCTTAATCAGCACGGATTTGATCAATTCCGGTTCGCGTATAATCAGAGCCGGCTTATTAACCACATAAATGCCCACCACAGCCTCATCCTTCATCCGCGGATCACTGTAGATCTCCGATATGTGCATGCCAAATGAATTCTCCTGCTTGAACAATGCCAAGGTGTTGCCCAAAATGGGTGTGGGCTTCACATAGGGTAGTCCCTTGCGCCGCCAATAGCTGTGGCTCCGCTGGAACCACACATACACGGCGCTCAAGGCAGCCACAGTGACAAACAGTGCAGTGGTTAAGAACATTTTTACCAACTGCAAAAAAGAACAAGATATTGTTTTTTATATTGAAAACACATGATAATCAATTGCACTTCCACTTCAGTCTCCACTCGAACTAAGGTCAGTGACAAGATAATTGTCTAGATTATAATTTGAATACGTCTAACGAATGTCAAGATCATCCACTATTATTAACTTTGCAATTGATGAGCCAATTTTAGAATTGACCTACAGGTCGCAGTTATTATTTGCACATATATTTCGATCATATTTTAAAATAAACAATTGAATTATCTTTGCAAAACTGTTCAGCACATTGCAAATTTCTATTTACTTAACTGACCTAAAGAATAGAGTATAAATGCCTATAAGTATTTATTAATCAACTCTGTGAGCGTTCAACCGACAATAAAAGCACCTCGCACAACACTCGAGCTACTTTTTGTTGAACTGGCGCTTATATAGGCACCACTTCGAGGCAAAAAACAAGATTATTTGCAAACATACAAAGTGGACGCTGATAAAAGCAGACATACTTAGCTATATATATACAATATATGTAGATAAGTAACTGACTTGTAATTTAAAATCTATATACTTAAGGGCAAACAATCGAATAATAATTAATGATTAAGGAGTGTAGTAATATCAATACAACTCACCAAAACATATAATTTAGTTGTGCGAACGGAAAACGGGTGTAACTTTTAGATGTAACTGCACATTTTGACATTTGGATTTGTATTTTAAAATTTATAATAAATATTATACTTATTTCATATTGGGATATAGGGTATCTTCGAGTCGAACAGTTCTGAAATTGTTTTTCAAACTTGTTGTGACTATTAAATTGCGCAAAATCTTGTTTACAATTACACCACTGTTCAAATTGATTTCTTATTTGATAGTCTCTAATCACAAATGTCAAAAATCAATTCAAAACTAAATAGTCAGTTCGATTAGAACTTTCTAGGGTTTGATGGCAACAATAGCATAGTGTCGGGGTGATATAACTGCATCGAACAGATCAACCAAATAGCTGTGCTCGTAGCCCAGTTCCTTGAGGTAGAGTAGTCGGTCCAAGAGGATGATACTCTCAAGTATCGGGGCGAAAGTCATGCGCAACAGATAGAAGAGTTCCAGAAAGTGTTGGTCCTGTTTATATTGCTGGAGAAGAGAGTCCAGCTCCTGCTCCTCCACCGCTGCAAGCCAAGGTGCATTCAATTTAGTTGCACACTTTTTTACATATTCCGAGAAGCTATTGAAATTTCGCACCCTTCCCACTTGCAGTTCGTTCTTCAAATGGGGCGCATGGCGGCAGACGAGAACTTCCAGTAGTGCACGGTAAAAGAGCGTAATGTTTGGCAATTCCTTGGCTGCCAAAGTGCGTTCCATGGACTGAGCAGCTAGCATTCGCGCATTGCGTCCCAGTCGCACCTGCTTTTGCTGGAGATATTGGCTGAGTGGAAATCCATCATCTGTTTGTTGCTCCATCAGCGCTTTGTTGCCATAGAACTCCTTGTGAGAGAAACGTTCCCGCAACAAATGATAACAGCAACCGACGTTCAAAAGTATGCGACAGGAGTGCTGTGCATGGAAGACACGTAGACAGGTGGCCGCTAAGTTACCACAGGTGTGCAGCCCAGTTAGGCAAATACTCGGATTGACTGCGTCGACAAAGTTCTCGGCCAATAATTCGACTAGGTTCAGATCAGTTGTTATAAACCTGGCTGTGGTCTTGTATTTGTCCAGAGAGGGCGGCACAGTTGTTGCCTCTCGAGGAGTTGATTTTTTTCCACGTCTTGTTGGTGTTATTCCTTGACTTTGCAGTTCAGCGCGTTCCGTCAAGCCATTCCACGCGCGCTATTTAAAAAAGTAAATAAGAAAACAGTGTTGAATAACAAACTAAATGCGTACAAAAAATATAATCAAATTGTGAATACCAACATAAATACTAAAATTAACACTTCGCAACACTGCCATATTTCGGTTAACAACCCTGCTTTCGCATATGTCACTTGCTTTCCTTCTCTAGCTTGTTCGACGCGAAAACGTTTTAGCCGGCAATTTCAACGCAATTAATTTCTTGTTTTCATTCCAATAATTTGCAAAAAACACACAAAATGTCTGCTGGCATGCCGATAAACCCGAAGCCATTCCTAAATGGTCTAACCGGTAAACCTGTACTTGTGAAACTCAAATGGGGACAGGAATACAAAGGCTTTCTGGTGTCTGTGGACGGGTACATGAACATGCAGTTGGCCAACACGGAGGAGGTTATCGAGGGCTCTGTGACTGGCAATCTTGGCGAAGTGCTAATTCGGTGTAACAACGTGCTGTACATAAAAGGCATGGAGGATGACGATGAGGAAGGTGAAATGCGAGATTAACGACAACAACAACAACAGTAGTGGGCGCCAATCTCTTAGTACAAGATGTCGAAGCAAAGTTAAATTAAGAATCGAAAGTAATGAAATAAAACTATACTTATTTTGTAGAAAAACAAAACAGGCACTCACTTGTAACTTGCGATTGCGGGACAAGGCATTTTCAGTGTTCATCGCATTGGCATCAATACCGAGTACGCGGTGTCCATACTGCAGCGCCAATTTCGACGAAAGATACCCTTTGCCATCGCCCGCATCAATAATGTACAAATTCTCGTCTGAGGTGCTCTTTACTAGCTTGTCAACTAGAGCAGCTGTGGCCTCTACCTAATTGGAGTGCGAGTTGGATTTTTAGCTTCGATTTCGTTGTTACTTTATTCGTATACACACACCTCATGACATTTTTTAGCGCTCATGAACTCCTTTACGCTCGCTTGATTGTTCGTGGCAGCTGCCAATCGTGCCGTCAACTGTTCCAACGTAGTCAATAGCTCCGGACAGCTTTTTAGTAGCTGACGTTCTCTTGCATCAAGATATTGCGCAAGATTAGGAAATTGTGGACTTTTCTTTTCCTTCCGTTGGTGAATAAGTGTTTCTATGGCCTGACTAACGTCATCTGAGGAGCGAATCTCTTTCCTTATCTCCTCGGGTACAAAGCGATTCCAATGTTCGTCTGTAAGGTAGTTAACCATGTGACAATTATAAAAGTCTTCGTACTGCACGGAGTCCTCGATCACGCTATCGAGTCTATGCTGCACCGCAGTTACGTCCAGGCTTCCCATTTCTCTAAAAGCTATAGTCCCTTCGTTCTGGCGCAGAGGAATCTTGATGAGTGACCTTTTTGGTACCCAGCAATGCAGAGAGAAGGCGGTGCGTGTTGCGGATATGCTCCACAGCACCAATGATATCTGCTTCGGGATCGTTCTGACGTGGAAATTTCTCTATGAGCGTGCGTAGCTGCTGCAGTGTCCGTTGCACCTTGTCCGTATGTTGCTGTTGCTCTTGGGCCACCACTTGACCGTAAATGCTGCCGAGCTCTTCACCTAGCTGCACACCTTGAGCGTAGCCCAGCTGGTAACCCTCTTGATTTCCCTGTGCTTGGCCGTCTCTGATACCCTCTTCGTAGCCCAATCGTGCGTGTTTCTCCTCAGTGAGCACTATTTCGTCGAATAGATCGTTAATATCGCGCAATTCACTGGTCATTGTCAGGAATGTGGCCGAGAGTTGGCCTAAAATCATCGAAATGAAAAAACAATCGATTTTATTCGATATGATGGAAATGTATTTGCAGACTCAAATGTTTATCGAAAACAGTGTATTCCTGTCTGGCGTTTTGCAACACTAAGAAAAATATCACAATTTTAATGCTCGATCTGCCTAAAAATGGTGTCATATAATTACGAATTTATACAATTGCTTTAAGCAAGGCACATAGCTGAGTTTAATTTAGTATTGTTAAACTAATTTTTCTATTGCTACTCCTCCCAACCATCGTCGTCCTCCGAGTTGTCATCGTCGCTAGACATCGACCTGGTGTCCTTCTTGATCGGTGCCTCAATAATGCTCGATAGATGCCGTATAAGCGGGTTACCGGATTGATCCGCCGAATGTTGGTTACCAGAGATCCCTTTTCGGCGCAGCATTAGTTTATTGTGCAGATCCGCCATGAGACCCCCTCCTGAATTGGGGCCACCAGCCCTTGAACGTGTCACATTTGTTGACCTCTCATTGTCCACCACATCCACATTAACTGGAGCCGCAGCCGGTGAACGCAACCGACCGCCGTGTGCACCTCCAGCGTTGCGTATTGCGGCCATGAGGTCAGAGCGCGGATCCGCTGGAGGAGGTGGTCGAGATTCTGGAATATTTAGTGGTGTTTCCAAAGAGGGTGATATTGGCTTCATTACTTCATTGCTGATTAACTTAAACTCCGACTTGCTAGGAATTTCTGCTTTTGAGAAAGGTGGTGGCGGCGGTGGTGCTATCGCCGGTGGTGGCGGCGGTGGAGGAGGAGGCGGTGGTTTCGATGAGAAAGGTTCGTTGCGACACGGGGATTGATTCACTCTCTGGGTCATATGTGATTGAGCCGCTAGAGCACCCACCGTAATATCCAATGTCTTATTTATCTCTGGCTCTGGGTCTGCAAGACCAGGTAAATCTGGCAAGTCAAGAAATTGATGCGAAGGTGCAATGGGAGTTTGCTCTTTAACCGGCTCATACTGCAAATCGTTAGCGATACCCGGCAGATCTGGCAAATCCAACGGCACATCAATGGCCGGCGCTGCCAAAGCAGCAGGAGTATATCGTAAATCTCCGGCTGGTGTTGTTAGTTTAGTAGTTCCATGGGCCAGCGAATGTGGTGCCGGTGCAAGCAACTCCGATCCCGTCATTTTTGGTCTATTGTCTACGCGTGTCTTGCCGCTCTGCGGCGGCAGAGTGCGTTTCCAGGCATTGAGATCCTGACTACCGCCTGTTCCACCCGCATAAGCGAATTCATCAGTATTGAAGCGAGTCAATGCTGACATCGATTTGTTAATGGGCAAGGAGCCCAGCCCTGCTGTGCGATTGGTCTGCTGACGTTCGGTGGCCAACAGCATCTCATGTTTGTCCTCGCCCCTGACATGAAAACTGATAGCATTGAGATCCCCTTCAGCGTCCTGTTCACTTCCTGCATCATTGCGATTTCGAAGGAGGCGCTCTGATATATTTGTTGTTGAAGTTGACGTGGTTGGATCCATCAGTTCTTGCGCCACCTGGGGAAAAGTTGCTGGTATATTGGTTAGGATGCCACTTCCTGGAAACCGAGCGGGCGCAAAGATTTGAATTGCTTTTTTTGACCCAACGAGACCATTTATTTTCTCCTGTGCTCGCATGACACGCTCATTTATATGCTGGACCTTGGTACCATTTCTTTCCAACCGAGCATCGATGCGGCCAAAAATTGAGTTTATTGTTTTGTTTAGACAGTCGAGCGATTGTGCTGCTCTGATTATTGTTTCCTCGTGATGTAGATCCGTTGGAATTATCGATACCTGGTAGGCACTGTACACGTAGGTGTCGCTTTCATCCATTTCGGTCAACTGGTTTCTTTGAATTCCGCAAGAGCTTATGTTTCTTCGCTTTATAAAGCGAATATTTTTCGCGAACCAATCTTTTGCTCTATCAATAAACAGCTGTATGCGGGCGCGGCGTTGCCAACTGATTCATTGTCCATCGCGATACCGATATGCTTACGCCCCTCACAGATAAATCGGCTCAGCAGCGATACTATTACTATAATTTTCACATCTCTAGTGCACACTCATCATAAAATACATCGGCATCGCCAGTTTTGTTACGTGAGAAAGTTGTCAAAGGCTGATATTTAGTTTAAAAGTGCTCAAAAATATTTTTCACTGCAAAATAAGTGCTTTGAAGTTATTTTACAAATGTATTAATATAAAAGGTATGTCCTCCAACAATTGCTAGTAATGCAAATTGTTTGTAATTTAACCGAGGCCAAGTGTGCAGACCAAGCGTGGATACAGCAAAGAACAAAATAAAAAGTTGTTAAATCCTAAAATAAATCAATATAAACAGTGTTAAAAGTGTTCAGTGTATCTTTAACAGTATGATTAACAAGCCAAGTGCATCAAATGTAAAATGATTTCGGAAATAAGTGTTTTGCAAAAAGTGTGAAAATAATGCGTGTTTGCTTGTCTGGCGTCCGCCATTTTGAATTTTAGCTGAACAGTTTCCCTCTCTTTCCACGTTGCCCTGTGTGTTTATTGTTCGCCTATAAACAGCGTATATGTATGTAAGTGCATATATGTTTATGTATATGTACAATAAAATTGTACTTATGTACTATATATATGTGTATTTGTTGTCTATATGTGGTTGTTTACTTTGGTCACTTGCTATGGTTGCGAAGCCACATCAACAATAAATATAATTATGCGCTTACATACATCTGTATAACTGTTCATTTGAATACACATTTGTTTGTGTGTATTTGCGCTAATGATGAACACACGACAAAGAATGAACGAATCATCATTTATCGAATAATATCAATAAATTACTTATTGCTGAGTACTGATTTCAGTTTATTTTACTCTTCCCTTGCAGCTTAACGACTGCAATTATTTTTAGTCACTCAAGAAAGTGATAAGGAAAGATTGGGTATATAAATCCAAGGAGTGGAAACCCTATAATTATGGAGCAATTATTCCAGTCGTATCCAGAAGATGCGCGCCGCATTGGCGAGGAATATTTATCAAGTCTTACGGATTTAAATTGCAATAGCAAGCCTCTGATCAATATGCTCACCATGCTTGCCGAGGAGAACATCAACTATGCCCATGTCATTGTACGCGTGGTGGAATATCACATCAGCCAGGTTAACAATTAAAGCATTTTTAATTAACAGTCACACAGTGAGAGACACAAGCGACAAAATCCAAAATACATATACAGAAAACACACGCAACTCTTGCGGACAGTCCCAGTTATCTTTTCCCGTAGCGAATGCCTTCCGTCCGGCAATTGCTTGAACACATGATACTCCATGTCCAAAACGTGTGCTAGTAACTTTGATTCAACGGCTAACTCCAGGGCTGAAACACTATCGATAGTAAAGATCTCTCATTTCATACATTAAATGTCGATGGGTTTCTAACTTTTTCGATCGTTGTTGCGATTATCATCAAGGGGAACAATTTAGGCTTAATACTTAACTAAATAATATTGAAATTTCGTTGATAATCATTTCACACTAGCACACGCTTTACATAAGCAATATAAGAAGTTTATTTTCACGAACAACAGATGAATTACCACTCATATAATACTCATTAGAATTCTATTGTTTTTTGCGTGATTAAACTTAAATAATACATTAATATATTTGGTTTTAAGCTGAGACTGATTTTATCCTGTGCAAGGTAAGCCGTTTCGTTTACTATAACCTTTTAATCTTCTTTTCATCGATACCTCGAAGCTAATTAAAATACACAAAAACCAAAAAATCGAAAAGAAATTGTAATAAAAAGAGAAAATACTTAAACAATTGCCATCAAGTTGTCTTTTATTTTATACAAAAACCAAAAGAAAAACTGCTGATAAACATAATAACAGAAACTAAAACACGCAGCAAAAGTTAGAAGAAGTATCCCATCGATATTTGACAAAATATGGATTAAGTGAATCTGGAAATGACAAAATCGTAAGGCTCCTTTTAGCCCTCTCAGTTGTGCCTCTAATAATAACCACCTAAAAACAATATTCCCTATAGATAATAGTCAAACCATAAGTTTCAAAAAATATACTCCAAAATGTATCTTTAAATAGTTGTTGAAAAGAACATTTCTATATTTTGTTCACTAATAAAATCAGTTTCAAATTAATGGTCCTTAAATTCTGACCAATATTTCGCTTTGATCAACATAGATATGCATCTGTCTTGTGCAGGCTTAGTCGTCGTTGTCGTCGTCGTGGTCATGGTCATGGTCATGGTAACATTCACATCATCAACATTGAGAAATCGTGAAAAGGATTTTTGTGAAACAATGTGTGCCTCCTCAAACTGTGTCAACACAATTCGCTAGCGTCGTTGCTGAAACTTATGTTCTATTTATGCTTACCTATCTTACCAAATCATACAGGTGGCGCCAGAATTCAAATTACCCATACTATATTTAATTGATTCGATAATTAAAAATGTGAAAAGCAGCTACGTCCAGCTCTTTGGACAATGCATAGTCAATATATTTCTCAACGCCTTCGAATCGGTAAGTGAACTCTAAAATCCTCAAATATATAGAAATATTGTTTGTATTTATTTATAATTTCATTAAGGTGCAACATTCACCATCGCAGGTGCTCGAGAAGGTGCGTGAACGCATGTATTTGTTGCGTCAGACCTGGAACGAGGTCTTCCCCCCATCAAAGATGTATGCACTTGATGTGAAGGTTAAACGTCTAGACAACAATTGGCCAATCACAGCCAAACCAGTCAATCAGTCAACCAAAATGCATGGCCACAGCCCAGCCATTCATGTGAATCCAGATTTTCTTAAAACTGTAAGTACTACTAAAGTTAGAGTTAATTCATTTCGATATCATCTTATAAATTCATGTATATTGCATGCACAAGGGCATGGTTGCAATGCCTGTTAACAACACATTGCCAAACGACATGGAGGAAATTCTGCAAGCCAAAACGCGTGAGCTGCTCGAGCTTAGGAAACGCAAACTGGAACTTGAATTGGAACAGACAAAACTGCATTTAAAGGAGCAAGAGCGACAGCTGAGTCAGGCCACAGATGCAATTTCTGTGGCTCCTATTGTCATGCCTGCTCCAGGGGCGCCACAGCCAGCCGTACCACCAACTGTAGCATCTAACATATACCCCAGTGGCATACGTAACATGCGTCCCGCGGCACCAGCAACTGTAGGTGGCATAGTGCCTGTAGCTGGCCAACAACCGGTAGATTTGAAAGCACTCTTTTTAATTGAATAGCTCACTAATATTGATTATCCACAGCCGTTTGTCAACAAACCAAAGGTACATCCTGTCAACCCGGCCATGCTGAGTTCTGTGCGCCCACGAGATCCTCGACTGGCACGCCAAATGCAGTCGCAGGCGCCAGCACAAATGGCAGCACCCGTACGCTCCCTTGATCCCCGTTTGGATTCTCACAAAGCATCATCCTCAACACATAAGTCTAGTCGCTCGCGCAGCAAATCACCAATGCGTAACGCGAGCAATAATCGCTCCAGCAAGGGCAGTAGCCATCAGAGTTCATCGAGTGGCAACAGCAGTCGCAAACGCAGCGAGTCAAAGAGCTCAACTGCGTCAACGTCTTCTTCGGGCTCTGATAATAGACATAAGGGTGGCAGCAGCAGCAGCTCCAATCTTTCGCCTGGAAAACGTTCATCTGGATCGCGTAAGGAGCACAACGACCGCTATGCACACAATGGTGGCTCGCCAGTTGGCTCCAAGCGAAAGAGCAGCTCACCCGCCAATTCACCGACAAAGTCCAAGCGTAATGCAGTACAGAAATCTATATCGTCACGGCCAACAACTGATGGCAGCAAATCTGGTGGTGGCTTCAACAATGCACGTTCCCGGAGTCGTTCACCCATTTACAGGGATGTGGATATGCGTAATGTAAGGCGTAGCAATTCGCCGGAGACAACATCAACCGGAGCAGGAGGAGTGAAGCCTCCTAGCACAACAACGTTAGCACCGGCGGCACCATCAACAGATCCAGAGCCACCAATAGACGCAGCAACACCAGCAAATGATTTAGAGAAACGTAAGAAACAATTTTTAATTCTAATCTTACATTTGTTAGTGAACGCCAACAGCCAAGTTGTCGACCAAGTTGACATCCTTAGTCCTAGCCATACTCGTACAAATGACAAAGTAGTTAAAATATGCAGAAATTACAAACCAAATTGGCGGCACCCTAGGCTCCAGCTCGAGGGGGAGGTTGTTGTGGGCGTGTGTTGAACCTGTGATATCCACTTGTCCAAGAATAACCAGCAAAGTGCAAAATGTGAGTTCAAAGAAAACCAAAGATAAATACATTGATTAATCAAATTCGTACAGCTTATCTGTAGTTAATTGAACATATTTCGTATTGCTGTGTTGTTACTTTTGCACTTTGTTGGATATATTCCAACTGATGTTTGCCCTAAGGGGGCAGTCGTTCTATATATATTCGCCTTATTTTCACATCTGTTTGGTGAGTCTCTTCACTCTTGTCGCTTCACTTACGTTCATTTTTGGGGCTGTTTTGAATAGAATCGCTTTTGAAAATATTCCAAAACTGAAAACACCCTATATAATCATAATATTTATGCAATTTTTTAATACTTAAGAGCAAAACAAAAGTTCTAACTATACCAAAAAAAAAAAGAAAGAAGATACAAATACAAAAAGAAAGAAAGAAAGAAAAACTAAAACCAATTTCAATAAAACATGTTTGAAAACCTTTTGCATTCCAGTTGTTTTAATTAAATGCAAAATGTAGCTAGGTGCCGCCTTTGGTGTAATTTTAAGTCTATTTACTTTGTGTAATTGTAAAAAGAAAAAGAATGAAAAACCAAATCAAAACTACCCGTGATAAACAGACACAGAACTGTGAAGAAAAATTTGTACCTGATAAACAACTAAAAAGAACAAAAGATATGAAAACAGTTGATAAACCTAAGAAGAAATAAAGACTGCAGTTATAATTTGATGTTATTAACGCCTAATTCAAAACTCTTTAAAAACAACTCTTAAATAATTGTAAACTTTTACATAATTAAAACGAGAACATTTATTTAAGCGTATTGCTGTAGTTGTATTGATTGTAATACAAGCCAATCAGTTGCATATGTATATATCTCAAAATATGTGTATATATATATTATTATATATCATTTCCATTATTATTTTGATTTTTGTATTTGTAGAACGGCACTTTTATCTCTGTATACATATATATTTACTTATTTTCTTATGAGTCCCTTTATAATTTTGTCACTTAACCTGGTTCCTAAACGGAGCGCACTCGCCTATTGTGATGGCTCGGCAGTTGTAACTCTCTTATGAATTTGGATACTATAATGAATTACGTATGATATATATAGTTCAATTTCTTATGGAGTTAACAACTTGTCTAGCACTCACTGTGAGTTATATTTTTTTTTTTTTTTCAACTAATTTTTCTAGCCCAATTGCTGTGCCTGGTGTTTGTTGATGCCCTTCCTCCGTTTTTATTATTATTATTTTATTACTCTTAATATTTATTTATATTTTTATAATTTTCACAATTTCCTTTTTACATTATTGATTAGTTTTCTGTAAATAGGCCGAGTAATTTCGTAATATCCGTAAAATTGTTTTCTTTTGGCACAAATCCTTTTCGTAAGATATTTTTGGAAGCATAAACAATTTTTAGATACATTTCACATACTTGAACCAGGCCTGCGCTCTTCTTCAGCTGTTGCTCCTCCTCTTGCTACTTCTCCGCATTTAGGGGCAGCAACAGCAGCAGCAACAACAACCACAAATATGGACGTCGATTTGCGGCCATTTGTTGGCAGACTGTTGGCTGATGGCAAGCCCCCAACGCCTCCGCCACCGGCAATTTCAATCTGCAGAGCAGCGGCAGCAACAGCTGCATCGGCCACGGCAACAGCAACAATGACAGCCCAAAGAGCGGCATCTAAGGCAAACAACACCAGTGGCACAACAACAAACGCTAGCAGCGACTCCAACGCAACGAACAGTTCCTCAAAATTGCCCACAAAAGTGTCGTTCAAAATACAAAAACCGTTTAATAAATTAGAAAAATCTACAGCGCATTTATCAACAGCAATACTGCTGCCCTCAGCAACAACAACAACAGTAGCAGCAGCTGTAGCAACCGCAGACAGCAGCAACCTCAAGCAATCCTCGCCAGTGATTGCTGGTAATTTATTGAATCCGCCACAGACACAGGCCATCGGGGGAGAAACGTTCGGCCAGTCAGTTGCCGGTGGATATTGACGACTGTGAAGACGAGATTGAGGACGACATGCTGCAACAGCCGCAGCAGAAACGCAGCAAGTCAGCCAAACTGGATGCGTAAGTGGAATATGAAATGTGAAACAATTCGAAGAAATCTCAACTAATCTGATCTGATCTCTATTGAAGTCTTTTTGGCAGCGAGGATGTCGACTTGCGTCGTGTATTGCCTGGAAAGCCAAGTGCAATTATTCCAAGTGGTGTCATTGTTCTGGAAGACGACTCAATGGATAACTGGGACACCAGCAAGGTGCGTTGACTAATTGATATTTAAAATATCTTAAACATTTACTAATTCCTTTCACTTGATTCCTTAGCAGTCTGGAAAATCCATGCCAGCTACCAAAAAGCCTTCGCTAGATGAGCTGCGTGCCAAGTTGGTCAAAACTGTGCGTCCCAATCCCAGCAATAGCAAGTTGTCCAAGGGTGAGTATTCATAATGGCCTGAAGGGAAAGGAGAAAGAATCTAATGTTAAATTTACCTCATCCTACACAGATAAACCCAAGGAACACCCTGTTGCGCAACGAATCAAGCAGCTGTCAGAGCTAAAGTCCAATGATGATTCGCAGGAGGCGCACGATGAGAAAATGCGCACCATACTTAGCCAGGCGCAAGAGATGTACGAGAATCATGGCATGAATCAGGAGCAGTACAAGGAATTGGTCTCCAAAGTGGTGGACCTGAACGAGAGCAGTAAACTGAAAGATCCCAGACGCCGCGAGAATGTTGTCGACGAGGAAGACCTCGATCGCAATGCAGCACGTGATGCTGTGCTGCGCAAGCGTATACCTAAGCTGAAGGGCAATGAGAATCATGCCTCAAGTTCACCACGCAGTGATGGATACGAAGAGCAACTGCCAGTATCGATGCCAGAGAAGTCACAGCCACTTCCTCAAGGCAAACAGTTGACCAAGTCGAAGCGTGATAGCAAGAGGCGCAAGCCTAGCAAGTGGGGTGAGCAGGTGGATCCAGCAGCTGCACAACGTGCGGCGTGGCAAGTGTCTCAAAATAACAACAATAATAATAATGGTAATAAGCGCATGGCTGGCGCAAATGGAAGTGGTCCTGGTGCTGGATTCCGCGGCATGCCCTGGCAGCATCAGAATATGGTTATGCCTCAAAGCATTGTACCACCACCTCCTCAGCCACCATCAATGCTAAACATGCCAGCAGTGCCAGCGGTGAACATCACTAAGGCAATCAATTCTCTGGACAATCCCATGGCCGATGTAGTGCGCAGTATTACCATCGATGGTGGCAGCAAGGAGATACGCTTTTACAACCAGGTGGCCATCATTTTCATGGATGGCGATGAGCCACATGAGATTGGCTTCCAACATGGTCAGCGATCAATCTACATCGATCATAATGAGCCACTGGCGCTAAACTTCAACGATGACTACAAGCCTTTTCAGTTGGATGGTCAATTGCATCGCATACGATTCGGACACCCCTCGCGGGAGCTCTACATTGACGATCACTGGTACGAGATTTACTTTGGTGGTCCGCCAGTTTCGCTTCCAATTGGCAACAAGTTGCATGTGCTCAAAGCCGAGGGACCGCCACCCAATGTGGACATTGGACGCGTACGTCGCGATCTAGTTGTGGGCAAGATAAACATGATTGTTGACGCCCACACAATAGTTCCACTCTTCCTCGACGGTCGCCAACAGACTTTCCACTTGGGTGCCGAGCAGCATTCACTGCAGTTTGTCGACAGCTTTCTTTATGCGCTACTTGACGGGCAACTTCAGAAACTCGAGTATGGAGGATTGCCCAAGAGCATGAAGTTGAATGGTGGACGCACCTGTTTCATTCGATTCGGCACATTGCCCAAGGGTGTGCAGTCTGGAAAGACACATGTTCTGGACATGGTTTATATAAAGACGGAGGCACCAGCTGAACCACCACAGCCACCACCAATGCCAGTGCCAGTGATTGCTCCGCCAGAGCTGCAGCCACAACCAGCGTCAGTGGCATCGAGTATACCAGCACCATCAGGAGCTGCCCAAGTGCCACTTCAGGTAGCTGCAGCGGCGCTAAGCAACCTTAATATCGATGAGCTGTTCCAAAAGCTCGTGTCATCTGGCATTATCGGTGGTCCAGCTACAACTGCTGTTGCAGCAACTGGAGGCAGCAGCAATAGCAACGCAAATAATGCACCTGCTGCTGTTGTGGAGCCCACATCTGGCGTAGAGAAGGAAGTACCAGCTGCTACTCCAGCACCGGTTCCGTCTACGACACCCTTGGAACCCATCAAGCGCATTGATCTACATAAGCCAGATACAATTAAGACGCGGCAATCGGCAGTTGTGGCCATACTGTATTTGGGAATGCAGTGCAGCAGTTGCGGTGTTCGGTTCCCACCCGAACAGACCATCAAATACAGCCAGCACTTGGATTGGCATTTCCGTCAGAATCGGCGAGAACGCGATTCCACGCGCAAAGCCACATCCAGGCGTTGGTTCTATGATCTCAATGATTGGCGGCAATATGAGGAAATCGAGGATGTAGAGGAGCGCGAAAAGAACTTTCTGGAAACGCAGAACCAACAGCTTGGTGGTCCAGATGCTAACGATGATGTGTCACAACAACGCTCTCTGGATTCGCCCATGCCCAGCTGTCCCGCTGGTACTGATGATCTGGATCGCAGCTGTGATGTGTGTCACGAGAAATTCGAACAGTTCTACAATGAGGAGCTGGAGGAATGGCATTTGCGTTCGGCAATACGTGTCGAAGAGAAGATCTATCATCCGCTGTGCTATGAGGACTACAAGAGCTCACTGAACCCACCAGCCCCCAAAGCCAACGGGGGCGATGAGGAGATGCTCAATGCGACCGATGACAATGCCATGGACACGCTAATAAAGCTAGAGGATGATTCAGGTGAGTGTTGTGGATGGATTCATTACTACTTTCAGTTTATTTCATGTTCATATTCAAATTTATATCTTCACTAATATTCCCTGAATTCTCTCACAGATGTTGGCCGAAAGGCATCAAGCACAATGCTGGAGGATGATGATGACGACGTCATTGTGTTGCCTAATGAGGAGCCGAGCGTAACAGAGATTGTCGACGATGATGACGATGAGGAATACGTTCCAGCGGCACCAGTTGAAAAGGATGCGGAGAAGGCAAACAGTTCAGAGCCAAGCGGCGATGAAGCGGCTCATCTCGAACAGAAGGAGAATGATAAGGAAAAAGACCAACATGCCAATGAGTCGGATGTGGAGATACAGGAGCCAAACATTCCCTTTACCGATCTGGATACATATGTGGAGAAGGAGCCGGTGCCAATGCTCAATGTCAAAATCAAAGAGGAGCCCAAGGATGATGATGAGGAGGATGAGGATGATGGCTTTGAGGACGTGGGCACTGTAGTGCAATTGCTTCCGCTGCCAGAAGATGAAATATCTATCCATAGTAGTGGTAAGTGGCAATCAAAGACTTTCATTTCTGTGCCAGAATTCAATTCATCCCTCTCGCTAGAAACACAAACACAAACCATTGATTCATCCGCCTCGCCGGCAACGATGGAGCGTCCAGCATCAGTAGCATCACTGTCCCTGCCTGGCAATGAGGATGAACTCGAGTTGGAGCCGTTGGCGACGACGACGACTACAACATCTGAAGCTGAACTTAATGGTGAGAATCCGCAGGAGACGCATAATCTGAGCGCAGCTGGACCGGCGCCGGCGTTACCTTTGGCTAGCATAGTTAATAAAATAAAAATAAATATCACTAAGAATACAAGTAGTAATAGTCATAATAGTGCCTCAACATCAACGACCACATCGACGACGAGCGCGGCAGCAGCAGCAGCAGCGACAGACTCGCAAGTGTCGGCAATTAGCGTCATTGGCGGCTCCGGAAATGCAGACTTGCAGCAGCATCAGCCACAGCAGCAGCAACAGAACTCAATACAAACCATTTCCACAATTCCAGTGCTGTGTGGAGGCAATACCTTCCCGAAGATTGCCACTAGCAGCAGCACAAATGCGCCGCCCGCCAATATCAGTTCCATTTCGGTAATTGGCAGCAATTATGGCAGTAGCAACAGCAGCAGCAGCAACAACAACAACAGTAGCAATGTCACAATGTCGCGCTTAAATGCAACAACAACAACCACAGCATCAGCGGCAGCAACGTCGTCAACTTCAATTGGCGGCAGCAATGATGCATCTGCCACTGCTGCCCCAAAGCCGTTGACACCGCCACCAGCACAAGCTGCTGCAGTCGAAGCTGATCCCGAGCCTGTTGTCGAACTAAAGCCTGCGCTGCGAAATGTCACGCTGAAGAAAACGAAGAAAGTGCAGAATGGTATCGAGACTTCGGGCCTCTGCTCGATCATGTAAAGCTAAAGCAGAGATCAGAGATAGCGGAGAGACAGAGAGAGAGTGGCGCAAGCATATTATTCCTATTCTCACTTAATTTATAATTAGCAATTTCAAAAATTATTTTAGAACGTTAATTAGTTTTAATGAATTTACAGACGCGCGATCAAGGTGCGTCTTTGTTCTCTGTAGGTACCAGCAAGCAGCACCCCCGCCGTGGCAGCGCAAGAGAGCGCAACACTTAATTTACTTTATTACGATGATAATGCAAATAAAAAGAAAAACTACACAAAAAAAAACAGAGTATAAATAATTTGTGATAATTTTATAACACTTGAGTTACACAAATCAAGCTTGATTCAATATATTATGTAATGTGCGCTTGGCAAATCTGAAACAATAAATAAAAAGCTGAATGAAGTTAATTAAATCGTATAGTTATATGCTTAATTATAATTGCACAAATCGTTTAATAAAGGTACTGGAATAAAAACAAAATTAAATCCTTTATATTTTGAAACGGCTCGTTTTTCCTGATAACTTCCTTGCTAAATAATATTGTACTTATATTTACATTAATATTTAAATAGGAACCATCTTGCAGAAAACATCTCATGTCCCAAGGCGTAAATTTAACTGAGCGCCTAAGACAAGTGCTGGGCAATACGTTGTCGTGTGACGTAGCATTCTGAATTTGTCCATCGTCATGCCAGCTGTTCTTACAGACCTTAAATCCTTATTTATTTTTTTGTATTGTGTATTTTTAGCCAGTTACAAAAGACAATAAAACAACAGCTTCGCTATTAAATAATATTGCACTTATTCCACACATTAATATTTTGAATTGGAGGCTTTACTGAAGGACTAAATGTATCAGAGCGCAAAACAGCAGTGTTGTGCAGTCCGGTGGGCTTTCGTGTGACACAGCATTCAGAAGTTGTCCATCGGCATGCCAGCTGTTCTTACAGAAATGTGTTAAAAAATCCTAAGTGCCTAAGTGACTATGCACGTGGGCTTGTTTAGCGTTTTAATTTAAAGAATTTATAATTTCTAAAATGTCTTCGTCGTTTTTTCTGAAGCCAGGAGCAGCCAAACAGGCAAATAAAAAGCGCAAGGTAAGTAGCAAAGCTTCCCAATGTGTAAGTAATTCATAACTTGCCACTACTCACAGGTCAATGCGGTAAAAACGAAAGGTGCCACAAAACCGGGAAAGCGAAATGAAAATGCATCAGGTCCAGGGCCCAAGACGCAGCGCCGCGCCAAGGCGGAAGATGAAGAAATTGCCAGCGATGATGAGGAATTCAACAGTGAAATGGGCGGTAATACATTGACCTTCTCCACCGACGAGGAGGAAGAGGAGACACCACAGGACAAACGTTTGCGTCTTGCCAAGCATTATTTGTCGGAAATTGAAAAACAGGAGGCGGAGCGAGCCGAGGACCGTGAACTGGGGCAGACTATAGAACAACGACTGAAGACTGAGTATCTAGACAGTGTGGGACGCTTGCGTCGAAGTATCGCCTGCAGCATCAAATCCTGTGCCATTCAAGGCGTGTTAAAACACAAGCTCCATCACGCTCCACTATGTGCACTGGCACTCAGCGCGGATGGGAAGTTTTTGTTTACGGGCGCTAAATCGCAGTATGTTCTCAAATGGGACACAGAAAGTGGGAAAGTAGTGGACAAATGTGATGTTCTGCCGCATCGTGACGAGCCAGAAACGGGCAAGAAGCGGAGGGCTCACGTCATTTCTATTTGCCTGTCCACAGACAATAAATTCATGGCACTTGCCGAGGGCGGACCACACATACAAATCTGGTGTCCACAGACTATGAAGCATGTTCAAACATTTAAGGGTCATAGGGACAGTGTTTCGTCACTGGTCTTTCGCAAGGGAACGCATGATCTGTACTCAGCTGCCAAGGATCGGTCTGTAAAGATTTGGTCTGTGGATGAGTTGGCCTACGTGGAGAGTCTGTAAGTTATTGCATTATCTGCAGCTTATCAGACATATTTTAACATGATTATTGTATATAGATTTGGTCACCAGACTGCTGTAACC
This sequence comes from Zaprionus lachaisei, assembly GCA_018901815.1. Lineage (NCBI taxonomy): Eukaryota > Metazoa > Arthropoda > Insecta > Diptera > Drosophilidae > Zaprionus > Zaprionus lachaisei. Next base: position 925,532 of record JAEIFI010000054.1, read on the forward strand.
AGCATAGATGCACTGAGTCGGGAGCGTGCTATCACCGCAGGCGGTTCGGACTGCTCGTTACGCATCTGGAAGATTACGGAGGAATCCCAGTTGATTTATAACGGGCACAAGGACGGCATTGAGTGTGTCAAATTGATCAACGATGAGCATTTCGTCTCAGGTGGCGTAGATGGGTAAGAAGAATATAAGTTGCAAAGTCAAAGATGCTTAATCATCACCAATCTTTTGTAGTGCTGTAAGCCTGTGGAGCGCAATGAAGAAGAAACCCCTCTCTACGGTGCCACTGGCACATGGCAGTGGGGATAATAAGGTGGCGAACTGGATAACAGCCTTAGCTGTGGTGGTCAATACTGATCTGGTGGCAACAGGTGGGTGACACTTAAACCTGAACAATTTGGACTTCGGTTGTAACTGGTTTTCTTTGCAGGCTCTTGCGATGGCTGCGTACGACTCTGGCAAACTAATCCAAATGCGCGCAAGCTTCAGGAGATTCAGAACATACCTATCATAGGCTTTATTAATGGTCTCCATTTTAATGCCGATGGTACCAAACTGTACGTGGCAGTGGGCCAGGAGCATCGGCTGGGGCGTTGGTGGCGGCACAAAGAGGCCAAAAATAATATAGTTATAGTTGACATTAAGATACAAAGCAAGAATAGCAGCAAGTAGGTTAAATGTAAGCTTTAATAAAATTTACTCGATTGGAGAATTATCATGTAATTGCACTGCGAAAATTAATTTGAAAAGAATCGATTACAAACTGGCAAGGGTGTTGTACATATTATCGATACATTTCTATTGAAATCATTCTTTCAATTTGTGTGGCGGCTGGTCGATTTCTTTTGGTTACAAAACAGGAAAACATGCATAAGAAAGCCGGCGGGGGCCTTTTTGGGTTTTTTAAAACCGAAACCGGGCGAAAGTTGGTGTTCTATGCGGCAGGAACAACCACCGCTGGCCTATTTGTCGGAAACTTCCTGCCACATACATTTGGATTGCAATATTACCGTGACTTTGTGCAATGTTACCAGTAGGTGAGCGCATGGACATTGCATGGATTCATTGTTTACCAGACTCTTATATTTTATAACAGAAACGGGATTGGACGAGCCGTGCCGGATGCAGTACAACGACGTGTGCAACAGGCAATGGATCAACTGCAAGTGGACTCGCGTGAGCAGAAGTTCGTTAAGCCATTCACAGTCTTCGGATTCGATCTGTTTCAAGCGGGCACAACCAAGTTCCGCTTTGGAGCTGCCCTGGGAATTCCTGTAAATTATGCCTACGGCAGTATTGATGATATCAAGCGCGGCGATATACGTTTTCGAGATCAACAAATCGACTGGAACTCGGAAAGCGGCAAGCTCCTTGAGCAGGCAATCGTATTGACTGAGGATGAGCAGGTCTTCGGGCTGAGCAAAGCAATTCTACAGCTGCAAACACACCGTGTGCTTCTGAACTCCATTTTTCCAAGTGTCAGCTTCCTTATGGTCTACACAATTGGACACTACTTGAACCTTCGCCTTGACCTCTTTGCTCGCCACGCCAGCGTAAGTTGCACACATCTTTATTGAATATGAAGAGTATCAGAATCATTACCTTTCCTTCAACAGGTGCGTTTAGTTATGTACAGCATCTTGGGTCTGTTCGGCCTTGGCAGCTGGTCCTTCATGAAGGACTTCAATCAGGTCTCCAATGACGCTGAGATTGATAAGAAACTGGCAAGCCTCGGTCCGCAATTCGTGGCTGCGGGCTTCAGTTACTTTGATAAGCATCTAAAAAAGAACATCGCACTGAGGAACCTGATTGGCGACAATACCTACACTGCCTTGGGCAACGAGAACTACCTGCTGCGCCAGAAATCGATGCCACTGACGGCGCGTAGGTCTTTCTTCGAGGAGAAGTGGCACGATCTCCAAAATGCAGCAGCTCAGCCCACGACACAGTAAATATTCATGAATAATAAAGGTTTGTTTTGAAATATGTTGAGTAATATATTCTTAGTAAAACACTAAAATAGGATCAATGCACGTGTTTAAATTCGAAACGCGGGGAAGGATTCAAATTTGACTAGCTTCGTTTGGCAAAAAGGCTTTGGAATGTGTCTGTGTGTGTGTAGGTTTATACTGATATTATATTGATAGGTAATGCTCTTAGAAGGTCTCCTCGCCAACCACATCGCTAATGGTGGCGACCAGGCGCCGTGAGTGCTCCACGGCACAGGTGGCTGTCACAAGTCCCAAGTGGATGCAGTACAGCTCATAAACACGCACCTTTCCCGGTGCCAGTTTGGGGAAACAGAGCTCAGCTAGTTCGCTGTAATAGTCCATGGGTAGAGCACCCGGCTCCGCTGGATTCTTCTGTCCATTGCTGCCGGCTCCAAAGCCAGTGGACAGGAAGTGCTGCTGTAAATCGAACGAACACTTAAGGATGCTGCCCGATAGATCTTCAAACCAGAGAAAGTATGAGTAATGGAATGTGCGATCCTTCCACATGACTGTCGTCTGACCCTTTTTCAAATAGCTGCGAGTAAAGTCTACCATGTTCCAGAGCTTCGTCTTGGGCACCAGCTGTGGGTTGCTATGTCGTAGATCAGGTGCCAGCATTTGACCTGTACTACGATTCACGTACATGAAGTGTACCAGCCCAGGAAAGTCCTCCAGATAGGCATCGATAGATATGTTACGTGCTGCCTTAACGGCCAAAAACTCGGCGAACTCCAGAAGTTTGGCCTCAACCACGGATGCTGAGTCGGCCAGTTGATCCAGCTGATGATTGCCAGCACTGTCGCAGCAGGCCAACGAAAGCGTAAAGAGCTGTCTCAGCTCATCGACAAATGCCGGCAAATTCGACTCGATCCGCACAAGCATCTCCCGTTCGTAGCTCTTGAAGAACTCCAGGTACATCTTGCGCAAGTTCTCCCATCGGGCGGTAAACTTCTTAACACACATGTCCATCTCCTCGTGCTTCTGCTTGAGGTGCCGCTTGAGAGCCGTCAGAGTTTGACTTACAAAGGATTCGAGGCTCTCGTAGGCGGGTTTCAATGCATCAGCATCGCCCTGTTGCTGCACCGCAACAATTTTCTGCAGAACAAAGAAGGTGTCGTAGATGCTACTGGTCAGCGGCATGTGGCCATACTCGATGAGCTGCAGCAGCACCTGGTGGGAGTCCAACCTCGAGATATGTACAATGGTTGGAACGCAGCCGGAGTTGACGTCGTGGGAGATGCCCTGCAGAAATACGGCGACAGCACGTTGCGACTTCTGGGACTGCAGTGCTCTGGCGAGTATGGCCAGGAAAAGCAGATCAGCAGGAGCCAGAGGTAGCGCCAGCCGAGTGCTGTTTAGTGCCACCAGCTTGTGCGACACCAGCAGCAGAGCATGTGCACGCTGCTGACCACCAGTCTGTCGCAGCTGTTCCAGCGCTGCATCCAGTGTCAGATGAACTGTGCGTTTTAGCTCCGGATTGATTAGCAACTTTGGCATGGCCTCCAAGAGATATGCCTGCTCCTCCTGCCACAGCTGCGACTCGTAACAGTTGAGGCACTGAGTCAGCAGCTCCTGCTGCATGACTCCCGCCTGGGGTCCAAACAAATTTGCACCGTAGCAGTACTTTGTCAACGTCATAGAGACTCCCAGTTGTCGCATCAGCTGCTCGATCTCGATTTGGCCAATCTTCAAGAAACTGAATCCTAGAAGTTCGCCGAACACCAAGTTGAATCCGTTTTCGCACTGGAAACTCGAGTAGGCGTTGTCGAACTGGCAATGCATAATGCGTTGCGAGCTAATAATGGGGCTGAATATCTGCAGGAGAATATTGCTGTCCAGTGCAGCACCAGGCGTTGTCACTGTGCCATCTGGCAGCAAACCCTGTGCGATGGCTATGTTGCAGACCTTCTCGGTTAATGCATCATTGAGATTCTGATAGACCACATCGTTGGCACTATTAAAAACGATTAGGCCGTTCATTTTGTTATCAGTGCACAGAACTGTGCGAAAAACAAAAACACACACAATACACAAAACTTGCTTCTGTTTAGTGTTGTAAAATGATAGATAGATAGATGATAAGCGTCAAGCGTTGCCACCTTCATTTCGGAGAAACCATTTGCAAGAGCTGCGATGATAATAGTTATCGAACTACCTGCAAAGAAGATAATAACTATCGAACCAGGTCGGAGGTGAACAGTTGCCCATCATCTGATTTGTTATCAACAAAGAATTAAACTGACTATTAAGTGATATATTGAAGTGATATATTAGCATGGGTCGCCTTATCCTTGAGCACACGTTACAGGGGCACAAGGGACGAATTTGGGGCGTCGCATGGCATCCAAAAGGGAACAGTTTCGCATCGTGCGGTGAGGACAAAGCCATCCGTGTCTGGGCACTGTCCGGAAACACATGGAGCACCAAGACTATACTCTCGGATGGACATAAGCGCACCATACGAGAGGTACGCTGGTCGCCCTGTGGTGAGTATCTGGCGTCAGCTAGTTTCGATGCAACAACAGCCATTTGGTCCAAGCACGAGTGCAATGCGACTCTGGAGGGGCACGAGAATGAAGTGAAGAGCGTTAGCTGGTCTCGCAGCGGCGGACTGTTGGCCACCTGCTCGCGCGACAAGTCCGTGTGGATCTGGGAAGTGGCTGGCGATGATGAGTTCGAATGCGCCGCCGTCCTGAATGCCCATACACAGGATGTCAAGCGTGTGGTCTGGCATCCGACAATGGAGGTACTAGCCTCTTGTTCCTACGACAACACCATCAAGATGTTTGCCGAGAGTGCGTTGGACAGCGACTGGGATTGCACTGCCACACTCAGCTCGCATACGAGTACAGTTTGGAGCATTGACTTCGATGCTGATGGAGAACGTTTGGTTTCCTGCAGCGATGATGGCACTCTTAAGATCTGGCGTGCTTATCATCCTGGCAACGAGGCTGGCATCGCAACACCCGACAAGACCACAGTGTGGAAGTGCGTGTGCACAATATCGGGGCAGCATTCGCGTGCCATATACGATGTATCCTGGTGCAAGTTAACGGGCCTCATTGCAAGTGCCTGTGGCGATGATGGTATACGTATATTCAAGGAGACCAGCGATTCAAAGCGGGACGAGCCCACATTTGAGCTGGTTACCGCCGAGGAAAGCGCACACGAGCAAGACGTCAACTCGGTTGAATGGAATCCAGTGACAGCCGGACAACTGATATCCTGCAGCGACGATGGCACCATCAAGATATGGAAACTTGTAGACTAGACTTCTGTGTCTCTGTGTTGGTTTACTAAGCTTAAGTATTTTTTATTGTAATAAATTACGGTTACAGTGCTTAATCCGAGTTATTTACTAAGAAAAGGTTCGTGCAGCGTTTTGTACAGCTTCTTGGCCTTGCGAGGCCCCAGGCCCATGACCTGGGAGAGCCGCTCCTCGCTGGCATTAATCATATTCTCGAGATTTCCAAAGATCTGCAGCAGTGTTACAGCATCGGTTTTATTTATGGGCTTAATGTTGGTTAACGCTGCCACAAGCTATAGAAGCGATTAGAGACAATTAAATTTGAACAATGAAACTTATACACTCACCTTCTGATGAGGATTCGAATCCACGCGTTCCATAATCAGGTCAGGAGGTCGCTTCTCAAATTGCTTGTACGTTTCTATAATTTTGCCTGCTTCTTCGGAGTTCCACGCCAGCATCATTGTCAGATCAGCTAGCAGCGAGATACGCGTCAAACTCTTCAATGCATTATGGGGCTCTGGCGTGTCCACTTGCACCAATAGCACACGCAGCTCATACATCTTGCCCAGCGCTTTTAGACGTTGGCAAATGTAATCAGGGTTCAGATTGTGGTACTTTAGTGATAGGAAAAGCACACAGGATGTGCGACCCACCACATAGTCGGGCACAATGTCATCCCGAAACTCCAGGGGCACGTTGAGGATTGATTTCAGTATGGGATTACCGCGTTGCTTGGTGTGCACGAGAACGCTATGAGGATTGGAAGGAGGTGCCTTAGCTGGGCCTACTGTGGAGCTGGAGCTGGTACTGCTGCTCGAGGCTACAGTTTCATTTGATGCCTGCATTTTTGTTTGCTTTGGAGCCGTGGGCATATCCATGGAAGCCAAGACATCATCGAATGAATCGTCGTTCAGGTCGTCCATCATCCAGCCCGGGAGATTAACAAACTTCTCGAAATAAATATATATCGCTATTGATAGAATATCGGCTTATCGATTATTTAGAAAAGGTGGCAACTCTAATATTGTTTTGCCTTTTCCTTTCGAGTTGTCACTTCAGCGACGACGACAACGACGTGTGCGTTAAAATTGTTTATTCATTCGCTTCAATAAATAGTGTAACGTTGAACAATACAATGACTTCACATCCTGTGTTTATAGATCTGTCATTAGATGAGCAGGTAATAATTTGTAATTGCATTAAATGTGCATTGCAGCCGCCCTCAGATAAAAGTGAGGTTATGTTGTGGCTGTGTGCGAAAACAATTGTAAATATATTAATAATATATGAAATTAATATTTCAGGTGCAAGAGCTGCGCAAGTATTTCAAGAAACTCGGTGCTGAAATCTCATCGGAGAAATCCAACAAAGGCGTCGAAGATGATTTGCATAAAATTATCGGCGTCTGCGAAGTTTGCTTCAAAGACGGAGAACCAACCCAGATTGATGGCATCCTAAACAGCATTGTGTCCATTATGATAACCGTAAGTTGAGTCACAAACTACCCAAACGAATGTTTAATGTAAACCGATGTGTGCCTTTTTAGATACCCTTGGACCGTGGTGAGAACATTGTATTAGCTTACTGCGAAAAGATGACCAAGGCTCCCAATCAGCCGCTGGCCAAGGTGTGCCTGCAGTCATTGTGGCGTCTGTTCAACAACCTGGACACAGCGTCACCCTTGCGCTACCACGTCTACTATCATCTGGTGCAAGTGGCCAAGCAGTGTGATCAAGTGCTTGAGGTATTCACTGGCGTCGATCAACTGAAGTCGCAGTTCGCCAACTGCCCACCATCCAGTGAGCAGATGCAGAAGCTGTACCGTCTGCTGCATGACGTGACCAAGGACACCAATCTGGAGTTGTCTTCCAAGGTAATGATTGAGCTGTTGGGTACCTACACGGCAGACAATGCTTGCGTTGCTCGCGAGGATGCCATGAAGTGCATTGTCACCGCCCTGGCTGATCCCAATACATTCCTGCTTGATCCATTGTTGTCGCTGAAACCAGTGCGCTTCCTTGAGGGTGATCTTATTCACGATCTGCTCTCCATATTTGTGTCGGACAAGTTGCCATCATATGTGCAGTTCTACGAGGATCATAAGGAGTTTGTCAACTCGCAGGGTCTTAACCACGAACAGAACATGAAGAAGATGCGTCTGCTGACCTTCATGCAGTTGGCCGAGAGTTTCCCCGAAATGACCTTCGACACGCTGACCAAGGAGTTGCAGATTACCGAGGATGAAGTCGAACCTTTTGTCATTGAAGTGCTCAAGACAAAGTTGGTGCGTGCCCGTCTCGATCAAGCCAATCGCAAGGTGCACATCTCGTCGACAATGCATCGTACCTTTGGAGCGCCGCAATGGGAGCAATTGCGCGACCTGCTCCAGGCTTGGAAGGAGAACCTCAGCTCGGTACGCGAGGGCTTGACAAATGTATCTTCGGCGCAACTGGATCTGGCACGCACCCAGAAGCTTATTCATTAGATTTATAAACTATAAATTACCGTAGTGACAGCAAGATCAAATAAAGAGCGCCGGAAAAACGATAAATTAAATTATTTTGAGAGAATGCGTGGAAGCATGGAACGAAATCTGAATAAATTTCTACAAATTTTCTTTTATATGACATCTAAGATGAATTTGTTCTTTAATGGGGAAGTACTCTCTAGCTTAAAAATATGAAATGCTTGGATATATTCGGTCAATCCTTGTCAGAGTATGCTCTTGCCTTACAGCTCCTCGTGCACCTTGTTCTGCTGGCGTTCCTTCTCTTTGGGAAAAGACCAGAAGTACGATGGGAATCCATGCGAATCGCGCTCGCGTTTAACAAACGCACTGTACGAGGAGATACAGTTGCCAATGAAGTGATTAGACTGTCCCAGTATGGCCAAGTCTAGGTAGGGATTGTCTTCGGGCAACTTATGCACACTGATGTCCATGCGACTCAGGGCGGTGGTGAGCTCGCCAATCATATGATTCGCATCGGATGCCACGAAAACTGACTTCACCTCGTTCTTTGGTTGCGTTTGTCTCACATTCTTGATGGTGCGCTTCAACTGCCGCACAATGGACTCCTTGCTGGGCATGCACAGTTCGGGATACAGCTGCCCGCGCTCGTTCTTATAGCCCAGACACTGAGGCGATGCAAACAACTGCTGGCTGTCCTTGATATGGTCACAGGCTCGCACCCAATCGATTCCATTGCGCAGATGCAGCCCGACAAAAGCCCCGCGCGGCAGTTCATTGCGTATAAATTCTCGAGCAGCTTCTCTATATTTTAGACTCCATTTCAAATATTTCTGTAGTTCACGATTCTCAAACTGAACGGGAAAGCTGGCGGGTGCACCGGTAAAGGCCAGAACAGGCCATTTGTCGGCAGGATAGTTGTTTTGCCACTTTGTTGCTATGGTGCTGTGGTGTACATCGAAGTGCAGTGGACCGTAAAACTCTGAGGCCACAAAGTCAATGTTGTACGTGTCCCAGAAAGGACCAAACGGATTGCCATCCTTGGCATGACAGTTTGGTGCATCTGGATTGTTTTTCTCCTGCTGCAAGCTTTTGCGTTCCATGTAACAAAAGGACACACGGTTTGTGGCCGGCCAAACTTCATCGGAAAGCTGGGCCATGAAGTCCTCCATGAGAATGACTCGATGATACTCTCGCAGAGGCTCTACCGCGAAGTAGGTATCGAATGGAACTTGGCGAGATCGCATTTCCCCTTTGCGGTACTCAACCCATGGCGGCAAAATAAGCGTACGATTCAGAGCTTGGGCAAAGGCTAGAGAACCCAGAAAATGATCTGCCTGATTTCCAAAGCGTCCTGGGGGCAGTTAATACAGTCGATAAATTAACCGTCTTTGAATTAAACCTTCACAACTTACCCATACAAGGACAGTATGTGACATAGCCATTAGGATCACGCTCTAATTGTGCTTCAGCTATTAATATTAATTTAATAATAAAGAAAACAAAATAGTTAAACCACTGCATTGTACCGGCTTCATATGCGAACCGCTTTCAATCGATTGATGGACTTAATCTATCGTTATAAGGTTGCCACTCGAGTCCATGTGAAAAAAGTTAGTGTCTGGCAATCTGCTGGCGCAACTATCGATTCGATAGGGCTGCCACTTGTATTTATTCGAAAGATCTGGCAGCACTTTGCGCTGTTTCGTTGACAGTTGTTTTTATTCCTTTATTTACCTTTTTTATCTATTTCATAACTTTCGTATGCTCATTTATGTGTGATACCAGATAAGAATTAAGGCAGACAATTGTACAAATGACTTCTCAGATATACAGTCAGAAGAAGTTCATACCCACCGCGCCGGAGAAGGGGAGCTTTCCATTAGATCACGAGAGCTTGTGCAAGAAGCACTTCCTCATCTACGCGAGCTGCTTGCGGCGCAACGAGAACGATAACGGCAAGTGCCGCACTGAGGCTAAAGATTACTTGGGCTGCCGCATGGACAACAATCTTATGGAAAAGACAGAATGGTCGAAACTGGGATTCCAGGACAAGGAGCAGCCTCCGAGTCCGCAACAACAACAACAAAAACAACAACAGTAAAACCCGAACGCAATGTTCTCATTGCAACCACGGGCAGCGTGGCCACCATTAAAATGATGCAATTAATATCAGAACTAAGCCACGATAATCTACCTTATAAATTTAACGTGAGCACAAGCACTCTACCAACCATTCCCAAATTATCTAGTCCTTATATTCTTAGATTAAAGTTATGGTAACGGAGCACGCCAAACATTTCTTCGAATTGGAACAGGTGCCAGAGAACGTGCCCATTCTCCACAATCGGGATGAGTGGTTGATGTGGAACAAACGGGGTGATCCCGTGCTTCACATCGAGCTGGGCAAGTGGGCAGACTTGCTAGTGATAGCTCCCCTGAGCGCCAATTCCCTGGCCAAAATAGCCACAGTAAGATGATGACATCGAGATTGAACTTTGATACTCAAATAAAACTTGATTTAATTGCAGGGTATTTGCGATAATCTAGTCATGTGCGTGGTGCGCGCCTGGGACCTACAGAAGCCCCTGTTGTTTGCTCCGGCAATGAATACTCGTATGTACGATCATCCCATAACGCGGCAGCAGATTGATCAGCTTACCAGCTGGGGCTACAAGGAGATACCCTGTATTTCGAAGACCCTCATGTGCGGAGATACCGGAAATGGCGCCATGGCCGAAGTGCCCACAATAGTTGCCTCGGTTGTGTCCACGTTTCAGTTGCCTTTGTAAATGGCAAATAACCAAAAATAAATTGAATAATTGAAGTTCTCTCAAATGATTGTGATTCATCAGGGACTTATAAATATGCTATTTTGGGTTTCATTTTATTTGTAATAATGTTTATTGGTTAATTTTGAGTGCGTCTAGGAGCAAAATGATTTTCGTTTTTATGTATTTGTTTGTCGGTTTGAATTTTGTTCCTTGTCTTGTTATTATTTATATTTTATTTGTTTTGTTGCTTCTTGTTTTCTTTTAGTTTTCGATCTTTCGTTTTTAATTTGCTGCGTATATTTTTTGTGTGTTTATCAACAGTTTTATGCATTTTATATCATTTAATATGCGAATTATAATTATCTTTATGCGCTATATTTATGTGAATGCTAGAGAGATGTGTGTGTGTGTGTGGTTGTGTTGGCGTGTGAGGAGTCTGTGTGGGGTTGTGGTTGCTTGTGGTGAATGATAAACTTAGATTAGGGAAATTAAAAGCTTACACTATAAAATTCACAATAAAATATATGTAAGCATGTATGTTTCTTGTAGTTTTATGTATGTATGTATATTATGTATAGTTGCTTATGCTGTTTAAAAACGAACCAACTGAATAATCGACAAATTATAAAAATATAGTCTTCAGACGTAAGTCAACCTAGGCTTTAAGTTGTTTCCATTCTATCTTAACAATAAATACATAAATATATATATATATATATATATATATATATATTCATATATATATATATATCTGTCTATATATATACTACATCTATATACTTTTCTCAATTATAAATTACATTTTAAATTTAAACATAAATATTTACAATAGCTTTTACTTAAGTTTCCGTTATTGGTTTTACTGCTGCCTTTTATCGGATCATTTTTATATTTATTTTGCGAGCTCCGGGTATATCCTTATCAATGACCAAGGGAATACGAGGTATCTTAAGGATATGCCAGAAGCACAAAGTACACAACACTTGCTTGTAGTATCTTCCCCCTAGACTATATATATATATATATAATATATATTATACAAAATGTGTAGAGCGATTCAATGTATGTGTTAGTGTATAAGTGAGTTGCGTGTGTGTGTATCGGTGTGCGCGCACAAGCCTCTGCACTTTGATTTGTGTGTGTGTCTATAGGTTACAAATTTGTCGAGTAAAAAAAGTGAGAGATTGTTGAGGTGTTGGTGTTTTTGTCTACCATGTCTACATCCACGTCTGGTCGTGTCTTCGACTAAACACTCACAATACGGTACAGTACAGTTCATAATTGTATAGCCATTTGCATCTAAATATGGGGTATGGGATATCTCTATATATTACTATAATACGTAGTTCTTGTCCAGTTGTATCTGTGGGTGTAGTTTTCATCTGATCACGCAGGACACGCACAGCTTCGACGCACTGATGCAGTCGTCGTGGCAGAATGCACCGCATTGCTGGCAAATCACCATCGCGTTCAGTGAACACGCGCAGCTGTTACTGTTGTTGCTCGCCGACTGATCGTTGCCCGGCGGCGTGTTCTCTCCGCTCTGATGCAGCTGCAGCAATGCATGTTGGTGTGGCTGTTGTTGTGGCTGTTGTTGTTGTTGAGTTGCGGCCTGATTTGCTGCGGCACCAGCAGCTGCAACAGCAGCAGCAGCCGCCGTTGTTGTTGTGGTTGTCACAATGAAGTTGTTGCCAGCCTCCATGAGAGCAGCTGCTGTTGCGGCTGCCGTTGCCGTTCCTGATGTGTTGCTGTTGTTGCTGCCGTCAATGTAGGTGATGTTGCCGCCTATTTGGTTAATTAGTTGGTTAATACTTTGCATAAACTTTGAAGATACTGTAGTTCAATTAAATTAATTACTATTATCAACAACTTTGTGGCATATACAAGGCAATTGCATTGTATCTGCTACAAATTGCGGTGAAATAATAAAAAACATGCATGTTACATACTCGAAAAGTTACGCATACGCAAAGGGATTACGCAGAAAGGAAAACAAATGTGTCAACTGTAGGTGAATCTAACAAATCTATGTATAATAATTATAATTATGAGTTGCGTGCCAATTTGTTCAATGAATGATTGATTGATTGAGTGAATGAATTTGATGATGGACGGTGATTTGAAAGACGTACCTCGCTAAGCACTAATAAAACACCAATTTACCTGCAGCGATATTGCGCCGCACAATATTCGCGGCCGCGCTGACATTGCCCAGCTGCTGCTGCTGTTGCTGCTGTTGATGCTGCTGCTGTAGCTCGTGATGATGCAGTACGTCATTCGAGGCACCATTGGCAGCTGTATTGTTGTCAACAGATGCCGGACGCCCGCGTCCGCCCATCGTCAATCCATTGAGATTATGTAGTGGATTTTGTACAGTGACAAACTGCAAAATAGAAATATTAATAAGCATATCCCAGAATGCAGATGCATCTACGAGTACGGCTACTAACCTGATTCTGATGCAAAGGTGGCGCACTGGATGCACGGGGTGCCTGATTGTCCGCCGCACCAACATTGGCACGATGCACCAACACATACTGTCCCGTGCCATTCTGATGCAACAGCTGTTGCTGCTCCTGCGTTGGCTGCGCCTGCTGTGCCACCTGCAGCTGCTGTTGTGCTGTACCCCCGGGTGCACCTGGCGCCGTCAGCGACATATGCCGTATCACTGTCGTCGGCGAAGGTTTACGCTGCACATACTTCTTTCGCGGAAATCCACTCATGCGCGGTCCAATCACCTATTGAAATATGCATGAAATTAAGCAGGGAAACTTTTGAAGATGAACTGTGAACATACCTTATAGACGCCTGGTCTGCCTACGCCCATAACATTGGGCGGCATGCCTGTGGGCAGTGTTGTGGGCACTGAGGCACCGGTTGCAGCTCCACTAACCAGCAATTCATCCTGTTTTATCAGGTTCTGTGGCGGTGCAGCGGCAGCTGGTGCTGCTGCACTAACTGTGCTTAGGTTGCTCATGGGCGTGGCTGCCACAGTTGATACATTCAATGCCGCATTGCTATTGATACTGTTGTTGCTGCTGCTGACTGCTGTTGTTGTCGTCTGCTGGTTGAGTATTGCCGCCGGCGGACGGAGCTGCGCTTTGAGGTTCTCCCGATTGGGACTGTTCTGTATGACGGCCTGACAGATTTGATAGCTACGCTCCAGATTGACTGCGCCCGGTGGCAGACGATTGGTCGTCGCCTTGCGTCCCTTCCCCGTGGGCATCTTTGGCTGCAGTCGCTGCTGGGCAATTGTCGTGGGCACTCCCGATGGTGGTAACGTCTTCATGGCCAGCACATTGTTAACAGCCGACACTGGCAGTTGCTGCATATTGCTGTTGTGATTGTTTGTTTGCTGCGGCTGCTGCTGTTGTTGTTGTTGAGCTACTGCAACAGCTGTTGCTGGCGGGGGCTGCTGCACGGTAACAACATTAGCAAAGGTGGACGGAATTTGAGGATTATTAGCTGCAGCTGCCACGACGGCTGCTGCTGCTGCCGTTGCTGTTGGAACTGCTGGTGGAGCAGCTGTATTGGGCGAGGCATTTGCAGGTCGCGTCATTGATATAATATTCAAAGGCTTTGCTATAAATTTAGGCGGTTGCTGCTGCTGCTGTTGTTGCTGATAGCTCTGCTGTTGCTGCTGTAGTTGCTGTTGCTGTTGCAACAGATTGTTATTGGCCGCATGTGCCAGCAGCTGCCGTTGATGCAGCTGTGCCTGTTGCAGTGCGAACTGCTGCAATTGTTGTTGCTTCTGCTGCACTTGTTGCACCTGCTGTTGCTCAAGTTGTTGCTGCTGCTGCTGTTGCTGCTGTGCAAGCAAATTGGGAGCCAAAAACTGCTGTGCTCCATTGCTGTTGATTTCAAAGGGTTTCCGCAGCGTCACCGGCAACGTTTGGTGGGTTTTCTGTAGGGCATTGCTGCTGGTTGCCTGCTGTTGTTGCTGCTGCACCTGCACCTGCTGCTGCTGCTGTTGTTGTTGCTGCTGCTGCTGCTGAGCCGCCGCTTGCAATGTAAACTGTTGTAATAGTTGCTGCTGCTGCAATTGCTGCTGTTGACGTTGTTGCTGCTGCTGCTGTTGTTGCTGTAGCAGAAAGTTTCCTATTATTTGTCCATTGGAATCAACCAAAATCTGACGTTGTTGCTGCTGCTGTTGTGGCGCAGCAACTGGTGCCGGTACAGCTGCAGCAGTTGGCTGCTGCGACAACTGATTGATGGCAATGCTGCTGCTACTGCTGCTGCACAAACTCAGATTATTGCTGCTATCGTTGCTGTTGCTACTGTTGGTAATAACCGTGCTAGAAACCTCCATTTCAGCCGCAGACATTGGCACAGCATCGCACAGCATCTCGTGGTTAATCTGAAATAGAGTAATGAAGTTAATGGGATATAATAAAGTGGATAAGCAGCAGGAGCTTACCTCATTCGCATATTCACTACTGTGTTGGGGTATAAAGGAATGGTGCGTCAATTGCACCACATCCTGCAGCTGCGCCTGCAATTGTTGCTGTTGTTGCTGCTGCTGTTGCAGCTTGTCCACAATATCGCGTACAGCATCACCATCACTGTCGTCCATTACATGGTCAACCATTGCACTCATCACGTCATTCTGATCCGGCTCCTGTTGCTCCTCTGCGTCAATGCACTCAACAACATCGTCATCGTCGTCCTCCTCCTCGTTGAGAACTTCCTCTTCGTCTTCCTCCTCGTCATCCGCCACACTGTTCTCCAGCAGATTGTGACACTCAACCATGTTCTCTATGACCTCCTCCGCCTCATGCACTACATCCATAGATATTTGTATATCCTCATGATTCAATTGCTGCTCCACTGATGATGGCGCGTTGCCCAACGACGATGACGACGACATTATCTTGATGCCACCAAAGTTCCAATCATGCTGCACATGTTGAAACATTTCGCTGGGCGTCGCCTGTTGCTGCTCTTGCTGCTGCTGCTGCTGGTGTTGTTGCTGCTGCTGCTGTTGTTGGAGTGTCGCAACAGTTGTTAGCATGGCCTGCATATCAGCAAGTGTTGTTTCTGTTGCCGTTGCCAGCGACAATGGTGTGGCTGCTGATGTGGCAGTTGTAGTTGTGGCTGCTGTTGTGCTGCTGCTTGAGTTGCTGCTGGAGCAAGACGACGACAACGAAGAGGATAATGAGGATGAGGCGCAACTGCTGGATGCCAATGAGCTTGTCGGGGTTGTTGTTGCCAGTGACGACGAGCCGCCAATAGAACTACTCGCTATAGGGATCGTTATGGCCTCCTCCAGCTGTTTATCACAATGATCGTCAAGTTTGATGATTGTTGCTGTCGCTGCAAATGAAAGAGAAATATTTATTCAGTTGCTGCAGAACATAAGGATTGTTTGAATTTACAGTTTGGCGATGAGGACGATGAGTAGTAAGCGTGATTGATGGCTGCTCGGTGATCGTGGAAGTAAGCTTTGGTCACAACAAGATGACAGTGGAATTGAACAAAACATAAGGTTTAAGCAATGTTAAATGATTGAGCAATGAATCGAAATTAGAACTGTAAGACGATAATTACCGTGATCGATTGTATCTGCAAAGACAAATTCATGGGTTGATGTTGCTGTCGATGCAGTTGCTGTTGGCGCCACATCAACCGTTCCTTTGGTATCTAAACACAGAAATGTACATAATTTTATTTATATATATATATATATATATATATATATGATATATCATCATTATGTCAAACCTTCTACGAGCTCAACGTCATCCAAATAGCCGGAAAAATTATTGACAACCTCAGGGATTCCAGCTGATGTTGTTGCAGGCATAAGCGTATTTGTTGCTGTTGCTGTCGTTGTTGCAGTTGCTGTTGCTATTGCTGTTGCGAACGTCTGTGCATCAGGTGGCTCAATTTTATCACAGGTACTGTTGATAAGTGGCTGTTGCTGCTGCTGCTGGTTGACTATCGTTGCACTTGTTGCAGCCGCTGCAGCTGGTGGTACTGCATCAATAACAATAACATCTGTTACAATTGCCATTGAACTAGGAACAATCTCAGCGATCTCTCGTTTTATCAGCTTGCTCTCCTTGGACGTCGTTGGCAGATCATCTTCCAAATCCACAACATCCACAGATATAATTGCTGTTGTTGTTGCAGCAACATCGCTGCGTTTGCGTTGTGATGATGGGCTACTCGAAGGTCGTTTCAGGATGCGTCTCTGTTGCTCCGTTAAAGCATTGACCGTACTACTATTTGGGTTGGATTGGTTTGTTGGGTTTCTTGTCGCTGTCGCTATTGTTGTTGTTATTGCTGTTGCTGCTGCTACTGTTGTTGCTACTACTACGGCATTGCCAGCTGTTGTTGTTGTTGTTGTAACATCCATGCTGCCTGGCGTCGGTGTTGTCATCGGAGTTGCTGTGTCGCACTTTGTGCTCTGCAAGGTAAATGAAAAGATGGTTAACTTCAAGTTGATTGAGGCAGTGCATCATTGAACTTACCATATTAAGTTTCAGTTCAGTCTCATTATCACATGTTGCTTGTTGTAGTTGCTGCTGCTGCTGCGTTTGCTGTTGTGTTGCAGTCTCTGGTGGAACTGGCTGCTGCTGCTGCTGTTGTTTTAGCGGAGGTTCCAGCTTAAGCTTGCTGGGAGGCGGGTTCGGATTTAATGCTCTCTTTACATTCTTCTCACCCCAATATGGCTCAAAGTGCTTTAGCTTCCAGGGATCCAATTTGTTCTTCTCTCGTTCTGTTTCCGTTTTCAGCTTCATTTGATTCTCCGGCGTGAACTCACCTTCGCTGAGTCGCTCACGCCATTCCAGGCAGGCGCGTGAAAAGAACTCGTTGTTCAAGCAGGATGCACTGAGCCGTATAGCTTCATGAGATGAGCCCATGGCGCTCTCGCCAACGCTGCTACTCGTGCTCGGCAATTCAAGCTGATCCGGCTGCAGCGGTTGCAATACCTCACTGGCCTCACGATCCACGCTCGGCAACAGCTGAATGAGATTGTGCTGGTACAGAGGCGGCAGCAGTGAGAACGTCTGCTTGTTGAGCAGCGCGCGCAAATTTGTTGAACTCAGTATAGAGTCGGACGTCTCTAGGTCCACTTTGCCATCTTTGAACTGTTCAATTTGCGCTGCAGTTGTAAGTTTCTTGTTGCTGCGGCGACGCGGCTTCACACTGAGGCCTGGTATGGAGGCCAGAACTTCGCGCATGGTGGATGCTTGAGTTACCGCCTTGGCTGAGCTTGGCGACGAGCTGTTGGCGGCTGTAAGAGCCGCTTGTGCTGCTGCAGCTGCCGCCGCCGCTGCTGCAGCCGCCGCAGCTGCTGCCTTTGCCTGCTGTTGTTGTTGTATGCGTCGACTGCTGATGCCGCGCACGGGAGGCGCTGCAACAGAAGAGGTAACGTTTGCTGACACTGGCAACACAGATAGAGACGATGATGATGATGATGTTGCTGTTAGCATCCCGGAGTTATGCAACGCATCTTCACTGGGCGTTGGCCTTTTCTCAGGTGGTATAGGTTTCATAATGATGCGTGGCAGGTGGCGCCTAGGAATCGAATCGGTTTAGTTGGCATATACAAATAAAACATATAAACAACAATGAACATACCTCAGACTATGAGTGTGCTTGTTTGATGACACCGACAATAGTTGCTGCTGCGGCATCTCGGATGACAGCGTCGGTGGCACTGCGGCATCCAATGCCAACGGATCCTTTTCGTCGTCATCGTCCACGAGATTCACATGCGCCGTTGCTTCCATAATCACAGGAGTAATATGTTGTTGTGGATGCTGATGTGGAATGCTGGCGGTTTGTGTGGGCAATTGTTGCTGTTGCTGGTGCTGATGCTGCTGCAGCTGCAGCTGTTGAAGTTGATGTTGAGCGCCTGCTGTTGCAGTTGTATCCGCCGTTATGGTTTTCATCTTTTTAATTTACAACTAATTATTTACAGCTACTCTCAGCAATATTTCTTTTCAATCTTGAGTCCATGGCAGTTTATTGTTTTTTTGCGAACATACTAAAAAAAAACAAAACGACAATATATATTATTTATGTTTATACAAAAAAAAATGTGGTAGGTGTAGAAACCAACCTGGCCAGCAGCAGTTTTATCCATTTCCTTGAGGGGCGGGGAGTTACAGTGGTAAAGTCGTATTTTTTTTCTTACAGTTACAGCAGTTTCTCCCTTACTCCCCGTCACTTTACCCGTTTATTACACACGCTAATTTATACTTAATTCTCTTCGCCTTTCCTTTTCATATACATATGTATGTTTCCTACAATAACAAACACAACAAAAGCAAAGTTGGTTCGTTTGTTGCTTTTGCCCCTGCAGGAATAATACATACATACATATATAATTATAATGCGCACACAAACACACACACACACAGTCAAGTATATAAAAACTCACAGGCGCCCGCACGCACATATAAAAAATGATTTTACGTAGTTTGTTATGGATTTTCATCTAAAGCGTTTTAATAATGCAATGGCTAATGCTGTTACACACATTTGACTTGTTTATTGCTAGTCCGCATGCACTAAGGATAAATTAAAATATTGAATGGATATTTCAAAGACACAAACAAAAGCAGAAGTAGAGAGCTACAATTTTGGATTCTTTTTCTGCTTCTTGTGCTGCATGCAGAGTTGACTCTTTCTGACGCTAGCCGTTGTATATGCCTTGGCCGCACGCCAACGTCTGTCTTTGTTGCACGCACAGTCCGTAGCTACGCAGCAGCAAAAAAGCTTGAATGTAATTGAATGAAATTATTATTACTTTTCTCACTAAAAACTAAACACTCTTCACACACAATTGCCGAATTACATTTTAATTATAAGCTACTTTTTTTATATTTAAACATTAGTAGTAGTTATGGAGCTCCCTGTTTGAGAGAGCACTATGCTCTATTGCTGTATGTGTGTGCGCGTGTGTGTGTGTTGTTTTTGTGCCCATTTACAGCGACAGCAGCTTAACATTTTTGCTCAAATGTTAATAACCGCAATCCTCAGCTTCAGTTAAATAAAATTGCATGTATTGTATTGATAGCAGCGCATTATGTTTAAAAAATAATATGATTACGAAAAGCCTCGGTTGGCAATATGATTTGTAGAAAAGAAAATTATTATCAAATAAAATTTATATTGTTTTAAATTAACAGCTGTTAAGTTTCCCAAACAAGCGACTCTGAAAATTAGCAGTAGCCGCATAACAGATTGATAACAGAGCACAGCTGTTTACAATACTGATGATATTTAATGGATACATTTACTTTTTTTAATTATTGACATGAATAAAGTTACAGCACCGGTTTTTACTAGTTCAAAGACTTAGTTTATGCCAGTCTAACGAACTATCATTGCCATCTAACTAATATCGATATTTATATCGATATCAACAGAAAAGCTAGAGTTGTCATTATCGTTTCAGCGGGTTTTCCTGAATCCCAAGAAAATAACCGAAAATCATTATTAATGATATAAAGAAGCTTTTTTTATATTTCCATTATTTTGAATACAATGCAAGAAATGGAAAGCAGAGAAAAAATACAGATTTCACTTAATATATTTTACCAACTATCTGTAACTATCGATAGCTCCGATAATCAGTTTGTCAGCTCTGTGGTAGATGTGAAAACAGATGTAAACAACGCCGGCAGCGCTTATTTCTCTTCTTGTTGTGGTTTTTAGTGCAAAATGTTTTAAACAATTAAATAATCCTATTAAATCCAACTCGATCAAGATGTTTTCTATGTGTAAACAATCCCACCCGGCCACGGCAATAGAGTTTGCTATATCATGTCGCTTTTTCAACAATCTCGAGGAGAACTTGGTTGTGGCCGGTGCCAATGTGCTCAAGGTATATCGCATTGCCCCAAACGTGGACGCTGTGCAACGTCAGAAGCTAAATCCGACCGAAATGCGAATTGCGCCAAAGATGCGCTTAGAATGCCTTGCCAGCTACACACTTTATGGTAATGTGATGTCCCTCCAAAGCGTATCCCTAGCAGGCGCAATGCGGGATGCGCTTCTCATCAGTTTTAAAGATGCCAAGCTGTCTGTGCTGCAGCTGGATGCAGACACTCAAACGTTGAAGACACTCTCTCTACATTATTTCGAGGAGGATGATATACGTGGCGGTTGGACTGGCCGTTACCATGTGCCAGTTGTTCGGGTCGATCCCGATGCTCGTTGCGCCGTTATGTTGGTCTACGGCAAACGGCTAGTGGTGCTGCCCTTCCGCAAGGACAACAGTCTGGACGAGATTGAACTAGCCGATGTGAAGCCGATTAAGAAAGCCCCCACAGCCCTGGTCACACGCACGCCAATAATGGCCTCATATCTAATTGCCTTGGCCGATCTGGATGAGAAACTCGACAACGTGCTGGACATTCAATTCCTACACGGTTACTACGAGCCTACGCTTCTGATCTTATACGAACCTGTGCGCACATGTGCAGGTCGCATTAAGGTGCGTTCCGATACCTGCGTCCTGGTGGCCATCTCACTGAACATTCAACAGCGCGTGCATCCCATCATCTGGACAGTGAACAGTCTGCCGTACGACTGCCTTCAAGTGTTCCCTATACAAAAACCCATTGGCGGCTGTCTGGTGATGACCGTCAATGCGGTAATCTATCTTAACCAGAGCGTGCCGCCATATGGCGTCAGCCTCAACAGCTCCGCAGACAATAGCACCAGTTTTCCCCTCAAACCGCAGGATGGCGTGCGCATCAGCTTGGATTGCGCCAACTTTGCGTTCATCGATGTGGACAAGCTGGTAATCTCTTTACGCACAGGAGATCTATACGTGCTCACGCTGTGCGTCGATTCCATGCGAACTGTGCGCAACTTCCATTTCCACAAGGCGGCGGCCAGTGTGCTGACCAGCTGCATCTGTGTCTGCCACACCGAGTACATATTCCTAGGCTCACGGCTGGGCAACTCATTGTTGCTGCACTTCACTGAGGAGGATCAGAGTACAGTGATAACCCTGGACGATGTGGAGGCAGCTGCAGCATCGGCTGTGGCATCTGTAGAACAGGAGGCGAGTGAGCTGTCTCCGGAACAACTCGAGGAAGAGGAGCTAACCTTCGATGTGGAGCAACATGACACAGGGCCGTCGCAGTCGAAGTCACGTCGCATTGAGGACGAGGAATTAGAGGTCTATGGCTCAGGCGCCAAGGCGTCTGTGCTGCAGCTGCGCAAGTTCATCTTTGAGGTGTGCGACAGTCTCATTAACGTGGCGCCCATCAACTACATGTGCGCTGGCGAGAGAGTGGAGTTCGAAGAGGATGGCACCACACTGCGCCCACATGCCGAGTCTCTGCAGGAGCTGAAGATTGAGCTGGTCGCGGCGACGGGGCATAGTAAGAACGGCGCCCTTTCTGTGTTCGTCAACTGCATCAATCCGCAAATCATCACTAGCTTCGAGCTAGACGGTTGCTTGGATGTCTGGACGGTGTTCGATGATGCCACAAGGAAGTCAAGCACAGCAAGGCAAGAGCAACACGACTTCATGCTGCTCTCGCAGCGTTCCTCGACGCTGGTGCTGCAAACGGGTCAGGAGATCAACGAGATCGAGAACACAGGTTTCACGGTCAACCAGCCCACCATCTATGTGGGCAATCTTGGACAGCAGCGATTCATTGTGCAGGTAAATCAACTTCCCTCTTGAGCAATTCCATATGCCATAGGATTAACAATTATCTTTTCCTGTTCAGGTTACCACACGGCATGTGCGTCTGTTGCAGGGCACACGTCTCATCCAGAATGTGCCCATCGATGTGGGCTCGCCCGTGGTGCAGGTATCCATAGCGGATCCTTATGTCTGTCTGCGTGTGCTCAATGGGCAGGTGATCACACTGGCGCTGCGCGAGACACGCGGCACACCACGCTTGGCCATCAACAAACATACGATCAGCAGCTCTCCGGCTGTGGTGGCTATTGCTGCGTACAAGGATCTGTCTGGCCTGTTCACCTGCAAGTCCGACGATGTGCTCAACCTGACGGGCAACTCGGGCAGTGGCTTTGCCAATAGCTTTGGCGGCTACATGAAGGCAGAGCCGCACATGAAGGTCGAAGATGAGGAAGATCTGCTGTACGGAGATGCGGGCAACGCGTTCAAGCTGAACAGCATGGCAGACCTGGCCAAGCAGTCGAAGCAGAAGAACTCCGATTGGTGGCGACGGCAACTGGTGATAGCCAAGCCCAGCTACTGGCTTGTGGTGGCCCGCCAGAGCGGCACCCTGGAGATCTACTCCATGCCGGACATGAAGTTGGTCTATCTGGTCAACGATATTGGCAACGGAGCACTCGTGCTGACCGATGCCATGGAGTTTGTGCCCATCTCACTTACACAGGAGAACTCCAAGGCGGGCATCTTGCATGCCTGCATGCCGCAGCATGCGAATTCGCCGCTGCCACTGGAGCTAAGCCTGGTGGGATTGGGTCAGCATGGAGAGCGTCCGTTGCTGCTCGTGCGCACTCGTCTTGAGCTGCTCGTCTATCAGGTGTTCCGCTATCCGAAGGGACACCTCAAGATACGCTTCCGCAAGCTGGACCAACTGCATCTGCTGGACCAGCAGCCCACGCAGATTGAGGTGGACATGACCGGGGATGGCAACGAGGAGTCCGAGGCCTATAACATGCAGCCAAAGTATGTACAGAAGCTGCGCTATTTTGTGAACGTCGGCGGTCTGGCCGGGATTATGGTGTGTGGTGTGAATCCTTGCTTTGTCTTCCTCACATCGCGTGGCGAGCTGCGCATCCATCGCCTGCTGGGCAATGGGGAAGTGCGCAGCTTTGCTGCCTTCAACAATGTGAACATACCGCATGGATTCCTCTTCTTCGACACCACCTACGAGCTAAAGATCTCTGTGCTGCCCAGCTATCTCAGCTACGATGCCATCTGGCCGGTGCGCAAGGTGCCACTGCGCTGCACGCCCCGCCAGCTTGTCTATCATCGTGAGAACCGTGTGTACTGTCTGATCACGCAGAAGGAGGAGCCCATGATCAAGTACTATCGCTTCAACGGCGAGGACAAGGAGTTGTCCGAGGAGAGTCGAGGCGAGCGCTTCATCTATCCCATTGGCTCACAGTTTGAGATGGTGCTGATCAGTCCGGAGACTTGGGAGATTGTGCCAGATGCCTCCATACAGTTTGAGCCCTGGGAACATGTTACAGCCTTCAAGATAGTCAAGCTTTCGTACGAGGGCACCAGGTCCGGCCTCAAGGAGTATCTGTGCATTGGCACCAACTTCAACTACAGCGAGGACATCACCAGTCGGGGAAACATTCACATCTATGACATCATTGAGGTAGTGCCAGAGCCCGGCAAGCCCATGACCAAGTTCAAGCTCAAGGAAGTCTTCAAGAAGGAGCAGAAGGGTCCCGTCTCAGCTATATCGGATGTGGTTGGCTTCCTGGTCACCGGACTGGGACAGAAGATCTACATCTGGCAGCTGCGCGATGGTGATCTCATTGGCGTCGCCTTTATCGACACCAACATCTATGTGCATCAGATAATCACTGTCAAGTCATTGATCTTCATTGCGGATGTCTACAAATCGATTAGCTTGTTGCGTTTCCAGGAGGAGCATCGCACACTGTCGCTTGCCTCGCGAGACTTCAATCCCATGGAAGTGTTTGGCATTGAGTTCATGGTGGACAACACAAATCTGGGCTTCCTGGTCACCGATGCCGAGCGCAATATGATTGTTTACATGTATGCGCCGGAGGCACGTGAATCCCTTGGCGGACAGAAGCTACTACGCAAGGCGGACTACCACTTGGGTCAGGTGGTAAACACCATGTTCCGTGTGCAGTGCCACCAGCGTGGCCTGCATCAGCGCCAGCCCTTCCTCTACGAGAACAAGCACCTGGTCATCTATGGCACTCTGGACGGCGCCATCGGGTATAGCCTGCCATTGCCGGAGAAGGTCTATCGACGCTTCCTTATGCTGCAGAATGTGCTGCTGTCGTATCAGGAGCATTTGTGCGGCCTCAATCCCAAGGAGTATCGCACAATTAAATCGGTCAAGAAGATGGGCATCAATCCGTCGCGTTGCATCATCGATGGCGATCTCATCTGGTCCTATCGCCTGCTGGCCCATTCCGAGCGCAGTGAAGTGGCCAAAAAGATTGGCACACGCACCGAGGAGATACTGGCCGATCTTCTGGAGATCGAACGTCTCTCGGCCGTCTTTTAGAGGATGCTCCTCTGCCTGTAAAGTTACATACATACATATGCATATGTAGATGCCTAGTTCTAGTCGTAAGTCCAATTCTAATACCAATCCTACGATTAGTTACGATTACGCCAGTTACGCCACCTGCGACTCTTAGTTCAACTTCAATCTGTCAAAGCAACAAACAACTTTGTTAAATAAAGCAATGTCTAGATTATCCCACACTATATGACAAATCCGATCTTTTATATATGAAACTTTCTTTATATTGCCCACAGTGAAATGAAAGAGGATTCGTTAAGGTTTATACTTTTTACTTAACACGGACGACCTTTCTCGTGTTCATATATGGTATCTGCTTGTATGTATCGTATAATAAGTATGTATGTATGTGTGTGTGTGTGTTTGTATGCATGGATGCGTACAATTAATTCATTGTATAAACTAACAACATCATCAGTTAATCAATTCAAATGTGACAGCAGTCGGCAGCCAGCATCATAAATGTAGGAGGAAGCGAGAAGGATATAGGATATAGTTATATATAGAAGATAAAGATTAGAGAGAGAGAGAGAGAGCCGTACACTTTTCCGTACGAAGAAAATACGTATTTCAATCGAAGATCAGCCGGGTAGCGGGAAAACTTACGAACAATGTATAGAAGTTACACAACTTAGCTAGCTTAGTTTACTCTGTGTGTGTGTGTCTGTGTGTCTGTGTGTGTGTACTATATAAGGATATATATGCTTGTGTGTGTATTTGTATGTATGTGTATGATGAAAGCGCTTCCAGGTGTCCAAATGATTTGAAGTTCGTTGAGCAAACTAATTTAGTTTAAAACAAACAGTTGAGTTTAACAATTTCCACGTGAGTGTGTATGAGTTGTGTGCGTGTGTGTGTGTGTGTGTGTACGTTGTGGCATTCCATCCTCAGATCTGTGAGCGCAGTCGGGGGCGTGGCACTTCACCAAAGACAGGCTCGCCATGCACACTCTTGGCCAAGGCTTTCATGCTGGCTGCGATATCCACCGTGTTGTCCAGCACCTGCAAAGGATAGAAATGGAATTATATTAGTCGGTGTTTCTGCTGGTAAACGGCTGTGCATCTGTACTCACCTCCACATCCTCGAGCACCACATTGTTATTGCGGTTATTGTTGTTCATATTATTGTGATTGGCGGCAGCGGCGGCGGCACGCTCTGCCAGCGGCGAGTTGGCAATCTCCACTGGCAGACTTCGGGCAAAGTTGGCAAATGGATTCACTGCGGGCGTGTCACGTGCACGCATCGGTATGGACAACGAGCTGTCCAGATCGAGTGCATCTATTGGTAGAGAGGAGAATGACATTAATCAGTATCTATATGTGCTGTGATAAGGGGCTGTCCTTCTTCTTACCCTCCGCCTCGTCGGCATCACTCATGTTGTCCTGTTGCTGCTGCTGCTGCTGTTGCAGGAGCAGTTGCTGCTGTTGGTGCTGCTGCAGACTGCGATAATGCTGCTGCTGTTGCTGCTGATAGATGCGGGAGTTCTGCATGACCTGCACCGACTGGCTGCCAGGACCATCGACATCCTCCAAGGCGAACAGACAATCATCGGCATCATCTGCGCCAACTGTTGCAACTGTTGGCGACGTGTTCCCAGCTGCTGCTCTGCCGGCTGTAGCCGCCTGCTGCTGCTGTTGCTGCTGTCGGAAAGTGGGACTGTTGCTGACGCTCATGGGCGTGGCTTCTGGTGTGGCAGGCGGTGTATCGAAGTTAGACATTTTGCGCGTCGTCAGAATGGAAGCGCTAGGCAACTGGGGCGTCTGTTGCTGCTGCACGTCCTGCTGCATCAGTGAGAGGAATCTGGACAGCTGAGCCGGCTGCTGTGACTCCTGCTGCACCGATGTCAGGAAACTGGGCGGCTGCACCAGTGGCGTTGTGGGTGTAGTCGGTATACTCAGCTCCCGACGGCTGCTGATTGTGTTGCGGCGACGTGCAGTAGGTCCGGCCCCCGCATAGTTAATGACGCCACCAGTCACCTCCAGGGCAACGGGCATGGCGCCGTCCAGTAGCTCAGTGGCCGCATCAGGTATTTGCAGTATAAGATCCGCCAGAATGGCAGCCTCCTGGTTAGACTTCTCACGAAAGATCTTAAGAAGCTCAAATTTCTGCTCAGTGTAGC
The DNA here is from genome assembly GCA_018901815.1 of Zaprionus lachaisei. Taxonomy (NCBI): domain Eukaryota; kingdom Metazoa; phylum Arthropoda; class Insecta; order Diptera; family Drosophilidae; genus Zaprionus; species Zaprionus lachaisei. Next base: position 952,343 of record JAEIFI010000054.1, read on the forward strand.
GCTCGATTGCCTTATTCGTCTCCGTAATCTCGGCCTGCACGCGCTGCTGTTGGTGCGCCTGTATCTGGCGCAAACGCTGCTGCCGACCATCGAGTGGAGCGTGCGCCGATAGGGAACCAATACTTAGACTGGATGCCGAGTTAACAACACCCGTTGCGGGTGGCGTAACTGCTGATGCGCCCGGATTGGAGTCATCGTTGTCCATCATGAGTATCTCGAAGGTTTCCGAGTACGATTTGTGGGCACGTCGTTGGGCTAGCTCCTCGTTGCTGCACAGCAGATCGCCATTGAGGTAGTATATAGGCATGATGGCGCCAGCGCCAGGGCCGTTGGCCAAGCGTTTGGCAAATAACACCGACTTGCAATTAATACAGATGTTTATCTCCCAGCTCTGGCCGGACGCATCCAGTGTGACTCCATATATCACAGATTTCAAACTAATGTTATTAACCGTTAAATCTGGAATGGGACCATATGCCTGCAAGAACATCAAATTGAAATCAAATTGTCTATTTTTTTGAAAAATTCAAAGGTAAAGTCAATAAACGATAAAGCGAAGCAGTTTGATAACGATAACACAGAGTCGCAATTTAATGCACTGCAACTGTAATGTTACAGAGTGTGTCGAGTATGTAAGGCAAACAGTTTACACTGTTTACAGTAGGCTAACAGTAAGCACCGTGAGGTATCGATTACACAACTGTTAATGATTAATTGGCAATAGTTTTGGTTGACCTGTCAAGCAAAGTTTCTTTTTCTTATCTCTATTTTGCACTCGGTCAATGTACGATTAGCGCACTCAATAGTAGACTACAATAAAATATGCTCGAATTCCCTTCTACGGTGAAAATTCACTTAAATAACAATATTAAGTATATTATTGTTTGTATTCGTATTCGTCTGCAGTAGTGCACAGTAGTTCAAGTGCAAATTTGTCAATTATGTTCGTCTGAAGTGGAGTCACTTTTGCTTATCAACCAAAGAAAACAAACTAAACACTTCAACAGCAAATAATAATTACGGCAATGGTAAAATGTTGTAGACCCAATACTGAAAAAGATGTCAATACTTTTACAAATTCCTAGAATTCCCTTTCTCTCTTTTAACATTCAAGTGCTCTACTTCATCTCTTACATATTCATTCGATTCCTTTTACAATATACTATAATACAAGATGAACATATTAAAACACTCTATGCAATTCCCCGCAAAATTATTAATAATTGTTACATGCATAACCTCAAGGGAGGCAAGGTAAGCATTTTGAGTTCTCATTTGATTGCCCCAATCATGTGCATAAATAAACAACACCCTGTATATGGTGCAAGCTAAGCAGTCTGCTTGCTTATATTACAGAAAGGCCTACTGACATACTCTGTTAACTGCAACAAGCGCATAACATAAACACGCTACGAGGGTTGTCATCACAAGTAAATAAATAAACAGTTGTATATTTATTTATATATGATAACTTTAGAAATATATCAAGGTTTATAGGATATTTGTCAGTCGAATCATGTAGTTATCTAAACTTTATAGCACGTGTTCACCGAGTGACAGTGCTCTGGTGCTGCTAAATTTGACACTTAGTTTGAACACAATATTCATTCCCATATGTATGTATGTATGTATGTAGATATGTATGAAACATGCATACACATGTGTCCAGTTCGACAATGAACTAAGTTACCAGGCGGTCCACTCGAACGAAATTAAATTGAATTAAGGTATGAACTGCAAACGTCAACACAAATCAAATGACATTGTTGCCCCCTCCCCCTCGCATGAGTGGATTGTCTAAACATTTCTGACTAGATTCCACATAAAAACAACAACAATAGATGAACACTATACAGTGAGATACGTATTTGTATTTGTAACGTCGAATAATTAAATAACTTCTGTGTTTATTGAAATTTAAAGGAGAGTTAGACATTGAAGTCAGCTAAGTATATATTTGCCACGCCTCCTTCTGCCTATTACATAGAGAAAATTAGTCTACCCCTTTTGAGCATTTTAAATTGTTGAAGGGCATAAAAAGATGGCACACTGTGCCATCAGTTGGAATTAAATGCATGTACATGGCTGTGCATATACGATGTACATAAATGAAATAAACATACAACAGCTGCTACAGTGTATGTGTATTTGTGTGTGTGTGTTCCATTGTTAGTTCCTAATTTTGTTTATATGTAAATTGTCATCACTTTGCATTAGGCAGCCTGATCCGTTACAGTTTGATGACGGCGCGTGTGTCATTTCCGCATTTAAAAGTGCAATTGACCTCTTTCATTGTATTTATTAGGGGTATTCCAATAATATACAGATTGAATTGTCAGCTCAATGACAAATTCTTTTCAAAAATAGTTCAAGTTAATGAACATTATCCAATCAGGCTGGACTATAATGGATTCTTTAATGCACAAATGGAATGCAAAACAAAGCCATAAAAATTATATTATACTATTTGTGTATGTACGTTTATAGAATACATAACATATGTCTGTATGTACATATACTATAAAGATTATGGTTAAACTATTTGTGCAGTTTGTTTTGACGGGCAACGACGACAGTGTGAGCAATAAGTACACAACACTCGCATTAATACTTTTACTGTCCATGTTTTGCTGTTGTCTTCCTCCTCCTCCACTTCCTCTTCTTCTTCTTCTTGTTATTGTTGTGGTTATTTGCCGTGGCTTTGCATTGCAATTTTATGATCTCTTGTTGTCTCTGTGCTAGCGACAAATAGAAGTAGGCAGACGAGAGAGAGAGAAGAGAGAGCGAGAGAGGAAAGGGGTGGGAGGGAGTTCTTGTTGGCGATTTGCCTTTTAGCCGTATTTACAGGCTCTTTATGAGCGCCTCAAGTGGGTGTTGCGGCCTACAGGTCTTTGTGTATGTTTGTCTTTATCGCACTCGCTAAAAGTTGGCAACTGCCGCTGTCCCTCTTCCCCTCCCCTCTGTTAGTCTTCGTCGTCGTCCGTTCGTTTCCACAACTTGCCGCTGTGCGGCGCGCATCACTCGCACTCGCAATGTGCAAAATGTCAATGACTTCGACTTCAGTCGGCAGTTGCAGCAATAACAATAACAATTGAAGCCCAGCAGCAGTTCTTGTTGTTGTTGTTGTTGTTGTTGCTGTTGTTGCTGTTGCTTAATTAACACAAACGCCGTTGCACCAATAACAATTTGTTGATTTTTTGTTAATTGAAACTAAACGTTCGTCGCTTCGTCTCTGTCTGCTAATTATGCTGTGGCGCCATCTAGCGCCGGTCTTTCTAATTAAAGTGCCATTTATTTATTGATTGTTTAGTTATTCTATAAGCATATTTATGGCTCATTTGATTAATCGCCGCTAGCATACAGAGAGAGAGAGAGAGAGAGGGAGAGAGAGAGTGAGAGAGAGCAAGCCAAAGAGAATATAATAAATACAAATAAAAATAACAAAATATCGCATGTTTCTGGCACGCTGTACGAAACAGCACAGAACAAAAGCGGAAGAAACGTGCTGACGTGCACGTAATACCCGGCGACGATGACGCCAAATATCGGAAATCAATATGAAGAACAGAGCAATGTGAGAGTTAAATGAAATATCTCGCTTGATTCTAATAATATGTCCTGCGTTGTGTTCGGACGTGGTATTGCACTCAAAAGCAAGCAGTCCAAACAGTTTACTGCTTATTAAACAGAACTCATTTGGAATAATTTACAAAATTGCAACAAAACTTAAGAAGCGTCATGTTAAAATCCTCATCGATTAATTTCGATTAATGCTAACTCGATTAATTTCTAACTATTAACAGAATGCAAAGTAGATTAACAGGCTTTATTAAAATCCAATGTAATTCAAAATACAAACTAACAGCGTCGCCTGTTATGCATTTTATCCAATGCAACTCAAACTGTATGCATGTAAAACTGCAATAGGAATTTACTATCAATCTGTGTCGCACTTGAAATGTCTAACTACAAACAATTGTAATTCATATCAGACTGTCTGGCTGCAGTGACACCCTCTACCCCTCTTCCTCTGCTCTCGCCCGTCTGCGTTTAATATTTCAATAGGCTGCACCGTCTGCTTATGCAACAATAATGCAACGAGCCGACGACATACGGACTGTGTTCGAGCACAGGCTATAAAAGTAACAACTTCAAATATTAATTTGCACATTTTGCATAATTTATATTGTTGTTTATGCGTTGCTTATTGCTGCTGCCGCTGCTATCGTTGTTGTTGTTTTTCTGTTGTTGTGGTTGTTGGCGGGGTCGGTCGTTGGTTGGTTTGCAAATTTAATTGATTGCTTGGCATTAATTATATGCATGGCGCTAGTTTCCTAAGTGGTTCTCGGTCCCCGCCTGAAACCGTCTGAGAATGTCTAATGCGCCGCATTTCAATAAGCTCTGCCCCCCCGTAGAAGAAAAGCAAAACAAATCGAAAATAAAACTGTAACAGTGCCTGCCTGCTGTAAACAGTCATTGGCAGGTGGGTGGGCTTTCAATTGAACAATAACAGTGATCTGTTTAAAATTAATTGAGCTGTTAACACCACGATTAATTAACAGTTCTGTGCAAGGAGTTGGGGGCTGTGTGCTCTCTCTCTCTCTCTTTAACAGCTGCTAATTAGCATAATTAAACCATTATTCTAGCAGTTCCTGTCTATCAACTTGTTGCACTTTCTGCACATCATCATCATTATGATCGTAATAATTATTATTATCTATTTGGCGCACCTTGCGGCAATGAAATTTGTGCCTGTCTGACGTTCCTTTTGACGCATTTGGCTTTGTTTTGTTGTTGTTTTTTTTTCTGTTTTCTATTTATATTTTTCTTTTCGTTTAATTTTACTTTTTTTTGTTTTATTGCTCTTTGATAACTCGGCTCGGCTCGGCTCGTTTTGTTTCATCAGCCAAAAAGAAAATAAGTTGTAAACAAATCAGCGTGCAAAAGAAACTACGAAAATAATCTTTAATAGATTTGCCTGGCTTTTTGCTATGCACGTGTGTGAGAGTGTGTGTGTGTATTGTCGCTGTGTGTTCGGTTTAGGTTTTGGTTCGGGCTATTCGGGCGCGACTTATATAGTTCGGCCCGCTCTGTCGCGCTCACAAATATAATACCATTTTTTGCTGGTTTTTTTCTGTTTTCTGTTTTCGTTTTGCTCTTTTTCTTTATTATTACTTTGCTGTTTTACATTTTTTGCTTCCCCCAAAAGCGCAAACACATTTCTGCCTTCTCAGATACGTCGTTGCCCCCCGAACCGAACCCCGACCGAACCAAACCGTCGTGGGCCCATTATCATAAACAACAACTTTAGACAGCTGGGGCCCAGGGCCCCACATCGGCAGTACCAGAGAACGAAGACGAAGAACGTGCGGCACGGGGCTGGTCGGGTAGGGAGGCGGACGTAGAGTCTCTGTTGGATTAGCGAGCGAATTGGCAATTCGGTTTCTGTTCTTTTTGTTTTTTTCTCTGTCGGTTCGAAAAATTTTCCATTGGGTCTTGGGTCTGTCTCTGTCTGTGCTCCGTTTGGCCACTCTCTTCCAATTGGAGTTTTATTCTTTACACGATGACTCACACACACACACACACAAACTTAGCTTGGGCTTACATGATGACACAACTTGTTTGGCATGGTGTGGGATGGCAAACTAGGCATGAAAAACATGATTATTGCGGCTTCTACTAAATTGTCATTTAACAGTGACTCCTCTTTAAATATATGTATGTTTGTGGGAGCATGTTAAAGTTGCTGTTAAGTTTAAGTTAACAGTGACTCCTCTTTAGATAATATATGTATATGTTTGTGGGAGCATGTTAAAGTTCCTTTTAAGTTCATACACTTTGACATGTTCTCTCTCTCTCTCTCTCTCTCTCTGTCGCTCTCTTCTATTATTCTGTTTCATTTGAACTCTTATCAAAACTCAAGCTATCTCTAGCCTTTCAATGTCGTTCGAAAACAAATCGAAAATCTGATAAGAAAGCAAACCCAAACAGAACCCAGACCCTAGTCTATACAGTCGTCGGGCTGCCGTGCACCCCACCGGCCCCCATCCACACAAACATCACCCATGGGGTCTCTCTCGATCGCCAGTCGAAGCTATGAATAAGTTTTTGCTAATAAGTCTCGCGCCCTGCCTAGTCGAAACGTGCACACGTGCCATGATAGGCCCTATTCAATACTTAGCAGCTCTAAATACCTATATATGTATATGACGTCGGATTATACAGATACACAGACACAAAGAGAGAGAGAGAGAGGGACAAGCACACACGCATCTGGAGAGACTTTAAGTCATAACAGTAAATTAAGCGCAACAATGTTTGCCTATCGGCTGCGGACCGGGTCCGGTTTTTATTGTCTCGCCCGGGCTAAATTCATGGAGTCGGCACTGTAGGAGGGGGGCTGTAGGTAGGTAGGGTTGGGGTCCGTGGTTATCTAAAAACTTTGACAAACAATTTTCGTTGACGTGTGTTGTTTGTTTAGCTAGTCGAGCCTATGTGTAGGCTGCCATATCTTTTACATACGTGCCAACTATATGTATGTACCTTTGTATGTGCCTCTATCTGTGTGCATGTGTGTGTACATAGGCCTTTGTGCCAGTGTGTAACTCAAATGAGATGTACAAACAGCGGCGAATTTACTGTACATCTGTGTGCGTCTGCTGTTAATTGTTAGTTTATAATATGAGATCATCTTTTAGAGTCTTTTCGCCTTGCCTTTCGTTTATTACCTTAAAACTTGATTTGCACGTTTATTTATAGACTTTTATTTGTGCAAGGAGTGTCAGTGTGACACACACACACACACAGACACGCATACAGACAGGCTACACAGGGACGAGCCTACCTTGTAACAGCTGTTATGTTAAGCTGCTGTTACGCAGAGAAGTCGACTGTTAATTAAGCTACTGTCTTACAGTTGCGCCATTTTACTTTTCACTCTCATGAGAGAGTATGTACGTATGTGCATGTGTGTGTTTGTTTACTTAGTGTTGTTTTGTCTTGTTCTCATGTTTACTCAGAGCTAACAAATCTCAGGCCGCACATTTGACACAAATTCAGCGCCGTTCTTATTGTTGTTGTTGCTGTTTAGAAGTAAATATTTATGCAAGAAGCGCGTTTCCATAATTGAGAGTGGCGAAATAAGAAGAGGGAGAGAAAGACGAAAGAATGGGCGCCGCCGGCTGCAGTGTTCAACCCCTTCAGAATCACGCAGCATTATCGTGTGTGAGAAACACAAAAAAAAAAAATCAACCCCATCCCCTTGCTACCGTCCCTTCCTCTGCACAACATTCTCTCTGTGCTATCGACCTAGAATCTCAGCGTCAGGTTTTACACACGCAAATTTAACGAGCTCGAAAATAAAATTCTCGTAAAAATATTCGAAAAATCTGCGCTAGCCAAAGGTGTTTTCATTTTCTATTGATTGCCTCTGTTCTTATTGTTGTTGTTGCAGTTGTTGTAGTTGTTGCCGCAGCTCGTGTACGGATTTTATTTTTAGCGTTAAAGCGCGCACATTGTGAATTTATAGTTTTGTTTACATGCAAATTGGCAACACTGCGAACCAACTAACGAACACTCGCCGCAAATATGCTTCGCCGCACGGAGGCCTTCCCCTTTCCCCCTACCCTCTGCTGCCAATAGGTCAAAAGTTTAACGTCGTTAACACTCGTTAAGCCGTATGGCAATAAAGAGAACAGTGTTGAACAGTGCAGGCAGCTTCCAACCTCACTCCAAACGAGGTGGCAACGCCTGTTGCTGATGTTCTTTTCAAGGTTATATTTGTTAAAGATGTTAAAGATTAACATTGGTTTTCAATTAAGCGACACGCGCTGGGGCCACCCGCTAGCAAGAGAGAGAGAGAGAGAGAGAGAGAGAGAGTGAGTGTGATTGGGGATTGATGGACAGCAGCAACAGTTCAAGGCAGTGGCTGTCAAACTGTAACCTTGTCAGCTGTGTCTTTGGGGTTGTTTTTGTTGCTGTCACTTCGTCCTTGCCCTTCAAACAGATTTTCACCCCAATGGAACAAACAAACCAAAGTATTTTTGGAATATATTTTTGAATAAATGACTAGGTCGAAATTCTCTGTCTTATCAGTTGTTGTTTTTCATAGCTTTAGCTTACTCCTGCGTGTTGCTTTCGTATTATTAGAATATTGGGCAAGTCATTGCATAGACACAAACAACTGTTTATCAACAAAGTGTGCAAGTTCTGTCTATGATTAAATACCTTTTTAGTTTGCTAATCGCGACGTCTGATAAACACTATGTAAACAGTATGACTACGTCTCGGATAGTTTGACAAGCACTGAGTTCCACTTTTCAATCAATTCAAGAGAAGGCATATTACAGAACTTTTTTTTTACTTAAGATTTGATAATGCTTTTCTATTTATAGTCGATTATATAGCGTTTATTGCTACACCAACTCTCCTCTCACTCTCTCTGTCCATCTCTCATTCTCTTTTATTGATAACATGCGCACTCCCGTTAACAGTGTTAAAGTAGACAAGGCAAGTCGTATGTTAAAGAGTTTCATAAGTAAAACAACAAAACAATGTACACTGTGAAAAATATTGTATAATTTGCATATTAATGTCTTTGTTGTTGTTTTTAAATCAAACTTGTTTCGCGACCAATTGAGGGGGGGTCATAAAGAAAATAAAACAGAAAACAATGTTTTGTCATGCTAATTGAATGTGTCGCGCTCTCTTTTACACATGTGCACCGAGAGCGAGAGAGATAGGGAGAGTGCGGAGGTAGACCATAAATTTGTAAAGAGCTAAAAACAAATTAATTATGAGTCTAATCATAAATAAATCAATTAAAGCAGTCGCGACGCGACGCCAACGTCGGCGTCAACATTTAGCGCTTACATACAAACATACAAATATCGCATTGTTGTTGTCGCTTTTACCGTTTGATAACCTAGAAATGCGACTGTAGCGTGGAGTTCGTGTTTCCATGTGGCCGCACTTTGAGTGTTAAATGATGGACAGACTGCACAAACTAAAGTATTGATAAGAAGAGACGTGCATATGCTGCAACTTCCTTTTCCATTGTTCCTTTTCCCCTCCTTCTCTATCTGTGGAGTTGCCGGCAGCACAACACTCTGTTAATAGAAGTGATTGTCTTATGCTGCTGCTAAGTCTCTGTTAACTACAGGCAAAAGCATTCTTTCTTCCTTCTTATCCCACACACTCTACAGAGCCTGAACATCAGTCTGTTAATAGCAGTGCTTGTCTTATGCTGCTGCTAAGCCTCTGTTAACTACAGGCAAGTAGTTTTACTAATAATTAATGCATTCTTTCTCCCTTCTTCTCCCATTCACTCTACAGAGAATGAACATCAGTCTGTTAATAACAGTGCTTGTCTTATGCTGCTGCTAATCCTCAGTTAACTACAGGCAAACAGTTTCACTAATAATTAATGCATTCTTTCTCCCTTCTTCTCCCATTCACTCTACAGAGAATGAACATCAGTCTGTTAATAACAGTGCTTGTCTTATGCTGCTGCTAATCCTCAGTTAACTACAGGCAAACAGTTTCACTAATAATTAATGCATTCTACACACACGCGCCGCTTACTCTTTTGGCTATAGCCTATTAAGAGTTAACAGTCTTGTTTATAGGGCGACTGCGGCGGCTTCCAGCCATAAGTTTATGCATAAATTCATAATTTAAACAATCAAATTTAAGCTCGCTATGCTGCAACAGACAAAGAAGAAGCCCCAAAAGCGAACGACGCACAGTAAAGTGAGGGCTTCATAGTGAGGAGGGGCCGGGGGGAGGGGAAGGTGTAAGCACAGAAGCTGCCTGTCATTTGCCAAGCGCGAATGAACAGATGGACGAAAGGAGGGAGGAAGGGAGGGAGATAGGTAGGGAGTTAAAGCTGAAGCGGAAGCCTGTGTACCCTTTCCAACACCCTGCCCTACATACGACTGACTCCCCCATCGTTGACAGAGCACAGCAACCGTACCACATCCTCCCTCTCCCCCCTCCTCCTTCATGCCCTATAGCTGGCCATCGGTCGCATTTGGAAATCTCAAAAACTTGTTTATACAACAAAATGTATAAACAAGTTTTTTTCTCTTGTTGATTTTTTGTTTTTGATTTTATTTTTCTTGTATTTTGGTGCTGCTGCTGCGCTGTTGTTGCCTTCCTTCTTTGCCTGCTTTGCCTTCTTTGCTTGCGTTTGTCGTCAGTTTCGTAATTTATTCTAAAAGCGTTCCGTTTTAGGCTCTATAGAGGAGAGAGCGAGATGGAGAGAGAAAATACATATTTATGTGTGCACACACATACACACGCCATTTATACATATCTGTGCAGTATATGGCGATATATATATTTGAATACTCGCTTTTGTTTTATTTTGCGCTTTGAATTATTCAAAATAACACTTTTGGTCTATTTGCCCATTGTTGTTGCTGCTGTTGTTGTTGTTGCTGTACGCCTCAGTGCTTTTCAAGTGGGTGCAAAGCGAAAACAACAAGCGGGCAAGAACTTTTGCACGATCTCCAGACCGCAGCAAAACAAAACTTAACAACAACAACAACAACAACAAAAGGAACAACAACAACAACAGTAATAATAATAATTGTGCATAACAATTCAATTTCCATCAAAATAGACGCAGAATGCAAACCGATCCACCCACAAGAATCAATATGACATCAGGGGAAACGTGAGGGAGTTGAGGGGTGGAGGGGATAGTACTGTTTGCGGCGGGCGCTTGCACAATGGGTGTGCCCTACACATGTGTTGAAAGCGTGTGTGTGATCACAGCTGCAGTGCTTACACTATGATTCGTTGAGCACAGCTCTAAACTGTAAGCCAAGCTCTGTTAACAGTTTGAGTGCCACTGTTAATGGGCACAGGGCACAGTGCGTCTCACAACAGCGACACGTGTAGACCGGCCGGGGAATATCGAAGCGAAACGAAGACGGGAAAGAAAAAGCCAAAACAAACCGAGGGACTACAGCTGTTGTATGATATAACCTTGAAAATACCAAACAACGACAACGACAAGTCTCTCTCTCTTACATACACACACACACGTACGCACACTAAGGCGTATGCAAACAAAAACAGTTTTTGTTACTTTGCAGCATTTTACGCGTGTCTCGACTTGTCTCCTCTAGAGTGTTTTATCATTTCAGCCAAGTCATTGTAGAAATAATCAAGCCGAGATATTTGAATCTTATTAATATTTAAAGTTCTTTATCCAGTTAATAAGTTCTCGTTCAGTATTGCTTTACTTCTGATCTAGATCTAAAAACAAAAACAACTCGTCGACCAAAGAAGAACATGGAAAGAACACAAAATGTTCTCGGTGACTTCACTTAACCCCTGACATTTACGTAGTATATGAAAAATTGTATAAAATTATGCAAATTGTTTCAAGAAGGCGTGGATGGAAGGAGGGCAGAACTAACACACAAGCAAAAGCGTGCATAAATCATACGTTACAAAAAATAAAGAAAATACACAAGCCGCATACGAAAAGGAAAGCGAAACGGGAAAACTAAAAATACGACGATCGGTTAAAAAGCAAACAACGAGAAAAGGAGAATGAGATGAGCAAACAGGCAGACGAGCAGACATACAGGGTGCCCAGGCCATAGAATAAGAGGCAAAACAGGTGTAGGCAGAGAGGAGCAGTGCAGCACACATACACACACACGCACACTCATGAATATTTATAGCATATATGTTTGGATGTGTGCGTGAAAATACACCAATTGTCAAAAGGCAAAAGGAAAAGGCCTTTTCTCAGGAGCATTTTTCTTCTATGTGCCCATGAATGACCCTATTTTTCTGCCTCTCGCACTCTCTGCTTCACTATCGCATACATATCTATGCGTGTGTATGGGTGTGCATGGGTGTGTGTGTTGTTGTGTGTCAAGAATAGGCCGAGGCAGCGGCATAGCCAAGCGGTTGGCCGGCATACAAAGAGCATAAAGAACGATAATACATACACGCATACATATGTACATACGGCAACACGCACTTACAGCATACACACAATCCATACACATACATTCACATACATATATGTATGCGTATGAGGCCCTAGCATTATTCTTGTTGTTGTTGCTGTGCCTTTATGCTGCGTGGAAAATTGTTACGCTGCGCATAAGGCAGATTGCGATAAAATGAATATAAAAAAAACAATACTTATACTTATGTATGTATGTATGTATAATTATAATATATGTTAACTTACATGGTTGAAGAAATTTATGAATTTGTCCCAATAGACAAACTGCCTTGGAAATTTTTGCACGAATGCCGGCTGCAGCATCTCCCGCAAGGCAGGCTCGCCGGCAACGGCATTGCTGCTGTTATTATTAATAATGTTGTTGCCACCCCCTCCGGAAGCACCTCTTGGGGTGTTGGTGTTGTTGGTGGTGCTGTTGCTGCGCTGCAGCTGCGGCGAGGTGCCAATAAAATTCAGGCATTTGCACGAGATCATTATGATTGGTTTTGATTTTGATTAGTTTTGGTTTAATGATACCGGAATCTTTATCTATCAACTGGCACAATTCACAATTTCAAATTGAATTGCACGTTTGTTGTGTGTGTGTGTTTCCCACTTATATTTTGTTCGATTTTGTGCGTGACTTCCTCGTTCGTCCTCTTTTGCGTTTGGCTTAGCGGCGCGGGCGCGTACAAAATCACTTAAATCACCCACAACAACTGTTTCAGTTTTGCATTTTCACATCCGGCCCCGTTCAATGGTATTTGTCGACTGATGCCAGCTGCTCTTGCTGCTCTCCCCATTCAAAAGTAACAGAACAACGTAGAGTAACAGAAGCAATAACATTTTCTGGCTATGTTATGTTACAGCATTTTGTAAATAACTCTGTAATAAATGCAGATGTATTATTCATTGTTATGTTTAATGCCAACATTTATAGCATTTTGTTTAGTTTTAGCATATTGTAAATACATGCTTATATATATATATATATATATATATATATATATAAATATAGTGGAGAGAAAACATTCTAAATAAATTATCATCTTGAATTCAACTGGTTTTTGGTGATAACAGAGCCATTTGAGCATAACATAACATCACTAAGCAAAATTATAATTTGCAAAATACGCGTCAATTATGAATTTTTGCAGTTAAATGAATCAAATTGAATATATATTTAGTTGTAGTTATTTGTGAAGTTTGTATATTTAGTATAAATATCTGTAACAAGTTCTAACAGCTGTTAACTTAAAATGGCTCTGTAAACGCAAATCGGATTTGCTCGCTTACGCATAAAAGAGCACTGCCACGCAATACCCAAACATATCGATATATTTAAATGAAAACGGGCACACTTTTGCTAAGAGCAAAACAGCTGCACAGCAGTTGGCGCGTATTCAAATTGTTTGTTTGTACGATTAGTTTCCCAGATATTGCCAATTTTGGTAGAAATAAAGTTAATATTTGAAATTTATGAAATATCAATAACTTGCCAGTTGATATTGTAAGTATAATGTGTTGAGTTTATACATAAATATATACATATGTATATATACTTCAAGTAAATTTTCCGACCACATTGCGTCACTTGAAAGTTGCACTTGGCTCTGCAATTTGGCAGTTTGTAAATTTTCGCAAGGCGCTTGATTAAATTCAGCGATGACCTCAGTTCGCTTGAATGCGGCAACACATCAAAAATGCATGCAACGACTAAGAAGGAGAAACAGAAGCAGGTGAAGAAGAAGAGAATGAAATCATAAAGACCGACACGTGCCTAGGTCATTCTCCATAGTCCAGTTACCAAGTTACCAATTCCAGTTTCTGCGCAAGCTTCTGTTTTTGGATATTCTTTCTCTAGTTGCGCCGCATAAATTATGCGCTCATTTTTGTTTGTGGTTCGCACCTGGCAGACCATGAGGGGGCAGGCTGGGATGAGATGAGGAGAGCTCGAGAGCAGGGCGCGTGCAACTATTTTACAGCTGAACATCAGGCTAATGAAAGTGTCGCTCTATGAAGCTGTAACTTCACTTGGGTCGCCGCTTTTGGCCTGTAATTGAAATTGCGTGGCGTGCGCGGCATTAAGTCATAAAAGCAACTACAACAAGTACCACAACAACACACAGCAACAACAACAACAACAACAACAAGAACAGCAACAACAACAACTAGAGGAACAACTACAACCAGTTTGTCACACTCTGAGGCCAGGCACGTACGCGCCAAGAGGTCAAGACGCACTCTGGATGGGGTAGCTGGACAGCGCCAGGGACAGCAAGCAGAGCAGCGGGTTAAGGGCGGGGGGGAGGAGGTGGAGACAGTCGGAGAGCCCAAGTGAGCAGATTGTGAAACTCGCAGAACTGTGTGCGGGTCATAAAAGGCGAGTGTGGAACAAGTTGCCACAGAATTCTGGCTCAAAATTTAATGAAGGTCTTCAGTTCGGCCGAAACGCTTACGCAGCCCCCCCCCCTTCCACCCTGCTCTTGGCCTCCTTCATGATGCTCATCTTATGTAATGCGCCATGCCGCGTCCATTGACATGGATAGTGGACAAATCTTTGCCAGACACGGAGCGGAGCTGCATCTACAATGGGAATGCGCTCAGTAGAGAGAGAGAGAGAGAGAGAGTTGCAGGAGAGTGTGTGGGAGTATGTATAGGTATATCCCACAGTTTCTTCTGCTTCCTGCGAGCATCCTCTGCAGCTGTAATCCTCGATAGAAACCCTAGCAGGTAATTGTGTTTATATCGTTTTTAAATTGAGAAATTGCCACGGCAATTGCTTGAAAGATTGCTCTACATTCTTCCTTCTCCTGCTCCCTCTAGCTATGCCTCTCCTTGCTCCTGCTTTCTCTATCTACTGCTGTTCCCTCTTACTCTTGCTTACCCTGCTCCCTCTGCCATTAATTGCCATGTTCCTTCTCTCCCTTCTTCTCTCTTGTGCCTATCATACTCTACTCTACTACTATTGCTGCTACTCCCTCTCCCTGCACTCCCTTCATCCCCCCTACTCCTGCTCTTCTTCTCTTCCCTCTCTCTAATGTTCCTCCTCCCTCTCCATGTTCCTTCCCCCCTGCTCCCTTTGCCTTTATTCAATTAGAAATTCCTGCGTTTCGAACGTGCCGCAATTGCGTTATGTAAATCGATCTGGATATGGATCGCGCAATTGATTGATTGCTATTCAGGATAACAGCAACAACAGCAAGAACAACAACAGCAACAACAGCAGCAGCAACAACAACAACAACAACAAAGGAGACTGAATCCCTGCAAAGCAAACGAGGCTGGATTTGCGGGCGGTTTGTTTTGTGCGCAATTTAAAAAGTTGCTGACACAATAATCAAAGCTGGGCGAAGGATCTGCATGGGAATAGGCATGGAGACGAGACAAATGGAGTGGGAAAAGGCAGGGGGGACGGGGAACGGGAACGGTAGAGGAACATAGCACAAGGAGCGGGCTGTGGCAAGGCAACGAGGCAGGCACCTCCGCCTTAAATTCTCGCGAAAAATTATAAAGGAGCAAAAGTATTGTATTACTCAAATAGAAAGAGAGATGGAGAGAGAGAGGGAGAGAATAAGAGAGAGAGAGAGAGGGAAAGAGAGAGGGAGAGGGAGACAGTCTGCGAGGGAGCGAGTCGCCTTGGACGCCTTGATAAGACGCCAAGGGACAAAGGTCCTCAAAGACAATGGGAGCCATCGTCGGCGCATTTCCTTGCGCCTCTGTTCGCCTTCCTCGATCTTCTTATCACAGCGAAAAGATCAGATTTCGCCCGGTGAGCCAGTGAGCTGGGAAAGGATGTTGAGAACAAGCACGAAAAGGAGACGAGTACAAGGAGCGAAAGCTTCTTTAGTTCCTTTGAAGGCGGACAGAAGTCAGGCGCAGAGGAGTGCAAGAAAAAGAATGAAGTAAAGAAAAGAGGAAAGAAGCGAAATAAATAAAAAAGAAGAGGTGAAGTAGCAAGGTAGATAGATTTTAAAATAGATTAACGCAGAGTTCTGCTGGATTAATCTGCAAAGAAAACTTAAGAATAAAGTAGAAAAAACAGAAAGAATGAAGAAGAAAAGATAAAAAGAACTCTTGTTGTCTTCTGTGAAATAAAGAAGAGAAGAAAAACCGTAAAATTAAATATAGTTTTTAATATTGTAGATTAACAAAAAGTTCTCAGGATGAACAGTAAAGGGAACCAAGAATGTTTAAGAAAAAACAAAAGGAAAGACAAAGAAATGAAAGAAAATTTCTTGTCTTCATGAAGAAAGACACAAAAAAAGAGAAATAAAGAAGAAGAAACTTTAAATGAGTAATGGCTGAAAGCAGAATTAAAGAATATAGAAGAAGAAGAAGGTAAAAGAAAGTTAGAAAGAAAGAGGAGCAACATTTATAGACACAAAAAGCAGAAGCAAAATAAAACGATTTATAAATAGATGAATCAAAAGTTCTCAAAGAGAAGGCCTTCAA
Source organism: Zaprionus lachaisei (assembly GCA_018901815.1). NCBI lineage: Eukaryota > Metazoa > Arthropoda > Insecta > Diptera > Drosophilidae > Zaprionus > Zaprionus lachaisei. The sequence continues at coordinate 968,772 of JAEIFI010000054.1, forward strand.
CTGCTGACCCGCTTTGCCAGTCAAGCGAAGGCACACACAAGTACACCCACACACTCAAACACTCAAACACACTCACACACACACACCCACACTCTCACTTACGTATCTCAGACACCCATGCCACGCCTCAGTTACAGATACAGATACAGCGACGAAGAAAGCTGCAGATACGAGTGACTACGTAAGCAGCCGATAAGCAGACACACGAAACTTGCACATAGACACCAAGCAGGCACACACACACACACACACACACAGACACACACATGCCTTTATATACCTGTGGCAGCCAATCAAAATGAGCAACTGTAGACGTATCTGTATCTGTATCTTGTTCGATTTTGTAGCTGTATCTCGTGCGCAGAGGCTAAACAATAATTAAACCTGCTAATTATGCTCTGACTGGGCACAGTGGACACTGGCTTGGTGAGAACAACTGCAAAAGAGTTGCCTCATTGTATGTCAAGTTGTCATTGAGTTTGTCTGTCTTTAGGTCTGCTCGTCGGTCTGTCGCCTTGTCTCCCTGTCTGCCTGTCTCTCCTCTCTGTTTTTTTTGCCTATCACTGTCCCTCTTCAGCTGACTGCCTTCCTTGTTTCTCTGTCTGCCATTGTCTCTCTCTCTCTCTCTCTCTCTCTTTCTTTCACTGTCGCTCTGTCAGCCTCTGTTCCTTTCTTTCGGCTTCTATCCATCTTACACTGACTATCTCTCTGTCTGTTTATGTCTGCTGTATGTCTGTCTGTCTCCAGTTGATTGCCTCCCTGTCTTTTTTTCGCTCTGTCTGTATGTAAATCTGTCCGTAGGTCAGTCTGTCTGTCCGTATGACACTGTATGTCTGTCTGTCACCTTCTATTTGCCTGTCTGGCTCTCTTTCTGCTTCTCTCCATTCGTCTTTTGTCTCTGTTTCCCTGTCTCTCTATCTACTCTCTCTTTTGGTATGAAATTGTATGTCTTTCTTTCACCTCATCTGTTTGTCTGTTCACGTTTCTGCCAACGTATGGCAGAAGGTATGGCAAACTATGACAAAATACGGTAAAGAATGTCACTGTTTAAATATTTATGGCAATTTAGGAGGTATGACAAGTATGACAACAGGAACGAAATAAAGTAGATCTATAAGGTATGGCACAATACATTATATAGTTTGAATATAACAATGTAATATAGGAAGAGATGACAATATATCCGTTACTTGTGTATGTCTTTCTCTCACCTCTTTTTTGTCTGTTTATCTGCCTGTCTGTTCATGTTTCTGCCCTTCTTTCAGTTTACCTATTTCACTCTCTTTTTCTGTTTCTCTGTTTGTCTCTGTCAGTAATTGTATGTCTGTCTGTCTCGCCTGCTACTACTCTGTGTGTCATCTGACTATCTGCCTGCATGTTTGCCTGTCTCTCTCTCTCTCTCTAACTGTCTGTCTACTTGTTGGCAACCCTAGGCAGTGCACTTCTCCTACTCATCTCGCCTTAGCAAGTTATCTATCTACATATCTGCTTATTAACCGTCTGATCTGATCTGATAGAGATCACGCGTGCCGCTGCACAGATCATTAATTAAATTAGCGCCTGTCGCAAGAAGGAGCTGGAGAAGGAGGATGAGCTGGGCGAGGAGGAGGAGAAGTTCCCCGAAGAGGGTCGCTTAATTAGTTAGGCGAATGAAAAACACAAAAAAACAAACAGCAAAGTCAACTTAATTGAGCACAGGAAGTGACAGCTAATTGACGGGCTGTTTATGCCTCCTCCCCTGCCCCTTCCCCTTCCCCTTCCCTTCTTGTACCTCCCTCCCCCCACTGTGATTAGACTTTTATGAGCTTCCTGTGTCGGACAGTGTCGCTATTTGCATATGACACCGTCGCATCTTGGCGTCATTTCCCACCGCTTTTGACACATCTCTCGCATCCATCACGGCAAATTCGCACGGTATCATTAACAGCTACTCCAGTTGAGTTACCGTTATTGACAGCGGATATGCCAGGACATATATCTCCTGTTAATATGCTCGTGGCGCTTGCCAAGTCATTTTCCCAGCCTCATCGACCGCATCCTCCAGCCTTCTCTCATCGAGTCTTGCACATCCTTTCTTCCTTCCTTCCTTCACTCCCCCAATCGGTAAATCACGCTAATAAGCTCGTAATGAATATCATGTATGTGTGGGCGTGGGCATGGGCGTGGGCAGGGGAGAGGAGAGGGGCAGGGACAGGAGCAGGGTGTGCTCTTACTTCGCATGTTTGGCACACATTCGCAGTGCGAAATGGCCCGACCTGGTTCACGGTTCCGTCTGCCGGAAGGAAACATTTGCCCTCGCACGAGGGTTCAGCCTCGAAGCGGCAGTGTGTGTGAGAGGGGGTGGCAACCCTTGCGAAAACAAGCGTGTAAGTAAAGCTGATTGAAAGGCAAATACCCTCTACGCGCTTGCTAACTTTGTTGTCAAATACCCTCTACACGCTTGCTAACTTTGTTGTCATATAGTAGAGTATGACAAGGTGGGGCGAAGTAAGTTAAACTATGACAATGTTTGCCATAGTATGATGAGATATAACAAGGCTGATGCTTTCCCTCGTCATACCTGTAATGTAATGTATAGCAAAAGAATAATGAGGCATTACATGGTATGCCAAGATCTGGCGAAGTATGGCAAAGTATGATGAATAATAGAATAGAATAAAAGTTTTGGTGAAGAATGTACAAGTATAATAAGGTATGCTATGGCAGAAGGTACGGCAATGTATGGCAGAGGGTATGACAAAGGTATGGCAAGAAGTATAGCAAAGTATAACAGTATGAGGCACTGTTTAAATAAGTATGACAATTTATTGGAATAGTATGGCAAAATATGAGCATATATGACAAGTAGAATGAGTTGTATTTGTTGAATAATGCATGCTCTTAAAGGACTAAGATAAATATGACATGGTATGGCACAGTTTGCCATAGTATAAAGTAAGCAAGGATTGGCAAAGTGTACGTTACTTTCTAAAGGTTTCACGGAGTGGGTACAGCCAGTAAAGGCAGATTGTATACAAAAAAAAACAGATATTATCATAAGTATGACAATATATAGATATATTGAAAATTAGATAAGTCTGACAAGAAATGTGAAAGTTGCGTAAGTTGTAGGTAAATCCTTAAGCCAGCTACATCTAGTTTACTTTGGAGAGTTACAGGCATACCTCACTTGTAACGATCTACAGGGTATACACGAGTATAGCAAGATTGAGAGCATATTTCACTTTTGTTGCTTAATAAGGCGAAAGCATTTCAAGACGCGACTGCAGCTCCCAGCGCAATGAGTGAGTTGGTCTCGTCTCGTCTCGTCTCGTCTCGTTTCGGATCTGCCATCACCTCATCCACTCATGCACTCTCAACTGCCCCACCCCCAGCTGGCATCAGAGTTTTATCATCATTTGTATCCATTACACGAGGCGCTCGCCTTGCTTTGGCTTAGGTGTTTCCACTGGCCGCCACTGCCACTTGCCCCATTGCCCCATGCCTCATGCCTCCTGCCTCATGCCACTTGCCACTTGCCACTTTCCTGGCAACTCGTCAGGCGGCACATCATCAGGCCAAATGCGTCTGCCTTGTCTGCTGCTGCTCTTCTTCATTTGTCAAACTTACGCGCGCTTAGCTACAACAACAACAACAACAACCACAACAACAACTCTAGCAACAATAACAACAACATTTCTTATGGCTTGCAGCGCTTTTCCAAATGTTTAAGACGCTTCCATATCACAATTGCAGCTGGGAAAGCAGCGACAAGGAGAAGGCAGAGGTGCAAGAGTTTAGCGGGGACTTGCAGCAACTTGAAGTATGCCATGCGAAGGCCAACACTTAAATCCAATCCACAACAACAACTGCAACAACAACAAGGAGTTGCCACACCAAACGTCTCCAAACAGCTAAACGCGACGCAGCAGCAGAGGCAGCAGCAGTGGCAGCGCTGCAACAGAGCCGTGTTGCAGTTGCTCCATTTGCCAGTCGCTCAGTCTGTCACTCGCCTTGTATGTCCGTCTGTCCGTCTGCTTGTCTGTTTGTCTCTTCTGCATTGCATTTTCAAACGCCGCACAGTGTTATGGGTTACAATGAAATCAACTCCAATTTTAAAGATAGAGACTTTCATGGTGTATTATAAAAATATATATGACTGAATTTCGGTTTTGTTTGTCCGCTTTATATTTACGGAGACAAATATAAAAACAATAATTTATTGATATTCTTTCGCTCGAGTTGCGGTCCTCAATCGTATTCCAACCTTGCTCTTGCATTTAATTTTTAGTACATTTAATATATCGATATGTGGTACGCAAGCAGTTGTTAATTAATTTTCTGAAAGCGCTTCAAAATGTTAATTATTTTGGTCATTTAAGCTTAATGTAAAGACGATGCTGCTCTATTTTGTGTTATTAAATTATGTTGTTCCTTATAAAGATGCTTCTAAATAATATTTTTTCCAATTAAATATCTATAAAAGTGTTTTTTGGAAAAGGGGCAAAAACGGTCAAAAAACTAAAATGGATATCAATTGTGAATAGAATATTTTTAAACACTAATTTACAGCAAATTAGATATTTAAATAAAATAAAATTAGTCAACTTTAATCGATCATTGAACTGTTGCTGAAGGCGGTAAAAATCAACAACAATATTTGTAAGTAGTTTGAAATGTGATTAAACAAAAAATTATATATTTTTTTAAATTCGCAACAACTTATAAATTGTAAAAATGCCAAAACAAAATTGACTTTTTTCCCATAGTATACTGGCTTCCTCTCTGTCGGGGCATAGTGACTATAGGAAGAGAGTGACTATTATAGGAGAGTATAGTTAGGGTCTAATTATGTCTGTATATCCATTTTTGCCTTTCTTTCTCTCTTTCGATCTTTTACTGTCCAACTAAAGTTTGATTTTGAGTTGAAACCTAAGCAACCAAAATTAATGTTTTCGCAGTATGCTTGTCTACCCAGTTCTATTTAATAATAATAATAATAATCTAGCAGTAATAATAGGCAGAAGTAACATAAACCTTATCCATTTAATATTATTTACCATTTACTATTTATATTATTAATATTATCTTCTAGAGAGTAACAGCTACTCTTTAGACTTATTATTATTAGAGTTTCTTGACTTTCTCCTTACTTTTGCTACATCTGACTTAATGTTTTCTATTAAAAGAACTTAAGGACCTTCTGATTATTATTAAACCTACTAGGCGCTGCCATCTTTTCTAACATTTACACTTTTTATCGAGATGCTCTGGATAGCAGCTCTACCTGCTGAAGGGCTCTACCCCTCTTTATTTTTGAACCTTTCTACCTCTGATTCTTTCGGTTATGGCAATCTCTATTTACCATAAAAGCTTTAGTAAGCAGTTCTACTTCTGCTTACTATCAGAACTTCTGTGTTGTTCCTTGTTTTATAATAAGACCTTATTTTCTTATTCTTATTATTAGAACACCTCTTTTCTAGCTATACCTTGTTTAATTATTGCTTATTTTAAATATTTTATTTTAAGTTTTTCTCACTTTCAGAGCTTCTGGTTTGAACCTTTGTTCTATCTTATGAAAACACCTTCTTCTTTGAGACCTTATCCCCATTTCTAGCTATAACTTTCTTTCTTATCCCTTTTTGTGGCTTAAATACTTCTGATTTATCACGAAGCTTTCTATCAGCCCTCGAATTGCCTACCCAGTTTGGCTTGCTTTGCAACCACTGTGCAGTGCGTAGCTAACTACCTTGCTCCACTGTTCCAGCTGGTGGCTGTGCAAAAACCCGTCAAATGCCGCACATGCCATGCCAGAGAATAAATCGACCCCGATCGATGCGTGATATCTGCCTCGGGAGCTGATTCGGATTCGGATGTGAGAGTGCTGGGCACATATTGGTGACGGCAAATCGCAGCAGAGAAAAACAGTTCGCGGAAACTGCGCCAGTACACTGGGCAGGGCAGGAGGATGGCAGGAGGTGGGGGGGGGAGTTAGCGGGTGAGGAGCAGGAGCGCGCCTGGCGGTCTAGGCGGCGAAAACGATCAATGGAATCGCAGTCGTTGGAGTCGGATTTGTGGCCAGAGTTTGCTGCGATCGCGTTTGGCTTTCGTCTCGGGTTTTTCTGGCTTTCCAGCGACGCACCGCACGCGGAGGCATTCCGGGCATGGCGCTAATTAACTACTGCCGGTGTTTAGAGCTCGCCAAGCCGAACCAATTGCTGCAAATAAACATTTTTATCGATTTCTGATGATTGCCGACAGACAGTGAGAGAGAGAGAAGGAGAGCTGCAGGAGTTCCTACGGACAGGTGCAGCTGATAGCTGAGGCAATTTATTAAATGCTACTTATTTGCAATTGCTTCTTAGAAGTCAAGAGGTGCTCTTCCTCTCCCCCCCCGTTCCTTACCTTTCTGTCTCCATCATCTTCATGTCAGTTGATTTGTCTTTCCCTCGTCACCTTATCCCTAGTTGCCTAACTGAGGATTAACGCAGTCTATTGCCTTCTAGGAAGAATGGTCTCTCGAGCTTCCGCCCCCCTCTTTCCCTCTTTTAATTCATTCTAACCTTATTCTTCTCTTTCTTTCCAGTTTGAGCTTGGGATGCACAAGGTGCATTGCATTCCAGCTTTGCTCCCTCACTGCAGTGCACTGTGTTCTAGGAAGAAGGCACTCTTGAGCTCCCCTTGTCTTCTACTTCACCCTCTGTCTGTCTCTCTGTTCTTTCTATCTCTCCCACTTGGCATTGCACTCTACACAGAAGCTTCTTTCTAACTGTTTCTATCTGCCTTTATCATTTATCGAATACCTCCATTTATCATCTTAAGAAGAAGACTCCCTAGTACAGCCCATTCCTCTTCTTATTCGCTCTTCTTTCTCTATTGTACCTTCCACCTTCTCGCAAGGTGCAGCTTCTTCTTATCTATTTGTATCTCGCTCTGTCTCTCAAAGTTTTGCCTGCCTGTCATCCTTCATATTGTCTCTATCTTCCTCTTCCATTCTCCTGTTCTTACTCCCTCTCACTCTCTCTCTTTTCATTATAAACTGAGAATTAGCAAAGTGCATTTCATTCTAGGAAGCAGATTCTCCTTTCTCTGCACTACCTCAGCTACCTCTACCCTCTCACGCCTTCCTCCCTGCTCTACGCAGGGCTGGCATAATTGCCACCGGTCTTATAGATAGGCATCACCCAGCGCCAATTTGTTTTGTCGCCTCTCCAAACAACAACAACAATAAGAAGAAGACAAGCAACAAATACGAAGCCTCTCTCCAAAAACGAGTTACCCTCGCGCGCACCTTTTTTATGGTCGTTACGTGTCGCGGTCGCCGAAATACGGCACAGAAAATAAAGCAAAATGCCTGAGTGGAGTTTGCAGAACTAGCAGCTACCCTGTAAGTCACTTTGGACTGGTAAAAAAAAGTCTTATCTGTGCTTTAACTCTGGGTTTGTTGCTTACAAGGCAGTTAATTGCAGGTATATACCCTGTAAAACACGTTTCGCAGCAGTTAACTTTAGATAATGTTATAATTTATATGTACACCAAATTTCAGAACTCCAGCTTCTCTTGCTCTTCTTACAAAGCAGTTAACTGAAGGTATATACCCTGTAAAACATGTTTCGCAGCAGTTAACTTTAGATAATGTTATAATTAATATGTACACCAAATTTCAGATCTGTAGCTTCTGTTATGCCTGAGATAAATGAGTTAGTCACTCGTTTGCACTTCCACCTGAGTAAAAGCTTCCTTCAACTGCAATCCTCCCAGGTCATGGGGTTACAGGGTATCAAGAGCCACACAAAATATTCGCCATAAAATTGTTGGAGCTCCCGTAGCTGACATAGCAGACGCAGCAGCGACGCATGTCGTCAGCTTCCATAAAAAATCTTATCAGATTTACAGGCGAAACTTCTAAGTAAAGCCATAAAAGAAATTACGCGAGGTCTTTTTGTTTTATTTCTTCAACTTGTGTTGTTGTTTTTATTCTGTTTCGTTTCGCTTTATTTACTCTAAATAATTTTGTTCAGTGTTGGATTTTCGTTAGTTCATCATCATTTCTATATGCTACACACTAAAGATGTTTCTGTTTGGTGCCTGTCTTAAGCCATATATAGATAGATCATAAATGTACTTGAATATCGTAGTGTGAGTATGCGAGAACCTAAACGAATCGAGTGATTTAACCTATTGTATCATACTTTAGATGGGTTCCATTCAAATACTGGGACAGAGTTTACACCACATGCGATATATTATGATTATTATAAAGATTACAACTAGTACAATAAACTATACAAACTATCATATCATATGTTAATGGATTAGAAAAGTTCATTTTATCTTTGAAAACTATCACACACAAATTTTTTGTTAAGAAAACTACGCTACATGTATTCGATAATGTTTTTTTTTTTTTTTTTATTATTCGATTATTACGATATAGTTATCGATATTATAACTAGGTCCGTGTAGTATGCTACTATAGGGGGGTATAGTTATGTAGTATGTTATGTATCTTGTATGTATATCTTGGGTTTCGTAACTTGGGCAAGAGTTGAGTTGAAGATTAAACATAAATACTTAATATAAATATCGAAGGAAATGAATAAAAAAGATTATGAAGCTTGTGTAGAACTTTAGCGGATTCTTGTATAAATATGTATAAAACAGAAATACTTAAAATTGAATGGAAATTAATCAATAATTCTTCCGGAATTAACATAGAATTATTTCTAGATAAATGAGGAAAATTGAGTAAAAATTATTTAACTAATTTCAACTATAAAATAAAGTAAAGTAAAGAGTATTAAACAGTCGAAACTTCCCTAGGGGGATCTTTTTTTGAAGGGTTTTTCTTTGAGAATTTCAAACTTGTTTAAACTAATTTCAACTATAAAATAAAGTAAAGTAAAGAGTATTTAACAGTCGAAACTTCTTTTTGTGGAGGGTTTTTCTTTGAGAATTTCAAACTTGTTTTGCTTTCCATTTTGAAAGGGAGTTTATGGTAATTCTTTATAGGATCTTCTTCTTATAGCAGGTTTGATTTATGGAAAGTGTGAACTTTCTTTTCATTTCACTTGGGAGCACCCCTTATCTCTCGCTGATTAATGCTGGCGACGCTTGTTGTATGCGATAAGGTGCTGTATAATTCTTCAGGCGCTGCTGCTGGAGCGCTCAGTGTGGCTGGAGGGGTGTAGATCGCTGGAGCGTGTCTCGTGCGGCATCTGCTCCACCTCAATGTACTCCTCCTCCTCGGCTCCTTGCTGGGCAGACTCGTGCTCCCGCTCCCGCTCCCGCTCCCGCTCCCTCTCTTGCTCCAGTGCAGGCGGGGAAGCAGGCGCCGTCTCTGATTCGTAGAGCTCCTGCTTGACATGACTGGGACTGAGTGCCAGGGGGGAACTGAGCTGCTCCTGCTTGGCCAGGCGAACGGGACCTGTGGCAGCAGGTCGCAGCTCGTGGGCACGCTGATGATGCTCCAGCTCGGCACGGAAGTAGAACTTCTCCGGGCACAGATTGCAGTCGTAGGGCCGAGCACCGTGCTCGGCTATGTGGCTGAGCAGGCCGGCGGGGGCGGTGAAGACGGCCGAGCAGATGTAGCAGTTGAAGCCGCGCTGCTCGGTGCCGGCGAACGTGTGCTCCACAAGGTGCTCCTGCAGCTTCTGTGCATGTGGCAAAATCATCTTGCAGAGATTGCAACGATTCTCCAGATAACTTGACTGCGAGCTGGCATTGATGGCGATGGCAGAGGGAGGCGGAGGCTGAGGCTGAGGCGGAGCTGCTGCCTCCTTACTCCTCTTGCCGTTGAGATTGTGCTTGCGACAGCATTTCTCGCACAGCTTGGCCGTCTCACCCGCCGCACCTGGCAGTGGCTCCAGGCAGAGGGCACAGACTGGCTCCTGGAGGCAGCCTCCCCCGCTGGGTGACTTCGTGTGGAACTTGGCGTGCAGGCTCAGCTCGAACTCCGAGTGCAGTGTCTGGCGGCAGCAGATGCAGGCCAGGGGCAGACTGCCGTCGCCGCCATGCTCGCAGAGATGCGCACGGAAGGCGGCCACGTGCTCCAGCTGGAGGCCACAGTGGGCACACTTGCCCGACTGACCCACCTTGGAGTGCTGCAGCTTGTGCTCGGCCAGTATGGCGGGAGAGGGAAAGATCTCGTCGCAGATGAGACACTTGTGCTTGCCACTCGAGTTGTGGCAGCTCTTCATGTGCTGCTCCAGCTCCGCACGGGACTTGAAGTTGCCGGAGCAGTAGGCACAGCGCAGACTGACGCCAGTCTTGAGATTGTGCGCCAGCTTGCGGTGCGAGTGCAGCTCCGCCTCGCTGCGCAGATCCTGACGCTCGCACATGCCGCAGCTCAGCTGAGCTCCTCCATTTCCAACTGCAACTGCAACTCCAGCTGAGGCTGGCGGCGCTGGCAGCTCGGCGGTTGGAGCCACAGCAGCTGCTGCTGCCGCTGCTGGCGAGGTGGCCTTGGCTGCGTACATCTCCATAAGGTAGCGCTGACTGAGGCCGTACATCAGCGCGGGATGCGGTGTCTGCTGTCCCTTCAATCCGCTGGTGTCCACCTGCAGCGGACTGTAGAACTTGCCACCAGTTGCTGCTACCCCTCCTGCTGCTCCTCCTGCTGCTGCTGCTGTTGCTGCTGCACCGAAGAGTCCCTTGAAGGCCTGATTGTAGTCGATGTGCAGGCTGCTGTTGTTGTTGGTCGCAGCGGCGGCGGCAGCGGCTGCAGCTGCCAGCGGCGGCAGCAGCGCGTTCACATAGAGACTGCCCATGCTGGGTGAGCCGGCGCTGCTTGCTGGCTCCTTCTGCTCCTGCCCGTGCTGGCTCTGCATGTGGCGATCCAGCAGGAACTCCACGTGGAACGTCTCCGGGCAGGAGGGACAGCGGAATTGACGTGCATGCGCCGCCAGATGGAAGTGCATCTCCAGCTCGGAGGCACAGACGGCGCGACAGAACATGCACTGCAATGTGTTGCCAGTGGGCGTGGCTGCACCAGAGGCAGCACTGGGAACGCTGGCAACGCTGGCACTGCTGGCCAACTGGTGCCTGGTCTTGACATGCACATGGAAGTCGGTGTCGTTGCGAAAGAGCTCCAGGCAGGCGCTGCAGCGCAGCAGCTTCGTCTCCTGCGAGTGGGAGCAGGCCAGATGGAGCTGCATGGCCATGCGATTCTCACAGAGCTCCGCACAGATGCCGCACTTGAGCAGCGTGTGCACGTGCTCCTGATTCAGATGCTGCTGCAGTTCCTCGGCCTTGGCAAAGGCCTTGCCGCAGCTGGCCACGCTGCAGTTGAACTCGCTGCCCGCAATGAGAAAGTGCGCCACCACATGCCGCTCGAACTCGCTCTGCTCGGGCAGGCTGAGCCCGCAGTGCGGGCAGACCAGCTGCATGCCCTCGGCAATGTGACTCTTCAGATGATTCCGGAAGCTCTCGAAGTCGGGCAGGCCAGCGTTGCACTGATTGCAGAAGAAGATGCCCGGTGGTGCGGGTGGTGGAGGCTGTGGCAAGGCAGCTCCACCTACTCCAACTCCTACTCCTACTCCTGCTGCTGGTGGTGTCAATGTGCGTCGCTTGTTGCTGCTCAGATCGGTGGGCACATCCTGCTGCTGCTCCGTTCGCTGCGGACTGGCCAAATCCTGCTTGAGCTTGGGCAGCTCCATGGCCAGTCGCGGACTGAAGGTGCCCGCCGTGGCCAGTCGATTGAGGTGCTCGTAGTACGAGTTGGGGCTGCTCAGGCGATCCAAGTGCGTGGCCCGCATGTGCTGGAACAGGCCGGCAATGTTGTGGAACCTCATGGTGCAGTACTCGCAGCTCAGCTGAAACCCCTTGCTCTGCTCTGCTCCATTCCCTGACTCCCCTGCGCCATTCCTCGCCTGCTGCTGCTGTGACTCGTGCGCCAACTGCAGATGCGCATTCAGCTGCTCCAGGCTGGCAAACTCCGTCGCCTTGGGGCAGTAGCTGCAGCGCAGCAGTTGCACTGCATGCGGTGTGGGCGTGGGTGTGGGCGTGGGCGTGCTGGGCACAGCTGAGCTGGCGCCACGTGCCCGCTTGGGGGGGAACTCCAGGCGACTCGGGCTGCTGTCGGAGCCAGCGAGGGCCAGCGCATAGCGTCGCTTGTGCAGGCTGCCGTTGGAGGAGATCGAGGCGGAGCCAGTCGATCGGGGACTGTAGTTGAGTGCATTAGGGTTGCCACCTGCTGCCAGTATGGCCGCGTTCTTCTTATGCTTCTGCATGTGCGATGTGAGGGCGGCGGCGGTGTTATAGCCCCGATTGCACATGCTGCACTGGAAGGGCTTCTGGATGTCGTGCGTCTTCATGTGGATCTTCAAGTGATCGCTACAGAGAGAGAGAAAGAAGGGGGAAGAGAGAGCGAGAGAGAGAGAGAGAGAGAGAGAGAGAGAGTGTTAGAAGGCGGGTTTAAAAGGGTTAAGGCCTAAGCACACTTTAAAGTTGGTGTCTGTTTAAGGTTATGTTGAACTTAGTGAGAAATATAAGGGAAGTTGACAACCCTAGTGATCTATCCTAGTCTACAATGTTACTCGGCTCTTGCTTAAGAGTTGTTATGCAAAAGATATAAGGAAAGATGGAGAAAGAGAGAGACTGTTCAGAGATAAAACCTTATATAACCTCAAAGGGAAAATAAAAGACAAATAAAGAAAAGAAAAACGGCAGAGAGGAAGAGAGAGAGAGAGAGAGAGAGAGAGGGTAACAAGGTGAGTTTAAAATGGTTAAGGTTAGGTTTCTTTAGAAGCTATGTCAGTTTGAGGTTAGGAAAATATTGTCTAAATGAAGTTGACAACCCTAGAGATCTAACTAACTATTATATGTTACTCTGCTCTAAGATAGAGAGAGTCGAATAGAGCTTAATATAAAAAGAGGTTGTTTTTTTTTAAAGAGAAAAGAGAAAGTAAACAGAGAGAGCTACAAAGATAGTCTACTAGAGAGAGAGAGAGAGAGAGAGAGAGAGAGAGAGAGAGAGAGAGAGAGAGAGAGAGAGAGAGAGAGAGAGAGAGAGAGAGAGAGAGAGAGAGAGTGAAGTGGGAGAGAAAAGACATAGACAAAAGGATGGAGTTAGTTAGAGGGAGATAGAAGTAACGAGCTCACTGTAGAGATAGCCCTAATCGAACTAAGGGTCTCTAAGATTGCTCTGTTGTTGGGTGTGAAAAAGAAGGTGCTAAAGCTGATCGATTCTGCTGATGAATATATGTATATATATAATATAAATAAGTGCTATGTGCTTTCTTTCACTTTAAAATAGTCCTAGCTGGACCTAAAAGAACTCTCCTTATAATAGGTACCAGTTATTGTGACCTTAAATTGAAGATAGTTAAAAAAGGTAGTAAGAGAGAAGGTAGTAAGAGAGAAGGTAGTAAGAAAGAAGAGAGAGAGTCTTCTACTATGCAAAGCTCAAACTATGAATACATTTCTCTAGGTAAGTGAGAAACTTAGATGTACAGTACACATTATAGCAGATGGAAAAAGTCTTGCACCCTTTGTGAAGCCTTTCTTCTTATGCCACTTACCTTCTGGAGAAAGCAGCCTCACAGTGTGGGCACTTGTAGTTCCTCTCGTTGGTGTGCAGCTTCTTATGGCGATCCCTGGAGCGTTTGTGCTTGAAGAGCTTGGCGCAGTACTCGCACTTGAAGGGCAAGTGCTCGGCGTGGCTCTGCAAGAAGAGAGTGTGAAGAACAGAGAAGATGCACAATTAGAGCGGCAGTTCAAAGAGCAGTGAGAGAGAGAGAGAGAGAGAGAGAACGAGAGGGAGAGTGAGATTGGGAGTGGGAGATCTGACTGTCCCCCAACAAGTGTTTGATCTCCAGCGAGCGACTCTCCCGTTTGCTGACTAATCTCATTTGAAATTCTTAGAAGACGCGCCATGTCGTACCGTGTCCTGGCCGCAATTTATGGCTGCACTGCAGCCGTTGACTAAATCTCAATTTCTGTATCGCGAATCTTGAATCGCGAATCTCGAATCGCGAATCTGCATACCAGGGGATCGTCCGCCGTGTTTCGTAGGTGGCTTCTGGGCACAAATTCATCTAAATGCGCAACGCGCAACCCTCGCTCCATGTAGGCAACAGGGGCAACTGGGGAGCACGCGCTGGAGCTGTGCCCGGTGAGGAGGGGAGGGAGGGGGGATGTAGCTGGCAACACACCCGCAACCGGTTTTGTGTTTTGGGTTCTTTGGCGGTTGCCTCGCTGCGTCGGCGTCGGCGTCGGCAGCAGCAGCGGCAGCGGCGCAGCGCTTTGATGTCGCGCGAAACACGAAAAAATTAGCCCATTTGTATGCAGCCCCCCAGCTCGAGTTGGCTTATTGCACAATATGAGCCAAGTTGGCCAAGTTGCCACTGAGCTCAGCTGAACTGAACTGAGCCGAACTGAGCCTGGGTTCTCTGCTCTCACTCTGCCGCGTGTTGGTTATGGTTTTTTAAACTGTCGCGCCAATCATCGGCGACATCATCAAGCTCATCAGCGAGACAGCAGAGACAGCAGAGACAGCAGAGACATCTGCATATGTCCCTCGTACGTCCCGCGAGGATCAAAGACAGCGTCTGCTTGTTAGGCTACCCAGATAAGCATCCGCGCGGTAGTCCTAAACACGCCCCCACACAATTGGGCCAACACACAGTCTGAGACTGATGTCACAACAAGAACAGGATGTGAGGGGAAGAGTGGAAGCACAGGCAGTTGGAGCAGAGAGAACAGAGATATGTATATATATAATATATAGAGGTCTTAGAGTGCTACTGCACTTCTTGACTGCAGAGGCACTTGCATTCTTACTATATCTACTTTATATATCTACATTATATAGCTGTGCATTGGCAGCAAGCTATAACACTTGTTCAACTTGCAACGAGAGGCCTAAGGAGTATATAGATCAGCTCTAAGTAATGTTCCTCAATGCATTTGCTACATATGATGTGCAATATTATATATTCCTGATCAATTTAATGCTCCGAACCGATTTCCCGTAGTTTCTTTAGACTCTAGACTCTCTAAGTGATGTTGACAAGATAACATCAATGCATTTGCCTCACATTATATGCAATATTATATATATTCACGTTCAATTCAATGCACCTAGCCGATCTCTCATTGTTTCTCTACAGTCTAGAGTCTTTAGTCTGCTCGTTATAGTTTCTCTTCTGCCCAAACTATTAAAATCATACAATATAAACTAGGTATCTATATATATATACACAATAGACTGTATATCTATATAAATATATATATAGATTCAACAGAAAGCCAATGATTGCTATACACAGTTAGTATTTGAGGTTGAATTGATAGTGGAAATGCTGTTTCTTTTAGTTTTATCATCACTATATCATGTATTTGAATAGTTTAAAATCATGCAAATAACATTATTAGTTTGTTATAGAAGACTATATAAAACTATTTCTAGATAGAATAACTAAACTTTGGCATAAGTGTATTGCATCTGAGGGGGATTACTTTGAAGTAGACAACATAAATATTGATAAATATCTATATATCTTTATCTATATCCTTTATTTGGAGTGTCTGCCATACAAAGGTTGTTGTATATTTACCATATATGTTTTATATAAATAAATACATATACATTAGGAATGTTAAGAATACTTTGCCATAACTTTATCTAAGAAATGCTGTAACCTTCTACCTTGTCTACTTTCAGCCTCTCCTTTCCCTCTACACATTTTGCATTTGTATAATTACATTTTATATTTTCAAGTTCTGCCTGCCTTCTCTCTCTCTCTCTCTCTCTCTCTCTCTCTCTCTCTCTGCCTCCCTTTTGTAATCCAATTCAATTTAAATTTCCATTGATTTCTCAAAATCTAGAGTAGCTCAACCAAACCACTGTCAATCACCCCGTGACACCCACAACCCACAACCCACAACCCACTCAACTCCCTTTGCGCCCGTGCCCCAATCTCAGTTTGGTAAGCGTCTTAGGCACTGTCAAGCGAGTAATTAACCCTTTAGACAAGTCAACCCGGGAGCACCAGGAGCACCCTCCAACCCACCACCCTAGATTCTTCACTGCGAACTCACCTGAACGTGATGCTTCAAGTAACCGAGGCGCGGAAATGACTTATCACAGAACTGACACTGATAGGAGCCGTCGCCTCGACTCTTAATGCCTTCGCCTGTCAACTTATCAAACTTGTGGCCAGCTCCGCCTCCGCCTCCGCCTGCAGCAGCTGCGGGTGTGCCAGCTCCTGCCACGCCTGCTTGCTTCGCCTCCTTATTGATTTTGCGCAACTTGTTGGCAATTTTCAGCGCCTGCTGATGATGATAATGATGATGATGATGATGCATGGTGTGGCCGGGTCGCTTCCCCCATCTTGCTGGCCTCCCTGTCTGCCGTGTCGCCATTCGCCTTGGACTCCTCCATGGCAGCATCTTGTGTCTGCTGCTGCTGCTGCTGTTGTTGTTGTTGTGAGTTGGGCGTCAAAGTGCCGTCCGAAATGCTGGGCGAGTAGCTGGACGAGGTGTGCGTGCTGTACATGTCTGTAATGAGAGGGGGGAGAGGGAGAGAGGGGGATAGAGAGATGGCGGCAATTAAGATCATGTTGTGTCGTGTGGGCTGCGGCGTTACTCGCTGCATCCTTATTATCGCCGTGCGGCTTCTCTTTCAGTCTGTGACTAAGGCAGGAAATCAACGCCAACGGAGGCGTCTATGCTCAACTGGCAGTTGCCTCTTAATTCAATTAATATGCAACGTTTGGTGTTGCCTCCACCCCAGTGCGAGCGTAAGTGACCCAATCCCTGTGATCCCCTTCCCTCCCCCTCGTGGAAATGAGCCGCACGTTTGTTTCATGCAAACTAATTGCGCTCTTTGTACTTAAGAACATTTTAATTACAAGATCTGCCACTTGACGCCGCGCCATGAGGGTCACTGCATGCAGTGCACTGAGAGAAATTAAGCAGCAGTTACTCTCAATTGCCAG
This sequence comes from Zaprionus lachaisei, assembly GCA_018901815.1. Taxonomy (NCBI): domain Eukaryota; kingdom Metazoa; phylum Arthropoda; class Insecta; order Diptera; family Drosophilidae; genus Zaprionus; species Zaprionus lachaisei. Next base: position 985,691 of record JAEIFI010000054.1, read on the forward strand.
AGTTGAACTTAATTGGGAATGGGGCATAAGAGTTTGTTAGTTGAAGATTTCATTTGAATTAACACTTTGAACTGTATTATCATTTCTCTCAGTGCACACAACTACTTCGATCTTGTCGCTGGCTCATCTATCACCACGCGCCAAGTGTCGTCGGGTTTTTTGGTTCACTTTCCGTTTTGTAAAACTTTAATTAAAGCTAATTGCGTCTGATCCGTCTGTATCTCTCTAGCTATAGCTATAACTGTGGCGTGTATCTCTATCTGTATCTGTTTGTTTTGCCTGAACTCTGCCTCTCTCTCTCTCTCTCTCTCTCTCTCTCTCTCTCTGTTTGTCTGTCTTCCTTCCTCCCTCGCTTAAGTGCGCTCTAGCTAATTTTCTAGAGTTTTTCACGCCTTTAATTAGGAAACATGAAAATAATGCTTGAGATTAATTGCGGCATGGATAATTGTGAACTGTCTGTGTCAAATGTCAAGAACTTGGGTTCAAAGAAAGTCGCCTGCGATTGTAAATCTTCTTGAAGACATCCTCTGATTGAGTTGAATGCTCAAGAAGGGGTGGAACTGATTGCAGCTCAAACTTAGAAGAGATTTATGAAGAGAGAGCTTAACGAGGAGTTCATAAATATTTTGCGAAATTTATGTTTCTTTGAATATGTAAAGTATTTTCACTGATACACTGAATATTTAAGGCTGTGAATCCTGGCATTTCTTATAAATAAGTTGCTCATATTGATATTGTATTATTTTAAGAATATTATACAGATATTTAGGTATTTTATAAGCACTTCTACCTTCTTTAAAAGAAGTGTTCGTTCTTCGATGTTGATAATTGATATTTGCTTTATAAATAATTGTTATTTTCTACTCGTACCTACGGCATGCCGAAGGTTTTATACTCTTGCAGTTGCTTATATGGTGCGATTGTTCCTACTATATATATGTCATGGTGCAGTATTATACATATATTGTATTGTATATATATATTATATACATTTAATATATATTTTAATTATACATTTGTATATATTCATTCAACTCATTCAACTCCAATCGCTGAATATATAACAACAACTTTTTATGAACATCTCTCTTTCTGATTGTTCTCATGAAAGTTATAGCATATAGTTGCCCGACTTTTCACTGCAATATAGCTCTAAAGATGTAAGACTAGTTTATGTTGCAACAATCGCACGGACAAGGCTTGTGCGACTCCCCTGCTGGATATTTATCCTGGCCAAAATGAAGGGTATAATGATCGCAATTCTAAAGTATGTTATGAACAGTGCAAAAGTCAAATCTTCTACATATGTATGTATACCCATTATAATACTTTCATTTAGACTGAAACAATTGAGAATAATCTCAAATATTGCTTGACTATTTACCGTTGTTCGTAATCTCCTTCGTTGCCTGAATCTTTTCGATTAAATTCTCCAAACGCGAACTGGGACCGCGATACAACATCTTTAGAGCCATCATGGCATTGTTTTTAAATGTTTGTATTGTTCAGATAACACATTGAATATGCAACAAACAAATTACACCAAATACACACACTAATCACACATACACACACAAACACACACACACAGAGAGAGAGAGAGAGTGTGTGATAAATAAAGCTTTCTCAATTGAACTATAACTTAATGCGGCACATTGGAATTCTCCGCGGGGAATTCTCAATTAACACTGACGACACCAATCGACGCCAAAGGATCGTTGTGCTGCCGTGTTGTTGTTGTTGTTGTTTGTCGCGAGATGAACGACGAAATGAGGGACGTCCAATTGCCGCGAGCACCAAAATGTGACTAAATCTGAGCCAAGAGCCAACCGCCGTAGGAAACCCGAGCACAACACACAAACAACACAAACAACAAGGCGGCAGCAGCAGCAGAGGCAGCGCTGTCGCCGACGCCGCCACCGCAGGCTGAGCAACGGGCGTCAACGCCTATAAAAACAACAACAACAATGCGAGCACTTGGCGAACCAGTTTGCCGAGCGCATGCGTGTCTGTGTGTGTGTGTGTGTTTATATGCACTCGTGTGTTCGTATGTTCGTGAGTTGTGTGCACGACTGTGCGTGTGTGTTGGTGCGTGGCTTGCCTGTTGGGATTCTCCTCGACCCAAAGCTTAAGGCGTCGGCGTCGCTGCCGCGCTGCAGCTGGCAAATGAGAAGCAACAACGACAACGACAACAACAACAACAACATTAAATGGCGCCCCATACACGAAGCCGAAACGCAGCCATGCGTGAGCAAGCGATAGAGCGAGAAAGCGAACAATCGAGAGAGTCTGTTAAAGAGGGAGAGCACAAGTGAGTGTGTGCATGTATTGATGCCTGTGTGTGTGTGTGTGTGTGCTGTTTATGTACTACAGACAAAAGGCGGAGCATGGGAGCCCCTGTGGTGAAGCTGTCACATTGGGCGTTCATTTCGCTGGTGGCAGAGGCGCAACGTGGCATGGTGAGGGGAGGGGGGGCGAGTGGAGGGAGGCAACTTTTGTGCAGAGTCGCGTATTTTATATTTTATTCACGAAACCTGAAAATGCAAATTAGGCAAATGTCTTCAGGTGAAGATGACAATGAGAGGTTTTTCGAAAGTTTTTTTCTTGATTTCTCTTTGTTTATCGAATGTTTTGTGGCATTAGAAAATGGCTTACAGCTGTTTGAAAGTGTAGTTTATTAGTGATTTTAATGGTAATTCATAAAAAAATGTAGCAAATTTAATGAAATTTAACTAATTTATATTGATATGCAGGCCCAGTGGCTAGGAGTGCGCAGGGTGTGCGGTACACAAGGGCCCCACCCTGCCAGTGGCGCACTACTACCAAAAAGGAAACAAGAATATATATTTTGTGAAATCTACCAAACCCTCCTGCAAAGTACAATGGAGCAAGATTAATTGAATAGATTGCAAATATTATCAATCAGTGAATAAAAGAGACCAAAATATAGAAAACAAATATTCAAAAACTTTTAATATTTCTATAAAAAATAAAGAAATAAGTGACATGCTATTAGCAGTAGGTTTTATTCGTTTTATGAAATGTTTATTGGCCCCCGAGAAATCAAAGTGATTTAAAGTGTAGAAATGAACTGAATTGACATCTAATATAAGTTTATTATGTAATTGAAAATCCCTTTCTTGAAATTTTAATTTATAATACTAAAATAAAGATATTATGTACCAACAATTATAAACAGCAATCCCTACTTTGCTAAGAAACAAGTTGTGTACATATATTTATAAATATAAGCAAAAAAGAAAAGATAAAACTAATTTTATTTTCAGTTTTTGAACTGATTTATACAAAATTGCAAAATTTACACTGTATACATGTAAATAATAAATGTTACCGACTTATTGAGAATGTCAAACAATTTCAAAACGAAATTTAATATATGTTTTGCCTTGCCCGAGCCTTTTTCCAGACCCCAATCACGAGCTCCCATCACAATTGGCAGTTGTGCCTACGTAAATTAGCTTTAAAAGCCAACATTTCAGCTGGGCTGTCAATAAACTGGCTAAAACCAGAATAAAAATCACAATTGACACAAAATGGCCAAAATGGCCAAAAAGGCACAAGGCACAGGCAGAGGCAGCAGCAGCAAAAAGCCAGAAAAAGGCAGCGGCGAACACGTTTAAGCCATTAGCGTTAAGAGACGCAAATGTCGCCCGTCACACTGTGGCCGAGGGGGGGGCAGAGACAGTGGCAGAGGTTGGCAAAAATAAGCGCAGGACAGTCTGCAGGATGCACCACTAAAAGCCAAATTAATTATGCATGCAGTGTGTCCCAACAACAGCAACAACAACCACAACTTTTGTCATTGCTTTTCTTTTTTTTTTGTGGCCTGTCAACAACAGGCAACCGCACGCCCACAAGACCCAGCCCCTTCCCATCCCCTCCCCTCCTCTGCCCCCCTGTCACTGCTAACTTTTTGGAAAACTATAAAAGCAATTAAAAAATCACTTTACAAATTAGCAGCATTTGCTGTGTGTATTTTTTCTTGCCGTCATTCTTTGCCATTGGACACTGTGCGCCGACCAATGGCGTCGCTTCGTTTGCTCTGCCAACGCATGCGTTGCTGCGCAGAGCGAGACAGCGTTACTGTATGTGCGCTGCTCTGGCGCTTATTTACCGAGCAGCCGTTGGGCAACTCGTCGTCGTCGCCTCTGCTCGCTCTTTATTGACAGCGCTGTCGATTTCGGATTTGTTTTTGTTTCTTTCTGTATTTTCGCCTTGTTTAATTGCAGCTTTCGCTGCGCTAATTGCGGTTATGTGTTGCGCTGTTGCTGCTACTGTTTGTGTGGTTGTTTTTATTGTTGTTGTTGTTCTCGGTGTTTGCGTGTGCGCGAGTTTGTCGTTTGAGTCTTTGGTTTGAGGTTAGGAGAGGTCTGAAGTGGTCTGCAGAGCTAGTTTCTGTTTTCTGCCGTATTTTTAGTGAGTTTTCTTTGTGGCAATATAATAATTTATAAAACGCAAATAAATATTTATACAAATTTATTGTGATTGCTATTGAAATATAGTAAATATTGTAAAGCAGCTAAGGCGCATTTTAAAATAAACATAACTTTTATTATTGCATAATTAATTAACCCTGGAAGGATCCACTTCGTTGATTCGACTAAGTTATGTAATGTAATTTATTTATTAAACAATAAATACCGATAAGTGTGTACAACAGATTTTTGTATTTTATTGAAGCGTCGACTTTAATAAAATACAAAATTCTGTTGTACACACTTAACGGTATTTTTTGTTTAATAAATAAACAAGTCATAGAATATTTTTCAGACCTTTTTTATTTATTTATTTAATTAGTTTATAGTCGGACTAAGGTCAGTCGACTGTTTAAAAGTAAAGAAAAAAATACAATTAATAGTTATAATTAATAATTTTAAGTTAAAAGTAAAATCTTAACTGTGAGAAAAGAAATAAAAAGAAATTAATTGAATTGAGTTTACATTGGGATAAAAAAATGAAAGAGCCGATCCAACATTTGTTGCAGAGGATTGGGGAAAACCCAGAAAAACCCAATCAGATCAGGAGAGTTAGTGTTAGTAAGCAAAACCTAATCAAAATAGCGATTAGAATGTTCAAACATGCAGTTAGTTAAAAAGTACTACTGTTACTAGAAAGAAGATAAGTATATATTAAACTAGTTACTAGAAAGGTGAGTAAGGATTTGTACTTTTAAGCAAGATACAGAATTATTGTTGTTGTTAGCGATAATGTAATATAGTTTATTATAGTCCGAACATAGTACCCTGAAAGGCTCATGCAGGGCATAGTTCGAACTACAATTGGAAAGTTTTAGAGGAAGATAATTACGGGTGATTCTACCAGGGACAGAGAAGTGTAGTCGACTAAGCAAGTCGTTACTATCTATGTCCCCTTGTATAAGGTTATAAATAAATACCACACCAAGCATAGTTCTACGATTGGCTAGGGAAGGCAGATTTAGTAACAAAAGTCTACTAGGATAGGAAGGAAGTCTTGAATTTACGTCCCAGTTAAGGCCTCGCAAGGCAAAAATTAAAAAGTTTTTCTGTACGGATTCAATGCGATCCTTGTGAACTGTGTACTGAGGACTCCAGACACATGATCCGTACTCTAGAATTGGACGAACAAGCGAGGTGAAAAGAGTCTTAGTTAGGTAAGGATCGTCAAACTCCTTAGACCATCTCTTAATAAAGCCGAGCACACCCATAGCTTTATTAACCATTGATGATATATGTTCGCAAAACTTGAGTTTGCGGTCCAAACGGACACCTAGATCATCAACCAGGGAAATTCTTTCCAAGGTACAACCACAAAGAGAGTAAGATACGTACTTTGGACAGGCTCGTGAGAATGTCATCAGCTTGCATTTGGAGCTGTTCAGATTAAGGAGATTTGCACGACACCAAGAATAGAAACAATTTAAGTCAGATTGAAGGCGTAAATGACAGGAGTCGTCTCTAAATTGAAAACAGAGCTTGACATCATCAGCATACATGAGAGTACGGGAATTAAGTATGACCGATGGAAGGTCATTGATGAAAAGTGTAAAAAGCAGGGGACCTAAATGGCTTCCCTGAGGAACACCAGATGTGGCATGAACGGGGTAAGAAAGATTATTCTTAAAGAGGACTCGTTGGGTTCTGTCATCCAAATAGCTCACAATCCAACTAAGAAGTTTTGGTGAGAAACCGAGAAGATTCAGTTTATGTGCAAGAAGAGAATGGTTGACTGAGTCAAATGCCTTACTGAAATCAGTATAAATGACATCGGTTTGAAGATTTTTCTGAAATCCTTTTACCACAAAGGATGTCAGCTCAAGCAAATTTGTCGTGGTAGAACGACGTTTTACGAATCCGTGTTGAAAAGGGGATATAACGGATCTGCTAAAATGTTGCAAGTGAGGAGTTATAACATTCTCGAAGAATTTAGGTATAGCCGATAATTTAGAGATACCTCTATAATTACTTGCATCAGACTTACTGCCTTTTTTGAATAAAGGTATAATAAATGATTCCTTCCATATGGAAGGAAAGGAGGCGGTGTCTAAGGACAGCGAAAATAATTTGAGCAATGGCTTACATAAGGAATTGGCACAATATCTAAGTACACAGGCGGGGATACCATCGGGACCTGGTGAAAAGACTGGTTTAACTAAGCTAAGATCCTTAAAAGTGAACTTTCGTTCAGTAACGGTGTGAAGATGCCATTTGAACTGGGTACACTATATGGATAAGAATGAATGCTTGGCGTAGAAGAAGAATAAGTTGTTTGAAAAAACTTAGCAAACATATCGGCCATGGCCTGATCTGTGTCCGCCTCAGCGTTATCAAACGAAAGTTTAGAAGGAAAGACCGCTGACCTACGCTTCATGTTAACAAAACTATAAAACTTTTTAGGATTCTGAAAAAACTGAAACCTACATCTGGTCAAATAGTTTTTATAACATTTCGCGTTCAGCACGGTAAAATTTGCCCGAGCAGATAGGTAGCGGGAGAAGACAAGCGGTGCATTTCTTTGCTTATATTTCTTGAATAAGCTGCTCTTTAAGTTTTTTAAGCGAGACAGCTCTTTTGTAAACCAAGGGGGTTTGCTTGAGCATAACGGATAGGATAACGGAACACAGATATCAAGAACAGAGTTTAGGGTGTTATAAAAGATATTAGTTGCAACTGACATATCAGTTGATGCATAAAAATCAGACCAATCACAATGTGAAATTAAAAAATTTAGAGTTTCAAAGTCTGCTTTCTTAAAGCAGCGCACGCGATTACACGGCCTTTCACTTTTATTCACAATACTAATACCCAAGTCGAAATTCACTTCGAAAGTAGGATGATAAGGATCTTCCGGTAGGGAAAGGGGTTGTACCCTGTCTACAATCACCTTGGAAGGATCAGAGGTGAAACATAAATCAAGCAATCTGTTCAGGGAGTTTTCGACATGATTGACCTGCGACAAAGACATGTCAAACAAACCGTCAAATAGGTCATGTTGCCGGGAAGGCAAAAGGAAGTTTCCTTCAGCACTAGATATCCAATTACATTCTGGGATATTAAAGTCGCCCAGGACTATGAAGTGATCTCTGTCTGATAGCAGGTGAAAAAAAGTCTTAATTGCAGACAAGTGTTGCAAGTAGACTGATAATTCCGATGACGGCGGAATATAGGAGCAGGTTATATACAAGAAAAAACCGGGAAAGTGTAGTTTTACACAAATAAGTTCAATGTTAAATTGAAACTCCGGTTGTAAAAGGTCCGACTCAATGTTGGAGTCTACTGCAATCAGTACTCCACCACCCCGTCGGTCAGGTCGATCAAGCCTGTATGTTGTATACCTATCTGGAAAGACTTCAGAGCTTAGAATCTCTGGTTTTAACCAGGTTTCGGTAAAAGCAATAATTTGGGAAGAAAAGGCAAGACTATTAAGATAAAGACTAGAGATTTTACTACAGAGACCTCTAACATTTTGATAGGATAGATTTAAAGAAGAAAGTTTTTTTGTAGGACCCCTAACATTTTCGGAGGCAAGAAGAAATGAAAAGTTCAGTTTTTTGAAGACTTTGAATTTGTTGAGTTTTTTGGCGAAGTTACGGCCAGCGTGGGAAGATTAACGGCAGTACGGCTTTTTTGTTTAGGAGTAAACTCCTTAACAATAAGGTCAGGCGGCCAAAAGGAAGTAGCGCAAACGTCTTTAAACTGTTCTGCTGGGAGACTAATTTTGATCATTGAAAATGGACAAACACACATAACACAGTTATTATTAAAGGTTGCTAAAGGTTGCTGAAGATTGCTAAAGGATGCTGAAGGATGCTGAATGTTGCTAAAGGTTGCTCAAGGTTACTGAATTTCCTGGACAATTCAAATTTTCAATATCACGTGAAATTAATCATATATTTTTTCCATAGAATAAAGGATGTATAAAAGATACAACATTCTGACATATGGTATGTATGTACTATATATGTACATATACTTAGCTGTCTTAACTATCTAGCTCTACTTAAAAGCTTAATCCGATTGGCGCATGAATACAGAAGTTATTCAAGTCAAGTCGGACGCGCCCGACTGTAGCGTTCATCTGGTTTAATTATAATTATATAATTATTATATAATTATATTATATAATAATTATTGGTTTCTCTCTTTTTACTTCCATGAGTATTTATATATATAATTTACTTAATATTATGTTTATAAGGTATTACATTCACAAAAACTATTCTATTCACCACAATAACCCAAATCAACTTAAAGTGATATTTCAAGGACCGAGAATTGATCCCAAATCTTATTTAAATATCAATTAAAAAAGTCAACCAATTCAGTTTTCGTTTTTCCAATTTCACCGCTGTTTCTAAAGTAACCCACAGAGTTCATTAAAAATTAAGCAAGCGGATCCATCAATCCAATTCTAACCCAAAAAGCAATTAAATTTAATTTGATGCTGATCAATTTTTAATGTTTTCATCTCTGACGAAAACTTGGAAAAATGTCAAAACAATTGAAATAATTCCTGACTCCCCCCAGAGAGAGTGAAGATTTTCCACTAATTGCAACAAGAAAATGTACGAATCAAACATGTATACTTGCGCTTTTCCACCTTTCTACCTAAGCGCTTTTCAGTGTAGTACAAAAGAGACGTGACAATTTTGGGGAACTGTTGACAAAAATCAAGTTTCCAGCTTAAAAATGCAAAAGTTTTTCTCATCTCCTGCGTGGTTGGACCTTTCTCTCGCTTTGATTTGTTCATTCACTGTCTCTCTGTCTCTCGGTCTCTCTGTCTCTGTGTTAATTACGTTTGAGTGACAGTTTTGTGACAGTCGCTGGCAGAGAGACCACGAGAAAAGCACAACAAAGGGATGGGGGGCTGGATTGCTTGCACGGGGGTGCGGTGGGTGTGAAAGGGTGTTCGTAGCAGGTAGAGTGCGCCCTGGCAGAGGCTTTGGTTCTTTGCCGGGGAGTGGGAGAGTGCGCAGAAAAGGGTGTACAGGGTATACGATTACTTCAAAGTGTTTGCCATGTTCGCTTTCTGCACTCCTTTCGCTATGCAGGGTATACAATTGATTCAAAGTGTTTCTTATGTTCTCTACACACTGTTCATCATTCATTTTCCCTTTGCATTGTCTCTTGCTTTATATATTTACACTACTTAGCTTACAGGGTATCTAGTGCGTTGCATACCGCACACCTTCTGCACTTACACTGTGATTTCTGTGCATATTTAATGCGCGGCTAATGTGACGCCAAAAACTTTGGCTTTGACTGTGATTTGTTGGTCAGCGGCACAGCAGGCGCTGCCCCCCCCACCCCTCCCCTGCCACACCCTGCGCCACCTGTCAGCCTGGGCGGGAGCACATACATACATACATGCATATGTTGACAGCCAAAGGGTTTTTCCAGCCAACTGACCCCGTCGAGCGGGCAGGAAGGCAGGCAGGCAGGCAGTCCATGCATAATAGATAAATTATAAAAATAAGCACAGCACAGGCAATAAGTGGGTGGAAGAGGGAAGGGGAAGGGGAACGGGATTCGGTGTCGTGGCACATCAGCAACCTGTCAGCCCATTGTCCTTCAGCGCAAGTGTCCTTTTGTTGCGGGCCCGACGCGATGAGCGCATTTTAAATTGGCCATTTCTATTGCCATTTGCAGAAGAGTCACTCAAATTGTCACTTTGAAGTCAGACAAGTCCCGCACAATCACAAGGTCCGCATGAAGTAATGCATGCCCATGTGTCTCTGTAGACTTTAGATACCCTGTGCCACCCCCCCCCACCTACCATAACTCCTTTCCTTTAACTGCACAATTAATCAGACACATTTAATTAGAGACTGCGAAAAAGGTTCAGTTTATGTAAAGTTCTCGACTTTGTGCGAGTCTTAAAAGCGCATTACATAATGCGATATGGAATAAAGTAATCATAACTTGCACTCTTAACTTCTTCCCCTTTACCTGCTGCCAACTACAAACGGGTAACAGTAACAGAGGTAGCTACAATTCGCAACACCCTGCTACGTGGCCGTACCCAAAGGGATCTGACAATTGCTTTGCCATAAATGATATTGATAGAGCCTGCATTACATACTAGTGAATATTGACTAGATATTATTATATAAAGTTTACGACGAGGCCCTTCACGAGCTTGGCCAAGCTCGAAAGGCTCTCCGGTACTGCTGCTGCTTATTAGTTAAATGCCAACGAACTGCTGTACGAAATGAAGGCAATAAAACGATTTTACGTTTATTATCAACATCATCTCTCTGGCAAAACTACCGTGTGGGCTCGTAAACCCAGTTTCGCCAGTGAGCGAGTTAGAGAGAGGGAGAGAGAGAGAGAAAGAGAGAGAGAGAGAGGTAGAGAGCAGCAGCGACCCCTTTTCACTGGGGTTCAGTTCCGTTATGGACGGCACTTGAAACGCACTTCAAGTTCTAGTTTCCGTCTTCCGCGAAAGAACGACAGCGAGAGAGAGAGAGAGAAAGAGCGTGAAGGGGAGGGAGGGAGATAGCTATCAGTGGACCGGAATCGCCGTAGCACAAAAGACATCGGATGTGGCAATCGGACATGTTAATCTGTTGCTGGATTACCTTCTCCCTCTCTCTCTCTCTCTCTCCTCACTCTGCCCCGTTTATACTTTCGGGCTCTGGCAATGCATTTCAATTACGCGCACTTCAGAGTCCGCTGCGGACGCGTGCGACAGCTGCCCCAAGCCCAAACGGTTAACCACAAGCTTGCAGCACGTGCCACACAGCGGAGCCACAAAGCTAGTTCAACAGGAGAGTAGCAGGAGAGGAGGCGGGCAAGCAGGGCGGAGGCTCCACTCTGCGGTTGACAGGTGCGAAAGTCAATTATGGACAGTCAGTCAAGCCGAAATCAAACCCAGTCCAGCAAACCCTTGAACCTCGACTAACCCAACGAATTCTTGAAACCCTTTTCAAGCGGAGACAGGGCGTAACCGCTTGCCACCGCAGGACGCACCCGACGAGTCGCGACGCTTCATGACGCCAGGCGCATCATTAGTAGCTGACAGTCGATCAAGATCGCCTTCAACGCCTCGTCAACACAAAGAGAGTATTATCAATGAGTCGAACTCGCTGTCGATCTACCTGCCCCTGCTCACGCTCTCTCTTTCTCTTTCTCTCCCTCTCCCTCTCCCTCTGCCTCTCACCTGCGATGCCTTCGCCCTGATTGAGTCCCCCCCCCGTTTCGTCATCATTTTTCATTGAGACTTTGACGCAATTTACTCACTGCATGCATCCTTATTAGGGATCATCATTATCCTGCTTCGTGACTTGACAGATTCACTCTGGCCCTCTTCCCCTTCTCCCCCCTTCTTCTTCTTCTCCTTCTCCTTCTCCTTCTCCTTCTCCTTCTCCTTCTCCTTCTCCTTGTCTTTGAGTGCTACGCTGGCAATCTGATTAGTTCTTCGATCCTAATTATTGTTTTGGTAACTTATATTAAGTGACTGTCGAGTGTTTTGAAGTGCGCACAGTTGGGCACCAGTCTGAGGTTAGGGTTGCCCATAAGTGAGGTTATGTTGGGTACAGGCAATGTCAGTTGAGAGTAGTGTGCTACCCCCTTATTTGGTACTTCCTTCACTCATAAGTATAACAGCCATATATCCTCTGTGTGAGTGCTGGACCTCTTCTTCTTCACCCACTTCCTGTTGCAGATCTCCACACTATGCAAATAAGGTCGCAAGTCACCCTCAAACTACACCTGCAAAGCGTAAGATTTACGCCGTATACATAACATAACAATAAGTCCAAATTAAATCCTTTAAGCCCTTAACGGGGCTACATTTCAGCGTGTATTTCATTTAAATTACCCGAAATTTATCTTCGAATAAGGAACAGAGTGCAGAGAGAGAGGCATTGGGTGGGAAGAGGTGAAGCTGTGCGAGGATGTGAAGGTGTAGGAATATGTAGGAAGATGTGGTATGCGAATAAGCAAATGTGTAAAGGGGGGGGGTAGCTGTAGCTGCACGGGTTAAAGGAAGCTACACGGGTTGAACTGGAGCTACACGGGTTGAAGGTACCTCCTTGGGTTGCGGAACGTCTGCGGGCTGCAGAGAACAACTGCATGGGTTGCGGGACGTTCAGGGGGTTACGGCAGGTTCAAGTGTTGGGAGGGTGGCTTCGCTTGTTTCAGGCTGGTGGCGAAGTGGTTCTCCTGGGAGTGGGCCGCGCGAAATTGTGCCTTGGAGTCGCATAAGACGTGCAATGGCGAAAGTGGCACCAAAAGTATGCACATGGGAGCCACCAAACGTGGGCGGCGAGTGTTGGCTGGGTGTGGCATACACACACACACACACACACACTCAATTGGTTTATGTGTGTGTGTGTGTCGTAAAACGTGTGCGCAGTGTTTTTATGCGATGAAATGAAACGTCTTCGCGAAAAAGAAAAGCAAGTTCCGTAACGCCGGACAGAGCACGCCGGCTTCGTGGACGGAACTGGTGCAAAGTTGCCTGGCAACACCTAACGGCACATAAATCATGCAGATGGTGGCAACAGGAGGAGCTGCACTGGCAGCAGAACGTCGGGGCGTGTCATAACTTTTGGCTGGCTCGCCAATTCTCTGGGGACTCTGGCCACGCGGGAAACAGACGGCGAAAACTTGCCAAGAAAATGTTGTTGGAAAAAAACACTGCAGCTGACAGGGCGACGAGTGCAGCTACCACGCCTTCCCACCAATCCCCCATGCCCCCTTCTGGTGCGCTTCGAGCAGGAGCAACTTTTTTGCACTTTGTTTAGCTTTGGTGTCAAGGCGTTTTTACACCTGAGATTGCAAAGTTGCGCATAGTTTGCCGACTTTTCCCACAGTTTGTCGGATAATAATTCCCGTGCTGGGCTAGACGAAGAGGAGGGCAGGGCCCCGCTAGATATAGCTATATAGATACGGATGTGGAGCGCACGCTGCTCTGCTCTGCTCTGACCCAATTAAAGACATTGCACGGCAGCGCGGCTTTTCAAAGTGATCTCCGTGCGGAAACGTGATCTCGGCCCTTTGCGAACGGTTCATTAACCGTGCAGCGAAACCAACCAGTTTTCCACCAAAGAGGGAGAGAGGGAGATAGACAGAGAGAGTGACAGAGATACAGATCTGAATGTAAAGCAATTTGTGTTGATTTCACGAGAAAGCAACGGAGCTGCCCAGTAGCAGCAGCAACTGTCTGTGAGAATTGGCACTTTAAGTGCGCATCTTGAGGTTTAGCAACAATTAAGATGAGCTGCGCAGAAATGGTATACCCTATACAAGACGGGTATGCTAACTGGCATGGATAGTAATAGCTTTTAATGGCAAATGTAGAGAAGAAATTGAGCAACTGCGACATAATGCCTTGCTTAGCTGTCTGCTGAGGTATATTTAACTATACTATACTATATACATACATCTCTAATGTGATATATACAACTCTACTATGCTATGTACATCTCTACTATGCTATCTATATACATCTCTACTGTATATATGTATACTATATTAAAGTATCACCATCTACATCTCCATTCACGTTTGTGCTTTAAGCGTATTTAACTGTTTCAAAACTAAAACCCCTTTTTTTCGGAGACAGCAATTATTTATGGGCTTGAATGTTGTACATGTGAGGCGCAACGGTTGCTGGTTGTCTTCGTTGTTGTTGCTGTTTGTTGCTGTTTGTTGTTGTTGTAGGTTGTTTGTCTTGTAAGACAAATGTGTAATTAATTGCGTCGCATCAAAAGGAAACTTGAAACGGAACTAACTAACTATTTGCATACTCCGTGTCAGTTTTTAAAAGAGACAACTCTACCTCCAACTACAACTACAACTACAACTACAACTACAACTACAACTACAACTACAACTACAACTACAACTACAACTACAACTACTGAACTGCTCAACTACTTGGGTAACCATGTTCACCAACTTCTGCTGCCCTGCCCTGCCCTGCACATACACGTGCTATTAATAAATCAAAAGGACAAGCTGAGAATCCGCTCGGAAGTCCAAGGCAAACGCAAAGGCAAACAAATGAAATGACTTGGGCAAACTTTCACAAAGAGCCCAAGGATATGCTGCCTGCCCCCCCACCGCCCCCTGCTCATCCTGCTCACTGCAAGGACCTTGCTGAGCTGCTGCCTCACTCCGTTTGCATTGCCATCTCTGCTTTCGTCTGCAACTAATTGCATTTCATTGCATACATTTAGGCGCCGCAGCAGCTGCAATCGTTGCTGCAGCAGCTGCAACTCTCTGCAAAACTCATCGGTAGCCGTAAAACGTTTCAAAATTGCGTCCAAATAGCCTTGCAACCGTCGAGATTTCCATGGAGCCAGTCGAGAGCAGCTCACAAGTGCCGAGCAGCGCAAGCGGGCAGCCAGGGCAGCCAGGGCAGCCAAGCCAGCCAAGGCAGCAGCTCAACCCTTAGAGAGAGACCATCAACTCAGAGAAGAAGGGAGGGGGGCTAGTCTTGAGACTGGCCAAGTGTCGAGCGCGGCATGCGGTGGCTTAACTAAGTGTGTGCACAGCGAGAAATTGCTGTGCAAGTTTAAGAAAACGATGTAGCAGAAGAAGCTGTAGGAGTTATTGGCACTGAAGGGAAGTGCACAGTAGTTAGTAATAGTAGTGGAAGTTAAAGTAATAATTGTTGAAGTTCGAATAAATGAATGAATGAAGACAAGAGGAGAAGTAAGAAATGTAATTGCTGGCATTTTGAGAAGCATGGACAGTGTAGTATTAGTTGTAGAAGTAGTAGTAGTAGTTGTAGAAGTAGCAGTAGTATTAATAGAAGTGGAAGTAATATTAATAGAAGTAGAAGTAGCAGTAGAAGTAGCAGTAGAAGTAGTAGTAGTAGTAGTAGTAGTAGTAGCTATATTACTAGTAGAAACCTTAGAAGTAATAGAAGTAGTTAATGTAGTAGAAGTTGTTGTGATATATGTATGTATGAAGAAGTAGTTAAAGTAGAAGAAAAAATAATATTTTGTAGAACAGTAGAAGTAGTAGTTAATTTAGTAGTAGTATAAGTTGTAGTAGTAGTATTCGTTGTAGTTGTATTTGTATAAATGGTAGTAGTTAGTGTAGTAGTACATAGTAATAGTGGAGGTAGTAGTTAACTTAGAAGTAGAAGTAGTAGTAGTAGAAGAAGTAGTAGTACTAATAGAAGTAGAAGTAGTAGTAGTAGTAGTCGTAGTAGTAGTAGAAGTAGTAGTAGTAATTGTAGAAGTAGTAGTAATAGTAGTAGTAGTAGTAGTAGTAGTAATAGTAGAAGTAGTAGTAGTAGAAGTAGTAGAAGTAGTAGTTGTATTAATAGAAGTAGAAGTAGTAGCAGTAGATGTAGCAGTAGTAGTTGTAGAAGTAGTAGTAGTAGTAGTACTAGTAGTAGTAGTAGAAGTAGTAGTAGAAGTAGTAGTAGTAGTAGTAGTATTAGTAGTAGCAGTAGTAGTAGTATTAATAGAAGTAGAAGTAGTAGTAATAGTAGCAGTAGTAGTAGTAGAAGTAGTAGTAGTAGTTGTAGAAGTAGTAATAGTTAAGTAGTTGCAGTACCATTTGTAGTAGTATTTGTAAGAGTGATAGTAATAAAATAAGTAGTAGGAGGTTTTGTAGAAGTATAAGACTAGTCTTTAGTAGAAGAATTAGGAGTATTTGAAGAAGTAAAAGAAGTGTTCGTAGCAGTAGTAGTCATATCAGTAAAGGTAGCAGTAGTAGTAGTAGTAGTAGTGTCAATACTCGTAGTAGTAGTGGAAGTTGAAAAGAAAGGGATTTTAAAGTTAATAGAAAAAGTAATAGTAGTAGTGGCATGTAATTGTTTTGCATGAATGTGTAATGCACGGAAAATGATAAAGAGTTTTAATAAATTGGTTAAAGAAAGAGAAAGATGAATATAAGTAGTTATTTTCATAGACTATTAACTCAATGGATGTGACGAACTGAAGAATAATGAAGCAGTGCAATCTCTGCCCCATTGCTGAGTCCACTTTCTCGCAGTGCTGGGTAAGCATAAGGAGAGCTAGCGAAGGCATTAAACCAGCGCCAGTTCCGTCGACCAAGTTGAGTGTGAATGAATGTGAGTGTGAATGGGCAGTGGGCGGTAGGCGGTAGGCGGCAGAAAGGGGAGGGGCAAGAACTGAAGCTGAGGCAAGGACAACGTTGAGAAGTGAAACAAAAAGCACAAGCAAGCAAGTCAGCGTCAAAAAAGTGGCAGGAAGTGCTGCCAAGTGGAGAACAGGAAAGCGAGCTGGCAAGGCAGGAGAGGGAGATGGAGACGGAGAGGCAGAGAGTGGCAATGGGAAGGGGAAGGGGAAGGGCAAGGGGGACAGGGAGCGAAGGAATAACGCCACAAAACGAAACAAATAACACAGAAAAAGCATACGAAATGGCACTAGAGAGAAATGTGGCTGGAGAATGGGCACTGTACGAGCCGAAGGTAGGAGTAAGGGGGGGCGGATGAAGGAGGAGGGAGGGGAAGAAGAGATTGGGTCATATTGTGGCCATAGCTCATGATGTGTCTGTCCCGCTATACCCCTCTGGCAGGGCATGCCACGCTGCTGCTTCGACAGCTCGTAAATGGCAACGAGGATGTATGTGGCGAAAGTGAAGTGGCAACTGGCAGCGGACTAGGAGACTGCAGGGGGTGTGGAATGGGGGGTACAAGGGTCAGGGATCGTTGTAGGGGGTCGTAGGGGGTCGTAGGGGTTCGTAGGGGGTCGTAGCCAGCTTGGTGTTGATTGCTGTTTGGGGTTTTTAAAACGTAGTTAGGCCACAGCTCGGGCGCTGCCGCCAGACGAAACGACACCCGCGGCACAGGTGTAGGGCACCCCGGAGTGTCGTCTCCGGCAGCCCGGATAACACCCTGTACGGCAATTTTCGATGCTCCACGCAGCAGAAACAGCAACAGCAGCAGCAGCTGTGGCAGTTGCTTCATTCACATAGATGTGACAGGATCGGAGGACATGAAACTCACCTGAGTAGAAGCTGTCCAGGCTGTGCAGCTCCTCATCGTCATCGTACTCCTCGTCGCCACTGAGGCTGAGCAAATCATCGATGTCCTCATCCTCCTCCTCCTCCTCCTCTACGTCCTCCTGCTCCTCCGCCTCCACTTGCTGCTGCATGTCATCATCCGTTGGCTCCATGGCTTCATCAATGTGCTGCATGGCTGTGGAATGGAAGAAGATGAACAAGAAGCAGATGAAGATGATGAAGAGAAGGTAAACCAAGACGCACACATAGTTAGTTCTTCTTGCGCCACGGCTGCATACTCAACGTGGCACGTTGCGCTACATGCCACGTCCCCAGGTGCATGGAATTTTGATTATGCTAAGCCCTCGGGTGCCATAATTCCAAGCCCAGCTGACCCCCCCCCCCAAGCTCACTGCCAAATCTCTCCTCCTCCTCCTACTCCTCTTTGCCCACTGCCCCCGCAGCCTGCCCCTGCTCGAAGAGAGGCGCAAGAGAAGAAGAGCGCAGCGAGTTGGCAGTGCGCATGCGTCGCCGAAGAGAAGCCAAAGAGCGCAGCTTGTTTTGGTTTCTCCAATTGTCTCTCTTCTGTTTCCTCTCTCTCTCTCTCTCTCTCTCTCTCTCTCTCTCTCTCTCTCTAGTTCTACTAGAAACAGCTGTTGGCAAAGCAAAACACGTGTTTCCACAGCCTGCCAAGCCGGAGGGGACTGTGGGCAGGGGAAAGAGGCAAGTTTCTTTGCCAAATCGTCGGCGTCTGCCCTCGCATTACTCATACGCAATGTTTGACGCGTCTTTGTCTGGACAAACCGCTGTGTTTCAGCTAGGTGTACAATAGGGGGATGAGGTAAGTATGTTTGTGTATATGTGTGTGTGTGTGTGTGTGCGTGCCTCTGTCTGTGTCTCAGTCTTGTCTGGCAAAGGAATTCTTGGGAATTTCATATTTGAGCATAACAAGAAAATGCTGTAAATAGTTTTATTTCGTATATGAAAATGTAGAGATATAGATAGATATATACAGATATCTATAGATATACATGTATGTAGCCTTGATTATGATATGCAGATTGTAACTTATAGATATGGTAAGTGCACTTAAAAATATCCTGAACATAATTTCAGTTATGTTTCACGACACTTTCGAACAAATCAAAAGATGTTTGGTTTCCTTTTTTTGATATTTAAAGTAGGTGAAGCTTAAATATGAGTGTACAGAGATATATATCACACATGTGTACAGATCTCAGCTTTTGTAAAATCTAGAGACAGCAAATTTGTGTTGCAGCTTCCTCTGTCTACCCTAAGCAGATCAAGTTTAATGCAAATATTGCATTGCAAATCAATAACAAAGTATAGAAGATATGTACAGATACATATAGAAGATACAACTTTCCTAATTAAGCATATATGTAGGTGAACATAATGATAGATATCTACCTATTCCATCGGATAATAAACACAGCAGCTATTCAAATCAGAAACTATAGCTTTTACTTCAAGTTATAATATTATATTTCATTATAAACATTATTGTTTTAAAACTCTTAAACTCTGCTCAACACCCTTTAATTTAACGATACATAAACCCAAATGATGTGCGACTATTCGAGCTGCACTTGATTTGTGCACCAAAACGTTGCACATTACATTCCTCTCCCACTTGCTACTGCGCCACACGAAATCACGATCTCGTGCTCGTAAACCAAGCACTGGATATAGCTATCTTTTTACCTTGCTATCCAGTTAGATAGACTAACTCTCTATACTTATATCAATGTATCCCATCATCAATCTACCTCTCTATCAATCTACTCTACCATCAACCCCATCAACTATCAACCTACTTATCCATCTCCATCTGCATTTCGACCTATTCGCGCAACCTTTTTTATTAGTTTCTAATGACAAAATGGAATTTCGTTGCTGACTCTAAAAAACCACAACAACATAGTCGTGGAAGGAAGATGGGAAGGGGAAGGGCAGAGGTTAAGTGTCAAACGAAGTGCAACATTCTAAGCGCCAATGCGAACGTTGGGGTGGGGGGGGGGCATTTCTTTGATGACTCCCGATGATCCTGGCGAGCTTTGTCGACGTTGGTGGCGACGTTTTCACGATGTGCTTTTATGCCACTTTGCATACGCGCGCGCATAACCCTGAAAGCAGGCAGAGGGTGGGGAAGGGGAGGAGAAGGGAAGTAGGTGGGGCAGCTCATAGAAATGATGCCACACGTCCAATAATCCTTGTCCTGCAGCTGGGGAATACTTCATCAGCGGAAACAAAATTTTACGAATTTCTCTTGCAGTGCGCGGCCGCGTTAGTGTGTGTGTCTGCTGTGTGTGTGTGTGTGTGCTGTGTCTGTGTGTGTGTGTCTGTAGCTGTTGCACGTGACGCCAGACGCCATCTAGCGGCCGGCAACAGCCACATGGACAAGTTTTAACATGCCAAAAACGCAATGCAAGTGCCACGTTCGCCCGCCGATGAGCCAACTGGCGACTTTGACACGCCGCCGTCGCGAGGCACCCTCTCTACCCCCTGCACCCCCTGCACCACCTCTCCCACTCACTCTCTCTCTCTCTCTCTCTCTCTCTGTCTCTGTCTATCTCTTGCAGTCTCTCTGATGATGATGATTATTCAACATGCACTCTATGGGGAACCGTATGGCCGTACACCCCCTGCCCCTTGTCTGCTCCATCAATGCCTCGCGTTGTCTTCTTTGCTACTGGCTTACACTCGCTGCACTGAGAGAAAGTTGTGAGCAAATTGATAGTGTAGATTGCCTCAGTGTGCATTTTAAATGGCTTAACTGCATAGTTGTGGTATTTATTTGGTGTATTTCGAGTAATTGATTGAAGAGAGTTGATTAAGTCATGTCTGCCTGTCTGCCTGTCTGCCTGTCTGCCCGTTCCTTCGTCTCTCAGTATGTCTGTATGAACACGCAGAACTCAGTTATTATAAGAGCTAGAGCCACCAAATTTGACATGCAGGTTCCTGTGTACTATACGCAGATAAATTTTAGTTCATATGTAAACTGCCACACCCTTCGCCCACAAAAATCATTTATTTATTATAACAATTCAATTTTTAGACGACCTATAAAAGTAACAACTTTCTCACTCTGACATATACTTGGCTGACTTAAATATCTATCTCTCCTCCAAATTTTAAGCTGATCAGACCATAAACACAGAAGTTATTCAAGTCCCCTTAGTCACCCTAGTGATGAAGTTGAAACAAGGCATGAAAGTTTTTATGAATTTCGAGCAAATTTCTAATCGTTTGCTTAGAAACTTTGAAAAGTATTTATATTTAAATTGATACATATTTAAGGCATATAAGGAAGATATATAAGGAATATATGTTCACATATATTATATATAATATACTTTTGTATGTTTGTAATGAAACTAAATACAATGTCTTTCAATTCGAGTCTGTGCTGGATTATTTCTAGTAAGGATCTTTCTTACAGTGTGTCTCTTTCTCCATGGCACTTGTGCTCTCTCAGTCTTTCTATCTGCCCGTCTTGCTCTTTCCTTCTCTGTCTCTCTCTCTCTCTCTACCGCTCTCTTTCCCTGCATCTCTTTCTCGCCCATTCAGTCACATCAAAATTGGCTTTCGTCGAATTGTTGCTTTGAGTTTTGCAAATTTTTCGACACCGCACACCGACGCTCATTGCGTTTTTATGGGTGGTGAGGGAGGTTAGCGGGGCCAGGGGGTAAGACTAGCGGATAGTAGAGCATGTGAGGCAAGGCAGGACATTGCAGGGCAGTGGAGAGCAGAGGTGGGGGGCGGCGGGGGGTAGTTGCTAGCTTTGGGTTGCATTCATCAGTATCGACAGCATCGCCTGGCTAATTTTATGGCTCACATCTTGTGCGCTCGTCATGTTAATGAAGCAACTGTGTGTGTGTGTGTGTGTGAGCTCATAAATCGAACGAAATTTGCATATGTTGGCAGCGCCATCTTGTGGCCATTAGAAGCGAGACGAGGCGCGTTTTTTGTGCTGCGCGCTTTGATGTTGCAGTTGCCTCTGCTGCCCCTGCGCTGTTGTTGTTGTTGTTGCTGATTATGCTGGCTTTGGGCGGCACTGCCACGCCCACACGTGACCAGCAGCCAGAACACTCGAGAAAATTTCCCCAAGCGATGCCTACGACAGGCTGCAGCAAATCCCCCTCCCGATCTCCATCTCCCTTCTCCAGCTGCAACTGCAGCCCGAGGCGCAGTCCGAACGCCACTTGGACACTCTGGACAGGCAGGCAGGCAGGCAGGCAGGCAGGCAGGCAGGCAGAGTTCGGCCACACTGCGCCAGCGCGCCAGTCCCGTGGGAGCAGCTGAGCAGCGGCCGCCGACTGCGCCACCCAAGGGAGGCAGCCGTAGGGAGGAGCGAGAGAGAGAAAAGAGAGAGAGAAGGAGGGAGAGAGCGCGGAAAAGAGATTGCCAGAGTGGGAGCTGGAGACGAGCTTTGCTCACTGGGACGACGCTTAATTCGATTCGTTTGCCAGTGTCGTCAGCAGCTGATGCCCCCTCTCCACCTCTCCACCTCTCCACCTCCTCCTCCTCGTGTCCTCCTCTCCACTGCCCCTGGCTTCACATTGACAGAATCCTTTGGGAATTGTTGCGCAAATGCTTTTTGTGTGTTTCTGTTTGAGAATTATTGCAAGCAAAATAAAAAGGCAAATGTGAGACGATATCTGCAGTTATCTATAGCTATCGCATTATATAGATATGTATCTATATCGTGTATATATAGTTTGGTACAATAACAAGTCGTGCATTCTCCCGTAGAGGTGCCTAAGGATGCCTAGAGGATGCCCCTAATTGCAGTCGATAAATAAGTTTTACTCTGCCACACAAGCAATTGCATTCACTGCTATCGATTGCTGGCATATCGATAAAAGTTAAAGTATAAGAATAGCTTACATTTCACTAAATTAAATTTTCAAATTTATCGTTATTAATTAATAACTGCATATCGATAACAAAAAATATGCTTGTACACGATTATATCGGAAACTATCAGTATCAGAAGCAGCTGCAATTTATGTTATCGATTATTTTCTTTCTTTCTTTTTTAGTGCTATGTTTACTGTGTTGTTTATCGCAAGTGAAGTTTATCGATAGTTCAATATTTAATATCGATCACTGTGGAAGTTTATCGAAACCCATCTGCAGCTGCATTTGCTGTTATCGATTGTTCACATATCGATAATAATCGTGGTCTAAAAATCAATTACCTATCAATTATTTATTGTTAATGTTTCTTTCTTGCTTTTCAGCACAGAAGTTTGTCGATAATAAGCAATAACTGCCTATCGATAACACTAAATAAACATGCACACTGTTGCATTGGAAACTATCTGTCGCAGACTTTGTTTATACAGCACCGTATATACCTCGGTATTTCTGTTTACCAGCTAATCTATCGATTTACCATGCACAATCGTGTTAATCATTAATCAATATTAGCACCGTGGAGAGTTGAGGTTATGGCTCATAAAAATGTTGTTATGCCATTTGTCAAGTTTACAGACGTCACCTGGACACACACACATACACACTAACACAGCTACACACTTACTAACACACTGCATGCAATTCCCTAATCAAAGCGAACTGAAAGCAATGAAGTTTTGTCATAAAATTTTACGCACCTTTCGTGCCTTCCCTGGAGTAAGTGAAGCAAGCAGCAGCTCCAAGGGTTTTCCTCTCGGTTTGCTTTGCACCTGATAATTTAACATTACACACACACAGACACACACACACACGCACACTGGCACAGAGAAAGAGATAGCTATAGAGGTGGCAACGAGGCAGAGCGAGATGATAACTCACTTTTGTTTCGTTTTCGATACACAACGGAATAATAATGGCAAAATGAGCAACTTCGCTATGCAACGAGAACGATGTCTCCGACTCGGTCTCGGTCTCAAGATGCTCCCTAGCGGGTAGACCAATAAACATGCTTCACACACACACACACACGCACGCAGACTCGCACACTTGCACACTCAGTTAGCTCCTACACCCGCATCTTGCCACCTACTTCCGCCTCGCCTCGCCTCGCCTGCTTATATGGCAATGTATAATTTTTATTCGCACCCAGGTTGTTCCCCAAGGAACTGTCGTCGTCGTCGTCGTCATAGCAAACTGTCCCAGCACCAGCACCAGCACCAGCTCCAGCACCTCCTCCCCCCGCCCACTTCTATGTGCAGACGGAGAACCGAAATATTGCAACATAAAACTTTACACAAATATAATCTATAAGCAGCAAAACTCATATTAATGTCATAGCATATGAAAGAGACAACAAGCAGACAGGCTGTATGAGAGAGAAAGAGAGAGAAAGAGATACAGAAAGGGGGAGGGAAAGGGGAGGCTGGGAGTGGCAGTGTATTATGGGAGCAGTCTTGGCTAGTGAACGTGGCAAGTTTCGGGTTGAGTGTGACACTTTGGCGTACGCACAGTGGCGCAAAACACATTGTTTATGATTTATGAACATAAATATAGAGTGCAAAATTTAATTAAAATACATATATCTAATATAATATAGATATATATAACATAATAGGAATATATGTAGGTAGATGAACTAATGTATCTTCCATATTAATATACAATTAAAATATACAATTCGATAACTTAATTTGTATCAATAACAGATTTAGCTGCGAAAGATTAACAGTTTCAACATTATAATATATAAATAAATGTTCAATTTTCCCCACTGTGCTGACTTTGTTGAAGAGTGTAAAAGCAGAAATAAAACAAACAAGAAAACTACAGTCCAGTGAACTCCACAACCCACCTAACCTGAACGATTTCTTAAATATATGTCTTCTATTTGTAGCGTCTTTTGTGTTGCATACTTTACAGAGCGGCTGGGAAATCAGTAACTCTTTAAATTATTTCTTTAATAACTTCTATGTAAATTATCCGATTGCAACCAAATTATCAGATATAATTTGGATATTGATAGTTATTCTGTTTAACAAAACTGAACAGTCCTGCATTAAAATTACGCTTGCAATCTTTAGCGATATACAGAGGCGGAAACTTGATCTGCGTGCTATAATAAGACAAATTTTAAATATATATTTATATTTTTC
Source organism: Zaprionus lachaisei (assembly GCA_018901815.1). Taxonomy (NCBI): domain Eukaryota; kingdom Metazoa; phylum Arthropoda; class Insecta; order Diptera; family Drosophilidae; genus Zaprionus; species Zaprionus lachaisei. Next base: position 1,010,220 of record JAEIFI010000054.1, read on the forward strand.
TTTTATCTTTATTATTATTAAGTCATACGGGGAAAATCCAATAATACAAATTGACAACAAATTTGATAACCCTAGCTTTTTTAGTCTCTGAGATGTAGGCTTTCATACGGACAGACAGAGAGAGAGACGGACAGACAGACGGACAAACAGACGGACAGACAGACGGACAGACAGACGGACAGACAGACGGACAGACGGACAGACAGACGGACAGACAGACGGACAGACAGACGGACAGACAGACGGACAGACAGACGGACAGACAGACAGACGGACGGACAGACAGACGGACAGACGGGCATAGCTATCGGTTCGACTGTTGATGCTGTTTAAGAATATATATAGTTTGTGGGGTCTGCCACGCCTTCTTCAATTTCAGTTGACACAAAGCTATAATACCCTTCTACCCTATGGATAGCTGGTATATAAGCCCGCAAGTATCAAACAAATGTCTATTAATCATAATAAATGAAATATTCTGCTTTTAACAGTTGATGCACTTGCCCCACTGTGCGTATGAATGGTCAACCAACAAATTACAGTGTTATTAGAATTATCGTTGGTAATAGTTGAAAAATCAAGTTATTCACAGTGCAACACAATTATAATTTGGCCTGCTTGTCCCACTGTGCTGGTGCCTAGTGCCTCAACTTGGGCCGTGTTGTTGATGCGCACAAAAGGGCCAATTCGTTCTCGCCGGGTTTCGCATGCCAGCAGCCGCAGCAGCAGCAGCAGCAGCAGCAACAACAACGAGCCAGAGAAAGACAATTTTCGGATCCCCCAAACTTATCACAGCCTCTCGATTTCCCTTTAGAACATTATACAACACACTGGAGAGCTGTGGCAGCACAAGGCAGGGGGGACACGGGGAACAGGGGAACAGGGGGAAGGAGGCAGAAGGCAGAAGGCAGCAGGGAGGGTCTACAATGACAGTAAACGAGAAGACTGCGACGCAGGCAGAGTAGGACGCACTGCAGCAGTGTGCTTGTCATATACAAGGGGGTAGAGAGAGAGAGAGAGAGAGAGTAAGAGAGGGGGGAGAAAGCGAGTGTAGCTGCGCGCACTGGTGATAAAGTTTGGCCCTCCATAGTGCCGTTAGTGGGGCCCGGCTGTGCGAGTGAGGTTAAAATCGACTTGGCCAGAGACACAAGCGAAACTTGGGCGAGCTCACAGGTACAACAACAACAACAACAACAACAACAACAACAACAACAGCAACAACAACAACGGCACCCAGACCGATGCCACATGCCACATGGCTCGTCCAGCTGCTCTGGCTGCATGGCTCCCCAATGCTTGTCAAGGGGCGTGGCACATTGGACGCACGGTCTAGCCAGATGATGATGATGATGATGGTGATGATGATGATGATGTTCTTCTATGCCGCCGCTGCCGTCGCTTGGCTTGTCTGCTGCTCCTCAGGGAATTTGTACCGGCAACAGAGAAAAGAGCAACAAATAATGAACAAACACTCGACTTACACACACACACACATGTACTCTAGTGTACTCTAGTGTGTATGTGTGTGAGTTCCATTTAAACATTGCGCTTGCTTTATTATTGTTGGCTAAACCAGCAGCAACAACAACAGCAGCAGCAACAACAGCAGCAACAACAATGGCAACTGGAGTCGCTGCCATAACGAGCGGCGCTCGAATCGATGGCTTTACACACCCAAGTGCCATAATCCAATGACGCACAGGAATATCAAATACAACAACACACACTTGTATTCATTGCGCGTGTGTGTTTGTGTGTGTGGGCGAGCATGTAAATGTACGCGTGTATGATGCCGCATGGACACATCAAACTTTATGCACCAACAGCAGCAACACAGCGGCAGCAGCAACACAGCGGCAGCGCTAACTGTAACTGTAGAAACAGCCTCCATAAGCGCGTTGGGCAGCAGAGCAAGTGAGAGCAAATGCACACACAGGGTGTTTCAGGCTACGCGCAATACGCTGCAAGACTGTTGCATACTTTGCAGCGCACAAGTTTAGAATACAAAGGGCATATAATAAATAATAAACAAGAGCAAAGAAAAGATGAAAAGAAATGAAATAATAAGCAATTAAATATAAAGTAAATATATAGTAATTAAATATTAAAAACAAACAGAAAATAAATGTAATTACAATATATGATAAATAATGAATAAATAATAGGAAGTAACGAGTTAAAAATTTCAATAAAATTATAATAATAAAAAAAGCAATATTAGTGGCTATAAACAATTAACAAATATAAACTCATAATAATTAACAAATGTTAAAACAAAAAGTAATCAATAAAGAAAAAATTATTAAAGTCAAACAAAAATAACTAACAAATAAATATTAAAACAAAATGTATAATAGGGCAGTAAAAATTGATGAAATGGCAGTAATAATGTCTCTTAGAAAATGATAAATCAATAAATAAAACACAACACATAAAATAATGGAATAAATGAAAAGAATAAATACATTTATGAATAAGAAATATTTAAAAATCAATATTAGGAAAAACTGATAATAGGAATATACTCAAGACGCTAGAAAACAATGACAAATAAATGAATAATATTAATAAAAATTAAAAATAAGCAAGAAATAAAGAATTATAATTGTCAGAACATATTTCAGAATAACAAATAAATATATAATAAATAAATATATATATAATAATAATAATAAATAATAATATCAAATAAAAATGATAACTAAGAAAGAAATAATAACAAAAATCAAAATAGATTTAATAATTATTAATAATAATCATATAAATATATAAATATATAAATATATAAATATATAAATATATAAATATATAAATATATAAATATATAAATATATAAATATATAAATATATAAATATATAAATAATATACATATGTACATATAAAATAAACAGTAATTAATACAAATAATACATTAGTTATTAATAAAAGCAAATGAATAGTACAAATGAAAGTAATAAGGCACTGTTCCAAGTTTCTACCAGTTGCTGGCATTACCCAATACTAATACAACACTGTATTAATACTGCACTAGAATATACCCAATAAAAGTCGACAACAGTCGATAACAGTCGGTTACGAATCGATGTTAAGCACCCTGTGGCACACTAGCCGCAACATTATCCAATTTACAAGATAGTTTGGCGCTTTTAAACCAGCGCTAGTTGTGCATCAATGGAGCCACCAATACCACCACAAGACAACAACATAGAGGGGCAAGAGCAAACAGATGGAGTAGGAGGCGAAGGAGGAGCTGAGCATTTGCTATTTATGAGACTGTCGAGAGTTATTAGCCGGACATGTGAATGTCCCGTGGGAAATGCCCCAAGACGACGACGACGACGACGATGAGGACGACGCGGCGACTCGGATGAGGGCGCAAGCTCAGTGTGTCTATGAAAGAGAAGGGAGAGGGGCCAGGGGATGGGGGATGGGGATGGGGGATGGGTTGAGAGTAGACCGACTGCGGGCAGTTCATATCGCATATATCTTTTGGCAAAAGGCAATAAAATATGCAAATTGAAGTCAAACTTACCAGAGGCAGCGCCGTCAGACGACGCCAGGCTGTGCCCATTGGCGTTGCCAACTGCAGCTGCGTCCCCAGGGCGTTGTAGTTCTTCTGCTGCTGCTGCTGCTGCTGTTGCAGATGCAGCTTGTGCTGTTGCTGTTGCTGTTGTTGTGGCATCATCAGCTGCTTGCTGTGATTCATTGGGCGGCCGCGGCGCCCGCTGCTTCTGCTTCTGCTTCTGCTTCTGCTTGTGCTTATGCTGTTCCCTTTGAGGCAACTCCAACTCATTGCCATTGGACTCATCCTCTGGCTGGTTGTCTTCGTGCTCATCCTGCTTCTGCTCGCCATCCTCCTCCTCCTCCTCCTCCCTCATCCTCCTCCTCTTCCTCCTCCTCCTCCTCGCTAAGCAGTTCCTCTTTGGGCTCCAGCAAATCGCCTGGCATTGGCGTCTTCTTGGCGTTCTGCTGCTCCTCCTCCTTTTCGCCCACTGCAATGAGTTAAGAATTGTGTAAGACAGTGTGAAGCGCGACTTGGGTATACCCTGTACAGCTGCATAGATGGCAGAGGCAGAGGAACAAAGAGTAAGTTAGTGTAGCATACTTTTAGGCAGCTCTTTGATATTGCAAACTTTATGTTGCAGTCAGCATGCCCTATATTACAGGGTATTTAATGAAGTACTTGAAGTACCTTGTAGTTGCAGAAACCCTTTACTGGCTTGCCTTTTTACAGGGTATTCATCCTATCAGTTGAGCAAGCCACGTGTTGCACTTGTCTACAGGGTATGTAATGAACTACCTAGTGTCTTGCAATTGTGCCTTGTAGCTGCACATACCCCATGTCACTGCCTAACCTTTTTACAGGGTATTCAACAGCAAATGAAGTGTTCAATTCGCAATCGCACAAATTGCAAGTACTCGATACTTAGCCAGCGGTTACTCAGTGATACTCATACACTCACACTCACAACACACACACACACACACACTCATATGTATATACTCACTCTCACTCACACTCATGCAGATTATGCTAAAGCACTCCCCGGGCGGCCATCGTGCCAAAAATTCTATTTACACGTTTTGTGTTTTATTGTTGGCGCTGCTTCAGCTACAGCTTCAGCTTCAGCTTCTGTTTCTTCTCTTCTCCAAGCCAAAGAAAACTGTTGCCAATAGCTCAAAACTCCAAACTGTGGCAGTGTGAGTTATGCCACTCTCTCTCTCTCTCTCTCTCTGCGTATGTGTATGTGTGCCTCTGGCAAAGCCGCACGTGATCGATGGCGCTCGCCCGACTCCGCTTGGCTCTTGTCGGTCTTGTGGGGGTCGTTGGCGTTGGCCAAAACAACAACTGCCTTAAAAGTAATTGCAAGGGGTGCAGCAACAGCAACAGCAGCAGCAGCCACAATACACACACACACACACACACTCATACACACACACACGCACAGCATGTGGAACATGTGTAATTGTGCAATTAAATTGAATTTTTCATAAATTTTTTCTTGTTGTGAGCTGCAAAAGGCAAACAAATGTCGAGTTTATGACTCTCTTTCTGTCGGACTGGGCCAGCCACAGGTGGCACATCATGTACGGCACAGCAGTTGAGGCAGAACTGAATCAAGTTGACTTTTGTGTATGACAAAAGGTGAACAAAAGTCAAGGGAAACTCTCATAAAGAAACTTCATTATTTTGCTTTGCTTCTGTTTCTGTTTTTCTTCTGAAAGTTGCTTTATTTTTGCCCTTACCCCTTAACCAACGAAAATGATCAAAAAGGTGTATGCTGACTTTGTGCAAATGTATGACAGACCCCAGAAAGTGTATATATACTTGCTCAGGATCACTAGCCGAGTCAATTAAGTCATGTCTGTCTGTATGAACACTTTTATCTCAGCTATTATAAAAGCTAGAGACACCAAATTTGCCATGAAGGTTACTGTACTTTATACGCAGCTAAACTTTAATTCATATGTTGGCTGCCACGCCCACCGCCTCCGCAAATCAATAACTAAATTTCAATTTTTTAAAATTCAATTTTTTGGTGATGTATAAAAGATACAACTTTTTGACTTTAATATATACTTAGCTGATATCAATATCTAACTCTTTATCCAATTTCAATCTGATCGGACAATAAACATAGTAGTTACAGCTCTTTTCATGCAGTACTTGCTATACCTGCTCTCTAAACTCTTCTGCCCTTCTTTTATATACATTTCATGCTCTCTCTTCTTCTCTTTTTATGCCCTTTCTCTTTCTTTAACTCCTAAGATCATTCTAGTGCTTCTCTGCCTCATTTACACTGCGCCTCAAGCCAAACTCTGCTTAATATACAAACGACAAGGCTGCACAAACTGTGAATGATGCTTGACAGGAGACAAGGAACTGGGAGCAGAGAAAGAGAAAGAGGATGTGGGGTAGGGGCAGGGGTACGTGAGCGTATATTGGTGACCGCGTCGGCAAGGTAACGGCTTAAAATATATGGCCGAAAGGACAAGCCGGAATCACACCGCAAGGAATCGCGCAAGGAAATCAACATTATGCCAAGCCGGACACGATTGCCGCCACGCTTGGTCAACACATAATGGAAACGACGACGACGAGGGGAGGCTGGACGCGACTTGAGCTCGTGCGGGAACATTTGGTTATTATTTCCATATCAAAAGAGGTGGCAAAGAGGGGGCGGGGGTGTAGCTGGTCAGGGAGGCAGCGGCAGCAGCTATAAAAGAGCGCGAGCCACTTGAAAAGGATGTGCGATGTGTGCGCGCATGTTGAATGGGTGCCGGGGGGAGGAGGAGGAGAAGGGGCAGTGGGGCAGTGGAAAGAGAAGGGTAAGGATAAGGAGCAGAAGGAGGAGGGAGGGAGGGAGGGGCTGAGGCAACTGTGTGCCGTTTGCGGCGGAAGTGCCGCGTATTTTAAAATAAATGCGAGCCAAGCAGTAGCAAAGGGGTGTGGGCAGAGGGGGGCGGGGCTGGGTCTGAATGGGGATGGGGAGGGGGGGCGCAGTGTGAGAACCAGTTATGGTCGTTAAAATTGTCGAAGCAGCGCAGCAACAACAACAGCAACGGCGACGGCAACGGCAACGGCGACGACGTAGTCAAGTTCTTTTTGTGCAAGGCAGCAGGCATGTGCGAGTGCGAGTGTGTGTGTGTGTGTGTAAGCGCCCATATGTATGCAAGCGATTTTCATTTTTGTTTAAAGCCCCCCAGAGTGCATTTCGCACTCGGTCGCTGCCTGTGCATGTGTGCGACTGTGTGTGTGTGTGTGCGGGAGAGAGTGAGAGAGGGAGAAAGTGAGTGTATTGGCATGTGTATGCCAGTGTGTGTGTGTGTGTGGGGAGCGCAAGTGCCCGCCAGTGTGTGTTTCTTACTTGTTTTTCGGCTATGGCATGTTTTTAAGCGTTTTAACACACCACCTCCTCCCCCCCCTCCCAGCCATCCTCCTTCTGCTGCTGCTGCTGCCCCCCAACAACCTCACCCAATGCCAAAAAGGTGCGCACTTGCGTCCCCCTTCCCGCCTCCCCTGCCTTGCCACACACACACACACACACACACACTCCGACATACATATTTGTAAACGTAATAATAAGCGTCGTCCCCTTTGACCCATCAATCCGTTGCCACTACCCCAGAACCCGCCGCTTGCCACTTTTCCAGCTCCCAAATGGCTACTAAGCGTGTGTAGAGAGCGACGAGCGAGAGCAGGCATGAATGGAGGGAGGGAGGGTGGCAGGTGGGGTATGGCAAGCAAGCATACGCTCTGCTCTGTGGCAGCGTCGCAGCGCTAAAAACACAAAGCCAGCGCGCCGCAACCGCCTGCAACTTTTATAATGGCATTGCCACACGGCAAAGTGTACGTGCGTGTGTGTGTGTGTGTGTGTGAGAGGGTATTAAAAAAATAATGAAATAACAAACCCGAAGGTGTTGTTAAGAGCGCCAACAATAAATTTCATCAATAGTTTGCACAGCACAGTTGGCAACGCGAAATAAGAATGCAATCGATAAATCAACGATCACACGCCCGCAGGACAGTCTGTGTGTCTGGCAAGTGATTGGCAACGCCATTGCACTGCAAGTGCAATTCATATGAGCAAGCAGTGTAAGTTGCACTCCACTGTTTATACTTCTCATTTTCATCTTGTTTTCTTTCTCTTCTTCCTTTTCTCCTTTTTATCTTCTTGTTCTTCCACTTCTTCTTCTACGTCTTTCGTTCTTCTGCATCTTTTCTTCTACTTCGCTTGCAAGCCAGCGTAGTTGGCAAAGATCAAGCGTCTGTCAGTTTGTTGGCAACGCCACCGCAGTACATGCAATGCAGATGAGCAAGCAGTGTAAGCTGCGCTCTTATGGTAAACGTTGAACTTTTTATACTTCTTTTTTTTACTACATCTCTTTTTCCTCTTCTTCTTCGTCTACCTCTTCGTCTACTACTTCTTTCCTTCTTCTGCATCTTTCCGTCTTTTTCTTCTTCGTCTACAACGATCACGCGTCTGCAAGGTTATTGGCAACGCCACCGCCAGTACATGTAATGCAGATGAGCAAGCAGTGTAAGCTGCGCTATTGAACTGCTTCTTCTTTTTCTTCTTCCTCTCCATCGTCTTCTTCTGCTTCGAGTGCAACTATGCGCTGCTAAGGAATTTTGCCGCTGCTGCTGTGAAATTCTCCAGGGTCCGCGTCGACACAACATTGCGATCCCAACGCCCACAGCAAATCTATTTACCCAACTAGTTACCGTTAGACGCATACCCTTAGCCAATATAGACACACACACACACACACACACACACACATACAGGCAGTTGGGAACAGAGTCTAGAGTCTTCTATGTAACCCCCTCAGCTGGCGCACATAGCCTATGCCCAAAGTGCTTTCTGCTACTCCCGCTGCCTCCACTGCCTTCGTTGCTGCTACCTCCGCTTCTGCTGCTGCTGCTGCTGCTGCTGCTGCTGCTGTTATTTTGGCGCCGCGCTCTTTTGCAATGTCATAGCAAATATTTTGCCAATACGCCGGGGATGCGCACACGTTGACGACGACGTCGACAGCTAGCAGAGGAGAGGGCGCAGCAGAGGCAGAAGCAACTTATGGCAGCCTGTCGCAATGCTAAGCCAGCCTCAGCGGCGGGAATTCGCCTGGCGTTGATGACGACGTCGACGACGACGGCAACGGCGCTGCCAGCTGCGACGTTGAGGTTGCTTTTAAAGCTATTCGAACTGCACATTTTTGGAAGGGGGAGAATAGTTGAAGGCAAATCAAAGCAGTGTTTTTTCAAGAGCACTGCTTGTTAGTGGGTGTTGTTGTTAGAGTCTTCATGCCGAAGGTTGTCAATAAGCACGCACCAACACACACACACACACACACACACACACACATACAAACAGGCAGGCAGGCAGGTATGTGTGTGTGCTAGGTATGTGCCGTCGCGTCAACGAATGAGAATTCCCCAGAGAGTTGCGCATGTTTCGTTTGCTGTTGTCTGCGTTGCCTGCGCTGCTTTGCTGCCTGCGCTGCTTTGCTGCCTGCGCTGCTTTGCTGCCTGCGCCAATGTCAATCCCCTGGGATTGGCCAGAGCCGTTGCCGACTCCCTTGAGAAATACATGGCAATGGGTTTTCTGTGTTTTGTGCTTTTTTCGTACACACACACACCTACACTGGCTGGCAGCAAAAGAGCGAGAGCGAGAGAGAGTGAGAGAGAGAGAGAAAAAGAGCAAAGCCAAAGTTCGCTTCATCTTTTTTTTTTCGTTGTATACGTTGGGGAAATTTTATGCCCGCTTCGTTCACTCTGTGTGCATGTGCACCCGCGTTTGTCTATGTGTACGTGTGTGTGTGTCTCTCTCTCTCTCTGCCTGTGTGTGTGTGTGTGTGTGTGAATTTGTGTGTGGCGCTGTCTTTGGGGGCCTCGAGCCGGTTGCCAGTTACTGCCTCACATGTGCATTGGATTTATTGTCAATTTTATTTGTTATCATTGTTGTTGTTACAGTTGTTGTTGCTGCTGCTCTCTCCCTCTCTCCCTCTCTGTGTGTGTGTGTGTGTGTGTGTTTGCTGTTATTTACACTGACACAATTTGAAATTGTATTAAAAATTAACGGCACTTTGGTTGCCTTGGCTGCAGCAGTTGCTCTGCAGTTGCAACTACCGTAAAAGCTTCCCTCATGCAACATTTTTGGGGCTTGCCACAACGTACCGTCCCCCCCACTGCCCCACTGCCTGCCACCATCCTCTGCTCGACATGTCTGACAGTTAGGTGTAGCATATCCCAAGGGGCCAGCAGCAACGTAACGTGTCCCCCCTTCCCCGTTTTGCACTTGTCACATTTTGGCTACAGGCAAATACAACAACAACAACAATTCCCACAACACCATCCAGGCATGCCCCAAATCAATCAAACACACATACACGCACACACTAGCAGCATTGAACTGCTGTCGCTGGGGAGCTGCTGCTGCTGGCGCTACTGCTACTGCGCTGCTACTGCTTGCTGTCCAGCTGAAGTTCTTCACTTACGTTTCAAGCAGGCGCGCGGCTTGGCCTGTTTGCGTCGCGCCGACATCGCAAGCAGTGTGTGGGCGTTCAACTAAGCAGTTGACTGCACTTATTAACAACTATCAATTAACACTTTGACAAATTTGTGCACAAACAATTGAAATTGACGTGAGAAAAGCGCGCGAAATGCGTGAGTTGACTTTGACTCGATGGGCAACGTGGCCTGTGAGGACGTGTGGATATCCTTGCGCCTGCAGCGTTGGCAACTGACTGACTGACTGAACTCGCCTGTTGACCCACAGTGCTGCTGCTGCGCTGCGACTGCGCTGCTGCTGCTGCCAGTCCTGGCATGCCACAACAGACAGACGCGACGAAGAGTCTCACGGTCGAAGCTCTTAAACAAAATGGCAACGGCACGAGAGAGAGCAACAAAGAGAGCGAAGGAGAGAGAGAGAGAGAGTGCGCATACCAGCAAGCAGGGCAAGCAGGGTGAGGGGGAGTGCAGACTGCGAGAGCGCTTGGCACGCACTGTCACCCAAGAGCAGCAAAAACACAAAAACAGAAACAAAACAGAAGAGAGAGAGAAAAGAGAGAACAGAAAGAAAGGCAAAAAGTGCCGGCAAAGCCAGCACAAGCTGCCCAGCACTCCCCAGGGAGGAGGGTTGCTGCTGCTGCCACTGCTGCCACTGCTGGCTCTGCCGCAACGTTCATCCCCCTGGGACGCGTGCACCAATCGCCGGGCGACGCTGCGCTGGGTGCGTCCAGTGGTGCAGCGTAGCCACATGCTGCGCCAAAGCGCCGTAGGAGACGCTGCCGTCAACTGGAAGTCAACTCAATTATTTGTGCACGTCACGCGCCCCTTTCCCCTTGACTTGAGTTTCGCACGTGCGTATGGGGGGTCCCAGTTAAGGTGCTGCGCCCCTCGCTCTGTGCCCCGATTTGTTGTGCGATTTGTTGCTTTCTCAGCAGCGGGAATCGACGGCGCGCAGTGCGTGAGAACGAGAGGGCGACACTTTACACACAGCAGCAGCAGACGCGGCAGCAGCGGGAGACGATCTCAAGAGCGCCGGCTCAAAGAAACCAAAACTTATTGCACTTTGATAGCAATTGAAATAAGAATGAATCTCTTTTTATCTAACAATTTCCCTTTGTTGACACTTTTAAAATGCGCGCGCATAAAATGTCCATTGTGCGTGTGTTCACTGCTTGCCGTTGATAAGCAGTGTTATGTTGCTTGCCGTGTGTAACGTGTGCACTGCTTGCGCCTGCCTGAAAGTATGCTGCGATTTATATACAAGTTTCGCCAAGCATGCACTGCTTGATACTGCTTGCATTGCAGTACAATCCATGACACAATCCTTTTAACTAAGCAACACACCTTTATCTTTTATCTATCGATAAATATTTGTTTTCTGCAACAAATTGTTTAATTATTGTCAAAATTCTCATAATAAAGCGCTGCTTATGGATTCGCCCTTAACAACGCATTGAAATTTTGCTACAAATATCTAGATATGAAGGGAAATTAGTCTGAGTTGGCAACACTGTTGCTGGTTGCACAATATAAAAAAAATGTAACTTCGAGTAATTTGAATGAATATGAAATAAATAAAATATAATTAAATAGTAAATATAATATAGATAATAACATAATGTTTAAGTCGATAGGAGTTTGAATAATGAAATTATAATTTGTTTAAAATCTATCGATAAGTTCGTGTTGCCCAAACTAGACTTCAAAAAAACGAAAGGACACCCAGATGGACAGACGGAAACGGCTATGTAGACACGGCTGTGGATGCTGTTTAAGAATATATATACACTGTGTGGTCTGAATATATATGAAAATACATAAGGATAGTTCAGTTTTCTAGTTAACAATGTGTGAAGTGTGTTTCCCTATAGGAATAAATGCCAAAAGGAAACTCTCATCGCACTTTCGATTAGCCATACTTACTCTATATACAAGACTAGTACTACAGGGTATTTACATGTGAATATTATTTAGGTATTACCTAATCCAATTCATAGCTTCCCTTCATGCGCTGATAAACCCAATCAAAAGCGTATCCCCCTCCCCAACCCCTCAAACTCAGATGCGGAAGTCCTACTGCAGTTGGAGTGCCCGCTCTCAGCTGGAGCCCATTCATCAGCTCATTCATGAAGAGAAGACGCCTTTGTTTACTACGCAGCGTAGTAAAAGAGGAGCTGCAGAGAGAAGGAGGGGGCAGGAGAGAGAGGAAGCAGCAGAGCAGTGGCAGATGGCAAGCGGCGTCTTAGCCCAGTTAAAAAATTCAAAAACACAAAGAAACCAAAATAAGTAAAGCGAAGCAGACACAAAAAAAAAAAAAAATATATATATACATCTGTCGTGGCAGCATCAAATCCGGTTGCAAGCTGCAAAGTTGAGAAGAGTGTGTAGAGGCGGGGGGGAGAATGGGGGAATGGAGAATGAGAGAACATATGATTGAGTTGAATTTCCCGAAAAAAAAAAAACAAAACGCACCTTTTGTGCGCATTTAGACGGCGGCAGCTGCTCGAGAGTTGCCGCTGTGCCTGCAACTGTCGCCTGTCGCCTGTTGCTGCTGCTGCTGCTGTTGCAAGTTGTGCACATGCTGTAACTTGTTGCGCGTAACAAGGATGCATCCACGGGGGCAAGCAGAGAGCCAGCAGAGAGGCTGCTCTCCTTGTCTGCTTGCTTGCATTCAATTTTTTGACTTTGTCGTTCGATTTTCATTGCCTTCTTGGCAGCAGCTGCTCTGCCCCGGGCTTGTGGTGAAGGCAGGGAGGGGAAGGGGTGTGGCAACTAGTTCGGATAGGTCAAGTCGGGGCTACTCTGTCTGTCTGTCTGTGTGGGTGTGTGTGTCTGCTTAGCTGTATGTCGGTCGACCTATCTTGTCTGTCTTTCTTTTCTTGAGCTTATCTGTTAGTCTGTTTATCTGTCTGTTCGTCTGTCCATCTGCCTGTCTCTGTCTGTCTGTATGTCTGCCTGTCTCTCTGTCTGTCTCTCTCTCTCTTTCTGTATGTCTGTCTGCCTGTCTCTCTGTCTGTCTGTCTGTCTGTCTGTCTGTCTGTCTGTCTGTCTGTCTGCCTGTCTGCCTTTCGATCTGTATGTCTATCTGTCAGTCAGTATTTTTATCTGTATTCAGTCTGTCTGTCTCTGTCTGTCTCTCGATCTATTCGTCTCTCTGTCTGTCTGACTTTCTTTCCATCTGTCTGTCTGTCTCTCTGTCTGTCTCTCTGTCTCTCCCTCTGTCTGTCTCTCAGTCTGTCTCTCAGTCTGTCTGTCTATCTCTCTGTCTGTCTGCCTGTCTGTCTGTCTGTCTGTCTCTCTGTCTGTCTATCTCTCTGTCTATCTCTCTGTCTATCTCTCTGTCTGTCTCTCTGTCTCTCCCTCAGTCTGTCTCTCTGTCTGTCTGTCTATCTCTCTGTCTGTCTCTCTGTCTGTCTCTCTGTCTGTCTCTCTGTCTGTCTGTCTATCTCTCTGTCTGTCTCTCTGTCTGTCTCTCTGTCTATCTCTCTGTCTGTCTATCTCTCTGTCTGTCTGTCTCTCTCTCTCTCAGTCTCTCAGTCTCTCCCTCTGTCTGCCTGTCTGTCCGTCCGTATAAAAACATATATCTCAAAGACTATAATGGCTAGAGCTATCAAATTTGGTGTCCATATGTATTATTATTGCACGCATATCAAGTTTCTTTTAGAATTTGAGCACACCCCTTTCCTTTCAATAAAAACTGAATTCCAAGCATAATTCAAATGCAGCACAGTTCATGTTTTTTTGGCAAACACAATGACTATCAACAAAGCTTAGTGATTTCTGCAAATTTGATTGCGATCGAATAATTAACATAGAAGTTATTAAATAAATAATTTGAAGAGTTACTGATTTCCCATCTGCTCCCTTAAGTATGCAATGCAAGATGGGTCGCTACAAATAGAAGCTATATATTTTGTGCTTGTTGTATTTCTCTAACCTCTCCCTCCTCTTTCTCTATTTCTTTCATCTGTCTTGCATTTTCCTTGTCTGTCTGTTTTCTTGTCTCTTCTTGTCTCTTCTTGTCTGTTCTTTTCTCTGTCTGTCTGCGCTTCTCTCACTCCTTCTCACTCTCTCTCTCATGTCCCGCTGTCTGTTGCTTCTTGGCTGCCATAAAGCACAAAACCAAAAGTGTCTCATGCATTTCGCTCAGTGTGCAGAAGCAGCAGGAGAAGGAGGCAGCAGGCAGCAGGCAGCAAGCAGCAGGCAGCAAGAGGAGGCGAACAAAGGGCAGCAAGGTGAGGTAAGGGGTGTGGCAGCCAGACGGCGCAGGCAAAAGGGGCAACAATAATAACGGCAGATGGAACGAAGTGTCGAAGCCGAAGCTGAAGCCGAAGCCAAACCAAGCCGAGTCCATACGAAGCGAACCGAACTGACGCAGGCAAACGAAGCTGCCACAAGGCGAGGCAACATTTGCCACATTCGAAATTTGTGCGTGCAACGCGAAGGACGTGCGCAGTGCGGCAGCCTCCTCCTCCTGCTCTCCACCTAAGTGTTGTCGTCGTGTTTCTTGTTGTTGTTGTTGTTGTTGTTGTTGTTATTGTCGAGTTAGAACTTTGTTGCCCCGTGACGTCAGAGCGAGAGACAGAGAGAGAGAAAGAGCAGGCAACACAGACGAGAAAGAAGGCAAAAAGAATTGCATAAAAAAGTGAGGAAGCATAAAAAGTTGAAGGCGACAAAATGTCAGCGGATAATCAAGCGGAGCCTGTGGCCGCTGTGGCAGCACCCAATGTGGCAGCTGCTGGTGGTGCCTCCTCTGCTGGCGCCGGCTCCGAGTACCTGAAGCGCACCTGCCTCATCTGTGGCTGCCAGACAAATCAGACGATCAACATCTACGAGCCGCGCTCCGGCCCAAATATTGTGCAACTGATTCAGGCCAAATTCAAGTTCCAGGTAAGCTTGCAACACACACGGACTGTGGTCCGTGGCGCCACAAACAGTGCAAACTAAATAGAAAGCAGAAAATCGATAAGCAGACGAAATGAGTCATGTGTCCTTACCGCCGAAGGGGGATGAAAGCAAGTTGAGCTGAGTGCGAGCGACGCTTGCCTCACTTGCCACAGCCCCCACAGCCCCCTCCCTCTGCCCACCCACACGTCTGTCTTTCTCTCTCTCACTGTCTGCCTGCCTGCCTGCTACGTCACTGTGGCCCACTTCAGGTGGCAGCATCCAGCGGCAAGTTGCAAGTTAGCCAGGCTCACTCTGCGCTCTGTGGCTGCCACACGGTGTCCGCATCCGGTGCAGCAGCGCAGCTGCTGTAATCGGACACTTTGCATGTGGCACGTTGTTGTGGCAGTTGTGGCAGTGGCACTTAATCAATACGCCGTGTCCTTTCGTCCTTCTTCATTCCTTCTTTCTTTCCTGTCATAATTTGCCATGGGAAAATGGAGAAAGAAAACATATCGAATTACAGTCGAGCAGGAGCGTCCTCTACCTGCTGCAGCTGCCACAGCTGCTTCAAGCTGCAGCGACAATGCGTGCAACACTTTGGGGCAACTCGGGCAGCGTTGCTTGTGTGAGATTTATTCAATTTCTGCGGGCAACGCGCAAAAACCTTTTCATTGTCAGCCTTTGCTACCTTTTGGGAACTGTTCCTGTCCCTGTCCCTGTCCCTGTCCCTGTCCCTGTCCCTGCTCCGCCCCTTTTATCGGCAGCTGTATTTGCTGTGCACACAACCTCATCCCGGCTAGCTTTCCCTTCCCCTTATCCCTTTACGTTTGCCTCTACTGCGCTTCCTCTTTTCGCTTCACAACTTTTGTCTACTCTTCTTCTACCTTCTCAAGATCTCTTGTCTCCAAGTCCTGAGATCTCAAGACCTGCAGATCACACAGCGTGCTATTGTTGCCTGCTTTCCTTCCTTCTGTTACCTTCTCTCCTCAGTGAACATCCCTTAAACTACTGCGAATCCCTAAAAACCTAAGGCAACCCATAACAATCTTAGAGAGGTTAAGAGATCCTCACTTTGATAACACTTAGAACTGCACTATGCCAAAGTAAACCCGAGGAACTTCTCGTATTTCATCTTGTGCGAAACCATAGAAACAGTCTGGGGAAAATGAATACTCAGGGTGCAGGACTAGGCGGGTCACTTTTGGGCAATGCCTGTAGGGTTTCTGGCTTCTGGGTTCTGGGTCTTCAAAGGGGCAGGGGGCACTGTTAATTGGATAGAAAAGAACTAGAAAAGCAACGGACATAACCTAAAAAGTGAGAAAATAAAGCAAAGTTAGTTAGATCCCATTATAATTGTGTGTATCTGTTATATTGGATTATATACATATATCTGGAAATATGCAAGAATTCAACTAGCTTCTACCTTCTTCCAGCAACTAAGGTGATCTATGTTCATTCCTTGCCACCACCTGCCGGGCAGAGCCATAAAATACGTTATACACCCCCGACACAACGATACGATACAAGCTGGCAACCCTCTGCACCCTCTCTGATACCACCCCCCCCCTCGCCAATGCCCTATTTGCACTCGTGCTATATAGTAAACCCATAGAGCAAGCATGGCAGTGCCATAAACGATCCGAGCTACGCTTACAGTCCTCATTCATCTGTCTCCCTCTCTCTGTCTGCTTCTCTTGCCCTTTATCAGCTTTGCGTGTGGTGTCTGCTGTTGTTGTTGTTGCTGTTGTTCTCTTGATTGCACCTGGCCTGCAATTTGCATTATATTTACCGTTTACACATGGCCTTTGGAAACACACGCACGCACACATGCACAACACACATACATACACAACACACGCACGCACACATAATTCACCATGTGTTGGTTTCTTTTTGAGTGTCTTGCTGCTGATCCTGCACACACACACACACGCACACGTACACGTACAGGCAGACCCTTTCTAAGCAGCTGTCGCTGTGGCCGCGTGCCTAATGACATTTTTTATACCCTTTTTTTTGGGTTCTCCTTCGTTCCGCTCGATAAGCCAAAGGCGCGTGGCGAACCCCAAAGCAAACGAAACGAAACGAGTTTTATTCATCTCAACTCAACTCAACTCAACTCAACTCAACTCAACTCAACTCAACTCACCCCAGCCTCACCTCACCTCAGCTCACTCAACTCAACACAAGTCTCAATTGCCTCTGCCTCTGCCTCTGCCTCAGTCACTGGCTCAGCCTCTGCCTCTGCCCTAAGCCAGCCTCTGCCTCCGTCTCTGCCCTGTCAACTGGTTCCCTTTGGCAGCAGCAGCAGCAGCTGCTGCTGGCCGCAATTTTCGGTTTTGGTCTGGCAGGTGCACCAAATTATTGATCGTTGGCTATCAGGTAACCCCGCATGCCCGCAGTCCCTTACCCCCCTCGCTCTGCACAATTCATATGCCTTGCTTGAATTTTATGATATTTTTTGCACCTTTCGACGGGGCAGGGCGACTCATTAGTTGGCATCGTTTCACTCGAGCAGCCAGCTTATACACTGCCCCGTCCCCCTAGCCCTTCCTCTGTCACTGTCACTGTGACAGGCGTAGCTCAATTTTGGTTACTGCGGTCAGCTGTGATCGTCTGGGCGGGACGACAAAGCATGGAAGCCTGCACAGGACGAAAGTGCTTGAAAGGCAATAGAATGGCAATTATATGACTAACATGTCTAACACTCTTAATTATTCTTCATCGTTTTTTTATATTATACCTTCAATCTAACCTCACTTGCTGTCTCGTACGATATATTCAACACAATATGACGTGCTATTCCCCTCTCTCTCTCTCTCTCTCACGTATCCTTTTGCAATTTGGGAATGTCTCTCACGCACTAAACCCACCTCGAATCTAAGCTCATATTCAACTCAAACTAACTCTCTCTCTCTCTTTCTCTTACTCTGCAGCCACTGAACGAGGACAAATTCTTGTGCTTCAGCTGCAACAATTGGCTCATCAACTGGCACTCACTGCAGGCCATGAACAGCAACGACGCAGAGAGCCAGAACCACAGTCAGAGCCAGAGCGCTGCGCACATGGGCAACAGCTGCGCCGGCAGCAGCAGAGTGGCGCAGCAGAAACCCAAATTGCGTCCAGTGGCGCAGGTGCGTCCGCAGCAGCAGCCCCAGCGCCAAGTGGCGACAGAGACGCGGAGCATCGCATGGATTAGCAGCAGGAGCAGCAGCAGCACAGCCACGCCCACAGCTCAACCCGCCCCATTCTTAAGTTACAACAAGCGAAGATTTGGCCGTCGCAGCGCAGCCGAAGGAACGCGTGGCGTGCATAAAGTGCTGCGTCACTGTGGTAGCTGCGGCGCTGCTATGGTTCTGCGTCTGCTGACTGCGACGCCGGCGCAGACGCTGGCTAAATTGGCGCGGCGCAGTGTACGCAGTCAATGTCGGAAGTGTCGTAGCAGAGAGCTTTGCAAGTGGCGCCAGCTGCACATGCGCAGTGTAGCCAAGGAACTGCACCTGCAGCGGGCGCTGCGGCAGAGGCAGGGACAGGGACAGGAAACAACGCTGGTCAAGACACTGGCCACGCCCACGCAGCCACAGTACCAAAGATTGCAGGCACCGCGTGTCGATGGCAAAGTGGTTGCCATGTTCCGTCGACTGGGCACCACACTCAGCCTAGAGACGCAGCAGAGGGAGGAGGGTGAGGAAGAGATGGAACCAAGGCCCACCGCACGCACTGTTCGCATCATGAGTCCCGCCAAGCAGCGACCGCGCTGGACGCGCACATTGGATGACGATGAGATTCTGCTGGAATTCGATAGCGCCATATCGGAAGTGCTACCGGCAGCACCAGCGCCAACCACAGCGCGGAGACGCCTGCGCTATCAACTTACCGAGGCAGCGCAGGCAGAGGCAGCGGAAGCTAAAGGGAAAGCGGAAAACCGCAAAAGCGCCGTTGTCGAAGTTGACTTAACCCACCAAACACAAAGTGAAATGAGCCTGGCAGGATTGCAACTGCCGCGGGGACTGAGCATTACGCTTGTCTAAAGAGGGACGACAACCATAACAAGAACTAGAAGAAGAGATGAAGGAGAAAGAGAAAGAGAAGCACAACACCAACAAAATAGTCAAATTGAAAGCGATAATTACATAGCTCTAGTTTAATTATTAATTTATGTATATCAATTATCGATTGTATAATGGTACCTCGATCAAGTTGTAATTGTTAGTCAAAATATTAGCTAAAGACAAGACCTAAGAACGTTAAGTTAAAAGTATATTTAATATATTAAATATTATTAGACATAATTATAGATTATTCTCTCCCCCCTTGACAGACCGACACAACGTAGTAGATGAATGAAACATCACGTTAGTTAACCACGTAGTTAATTTGTTTGCATTGCCATGTTATTGCTCCAAAAATTTCAAGTATTTAAAAAATATAAATAAATATAATTAGCAATCAGCACGCAACAATCAATGAATTAAATTTGAATTATTATTTAAAATTTGGGTAACAGTTGCACAACAGCTGTCAACGGTATTGCCAAGTGTAATTTCAAGCGTTGCCAACCACTGTTGCACTGTTGTTAACAGTGGACTGTTAACACTAACACAGTATCGATATATCGATAACATTTAAATATTTGCTTTGCATCGCTTTTTTTGCTGCTTGTCTTTTCAGTCTTCTTTTCGTTTTTCTTGCGTGTGGATCGTCGTTGCCTCCGCGTCTTGGCACTTTTGCATTAAAACGCGCTCTGCGGCGCTTGTAAACCCAACAAAAGTAATTCTGTTCTGCAAACTGCAGCAGCGTGCTTGGCTGGTAAATACGCCCAAACTACACAGTAAATATCATTTTGTGTTACGTGTCTGAAAATGCTGCAAAAGCAGCACAAATAGCGAAGCAACAACTAAAAGAAAAGAAGTCACTGCTGAAAGCGAGTTGACATTGAAGTACGCGCGAGTGTGTGTGCGTGCGTGTGTGCGAAATTCTTTTGTGTTTAATTCTTATTTAAATACGCTCAAAATTATAATTGCAAAAATAATAAACAAAGAAAACAACAACAGCGACAGCGCCTAAGGCGGCAACCTCGGTTTGAATTTTATTAGTTGTTGCATCGCGCAAAAATCAATAAAAAGCTAGTTATTGTTGTTGTGTTGCCCATTCTTGGCACTGTTGTTGTTGTTGTTTTCGCGGCAGGAGTTTGCTTCCGTCAACAAGAGCGAGAGAGAGAGCACAAAGCTCTCTCAGTCCTCGTATCCAGTGTTGCTATAATTTTTGAGCAACTTATAGCCAAAGTATATATAAAAAAACTGAATTGTATAGAGTTGCAATAATAAAAAAGCTAAACAGAGCAATATTTTTGATATGGTTCTGCAATTAAACTTTGAATGAAAGCCAGACTTGACGGGAAAATAGCTAAATTCGCAGCACTATTCGTATCGTGTGTTATCTTATTTTTTGTCTCGTATTTGTTAATAGCGCGAAAAACCGCGTTAAAGCAATTTGCAATAAACTCAATTTCATCGCTCGCCTGTTTATTTCTTCTTTTATCGCATTCGTCCCCAAAAGGAGGAAGCTTTTCAAGCTGCATTTGAAACAACAAAAACAACAACAGCAACAACAACAATCGAGAGACGTGTGACTGAGGTAAGCAAAATGAATAAATAAATAACGAAACGAAACGAAATGAAACGAGAGAACGAAAAGGCGCTTGACAACTGCCCAAGCACTTTGCAATTATTTGACAAGTTCAATAATCGAAAGTGTACACTGTACCATATACCGTGTTCTCTTTCCCCACACACACACACACACACACACATATACACAGAGAAACACACGCATAGTCAGTTGATCGAAATTGTATAACGGTTCATTGCACCGCTGACTTTTTGACTAATTGCTGTTGTTGTTATTGCTGTTGCTGTTGTTGCTGTCTCCTTTTGACATTGTTGGCCGTCGTTTTGATACACTTCCTTTCAGCCGCTGTATGCTGTGTCAGCTGTGCGTGTTCCGTTATACGGGTTTGTGATTCAAACATCTACAGTTGTTACTGCTGTTGTTGTTGTTGTTTCACTTTTGGTTAATTCACCTTTTTTGGCACAGTCCGTAATTTGTTTGTCTCAAATTTGCCGTAATTAAAAATCCAATTGATTTTTCCCCGTTTGCAGCAACAACAACTACAACAACAACAACAGCGGCAGCTGAAACAAATGGCAATCAAATTGTCAGTTAGCAACAACAAGAAAGACAACAATAACAACAGCAACAACAAGATCAACGATTGCTGCAACAATGAAAAAGCAATTTTCGTATTAAACACAGAGAGAAGAAAAAAAAACTCAGTCAAGGCATTGTCCGCTTATTGTTATTGTTGTTGTTGTTGTTGATGGCATTCGCTTGCCACACGTTTGTGCCTCGTGTTGTTGTGTGTTGCAACAATGAGCATGGCTAATTTTCGTTTTAACAAAACTTAAGTACTCGACTCTTTAAGCTTTGCCGTTGTTAGCGAAACGTTTGTCATTCTTATTGTTGCTGTGCTGTGGTCTAGCAACAACAACAATTGCCACAACAACGACAATGACAACACGACCAACAACAACCAAGCAAAATGTTTTTATTGTATTTCACTTTCGTGATTCTCTTTTTGCTGACTTTGCGTGGCGCTTGAGCATTAACTAGCATCAAAAGCGACAACATAACAACAAGGAAACCATGTAACATCTTCCAATAACAAATGATATGGCAAAAGTTCCAAATTGGTCAATTTGTAAGACCTTCTTACCTGCGGTATTAGCTAACATTAGGCCCAAGTACATAGTTAAAATATCATTTTTGGACATTAAAACTAAACAACAGATACTTGGACTACTAGCGGAATATAAACTAAAGTCGTTAAGTTTTTATGTGTTCAGTTTATTAAAGCACAACAAGTCTGAGTCAATTCTCAGTGAGTAGAGAGAGAGAGAGAGAGAAATTATATTATTAAAATAACAAATTTAACTGAAAGAACACTGTATGTGTAGATCAATCTTTTACAACTATAAACTGCATGTAAAATGACAAAATATTTGGTATTTCCCATACCGGGAATCGAACCCGGGCCTTCTGGGTGAAAGCCAGATATCCTAGCCACTAGACCATATGGGATTGTACAGTTACCTCACCAAGTGTCTTATTCCAGAAAGAAAGTTCTTCTGCCACAACATCATCATTGCACCCACGCCATAAGAATAGAAATTCTTATTTAAGATCATTTCAGACATTGTGGATTGCCTGGTATACGCAAAGCAGACCATATCCCATATTGTCTAGTGGTTAGGATATCCGGCTCTCACCCGGAAGGCCCGGGTTCAATTCCCGGTATGGGAAGAGGAGCAGCCTTTTGTGTCTCTGATTTTTGACAAATTTCGGTTTGATGACATTTCTTTTATTGTCTTAAACAAATGTCCGAGAAAACTTGATTAATGCGCCGTTAATCAAACACGCTTGACACGGAGAAAACCTTTCAAATTGCACTTGAAACTTTTATTGAAGTGCTGCGATAATGAGCATTTTAATGAGCATCATGATCCGGCTCAACGAACCGCACTTACGACCGTCTTAATGCCAGGAGGAGAGAGAGAGAGAGAAAAAAGTAAAATTAAAACGGGCAATTCATCAAAAGTGTGTGGCAAGCATTCTCTATTGTTGCACTTGTTTTTGTTGCAATTACAGCCCGCCCACTTTTCACTGCTTGCAACTTTCCTTCGCTGTGGCAAGTCAATTGAAAGAAGAAGCCGAACGGGGAAGGCTTCTTCTTATTTAGCATGCCATCATCATCTCAACATTAGAAGCGCGTGTGAGGCGACATACGATTAAGCAAGAAAGAGAAGCAGAAACAGGCACAGAGCATACAAATTAACATTTTTATAGTGTTTTTCTTTTCTGTTTTGTGGCAAAGAAAGCCAAGCCCAGAGAACAACTCAACAAAAAAGAGAAGTCCAGCTTTTTTCTGCTGCTGCTGCTGCTGCTGCTTCTCTCAGTGTACGAGTGTGTGTGTGTGTGTGTTTTGTTATTTAAACGTCAAACGTAACGCCAACGCCAAGACATGGCAACGTTTGTTTTTATTGTTAAACCAGTTAAGTCGCGTCGCGTCAGCAAGAACAAAAGAGCAGCAGAGCCAGCCAGCCAGCAGCAGCTGCTTCACTACGACTGCTGCCATTACTCCACCTCTCTCCCCCTCCCTTCCTCGACTCCTAGACAACAACGCTGCCTGCATGCTAAAGCTTTGACTGTCAGCGTTTTGTTTGTTTTGCTTTGCTTTGCTTTGCTTCACGTTTTCCAGTCAATCCTAAATCCGTTTCGATTCCACTATAACCACCCTACACTGGCATAGCAGTCAGCTTTTGCATGCGTTGCGTTTGAAATACAATCAACCAGGCGCATAATTACCCTCGCATATTAACTGCAATTTGCGCTTTCCCATTTCGTTGCCACTGCGCGAAAGGCGTCCCCCTCTCCTCCTGCAATATCCAAAGCTAAATTCACAGCTTTTATATGGCACAGTGTAAACAAAGCGAGTTTCAATCAATTTCATATGCCATGGGCGCAGGCACTTAATTACGCCGGCAATATTGACTGCAATTTAGTTGGAAAAAATCTTTTGGGCACTTTTCATTTTCGCCTGCCTGCCTTTTCACTGGTTTACTGTGACTTCTGAAGCGTGTGACCGGAGGTGAAACTTGCTTGTGTTTTTTATACCCTTCAACCAATGTAAAGGGTATACTAACTTTGTACAGATGTATGTAACAGACGGCAGCAGGCGTGGCAGACTCCATAAAGTATATATATTCTTGTTCAGCATCACTAGCCGAGTCGATTGAGCAATGTCTGTCTGTTTGAACCTGAAGATCTCAGCTCTTGAAAGAGCTAGAGTCTTCAAATTTGGCATGAAGGTTAATGTAAACTGTCCACAGATCAAGTTTATTTTAAATATTATCTGGCACGCCCAGCGCCCCCTTAAATTAATATTTAAATTTGGCAAGCGATTTGTAAGCGCCGTATAAGAGACACAACTTTTTGACTTTGACATATAGTTAACTGACTATAATATCTATTATTCCTTCAAATTTAAATCCGATCGAACTATAAACACAGAAGTAATTTAGTAATTTACAGAGGGTATATTAACTGATATGAATTGATTAATTGATTATTAATGAACCGGTATTTGTAACGTAGCTTAGGAGACATCTCCCACCCCATAAAGTATATATTCTGAATCAGCATCAATAGAAGAACCAAACTAGGCCTGCCCGTCTGTTGCATCGCTAACTAGTCTCTAAGTTTTAAAGCTATCTTGATGCAACTTGGCACACTTGCTTCTTATTGCTGCACGCTGTAAATAAGTGTGAACGAGCTGCATCGAACAGATATATCGTATAGCGGCCATACAAACTATCGGCTGATTTCTGTTATTTGTCAAGATATTGCAAACAAAATTTATTACATCGGACTTTTTCTATATATATACAGTGTGCATATAAGATGTCAACAAAATCTGACTACTATAACATATAGCTGCCATAGGAACAATCGGCAGACATGCTGAAGAACAGTTTTGATTGTAGAAATAACTTAACTGAGAAACTTAATATTGAATATACACAATAACAATCGATTCTACACCATTATATAAACCTAGTAATGGAACAATCGGAGGAGATAAGCAGCTGCAAGGGTATAAAACTATCGGCATGCAGAGGGTAGCCTTTCTTGCTCGTTTTTATTATTATTTCGGCTAACAAACAGCAACTATATGCGACTTGGCTGCCGTCAAACTGTCTGTAACTGGCGATAAATGCGCGCAGATACTTGGTTTGCGATTCGCAATTCCGTCGCTTTAAATGGACAACTGGGAGTGGGTCACACAGCTGCAGACTGAGCGACAGAGGCAGAGGCGAGACCAGAGAGAGACCAGAGACCAACGTAGCGATTATAGGGATGCGGATGGATACCCACAGACACAGACACACAAAGCCAGATTCAGACTCTCAGCTCTGAGACTCCCAGACCGGTTGGCGCGATTTTTAGCTTGTTCCAGTGAGCGTTAGCGGCATTTTCGATTCTTCTTCTCTACAAAAGCGTAAATATTTCAATTTATTTATTGGTCATGCGTCTTCTCAATTCTCCACTTTCTACCCGCCATCGTCGTCTGGCAGATGTATCTACATGTGTCGTGTCTTGACCATAGCCCCCAGTCGCACTCGCAGTCACGCCGTCCCGCTGTCTGAGCCCGGACTCGACGCACGCAAGCCACTAAAAATCTGTGTCAACGGCCTTTGACTTGGCGCGGGCCCTTCTTGGTCTCTCTGGATGCGTTGGCGCCCGCCTGTGGGCGCTGTAGACGGGGTGGGCGTGACGACGATGTCGCATTTTCATAAACATGAAAATGAAATGAGTGAAAACGTTTTGCACTTTTTCATATCTGTCTGTATACGTGTGTGTGTGTGTGTGTGACCGTAAACAAAGCAAAAGCCTGAGCCAGAGCCAAGAGCCAAAGAGGTGTGTACGACAATTGAGACTGCAGGCCATGCATGACCCGCCTGTATTATTTCCCCAAACCGGCTGCGGGAGGGGGCTGCGACTAGGGTCGTCGTTGTCTGATTACCATGCTAAATGGTTGAAGAGAAAACTATGGCAACGCTCGTTTTGAATGAACGCAATTACCAATACCCAATGCACAATCTAAAATGTATGTTGTTTACCAGCTAAGTTACCCTGTAAATTGTGGGCTTGGCAGCTATCAAATCAACTTGAATGAATGCTCTGACATACTGAGTAATAAAAGAGAGAACAAACACATTTCACATTTGTTATTTATCAAATATACAACTTTTCTCTATGGAAAATATACTCCATTCTACTTAAATCTACAGGGTATTTGTTGCCCCTCAAGCAGTAACTTACACGTTTTCTTGCTGCACCTCATCGACACTTGAATAGTTTGGCCAACAGAGAAACACAAAGACACAAAGAAGAGGCATGAAGTGCGTGTGTTTTTTAGTGGATTGATTGTCTCTGGAGAAGAAGAACTTTGCATGCTAATTGTGTTGTGTGTTAGGCTTGTGGTGTCGTGTAAAACGACGGGTGGCTCACACCAACAGACACTGCTTATGCCCCTAATAGGGTTCATGGCAGTTCACTGTCGCCCTGAAGCAACGATTCGACTTTAAAGGTCATCGTTTAATAGCTCTAATGTAGCTGAGGGGGAGTCATTCAAGAAGACCTTTGATCAAGCAGGGCAGCAACATTGCGATATTGCCTTTTCAGTTGATTCATATTCCACAAATAAGGGCTTGTTGTGATTACTAATGACGGCAGTTGAAATTCAAAAGAAATTAAAAAACTGAACTATAAACAAAAAAAAAAGTAACTTCCCATACCGGGAATCGAACCCGGGCCTTCTGGGTGAAAGCCAGATATCCTAGCCACTAGACCATATGGGATAACTGAACACCCTGTGCTTATAGCACGAGTATTTGAAGCCGGTTGCCGTAAATAGAGAAGCTATATACATATTCCAAAATGAAACAAATTTGTAAATATATATGAAATATAAAAATATCAATTTGCCTTAATGTAATTTGAAATTTGTAATGGAAAAGCTTCCGCTTTAATGTATAAGCAGGCAGTTGAAAGTGAGGCTTCAAAGTGAAATCCATTGTAAACATCTTGATTGGCGTGGATTGTTTATTGCTTTTGTTGTTGTTGTTGTTGTTGTAATTCTTTCTATCTCGCATGGAGTATAATTTGCTGTTGCCCATTGATGATTACTTGTGCCTGCCCCCTCGACGCGCCTACTTCTTGCCTTTCATTAATTACCAAAACGGGTCTTCGAGCCTCAATTACTGGAGCCCCCGTTTTGTGGTTTGAATTTAACTCTTTTTCTCAGCATTTTTAGCTGCTGTCAGCTCTTGGTAAGATAAATTGAATGAATCTTCGTTGGCTGCACTCGAAGCGCAGATAAAAATTGTTGCCTGTCAGCATTGGTTGCTTGTCCCCCTCCCCCCTTCTCTCTCTCTCTCTCTCTCTCTATGTCTCTGTCCTCCTCCTTTGGACATTTAACTACCGTTGCAACTGTAGTAATGCAGTGAAAATCTTGTAATATTCATTTAATTAACTAACTTCGTCTGAAGAATCAATCATTGCGTCTGCTTAGCTTCGGCTATTTAAATTAACCGGTTCGCCACATCTTGAAGCTCGCTGTGAGTTCAGCTCCATCATCATCCCCATCCTCTGCAGCTTGTCTAATGAGTGGGGCACACTTGTCTTTTTCTCTGTGTATACAAAAAGGCCATGTCCGATGTAAAGCCACTTTCTTGGTTGGCTCGGCTGGACAGGCTTGTCTGTCTGTCTGTCAGTTCATGTCCATGTCCATAAGGTAGGGTTTATGGTTTTCACTCCACGCACCTTGTGAGAAAGTCGATAAACTGCCCAATGAGATGTATAGCTACAGATACGGATCATGTGGCGCTTACACGTGTCTCTCTGGCTATAACGAATTTTATTAATTTATGAATTGGTAAACTGTGGGGAAATATTTAATGAATTTTATGATATACCCTTACAATAATTATAATCATATTTAAGTCTATATAATATAGTAATAACAATTATAAATAAGTGTTAAACTCAGCTCAGCTACATTTCATTCAAGTTTAGAATGTTGTCACTTCTTCTGCTCTTGAAAGAGTTGCTACAATTGCAGTTTGAGACAGTCTGATGACCGTGATAAGAACATATATGTATATAGTATTGTATATGATACATTTTATAGCACATGAATATCGTATTCGACATTGCAAGCTGAGTGCATTCATATTTCAAGGGCCTCTCCGCAGTTTCGCTTCATTTCAATTACATTTTAATAAGCTATAATAATAATGTTGATGTGAAACAAGTTTCGAGTTGAAAATGAAACGAGAATCGTCTGGAGAAATACGAGTACTTCGAGAACAATGAGAATTAAGCAAAGATGAGAGTTTGATTTGATTTTCGAAGGTCTTTGGGTGTATTAGAGGCAGTTAGGGGAACTTCTCTGTTGCTTTAACAAGCAACTATAATAATAATTTGTATGATTAAGCATTGTTCTGCTTCCTTTTGGTATTTATTTAATTTGTTCAAAGCCCAACTTGGCTATAACATTAACACTTGCCGACTTGTTTCTTCCTTCTGCTTTCTGTGGTTTCAAATTTTCAATTTGCAAAGCATTTTTAGGTTATGATGTTTGTTTTTTACTCGTGTTTGCATGTTTGCCAAATCTTTTATCATTGTGTCATGTCCAATGTCGCGACTCGCGAGTTGATAGAAGAAGAAGGAGAAGAGGAAAGGGAGAATTGAGAGTTTGAGATTTCTTGTTTTTGCACGTTCAAGGTGAGGCGCGTGTGCTGCTGCAAACAATGAGGAATGGAATAGTGCAAACAGTGCTTGCAATTAGCTAAATGAATTGAGACAGAAGAGACTTGGAGCAGAAGAGTTTAACTAGGGAAAAAGAATATTTAAAAAGGAGTTAGAAGCGACAGAAACAAACATGACTAGCATTTCGAATAACTCACAACACACCTGCCAACACTGCTTGAGCTGTTGGCGCTAACCAACACTGGCAGCTAGTGCTGCGACATGCAATTAGTTTTCAATTATGATTTTATTACCCATCATCATCATCCTGAGTGTTATACGACTGCTGCATTCAATTAAATTAATTGCTTTGAAAATTGAGTTGGTTTTCTTGTCGTCGGAAGACAAACTTGTTCAACACTGAAATTGATCAACCATCCGCCCGCCGGTTCAACTTTCATTTTGTTTATGGCGCTCAATTTCAACTATTTATAATAATTACACACAGCAAACAGCCCGAATATAAAAACAAAACCAACAAATGAACTATCAAAAAAAAAAAAAAACAAGACACAGGCTACTATAAAAAGCTCACTTTATGGCTTGTTCCTCTCATTGTTTCTGCTTCTTGTTGTTTTTTCGCTGCTGCTGAAGCGCGCGTGAGTTGAGACTGAGACAAAGAGAAAGACATTGGCAGGGAGAAGACTGGAAGCAGAGACTGGCAGCCAACTCGAATTGCTGACCATCAACAGGGCAATGATCAGCAGCCAAGTCAGGCAAGTCAGGCCCAGTGGTGTCTGCCTAGTTGACCTCAAAAGCTGCGCTACGTACTCGAGACTAGTTAAGCACTTGAAATAATTTGTACAATGCACAAGCTGCAAATTGTGTGAAAGGGCCGTCCTTAAATGTGGTCAGGGGTTGCCCCCTGGAATGAGGTATTTAGGTTTACTATGAAACTGAGACTCAAGATTGGCAGTAACTAGAGCAAAGGGCTACTAAACTAACTCAGAATGTGCTATAAACTGAAACTTGTTGGCATATACATGTTGTATACAAAAGGAGTGAAGGAGTTTATCATACAATGTCAATACATTTAACATATGGCTAATCCAAGTGTTAAGTTGCCTAAATGAGAAGTCTGTCTATGTTCTCTATGCTGTCTCTCAAGATTGGCAGTAGCTAGAGCAAAGGGTTAATAAACTAATTCAGAAGCAACATACTATAAACTGACTTGTTGGAATACAGTTGAGGTATACGTAAGGAATGAAGCATAATGTCAATTTGTAACGCACTAGACATCTGTTAAGACATTTAACTTATGACTAATCCAAGTTTAAAGTTCCCAAAGTTGAGCAGTCTATCTATGTTCTCTATGCTGTCTCACGGCTATTAAAAAGCCGCAGTTAGCGAAGCTTTTGTTGCTGTGGTTGTGTCACAACACTTGTTCTTCTCTCTCTCTCTCTCTTTCCCCTCCGTTCCTCTGTCATATCAGATGACAGACCCTTCTTCTTCTTCTGCTCGGCTTGTTCTTGTTTATGTTTACGACCTGACAGTTTTTTAGTGGTTTATCTAATTGGGAAATTATGTTGCACTATCTGTAGAGCAGTAGATAGCTGCACAGTATGTGCTGCAAGTTGTGATACACGGTGGCAACTTTCGCCTCTAAAACTCTTGCAGCTCTATCTCTGATTTATGTACTTGCAACATACTTTATAGCCCACACCGATCATTTTGTTGTTGCGCTGAAAGCTTTGTGGTATTTTTTTCAGTTTTTTTATATTTCTTTTTTTCAAGCTAATCACATGTTTCCGTTCGGGTTGCGGTTCGTTGTCCAGTTTGCGCTTTAATAACTTCATTGTCAATGCAACAACGAGGCGAGTGCACAGAACGCGCAATTGCAATGAATTATGTGTGGAGGGGGGGGGAACTGATAGATTCGATAAGCTAGACTGCTGAGATGTCCTGGCAGAAACCTTGTAGAGTTTGTCAATTCATAGAAGTTGCAAAGACTCAATGCAACTCCAAGCATACTTAATTCATAACTAATATACCCCAGCTGCTTATGCCTAACACTGCAGGGTATACACTGCAAAACAGTAGTGAGTGGTAGCTGGGTTATATCGTATCTGGTGCAGCGACGACAAAGAGTGCAGCGGCGCTTGACTTCTTTTCTAAACATTGCATTGTCCATGCTCAGCCTGCGGCCGCATTGGACTTGATCTAGATGTGGTTCGCATACTGACGTTGCTCACTGTGTCGCCCCGCACAGTAGTCGGTCGGGCCATGAAGTGAAGCAGCAGCAGCAGCAGCAGCAGACGCTATCGAGATCGTGAGCGTCATCGCCTGGCAGATTTATGGAGAGAGAGAGACGCCGCACAAGGAAGCGCACTGCAGACAGAGAGTTTTGCTTAAGATTTCACAAATCAGAAACGCAATAGAAAATCAAATGTCTTCATTGAGATCATCATCGTCTATCGGACACGATCATCATTCAGCCAGACTGTTGACTGCTGTGCCAGGTGGTTGGTTAGTTGATCTTTGGCTACAGGTTTTATGATCCCATTGCTGCTTGCTTGGCTGCCATTGAGATTGTGGGTAGTTTTTTATGTGATCCGCTGTCGCTCGTCGATCGTCGTCGGTCGGCAACAAAGCTGCCTTTGCCTTATTTAGTACTTAGCTGTATGTGTTTCTTTTTAGTATTTTCAGTATTTATGGGCGCATGACTCTTCGCTGTGAGACGTGGTCGTCATCATTACACCCGCACAAGTTAAAGGAGTACCCTTGCTAGCCTCTCATCGACTTGGATTGCCTTTGGCAAATCATTGATGAGGTTCCGATTCATATAGATGGCAAGAGAGAAACAAGATGAAGTTCGAGAGCTAGAGAATAATGTTTAAACTTCGACCCTCGTGGCAATCATTTATCAAGCTACGCTCGCAGGCTACAGATAAAAATCGAAATAACAATTCTTGGAAGTTTGCGAATGTGTTTCGCACAGAATTCCGCATAAAAACAAATAACTCACTTTAAGAAAATTAAAAAAAGACGAGAGCAACATTCGAGCGTCACGCGACACACAACAAGAACAAGAATATATATACTTTGTGGGGTCTGCCACGCCTCCTGCTGCCTGTTACATACATTTGCACCAACTTGGTATACCCAATTTCAATGGTCGAAGGGTATAAAAAAGGTTAAAATAGTTTGTTTTTTATATGCCTACAAATGATAGCATAGATTTAGGTATAGCCCCCCGCAATGGGTTGTAGCAGCCTATACCATAAACCATGCCACAATCTGCCCTTAATCAGGGCGTGTCACACTTCTAATCCCCATGTTAAACCCCATGACCGCAGTCGACCCAACCCGTGAATGTTCTGCTACATAAAAA
The DNA here is from genome assembly GCA_018901815.1 of Zaprionus lachaisei. Classification (NCBI taxonomy): domain Eukaryota; kingdom Metazoa; phylum Arthropoda; class Insecta; order Diptera; family Drosophilidae; genus Zaprionus; species Zaprionus lachaisei. The sequence goes on from JAEIFI010000054.1 coordinate 1,041,879, forward strand.
TCACATAGACAAATTTGGAAATTTACATTGAATTGAATTAATTTATGCGCTGTTGCGAGTTGATTAGCAGAAGGCAGACAGACAGAGAGAGACAGAGATAGAGAGAGAGACAGAGGGATAGAGTTGGAAGAGAATACATAATAAAGCAGTGCGCCCCTGCAGCGATAGCAGTGTGTGTGTGCCCCTCCCTGTTGGCGGTATTACAAAAGTTTCAAACTATTCCAAACAGTTCCAAACTTTTGTTTCGCTGCCCCAATGAATTGCCAGCTGTGTTTACAGCGCGATGAATCAGCAATTGTTGTTGTTGTTGTTGTTGTTGTTGTAACACTTGGAAATGAAGGAAAATGAAAAAGTGCATGAGCTTATCTTATAAATAGACACATTCCCACGCCCACGTGTCTATTTCTAGGTCTCTCTCGATTGTTATTACGAGTATTATTGTTATTATATGTCTTGTTTCTCTTGCTTTTCATGGCATTGCATTGTTTCGTTTTTCCCTCTTCCCTCTTCCCTTTTTCTCTTTCGCTTTTTGTTTTATATTACAGATTGTGCAATTTGGCGCATTTCCCTATTCTTGCTAGACGCCACGCCGTGCCACGCCCTTTTCCACTCCGCCCAGCCCACTTTCCATTGCAATTTGTATACCCTTCGAACGTTGAAGGGTATACTAACTGTGTGCAACTGTATGTAACAGACGGCAGCAGGCGTGGCAGACCCCATAAAGTATATATATATTCCTGTTCAGCATCACTAAGCGAGTCGATTGAGCCATGTCTGTCTGTTTGAACGTCAAGATCTCAGCTTATGAATGAGCTAGAGTCTTCAAATTTGGCATGAAGTTTAATGTGAACTGTACCCAGAACAAGTTTATTTTAAATATTGGCTGCCACGCCCACCGTCCCCGCAAATTAATATTTAAAGTTTGCAATTCGATTTGTAAGCGCCGTATAAGAAATACAACCATTTGACTTTGATATATAGTTAGCTGACTACAATATCTATTATTCCTTCAAATTTTAATTCGATCGAACAATAAAGACAGAAGTTATTCAAGAAAGTATGAGCATAAAACAAACAGCTTGTGTCAGCTAACAAAAGAGGCGGGAGGGCGCCATCTGTCGAGTGTTATTTGAAAGTATGTACATATGTTTTCACTGGAACATTGATCGAAGGGTATCCCACAGTCGCGTGCCTGTCGCCTGTTGCTCTGTTTGTTTCTTTCTTTTGTACCTTTTCGTGCCAATAATTTTTGGCATTTTAGGCTGTGCTCTCTTTTGTAATTGTTGCCACTTATCGTTGCTGTTCCAATTCCAATTTCCCGCACACCCTCCCCCCTCGTCCCCCCTGCAGTCCATTTCTGTTTTCCCCATTTCTTCCGCAATCAGTTGGCTTTTTTTTTCTCACACGTTTGCCAATTTGTTTAGCTATATAGATCGTGCATATGCATGCATATATCTTATATACCTGCGTGTTTTCTTTTTATAAAATTTCATTTTTCCGCAAGATTAAAAATAAACACCCCCTCACACACGTATACACACACGCACACGCACACACACACACTTGATGTGTCTATATGAAATGTACAATTTATAAACTCTGCAAATTTTGCACAAATTTCTCACTGAGCAAAAATCATCATCACCACCTGCTGTGTGCACAGTGGGGCCAGAGCTGCTATACAAACGTTGTGCATATGATTTGTGAATGAAATGAGGCAGGTCGTGACAATTTATATGGAAGTACTTACATAGAACTGCAAGTAATGAATTATTTATAGTAGGGATATATAAATACATACATTGTAAGTGCTGTAACTGTACTTTCAGCATTAAATACAATAATAAATTACAAGTTGTACATACACACATATTTAGCAGGGCTGGTAAAACTGTTTCGCTAGGTGGCTACAGTGACTCATAAGCTCGCTTGGCAACCTGCCGCCTGTCTGTCTATAAAAATAAACATAAATTAATTTGATGTTATAAAAGTTCCGCTTAAATGTGATGCGAGTTTATTCGCTCACAATTTAAATGTCTTGTTCCACGGTGCGACGTCAGCAGCAGCAGCAGCAGCTTGCTTGACGGGCTATCCACCCTACCTCGCCCCCTCAAGCTCACACACCTCGTCTAGGAGCTTAGTGTGAGTGCTAAAATTAAATGTTCGAATTTGTTGCCTTAACAATTTGTTTCTCTCTCCCTATCTCTTGTCTTCTTTCCTCTGCTCGGTTGGGCTCTCCTCTGCCTATGCCTCTCCTTCTGCTCTCCTTTGCTCTGCACTTCCCTGTTCGACATAGTGTTGCCAACTTAGTTTTTTTTCACGTCAAATCCAGCTTTATTCAAAATTCTATAGCGGAAATATTACTGCATTTAGCTTATTTTTAATACCAAACATTCGAAACATTTAGCTTTTTTTTGCAAATCCATACATTTTAGCTTTTTATTTATCTAATTTGGCTTTTCTTTGCTGCAAACTTCTGGCAACACTGCATTAACATGACTCCACTATGCCTTTGCGTCTGCTCTACTCTCTCTTGACTCTCCGCTGCCTCAGCCTCTGACTCTGACTCTGCTCTGCCGCCTGCCAGTGCGTTCGCTTCGAGTTTGGTCATTAAAGTATTCACATAAAATTCAAATTCATAATCAATTGTGTGAGTATTGGTTGCCAAAAAGCCAGTTAGTATTTATAACTAATAGCAAATTTCCGCTAAATTCATGAATCACTCGGGCAGTCGGGGGTATCTTTTTTAGAAAGGGGAAGAAAAAAACACGTTCACTCTGTCGATCTGCTGCGCGTCATCGTTTGCTGAGACATGCGCTGGCGCTGACGCCGACGCCGACGCTGGCTGCTGATAAAGCAGCTTACAAATTACATACAAATGATGGACGAATGATAAAGAGGACCACGAATTCGCAAGAGTTCGCGTAATAGCTTCCGGTTCAGCTCTCAGGTACGAACAACAACACAAAGAAGAAGACGACCTCCCAGCGACGCCAACAACACTTGCGCGCTCTCCCGCTCACATGTGTTGCCGCTCTCTCAATTGCTCTCTCTCTCTCTCGTCGTCTCTCTGCGTCTGTCGTTCGTGTCGGCGTCGCTGTTCGGTCAGCTGCTATTGTGATTTCAGTTCTAAACGAAACATTGACGCGTACGTGTGTGTACGCGTTAAGCAGAGTTGCGGTTTATTTGTTGTTGTTGCTGCTGCTGCGTTTCGATTTTATATATAATTATTTATAATGTTTGTGCAACCAACGACAATAACAACAACAAGAACAACAATAACTACGACAACTATAACGAGGATTGCAACAAGAGTTTTCGCTGGCTAATGCAAAGTGAGTTGTGTTTCTTTGCTGCTGCGACGCCGACAGAGAAACTGAATGCAATGCGCTGTAGTTGTTGTTGTTGCTCATTTTGCTGCTTGCGTGACTTTCGTTAAGCGTCCAATACGACGAATATGCGCAACGTTTTCTTATCGCGCCTTTTGCTTTGCCTCGTCGGCCTATCACTTTTCATTTTGTGCCAGTGTGCGTGTCTCTCTCTCTCTGTGTGCGTGTGTACCTGTGTGTGTGTGTGTGTTTTGATATTGCATTTGCACAAGAAGTAGGTTATGGCAAAATGAGCAACAACAACTGAAACTCGACGAAGAAAATCAATCAGTAAAGTGGCGCAGCACGCAGCGCATGTAATTAACACGCAACCAACTGTTGCCTGCCTGTTGCTCTGCGCTCTCCCCCTTCCCCCCCTGACAGACAACAGCTGATTGTGTCGTGTCATGTTTGTTTATCAATATCAGTGCAGCGACTGCGGCAGAGCGACACAATTACGCTTTAATTGAGTGCGTACGAGGCAACAACAACGCGCAACAACAGGCAACATAAACAAACATGTTGCAGCTGGGTAGAGTGTTAATATTGCCTGTCTGCCTGCCTGCCCCTTGTATGTATATCCCCCCTTCCCAGCCTTCATCTGTCTATTGATGGCCGATGGTGATGTAATTTGCATAGCCGACAACCACAAGACTACAGCCACAAGCTACCTACCACATAAGCAACAATAACAACAACATCAGCACCTACAGCAACAACAATAACAAGCTACGGCAAATACATAATTTTTGGAGCGATTTCAGGTTTGATGCCCACTGTGTTGCGTAGGCAGACCAAACGCAATGAATTTATGTGTATAGACACCCTGTGAAATTGAAAGAGAGAGTGAGAGAGTGAGAGAGAGAGAGAGAGAGAAGTGTTACATTTAGTAGTGGATTAATAAACGTTTAGCTTAACTACAAATGCAATAAAATAAGTATTTATTTTACTTCGATAACATGTTATCGATATGCGCCTTTGGCAATAAGAGAGGAAGAGTTGCCAGATCGTGCTCCAACTAGTTATCCTTGTAGTTCTTTTTCCGCTATTTGTCAGCAATCACTAGCTTAATTGCCACGCCCCCTTCAATTGGCGGTCTGTTTATCGTATAGAAATCGTAGCAATTGTCAACTGTGTTTTGAGTCAGCAGCAAGTGTAAAAATCCAACTCAGCAGCAGCAGGTCTCTTCAGACGTCAGTCGCCAACTACCTCTACCCCCCCTACTTCCCCTTCACAGCACCCGCGACGCCCGACCGGCGAGACGAGTGTGTCATGCGGCTGGTCTGGCCAGCAAAAAGCAACAACGACAGCGTCGTCGTCGTCGTCGTCGTCATTCGCTGCTTTTAGACAATGCTAAAAGTTCCTACACCTACGACCTAGAATCTGCCGAATATGTCAACAGGTATATGACCAACACACTCACACATACTTATTTGTGTATGTAAAAGTCAGATGTGAGAGCCAACTATGCCTATATATTTATAGCATTTCCCAGAGGAACCAAGAGATTCATTTTCTTTTACTTTGGTAGATAGAGAGACAAGTGTGGCAAGTGTGGCCACTCTGACCTTGAAAGAATATGCAATATAAAAAAAGGAATTATTTATTTGATAACAAAACTATCTAGTAAAAGAAATAACTTAAATAAGTATGGAAAGACCCAAGTCATTTGATTTAACACTACAAATTCTATGAAATGAATTTCTTTATCATCAAAGTAAACTCCATTAAAGGAAAGTTCAAAACAAGTTTTATATATAACTACAGCAGAAATTAAGTAAAGATTTAAAGCTGCAAAATCTTCAAATTGTTGCTAATAAATTGCACAATAAAGATCTTTGTTCCTATTACAAAACTACAGGTTTACAATTAAATTCCCCATGATACAAATAATTTATTATTAAATATTAAAATAACTGGACTTAAACAGTATAATGTAATTCGATTTATATATAAAAAAAAAAACAAATTGTTGTAGAAAAATAAAAAAAAAAGTAATAAATATTTAGTCTCCTTGACCATGACCAGTGCCGAGAGTTGAACTCTGTTCACCAGCCCTTTGTGTGTGACCTTAAATCACAGCTCTGCTCTCTCTGCACTACGCCATGGGGCAAAGCTCTTGTTGCACATTCAAACTGGAGCTTGTTCAGTGGCCAGCAAGGACTTTTCTATACACATTGCTGTTTGGCAACATGCGCAGTGCGTGCCACAGGATGTGAAAAGGACGAAACCGTCGAAAGCTGAACAAGTTGGTTCCATGGTGTAATGGTTAGCACTCTGGACTCTGAATCCAGCGATCCGAGTTCAAATCTCGGTGGAACCTGCTGCTGCAGGACTTGCCTCTTTGCACCGCTGCACTTTATTTTATTATATTTTTCCTCTCAATTTTATCTACCGAGTCCATATGGAATATAAATAAATGATAATAATAAATGATTCATTGCGCTGACTTCGCTCGATAAGCACGTTAAACAATGCAATATTCTTGAACAAATTAGCACTGATTGGACGCGAATAAATACTGTATAATTATTAACTGAAGGTCGCTCGACTACTCATAGTAGCAGACAATTACGACAGCTCGAAAAAGGATCGAATGTATGCCATAAGTATGCTATGTTATAGTGCAAGTGAATAATAATAACAATAATTGATGTACGAGAGTAAAGAGTGAGGAGAAGAAGCTAACCTAATTACAATATAAATATACATATATATTGGGTTTTCCTTGATCTGATTGGGTTGTTCTGGGTTTTCTCCGATCCAACAAATATTTGATCGGCTTTTTCTTTTTTATCCCAGTTTGAATACAATACATTTTAATAATATTATTTCTTTTTAACTCAAGGTTTTATCTTCAATTCAAAATTAACAAACAATTAGGTTTATTAATTGTTTTTACTATTAAACAGTCGACTGACCATAGTTCGACTATAAATTAAGTTAAATTAAATTATTGCTTCAGTATTCAGCTATAATCTGCAATTAGCCAAAACTACATGTGGATTATAGCTATGCACACATACAATTCAATATGGCGATTGTTTATTGTGAATGAAGGCGAATGCTGTGTTACCCTATGCGAGAGAGAGAGAGAGAGACAGAGAGAGCGACCACGCGCTATATTTAATGGGGGGGATTTAGTCAAGTGATTTCATGTCGTAAATGCGTAGAATTTATTTAATTCAATAAATTTAAGTTTTCTTGCACGCACACGCGTCACATAACATAGCCATAAATAAGATCGAAAAATAAGCATATAAATCTGTATACGTATGTATGTATGTGTGTGTATGTAGGCATGTGTGTATATAATATATATATATATATATATATACATTGTTTGAGAGCAAAACAAACACTCTCCGAGTTTTATTTAATTATACGAGTGACAGAACGGTCCGAAGAAGTTCGCGGGGGCAACCCACACACACACACACACACACACACACACACAGTTGGTCCAGTGTGAGGCAACACCAACAACAGCAACTTCGTGTAGCGGTCAATCACACACACTCCCATATGCACAGCTGGTTGCAAAGTGTTTTGTCATTTAGCTGGCGGCCAATTTGTGGCGCACTTTCATGTGGCAACAACAACAGCAACAACTGGCACTACAACAACAATGCTAAGTACATTGGTCTTGTAATGTTATGCGATAAAAAAATAAAAGTAAATTGTGTCAAGGGGCTGGCATGGCAACCAGCTACAACAACAACAGCAACAACAACAAATAACAGCATCCACAATTGTACAAATTAAATAAAATTAGCGACTATTTTGCACGAAAAGTGTGTGAAAACAATGGGCAAAAGCGATGGGCGCCAAAAGCAAAAGCAACTGCGAGTGCTGCGAAGCCAAAGCCAAAGCAGACAACCACAAAGCAAAACTAGACAAATGCTATAGAAGGGACAACCTGACTGAAAGATACCCCATGCACAGTTTTGAAATATCGTAACATTTGCAAAGGGAAAGTCTTCTGTGACTTGTATAACTTCTGTGTCTATGGGGTTACATACAATTGCACAAAGTTAGTATACCCATTTTGACAATTTCAATGGGCATAATAACAACAAATATTACACGCGTGGAGGACGCTAAGAGCGCAACAGCGCAGTCAACGTAGCCGTCGCGCCGCTGCCTTACACACTGCCATTGCCGGCTGCCAGCTGAACGCCCTACACATGCGCGCTGACGTCGACGCCGCTGTCGCTGTCTTTGGCTCTCCCACTGTCTGCGAGAGCTTGCGTGTCTCGCGCACTCCCTCTCACGCTCTCTTTACGTCTATGTTAGTGTTTGTGTGTGTGTGGGCGATGCGCGCATAATGAGAATGAGGTTTTCGTACGACATTGAACTCGAAAAGTGGGGCTGAAGAATGGCAAAAAACGAAACAAAACGAGAAATCGAAACTAAAACATGTCTGTGCCTCTCGTGCTGTCATTGCTTTACCCCTATTCATTTACATACTACAATGTACACACACCTCGCTCTCCCTAACAATGGCTGTTTGTTTTGTTTTCTTTGAGCAGGCGTAGCTTTCTACAACAACAACAATTAAGGAGGGAAAAACTAAAGTAAAGAGAGTTAAATTTGTTGAAATTTGATATATATTTTATATTTCTGTACCAAATGTTGCCCGTTAAACTATTTTCAGTGCCCTGACAACATTTACAACTTCTAATTTCTTTATTTGCGCCTCTCTCTTTGCAGTTGCGTTTGAGGAGTAAGTGAGACGCAAAGAGAAGCGATTGTATTGCAAAACAAGCGGACAATTGAATTAAGGAAGACATAACAAAGCAGTCGAGGCATAAGAGAAGCACACAAACACACATAGATACAAACAACACAATGGTGGACTACTACAAAGTATTGGATGTGGCACGCAGCGCCACCGATGGCGAAGTCAAAAAGGCGTAAGTAAAGAGAGAGAGAGAGAGAGAGAGGCTGCTGACCTTCACTTGACTCTGTTAACCCTTTACATTAATCTCATTGCAGCTATCGAAAGTTGGCACTCAAATGGCATCCCGACAAGAATCCCGACAATCTAGAGGAGGCAAACAAACGTTTTCGTGAACTCTCCGAGGCCTACGAGGTGCTCTCCGATGGTAAGTTTTAGTTGCAGTCCGGCGCCATAGGGTGTTCTCAGAAAGAAACTTCTTATATATATATATATATATATACAATACGCGATTGTAAATATGTGTAGCTCGTAAGCGCAGGATCTACGATGCTCGGTCCACGCTGCATAAGTCTACGGCCAGCAGTGGAGGCAGCAGCAGCACCTCCAATGGATACTACTCTCGCTATCGCAACGGCTCGGCTGCGAGTCGTGACTACGACTACGATAGTTATTATCCCAGCTACACGGGCTCGGGTGCAGGAGGTGTTGGTGGTGGTGGCAGCAGCAGGCGAGGCAATCGCTATCAGGCGTTCACCTTCCGTAACTTATTTGAGGGCACGCCGTTTCACAAACTCTTTGGTAAACGAACAAAACAGAGTTGTGTTTTTGTTTTTGAGGTTATGCCGTTTCTTTTGTTGTTGTTTTTTGTTACTTGAGTCTTGTATTGTAACCTTGACGCACACGACTCGTTTGTGTTTTGCATCAGCGGCCGCCGAACTTACCACCCACAAGCAACGCCATCGATATATTGTACAAAAGTCATCATCATCATCATCATCGATAACATCATCGATATCATCGACATTGCCAACACGAGCTGTGTTCAACACTAATGCCCGGCTAGCCAATACTTTTCTACTAAAACCCAAATCAAGTTGAGCTGAGAAATAATCGATAACAATTGATTGTTGATCGATCTAACGCGTTTGCAGCTTTAAATATTTGTTATATTTTTGTAAACATTCTAATTGTATTCCACGTGAACTTGCAGAAAAGAAACGCCGCATTTACGATGAGTACGGCAAGGATGGTCTAGGGGATCGGGCCCAAAGCCGCTCACATGCCCGTCATCATTACACGCACGACTTTGATGACTTTGACATAATGGGCGGCTTTCCGTTCGTCTTCCGACCCCCCCGAGGAGGTGTTCCGCGAGTTCTTCGGCGTCAATTCACCCTTCGCCGACTTCTTCAGAGGTGCGTACTATAAATATACATATATAATGAATGATATTGTAACCATCTCTCTTTCTGCAGATGCCAACGGCTATTCGCAGTCGCAGAATGGCGCCCCTAGCAGCAGTCGACGTCATGGCGGACACGGCGGTGGCAATCTGGGAAGCGGCAGCTCGTCTCGCCATCATCACCATCATCACCAGCACAAACTGGCGAGTCCGTTTGGGGCGCCCATGCTCAACTATTCGATGATGGATTTTTTCATGCCCACCAGCGGTTTCACCTCCTTCACTGCCAGCAACAGCGTCGCTGGTGGGGGCCACCACAGCAATGGCGCCGTCAAACGTACCTCCACCTCGACGGTGTTTGTCAATGGCAAAAAGCTGATGACCAAACGGTAAATAAAGCCACCAAAATGACTCCAAGATAGAGTTTAACATACAGTTCAAATGTAGTTGGGGTTCCTAACTATTTAAAACTTATTAACTTTTCTTTTTCTGTTCCTTTCAGTGTCGTCGAAAATGGCAAGGAAACTGTTTTTTCATATGAAAACGATGTCCTCAAATCAAAGACTGTGAACGGAGTGTCCCAAAAGCTCTCTTCAATAGCGAATTAAATAAAACAATTCACACCAACAGCAACAAGCAAACAATGGGAAACAACAAATGAAAATAAAAGAAAATATTCGAAACAAATATAAGAAAAGAGGAAGGAAAGAAAGAAGAGCCCCAAAATAAGCATATACATACATATATATATATAACAACAAACAATAACAAAGAAAAAGTCATAAATTTAAAAAACGAAGGAGAAGAGAAGAAATAACTGCGATTATGCTTTCTTAATGCTTCGATGATATGATATACATACATACATATATGTTTCAACAAATTGTTCTACATTAGAATTTAGTTTATTTTTAATGAAATCGTTTAATCAAAGAGCAGCAGCAGCAGCAGTATAACAATTACAGCAAAGCAACAAGAAAAGGGACAACAAAGATGCCAAGAAAAGAGAAGTGCAAGCGAGGCAGGAAAGTAGGAGATGCAAAGGAAAAGAAAAATTAAGAAAAGAAAATAAAAGGGAAATTAAATTGATTGTACTGGGCGCATTATTTGATAGAGTTTTGATTCCAAATTCTGGATATGCAATGTGAAAGAGAATTGCGAACAAAATGCCTACAAAATAAATGATAAATGATAGCTGAAAGACGACAACAAAAACAATTAAAGCGCGCTAAAGCAATTTAGTTGATAAGTTTTTGGGCGGGATATGCTGATGCTGATAATGATGATGATGATGATACTTTGCTAACTGTTTTTATTATGTAGTTAGTCATTTAAGTTGCCACAATACTTACAACAACAGCAGGAGCAGCAGCATCAATGGAAGACGACCAGCAAAGTGTTATGCGTTGCTTTTTTGTACATTATACATTATAAAAAAACATAGAGTTATAATATTTAAATAATGCATAACGTAAATTTCAAGCATTGAGTGTCAATATGTGTATACGCACATATAGTGCTTCTTGTACTCTATTGTTTATGCATATATGTGTATTCAATGATAATTTAAACTTTTCTTTTATAGTCTGTAGTCGTTTTTTAAATGCTTAAGCTTAAGATTATTCTCAAATAACCTAAAAAAGAGAGAAAACAAGTTATGGTGATGATGATATGAATATATACAAATGTATTGATCAAGAATGAGACACACACACACACACAAAACCAACTAATCGTAATCGCCCACAATTAATACAGTGTTTTCGTAGATCATTCTCACTTAAAAACAAAAAAAAAAACAACAAAAAAACGTATAAATTAAATGAAAAAAAAATGAAAACAAACAACAAAAAAGAATAAATATAAAAACAAAGTGCGATCAATTAATGTGAAACAATTGTTTTATTTAATCACTTCCATTACATTTCAAAAAGTGCGCTCATTTGAAACTGTTAACCGTTTTAGCGCGCAACGTTGCCACCTACTGCCTGGCAGTGGTAATCGATAGGACAGTCACTGTTCGATAGCTGGCGATCACGACTATTCCACAATGGCGATTGTTTTCTGTTTTTGCTGTGCAACACTGCACACACCATCGCTGATAATTGTTATTAAGATTAGTTTATTTTATCAATTTAATACTATTTAGATTTTAAATGGCAGCAAAATGACGCGTGATGATCACATGAAATGGTTTCACGGCCGATTAACTCGTGAAGCAGCCGATGAACTGCTCAAAGAAGGTACGTATTGCAACGGGAAAAATGGGACTCGCCCCAAAACAGCAAAATGAGTGTGTGATACAGAGACAGAGAGAGTGATATATGTTTGTACGGTGCAACGAAGGGAGGGGAGACAACTTTTTGCTCAATTGTAACTGTATAAATTGTACGCTAATTGTCGTAGGTTACGAGGATGGGACATTCCTGGTGCGTGAGAGCAGTACAGCAGCTGGTGATTTCGTCTTGAGTCTCTTCTGTCAGGTGAGTGCGTGTGAGAAGCAATAGCAACAACTGATTGCAAGCTGGATTACCTGATTAATAATTGTATATATGCATATGCAGGGTGAGGTCTGTCACTATCAGATAAGGCGGCATGGCGAAGACGCCTTCTTTTCCATCGACGATAAAGGGCAAACGAAAATCTTGCATGGTCTTGAAACTCTGGTCGACTACTATCAGCAGGAGCCGAACGGTCTGATAACAAAACTGACAGTGCCACTGGTCGGAGAACCGCCGCCGCACAACACTCGCAGCCAGGGCGTGACTAATCTGCTGCATCGTGCCACCAGCAAGAACGAGAGCAAGGTGGTATTCGAGCTGCTCAAATGTGGGTATCGCAATTTCGATGCCAAGAATCAGGACGGCCAGACGGCGCTGCATCTGGCCGCGCTGCATTGCAATGAGGATGTGCTGAAGCTGCTCTTGGATGCGGGTGTGCAGGTGAACAGTGCCGACTCCATTGGCTATCAGCCTCTGCATGTAAGTAGTGCGTAGCCTCAGCTGTGCTCAGCTAATCCCTTAATGCCTTGCAGTATGCATGCCGTCAGAAGGATGCCAGCTTTATTCGCACTCTCATTGCTGCGGGAGCGAACATGGAGGGGCGCAACATTGACAACGGCTATGTGCCGCTGCATGAGGCAGCCAAGCATGGCAATCTGGAGGCTGTGCAGGAGCTGCTGTCCGCACAGGCGCCCCTGTTGCCACGCACTACGTCCGGCGAGTTTCCGTTCGATCTGGCCAAAGAGGCTGGCCAAAAGGCAGTGGAGGAGTACCTGTTGAACTACAAGCTACCGCCAGCGAGCACCAGCCGAGAGCTCTGGTATCACAGTACACTGAAACGGGAGGAGGCCATCGATATACTCACGCAGTTCGCCAATCAGTTGCAGCGCAAGCAACTTGCAGCAGATCAGCCAGCGGACACATCGGGCTGCTTTCTGGTGCGCTACTCGGAGTCCTCTGCAGGGGGCTATGTGCTCACCCTGCTCAGCGATCAGGTTGCCAAGAACTTTCGCATTTCACAAGCGGATCTCTACCAGAACGGCCAGAAGCTGCACACAGGCGGAGTAAGTATGTAAGAGTCTCTAAGAGAACTCTCTAATTGTTTGCCATTTCAGTCGAAGTTCTTGTACATTGACGACGGTCCGTATTGGCCCAGCTTGGAGCACTTGATAGCTCACTTTATGCGCTTCTCATACGGCTTGCCGGTGAGCCTGAAGTATCCCATGCCGCCACAGCCCAAGCCAGAGGTGCCATCGTTTGCAACTATTCCACGTGCCACACAAAAACAGAAGGAATTCACACCGACCACGCCACTCTCTCATCATCCGGGCAGTAGCAGCAGCAGCGCCTCCAATGCGCATCCACATGTGCCCGCTTTGACCATAACGAAGAAGAAGCAGAAGGAGAACAGCAGCTCCATCTTCAACTCACTGCGTCTGACCAGCCCCAAGAAGGGTCTGTTCGATGTGAACAGCCTGCGAAAGAGCAAATCAAAGAGCAAGCGCAGTGACTCCGAGAGCAGTGCCAACGTCGTTGCAGCCGAGCTCCAAGTAGCTGCTCCCATGCTTAAGAATCTCTCCTTCTCCACGGACTTCAGCAACTTCAATGTGGATGCAGCTGAGGTGTACAATGTGCCGCAGAACAACACGCCCATTAAGCTGCCTCCGATTGCCAATAAGACTGAGGCCGAGGTGGAGTACTTCACAAAGAGCGACGTGGCCATTAAGCAGGAACGGGAGACTGCCCTCAATGCCAACGGCTACTTGCCCACAATGGATGTGCTCATGCTGCTGGATCAGCCGGTGAAGCCATTGTCTCGCCTCGACTCCATGATATCCACTGGCTCCACAGAGAGTGAAATGGCAGGCTATTTACAGCGCAAGTGCAGCGCGGGAGCAGCTGCAACAGCGGTGGCACTCAGTCCTGCTGAATTGGAGGCAGCAAAGCAACGTTTCTTCATCCATCGTGATCAACTAGAGCTGGAGATTGAGATTGGTGCTGGTGAGTTTGGTTCTGTGTACAAGGGCTGGTTGCGGCGACCCAATGCACCAGAGCGCCTTGAAGTGGCCATTAAAACGTTACGCGACGAGGAGCAACAGACCATAAACAAGCAGGAGTTTCTGCGTGAAGCATCTGTGATGATGCGACTGGAGCACAAGTGTATTGTGCGTCTCATTGGCATCTCCAAGGGTGATATGCTGATGATGGTGCAGGAACTGGCGCCGCTGGGTTCCATGCTGCAGTACATACTCGATCACAGTGCCGAGCTGAAGGTGAACGACGAGTTGAAGCTCTGGGCCTCGCAAATTGCCTGTGGTAAGTCATGATGCAGTCCATCAATGGCAAGCAGAAGAAGATTCAGTTCGATTTCTTCTTACAGGCATGCACTATCTGGAAAGTCAGCACTTTGTGCACCGCGACTTGGCTGCACGGAACATATTGTTGACCTCGCGGCAACAGGCGAAGATCAGTGACTTTGGCATGTCACGTTCACTGAGCGCCGGCAGCGATGAGTATCAATTCACCCAAGGCGGACGTTGGCCCATTCGTTGGTATGCACCCGAGAGCTTCAACAACGGCATCTTCTCCCACGCCAGTGATGTTTGGTCCTTTGGGGTGACGCTATGGGAGATGTTCGCGCTGGGAGCACCGCCATATGGCGACCTGCTCAATGTGGATGCCATTAAGCTGGTGGACAGTGGTCAACGTTTGCCTCAGCCGGATCTCTGTCCAGCATACATATTCGCTGTGATGATGAGCTGTTGGAACTATCATCCCAAGGAACGGCCCACCTTTGCCTATCTCATGGAGTTTTTCAGCCGTGATCCTGAATATCAAAATCTTCCCGAGCTGGTGCACTCGATACACATCTGAATAAACCCCTGATCTGTGTCCAACGTCCCTCACTAAATGTGCAATTTATTCATCACGTATTCATTGTTGGCCTGGTCAATTCCAAGCTATATCGTATTAATCCAACCTTCCAAGCATATCCTAGCTAGTGTATCTATTTGTACCATATATATACATGCATTATTATACTTTTTACAATATCTATATGAACTTTTGTGTCAAATAACGGACTAGTGTGCCTTACATTGTAACAATCATATTTTATGCATTAAATTTTATATATATACAAACAACATTCTGGACTATAGAATGGAAACATTTATTTCCCTTTATATTCCATCAATTTATATTTAAATTCATTCAAATTAATCATTGAATTTATAATTTTTATTGCAAATCTTTTAATATAAAATATATATTTATAAAAAGAATAGTTAGTGCAACTAAATGCTAGGTTAGTTCAGGTATATAGATGAATATAGATCATAATTTGGCCAGCAATGCTACTGGTAACTTTTAACAGTGTATTAATCATACAGATCCGTTCATCGTCTGCTGCACATTCGAGGTGGAGACCAACTTCAGGGCATCGATGATACCGTTCAGATTCTGCTCGTTGTAGGCCTGGCCTTGGAGGGGAGTTACCACCGGCACTGGCTGCTCGCTCTGCGGCAGCTGCAGGTCGATTTTGGTCATCAATCCCTGAAAACACAAGTAACGCAAGTTAGTAGAGTTCAAGTGGATTAAAAACTTATCAAACTTACGGCCTCCACTTCGACGCTTAGCTTGAGCTTCATGCCATTATTATCGCCCTTTAGCTCAAGATCCTTTTCCACGGTGAACTTAGGCGTCTTGCCAATGACCCAGTCCCAGGAGCTATAGTTGTCACGCAGTTCCTCAATACCGGGAAACCATTTCTCCGTGGGATTTATCAACTGGAAGCCGCGCTGTCTCATTGTCTGTGCGCTGCCGCCATCCTCTAGAGCAGTCGCTGCCGTGCGCAGATACTCGTAACCCACGGCAGACAGTAGCTGGGGCACATTGACGCAGCGATTCACGTCCACAAGGTTGCGTATGGGCGACGGTACAGAGGCAGTGGCACGGCTTATATAATTGGCGGGCTCCTTGACCAGCGACTCGCCCAGGTGCAGCTTGTTGGCGCTTGCCAGAATGGTGCAGTGGTGATAAGCATTCGGACGCCCCAGCTTAGCAGCCGTGCCAGAAATCTGTGAAGAGACAAGGGTAGGGTATATAAATATACTTATGTGCATATATATATGAGAGTATATAAGTAGCACATCTGCTGTCTCTATTGGAATTGTTGCTATATTTGATTAAACAGTTTTGTATACGTAAAACTATTATCAGATCATTTAAAGGGTCAGTTAGAGGTCATTCAGCAGCAGATGTACTACTCTCATTGATAAGAAACACGCATGTCGAACCTTTTTGTTGCCTATAACAATATCATCTCGATTGTTTATCTCCGTCTTGATGGCCCATTCCCTAAAAAGGGCCCGCGTCACAATGTTCAGATTGTACTTGCGATCGTAGCGCTCGCGGGGCGTAAAGAAGGTACAATTAAGATTGCCCCTATCGTGATAGACAGCCCCACCGCCACTATTGCGACGGGCCAGAGTGATGCCACGATCGATCAGGTTGGAGACATTCGCTTCGGTGAACGGATTCTGATGACGTCCAATAACAACGCACGGATCGTTGGCCCACAGCAGGAGCACATGATGATTGACAAAGTCGAAGTTCTTGTAGAGCCAATCCTCCAGTGCCAAGTTGGTGAAGATATCATGAGATTGCGAGATGAACACAGATTTCTTAATATCAGCATCAGCGACAGGTGGCAACACTTTGCGTTTCGAATGCAATTGATTTCCAACTGCAACATTGTTGTTATCGGTATCGTTATTGTTATTGTTACGGTTCTCGCTATTATCGCTGGAGAGAAGGCGCGGGATTTCTGTCGCCGTCGCCCCCAAGCGCTGCAGCAGACGCAACTGGCTGGAATTGCGACGTAAGAGCAAACTCATCTTTGATTTATGCTTTAATTAAGCTTAACAAACAAAAATTAAACAGCTGCAACTATTTTGTTGCTTGGATTGCACAATTGTAAATGCAAGGAACTCGGCTGTTGCTGTTGCTAGGGCTGTTTCTCTCCACTCTCTCCGTCTCGCTCTCTCTTTTTCTTGATTGCGCTCTCTCAAGGCAATGCACTTGGCGCTCTTTGTTACAAAAACAAGGTCAACGTCAGCGTCAGCTGCTATTTGATATGATTTTGGGCAGGTTTATAACGTTATTGTATTTTGTGGTTAGGTTGAATTGTCTAGTCTATGTATGTATGTATGTATGTACGTCTAGGTCTCTTTAGTGTCTATGTGTTAGTGTTCTATTATTTATTATCTGTATTATTTGTTGATTTGTTTTTTTTTTTGTTGCAATTTTGCGGGCTTTTCTGATTTGTTTTTCTTTTCTTTTGGTTATTGCTTTGGCAAATTGGACTTTAGAACCTAGTGGACTTGCTGTTTGTTGTTGCTGCTGCTGCGGCTACCGAACTGGCCGAGATGAGATATTCGTGGAGGGCGGGGGTTTGGTGCAACCACTTCCAGGTTTGATGCAATCCACAGACACGCTTACGGAGACCCAGACAGTCCTTGTTGTTGTACCAGCTTTGTTGCATGCTACGCTTCACACCCATCCAAGAAGGAATGTCTAAATGGTCAACAGGAATTTAGGCCAGCACGTTGCTCGGGCCAAAAAATACAACGCAATTGACACAACGTTGATCTATAACGGTTCTCTGCAGTCTTGAAAATTAAAAATTTTCCACTCTTTGTCTGTATTAACGCCTTTGCGGGAAGGCTGGGCGGTGCGGAGGCGGACGCGGTGTAACAAAAACAAACACTGTGAACAAACAGCGGCAACGGTAAATATTGTACGCACGAATAATCACGTCTGGTTTACATTGGCGCAAGATAAGCACTAACAGGCCAATCGGAATGGCAATTCGTTTCAGATCAGTACGCAGCTCTCCACTTAACAGAGCACCCATGTTAACAGAAAGCTTTTTCCAAACATATATTCGTACATATATTCATTTACATATATTCATACAAATATGGAAAAATGTACTGTGATGTTTATTTATTGCAAGATCAAATACTATTTCATTTTGCGTTTAATTAAAGTATCTTAATTGTGCAACATATGTTTACGTTAGGACTCCCGCGTATTACTGTGAATTTCAAAATATCTGACATGCATCCCATCGATTAACTATTACAAGATGTAAATCAAATGTTGTAGTTTATAATTTATTTGCTTTGCAGTTTGCTATTCTATTTTAATTAGGTATGCCTCCATTATTGATATATTCGGCTTCTAATGGATCAATTGGTTTCCTTGCAAAACGTGCAGGCAGTTCCCAATCCTCAATTGCCGAGCTGCCTGATGTCTGTAAAAATTAAGCGATTATAAATAATTAATATTGGTTTTTATTTCATATGTATATAGTTAGCAACATCTACTGTAGTAAAGGGCCTTTAAAGTTAACCTTTTCAACTCCTGTTTTCTCTGAACTTGCCTGCTGACTCGGGGCTTTGTTGCTAGATGATGCCAGGCCACCTTTACGGAATTGTATAAGGGGTACACGTTTTGCTAGCGCTACTAAATTTAGACGAACCATATTGAATGTATTTTAATAGTTGATACTATTATGCCGATGAAATTATTAAACGAAAGTTACGTCAAATCAGCTGATGGTATTTTGAAGTAGGATTGCCACACTTTTAATAAATTGCCATTCACCTAGAACAGTGTAAAATACGTTGCCACTCACAAGCCTGCGGCGTAGAAAAACAAATTTTTGTTTGCATTTAACAATATTAGAAAAGTTTTGACAAATCGTATTTTTAAACTACTTTGTAGCATGAGTATCGCAGGCGGCGGTACTGGTATTCCTGGTGCAGGCAATGCTGGTAATAATAATGCACTGCCAATGGCACAACTAGCGGACGGCTGGCTAGAACTGGAGTCGGACCCGGGCCTTTTCACTCTTCTGCTGGAAGACTTTGGATGTAAGTAAACGATGTTATTTATGACTAAAAACTACTACTATTGGTATATTGCAGGTCACGATGTGCAAGTAGAAGAAGTGTACGACCTGCAGAAGCCCATAGAGAGTCCCTATGGATTTATTTTTCTCTTTCGCTGGATAGAAGAGAGAAGGGCACGTCGGAAAATAGTCGAAACAACTGCAGAAATCTTTGTTAAAGATGAGGAAGCCATTTCAAGTATTTTCTTTGCCCAGCAAGTGGTACCGAATAGCTGTGCCACCCATGCGCTGCTCTCTGTTCTATTGAATTGTAACGAGAATAACCTGCAGCTGGGCGAAACACTTAGTCGCCTCAAAGCTCACACCAAAGGAATGAGTCCTGAAAATAAGGGTCTCGCTATTGGCAATACGCCGGAACTGGCATGCGCCCACAATTCTCATGCAATGCCCCAAGCACGTCGTCGTCTCGAACGCACTGGAGCTGGAGTGTCCAGCTGCCGATTCACTGGCGAAGCCTTTCACTTTGTCAGCTTTGTGCCCATCAATGGACAGTTGTTTGAACTGGATGGTTTGAAGCCTTACCCGATGAACCACGGCTGCTGGGAAGAACATGAAGATTGGACGGACAAATTCAGGCGTGTAATGGCCGAACGCTTGGGTATCGCAACAGGCGAACAGGACATCCGCTTTAATTTGATGGCGGTGGTGCCCGATCGTCGCATAGCAATAACCCACAAGCTAAAGATGCTGCGCACGAATCAGGCCATCGTTTCGGGTACGTTGCAGAAGCTGCTCAAAGCCGACGAGCAGGGCGAGCGCGACGAACAGCAACGTCCTGACACACCCACTACACTGCTGGAACCGAGTGCATTTACTGCGAGGGATTTGCAGTCACTACTGAAGAACCTGGACACAGAGATTGCCATCAATGAGCAGCACCTTGCCGATGAAAATGATCGTCGACAAATGTTCAAAGTTGACGCTAGTCGTCGCACACACAACTACGACAAGTTTATTTGCACGTTTCTCTCTATGCTGGCCCATCAGGGTGTGCTCGGAGAGCTAGTCAGTCAGCATTTGCTGCCCTCAAGGAAGATCAGTGGACAAGGCGCAGCCAACCGGCTAAACAAGCAGACCAGCACAGCAGCCACTACTGCCTCGACTGGCAATGTCAATGCCAATGCAGGAGCAACTAAATCCCAGCAGCAGCAACAGTCACAGCAACCACAGACGCCCAAGAACGGCAAATCCCCGGTGAAGACACCTGGTCGCAGGCGGAAAGGGCGTAACAAGTGCAGGAAACGTAAATGAAATTGAAAGCATCTCAAGTACTCGACACTATATAAAGTTTAGTTTAGTTCTAGTTATTAAGTTTAGTTCTATAGGCTTAGTTCGAATCAAAATGAATTTGCTGCATTTTTTAGTTTTTATTCTGATCATTTCATTTAATAATAAAAAACATTTTGTTCATGTGATTAAATGATTTCAAATCCTTCATTGGCATTCAAAGGACCCGAAACTGTATGTTTTACAATATGTATCGTTTGTGTGTATGTATATATATATGTATCTTTTATATATCTATATGATAATTGTATAACAAAAATGGAGAACCGTTTTCTGGCATTCTCAGCTGCTTTTCTTTCAGTATAAGCACATCTTACAAATTATTTAAATATTTCTGCAACAAAACAATGCATACTAACTATATATGGTATAGGTGTAGTGTAGTACGTCTTCATATGGTTAATGGTTATGGTTATAAACTTAAAGATCCATTTGATATGGTCGCCATATCAAATGTTTATAACAACGAATATCGTGTACAGACAATGATAATTGTTTAAGCTGCAAAATGGGTGATGTTTGACGATGTTTGGTAGTTTCTTGTTGTTGTTTCTGACTTGACTCTACAGCTAAGGTGATTTAAAGCCGTTTATCATCTAAGGATATGGCCAACATACACGCGTGTATGAATATGTATGTGTGTGTATGTTTACATTAATATTATTATTATTATTACCGATACATGTGAGCAGTACAAGAGCAGCCTTTTGTATTAGACAGGAATACAGTAATATTTATGCTTTATTTGTTGCTGTTATTTCGTTATTGAATTTCATTCTATTACAATTTATTTTGTCGTCTTTGATTACACAAAAACTTGTGTTTTTTTTGCGAATTTCACTCCTATTCACGAATAGTAAAGTTTACATTTACGTTGACTTTGACGTTGACAAACAACCTGTTGACTACTTTGTGACTATTTCTTTGAGTTCCCGATCTGCTTCTGGTTTTTCCTTCTATTGTTTGTTCTAATTTTGTTGTTCTTTTATTTGTTGCTGTATGCATTCTTGTTGTTGCAATGCTTATGTGTGTGTGTTTGTATTTATTTCGGGGATGGTGTTGCGCAAAGGCATGCGGATGAATGTGTTCAACTTGAAACCGAAGCAGCGGGTGCTTCTGCGTTTCCGTTTGTGGCGGGCGTGGTGGCATCCTCCTCCTTCAGCTGCTCAGTCTCAGGCGCATTTTCATTATTGTTGGCACTGGCCACAATGGTCTTGAGAGCATCGGTGATTTCATTCTCCTCGGTATTCGATTTCAAATGCTTTTCAATCTCGCTGCGCACCTTCACAATGTCTTTTTGGCTATTTACAAAGAACAAATGAAATTAGTTTGGTTGCAACACATGATGACACACCATGGAAACGAACCTGATATGGACAAAGAGTATGCCATTGATTGTGTTAAGCATTTCCAGTACGGATCCCATCGAGGGTGGAGTTATATGGATGGGCGGCAGATCGCTAGTCAGCTTTCCATTGGAGTAGATGTCGTTCATCTTGCGCTGCAGCGCCACAGCTTCGTGCGTCAGCAGGCGCAGGCATTCAGCCGACTCGCGCGTCTTGTCGTGTTTCTCTCCCAGCTGGAGGGGGAATATACTCTCAGTAAGTCTTCTGTTTTATAGAGAACACAAAACTTCTTTCCTTACCTGGGACTTGTAAATGGAGTAGGTCTCCTTCTCGTTGTTTAGCGCTGAGCGGAAATCACCCATGCAGGACTGCGTGCGGGCCATGAGATGATAGCTAACCGCCACATGCATGGCCTTGTTGCCGAAGTACTTCAGATTCAGTTTGAGGGCGTGCTCTATGAAGCGCAGCGACAGCTCATACTCTCCCAATGCGTGCAGGATTAAGCTGATGTTGCTCTGTAAATACCACAAAAACAATATATATCTGTGAAATGAAAAGATCATCAGCAAACTAAGTTACTTACATCAATCAGAGCCACCTCTGGGTGATCTTCGCCACAGATAAGCACCAGCAGATAGCGGGCGCGGTAGAGCAGCTTCAAGGACATGCCCACATGTCCGTTGGCAAAGGAGTAGAGTGATAAGTGTGCCTGGGATAGAAGACAAGATGAGCTTGACTATACATTAAGAGGATTGAGTTTGTAGTCTACTTACATATTCCAAAATAGTTGAGGGATGATCAATACCGTTCACACGCTCGCTCATGATAACGGCCCGCTGTTGGATGGCCAACGCATCCTGAGCATCGCCCAGTAGATAGCTAAGACGTGCAAGCATTCGCAGACAGGAGCCGTTCTCCTGGTGCATAGCACCGAACACATTATTCAGCAGGTTGAGAGCTTCGCTGATTAGCTCGTATCCCTCCTTGAGCATGCCCTGCTGGATCTTAGCCTGGCCCGTTGTATAGAAGTTGTAGGCATCTGTTGCCCGTGGACTGATGTGTTTCACCACGGGGAATACATTGACAATATCATCGTCGCCAAAGGTGGGTTTGTGCTTCGACTCGAAGTTGTATTCACGCAGCAGCACCTGAATGCCCACCTTGAGACAGAAGGCGCGCAACAGGCTGATGCGCAGGAGACCATACTTGGACACAGCTGTCTCAATGGAGTCACAGTCCAGTTCCCAGTTCCAGTAGGCCTTGGCCTCCTTGCGTATCTGCTGCCACAACGAGCGAGGTGTCATCAGAGTCCAGTCATAGCTGCTACCCGTTCCTCCCGGGGTTTGTGCACTTCCAGCGGCCGTCGACGAATTGCCATTCTGCACGGCCGTCTGTTGCTGCTGCTGCTGTTGTGGCTTGGACTGTTTTCCCGCCTTGTGCTTGTTGTTCTTGCCACCGTTGTTGCGAGGTTGTTTCTTGTGCACCTCCTCGCTGCTGACGGCAGGATTCACTGGCCCTGTGGTCAGCAGGCAGTTGAGAAAGTGGCTGATCGCCGCCGAAAGGTGTAGAGACTCTGTGCTCTGCATGTATGTGTAGTAAATGTGCTTAGTGGCGCGGACAATCAGCTCAAGAATAGCAATGCGATGCAGGTAATCCATGCGGGGCATTTGGCCCAGCATTTTAATCACCTTGCCCAGATAGCGCACATTGATACCATG
This sequence comes from Zaprionus lachaisei, assembly GCA_018901815.1. NCBI lineage: Eukaryota > Metazoa > Arthropoda > Insecta > Diptera > Drosophilidae > Zaprionus > Zaprionus lachaisei. The sequence goes on from JAEIFI010000054.1 coordinate 1,065,164, forward strand.
ACTGTGCAGCGATTCTGTCAGACTCTGGCCATCGATTGGGGGCGACGAGTGCGCCATGTGCTCCTTGATAAAGGCCGGGATTTGCTTGAGCACCAAAAACTCGGCGGCATCCTGAACAAGACGCTTCTGTTTGGCCAGCGACTGCGAGCCACCCTCGGGGCCATCGATGTGACGTATGCCCGGCGAGAAGACATCGGGATTGAAGCGGAAGTCAAACTCCTTCTCCTTAAGAGACCCAACGGCAGCACATGCTCGTTTGACCACCTCTGCTGCTTGGACTTCGTTCGAGATGGCGACATTCGATTGAGCTTCGCGTATGGCATTCACCATTGCCTCGGCGCTCTTGGTCTCGGTGGCACTGGGGGCAGACTCCTCCTGCTGTGCAGACTTCTCCTTTTCAGTCTCCTTCTCCTCAGCTGCCTTCTCTTCTGGCGCCTCCTTCTCCTCATCCTGCTTCTCGGCAATGGCAGGCAGCTCCTTCTCAGCATTAGCTGTGCCTGCGCTCTGCTTCTTGGCATTCAGCTGCTGCAAATGCACAGCAGCAATGCGGATGAACGTCACATAGCGATCTTCAATGAACGCCTCGAGCAGCTCTTGACGCAGACAGCACAGCTTGTGGCGGTGCTCAATGGGGAAGCACATGTCGGTGAGCTCTTTGCTCAGCTGCACATCCTGCAGCTTAAGGAAGTTCACATCCGGTGGGAAAGTACGCAACAGATCCAGTATATAATGACGTCCGTCGTTGCCAATGATGCCCTTGCATTCGACGGAGGAGCACAGCTCCACAGGCTCATCGCGCTCATTGAGCACCGAGTGTGGCAGAATTTTCAGATGCTTGCCCGCTTGACGCAACAGTTCCAAATACTTGGGGTGGCTAAGCACGGTCTTGCCAAAGTCTATTGAGCCATAGACGACGGACTGCTCCTGCTCCCGCTCCAAGATGCCGGGTATGATAGACTGAGCAGTCACGCGGTAGCCACGATAGTCGATCACAACAGTGCCCAAGGTGTACAGTCCCTCGACGTCGACAGCATTGTAGACACGCACTCCGTGCAGGTCATAGCGTGGAGCCACAAAGGCCGCATGATCTCCACCAAGCTCCTTGTAATGGTCACGCACATCGAAGCCAAGCGAGAAGAATATATTGTTCCAAATGAACATCTGCATTTTGGCATCCTCGCCTGGATTAATTGCCAGCACATTGCCATCTATGACGGCCATCGCGCCGCGAGTTGCAGCCGTCACAAAGTCACCGTGCACCTTGAAAATGGCGCGCTCGCGCAGCAAGCGCTCTGGCAGTGTCTTCCTTGGCAGTTCTCTAGTCGTCTGCAGTTCCTCGTTCCAGTCGCGGGTCTGACCAGGTATGTGCTCTTCGTAGCTGCAATAAAACCACGGGAATATAAGAATCGAATTCTAAGGTTGCAAACAGTAAACAATCTTACCCAAGCTTAGAACTAAAGGCATCTTCGGCACGAATGGCATCAACTGTGTGTTCCAAGATGGGCGCAGACCATTGGTATACCTGGTAGGGTGTGGCCACGCGCTCAAACGCGTGACGCATGGTACGACGCTTCTGTATGGCCTGGAAGGCACGACGGAACGACGGTGAAATGTGCGAGAGTAGATCGATAAGCGAGTGACTCAAGTGACTGGGATTGTCCGGCTTGGGATTGAAACAGTCATCAGTGGACTGGTTGATGAAGAAGCCCTTTGAGCAGGCAGAGATGTGAAAGCGTTTATCCTCCATGGTCACAACGTACAGATACATGAGATCGCCGTGCAGTTTGCGTGGTCCAGGCGGTGGATTCCATGCCGATGTGGTCAGCACCTTGAGCGCTTGTGGTCCCTTGGCATTCTTGATATTCGGATGCAGAGGCAACAGTGGTGGGTCACGCACTCCAGGCGTCACATAGTCGGGCGGAGTGCAATCAACAGAGTCGGGACGTGTCCGCTTCTTGTCCAGCAAATCGCCCTGTGTGATTGTGTTCAAATAGGTGAGCGATGTGCAATCGATGCCATTGTAGGCATCAGCTGGATCCAAATTCTTGAGTAGATCGCGCACATGACGCACATGGATGCGTGCCTCGCGCATTGTATATGGCTCCTCCACCACACGTATGGTCGATCCCTGATCCAGATGCTCGATAGTCTTCAGTTCAGCAAAGTTGTCCAGCGTCACGTTGTCCAACTGCAACGAGAAACATGTCCTGTGGCATGTCTCTTCGCGATCCATCAACAACTGATGAATCTCCTGAACCAGTTCCATGCTCGATAGCTGCACTGACAGCACATCTGAGCCGGGACTGCTGATGTTAACCGTTATTCCCGTATCATGCAACGCATCTAGATCAACATCATCTGATGCTTCGCCCTCCGCTAGTGCTCCGCCCTCGTCAGCAGCCGGCACAGCAGTCTCTTCTGTAGTCCCCTCTGCTGGAGGCTGCTGCTTATTGTCCACCACATTGGCATTGGCATCGGCATCGGCGACATCACCATTCGCCGTGGCATGGCCATTGCTCAAAGTGGCTGCCTCAGCTGCTTCATCAGCGGCAGCTTCTTGGGGCGGGCTTTTTGTTACGATTTTTCTTGCCTGCATAATAAGAAAGAAAAACGAAAAGGTTTCTCATTAAAATCATGGCAAGGGTGCAAAGGTTCATCAGATGAACCAGTTCCAGTTATGATACGCATGGAAAATATGCAAATTAGAAGAACTAAATAAATAAATATATCTTCCATAGAAAATTCGTTATAGAACCTTTGCATCGAACTGACCTCAGTCAAACTTCGCTTAGTTCTTACATAATATTGGAAGTGTGCGCTTACTTTTGCCATTCACTGTAGCCGGCAGCATGCACATTCTCACTCACACCAATACCAATACACAAACGCATGAGTGTGCGTAAAACAAAACAAGAGCAAAGCAAACAGAGCTGATAAGACTGCCGACTGAGAGAGGGTAAGTGAGAGTGAGAGAGAGAGAGATGGAGGGAGTGAGTTGCAAGAATGCAGTGGAACAGCTAAAAATTCAATTCACAATTATCAACGGAATACAAGATTTTAACAGAAACACGCTAATTTCGACAGCAAAGGAAAACTTACAGCACACGGGAGAGTAAAGATATAGGGAGAGCGAAAGAAAGAGAGATAGGTGGGTTAAGAGAGGGAGAGAGAGCAGCTGAGCAAAGAGGGATTTGGCAACTATGTTTAGGATCGGGTGAATAGAAAAAAAAAAACATGATTTACATAATTGTTGTGTGTGTGACTTTTGTTTGTTGCATGCAATGCAATTGGCTGCGATAGGAGGCAAGCACGTGGTAATTGTAGGTTAAAGAAACGTTTTAAATACTGGGGTTAATGAACATCGGACAACGACATGTGTGCGTTGCCATGTTAAGAAAACACGCACAAACACAAATGGAATTCGAACTGTCGCACTAGCACTCACACTGACACAAACATGTACGCAACTCCCACTTACACAAGTGCAGCAATTGAAACGCACGCGGTGCTGCCGCGGCATGCTGGGGGCAACGACAATAGCGCCCAGCAATAGGCGACGGGGCAGCGGCAGCAGCATTTAAAGCATTATAGAAAAATACATTACGTAACGTAAAAATGTTATGTGATTGAGTTTTTTTTCTCATTAATATCGCACTAGAGCAATCACTGCCCCAGTGACAGTCGATGCCGTTTGTTCTTATTGGACAAATACGAGGGAATGACGTATGGAATGAAAGGAGGAGGGTAAAATGTCGTAGTTAACGCACCTTTCTTCTTCGTTGCGGCACTGCTGCCATTGACCAAATTCTTTTCGCCGGCTGCGGAAACGTTGTTGTTTTTGTTCTCCTTGGCTTTGGCCTTGCCAGTGGCATCACCAGTCGCTGTTGCTGTCGCCGTCGCATTTTTTGCATCAATCTCGAGCGCCATGCTGCTCTTTCTGTTTTTGTTTCAGCGCACAAAGAACCAAAGGCAAATCCAAAACCAAATCCAAATTCTATTACACGTTCACGTTGCCGTGTTACACAACTCTACGCTGCTCTGGCGACTGCTGTGTGCTCTCTGCTCTGCTCTACTCACTGCGCTCAAACCGTTTGCGCGTACGTGATTTTGATTTTTAACTACAATATCTAATATAAACGGGGATTAATTGTCTGAGTGGCTTTTTTTTAAACATATGACAATTAAACCATTGGCTACATTAGCATTAGCACAATTACCAGTTACGGTGTTTTCGAGTCTTTAAATTAGAAAATAACGCGTTGTTTTCGGCTGGAACTCGAGACAGTGTGACCGTAGAAAGTTACACTCACAATGCGCGCGAGTACTTTTGGTATTTTGAATTTTTGCGACCGCAAGCGAGTGCCATTCACTACGAAACATCGCCATGAATTCACAATTTAATACCGTTTATCAACAAAAATATGTCGCTGATTAAGAATTTAGTTAAAGAAACTGAAAATAAGCCCAGAAGGAAAAAGAAAGATGGTGATAAAGACTCAGGAGAGAGTGATGGCGAGGATAAAACAAAACCAGTCGGTCCGTACATTAAATCAGCAACAGAGTTACAACGACTCAAGCTGGAAAAGTTAATGAAAAATCCGGTAAGTCAACATACATATAATCAATCTAGAAAGATGCTGATGTAAAATAAACAATTAAAGGAGAAGCCAGTTATCATACCGGAGCAGCGACGAGACCGGGATTACATGTCTTCTGTACCAACATTTGTGCGTAATGTGATGGGCAGTAGTGCTGGAGCCGGATCCGGTGAATTCCATGTCTACCGTCACTTGCGACGCAAGGAATACGCCCGTCAGAAGAATATACAGAACCAGAGCCTGCGTGAGGCTGCCGACGATGCATTTCAACAGAAATTGGATGACAACAAGCGAGCGGCCGAGGAGCGCACTGCCAAGAAACGCGCAAAAAGGCTAAAGAAGAAACAGAGGGCCAAAAAGCCACGAGAACAGAAACCCAACGTGGACAACAAAAATGAGAGCGAGTCCGATGGAAGTGCATCGGAAGCTGAAGCTGAGGAACCTGCCGAAGCTGAAGCAAAAGACTCTGAAGAAACAGTTGCCACTGTAGCTGAGAAGCAAACTCAGCAGGAAGAGACTGAAGAGGAAGTTAAGAAATCAGAGAAGGAATCGAAAGAGCAATCTACAGAGGAGCTTAAAGAAGAAAATACTATAAATGAGGCCACAAATTCAGCTGTAGAAGATAGCAATGATGATAACGCATAGAAAAGAAGAACGAAAGTTTCCGTGGAACCTCAACCCGCAACTTAATCTTACTAATGTTCCATGTAAATAAAAATAATGATCTTATGAAGGGTTTGCTTATTTCATTTTTTTTTTTTTATATATGTAAAAGGGCAATTAATAAGTTCCCGGCCCACCATAACAGGTCGACCTGTACTTATCAATTGACCTGTTACAGAGTAAGATCTTTAGAAGATCTGACAAAGCAAAAACAATTTTTAAATTTAATATAACAGCTGTATTTTCGAGGGTGTGTTGCTACACACGATTCCTAACTTAGGATTAACTGGGAAACATGAATACATATTTTCGAATCGAACGAAACATAAATATATGTAGAATATTTAAGTATCTGTATCGATGGTTTTTTAAATTTGCCTGTGTTCCGATTATACGATAAGGGTATATACAATATTACACACTATAACGTACAAAATTATTGACTGATGAAAACATGTAGAAAAGAACTAACTTGAAACGAAACGACGGCGTCGATCCGCGAATATATAACCTGTACTTTTTCATATATAATGAGATACAACCAGTATTTTAGAATACACAAAAAATATCTTAAATCATTACGCACTTATATAAAATGCGCTAAACCAAGCGTATATAACATGGAAGGGTGGGGGGACTACAAAATAATTGAGTAGAGTATTTTAAAGGGGACACTAATGTACTATAACTGCCGGCAGTCCAGTGTGAGCTTCTCCTGAAACATTTGATATAGCTCATCGTTTTCCTGTTCGCGTCGCAACTCTTCACTGATCTGTTGCCACAGATTCTCAAATTCGCAATCCCAACGGCAGCTGCTAGCGTTCTCATTCTCATGGGCGTTTTCTTCGAAGCAGAAGGAATATTCGTGCTTGTATTCACACATTTTGAACTGCAAGTAAGAATTGAATGTGTTAGTTTTAATTTTTTTTATAAATTTTTCTATTTTTGAAAATTTTATTTTGAGGTTTTGTTATTCTAAATTAATTAATTAGTTGAAATTAATTTTCTGTATTTCACAAGTATTTGAAAGTGTTTACAGCCGCTTAACAGACGAACTCGATAACACTGCAGTTATCGACATGTTAACCGTGAGTTTGTTGTTATCAGCTGCTGCTTGTTGCTCTCCCCCTTCTTGTTGGTGGAAGAGACAAGTGCCTTTGCACTTGGGAATTGATAAGCTGTGAAGATGCCACGCAAAAAGGTTTTAAATTTGATCGAGACTATCACAGCCAATTCGTAGGTATTATATCATAATATTCGAATCTGATACTCATCAAAGCTCCTTCTGCTGCAGTTGTAAGTGCCCTGCGCATTCGCATAATTATGGATCTGCTGCAGCAGCCGCCTCCCGCACAGGGGAGAAGGAATACGCATTCGAGGTAAGAGAGATCAAAGTCCAGAGAAGACCCCAGATCGAAATGATCTTTATCTCTGCTTGTAGATGAGCGCATCAACGGTGCGCTTTGGGCCCGGCGTGAGTGTGGAACTGGGTGCGGATTTACGTAATTTGGGAGCAAAGCAGGTTTGCCTGGTCACTGATAAGAATGTGGCGAAGCTTCGCTCGGTGCGGGTGGCACTGGATTCATTGGCCCGCAATGGCATCAACTATGAAGTGTACGACGAGACTCGAGTGGAGCCCACGGACGAAAGTTTTTGGCAGGCAGCAAAGTTCGCAAGGAGCAAACAGTTCGATGCCTTTGTGGCCATTGGAGGTGGCTCTGCCATTGATACAGCCAAGGCTGCCAATCTCTTCGGCAGCGATCCGGAGGCAGAACTGGAGGATTATGTAAATGCACCCATTGGCCGGGCCAAGGAGGTGGGTTGAGTGGCTCTGAGCAGCTCGGGACTATCTTTGTCATCTTCTCTTGCCTCTTGCCAGATATCCGTTAAGTTGAAGCCCCTGATTGCTATGCCCACCACATCGGGCACGGGCTCGGAGACCACCGGCGTGGCCATCTTCGATTACAAGCGGCTGCACGCCAAGACGGGCATATCCAGCAAGCATCTGAAGCCAACGTTGGGTGAGCAGATGAATTGAATTGTAGGGACACTTGTTTACATATATTTTCTCTCCTCCTCCTCCGCAGCCATTGTGGATCCACTGCACACACTCACGCAGCCAGAGCGCGTCATGGCCTTTGCGGGCTTTGATGTCTTCTGCCATGCGCTGGAGAGCTTCACTGCTGTGGACTATCGGGAGCGCGGTCCAGCGCCACCTGATCCCAGTCTGCGTCCCACATATCAAGGGAGGAATCCCATCTCTGATGTCTGGGCACGCTTTGCCCTGGACTCGATACGCACAAACTTCTTGGATGCCATCTATCAGGCAGATAATCTGCAGGCACGCTCTGCCATGCACCTGGCATCCACCATGGCGGGCGTGGGCTTTGGCAATGCGGGTGTGCATCTGTGCCATGGACTGTCCTACCCGATCTCGGGACATGTGCGAAATTACAAGCCTGCAGGGTACTCCGACGGTCATGCAATCATTCCCCATGGACTTTCTGTGGTGATCAGTGCTCCGGCTGTCTTTGAGTTCACCTCGCCCGCTTGCCCCGAGCGGCATTTGGAGGCAGCTCGTCTGCTAGGCGCCGATGTCGGAGGCGTCAAGCTATCCGACGCTGGTCGTCTTCTCGCAGACACTGTACGCGGCTACATGCAGCGAGCGGGCATAGAAAATGGCCTGCAAGAGCTTGGCTTCTCCAGTGTCGACATTCCACAGCTCGTCGAGGGAACGCTACCCCAGGAGCGCATCACAAAGATGGCGCCGCGGGAGCAAACAGAAGCGGATCTAACGCAGCTTTTCGAACGATCGATGCAAGTTTATTAAGTACGTTTTTATCCCTACTTACTTCTCTTTGTATTCTGTATTCTTCTTTTTCTTGCCGAAAAATGCCAATGTAAAAAAGTGCTTAGTTTGCTTTAACGGATCTTTTTAATGAAGTTGGCTGCGGCTGCCCTTGAAAGAAGGCTTCTAATTGGCAGCCCGATTATTATCGACTGCCAAGTTATCGAAGAAGTTGTGAAATAGGCAAAGTGCAGTTTGCTGTTATCACTAAGTAATGAACATTGTTCATTGTTCATTGTTATGCTTTCAATTCTGTTATGTGATAGATGAACTGTTATACTACTCAGTTTTAATGATATATCAGTAAAAGGTGATTATAAAGAAAATATAGAATGTACAAATTGTAAACTGATTTATGGACAACAATAAAGAGGTGTGGCAACCAATCCAAATCAAGTTACCGAAGTTGTGAAATAGGCAAGGTACAATTCCCATTCTCTTTTGAGCTAGATGAGCTGTCATACTTCTTAATTTATGTGTTATACGAGTGGATAAATGAGCTAAGGAAAAACAGACTTCAACAAATGGAACATTCCTGCTCTCTGCAATAAATTCGTTATTCTTTTCGTTTTAAATAGTATATTTAAAGACGAGGCAATATTATACATGAAATTTACAAAGGTCCAGCAAACTTTTGAAACAGACCACACAAGGTTGCTTAAACTTAACTAAAAGAAATAGCGAATTTCAATCACACAATACAAATAAAATAAACAAAAATGTCGATTAAAATTAACTAAACTACTTATTAGGGGTGGGAAGGGTTATGGCGGCTACTTGCGACGCGTGCGCGCAGCCACCGGCGCCGCCTCTGCGGTCACAGCTCGTGTGTGCATCGTCGCTATACGGACAACGCATCTGGTTCTGCTTCTGTTCTTTCCACGGTGATCTTCTGCAGCGTCTTTGATGCCTGCCGGCTGCTGCTGTTCCTGGCGCACACGCTTCGGCGTGGACACCTTAAGGTGACCGTCGGTCATGCTCATCTCCTGCGAGAGTCGCTTGCGCTGTCGGCGCGCCGAGTGACGTGTTAGAGTTCGATTCACTGGAGTGCTGCTCCCCAAGAGCACCGAGGATCTTCTGCTGCTCGTCTGCGGTGTTCTATGTGGAGTTCTCTCTGTTGCTGGTTTTGTGTTCTCCTTAAGGGACGACGTGCTGCTGCCCGACGGGCTGCCCGAGCTCTGCTTCTTCTCCGTCGCCGTTTTCGTTTTGGTTGCACTCATCGTCTTGTTCCTTGGCTTGTCCAGACGCTGATGCTTTGGCAGCGGAGATACATGCTGCGACGGCGTCGACGTCGAGTCGGAGGATTGCGTCGAGGCGGCAGTACCCCTCGAGGGAGTGCGCAAGGACTTTCGCAGCGCCCGCTTGCGGCCATTGCGGAGCGGTGTCTGTATCTCGAGGTATAACACTTTGACCTGGTAAAGAAGAAACAGAAGACAAGATAACAGAGAAAAAGAAAAGTAAAAAACCAAAGTTTAAACATAACGAATCCACAATAGAATAACAAACTACAAAAACGACTATACAAAGCAGTATTAACAAGGTATTCACAGGGTATTTGTACAATAAAACAACGGGGTATTTTCAATGTTTTTCAGTTCGTGTTTAGCTTAATCTATTTATCTTTCTCTTAAGTCTACAGAAGTATAAAAGTGACATTGTCGTTGGGTGTGATCTCTATTGGTGATCTACTGGCTCCTATCGTCTAATCGTCTAGAGTGCGCGCCACACTCTGATCTGTGCTACTGCCTGAGGTGCAGGCGCCTACGCGTTGGAGTACTCACTTTACTAGCAGCCGCCGTTGATGAACGTGTCCCGCCTGGGGTGGAGGCGGTGGCGGGGGGTGCTGTTGCTTGTCGTGGCGTTTCTCTTACGCATCGAGCGTAGACGCAGCGTGCGTGTTGTCACATTCCTAGGAGATTCTTCCGTGGAGGACATGTCTATAACCTCAGAGTCATCGTGCTGCAGGGAGAGATTAAAGAGAGATGGAGTAAGTGGAGGAATTCTAGTTGAGACTTCGCTGATGCTTACAGCTTCTTCGGAGAGTGAGGTAACATTGAGTAGGGGAGATTCCTCGACAACCTCTTTAGCAGGCACAGGTTGAGATTTAACTGGAGTATATTCTGGGGTTGCCGACTTCCTCATTGCCTGTTCCAATCGTTGCTTTGTTTTGGGTTTACGCAAATTTCTTCGACTGATTTCGCTGACTTTCGCCGATTGTTCCTTCTGCTGTTGTTCTACTATTGACCTTGCCTCCGCTTCCGCCTCTCTCTCGGTTGGCGTCTGTGAGCCGCATATGCTTTCCCCATCAGACTGACTCATCGATTTGTAGAGTGATCTACGCAAGAAGCGTATGCCCACTTGATTGTTGCTCCCATAGGTGGTCAACATGGGCTCCGAATCTGTGGAAGTTGCTTGTGTAGAGGCTGCAGCTGGATGTAGAGTAGGAGTAGCAACTGCAGTTGGAGTAGGAGTCGCTGCTGCAATTGTCGTGGGAGCTGGAGGAGCCCCGACAGTTTCCTGTGTTAATGTTGTCTGCTCTTCAGCCTGTTCAGTATCTGCTGGAGCTGATTGTGCCGTGGAGTCCGGCGCGGAGACAACAGTTGCTGCAACGCTTTCACATTCATCCCCATCAAAGTCACTTTCGGCGTTGTCAGCGGTTTTGCGTGGAGGCGGATTAAAGCTACCATTGACCAGGCCCTTAAAGTCGCTAATACTGCGCACCATGCGTGGTTCCAGCTCAGTCTACAAAAGAAGTTTAGTTTATTAAGGGCAGACTCTACAGAGATGAGGCGGAGCAGAAGCAGGAGGATAAAGAGCAGGAGAACTTTCACTTACCGTAGCCAGGTGATCAGCCAGCTCGAGCATTTCGGTCTTTATCTGCGTACTCCCTACCAGATTGAGTTTTAGTGTGATCATCTCCTTGGCCAGCACACGACACATGTCCTTCCTCTCCGTGTAATAGTTGTGTATGTATTGCAGAAAAGTTATGGCAATCTTATTGTGTATATTGTTCTCAGGCGTGCTCTTCTCCTGCAGCGTCATATCGATGAAGAACTTGATCACATTGTCGGGCTGCACATCGGCGAATGGCGAATCGTATTTGGCATTCATGAAAGACCACACCACAGGGAGTAGACAGGGAAGGAGCAGACTCTGTCGCTTCTGCTGCACAATATTCTCAAAGAACATGCCCAGCATCTGACTGGCCATGGGTTCTGTGGGGGATGGGGAACAACAGTTAAAGGGATGAACTTTATGGGATTAGAAGATCGTGCTCACCTGTATTTGGGTGGAAGTAGCGTTTGAGCAGCTTCTCCAGCACATCGGTGCGATTATCGAGTTGACCGCGCAGGAAGAGACGACACAGGCCACGCACAATTATCAGCAGGATGCCCTTTTCGCCCGAACGCTCCACATACATGCCCATCACCGCGAAGATGTCCTGACCCTGTTCGCTGCCCTGCGACTGATCATCTTCGCCATCAAAGAAATCCTGCATGGTGTACAACATTCGACGATTCGTTTTCGCTGTCTGATCATTCAGATCCGTGAAATAGTCCACGCCATAGTGATCCATTAGCTCCAGTATGCACTGCGCCGATGTCTCTCCCAAGCGTAAATTGTTGTCCTTGTAGAACTGATAGACGACGGCATCGAATACTTCCTTGGTGTATGCCTCGTAGAGAATGCTGTAGGCAGCTCCACACTTGATGGCCCAATCGAAGATGTCATTCTCTGCCGATGCCAGATGACGGCAAATGAAATCCTTGTAGAGCTTACAGATGCTGGGATTAAGCGAGTGCACATTCTCCGAGACGACCATGTGAAATGCTATATACAGTCCTTTGAGAATGCGCTCCTGCTTGGAGAGCTTAGGCCGTGCCGGCAACTGCAATACGCCGTGTTTCTCCAGCAGCGGCTGTATCAGATCTGTATATTCATTCGTCACGGCGATCTTCTCATCATTCACTGCCTGCGCACGCATATATTCCTTCTGGCTGACAAAGTTCTCCTCCAGTTCCTCGAGCTCCAGGATCTTTACCTTCAGCGAGTTGATCTTGGTGACCAGCGATGTGTCTACATCGCCCAGCAGCTTATCGATCAGATTGCGATCGTGCACGAGATCATTTTGCTTTACATTCAGCTCGCAAATCTCGTAGATGATCTTGATGAAGAACTGCATACGCTCGGGAATATCGCTCACAAGCTGCTCCATGCAGCGCACCAGAATCTCGATGATCTTGTGATCGAGGAGGCACTCGCGCAGTAGGTGTGTGATCAGTGCCTTGAGATTAGCACGCCCGATTTCATCGCCCAGATCGTAGGACTGCAACATCTCCACCAGCGATAACAACATGCACTGAAACTCGATCTGCGCGAACTTATCCATGTCTGGCTTCTGGAACTGACAGAATCTGTAGAGAGATCAATTATTAGCAGGGAATACATAGTATGGGGAATTCCTTCACTTACTTCTCCACGTAATCGCAGAAGACGCTCAGCTCGGGCAGCACCAGTTCGTACTCATCTGCCAGAGTCTGTTGCAGGTAGGCGCTGAGATATTGCCAGTATATCAGTAGTTCCACAGTGAGCTCCTCCAGCGGCACACAGCGATGCAGTTCACAGTCCTCGCTCAGTGGCAACTGCGAGAGCAACTCCTGGTTGTCCTGCTGCTCGAAGATCACGAACAGCATCTGGCGGGTAACGCGTCGGAAGCGCATCAGCGCCTCCTCACTGGAGTCCAGCTTGAGGGCTGCGATCAGCTGTATATAGTTCTGCTGGTACGAATCAATCCACGACTTTAACATGTACTTGATGAAATGTTTGCGCACATTCTCCGAGTTGTCGCCGAGGCCACGCTCGACGATGGTTAGACGCTGTGACACCTTGTAGGAGCGTACGGGGTAGTTGCACATGTTGATGTATGTGTGGCGTCGCACCTTCTCGTCCACATCCCAGAGACGTTGCAATATGTGTGGCAGCGTGAGATAATTGCGTCCCATGCACGTAATGATGCACTGCCTCACACTGGGCGAGGGATCGGAGCTGAGATGATACTGATACGCACGGACGACCATATCGTCTGGATTGTCGGGCATCTGCAGGCGCTGCATGGCAAGCACCGCCTCCTTGCGCACACTGGGCGATATGTCCTTGACACGATCCACCATATAGTACAGTATCTGATCGCATTTAGAGGAATCCAGGGTAGCTTGTGGTCCCATATGTTTCAGAATCAGATTCACCGAGAAACAGATGCGATAACGAATGTGCGGGCTATTGGAAATGGACTGATAGAGAACGAAGCACATGATGTAAACAAACAAAGCAACAGCAAACAGAGAGAGAAAGTACAGTAGACACCACCTACCGAGAGCAACCAGGCAAATGTGTCTGCCAATATGGGATGCGTCATTTCCGACTCGAAGCTGGTGACGAACTTAGCAAGGAATGTTAGCGCCGTGTTCCCGTACTCGTTGCTCTCCTCGGCCTCCAGCACCGTCTTCAGCATATTGATGAACGTCACCATGAACGCATCATGATCCAACTGTAAACAGAAACCGAGATGAAATTAACTTCAATTCAGCACAACACCCAAAGGATCTCAAACGACCGATCAGCCACCTTGGAGTACAGTTGCTTCAGCTCTTTGATGTAGCGCTTGTGGAAGGTCTCGTTTTGTTGCGCTTGTGATAGGATCGTGTACAAGGCCTTCTGGCCCTGCAACACGCTGCGGTCCATTGTCATGTTGCTTCTGCTGACCGTGGAGTCTGCCATGGGCAGCTCATCAATGCGTTCCAGTTTCTCGCCATTTTCTTTTCCTGCTGTTTTTTTTTCTCGGTTTTTTGGTTGTTTTAGCCTTTGCCTTGGGCATTTTGTGTGTGTGTGTGTCTGTGCGTGTTATTCTTGTTGCCCCGAGGAAATCACTTTGAAATTCGTATATTGCGCAATTTTTTATTTATAAGCTTTTGTTTTTGCACGCCTAACCCATCAAATTGTTCGCGGAAGAGTTTTAAGTAATTTCTTTCATTAAGATGCCGTCGAACAAACACAAGCGTCGCCTACTTCTGCATTCCTCTTTTCACCCTTATTCGCTCGATCTGCCGTTAATACAATTTCGTTTTGTTTTGGTGCTGCCAACTCGCGTAAAATGCTGTCGTTGATGCTAACATTGTGGCTTATTGTATTTGCATTGTTTTAAAATATCATTGCTGCTTTGTTAGACAAAAACTAAATTTTATAAATTTATTTATTAATTTACTTTAGCACTATTAGTGAATTAAAACAATAAATAAATATATCTCTGAATTCAACGATACATTTTTAAAAAAGTGCATAGCATTCAGCTAAACCTGAATGTCAGTGCCGCCTGACAAATGCTCGTTGCTACAGCAGGCATTTAAAAATATTTGTTGACATAAAATTCGTAATATCTACTTCCTAATCCACTTCCTTGCTTTACCAATCAGTGTGTAAAAACTTTATATGTTGATAAACTACTGAAATAAGTTCAACAAAAATGTCCGCCCCAACGAAGCGTGTTTACGATGCGCGTGAGAAATATCAGGATCGCACCACATCCAAAGAGAATGCGTTTCCGACCCTCAATGTGAACATCAATAAGCTAACGACGGCCCTGTTGCTGCTCAGCTCCAGCGAAGATCAGGTGTTGCAGATAGTGCTCAATCACATAACGGAATTTGCCCGCAAATGGGACAACAATATACAGGAGCTGAAGGCGAACATGTTGTTGGAACTGTTGCTCGAGAAGGAACTCTTCATCGAATCGAAGAATGTGCTCATTCGACGTTTCGCACTCTATCTAATTACTGTCATCTTGGATCAATCGAACTTGGGGGAATACGGGACAGAAACAACGGGAATGTTGATCGAAGTGTGTTATCGATACTATTTGAAGGACAACGATGACTTTTGTGTCGAGTATTTGACGTACATCATTAATCTGTGTCTGCGAGATCCGCAAGTTGCACAGGACATACTCGGAAATATTGATTTCCTGGAGAAATTCAAGAATGTCTTCGTTAATTCTGAAAATCCAGATACGGTGCTGAATTCCATTGATGCTCTGCATAAAATGCTACAGGTGCAGAGTGCCGAGGAGATGTTGGAGTTCAGCACGTTGCCGGGTTTCCCCGTGGATCGCATCATTTGTGAACTGACCAACGAGTTCCTCGAGATTCGCCTGGCGGCCATCAAGGTGCTGAAGACTCTGCTGGCCGATACCAGCGATGAGAGCATCTTTGAGCCATTGCATCGCTGCTTCTTTGTCCTTCAGCAGTTGGTGAAGGCCTTCTGCGCCAATCCTCAGGCACCCGATGCCCTGGGCATCATTGAGGTGTTGGCCACAGCACTGCGTTCCGAGAAGATGACTAAGCTCTTTTTCGAACAGAATCTTTTCGAGAAAATGGTGGAGTATCTGAAGTACGACGTTGAAGTCCTTAAGCCCGATGTGGTCTGCGCCATCATGTCCATATTCGCCGAGGCGGCTAAGTACACTAACTTCCTTAAGCGTATCCACCAGGCTGAGATCACTCAGCTGTTCATCAATTGCCTGATGACAAGTAAGCCTGAACCGGCCCCGTATGTGATCATGGGCCTCAATCGCATGATCGAGCACCCCCTGGCTTTGCGGGCTGTCGTTGAGGAGTATGAGAAGGGTGCCATGTCGGTGCTGGTTGATCTCATTCAGAATCCGGCAGTGTTGATCAAGACGCGGGAGCAGGCAGCTGAGTTTGTCAGTCACTTGATGGTCATCGCATCTCGTCCGACTTCAGAGCAACTGATGCAATTGGATATCCCTAACGTATTTGCCTTGACCATTACGGAAGGATTGCCAGAGTTATCGATAGATCTTGTGCTCTCCATACTCGCAATTATCGAAAGCTTGGCTCAAAATGATGAGAACCGCGAGATACTTGGCGATTGCACACAGCTTACGGAGCAAATAGCTCAGCTGCTAATGGTAATCAACATATATCGATTGCTACATCTATCGATTAACGTTAGTTTATTTCCTTCGTAGTACTCCTATGCCCATTCCATACTGGTGCACAATATTTTCCGATGCCTTTGCACCATCGTTGACGAGGAGCCCGTGCGTAATATTTTGCTCAACAATTTCATCGTCTCCTCCATCAAGAGGGCCCTCAAGTCCCTCTCGAATCTGGTGAAGACAGCTGTTACCAATTTTATATTGCAGACCACACGCTTCAATGAGTTCGTGGAGGCCTACATTGATCGTGGGATTCTGGAAGTGTAAGTTTAGCTTATGAGAGTTATCGATTTATAATCGATAGTTCTTTTTCCAGCGCATTTAAAGCTCGATTTACTATCGATGGTATGTTTTAAACACACTCGAAATACAGTTGATATACATATATTATCGATAGCTTTTATTCACTCTCACTCTGTTGCTTTGCAGGCTGATGGAGTTCCAGAAGCATGCGTTCTGCGTGTCCACTTGGGGACCTGCCATCGAAAGCATTCTCTCCAAGTGCCCCACCATGAAGTTCTGCATCCGTAACGCACTTGGATTCACCGACATCACCGCGGGCAAGGACTTCTATGTCTCTAAGAGCATGTTCAATGACTTCCGTCAATTCCAGAACATATTGCGTAGTGATTGCTCCCCGTTGCTGCCGGTGCTGGTGGTGAACTTTGATCGACCCATAGCCGACCCAGAGGATTTGGTAATAGTGCCGCAAGAGTGCATGCAATATTTAGGCGTGGGGACAGAAATCAAGTGGTGCTACTGCAAGCGCCCGGGAGATCCCAAATTGCCCGAGTACCTGGAGGCACTGAATCAAACATTGGCGGTGAGCAATGCCAGAAAGGGAGATAGACTGCTAATAGCTCATACTCTTCCAGATCCACGGACTTGTAGAGAATCCGGATCGCATCAGACGCAGCATTGATTTCGAGAACGTGGCGAAGCGCAGCAAGATTATCGCCGAGGCCATCCATGGCATCATGAGCGAAGACATCAAGATACTCGATCTGAACACCACCGAGGAGTGTTCGCGACAGACAGTGCGTTGCCATCTAGAGGAACTGCGTCAAGGTTACCACACCAACTTCATTCCATTGGGCATGATCGTCAGTGGTTGCCAATTCGAGCGGGCGCTGCTCTTCAAGTGCTTGGCCGACCAGATCGGCCTGCCATGCACCCTGCATCGCAGTGTTGATGGGCGCATGCTGTACAACGAGGTGCCGCTGCCGCTGGAGCTAGAGACGGACATTCACTGCGACAAGAAGACCATGAAGTTCATGCCCTGGCGCATGTTGCGGCCTACGCACATTGTCGACCTCATGTACAACATCGGGGAGCTCTATCCCATGCAGAGTCGCCAGGCGCTGCAGTATTTGCGTCTCTACTGATTCCCAGATTCCATTTTAAAGTATTATTATATGTTTCTTGTCGATCTCTCTCCAAATTTCGCTGTACACCCAAATATATTTTCGAAAGGTTTTTATTGGGAAACACGCAGGGTTTCTTGTTCATTATACATTATATATATACTATTTTGGCTATATTTCCATATTTCTACCTTGCACATAAATTCAATTTATCGGTTTTATATCGAATTCTGGAAAATATCGTAATTTAATCTTAGTTTTAAAATCTCAGCATATATCGTTAGTTTCTCCCACTAAACAAATGTCGTAAGCCAAACATGTCGTTTGGTCTTTCATAGCAGACAGTTTCTGTGTGGCAAGTTCATTTGTCAGGACATTTCATGGGTTTGTGTCCCGGCTTAACTCTAGTAATCGATGCACTGCGCATGTGCATGCGTTCTTCATGTCTCCTCTTTGCGCTGTCATTCGCAAACACATAAGAACTCTGCAGCTGAACTGAACTAGCATTGAATACACCTTCTATAATATTGTATTTACTCGCATTTAGCTGGCTGGCAAGGAGCGAAAGGGCCCACTTGGCGGCCCAAAGATGTCCAGGGCGCTGCTGACGCTGGCCTACTTCGTGCTCACCTGCTGCTCCATAGTGTTCACCGCGTGCATTAATAACGGTAAGTGAGGCAGGGAAGAGTGCGACCTTCACAGGGAAAATCAATAAAGACTTTCTCTCTCCTTTGGTGCAGTCACTGGCACGGGCACCAGTTCGCCCAGTGGATCAGGTCCAAGTTCCGGAGGAAGTCTAAGCACTTCTTTAACCAGCGGCGGACACATACATCGCACAGCGGCGGCCATTGAGCGGGTGAACAAGCTGTGGTGTTACTCCTGCGATACCATGGACCACGGCAAGGCCTGTGTGGATGTGGCGCTGCGCAACAAGACGTCGCTGATGAAGAAGTGCAAGGGCGAGGAGTTCTTCTGCATGGTAAGCGGGAAGTGCACCCCATCATGCTGCACTTAAGTCACACAAGTCTCCTTCTCTGTGGCTCATTAATCTCCTCTTGCTCTGCTTCCTCCTACTTCCAGGTCAAACGCTTCTCGTACACAACCAGCACGGAGAACTCCACCAGTTCGCCCAAGATGTGGTCACTGGATCGCCGGTGCACGGCCAACTGTGAACCCGGGTGCATCATCATAGGGGAGCGTACAAAGCTCTACGCATGCACCTCATGCTGCGAGGACTCCTTCTGCAATACGGGGCGTGGCGCTGCCTCAGGGATCTTTCATCGCGAGGCCACTGGGATCGGCACACGCCTTGTGTGGCTCGCAGCTCCGTTCCTGGTCAACATATCGTTCATGCAGTATCGAAGACATGACTGCCAGGTGCTAGCCTAGCCCAAGGTCTTCCATCTACTCCTCCTCGAACTGTTCTCCAACTAGCCAAACGTCTTGCACAATGTCTTGATCTGCCCCCCAACTATAACTCGCACAGATAATGGTGTGATAATGAAAGTTTCTCGCTGGATAGAAGGTCTACGTTAGACCTAGGTCGCTAGTAAGGTCTAGCAATATATATAGTAGATATATCATTGAAGTTTGATTTTATTTGGCATTGTTAAGAGGAAACTTGAAGAACCTTTCATCAATAATGTTTTACCAGTTTAAAGATATATTCAGATTTCAGATTGATTGAAATTTAGTTTAGCCAAAGACCATTCTCACTAGCCAAATACTTTACAACTGACTTTGTTAAGATCATGACTATATAGTATGTATGTATATATATTTTCAGTTGATGAAATAAAGTATATTTTAACAGCTCACAGTGGACTTTCTCTTTGGGCATGGCGATGCTCTGTCAGCTCTCCATGGATTCCCTTACTCTAACTTCCTCAACTGAATTCACTTTAAAATCTATTTGTGCTTTGGTTTTCCTTAAGTAGATGTAACCCCTGCTGCTCTTCTGCTCTGTCCGAGAGAGAACATGCGTAGTTCCTTGTCGAGCTTATCCGTCTCTGTTAACGTATTCCCTTTCGCTCCCACTGTTTCCTTCTGGTAATCCCCTCCTGGAGGCATTAAACCCTTCATTTGCTTTCGAGCATTGCATTACATTTCCTGCCTGCTCATCCGCATCCGTCTCCGCATCTGCCGGCACAATCATTCACAGTATCATCCACATCCGAAGAGTGGGCCGAGCCACGCCCACTCGCTGGGCAGGCAGACAACTTCATGCTTGCAGCATGAATTATTTATTGGATACCCAAAGTATTCATAAGTAGAGCAAGCAGGGGAAGGGGAAGTGGTAGGGGTAGGGGGAGTAGCTCAAGCAGCACTTGTCAGGTTGTCGTTCGGGCCAGGTTCCTAATCAGCCAACCCACTCTTACTCCCCCTACCCCCTACCCACTGTTAATAGTGCTGCCATTAGGCGCAGCTAAGTTTCATTTGGAGGCGTTGCCTGTGTGGGTGTGTGTATGTGTGTGTGGGCGTGCACTCGTTCACAATTTGTTGCCCACAAGGATCAGCTGTCTTCGGGGACTGGCAGCGGCAGTGGGCCTAACAGCGTGTGTGAGTTATGGCCAACTCGGGCGGGAGCATCTTGGCTAATAAAGCGGAGACAAATCTGCTCGCTGTGCCTGAGCTTAATTTACATAAATGACCAGAGGGGCTACTAGTGCTACCAGGGTAGTAGCCCAATAGGGTTGCCACACTGCTGAAGGAGCCTAGCGTGTGGAGAGAGAGGGGGTGTCAGGCCCTCCTACCCTAGTCTATTGGCTTTTTGCTTTATGTGTTTTGTGTTCTTGGCGTTTATTTTGCGGCTTTCATGTCGTAAATCTTCATCAGACGGCAAATTACGTGGTTGCCAGCCCAGCCGACGGCTCCTCTATAGACCCCCACTTCACCTACTCTCATTCCTGCTACCCCTCTTTCTTCCACTTCTCTCTCTCTCTCTCTCCTAGGTCTGTGGGAACTGGCAACTGTGGCGACCAAACAATAAACTGACCGCAGTCGGTGGGTGGTAAAACAATAAAGCGGTGACAAAAACCAAACAACCACGATGCGACAACAACAACAACAGCAGTCAGAGGAGCAACAACAGCAACAGCAACAACAACAACAGCAATCAGAAGAGCAACAACAACAAAAAGAGCAACAACAACAGCAGAGTGCGGCCCCATTGACAAGAGTTTCATTTATGAAAAATAACGGCGGCAATATGCGAAATTTATTATTATATTTGCGTTGGGCCGCAAAAATGTCATGAACAAAAACAGTAGCCAGCAGTTGCTTCCCTCTGTCACTCCTCCTTGCCCCTCTTCCTCTGCCCCTACTTGCCCTGCAGAGTCAGTGTTGCTGTTGTCTCTCGTTCGCTTTATTCATTCATTATTATTGCTACTTTGGTGTTGTTCGCCTTGTTTCACGTTGTTTTGTGATTGCAGCGCCAGCGACACGTTGTTGTTGTGGTTGTCCTCCTGTTGTTGTTGTTGTCCCCTGTTGTTGTTGTTGCCGTTGTTACAGTTGCTGTTGCCGTCGCTGTTGCTGCTGCTGCTGCTGTTGCTGCTGTCGCCAGGCCAAGTTTACAAAGAAATTTCAATTAAAATGCAACAATGCCGCACTCCATCATCGGCGTCGTCTAGCTGACAAACCGCGCGCACATTCCACTACCCTCTCCCTCTCCTCCAGCACCACCCTCTATCTGCCTCTCTATTCATCTCTTCCCTTCTTGTTGGACACGTTGCTACAAGCAATCTACATTCGAACCAACAGCAGCAACGGCAGCAACAAAAATCGCCCACTGCAACTGCAAACTAACTACGCGTTGCCAGACTGCGAGGGTTGCTGCAAAGGTTGTGCTAGAAGTTAACTTAGTTTCACTTTCAATTGTTTTACTACTTGAGCAGTTGTGGCAATTCATTAAGCTACCCTCGCTGCGTTCGTTACTGTTGCTCGTCTCGTTTTTGGGGTGATAAATCTTTGTCGCCCAAGTAAATACGCAACATGATGACGACGGCGACGGTGACTGCTAACGAATGCGCTGCTACCTGGAGGAGGAGAATGGAGGAGAGGGTAGATAGAGCAGGGGAATGTAGGGAAGAAGAGAGAGAGAGAGACGAGGAGTAGTTAGAAAAAAGAGACGAGGCTAACGGGCCTACACAAGCAGACTGCGTTGTAAGTAACGAGCTGTATTTGCAGTACCAGGCACCCTTCTCTCTACTAGGTACTGCTCTATCAACCTCTTCTAGTATTTACCCCCTCTTTAACAGTAACCCCTAGTTCTTTCAAGCTTCTTGTCTTGTCTTCCCTCTTCTTATCATTTGCCGTACCCTGCAACCCTTTATGCTACTTCCCTCTTGCACTTTCTTATCTTTCTTCTTTCTCTGTACTAGCTGCACCTATCTACAAGTTCTTCTTCCTCATACCAGTTACCCCACCCCACTGTATATCACTCCCTATTACTGGATACTCTTTCTTTTTCGCTACTTATTCAGCCCCAGATACCCTTCTCTTCACTAAGTAATCTTCTCTAGCAGTAACCCCTGTCTCTATTATTTTCGTTTCTTCACTCTCTATATAAGGTACTCCTATCTACAAGTTACTTCCTTCTTACCAATCCACCTACGCCATACCAGTTACCCTCTGCCCCTTTAGTTTCTATTTTTCTCGCTATACCCACCTCTTTGCACACTCTCTCTCCCCTCCTTCCTTTCCCAGAGCCTCCATTCTCTCTCATCCATTCTCCCTCGCTCCTTCGTCGAGCGTGTAATTAAAACTTTGAGCAACAGCCTCAGCAACTACCACGACGATGCCAACTACAGCTTGACAGACTGCCAGCTTGACTGGCTGCACGTCCGTCCGTCCGTCCATTCTCTGTCTCCACAGTTTTTCTCTGTCGCTGTTCCTTTCTCTGTCGCTGTCAGCCGGGCGTCACTTTCGGGTGTGAATTGTTTTGTTCGGTTTTTTGATAAAGTTTCGCAGCTTCGTTTTATTGGATCCACATCGCAGAGGCAGCTGACACTGATGGAGCCGGACCTGAGCTGTTAGTTGGACCAGGGGGAGCAACAGCACCAGCTGGAGCCGTAGCCAGAGCCGGAGTCGGAGCAGAAAGCTGTAGCGGATGCGTGCTGCGATTTGCGTAAATGATTTTGATAGATTTGATGGGATTTACGCGCTTTTTTATACGCAGCAGCGCCAAATGGGTTTTGGGGCACCAAAGCTCTCAAGCTGATTACCAGCGAGGCAGAGAGAGAGAGAGAGAGAGAGAGAGAGAGAGAGAGAGAAAGGGAGAGAGAGAGAGAGAGTAAATGGGAGACAGTCAGCCATTTTCTTTGGCTGCGGCTTTAATTCTCGCCATTTCCGGGACGTGGACATGAAAATGCACTACACACAAATTAGAGAGGTGCCGAGAGGGGGGAGCAGGGAGCTAGAGGGGCGTGGCATGTAGTTGAGCTGCCAGCGCGTGTTGTAAATTGATTTTTTGTGTCTGCTTCGTTTGGCGCCCCCTTTGGACTCCAGTTTGGTTACTCCTTGACTGCCCCCACGACTTGCCTCAGGACTTCCCCTGTGACTCCTCTTGCAACTCCCCTTTGGCTGCTTAGCTGCCGCGTAATCTCTGCTCAAAGCATTGCTCCACCAGCTTCGCTAGCTCCTTCTCTAGTTCCTCCAACCTCCTGCCCTCCCTCACTCCGTTCCACATGTATTTGCATGCTAATCTGGCCGACAGCAGCAGCAGCTCCAACGATGCCAAAATTACATGAAACTACACATTTTGGTTTGTCACCTCGCTGCCTCTGTGTGTGTGTGTGTTGTACGCCGTTTTCGGCAATTGCGTGTGCCTGCCCCGGCTAAACGTATGCAAATGAGGGTCGACCAGGATGAGGACGAGGCCGAAAACGACGTCGAGCACAAGGCAGAGGCGCAGGCAGTGGGGGGTAGAGGGTGCCAGGGGCGGAATGTAGGGGCCACAGCGGCAGCTGCTCTCAAGGCGACTTAACGCCTGCTTAATGAACATAAATTAGTCACCAGGTGTCGCTGTGTCACGGTGGGCGTGTCACGCTGGTGGGCGTCGTCGTTGACGTTGGCGTCGCACACGGCGTGTGGCAAGCTGAACCACGCGCATTTATATTTCAATTTGCAGACTC
The DNA here is from genome assembly GCA_018901815.1 of Zaprionus lachaisei. NCBI lineage: Eukaryota > Metazoa > Arthropoda > Insecta > Diptera > Drosophilidae > Zaprionus > Zaprionus lachaisei. The sequence goes on from JAEIFI010000054.1 coordinate 1,088,782, forward strand.
GGCATGGGAATGTGGCATGAGAAGAGTGAGAGAGAGAGAGAGAAGGAGAAGAGAGAGAGAGAGACAGAGAGAGGGAGTAAAGAGACACCTTGCAAGGCGTGTGCGTGCGTAGACTTTAAACGCGACCCCAAACTTTAGATGCCAATTAATTTCGTATTAATCTGTGGGGCAAACTTTGCTCGGGGCTTCTCTAACTTATCTCAATCGAAGCCAAGCTGACTGCTCTGTTTATCATATTCATCATTTATTATTCATCTGTTTTCTTTATGTTTTTTTAATGGCAGTCACACTAGTTACATATACAAATTGCCGTTCTTATCTCTCCTTTTGTTTGCCAACTATATAAATATATCTTAGCTTATCTATTGATTTATTTATTTCTTTAATAATTCATGTTCTACATTTTCTGCCAGTCATCTTTTACTATACCTTCATTTAATCCCACTGGGAATACCAGTAACAGCAGCAACTTCAGTTATCTTAATTTTCTTTTTATCTTTTAACTTTATTTTCAATATAGAAGAAGTAGAAGTACATCTATTGCCATATATTAAAACTGAAGCACTTTTCAAATGAATTTTCCTCATTTCCTGCCTGTGTTTTCCCCCTTTTCTTTCAGTCAACCCACCTGGCAACACCATAAAGGGATTACGGGATTCGTCTACCCATCAATTATAGCAATGCAGCCGTTTCCTCATGCGATTTAATAAATTGTTAATCAATTACGCTGCTCATCCATATGCTTATCCCTCACAGCGATTAATTTTCTTTATTTTCCCGTTTTCTGTCATCACTTTAAACGGTCTGGCAGCACGCATCGTCGTCGTCGTTGACGCCATGAAGTTGGCTGCAATTCATCAATTTTTTTTTATAAATGCTTCAAAGGTCGCTGTCGCTTTTCAATCTATGTAATCAACTCGATTCGTGCGACATACGATTTCCATTTCCATGTGTTATCTACAGACCAGACTTCCCCTCCCTGCCCTTCTCCCGTGGGGTTGCCACCTTGCCTTTAGCGAGCAATAGTTGGGCTGCGATTGGGTTTCAGCTTGGGCGAGCGCACATAACGCAATTTGTTGCATATCCGCTTGGCTCCACACTCCAATTTCCTCGACACTGTCCAGGAGAGTGGAGAGTGGAGAGGGTGCTGCGTACCTCACTTTGATGCAATTAGTTTGATATATCGCAAACACTTCGTATGCGCGTAATGTGACTCAACGGCAATTCACGTTTGATTGATGGCTATCGCAGTGCATTATACGATACATGGCAAAGCAGTTGAGAGAGGGAGAGAGACGAGTACAGTCATGAATATTGAACGATTCGTTCGACATGCCAGACATAATCGCATTTCGATTGCAGGCTTGCCTGCACTGCCTTTAAACGGGATTAAGCGGCAAATAATGAATTGATTAAGCTGCAAAATCCGAAATTGATTCTGTTTCCCGATATTGAAAACGTATCACAGTATAAACTATTGTAATCTGTAGTATTAGTGAGGGCAGTCGAGTTGTCAATTGTCAATTGCACTTATCGATTAATCCAGCCTGACCCCATTCAAAGGCACAGCTGACCCAGTTGCGTTTTCAATGGGCCTCGACAGAGCCCGACATAGCCGACAATTAGACTGCGCTAATCATTGCTTTCGGCTCATTACAGTTGTCAATTCCATTGAGTGCAGTACCCCCCTCGAACCCCCCCCGGCTAGCTTAACCCCAAGAGCTACCTCCCGTGGAAATTTGACCGCAACGAAATCAATAGAAAACACGAATGAAGTGGGTCTCAGTGGGTCTTGCAGGGGGGCAGGTGGAGTAGTACTGTGGCTGGCCAAATCCCACACAAAGCTGCTGTCGGACAGGCTAACATGGGAGGGGATAGGGGATAGGGGGTTCGGCAACAAAAGGCAACATCCGCCGGGCAACTTCCGTTTGACTCTGTCTCTCTGTCTCTCCTCTCTGCCTCTCGCGCTCTTTTGGTCTGCGGCTGACAGGAAGCAATCAATAGGGTAATGGCAGACAAAAGCATCCGCTGTAGTTTGGCACTATCCGGACAGCTCCTGACAGCCGGACAGCCGGACAGCGTACAGCAGAGCCGGACGGAGAGCGAAAGCAGGCAAAAAAATAAATGCAAAAAACCAAACTGAAAATCAAGCGGAGACGGCAATGCAATTTGTCATTGCCGGCCCGAGGCAACTGTCCTGCTACCCACTCCGCCTACGGCTCTCTTGGTTGACAAGTCTTAAGGCCCGTCAACGGCATTAAATTGTCGCCCCCTCTCTCTCTCTCTCTCTCTCTCTCTCTCTTTCTCTTCCTCTTTCTTTACCTTTTGGGGCTGTGCGACAAATGTAAATAATGCGTTTTAATCAGTGAAAACAACAGTGGCAAATCCATTAAGCGAGCAACGTGCCCCACATTGGGGCAACTTAAAGTTTTCCCCCAGTTGCGCTCTACCTTTCTCTCTCTCCCGCTCTCTTTCTCTCCTCTTCCTTTCCTCTCGCGGCGCACGTCATTTGCAGCTTGATTTACAAATTTCTTTAATGAGGCAACGACAACATTTTTAATTAGCACCTGTTTCAGGGTGGTGAGCATTGAGGCAGCAGGGTGGGGTGTGTTTACAAACAGCAGGGTGCCCCCACCTTGTGAAGGCACAGGGCGTGCAGAGGGCGTGCTCTCTGAAAATTAATTTCAAACTTTTCATTGTCTTCGCCTCGTTTCATTCAGCTTCTGTTTTATGTTTTCTCAACTTTCTGCACTGCCACCTGTTCCTTTCTCTCTCTCTCTATCTCTATCCCTTTATCTTTCTTTGTTTCTCTTCGTTTCTACGGTTGCCTTCTCTACTTGTTCGACAAGTTCAACCGCAGCAGCTACTTATGTCTTGCTTCAGCTTAGCTCTGATCCAATATCCTAATGCCTTTCCATGTTTGCCTCGTTCCCATTCCTGTTGCACATGCCACGTTTACCCCGCTCTGACTGTGCCTCTAACTGTGCCTGTAACGGCGCCGGCTCTGGCCCTCCCCCCTCGCAGCTGGTGGCTTACCCCCTGTGTCCCGTGCCTGCCTTGTTGTTGCTGCTGCAATAATATTTTGCAAGTGTTTCTAAACAAGCACAAAGTCATGTTTCAACAGCTGCAGCACAGTCTGGCTTCTGCTACTGTTTTTATTGTTATTTACCCCTGATCTCTTACCCCCTACTACCCTTCTCCCTCCCCCCTCTCCCTTTACCACTCTGCTGCTGTAATTATTGTAGTCCCCGCCGTTGTTAGTTAAACTTTCGCTGCACATTAAAGCAATTTGGGCAACATTTATAGACTGATTTAATAGAATCCAAAGGGGGTTGCTTGCCAGAGGATTGTGGGGGGGACTGTGGGGGACTGGGGGGAGTGGCAGCACCCAAACAGAATGAGATATTTCCACACAAGTGAGCAGATCAGAGAGCTGGCAACATTCACTGTTCTCTCTGTGTGCACTGGGATATAATTGTTTGACTAAATGAGTGCCCCATCCCAGTTTACCTCCCTCTCTCTCTCTCTCTCTCTCTTTATCTGCTTCCCTCTCCCTCTTGAAGTGGGAGCCATAGCAAGCGAACAGCCATAATTATGGCAACAGAGCCCACAGCACTCCCATCCAAATTGGGGCTTCACTCTTGTCATGAGAATGTGAGGAGGACTCTCGATATGTGCTGCCAGATATCCAGCTATCTCTGCGAGGGAGTATGTGTTGCCCCCCTGGCCAACAAACGATGCCAAAGCTTTGTTATAATGGGTATGAAATTGAAGTCTAAACAAACAAGAGAAACAGGAAGAGGCCTGAGAGGAGGCCAAAGGAGATGGCAGCAAGTCGAGGAAGCAGCGACAAATAAAAATCCAAACAAGTCTCCATGGAAATTGAATATTTAATTATGCGCCGATGGAAATTGCGTTAGAAGATGGTGACGAAAATGGGCTCCAATCATGATGACAGTAGCAGGGAGGGAGTAAGCAAGGAGACGGGGGAAGGGGACAGCTTGTTGTCTAGGAAAAATGTAAACGAAGGCGTCGCTTAAGCTGCTGGGGAAGAAGCTGCTAAATAATTTATTTTAATTTGCGACAGATTCGCCAAGACCAAAAAGTCGAATCTCTGCCAAGGCACACAAAAGAAAGAGGAAGAGAGGAAGAGAGAGAGAGAGAGAGAGAGAGAGAGAGAGAGAGAGAGAGAGAGGGAAGTTAATGTGTTAAAAGTACTGTAGGGTGTCGTAAAGTTAATGTGAGGGATCTCTTTAATATGCCACAGTTAATTCTTGAGGTCTGTTCCGGGTTTCAGGAGTAGTTTCACTTTGACTTTCATTCGCTTAGTTCGAGTTTTCCAATTGGAAGAACAACAAACGTGTTGCCAGTGCTCGAGGCAAGGATAAGGAGGGGGTAGTGTGATAAGAAAGAGAGGATACTGAGGAGGGGACTGTGATGCACCTTGGGCTTATCTAAACAGACCCCATTTCTCCCACTTATCGCAACTGTATAAATTTTCACTGGGTCTGTGGGTCGCCTCTTGCAGCGCGAAATACGTGAGTGCCACACGAAACTTGCCCCAACTGCGAGGGGTAACTCGGTCTGCCTGTTCTATTTCGAGTATAACGCACTGTCGGAGCTTTATCAGCTCGTAAATATAAATTAGAATTTAATTTTTATCGCCGTGGAAAGGTAGCTGCGAGAGGGGAAGAGGAAGAAGGAGGGGAAGAGGAAGAAGGAGAAGCTGAGCCGTGGGGAGCATTTCTCTGTTGGGTCAGAGAAGCCTCCCACTCAGTGGTGGCCAAGACAACGTATCGATGGCTGAGCTCGCTGCGACGGGATTCATTTCCATTTGCTCGGCACGTGTCGCCACATATCAAAGGCTTTGATTTACCTGGCTGTGCTGGGAGAGCAACCCCTTGGGTGTCATTGTGTGGCCACAAAATGGCAACAGCAACAGCAACAGCAACAGGATCAGCTAGCTTACTTGGGAAATGCCCTCAAGGGATGCAACGCAAATTTCGATGGGTAAATTATGAAACATTGAAGTAGGAATCGCTTGGGCTTACATTGCCATAGCTGAATAATGGGAACCTTGTATACTAGACTGTATTTCGGGAGGTATTAGTCGAGTGATGAGTTGTGGGTAGAATCAATACAAACTATAAATCTATCGACAACTATTGCTAAGCAGACCAGCCCAGCCACAACCCTTGAAGGTACTCAAACCCTTAGTCCATCTGTCGAAATAGTCTGTTAATGAAGTGAAAATCAAATTTGAAGCGGGAATCACAGCAAAGAGGACAACAGAGAGTAGAGTCGAGTCTGGCAGGTGCATCGCACTGGTCTCTGTTAATGGCACCCTCGGGTAACCGGAGCTAGTCCAACTTAAGACCTGTCAATGAGCTCAAATGAGGTTGACACGAAGTTCCGTATGGGGATGAGGATGTGAATGCGTTGGCGGATGCAGTGCCAGCACAAAGGGAAAGTTTATTTCACAATTTGCTTTGTGGCAGCTTCCTCTGGCTGCCAGCTCTGGTACTGCTAGCATTCCAGGCACTCTCTGCAAACTTTCTGCATTCCCTGTTTACTTTCTCTGCAAGTTGATGGCTCCGTTACCAATCCTCCCTTCCGCTCTCTCTGTACTCAACTCTCCACCTTCGACGGAAATTGATTTCCCCCTGCCTTCGTGGGGGGTTGGCAAACGCAGTTCGGTAAACAAAACCCAAGACACAATAATAATCGAAATCGAATCCGTCACCAGCAGACGACAATGCAAGGGGCGAGCAAGGAGTTTGCTATCCCGGCGGGTTGGGAACAGATATTAAAAGGTGTCAAGTGTTGTCTAACACGATTGCAAGCGCGATGTCGCCGTCATCATCATCGCCAGCATCATTATCGTCCTTCGCTTTGTGTAACTCTAACTAGCTTAGGGTACATCCTAATCCCTGACACCGACATCGCACTCCCAACTCCCATCCAGCACCCGAAACAGACTCTTGCTTCTTTCTCGCTGTGAAACGCGAGCTGTGCGAGTTAAAAAGACGTGAAATTAAATTTCTTCATCCGCTTTCATTGTTGTCTCTCACTGTCTCTCCCTTCTCTGCCCCTCCATCCCTTCTCCTGTCCTAGTCGAGTGCTTTATGCTGCATCATTTACTCCCCGGGATCAGGCTAAGCCGCGTCCGCCTGCGTCTTGGCCCCGCTTTGCATTGAAAGTCGCAAATGCTGTTTGCCTTCTTCGACTTTGCTGGTGGTCTTCCTTCCCCCTCCCCTCCTCTCTCCCCACCATCGTTTATTCGTCCTCCTCGACTGCGCTGTGCGTCTACAGCGGATGTTGAATGTTGTGTTTCCGGCAGCGACGCGTATGTGCGTCTATGTGCGTGCATTTTGGGGCAGAACAAGAAAAAGAAAGAGAAGGAGGAGAAGGGGGAGAAGGAGACGAAAGGAGGCAGAAAGCGCTTTCCCGATTCTTGAAACAATTTCGAATCCAATTACGGAACAAGAAAAAGCATTTTTCGTTAGCTCTTATCCACGACTACGCCCTCCCCCCCCCCTTCCTTACTCCATTTCATTTCATTTTTAAATTCCAAATTTCCATGCACCCCGTCGAGTTACCTCCTCCTCTCCCCTCAGCGGAAAAGTGTGCTACTTTCCCTTTACGCCCTAGGAGAGAAGGCAGAAGGTTGTCCTGCACTACTTGATGTACCTCCCTCTGTATCCATTCCCTGCACTACTTGATGTATCTTCCTCTACTTCTACATTTCCCTCGTCCCTTTCACTCATCCATTAACGGAGAGCGCAGACTAAACAAAAAACACAAACATAACCTCAAAGCGAGTCGCATTTAATATGCACAAACACTGAAAAAGGACAATCTGCTCGGGTTGTTTGTCTGTCCTACGACAACAGGATACAGCGATAAAAGGCCACAAAAGGTGTCGCCACAGACAAGCAAAGGAAGAACAAGAGACAGAGAAAGAGGGAGTGAGAGAGTGAGAAGAGGAAAGTGAATGCACTTGTGACAAGTTGAATTAATTCACTTTTGATTCGAAACGGATGCGATTCACTCCCCGAAAGAGTCTTCTGTTATGTCGATTGGCCTCTTTAAAGAACTATGCGAGGAATCTTAAAGGTCCTCTCGTTAGTTACCTGTCCTCTTTGTTCCCCTGCACCTTGATATGGTTCTCAGTCGCAGTCGAACTTTGGCCGTCTTTCATATCACGCGCCGTGCACAGCGCCAACTTTGCCGTCGCCCTGCAAAGTTTCGCCTCGTTTTCGAGTACTTTTAGCTCCGTAACTGGCTCCCTTTCCCTCCCTCTCTCTCTCTCTGTCTCTCTGTCTCTCTGCTATCTGGTACCTTGTGCCTGGTACCTGCCACCATAATTATAATTCCTGCGATTGTCTGAATGGCTTCGCCACACACACGTGACGCTGCGACCGCAGACGAAGAAGGGCGCAAGGAAGCAACTCGAGAGGAGCCTAGGCAGGGATAGGGTTTAGGGGTATCGGGAAGCGGTCTACCCTTGTCTGGCTGAGCGTCAGTTTTCAGTTGGTGCTTTGACAATGCTCGCATACAATTTGCATAAAAGATTAAGAGGATAATTAGTGTCATTAGCTGGCAGTGCATTCCCAGCTCCTTCTCTTATCCCTTCTCTTTCAGCCGTCTATCTACCCTTCTCTTTCACACCTGGCAATCTCATAAAACTGCAGTTCTTCTTGCTGGAATTCGTGTCGAGTTGGCAATTTAATTGGCCCAGTTTAAATATTCTTCGCACTTTCATCTTCTTCATCTCATTTTCTTTTCTCTGCTTTCCATTCGTTTTTCGCTTCACGCAGCAATAAAATAAATCGACAGGGAAACACCCTAAAGAAAACCCCTCAAGAGGGGGTGCTGGGGAGGGGGGTCGAGGGTTGCTTTATTAATGTGGCGATTTTCGGACTGTTTTCTATTCATTAAAAATAATTTTCTTTTGCATTAACTTTTCATTTAAAGGGAAATGCGAGAGCACAAGCTGGCAAGGGAGTGGGAGTGGGGGGAGGAGGTGTTAGAAGGTGGGTGGTGGGTGGAGTTTGCAGTTGCTGGTTAGGGTGGCCGCTCTCAAGTTCGGAGTCGAAGAAGTCTGCACATCAAAGTGAAACTTGTTGAAATTGCATTTTTACGCGTCCTTGCACAGCGAGTTCTTCTAGGTGTTTCCAGGGTGTGCAAGGGAAGGCAGGAGGGGAGAAGGGTGTTGGGTGGGGGAGGAGGGTGCCATGAAAATTGCTTGTTGCCGCAGCAACGCAACGACGACGACGACAGAGCGTAAAATCTTGCAGAATGGCGTAAAAGATATTTAATTTTTTATGTTGTCGTTGGAGCGGGAAAAGCAATCGACAGGGGGGAGGGGCGTAACAAGGGAATCTGGGTGAAATCGTTTAACTCATGTTTACAGTTCAGAATATGCAACAAAGCGAGAGCTGTGTGTGGCAAGTGGCATGTGGCAAGTGGCAAAGCGAACTATGCGCACGAATCTCATTGTGGCAATGCATCACGTCAATCTCGGCCAGAAATGCGCCCTGCGCCGACAGTGAGTGAAGCTATGTGAGATATGTGTGTGCCCAGGCAGGCGGGGGGGTGTGGCAGGGGAAGGGGAAGGGAGAGGGGGGGTGTGTGTGTCACAGAGACGGAGGCTGGAGTTGGGTCAGGCAAGCGTGACGCGTCTTCCGCATGAACAAATATTCAGAGAGAGTGGAGAGGAACAAAGAGAGAGAGTGGAGAAGGAAGCCATGCAACGGCATGTTGCGATGGCAGCTGTTGAAAGAGGGTGCTGGGGAAGGAGGGGAGAGGAGGTGAGGGTGCAGGGGAACTCAATCAGAGTTTTGTATGATTTCGTGCTTCTTGTTAATTTTCAAAATGAAAACAGCCGCAGGGGGTGGCAAACATGACATCCACGTGGGACGAGGAGGGAGAAAGGGAGGAGGCAGAGCAGGATGGAGTGGGTGTGGTGACTGGTCTGTTAACTGGTCGTTAAAAACATAACGAGGCAGGAGTGCGAGCTTTAAAGACAAGTGGAAAAGGAAACTCGGACAATAACGCGGCACGCAGGAAATTACAAAGAGCAAGTGAAAGGAGCTAGGAAAATGGGGCAAAGGGGGAAAGCGGCAAAGCTGAGAAGATGCTTTGAGTAGTCATTAATGAAATCCGATTTGCATTGCAAGAGGAAACAGGAGACGGAAGGGAGGGAGAGAAGAGTGCGAGAGGTCCTCTTTCTAAAGTGTCAATTGCGCGAGAGAGGGACAAACCTGTGAAGGAACTAGGATGCAAGTGGAAAGTAAAGAAGGGTAGGAGAGAAAGGGAATGAAGAGGAGAGAAAGAGATAAAGAGGGAAGAGGGACGAAAGAGAGAGAGTGATTCACAGAAAGGAAACAGAAGAGGGAAGCGATGTAGCAATAGAAGTAGAATCGAAGTAGAAGTGGGAAAGTGGCGGAGTAACTCCAGCTGACCCACTGGGAGGTGCCTGATGGACAGCTGCAACTGGAATTCGATTCATCAATCTTGGATTATTTCATGCTGTTAACTAATTGAAGTGCCGTGATTCGAGGGATTCCACACGGGATTGCGATACGGATTCGGACTGGTCTGCATAATGAGATGGAAGCATTTTGCTCCAATTATCGTTAAGTGCCGGAAAATGCTGTGCACAGCTAACGCACGAATGATGGAGTGGCAAGAGGAGAGGGGGAAACGGAACTGGAACTGGAACAGGAACAGGCTCAGGCTGGAGTCACTTTTCGGAGACGGGCACCATTAATCAACGCGGGGCACGACGTCATTCCGCCTTGGCACGCCGAATGAATGCCTATTACTGTAACTATTTGCCAAGAGGAGGAGGTGGAGGAGGAGACAGCATAGGGGGCGGGGCACAAGGTCGATCTGGAGGCACTTGAACGCCGCTTGGCGCCATCAATAACGAGCCTCGCGTGGAGCAACAAACAGAACAACAAACAACAACTGCTCCACTGGACTGTGAAGTCGTTAGCGAGAAGGAGAAGGAAAGGGAGGGGGGAGAAGGTAGTGGGAGAGGGGGTAAGCCAGAGAGGGAAGCTACTTGCAGCTGTCAACAGGGTGGCCAAGGTGCGGGCACAGGGCGAGGGTGACTCAAGCAGGAAATCGATTTGTGTTGTTGGATTTGTTTTGTCGTGTTTTCGCGCAACTTTTGTGGTTGTCCTGCTTCCCCTGCCCCTACCTCAACCTACCCCTCCTTGTCGTCATGGTCAACAATTATTTTGGAACTATTAATGACTGCGACGTGCCCTGCCCCCCTCTCCCCCACCGTCTTGTGCTGTTTGTTTTTCCTGTCGAGAAAGAATGAATTTGCCCCGTCGCACTTTGCACGCCGACAATTAATCATATCTGTGGGGCGGGGAAGGGGCGTGGCTGCACGAACTATTGCAGCGATTATTATCGAATCGAATGGAACTGGAACTGTGTTGCTAGACAGGATGTGGCACAGAGAGAGTGCTTCTAAGCAGGACTTACCCATCAGCTTCATCACCTCGTGGTGACTGATGAAAATGTTGAGATACCCCCAGACCGGAGGCAGTAGCAGCAGCAGCACCACCAGACAGCGGGAGTGCAAGGCAGCCATGATGAGGAGTGATCACTGTGGAGTGGAGTGGACTGTGGAGTGGATAGCAGGGTATCTACTGAGTCTGGCTAGGCACAGCTAATAACTTGTCAATTGAAGCTCATCTCAACTCAACTCAGCTGCTCCTCTGCCTCCTGTTCCTGTTCCTGTTTCTGCTCCTGCTCCTGCTCCCTCTTGGGTTACCCTTTTGCGCTCTGACGGGCAATTTGAGCGTGTGCGTGGGAAATGGAAATGGAGATTGGTAAAGAGGCTTCCGCTTGGGGCGCAACTTTGATTCGGTTGCCAGTTGCGACGCGGCAAAATCAAATTCTGATTCGGAATCAGACTGGGGATGGTCAGCACTGCGAGGATTCGCTGCTCTGTCTGCCAAATTGGGAACTTTTCAACCTCCGACGCAACTGCAGACTGTGCCTGCTCCTCCTCTCTCCCCTCTTCCTCTTCCTCCTCCTTCTGCCTCTCCTTCTCTTTGCTCTGCTTCAACTTTGCAGTTCTGTTTTTGTTGCGGTTTCTGTTGCTTCTGTTTGTGTTGCCTCTGCTGGATTCGCCTGTCTCCTGTCGCCTGCAAGCGACATCAGCATGTTCGCATCGCACTCTGCGTTGCCTTTTTTATTGGCCACCTTCTGCTCCTCTTCCCCCTCTTCCTCCTTCCTCCTGCTTCTCCTTCTTCCTCTTTGACCAACTCTGTTCGGTCTGCTTCAGTCGGGGATCGTCACGTTGGCAACGTCTCTCGCCCCGCGGTCAGTGGCCAGTTCCAGTTGGAGTCGAGCACGTGTTCTGCTCCTCTTCCGGCGGCCTCTTTGTTCCTGTTCCTCCCTCTCTGCTCCTCTCTCTCCTCTCTCCTGTCCTTCGTCTCCCTTCGTCCTGTTGAATAGAAAGTGATTTAGTTGAGTTTTGGCAGCAGTTGCAGTTGCAGTTGATGTTGGTGACACTGTGCGGTCCCCGAGTGGACGCACAGTGGAGTGTGTGGAGTGTGTAGAGTGTGTGGAGTGTGTGGAGTGTGTGGAGTGTGTGGAGTGTGTGTAGAGTGTGTGTGCAGGGAGTGGAGAGTGTGTGTAGAGTGTGTGGTTGTCTGACTTTGGCTTGGCTGCTCGCTTCAAAGACAATTTGTGAATGCGCCCGTCGAGCAAAGTTTCCTTTCTGTTTTGGGGCTGCAAAAGTAATTACAAAGTTGGAAAAAGATTAACAGCTTAGGGAGTCGCACTTGCCACAGTTGCAACAGTTGCTCAGCCAGGGATATATCCTACATATATCGCCTTGAGTGGAGAGAGAGAGAGTCTTCTGATGTTTTAATAAATTCAAGTTAATTTTCGAGTGTTTTTAAAATTATTCAACGAGGCAGCAAAACTCTCCCAGGGGCAACAATGTCTGCGTGCAGTTTGTAGTTCAATTGAGGGTACTCCTTCTCCCTCCTCTCCCTCTTCCTCTTTTCCTTCCCACTTGTAATTCCATTCAGGTTGCGCCTCAATCCGAATCCGCATGAGAAGCAGCTGAAGAGTCGAAAGTGGAAATGGAAATGGGAAAGTGGAAGAAGTCGAGTGCCTTCAATATGAATTTGTTGCCAAGAAACCGAGCTGCGATTCCACCTGCCTGCACTCCTAGCTCACTTCCCCCTTCTCCTCCCCCCTCTCGCTTTGCTTCAATCTCCCTTGGCAACTGTTTTTGGCCGCAATAAAAATCGAAATCGGAAAACTTTGTTGCCTTTTTGCTGCAGCTCGGCAAAAGTGTTTAAAGTTTTGCATAGCGCGGTCAAGTGCGGAGGCTGGCAAGGCATTGGTGGGCGTGGCACTGCACATGCCACATTCCATAGCGATTTAATTAAACTTATCTGGCAGTGCACACAGAGCCAACTGAGTCTGTCTCTCTGTCACTCTCTCTCTCCCTCTCTCTGTCTGTCTGTCTGTTTGTCCTGGTGACGACTCACTTGATTAAGCGGCAGATCATCGGGATGTCAACTGTGGAGGAGGGCAGAAAGGAGCAGAGGGAGGAGGGAGGGGAGGAAGAGAAGTGCAGACATCACGAGCCGTAGCCGAAGCCATTCAAGAAATTCATTAATAATTCAAAAGACAAATAAGAAATGCGAGTGTACATGGGAGAAGAGGGGAGAGATAGATAGAGGGAAGAGTGGGAGAGAGAGAGAGAGAGATGGCAGAGAGTGTGTAAGAGAGACAGAGTATGTGTGTGTTGCTTGTGTGTTTACATTGCGAAGAATGTAACTGATTTAAATGGAGCAGCAGACAAACAGCCGAGAGCAACCTGCGAGGCAAGGCTGCTACTGCTCTCTTTCCCTTACTCTCTCCCTCTCTCTCCCCCTCTCTCACTCTAGCAGGCGCGTGGCAACGTATGAGCAGTTGATATATCTATTCTCGATAACATATTAACGACGTCAACTCAATCATAATCAGCGGGACGGGGAGGGGGGAGAACTTTCAAACTGGGAATTGGGGACAGAATGTTGGAAAATGTTCTGCTTAGTCACACGCATCAACAGTCAGTGTCCCAGCCCCAGTGTCAGCTGTCACGCCCCCGCAATGAGGCAGCGAGAAGGAAGATGAGAACAATGATGCCTCTGATGATGATTCCTCTGATGATAATGATGATGATGATGATGATGCTAATGCCGCAGCTGCTAATGATGATGTACGTTCTGGCAATTATGTCTGAAACTTTTCAATTACATGACTGCGAATTTCATGAATAATCATCTCTCATCCTGCACCCTCCCCCTTCTCTGTACAACCCAACCAATGATTATCTGCGCCATCATCATCAACATCCTCCTCTTCTACATCTTCTACTTCTACTTCCACTCTGCTAATTTCGCTGGCTGGCAATATTTATTGATGTTCATCATTCTGCGGAATTTTGTCTATTTTCATTTGTTCCCAAAGTAAATTGAGTTGGACAGGGGGCGGGGGAGGCGTGGCTGATTCAACGCCAGCGGGCGTGGCAGGCTTGTTTCAATTATAAAATGGCTTTTGTTTCTAATTGAATCGCTACGCGGAGTTGAGTTGAGCTAAGCTAATGCTGCCACGCCCCCACCTGCTTTACTGTACCTCCACAGGGTGTCATCACCTGCCTCCATGGTGACTTTAATTGCGAGGCAGACCACGTTTCCTGTTGCCGCTGGGGGATTTGTCTTCAAGTTACAATCAACTTGGATACACTTGCTGAGGGTATTGAAATGCCACAAAGGTAACTGGGCTTGCATTTGCTGTATATTGATTGTTACTCTAAGTTAGGTTTCTTATTACTATAGTTCTTTCCTTATTTTATTTTTAGCTTATAGTCTCTTCTATAAGCCAAACAAATTTTATAGAAATCAGGGAAGTATTAGCCGAGTTATCATAGTTGCACTGCAGAAAAGAAGGTAGGAAAAGAGGTAGGCAGAGGAGAAAAGGTTAATACAACAATTACTGAACTCTTCTTTGTGTTAACCAAATTTCAACAAAATCTAAGCAGTATTCGCCGAGTTATCATAGCTGCAAATCCAAAGTTCAAGAGTATGTGTATGAGGAGATAAGTGAGGTAAGGCACTACTAGTTAGTTGAACATGTGCTGCTCTCTTCTTTATGCCAACCAAAGTTCAACAAATTCGGAGCCGCCTTAGCCGAGTTAATATTCTATAATAGAATAGTTACGAAGAATACCTTGATTTCAGTGTAAATGTACTTCATTCTTCCAACTTCGATCTATGCAGACTAAGCTTCAGTTTCACCTTCATGTAAATAACTACATAGTGTATCTTCTCTAAGGTTTCTTATCCATTTTTATTAGACGCTTTAAGAGTGCGGAATGTGGAATCTTTCATCTCCATGGTTTTTAAAGTGCTTCAAATCTAGTTGTTGAACTAATAAAAACAAAACACGAAACATGCCAGAGAGCTGAGTACACTTAGCTGCCTGCCAGAGGCGGTAAGAGGACGGGCAGTATCCAGTACTCTCCCGAAACTGTGGGGGATCTATTGCACACTCGCAATCGGACAGAGCGACCGACTGACGTCCCCTGCGGGCTGTTTGCTCATTTGGCAAATACGCGAATTTTGGCCTCGATTTTAGGGGCCAGTCGAGGCAAATATCGAATTTCAACGCTTTTCCACTCTCCAGTTGAGACTCAACTCGTTTTATGAACTCTCTCGCATTGTTCGCGCTATTTATCCGGCGGCTGTTTATCGGTTTATCGGTTCAGTTTTCCCATTAACTTTAATGTGTTGCACAACATTTTGTGGCCATAAACAAGTGGAAAATGCAACAAGCAAACGGGGGAAGTAGTGGGAGTAGGCAGGGAGGTAGCTAAATCAGCTTGTGTCGAGGGGGGTCAACTTAATTAAACTCGCGTAAATGTTGAACGAAAATTGCAAAAGCACAAAATGAAAACGAACGCAAAATGAGAACACAATGAGTTTTTCGGGTAGGGCCCTGTCGGGTACCTTCCTACTCCTCTTTCTCTTCGATTGCCTGCCCCCCTCTCGACCAATCGTTCCTAACGGTCGGACAAATTTTAAGCGATAAATTTTGATAACTGATTAAAAATAACGAGCGACATTTTGGCTTTTGCTTGCGCCTTTGTTTACCTGCCGCCAGGGCAGATACCCTGCACATTGCCTAATGGGGTGTATGCGCTTTGGAGTAGTACGTTTGTTACAGCTACTAATTCAGTGGAAAATAGACTACAACAAAAGAAGTAGAAGAGGAAGGTGTCTCAAGGCAACTTTCTAATGGGAAAGGTGCCACTAGAAGGTACCTTATGGGGTGATAAGAAGAAGCTACTTAAAGAAGGAACCTTATGAGCAGAGAAGGCGAAACTACCTTTATAAGTACGTTATGGAGAGAGAAGGAGAAGATATCATAGGCAAATATCTTAAGGGAAAGGTACCATTAGAAGGTACCTTATGGTGTGACAAGAAGAAGGTACCTTAAGAAGGAACTTTATGAGCGAAACTACCTTTATAAGGTATATCATGAAAAGAGATGGAGAAGATACCTTAGGCAACTCTCTTAAGGGTAAGGTACCATTAGAAGGTACTCTCAGAAGGAACCTTATGAGCAGAGAAGAGGAATCTACAATTATAAGGTACTTTATGGAGAGAGAAGTAGAAGGTACCTTCTAAAGGTACCCTCTGCATAAGAGACTTACCTTAGGTACCTTCTACTGTACTACATGGTATCTCTGCGTACATCAACTGTTTCATCTCCTTGCTGCAAGCTGCTTTTGTTTGCCACAACATTTTTCTTCTCACTTAAATCGAAACATTTTTGTATTTTTCCAGCTCTCATTTGAATGCGCAATTAATTTACATTAGGCTGGGTGGAGAGAAGGTTGTGAAGGGAGGTAGAGCTAAGGGTAGAGCTCCTCCTCGCTGTCTGTTGAACTGTGCTGTAGCCAATTGTGTAGGCTCTCATTGCGTGCAATGGGCAACTCTGCTACATTTTCATATTTGTTTTGGCTGGTGCCGCGAGGGGAAATCGATAAGGGAAATGATCTACGGGGTGTGCGGACCATATGCGAGTATGCCCGTTTGCGATAAAGCATAATTAACGTCCTTGAATACGAAATATTAATTGCAAGCGAGGTAGAATCCAAAGAGGAAAGCCTGAAAATATTCAATGTACTCTGCAAAGGTTTCTAAATTGGTAATATTAATTTAAATTTCCATAAATTTGAAACAGATTTCTAGAAAATTGAACAAATTTTCGCCTACATCAGCAGCGAAAATGAAAGCCTTTATAAATCTTTATGAAATATTGAAATTGAAAATATTTCCCTTGACGCTCTTCTGCTTCGCTTAGAGTTACCATATTTTGTGCAGTGCTTACAGGATTTGAAAATGCCACGCCTTCCTTAAGGGCTGCAGCTACCTGCCAATGGCGAATCCTGATCCATTTGGCATGAAATACAACCTCAATTACGTTTTATAACTCAACACTGGAGGCCCCGAGCTGGGAATTTCAATATTATGTGGCCGGATTTATTGTCCACGCTGCGACAAAGTGCGACAAAGACAGCCAAGCAGGCTGAGAAGAAGCATACCGACAAGTAGAAGGTGGAAGAGGAGTAGAGGGAGCAGGGTAGCGAGACGGGACCCTCGTCTGGGCAGTCTTTTTATCTGGCAATTGCCCATAAAAATATCTCGGATTTCTTTAAAGCGAGTTGAACAACTTGTGCCAAGGGCAACAAACTTGGCTGTCTCTGCTGAGTCTCCTTGCGCCACCCTACCTTCCTCCCTCTCTGCCTCCCTCCTCCTTGGCCGCACAATGGGCAATAATCATTGATTTATGGCTGTCATTTTGGTTATTAAACTCGAGTTCCTTGCGAGTAAATCTGTGCCGGCAGCTGTGCGATGATAGGCCCAGATACCATTACTCTGTCGAGTCGCTGTCGAGTCGTGCCGAGACTTGGCCTACTTGGCGGGGGAGAGAGGTTTCTTGACCGACTAAAAAGGCAAATTGAATCATTTCCAAGCCGTGTTCGTGCCTAATCTCTGCCTGAGCCCCATTTCTCAGCTCACTCAACGGAAACGACAACGTTGAAAGCCGCGGGTGAGGGAGATGAGGAATGCATGACTAGGGGTTGCCCTTTAGGGGCAGAGAGTTCATGATAGTCGCTTGGAATTTTTCAAAATTGTGTGAAATTCCATAAAAATTGTAGAACCTTTTCTATACTGCTCATTTTTTACACTGTGATCTGTCATAAAGTGTGAAAAGGGTCTGTCTGCATGAGTATTCAAGTCAGTCAAGTATAATTGCGGGATGAGCTACCCTCTCTTGCTTTCCGCAACAGGGTACAACAATCAGCATACACATTTCTGTTGCACTTTGCTTGTTCATAGTTGTCCATTGTTGTTGCTGCTGTTTATGAGCCGCATCGAAGCCGAAGCACTTAGTGGGCATTCAATCAAGCAAGGGAGGGTATGGTCGCCATGGAGAGTGCTATGGAGGGTAGAACTGGGCGCACTTTTGCCTTTGTGCGCATTGAAAAGTGTCCAAGCGCAACGGAAAATTTGCATAATTTTCTTTTATCGACTGCCCCATTAGAGTCAGGCCCAGAGCCGGCAAAGAAAGAGAGGGGAGAGGCAGATGGGAGAGGGAGAGGGAAAGAAAAGGAGGGTAGCTGACCCCATGAATTGTTTGACATTACTTTGGGAGGGTTGGGTAAGTTTGGCCCAAGCTAATCTCTGTGGCATATTTCAATTAGTGTCAACGTTTTTAGATTTTATTCGAGCACAGCAAGAGAGTGCTCGGTAATAACTGTGCCACGCCCCCTCAGAACATGCCGCCCACACATGGTACTGCACACTGAGTCCACAAACAGCAGCACAAACACTAACTTAAACCACACATATGAAGGTTGGTCACGCAATGTTGCGGTTATTGGGTGACACACACTCACACACACACACAAACAGACACATAAAAACACTTACTAAGTAGTAGTTGCAGTGATGCACTAAGGGATACCTTGTATGAAGTTAAACTTCAACTCGAAATTGATTCTCCAACAAGCTCAGCTTGCTAGGCAGACACAGAGTTAATTATAGATGAACTCTGCAAACCCTAAGCATATTTACGGGGTATTTAAATGTAAACAACTCAGCAACAAGCTCTGCATTACAGCCAGAAACAGACTAATCATTATATGGACTGAGCATACTCACTTGTCAACTCTTTTTACAGGGTATTTAAATATTTGTTTACATGTTATGTGAAGTGGGTCGACAACTGTCTCTTTGGCGGGTCGTTGGGTGTGTGTTAAGTAAACGTTTTGCCAAAATACACACACACAACATACACACACTTGAAACCTCACTCACACACACACTTGCACACACATTGAGAGCTCACTTATCAAAACGCAATCAGCTCAAATGCTGTTTTTGCTGCTCTTATGAAAGGGATGTGGGAAAGGCTATGGTGACGAGGGTGTGGAGGGGGGAGGGGGGAAATGGGGGCAGGATGTGTGTGCTGTATCCGTTGTTAGACCCTTACCAGTTGGCATTTACGGAGGAATAACATGCGCTTGGCTGGTTAAATAAATTAAAATAACTGGCAAAAGGTGCGAGAAATTGGATTTGGGGTTGACAACCCGAGATGGTAGAAACCCCTGCTCCCTTCCCTCTCTCCTTGATAAGTTTAATGAACTTTAAGGCGCCCTAAGTCGCTTGAAGATATTTAAGAACGATTGTCACAGAGCCAACTACGTCTACAACTCGGACAAGGAGCTGAACTCCTCCACCTCTTTGTCTTGGGTATTTGCGCACCAAATTGCAACCTTCTTCTAAATTCTTTTCCCTTTTCCCCTCATTCCCCACTCTTCCCTAACTTGCTTTGTTTACATAACAAACTGGTCAGCCCAACAAGGTGTTAGCCACACGAGGCAAGTCAGAGTTCCCAGTTGGAGTTGGAGTTCCTTGCTGAGGTCACATGCGCATTGAGTTCGTTGCCCTGTTTCCTGCCTCACCCCTACTTGCCTCCATTGCAACTGTTGCTTGCTTCTTTTTTGCTGGAACTAATCCCCACCAGCAGCATTACTAATTGCTCTGGCCCTCACCAAAAGCCAACACCAAATTTGATTAGGTCAGACAGAAAATTCGATTCGTATTCGAATTCGATTTGTATCTCGGATCGAACAACTTGTCGTCGTCGCGACACATGTCCGTCACAGTCTGTCGACGACAGTTTGTTTATTGGATTAATTTCCTTTTTGTTTTCGGCTTTTATCAGTTTGTCAATTTCAGGGAAGCTAATTGAAAATGAAAAATGCCAGAAAATGTCGGAAATTAGCAGTAAACTTTGAAATGAAATTAGGTTAAAAATGCATTAAGAATCGCGGTGTGAGGTCAACTTTGATAAGGGACGAAAGAGTTGAGAAGGAGTTAATATAATTTTGGAGAGTTTTCAATAAGATTTAAGGGTTGTCTTTGGTGCTTTGAGTAGCTTAAGGATAATTATAGATTCTATTTTAATCAACTGAAAGCAAAGTGAATATTAGCCGACAGATTTAAAGCTCTGAAGACAATGCTTACTTAAGAAATGCGATATTTAATATAGAAGGGAAGAATACACAGTTTTCTTAGACTATTTGTTTTCTTTTTGAGTAAATGTTTTTCTATTTTTAATGTTTCCTGCAGTGCATTAGTTGTTTGCACAGCTAAACTGTTGAAGGAGAAGAGGTCGCGTGCCATGTGATAAAATGCGCAAAGGGTGGCAACAGATTTACTGAGGAGAGTGCAACACGACAGCAACAACAACAGCAGCAACCCATGAACAACAGCAGCAACTGATAAGGAACAAAGAACTAAGCCGCCAGACGGGCACTTATCAGCGAAGCAACAACACACACGGCGACACGCCCCCCTGCGCCCACTCGCCAACTTCGTCCACTCATGTAATGAGTCCGACAAAGAGGTGAAACAGCCCTCGTGGCTGCAGATGTGGGCAGAAGGCACTTACAAAGTGGGATAACAATGGGAGAACAACAACAACAACAAGAACAACAAGAAGAGAGACTGACAGACGCTTAACTGTTGCAAGAGCAGAGCAAAAGCTGCAGCAAAGTGGCAAAGTTCACACCAGGGAGAGGGGGAGAAGGTAGAGAGAGGAGGGTGAAACAGAAGGGGGAGGGGGGAAAACCCTAAGCGGGCGAAGGAAAAGGATAATAATGCGAAAGCGACTGCGAGCACAAAAGCAAATACGATGTGAGCCACTCGATCTGTGGCTGCGACTGCCACTGCCACGCCCCCCTCCCACTCACACTTACACTCCCCCTCTCACTCTCACTCCCCTCTGTAGAGTGTATGTGTGTGTGGGAGAGAGAGAGGAAGAGCAACTGAAAATAGAATCAAATCGCAATAAAACGAAACGGAATCCCCTTAATGCGGCATGTAAACAAAATGGGCACGTGACCCGCAGGCAGATCCCTCCCTGCCCTACTCCCACTTCCCCTTAGCCACTCCCTTACACCCACTCCCCCTCCCCCTGTCGCTGCACTCCTTTCTGTTACTTATGTGCTGCTGGCGCTGGACAAATTGCCGCGTAAGATAATCTCGACGGGCGGCAGCTGCATCCGAATTCTGGAGGCTCCTGCATGAAGCACAACTGCAACAGCAGAGGGAGAGAGAGAGAGGGAGGAGGAGGGGAAGGGATACCTCGCACTTGACCGGACACACTGAGAAGTGGAGACTCCGCTTGCTGTTCACACTTGTCCTGCTGCTGGCCGTGTCCAGTTATCGCTGTCTCCTGGTATCCTCGAACGCCACTTGGCGCCTTACAAATCGCAGCAGATTCCCAAATCAAATATTAGAGAAGGGTTGAAGGGAGAAAGAGAATGCGAGGGAGGGGGGAGAGTAGTGAGTGCAACAAAGGATACGCAATGGATGCAGTCATCGAGTAGCGAGAAATCTGCAATACTTTACCCGCTGTCCGCAACAAAAGCAGTTCCTACTCGGACACTTCCTGCTCTCCCTTTTACCTTCCTCCCTTCTCACTTTCTTTCTCTCCCTCCTACTTGCTTGCTACTTACTTCCTTTTCTGTTGCCTGTTGAGCGATTTGCTGCCACATTTTGGGGCATTTCCTGCATTGCTTCAACGCTTTGCGCTCTCATTGTCAGTGCAGAAAGATGCAGGAAATGCACAAGAAGGGAGAAGGAAAGAGCAGTAGAAGGAGAAGGAGAAGAAGAGGAGGATTAGAAGCAAGAGGGGGAGAAGGAGGTTGCCCTGCAATGCCATTTGCAGTTGAAGCGTCTTCAATTTTGATATCTCTGATTTCGCTTGATGTTCCGCCTTGGCAAGCTTGGCCAGCTGCCAATGCCGCATGCCACACGTAGTTGCAAGTGGTTAATTACCTCGATAACTGGAGGATTACGGGGGAACAGCCTGGCAGCATGTGCGGCCAATGGCCTCCAAGTGGCCCAGCAAGAGGAGCAACTGCACTTCGTTTTATGCGCCTCAATTTGCTCTGCTTCTAATGAATCTGGGGTGGGAGAGAGGGGAGGCACCACGCTCACTGCCTGTCACTCTAATGGGGCAACTTATGAAGTACGAGGGAGATAATCATAGGGCGACACTTGTCGAGTTCTCGCCGGGATTGGCTGCCATTCAAATGCGCCAACAAGTCGCGGAGGGTGCCGCGGGCCAAGGCCAAGTTAGCGTGTAGTTTGGCAGCCATAAAGCAAACTACACTGAGAGAAACGCAGGGCAATCAGTCAAGTGATGACTTCAGGGGAGTTATGCGTGCATTAGGGGTATTCCTGCTGCAAACTTTTAGTGGGAGACAGAGTGGGGAGGGGGAAGGAAGCGACGGGAAACTTTGTTCGCCAGCAGGAGTCGCCATCAAGTGACAGGCTCCATTTGGAAGTGGGCCAAAGGATAAGCAGATACGCCCATGAACGGGACAAGGAACAAGCAATGGAGAGGGGGATGTATCATGAGGGAGCAGAGGGGAGAGGGTAGAGGGTAGAGGGAAGGGGCAGCAACAAGATATAAAGAAGAAAGACAACTTCTTGCTCTCTGCTTTTATTGCGCCTTCCTGTCTGGCGAGTCGAGGCCGAAAGTGGTGCCAAATTCGTATGATTGGAAAAGCCATGGAGCCAGACACCACTCGGGGAGGAGAAGGAGAGACGGGGTAGGGGAGAGGGGGGAGTGCAGAAGGGGAGCCTTGTTGGGGAGCTGTAGTAAAGTAAATGAAGCGTGACGCTTTGTTTTCCTTTGATTTAGTTTTATGAGTCTACATCGGATGTAATTGAATTATGCAACTTGGCGCCGACGCCCAACGCAGACGACTTTATTAGCATTCGATCGTAAAAGCGACTGTATCACAGCAGGCAGGGGGAGAGAGGGAGAAGGGGAGAAAGGGAGGGGTAAGGGGGAACGATGACAGGCATGATGGTTGCGATGAGGATGATAATAGACAGGATGCGGCTGTTGCACAAAATGGCTGCCATTCAACGAGGCCTGTGCCCCGTGGATGTATCCATGTGAAGAATGAGGGAGAGTAAGGGAGAGGGGTAACAGGCTGGGAAGGAAGGGGGGAACATGGTTACGCTCTTTAGCGGTGATATTTGAATTTTAGATGCCACGCAGGACAAACTGGAATCGAACGCGCAAGGAAATGAGTTGGAAAATATGTCTGCGGTCTCCCTAGAACGGGATGAGGATGGGGATGAGGATGGAGTGGATAGAGCAGGCTAAGGTGGGTGAGAAGTGAGGGGGGGTTGCATCCGCGATATCATCGAACTAACTCGATGAACGCGAGCGATTTCCATAACTCAATCAAGCGTCGCAGTAATCGATAAGTTGAGCGAGAATGAGACGAGATGCGATGGAAATAGAACACGGAATAGGAAAGAATTGATGGAACTAGTTATGAAATGAATCGAGGAGAGGAGAGGAGAGAACAAGGCGAGGCAGACAACCTGATTGACTCGAGTGCAGGTTCACTTTGATCCAAGATGAACTGAAACCTCAACAAGGTTCAATCCTAGAGGAAGGTTGACAGTGTGGAAAGGGTCTCGGCTTGGGTTTCCCTTTCGGTGTGGGGATTCCGAGAGATGCTCATAATTAATATGCGAGTTTCCATGGCGCAGTTTGTCACTGCGGATAAGAAGTGCAAGCGCAGCCACCCTCAGCCCTCCGATTAGTCCCTGTTGCCATAACGAACCCAAGTGACATGTGACAGCAGATGAGAAGGAGGAGGAGAGTCAGTGGAGAAGGGGGAACCAGTTCTGGCTCTCGCTCTGATTGTGAATCAGATTCAGATTCAGTGGCTTCCAATTACAGTTTCATGCACTGCGAGGCGAGTCCCAGTTCCACACTAGAGAGAGGAGGAATCTCTCTCACTGTCGAGTGGGAGGAGAGTTTAAAGGGAAAGCTGACTCAAATTGATATCGAACGAGAAGTGGGAGACAGTGCACTCAACACTCGGCAACTGCTCGGCCTCCCCTCGATTGCAGCTCGAGCAAGGGCAAGGCCAATCGACAGCTCGGGCATTTGTGTTGTGTTGTGTCCTGTCGGACAAGGACTAAGCTGTGTAAGCGACGCCTGGTCAGCTGAAAAAGGGGATGAGGAGGAGGATAAGCAGGGGAATGTATCGGGTATCGGGTATCGGGTACAGGGTATAACGTAATTCCAATCAACAGGAGTGGACCGAGGATTGTCGCGCTGGCACAATAAGTTTAGGCCTAAGCTGAACGAGGATTGCAGCAGTCAAAAACTGAGGTAGAATGCAGCTTACCAGACTTAAGATACCATGCAGGAGGTTACCCCTCCTCTCTCTCCCCCCTCTTCTAACTCGTTCAACTTCTCGACGCTTCCTAAAGTTGGCCAAAAATGTACACGTCCCTCGCACGTGACCAAAATGTTTGCCCATAAATAAGGCAAATATGAGAATAAAGAGATGATGAGACCAAGAAGAAGAAGAAGACCAAGAAGAAGATGAAGAGACGAGCATGGGAGCCACAACAAGAGAAGCATTCACTAGTCCCAAAGTTAGACAGTCAGCTAGCGAGTTCATATGTTTCCCCGGGACTGGAACTGAATAAGCACGAAACCTTTGAAAAATTCATCAATGAGTCGTGCGAGACGCAGCTGAAAGGCGTTGCCAGACTGCCTCTTCCTTCTTCCCTGCCCCCCCCCTCTCCCTGCTCCCTCCTGACTAGCTGTAGTTCTTGCTCTGCAGACATTAACCCCAATTGGCTAAATGGCTCATTAGGTCAGTGGGGGAGTCTTCATTCTGCAGAGGTGTCCGTCCTCAGCGAGTGGCACTCAGGAGTTGCCCCATTCAACCAGTCGCTCGTTGGGGCATTCAATGGAAACGAAAGTGGAAACAAATGGAAACGCAAGCGAGTTGCTCTGCGCGTGGTCAGTTATAATTAGGAACACTTCTCTGGCTTCACGGGCACAGCGATTAGCATGAAGGAAAGGGTAAACCGAAGAGAAGGGAAGGGAAGTCAGAGCTGCCTGGTAAGCACTTTCGTGTTGACCCACTCGGGGGTTTCCTCTTCCTCCCCTCCGAATCAATATTCTTAATTGACAACATGCCTTGAGCGCCTTCGAGGAGCCCAAGCGATTCATAAACATATCGAAGTCCAATTCCAGGCAGGACTGAGTTATGTTCAAAGTGTTTTCTTGGGGGTAGAGCAGGGAGAAGGGAGAAGGGAGGTAGCAACAGAAATGGGTGCGTCGTGGATACGCATAAGTCAATGAAAACATATTCCCGGGTCTTGATTAATTGGTCGTAAACCAGACGACTACCAGGCCAGTTTCGGATGAAGGAAGACTCCTCATTGCCTTGAGGAAGTTCCCAGATAAACAAGCCGAAGAGGTCGCATACTCTACATGAGTGTGGCATATAGGGATACCTCCAAGGGAGAGTTCCTCGTGTGCAACTGGACCAAGGCAGGACTTGAAAGGTGCTTCGAGTTGTAGAACGTTTACGTTATGATTGTCGGTTGCGACTTCCGACCCCTCCCCCAGTTGCCCTGCCTCCGTTGAACTGTTGAATTTTCCTTGAAGTTGCACGAGCTTGCAGAGTTGCCCCATGATCAAGAGGGGGAAGGGAAAGAGGGTGAAGAAGAAGAAGAGAGAGAGATGTGGAGAAGGAGAGGGAGAAGGAGAGGGAGGCAGACGCAGGGCTGTAATTGCTTAATTTGATTACGTGCCGCCGTAAAAAGCAGAACAGGAAATTTGCACACACACAAACATGCTGGAACACACACTCACATACACACTCACACACACACACTGGGACATTGTAATGAAGTCGATGAATGCTTGGATGGTTGGACGGATAGAAGTGTATGAATGGGAATGAATAGGTGGATGGATCTAGGTGGATAGGCAGTTAGCAGGCATCGCACACGACTGGCTAGAGTGAGTTACCCCCCTCCCACTCCCCTCTCTGCCGACAGTCTGGCAACTACCCCATCTTAAAGCGTTGCTCTGTTGCCAAACAACTCAATTTATGTTCCAAGCTGAAACCCTTCGTCAGAGTGTCGCCAACTCCACAACAACAACAGCAACAACAATAACAGGAACAACAACAACAACAACAGGAGCAAGAACAACAACTGCATGGGCCACTAAGTAACTGTAAATCCAGGAGCAACAATGGCGTCAAAGGCACGAAATGGAAAACCGTTAGGCTTGCTTCGGTTTCTCGTGGTTCCCTCGTGCGATAATTAGAAGCGACCTCTGCACGCTCAATTAGAAGCTTGTAAGCAGAGCATAGAAGAGGGGGAGATAGAGGGGGAGGGAAAGGGGACAAACACGAATGTATAAACACTCTCCAAGTTAGTTGCAACAGGAGAAGGAGGGGGGAGGAGTAGGAGAAGTGGGAGGAAAGCGAGAACAGCCGCTGGGACTGGCAAAATGGCCGCAGCGTTGAAGGGAAACACGCGACGAACTGCAGCTAAAGAGAAAGGAGAGAGAGAGAGGCGAGAGTTGATGGAGGAAGAGAGGGGATTAGGCCAGTTTAAACACGCAGCACGAGCAGGGCAAGTGGAGGAGGCAGGTGGCGCGTTGAATGTCTTAATTAACTGTTAGTTGCACTCGCCGAATCAGCAGGGGTGTGAGAGAGAGAGAGAGAGAGAGAGAGAGAGAGACAGAGAGAGAGAGAGAGAGAGAGAGCAGCAGAGAGAGAGAAAGAAGGTGTCATTGGGGAAAGGGGTAACTACTGAAACTGCCTGTTGTTGGCACCAAATCATGTCGAGGACGCGCACGTTGTGCCCCGAATGTATTTATGATTCGCAATTATTTTTGAAGCGAGACACGCTTTGTTGCAGGAGGAAGAGAAGGAGAAGGAGGAGGGCGAGAGAAGCGTAGAGCTAGGCGCACTTATCTGATCCGCGGATACACGAAGTGTGCATAAAGTGAACACGTCGCCATCATCTTTCTCTCTCTTTTTCTCTCTCGCGCTCTCTCTCTCTCCCTCTCTTGTTGTTTTATTTGGCGCTGTTGGCGGCGGCGCCAGACGAAAGTGTTTGCCAGACAAATGGCAAGGCAGACGCCAGAGGGAGGGGCAGGCAGATAGAGATGGGAAGGGGAGGGTAGGGGAGGGGCAAGGGTTAGCCTTATGCGGAGACTGGGGTTACATGTCACTTGGCCATAAAAAAGTTCATGTCTGACATGAGCCAAAAACAATTTGCATATTTTTCCACTGGATAACAACTTAATTTAGGATACATTCGAGACCGTTGCGTAGGGGGTGCTTAGACTAGTAAGGGCAGTGGAAAGAGGAGGGAAGGAGAAGAGTAGGAGAACGAGGGGTAGTTGTCTCGCTGTCATGACAATTAAAGCGAACTTGCAACAATCAAACTTAACTTTCTCCAGTCGAGAAGAAAGATATTCCATCTTTTGAGCTCCTTTCCCTCATTCGATGCACTCCAATATCATTTTCATCCACTTGATAATACCTTTCTTTGCACATGAATGGAAATAGCTTTTTATTTTAAATTTTGAAAAGCGCTTGATGCTTTATTAGCTTCTTTCAGAGAATAAACTTTCTTTGTCGCTTCTCGCTTGCGCTGCTCCTGTTTTCGCAGCGTTTTTGCTGGCGCACGTTGCGGGTGGCCCAAGTGCATTGAAATTGCTTTTCGTATTGCTGGTTTCCCTAGAGAAAGGTGTGCAGAGCAGGGAAGGTGGAGAAGGTAGAGAGAGAGGGAAAGGGGATCTAGTGGGAGTGCAGCCAAATGCAATTTATTTGCTGTCGCGCGCATTAAACGCGCTGCGCTGACTTTTGACTGACGCCATATTTTCCGCCACATTTGTGGCACGGCGCACGGCTTCCGCTGCTTTATGGCTGCGCTGACACGCCCACAGTAGTGCGGCCTGCAGTCCGCCCACATGCCCTGTCGTGCTTTCATTTTTCAAAACTGTCAACTGAGCGCACACAGTGCACAGTCGCTTTTTGGGTGCCCTCCATCAACATCATCATACGGCTTCTTCTGCTGCTTGCTCTCTCCGCTTTCTGCTCCCCCTGTTGCATCCTCCACTCATTCGCTTTGTGCTCAGCCATCGAAGTGTGGAGTTAATGGCCACCGAGTCGAGTCTGCACGCGCGCCTTAATTACGCAAAGCCAACAACACCTAAGTGGTTAACAGGGAAACTCGTGGAGTGGTTAAACCCGTGAAGGGAACCAAGATGTAAGAAGGGGGTAGGTAGCCTGTAGAGGGGGTAACCCATGGAGGAGGTAACCCGTCGAGGAGTAAACCATAGAGTAAGCAAGCCATGAAAGGAGTAACCCGACGAGGAGTTAACCAGTCAACGAGGATAACCCATGGATGAGGCAAACCTATGGACGGAGTAAGACGTCAAAGGGGATCACCCTTGGAGGGGCTCACCCATGGAGGGGCTAACCCCTCCCGGAGCAAACAGTAGAGTAAGCAACCCATGGAAGAAGTAATCCGATGTGGAGGTAACCCGTGAAGGGGGGATAATTTATGAATGAGGCAAACCCGTTGAGGGGTTGAGTGCGTCCCCCGCATTATGCAGCATGTTTCATTAAAGTGGCAAACGAGTGTGTCCTGCGGCGGAAGTGCCAAAGACGGCGACAAACCTCTGCCGAGTCCCATGGATGGATTTGTGCGGCTGACAGCTGAGCAGCGCCCAACGAGCTCTCCATGTATCCCACGTTGCTGTTCCGCTTCTGTTGCCGCCTGGCAAGGAACATGTTCAGCAGGATTTCATGTTCGCTTTCGTGTTCAGAGTCAACTCGGAATTAGCATAATCAACATGAAAAGGCGGCACACACACACACACAAAGGGAGACAGAGAGAGAAAGGACTAGCCTAGTCACTCAAGTACTGACGCCTGCCTCGGGCTGAGTCTGCGTCTCTTTCTCCTTCTGCGTCTCCGTTTTCGTCTCAGCTGTGGTCGAGCTATTTGGGGCGCCTTTAATTACACAGCGCTGCACAAATGATGAGCTGGCAGATTCTTGTGCAGTGGGCGTGTCCTGCAGGAAGGCGGGGGCGGCATGACTAAGAGATTGCAAAAAGGGCCCGCAGGACTAGACCAAAGCCGAGGCCAGACCAGACTCAGGCCAAACAAAGCGGAGACGAGGCAGACAAAGCGATTAGTAATCGTATTTTATGGAGTGCAGAACCAGATGCAGAAACGAAATGAGAGGGCAGCTGGGAAAGGGGAGTAGCCGTGGGGGAGAGGGGCAAGGGAAAAGACTCTCAAATTGAGATAAACTTGAAATAAAGTGGATGAAAATGAATAGCATAATAAAAAGCTGGCAGCCCGAGATGAGATGAATTAGGATAATATATACAAACGACTATATTATATACCATATATTAATGTTGCTATATCCAAGCCTTCTCTAGCTTATTCCCATTCGTATTCGTTACAAAAAGAAGCCGAAGGAATTCCTGCTCAATTGTTGCTGGCAATGGCACTGGCGTTTGCCTTTGTGTGCCAGGACAATTGACTGGACAATGGAAGGCTTCAATTATGAACAACAAAGAGTGAAGGTGACAGACCACGCCCCTCCAGCGCCCCCCTCTCCTGACCCTCTGTAGATTAAAAGCCCTCAAATGTCAACAAAGATTGATTTCAGAGCACTTCAGCAGTTGCCCCTCGACCCCGACAGAGAGAGAGAGAGAGCGGGAGGGAGAGCGAGAGGGATGTATAACATACGAGGAGATTGTTGAGGTTAGGGATTAGAGCTGCCGAACGAAATTAATTTCATGCTTCGCAGAACTCAAATTGAAAATAATTGCAAGAGAGAAATAAAGAACGGAAAAGGAATTGAAAAGAAGACGACAAACAAACAACAAGAAGTGAAGCCACAACAAACACGGAGCAAAGAAAAGCCACAAAAGGTGTGAATGGGGCACATAATAAAGTTGATTGTGCAAGGAGCAAAGGGAAGACATGTGTGAGTCGAAAAAGAAAGCGAAAGCAAAAGCCGCCTTAGAGCAGCTTACGAGGATGAGGGAGAAGACTTGAATAGATGTCTTAAAGAGCTGACACTTCTAGGGGTACTTACAGCTAAGTTTAAAGAGCCTTAGTTAGTTGAGGTCTGCCCTTCGGGAGGAGATTCCCTTGCGACCATCTGTCGCCCACTTCTTCTCCAAAATTGGCCAATTGTCTTTGGCTTTGAGCTGCGCTACAATTAAATTTTGCGGTTTCAGCACTTTGGCAACAATCTGACGCGGTCGGCATCGATTGGCGACGCACGCTGCCACTTCAAAGTGCAACTTCGATGCTTTTAATTGTGGCCAAGGGGGGAGGGAAGGGAAGACAAGGACAAAGGGTTGCAGGCGCTGCCGGCAAAGTTGACTACCTCAAGGCGAAGTAGGAAAGTCAAGACCGCAACTGGTTTGGTTAAGGAAAGGCAGTAGGAGTGAGCCAGCTGGGAGTGGCACTGGAGTAGCTGCCTTTCAATTCGACCACCCTCCCCTCCCGCACTCCTTTTCTGCTTCCGCTGCATGCGGCAAGGTAAATACATGTGCGAACTGGCGCACCTGAGCAAGCAGCTCCGCGAGGGTTGCTGCTGTTCCACGCTTGCACAACAATAAAAATCATATAAAACTGCGCCGCGAAGTCTGCTTTAATATCTGAAAAGGGGGGGTATTGATCTAAAATTGAATGTAAATTGCAGCTCAAATGAATGCGAATGAATGAGCGAGTTTAAGAGAAAGAGAGAAAGAGGGAGAGAGGGAGAGGGAGAGAGATTCGAACATGGCCTGATACACGTGGGAAATGCGCAGCCGGCAAAGTCGCAAAAACTTGGCACCAAGCTGGAGCAGAGAAGGAGGGAAGAAGAGAGGGGAAAGGGGGGAGTGTAGTGAAGTGAGTGGGCGGAGGCAACAGCTACGGGTTACAGTTCTGCTAAATCATTCAGCGGCCATTAAACTGGCAACTGGAGCTGACTCCAGTCGTAGCTCGTAGCTCGCAGCTCGTGGGTGGCTGCATCTCTCTGGCTGGCCATGCACTTGGTCAAGTGTCATTGACTTTGGCTATAGCTGAAACTTAAAGCTGCAGTCGAGGCTGGCGCTGTTGCAGCTCGTAACTCCTGCTGATAACCAGGGCGTGGCAGAGGGAGAGAGAGAGAGGGAGGGTGGAAGGAGGTAGAGGCTCTAGGGTTGTCTAGGGGTGCTTAGGGTCGTCTACGAAAAGCCATTACATCTTATCTCGGCCAATTGCTTTCGGTCAGCACGGCCAGTGGACATTTGCCTAGACACGTACACCTCCCTCTGTTCTCTCCTTATGCCACTGCTTGCTCCTCAACCTCTCCTTTCTTCCCTATCCCCCTCTGTTTCTCCCCAAGCTGTGGAATTTATGCACAGCGCAGTAGCGAAGCCAAAACATGCGAATAATTTAAATCGGCTGCCAGCGACACCTGTGGCTACTGCCGGCCTATCAACACCTGCCCCCCCACCCCTTCCCCTTCGCCTTGCCCACCTCCTCTCTAGTCCGTGCACATAGCTGGCATTCCCTTTAAACCAGTTGGACAAACGTGAGGACACCCAGCGGATTCGGCTGTCTAACTTCCTCCAACTTCTCCCCCACCCTCCTCCCCCTACTAACTTCCTCTAGCTCGTACATCATGCATATTTGGCTGGCTCTCTATACTCTAACCCCTCCCCTGCCCCCTCCCTCCCTTCTTGGCTTGTCGTCTGCCTTCCGTTTTATGACTTTATATTGTGTGTGTGTGTGGTGGCAAGTTCATTGAGCGACTCCCGATTCTCGACTCTGGCGGCAACGCTGTCACACAGAGATTTTACGACCATGATGGCGCATTAAATTTTATAACTTATCAAAGAGTCCTCACCCGCAGGGGAGGGAGCACAGAGGGTTGTGGGAGGGGAGGGTACCCTCACGAAAGTCATTCAAATGTTGGTTAACTGTAAATTGGCTGTGGGCCGCATGTGCGAGGCGCGTTAATTGAATTTCGCGTCAAACAAAAGACTCTGCGGCTGAAGTGCGGCTTGTCACACGCGCCAAGTTGCCCGGGACGAGTAGACAGGCAGACAGACAGACAGTCCCAGGGAGGGGGTAGGGGGAGATAGATGGGTAGACAAACGTGATGCATGGCTCACAGTGGGAGTTAACAGCTCGACGGTTCGTTCTGATAACAAAATTTGATGGAATTGCCTAGTTGAGGGTTCCATTGTGGATGGGGTAGTGCAGCATTGTTTAGCTATTTTGAGTTTTAGCGAAATGAACTGGTTCTCCTCTTGGGAGATTTTCATTATAGGGGGGTTTCTATAATGCCTGCTAGATGTATCTCTATACAGAAGTACAGTTTCAGTTTAATCTCAATAAAAGCTGTAGAACAAAGAAAGCAGAGAAGTTAATGCAACTAGTTATATTTCATTGGGAAACAGGCAATGGAATTGCTCTGAAATTGTTGGAATAATGTGCAAAAGGTTTACTAATTTTGTTAAACATAAGGAGATTGGACTGATTTGAAGGCACGGTAGGTGTGGCTTCATGACTATCTTTAGCTCTGTTAGTTCCTGAGAGCAACGCAATAAACATAGCTAGTTCTACACTACTTTTGATATTAAACAATAAGAAATATACAAAGTGGACCTTGTAAACCTAATGATAATTAGTTGATTATAGTTTATATTGTTAAGCTAACTAAACTAAGTATCTGGTATTGAATGGTTCACTTCTCACTCAGTATAATTGGGTTGCATTCATTCAAAATAAACTAGTTCTCTTTTCAATTGAATTGAATATGCATTGACTACGCTATTCCCTCTTAATTCCATATCTCGATCTAGAATAGTGAATATATATAAAGTTAGTTCTCAGAGAACTAGTTTCTAGTTTTTCCCACTAGATACACAGAGTAGATGTACTAGTTAGGACAGTACACAAAGTTACCTTAGTTGCCCACTAACTAATATACATGTTCAACTGGAACTAGTTCATTTCAGCATGAAGCTGTGCCAAGTGAAGCTCGATGTGTCCGAGCTGATTGAACCCCAAAATTGGCTTCTTCTGCCTGAATAGGCACGACAAGTGGATCCACATCCTGCCTCTCTCTCTCTCTCTCTCGCTCTGTCATGGCTGTGGCATGTAATTGTTTTAGTCAATTCAAGAGAGATGAAGAGGAGAGAAAGGCAGAGGGAGGGAGGGAGAGAGAGGGTAGAATTATGCAAGCACTTTTGATTGAGTGTGTATTGCATGTTTCTGCTTGTTCTACCTGGCGCCACATAATGTTAAGCGACAGTGAGCGAGAGAGAGAGAGAGAAAGAGACAGAGAGAGAGAGCGAGGGAGAGAGAATATACGTGTGTGGTTGTGTTATTAAATGCAATTGTTATTTCGCAATCAATGCCAATTAAAATCGCCATCAATCTGGTTATGGTAAATGCATTTTTGTGTCTACTCCTCCCTCTCTCTCATCCCCCCTCTCCCTCTCTAACCACAAGGCAAACAAATGTTGCATGTTGCTGTTGCATTAACAACGACAAATCGACGAAGCAATTGATTTAAATGAGAATCGCAGAAGGGGTGAGAGGGAGGGAGGGAGAGAGAAAAGCGAATCGATTAATTGGGCAAGCGCTGAATTTAATTGAAAATTTCGTTTCGTTTTGTGGTCAAAATTGAAATTGAAATTGAAACTGAAACTGAATTAACTCCAGTTCATGTTTTTGCTGTTGTTTCTGTTGTTTCTGTTGTTGTTGTTCCTGTTTTAGTTGTTGTTGTTGCAGTTGCTTCTTCTGCTGCTGCTGTTGTTGCTGTGTCAATTATTGCCAATTTTGCATGCTGCACATTTGGTGCTGTGGCTTCTGCTTGAGAAAGAGACAGCAACAGGAGGTGGGGAAAAGAGAGTGGTGGAGAGGGGGAGAGGGGGGAGGGGAGGAGGTTGGCAGCATGTGCAGCTCAAATTGGCTTTGGCTTTGGCTGCAAATTAACAATTTCATTTGATAAATCAAAGGGTCAGAAGAGAAGAGAAGAGTGCAACGGGGCAGGAAAACAAACAACAACACGAAGCCAAAACGCAGTCACATTCACAGTCACATTCACAGTCACACTCTCACACATTCACATATTCACACACTCATTCAGACACACACGCACACAATTGCAATCGCATTGGCATTCGAAATCACATTCATTCAGTTTCAGCTCTGCACGCAACACTGGACAATGCAGCACGGTGTGTGTGTGTGTGTGTATGTGTGTGTGTGCAGGTGTATCTGTATGTGTGTGTGTGTGTATGTGTGCGAGCGTTTATTCAACATGACATGAACATATCGAACACCCACGCATCGAGGAGCATTCATTATGCATTGTTGCTTTCACTCACACACACACACACACACACACACACACACACACACACATGCAGGCAATCACACCAACACTTACACACACACACTCGCTTACATTTACATAATTCTGTCTGTCATTCGCATTGGTTTGCTGGCAACAATTGCATTTATATATCCCCCTCTCCCTCCCACTCTCCCTCTATCTCTCACCCTCCCCGGTGTATGCGATCCCCCCTGCGGAATAAATTGAACCATTTTACTTTGTGTTCAAAATGTTTAACAAGCAAAATTTTGCATTACACAGCGAAATTTGCCAGGATGTTCTCGATTCCGATAAGGACTACCGCATTGAGGGGGGAGATTTGGGAAGCAAGTTGAAGATTCTTGAGGTATAACTGTGACTGGGGAGTGCAAGTTGTTGAGCAATTGGGGAACAGTTAAGAAATTGTGAGGTTATTCTAAAAATATAAATGTATTTGAGTTTATATTAATTAATGTTATGGGAAATGTACAGGAAATAATATAATATCTTATTAAGGTAAATGGGACGATAAATGATAGACAGGAATATGGTACAGTAGAATAACAATAAAAATGGTAATAATAATATATTAGAACGATTAATGATTATACTAATACTAATCAAACAAATAATGATAATAATAATGATTATATTAATAAACATATTAATAATGATAATGATAATAATATTAAAATTAATAATGAAAATATTAATGATAACATTAAGAATAATGCAACAAATAATGATAAAAATGAAACAAATAATGATCATAATGATAATACAATTGGTAATGATAATAATAATGAAATAAATAATAATAATAATGATTATATTAATGAATAATGATAATAATAATAAATAATAATGAAACAAATAATAAAAACAATACTATGAATAATGATACTACTAATATTAATGAAACAAATAATGATAATAATAATAATTATGAAATAAAGAATGATAATAATAATGAAACAAATGTGAATGGTAATATAATATGAATAACAAAGAAATCAACAAATATTAATAATACATCCAAATAAATGTCCTAATAAAATATAAAGCAAGCTAAGAACCCACAGTTTATCCATTTCGAAGCAAGGATAATCCACTCGCAGCAGTATTATGGCCAATACTCACACACATGTACATGCACACACATGTGTAGACTGAGTGGAGGGAGAGGGGGCTACAGATAACGACAGAGACAGCTGCAATTGCTGTACAGTGTACACAGTACATATGCTTTGTCTTTCTTGTTTGTTTTCGCACTCTGCGCACATTTTGGCATGGCAAACAAGAATTGCAGCCAGGGTCAGCGGGGTTAACGAAGGATGGAGAGAGGGGCAGATGGAAGGGGGCGTGGCTCAGTGAAATATCAGCACATAACCAAACAGAGCAGAACAGAACATAAAACTGAACATAAAACGGAATAAAACAGCAGCAAAGCGAGCCGAAAGAGAGACTAGAAAATTTAAAATCATATCAGGTGCGTGCAAATATTGACTTCACAAAGGTGAAGTCGAGCAGACACAGACACACACACGTACACAGTCGAATAAATATGCAGTCACACACACACACACACACAGTTGTCGCAGATTGCAGATGAATTCAGATTTTTAATTAAAAAGCTTTGTGCGAAATTGTTGTTAAATCTATAAACAAACTGAGAGAGAGTGAGGGAGATAGAGAAAGGGGAGGGAGAGGGGGAGTATGTGTGAGTGAGAGGACTGTTAAAGCGAATCAATAAGCGCAGCCTTAACTGCGTTTACACTGTCCAACGCGAATGGGTTCGCATTCGCAACGCATTAACAGCTGAGTCATTTGTTTTGTGAGCAATTTCTCTTCATTTCCGTCAACTGTGCTGAGTGTGTGTGTGTGTGTGTGGGAGTGTGTGTGAAAGTGTTGTTTATCTGTCTGTGTGTGTGTGTGTGTATTTATTGTGTGTGTGCAGTTCATTTATTTTACGCGTTGTATCCCTTAAATGTGCATGTTGTACTTGGTTAGTCACTGCGCTACTTGCAGCACTCCCCCTCTTCCACCCTCCCTCCCTCTATACCTTCTCTTCCCTTTCTCCTCAACCTCTCCTTCCTCCCCCTTCGTTACGCTGCATAAAATTTATTTCGTTTTTATTATCATTTCATGCATGTCCCGCCCGAAACGAAAAAATTCCGAGAAACGGCTGCAATTGACCTGCCCCGTGCCCCTTCCCCCTCCCCTTACCGCCACACGACATTTGCCCGGGCCAAGAGGCTATAAAATGTTTTTCAAGGGACACAGAAGCAGCAGCAGCAACAACAAAACGATAACAATAACAACAACGAGGTGGCGAACAAAATAGTGGCGCCCTCTTGCGCGCAAATATGTAAACTTGCAGCGGAGGCGATTTTCCCTTTGCTGGCAATGTAGAAAAAATGAAAAGCGAACTGCAACAAGCAGAAGGGCTGACGAGGAGGGCGGGGAGGTTATGGGCAGGGCAGAGGACCCGGGTGGTTAGAGGGAGAGGGGAGGTGGTAGCCAAAGCGAACGAATTGCTGTCTCTTTTAGTTGTTGGGGTAATTTTTTTCGACTCTCCCTCGTTGCCTTTGCTTTTCTTTATGTTTTGCGCTCAAATAATGTCATTTTATAAATTGCTTCACTTGCGACCCGAACACATACACCATCACACACACGCACACACACTCACACACACGCACACACACCCTCGCACATGCATGCATAGTTATCCCCCCTTCCCCCTTAGCTGGCATATTTTTTAGGGCTTCTTTCATTGTGTCGCAATGGCGGAATGCCGACGCCGCTGCCGCTGCCGCTGCTGCTGCTGCTGCTGCTGCTGCTTCTGCCCTTGCCTTTTTCCCTTCCTCTGCCCTTGCCCCTGTCTCTGCTCTTGTCGCTGCTAACGTCGCTGCCAGCGTTGCCAACAATTGGCCTTTTCGGCCGCACAGAGTCGTTTGCTGCTATCGCTATTGTTGCCAGCGTGCCCCCACTCCCCTACCTCCCCTCCCTGTCCTGTCTCCCCTGCCAACTGCCCTGCAATCTGCTCGCATGTCCTTCATCCTGCCCCGCCTCCCCTCCTGATGCCCTCTCGCTCTGCTGCTCTTCAAACTTTGCCTTTGTTTGGCGCGAAAATCAATTAACGCGCTCAATGAGCTTCAAAAAACTTTGCCGCTCACATACTCCACGCCCTGCCCCTGTCCCGCCCCCCTCATGGCTCGCTGTGAATACAAAGCCAATTTACAGTTAACCAAAATGTAAATGGCGTCAAGGGAGCCCCTGCCACGCCCCATCCCCCCTCTAACGACGCCTGTCAATGCGGTCGCGCGCCAGCTGCCAGTCAGAGCTGAACCTGAACCCAAAGTTGAAGCTGAATCTGAACCGGAAACAGTAACAGAGGAAGAGCAAGGGGAGAGGGAGGGAAAGGTGGTGGGGGGAAGTGTCAACTGTTTTGATAAGCTGTAAAATTTAATGTGCTGCAATGTCATAAAAATCTGTGGCACGGCCGCAAGGACAACACGCTATATGGAGACATTAAGCGAGGCACACACAGAGAGAGAAAGACCCTGAGAAGGTGTAGAAGAGAGGGGAAAGGGGAGAGGAAGGTGAGGAGAGACTGAAAGGACCTGCTCTTTGATGTCTTCTTAGCGCTTGCGGTTAGTTGGGCAATTTTAGAGAGAGATGGAGAGAGTGCAAATGAAGAAAGAAAGAGAGAGGGCAAGAGAGACAGAGAAAAGGAGAAGGGAGAGGAGAGGAGGAAAGAGTTTTCATAGTGAAAGAAAGCATCGCATTTGCATACCCTATAAATGGTACTACGAAATGCTCTCAAAAGTAGGCAACCCTATAAAAGGTACTATGGAATACCTTCAAATGTAGGCAACCTTTTCTATAACTTCCACATCTTCAAGTGCCCTTAAAAGTAGGCAACAATTTGTATATCTTACACATTTTCACTCCAAATGAGTTAGGCACACGATATTTATGTTAATTATAAGGAGCTACAACATATAAAACTATATATATTTAGTTTGTATTAGACCACAACACATAATTAGTTCTATAACAATAAATTAATAATACTAAAGCCAGTTTTTTCAATGAGTATAAAGTCTAAAACTTATTGGAAATAATGACAATATGTGAGCATGTAGAGTATCTCTCTTTGAAGTCAGTTATGTAGAGTATCTCTTTCTGTAGAGTCCCCACCACAATCTGCATGATGCATCTAAAGCATTACACTCGACTCCCTTCAAGTAGCATGTGGCATGTGGCAGCTGTCGCTTTCCCCAGGCAGCAGCAGCACGCAACACTTGCCCCGTTTCAATGCCAGATCAATGGAACAACACAGGACACAATGTGCTGTGCGGCATTATTTATTATGTTCTTCGTATTTACAGTTTGTTTGCTAAAGCGATACGATTCGGTAACCAGTTGCAACCTCCCCCAAGAAGAACGCCCCCAAAGTGTAGACATCGAAGTGCTGAGAAGACGCCTTCGTGGCGTGCTGATTTCTCAGGTGCGCGCTTTCGCACATGTATTTACATGTCCAAAGCGAGTTGTGACAGAGTGGCCTCTCCCCCTTTCTTCTTGCTCTCCTCTTCCCTTCTTCCACACCTTATCTTCTTCCTTCTACTCCGTCAACACCCTCTCCTTTTCCTGCTTGCCCGGCAGACGTTTTACTTAGTCCCGTTTGGCAGTTGCAACTTGTTCGTGTCCACATGAACAAACATCGCTTGCATTCTTGATAAGTCAAAGCCGAGACAGAGGAGGGAGTTGGGGAAAGGGGAGAGGGGAGAGAGGAGAGGGAACTGAGGCGAGCTGAGACTTGTCGAACAATTAAAAGTATCGAAGTCGAAGCCGTCTGTGGAGTGCACTTTTCATGTGAAAACACTTTGAATCACTCGACTCACTGGGCAAAGCACCCTTCTCTACTCCCCTCTCTGTACTCCCTCGTCTCTCCACTCTCCTCTCTTCACTTCCTCCTCTCTACACTCCCCTGGCAAGTCAGACTGAAGACGACCGCAAACTTTAATTGCATGTCCGGCTCAAAGTGCGGACAATTGAGCCAATCAAACCAGTTGCAAACTTCCGCAATTGTCTCTCACTCATAGGCCAAGGAGTCTACTCTATCTCTCTACCGCCCCCCCTCCCTTTCCCTCCACTCACCGCATACTTCTCTATGTCGTGTGTTGCAAAAATTGCGGTTTGTTTGCGATTCGATGCGTTGCCAGAACTGACATTTATTGCCGACTCAAGTGGCAAACTTGAGGCACACTCCAAGCAGGCTCTTGCTCTCCCTCCCTCCTCCTTTTGTGTGTTGATTTAGCCAAAAATTCCTATGATTCCTCTCTGTCCCTCTCTCCCTCTCTTCTCATGTGTGTGTTCGTTTCGGGGAACCTGTTTTTAATTGTTTACGATTTTGTGTGTTTTTTCAGCCATGAAATTAATTTCATTTCGTTGTTGAACTTTAAGTTTGGCCCCTCAAAAAGTTTCACCACGTGCCACTCATGCCCTTTGACCTTTGTCTGTCAACTTATACTCGCCATGAACTCACCAGCTGTCTGGCTGAGCACATTCCTGCATCATTCTCCCTGTGTCCATTAGGATCCTTAATAACCCAAGAGACAGAGAGAGACAGAGATTCCTTGCTAACTCATTCCTTCATTGCTGCCCTGATATACTCGCAAATACCCTACCAAAGCATTCATAACTCAGTTAAAAGTGATCCGATTTCGCTTTGTGATTTGTTCTAGCAATAAATTCGCTTCTCTGCAACGAAAAATTCGCTTTTCCAGTGTGCAAAATGGGAAAATGGAAATGAAACTCGCTTAGCGTGGTCAGCTTTTTTGGGCGAGTGAAATTCGCCTGAATTAGGTTGAACCATAAATATTACATTGTAAATAAGCGCACGGAGTCAGCCTAGCGTTATTTTGCGCCGCATTCCTGAACAGTTCTTCCCTCATCTCCCCCCGCCCCTGCCCCTGCCCCTGCCCCTGCCTGGTAACGATGCCAACTGTATGTAGTTGGAGAACTGAAGCCATAGCTGGTCTGCACTGGACACCAGGCAGCCACTTTTGCATGGATGTGCGTCGAGCCGTGGATTGTCCGCATGCATGAATGATTCTCAACTCTCGACTGGACTTGCCTCACCTCCAACCTCCTCCCTCCCCTCCCCTCAGCGCACACTCCTTAGTGTGCTGTGCTCTCGATATGCCAATTGCAAATTGCTAAAGTGTTTGCTTCCTCTATAACTCTGTCTCTGTCTCTGTCTAACTGTCTGTTGCCGGGGCAACATTAACAGGCAGCAGCAGCCCCTGCCACGCCCACTTCTGCAATCAACGGCAGGCATAGCTTGTTAAGGGCCTCACTCGAGTGCGTGTCCCGCTACATCCGAATTATCAGCGGAAGCATTTAAGTGACTTTTCAGGCTGCGATTAAAAATGCTCTCTCTCTCTATGTGTGTGTGTGTATGTGTGTGTATGGGGGGAGCAACTGCAGCTGCACTGATGGACTCGCCAAATTAGCCTAAAAGGCAGCAGCAAAACTTGATGAAGAGGGAGAAAGGAAAGGGAAAAAAACAAAGCAAACTGGCAAAAAAGCAAAATGAAGCTGAGCAAATTAATTTCATGAGTTTTCCACTTTTTCTGTGGAAACTTCAGGGGGGAAGGGGACGAGGCAAAGGCCTGGGGAAAGGGGTAACTTTTGCAACTGGCGCAATGGAAGCGAATTC
The DNA here is from genome assembly GCA_018901815.1 of Zaprionus lachaisei. NCBI lineage: Eukaryota > Metazoa > Arthropoda > Insecta > Diptera > Drosophilidae > Zaprionus > Zaprionus lachaisei. The sequence goes on from JAEIFI010000054.1 coordinate 1,129,371, forward strand.
CGTTTGACAGCAAATAAAATTGCGCGCGCGAGCTGCATCTGTGAAATGAAATTCATTTGGCGCCCAACGTGGGACACTATGGCGCCAATATGCCGGCGCACAAAAAAGGCGTGGAGCATGCAGTCGGAAAGGAAGCAGAATAGAAGGGGGAAGCAGGGAAAGGCAGCGGACAGCAGGCAGAAGAAGCAACAAAGAGAGCAGGGCATGGAAAGAGGGGAAGAGGGGATAGTAAAGAGGAAAAGGCAGGCAGGCAAGCAATGAAAAAGTTTTCGACTCGAAAGTTTCAAGTTTATTAGCACGCCGTGCAGTGTTGAGCAGCAGCACGGAAGCGTGCAGTGTTGGTAAATGCGCGTACTACGTGGCATGCGGGCAACAAACCTCGCGTTGCCATTTGACACGGCAGACGGGAAGCGTTTGTCCATTAAGCCAAAAGGTGAAAGCAACGCGAAATGCATTTAAAGTTGCCGTAATGCCTTCGCCTCCGCCTTCGCGCCTCCTCTCCTCCTCCTCCTGGCAAGTCACGAGTAAATGGCTTTTGCTTCGCTTGTTCTGCTTCTGTTCCTGCTCCCGTTCCTGCTCCCGTTCCTGTTCCTGTTCCTGCTCTTGCACACGCCACAAAGTGGCTTAGAAAGCGAAATCCACTTTCGTGCGCCGCACACAAAGTGAATCAAGCGGATTTCATTTCGGTTGCCTTTGCTCTTTGCTGTACCTCACCCATGTCCTCCCCGTCCCCCCTTGCTCAAAACCTTCCCCCACTACACTCAGTGCAATTGGGTCTCTCTCTTCGCTCGCAATTAGATTAGGACGTTGCTTTCATTGCCATAAACGCAGTAGAAATTGCCTCTAATCATATTTTTCAGCAGCACTTCAAAGGCAGCAAATCAAGTGGGAGTAGGTCGAGGGGGCGTGGCTGGCAACTGACTGAGCAACTGGCTGCAGGGTATCAGCGCTGTCGAGCTTATTGCACTCATTACTCAGCTGCAGCTAATCAACTTTGAACTCTGCGCTGCACTAATTGCCAGTCGAGAGGAGTCTGCTTCCAACTCCTCTCTCTCTCTCTCTCTCTCTCTCTCACTGTCACTTCCTTTCTCTCTCTCTTTGTTGGCCACTCAGATTATGCTAATATATCAACTGTCTTGTTGGGTAGCTCATCTTCACTCTGCACTTCTGCACTCTCTTTGCTCTGCTCCTCTTTCTTCTCTGGCAACTCGAGACTCCGACACTTTGAGAAATGGCCCCTCACAGCATCAATGCTCGGCCACAGGCGTATGCCGCATGCGGCATGCATCTCTGTCAGGTCTGTCGGCTGCTGCTCCAGCGCGTTCCTGCTGCGGATGAGCTGCCGGCTATTGCAAATGCTGCGCAAAATATGGCGTCAGTCAAAAGTCAACTCCGACGACAGCAAATAAATTGCATTCCAGGTGCAGCAGAAGCTTCTCTTCGCCAGCTTCACTGCGAGCAGCGCCAGCCAAGCAATGGGATAAGCGTCAAAGGCCAGTTGTCAAATAATTGCTCAACTTCGCTGTCTCAGCCTCAGTTTACGGCTTCAAACCCTGCACCTCTCTATCCTTCCTCCTTTCCGCCCTTTCCCTTCCCTTCCATCTCTACAGAGTCATCTACGAAATTAAATTTTCAATTCCGGCAAACGGTTGGCCTCATCCCGTGGGCTACAGCTACTGAGACAGCTCCCCGACTAACCCCTTCTCCACTCCCCTTCTCTCCCCTCTCCACCGTCTTCCCTCTGTGACAGCTTACGCAGTAGTTCCAGTCTCAGTCGCAATCGCAGCTCGAATGTATCCTAAATTAAGTTGTTATCCAGTGGAAAAATATGCAAATTGTTTTTGGCTCATGTCAGACATGAACTTTTTTATGGCCAAGTGACATGTAACCCCAGTCTCCGCACAAGGCTAACCCTTGCTCCTCCCCTACCCTCCCCTTCCCCCACTCTATCTGCCTGCCCCTCCCTCTGGTGTCTGCCTTGCCATTTGTCTGGCAAACACTTTCGTCTGGCGCCGCCGCCAACAGCGCCAAATAAAACAACAAGAGAGGGAGAGAGAGAGAGAGCGCGAGAGAGAGAAAGAGAAAGAGAGAGAAAGATGATGGCGACGTGTTCACTTTATGCATACTTCGTGTATCCGCGGATCAGATAAGTGCGCCTAGCTCTACGCTTCTCTCGCCCTCCTCCTTCTCCTTCTCTTCCTCCTGCAACAAAGCGTGTCTCGCTTCAAAAATAATTGCGAATCATAAATACATTCGGGGCACAACGTGCGCGTCCTCGACATGATTTGGTGCCAACAACAGGCAGTTTCACTAGCTACCCCTTTCCCCAATGACACCTTCTTTCTCTCTCTCTGCTGCTCTCTCTCTCTCTCTCTCTCTCTGTCTCTCTCTCTCTACACCCCCTGCTGATTCGGCGAGTGCAACTAACAGTTAATTAAGACATTCAACGCGCCACCTGCCCCCTCCACTTTCCCTGCTCGTGCTGCGTGTTTAAACTGGCCTAATCCCCCTTCACCCCTCTCTCCCTCCATCAACTCTCGCCTCTCTCTCTCTCCTTTCTCTTTAGCTGCAGTTCGTCGCGTGTTTCCCTTCAACGCTGCGGCCATTTTGCCAGTCCCAGCGGCTGTTCTCGCTTTCCTCCCACTTCTCCTACTCCTCCCCCTCCTTCTCCTGTTGCATCTAACTTGGAGAGTGTTTATACATTCGTGTTTGTCCCCTCCCCCTCTACCTCCCCCTCTTCTATGCTCTGCTTACAAGCTTCTAATTGAGCGTGCAGAGGTCGCTTCTAATTATCGCACGAGGGAACCACGAGAAACCGAAGCAAGCCTAACGGTTTTCCATTTCGTGCCTTTGACGCCATTGTTGCTCCTGGATTTACAGTTACTTAGTGGCCCATGCAGTTGTTGTTCTTGCTCCTGTTGTTGTTGTTGTTGTTCCTGTTATTGTTGTTGCTGTTGTTATTGTGGAGTTGGCGACACTCTGACGAAGGGTTTCAGCTTGGAACATAAATTGAGTTGTTTGGCAACAGAGCAACGCTTTAAGATGGGGTAGTTGCCAGACTGTCGGCAGAGAGGGGAGTGGGAGGGGGTAACTCACTCTAGCCAGTCGTGTGCGATGCCTGCTAACTGCCTATCCACCTAGATCCATCCACCTATTCATTCCCATTCATACACTTCCATCCGTCCAACCATCCAAGCATTCATCGACTTCATTACAATGTCCCAGTGTGTGTGTGTGAGTGTGTATGTGAGTGTGTGTTCCAGCATGTTTGTGTGTGTGCAAATTTCCTGTTCTGCTTTTTACGGCGGCACGTAATCAAATTAAGCAATTACAGCCCTGCGTCTGCCTCCCTCTCCTTCTCCCTCTCCTTATCCACATCTCCCTCTCTTCTTCTTCTTCACCCTCTTTCGCTTCCCCCCTCTTGATTATGGGGCAACTCTGCAAGCTCGTGCAACTTCAAGGGAAATTCAACAGTTCAACGGAGGCAGGGCAACTGGGGGAGGGGTCGGAAGTCGCAACCGACAATCATAACGTAAACGTTCTACAACTCGAAGCACCTTTCAAGTCCTGCCTTGGTCCAGTTGCACACGAGGAACTCTCCCTTGGAGGTATCCCTATATGCCACACTCATGTAGAGTATGCGACCTCTTCGAATTGTTTATCTAGGAACTTCCTCAAGGCAATGAGGAGTCTTCCTTCATCCGAAACTGGCCTGGTAATCATCTGGTTTACGACCAATTAATCAAGACCCGGGAATATGTTTTCATTGACTTATGCGTATCCACGACGCACCCATTTCTGTTGCTACCTCCCTTCTCCCTTCTCCCTGCTCTACCCCCAAGAAAACACTTTGAACATAACTCAGTCCTGCCTGGAATTGGACTTCGATATGTTTATGGGTCGCTTGGGCTCCTCGAAGGCGCTCAAGGCATGTTGTCAATTAAGAATATTGAAATCGGAGGGGAGGAAGAGGAAACCCCCGAGTGGGTCAACGCGAAAGTGCTTACCAGGCAGCTCTGACTTCCCTTCCCTTCTCTTCTTCCCTTCTCTTCGGTTTACCCTTCCCTTCACGCTAATCGCTCTGCCCGTGAAGCCAGAGAAGTGTACCTAATTATAACTGACCACGCGCAGTGCAACTCGCTTGCGTTTCCATTTGTTTCCACTTTCGTTTCCATTGAATGCCCCAACGAGCGACTGGTTGAATGGGGCAACTCCTGGTTGCCACTCGCTGAGGACGGATGAGGACGGACACCTCTGCAGAATGAAGACTCCCCCACTGACCTAATGAGCCATTTAGCCAATTGGGGTTAATGTCTGCAGAGCAAGAACTACAGCTAGTCAGGAGGGAGCAGGGAGAGGGGGGGCAGGGAAGAAGGAAGAGGCAGTCTGGCAACGCCTTTCAGCTGCGTCTCGCACGACTCATTGATGAATTTTTCAAAGGTTTCGTGCTTATTCAGTTCCAGTCCCGGGGAAACATATGAACTCGCTAGCTGACTATCTAACTTTGGGACTAGTGAATGCTTCTCTTGTTGTGGCTCCCATGCTCGTCTCTCCATCTTCTTCAGCTTGGTCTTCTTCTTCATCTTGGTCTCATCTTTTTATTCTCATATTTGCCTTATTTATGGGCAAACATTTTGGTCACGTGCGAGGGACGTGAACATTTTTGGCCAACTTTAGGACGCGTCGAGAAGTTGAACGAGTTAGGAGTAATCAATAGGAAGGAGAGGGGGCAGAGAGAGGAGGGGTAACCTCCTACATGGTATCTTAAGTCTAGTAAGCTGCATTCTACCTGAGTTGTTGACTGCTGCAATCCTCGTTCAGCTTAGTCCTAAACTTGTTGTGCCAGCGCGACAATCCTCGGTCCACTCCTGTTGATTGGAATTACGATATTCCCTGTACCCGATACCCGATACATTCCCCTGCTCATCCTCCTCCTCATCCTCCTTCTCAGCTGACCAGGCGTCGCTTACACAGCTTAGTCCTTGTCCGACAGGACACAACACAACACAAATGCCCGAGCTGTCGATTGGCCTTGCCCTTGCTCGAGCTGCAATCGAGGGGAGGCCGAGCAGTTGCCGAGTGTTGAGTGCACTGTCTCCCACTTCTCGTTCGATATCAATTTGAGTCAGCTTTCCCTTTAAACTCTCCTCCCACTCGACAGTGAGAGAGATTCCTCCTCTCTCTAGTGTGGAACTGGGACTCGCCTCGCAGTGCATGAAACTGTAATTGGAAGCCACTGAATCTGAATCTGATTCACAATCAGAGCGAGAGCCAGAACTGGTTCCCCCTTCTCCACTGACTCTCCTCCTCCTTCTCATCTGCTGTCACATGTCACTTGGGTTCGTTATGGCAACAGGGATTAATCGGAGGGCTGAGGGTGGCTGCGCTTGCACTTCTTATCCGCAGTGACAGACTGCGCCATGGAAACTCGCATATCAATTATGAGCATCTCTCGGAATCCCCACACCGAAAGGGAAACCCAAGCCGAGACCCTTTCCACACTGTCAACCTTCCTCTAGGATTGAACCTTGTTGAGGTTTCAGTTCATCTTGGATCAAAGTGAACCTGCACTCGAGTCAATCAGGTTGTCTGCCTCGCCTTGTTCTCTCCTCTCCTCTCTTCTCCTCTCCTCTCCTCGATTCATTTCATAACTAGTTCCATCAATTCTTTCCTATTCCGTGTTCTATTTCCATCGCATCTCGTCTCATTCTCGCTCAACTTATCGATTACTGCGACGCTTGATTGAGTTATGGAAATCGCTCGCGTTCATCGAGTTAGTTCTGCCTGCTCTATCCACTCCATCCTCATCCCCATCCTCATCCCGTTCTAGGGAGACCGCAGACATATTTTCCAACTCATTTCATTGCGCGTTCGATTCCAGTTTGTCCTGCGTGGCATCTAAAATTCAAATATCACCGCTAAAGAGCGTAACCATGTTCCCTCCTTCCTCACCAGCCTGTTACCCCTCTCCCTTACTCTCCCTCATTCTTCATATGGATACATCCACGGGGCACAGGCCTCGTTGAATGGCAGCCATTTTGTGCAACAGCCGCATCCTGTCTATTATCATCCTCATCGCAACCATCATGCCTGTCATCGTTCCCCCTTACCCCTCCCTTTCTCCCCTTCTCCCTCTCACCCCTGCCTGCTGTATTACAGTCGCTTTTACGATCGAATGCTAATAAAGTCGTCTGCGTTGGGCGTCGGCGCCAAGTTGCATAATTCAATTACATCCGATGTAGACTCATAAAACTAAATCAAAGGAAAACAAAGCGTCACGCTTCATTTACTTTACTACAGCTCCCCAACAAGGCTCCCCTTCTGCACTCCCCCCTCTCCCCTACCCCGTCTCTCCTTCTCCTCCCCGAGTGGTGTCTGGCTCCATGGCTTTTCCAATCATACGAATTTGGCACCATTTTCGGCCTCGACTCGCCAGACAGGAAGGCGCAATAAAAGCAGAGAGCAAGAAGTTGTCTTTCTTCTTTATATCTTGTTGCTGCCCCTTCCCTCTACCCTCTACCCTCTCCCCTCTGCTCCCTCATGATACATCCCCCTCTCCCTTGCTTGTTCCTTGTCCCGTTCATGGGCGTATCTGCTTATCCTTTGGCCCACTTCCAAATGGAGCCTGTCACTTGATGGCGACTCCTGCTGGCGAACAAAGTTTCCCGTCGCTTCCTTCCCCCTCCCCACTCTGTCTCCCACTAAAAGTTTGCAGCAGGAATACCCCTAATGCACGCATAACTCCCCTGAAGTCATCACTTGACTGATTGTCCTGCGTTTCTCTCAGTGTAGTTTGCTTTATGGCTGCCAAACTACACGCCAACTTGGCCTTGGCCCGCGGCACCCTCCGCGACTTGTTGGCGCATTTGAATGGCAGCCAATCCCGGCGAGAACTCGACAAGTGTCGCCCCATGATTATCTCCCTCGTACTTCATAAGTTGCCCCATTAGAGTGACAGGCAGTGAGCGTGGTGCCTCCCCTCTCTCCCACCCCAGATTCATTAGAAGCAGAGCAAATTGAGGCGCATAAAACGAAGTGCAGTTGCTCCTCTTGCTGGGCCACTTGGAGGCCATTGGCCGCACATGCTGCCAGGCTGTTCCCCCGTAATCCTCCAGTTATCGAGGTAATTAACCACTTGCAACTACGTGTGGCATGCGGCATTGGCAGCTGGCCAAGCTTGCCAAGGCGGAACATCAAGCGAAATCAGAGATATCAAAATTGAAGACGCTTCAACTGCAAATGGCATTGCAGGGCAACCTCCTTCTCCCCCTCTTGCTTCTAATCCTCCTCTTCTTCTCCTTCTCCTTCTACTGCTCTTTCCTTCTCCCTTCTTGTGCATTTCCTGCATCTTTCTGCACTGACAATGAGAGCGCAAAGCGTTGAAGCAATGCAGGAAATGCCCCAAAATGTGGCAGCAAATCGCTCAACAGGCAACAGAAAAGGAAGTAAGTAGCAAGCAAGTAGGAGGGAGAGAAAGAAAGTGAGAAGGGAGGAAGGTAAAAGGGAGAGCAGGAAGTGTCCGAGTAGGAACTGCTTTTGTTGCGGACAGCGGGTAAAGTATTGCAGATTTCTCGCTACTCGATGACTGCATCCATTGCGTATCCTTTGTTGCACTCACTACTCTCCCCCTCCCTCGCATTCTCTTTCTCCCTTCAACCCTTCTCTAATATTTGATTTGGGAATCTGCTGCGATTTGTAAGGCGCCAAGTGGCGTTCGAGGATACCAGGAGACAGCGATAACTGGACACGGCCAGCAGCAGGACAAGTGTGAACAGCAAGCGGAGTCTCCACTTCTCAGTGTGTCCGGTCAAGTGCGAGGTATCCCTTCCCCTCCTCCTCCCTCTCTCTCTCTCCCTCTGCTGTTGCAGTTGTGCTTCATGCAGGAGCCTCCAGAATTCGGATGCAGCTGCCGCCCGTCGAGATTATCTTACGCGGCAATTTGTCCAGCGCCAGCAGCACATAAGTAACAGAAAGGAGTGCAGCGACAGGGGGAGGGGGAGTGGGTGTAAGGGAGTGGCTAAGGGGAAGTGGGAGTAGGGCAGGGAGGGATCTGCCTGCGGGTCACGTGCCCATTTTGTTTACATGCCGCATTAAGGGGATTCCGTTTCGTTTTATTGCGATTTGATTCTATTTTCAGTTGCTCTTCCTCTCTCTCCCACACACACATACACTCTACAGAGGGGAGTGAGAGTGAGAGGGGTAGTGTGAGTGTGAGTGGGAGGGGGGCGTGGCAGTGGCAGTCGCAGCCACAGATCGAGTGGCTCACATCGTATTTGCTTTTGTGCTCGCAGTCGCTTTCGCATTATTATCCTTTTCCTTCGCCCGCTTAGGGTTTTCCCCCTCCCCCTTCTGTTTCACCCTCCTCTCTCTACCTTCTCCCCCTCTCCCTGGTGTGAACTTTGCCACTTTGCTGCAGCTTTTGCTCTGCCCTTGCAACAGTTAAGCGTCTGTCAGTCTCTCTTCTTGTTGTTCTTGTTGTTGTTGTTGTTGTTATCCGCCTTGGCAGAGCTTTCCATTTACAATTTGTTGCACTTTGGGGTGGCTCAGCCAACCTTTGCTGTACATCACCCCCTCTCCTAGCCTGCCCCACCCCCTTACTGGTGGCAACTAGTGCTGGAATTGCTCTCTGTGTGTGGCAAGCTGTGCTGATAAGCGCTTCACGCTTAGCTCAGCTCGGCTCTGCTTATCGCTTATCTGTGGCCAGCGGAGTCCATTTTAAACTGCTGCCCCTCCCTCCCCCCCTTCCTTCCACCCGTTGCCTGCCCTTGCCTTATCACTTGCAACTCAGTCTCTGGTTGCACGTGGCAGTTGCCTTCAAATCTGCCACAAATTATGCTTGTGTTGCACGTGTAAATGTCATCAATGGCAAAAGGGTTCACCTCCTAACAAATCCCCCCCTCCCTTGCTACTACCCCCTTCCCCGCTCCCCTCTTTTGTCTTCACTTCGCACACAGCGTGAACATTTTCAATTATTTTCCTAGGCCTTCCAAATAATTTCCAATTTGAATATTTTCATTTCTCTCTTTTCCTTTATCTCCCCTTCTCCCCTCCTCTCTCTCTCTTCCTTAATTAAAAGTCTCCGCTGCGCTGTCACCACTCGCACTTTTCGTTTTTTGGAAATTTTCCTTGATTTTCTTTGCATTTTCCTCGCCTGTTTTTCGGTAATGAGGCATATTTGAGGCGTTTGGCACTGTAATTGCGAACTAATCAACCTTTTTTAATTGAATTTCTTCAGCTGAAGCTGAGGTGCCTTCTCTCTCCCCCCCACTCCCTCTCTCTTTCTTTCTCTCTCTCGTGCAAAATCAAAGAAAGTTATTTCATTAAAAAATTTTAATTGACATTCGTTCTTCCAGCAAATTAAGCTTTGTGTCGTTAAAATATTTCCCAGACCTCTCTCTCTCTCTCTTCTCCTTCTCTCTCCCTTTCTCTCTCCCTCTTCTACACCCTGTCGACCATCTGTCAAGCTCGGACAGCGCCTCCTTCAGCTCCTTCTTCAGCCCCTCCTCCTGTTCCTCCTAAGTTTTCGGCGCAAATGAATCAAACTGACAGTTTTCATATACATTTTCCCATTTTCCTTTTTTTTTTTTGTTGCGCTTTTTCAGGTCTTTCTTCTTCTTTCCACTTCCCCCTCTTTCTTTTTGTGAGATATTTTGATGTAATTACTGCGACAAGTTGCCCAATTTGCTTAGTTCGGGGCCGAACTTTGTTGAGTTCATTTCATTTAATTAGTTTGCAAAATGTTGCTCTTTACTGCCGATGCTGCTGTTGCCACGCCTCCACCTTCCCACCTATCGCCCCTTGACGACCTCCCTCTGTTGTTGTTACTGCTTCTGCTGTTGTTGGCAGCGAACAGGAAATTGCTTCATTTCGACGGCTTTTGAGTGACAAATTGAATTTGCAGCACAACAAATAGGGCTACTTGTCACAGTCAAGCACACACACACACACACACACACACTCTTGCATGCATGCTTGTCATTCCATTCAGGGCTTGTGATTGAATCCTCAACCTAACCTCAAAAATGCATTGCAGTTCCTGTTTTTGCTATTGCAATGTCAAAATTTAAATTATTGCAAACAGTTTTCGATTGACATTTGAGCTTAAGTCGAGGGAAATCGGAGTAGGAATAATTGCAGTACTTGAAAAGGTGATTGATTGTTGAGATATTGTGATAAATACCTAGAATAAATTGATTTTATGTTTGCAAATAGAGAAAACAAGTGAGACACATGTATTATTTAATAAATAACTACCATGTTAACTATTATTTTGCAATGAAATTTATAGTAATCATTCGGATGATCATAATGGTTGTGCACACAAGAGATAAACATTCTACCATTAAAATGAAGCCAGTTAAACGGTTTTCCGAAGGAACAAAAGGGCGTGGACAAACTGTAAAACATGATTTAGCTGCGTGTAAGAGTAATACATGTTGTCCCAAAATTTGATGGCCCTAGCTTTTATATGAACTGAGATGTAGGAGTTCATACAGACGGATAGACAAATAATATTCAAATATAATAAATATACAAGAACATTATGCAAAAAAGAAACTCCTCAGCTCTCTCTCTTTCTTTCTTACATTTAGATATACTACAAATCAATAATATAATAAGATTTATTATATTATATAATAAACTAATTTCGTCAGCTTTCTCTCTCCCTCTCTCTTTTTCTTGCTACCGTCTCAAGGGAAGGAAACTCATATATCATATTTCCCATTCATAGACGCGTTCACAATTAGTATTCATTAATTCGCGCCTCCTTGGGGGCATTTCCAATAATCATCGCATTATGTGATATGCTTATTAGCTTATCGCTTCATCAATATGCATGCAAAGCATTCCCTCTCCCTCTCTCTTTCACTAATCTCGGCTAAACACAGTGAACTAAACTTACACTCTCACTCTCTCACAACTCCCTCTATACTCCCTCTCTTCCCCGCTCTTCCTACTCCCCTCCCCTCTCGTTCACTGAAAAGAACAACATCAAACGCTTTGCTCGGCCATTTCGGAAAAAATGCGCAACAGTTGCATGCGGCGCGACGGGCACAAACAACAACAACAACAGCAAACGAGCGAGCACAAACAATTGTCCTTTCTGCTGTTGCTCCCCTACCTCACCCACTGCAGTGTCCCACGGCACATAACACACAGCAGCACAGCCGGCAAATTGCGTCATGTGCTGCGCATGTGCCCACACGCCATAAACACGAAGCGTGCCTCGTGTGCTCGTGCTGTGGTGAAGTGCGAAGCGCAGCGGCACTCGGCAAAGCTTGACTCGGTACCGCACGACTCGACTTCGGCTTTGGCTTGGCTTGACTCGTAGTCGTGTTTGTGCTTGGCAGCTTTAGTCGGCTCCTGGCTGCATTCAGTCGCACATCGCCTTTCGTTCGAGTCAGTCACGTGTCGAGAGCAGCGTGCACACGCGAAACGAACGAGCTAAAGTGCCGTTAGCCGACAGAGACGCATCTCCGTCCAGAGTGCAGTAACAGTTCCTCAGTGTAAACAACAACAACAACGCGTTAACGATATCATTTATATGTCAGACGTGCTCGTCATCAACAACAGCAACAACAACAGCTACAACAATAATAACAACAACAGTAACAAGAGCAACAACGTTAGCGTCGTTATCCCGTTATACGCGGCATTATATCCGCATTTTGGCACTTGTCGCGCTGCTGCTGCTGCTACTGCGGTCGACGTTGCGGCGAACGCGCGCGTGCTGCGACAACCAAGCAGAGGCAGCAAGGTCGCAGTCGGCGTCGCTGTCCGCGTCGGAGTTGGGGCATTCTGGGATCCCTAAGAGCCATGTTGACAGGCTTAAATGCGGCTTTGAGCGCTTAAATTTCCAAGGCGCTTTTCTCATTACCCCCATTGTCGTGCCACGCCCCCTTCCTCGCCCCCGTTGCCCCTTGTGAAATGAAATATTACACGCGAGTGTCTGCGAAAAGTGCGAATCATTCTCAGCCAAAAGGATTAAATTCCGCCCCTGCCCACGCTCCTCGTGTGTGTAAGTGTGTGTGTGGCTGTGCCTGTGTGCGTGTTAACTGGCCATAAGGCCGTGCGGCGTGTCGAATTGCCAATGAAAGGATTAAAAGCATAACATTTCATATCAGTTGACAGTCCAGAGGAGCCAGCAGGACCCGGCAGGACCAGCCCTGACAGCTCTTAAGCTGATTGCGTTTTGATAAGTAAGCATTTAATGTGTTTTGCTAAACACTTTTTTCAACACTACAACACACACACAAACACCCGGACTCAACACCGTGACTAACCAGCAAGAGTGTGAGCAGAGGGGGGAAAGAGAGAGAGAGTGAGACACAGCACGACCCACTTCAAAGCGAAACTAAATAAATATTTTCTGATTTCCCATTTCCCCAAACTAACCCAACTGGACATGTCTCCGTTCTGTCTGTCTCTCTCTATCTCTCTCTGTGATACACTGTGCCGAAAGGGGGATAGAGTAGGGAGGGGGGCTGCTGCAATAAACTATTCGTGCCACTTGAGAATTTCGGGCAAAAACTTTTCGACAGAGTAGACAGAATAGAATAAATTAGCCGAGTTTTTGGACTCGACTTTAATTTGATTCAGCGAGAAAATGAGAATTTATTTACGAGCCGAGTAAACAAACGAGCTGCATAAATAAATAAATAAAGTGCAGAGAAATCAAAGTTGATTTACGACAAGAAAGAAAAAACAAAAGTGCGAAACTAAAATAATAAATAACAGATCAATTAAAATAAAGAACATTGAAATGGAATATGTAATTAACTGAATAAGTCAAAGCAGACAGAAATGAACAGTTAAATATAATACATAAATAAATGAATGCAAAACAATAAGTAAATCAATAAAAAAATAAATATATGTACATAAATAATAAAAATTAAATAAAGTAAATCGAAGATAAAAATGAAATGGAAACTTTAGATTTTAATATATGTAAACTAAACTAAATGTTACTAATTATAAATAATTACAAATTTAACATATATAAATATATATAAATAAGTATAAATAAATACATAAAAATAAATATATATAAATAAAAATACACAAAAGAGTCAAATCTAAGTTCTAAGAATTTTCGCTCAGTGTTTCAACAATGTTCATTCTCAACTCACACAAGTTTTTCTTTCCGTGCAGCTTGTTGACACTAATTTTGCAGCGTGTGACAGATTAAAAGCTTTTTATACGTGCGCGCCGCAAAGTAGGCAATAAAAACAAGCAGCAGAGCAAACAGAGCGTGCAGAGCACGACAGCAAGCAAATAGTGAGACAGAACAAACAAGGAACTAGTGCAGGGTATGCAGGGAGTGCCTAGTAGATCTGGGATAACTGCAAGTGAAAGTAAATTGCCGCAAAGAAAGCATTCAAATCAAAAGCAACAGCACCAACTTATGCAAATCTTGCGCTGCGCTCCGACAGTTCTGAATGGAACACCCCTTCCCACTCACTTTCACTCCCCTTGCCACTGTTTGTCCTGCTCGCACGCTAGTCCAGACACGCCACCCTACCGCACGCTGATGGAATGCCTAAGTGCCTTCGGACAACAACAATGGGCGACCCAAAGTGTGCACTAAATGTGCTCTAAAAAGTATGCTACACTTTTCAGCTTTCGTCGCCACCTTCTGCCTTTCTGCTGATTATGGCTGAAATATGCATAGATTAGGCACGCTTTTAACGCTTACTTTGTGACACGACTTTCGACTCTCGATGTTTCAATTAGTTGGCAGCCATAAAACTTCAAGATCCCCTACGAAGCAGAGGAAGAAGGCAGAACACAAACAGGGAACTTTCTCTCTTTGTCCCTCCCCACACATGCCCATAAACAGAGCTCCAGTCTTTATCCCTTCTGGCTTTTGAATATGAATATTGCAGTCGTTGCGGTACGCTGGAGCATTGTCTGTGTGGAGCCCTGAGAGAGCTTGCGGAGATTTCGCCATTTCTCCATTTTAATAACACGGAATGACAGTCATAATAAATCAATGATTATTGCCACCATTGTGTGTGGCCAGAGAGAAGAAGAGTGGAGATGGGAGAGAGAGCAGGAGGGAGGGTGCTTTAAAATGGCTCGTGTCGTAGTCGTTTTTATGGCTGCTGGCAGATAAAACTTTCGACCAGGCAACGACAACGAGGACCCTCCTCGTGTCGTCGCTTAGCTGCGATTCTGTCACATTTTCCTTGGCGATAATAATAAATTCTGTGCACTTATGTGCTGCCAGAGTTGTCAACACACGACACTCAGCTATCGAAAAGTGTCCATAAAACATAATTGAGATTGTTTCTCAGGCGTGACAAACGCGTTATCTACTAAAGTTTTCATTTCGCACTTCCCTCTTTGAGGTTAAGTTGAAACGGGAAAACTTTCGATTACTTTTTCTAGATTGCTCTTTAAACTCTAGTTGCGAAAAATAAACAGCTACTTAGCCATATCGAGTATTGCCTGAACTCCATTAGAGTTCAACAATCTCGAAAGTATTTCAACAATTTCAATGGGAACAATTTGTGACTTTGTGGCCTTAAATAAATCGTTCGTGTTCATTGAAATTGCACAAATTGTCAATTAGATTGCAACAAATTAAATAGCATAAAGTCGCAACAATCCAGAGGGAGAGAGATAAAGAGAGAAAGGACGGGGAGAGGGAGAGAGAGAGGGGAGTAGGGGGAGCAGCCTCTCGGCTCGTCCATTATTATTGTCCATGGAATTGCGATATTTACTACACATGTGCGTCGGCACAAGCGACAAATCGTCGCCCCTCCCACACTCCCAGTGGTCGCCCGCTCTCCCTGACTTTATTACATATCTGCCCCGCCCATTTTTGCCCACTGTTGCCGCGCTGCGCTCAAATGAAACGAAATCGCACAAATGGCCTCAGTGCTTGCTGGCATGTAACTCCCCCTTGGCCCCTTTCCGCCTCTTTCCCCGCAGGAGTCGACGCCCTTGTCCCAAATGTAAATTAATTGCCTGTACAAATTAGCCAACTCGACGAGCATTTTGGACATTAGGCCCAGCACAAAATGTGCGCAGAAATGGCCTTTATAAAGTGCCTCTCCCTAATTTGCCCACGCAAAATAATTGCACGAGCAACGAGTAAAACATCGCTGAGGAAATACCCTAACCTGCTTTAACTGTGCTTTGCAATTAGAGAGGAGCTACGAAGTAGATAAGATAAATTTACCATTTATATTTAGCGGAATTAATGACAGATGTGCTTTAATCTTTATATATATATATGTATATATGTAAATATTGCACACAATGTCAAGTTGTATTATAATCATTGATAGTTAATAGAGTCAATGTGCTTGTAAAGTCTTGCTTCATGTCTGTTCTAGTGATTTGTACTTTAAAAAACATGCCAATATCAGCTATCCCTGAGCTATTTTAATGCTATAGATTTATTTGACTACAAATTTGTCTAGAGCTTAAATGTGCTTTACAGATTCCCGTCTATCTCAATAAATGAGCACTTCCCTGACATATTACCGCATTTTAACATTTAGTTTAATTAATTTATATGAACTTTAAGCCATTTTAAGCAGTGCTTTTTTGATTTTTATTTGCAGAATAGCTTTAATGTGCTTTTTTAGCTGTACAACTCAAATAACTTGTTGATCTTGGCTCTACCTGATGTTGCCAATGCTAATCGTTAATTCTCTATTTAAATTTGTTCAGAGCTTTAATGTGCTTTCACTGTTTGCCTTGCTTATCAGTTAAAAGGCACTATCTTAACATATTCAGTTTTTTTTCAGTTACCTAAAATGCCCAATAGTCTTTTTATTTCTTCTCTATCCAAGCTATAATGTGCTTTCAATCTTTCATAAAGCTTTAATTTACGTCCAATATCCGGCAGAGCTTTCATGTGTTTTCAAAGTTTTTCAAGCCTTTTCATTTATGCCACAAACACTTTAATGAGCTTTTGTATGCATGATACTATGCTAACCACACCATATACCACGTACCCTACATATTGCTTGCGTATATCTACTGCAATCCCAACACACTATCAAAGTCGCACTTTACAGCTGTCCAGCAACTGTCGCTCTTCCATTTTAATCCGTCATCAGAATGCGCTTTGCCAATTGTCGTGTCAGATGCAAAATCACTGTGTGCCAATTCCCCTCCCCCTGACCCATTCCCTCTGCAGTTTCCGCTCTTCTCATTGCCAATGAATTCTGTTGGAATTTTAGCAATTTAGTTTCGAATTTTTCGTGCAATATTTACGCGATTTTAATGAAGTCCCGTTACAAATTAGTTTTCTGACTTTTTGCCAGTATTTGCCGCAAAGTTCACTTTGAAATTCAGCGAGGGCATTAAGGCTAATGAGGTGGAGTGGGCAGAGAAGAGGGAGAGTGGGGCAGGGGAACTGCAACTCGATAGGAAAAACTATTTGCCAAATGAGCAAGTTGCCTCAAGCGACAGAAGGGGGAGGGGAGAGATGTGCCTACTTGGGAAGCTCTTTTGGCAATCTCGTATTACTTGAATGGATTTCTAGAGGGCAATGGGTAGAGGGGAGAGAGGGGAGCGGAAGATTGAGGATAGCTTAATAACCCTGGAGATGGAAGCTGCGGCTCATGCTTTATTTATGCCGACACAGAACAGAATCTGTTGCCAGTTTATCGACAACAACAACAGCAGCAACAACAACAACAACAACTAGAAGAGCAATAACTGGGGCGGCACATCCCACTGTACCCCTGCCCTGCCCCTTCCCCACCGCACTACGCCTCTGCTTTGTGTCTGCAATTGAAGCAAAAAGCAAAATGCCTTGCGGCCGTTGGCAACATGGAGAAAGGAGGCAGGAGAAGGTCTAGAAATGGGAGCAGAGTGACATAGAAAGGGAGAGGGAGAGAGAGAGAGAAGTTGGTGGAAAGGGGGAGAGGGGAGGCAAAGCAATTGAAACAACAACGAGGCGGAAATAAAATATTAACTTTGCCAGCGACTCAAACTCGCGATTCAATTAGAAACGAAAGCCATTTTATAATTGAAACGAGGCCTGCCACCCCCCCCTCAGGCAGACAGCCCCTCAAGGCATGGGAGGAGATAAAGGGGGTTGTATAATGAACATCAATAAATATGGAAAATGGCAAGAGATTGACTAGAGAAAGCAGAAGAAAGAGCGAGGAAAGACAATAACAATAATGAGGAGACTGCCAGGAAGAGAGAGGGAAAGCAGAGAGATGGTAGAGGAGGCTAAGAAAGATGATTATTCATTAGACTGCGAATCATGTAATTGAAAAGTTTTCTTTCCTGGCTCTTCCTCCTCATCCTCCTTCTCCTCCTCCACATCATCATCATCGCCGTCATTTTCGAAGAGAGACAAAAGCTTTCTGCCGTCGCTCAATTTGTCACTCTACCAGGGGGGAGGAGGGGGCGTGGCAGCTGCGCAACTGTGACTGATGATGCGTGTGACTAAGCAGAAAATTTCCCGGGGTTTGACAGCCAGACAACTGTCTTCCTTGGTGGATCCCACGATGTCCTGATTATGATTGAGTTGACGTCGTTAATATGTTATCGACGACGGGCTCCTCTGGGGGAATCCCCGCCAATGCCTGTGGGAACCTGTGCCACGTGCTAGCAACTTGACTTGAAATGGAAAAGTAACTGAAAGAGGCAGACGAAGAGGAGGAAACAGAGGAGAACGAAGTGGAGAAAGGAGCAAGGCAAGCTGCCTTCAGTGTTTGTCTGCTGCTCCATTTAAATCAGTTACATTCTTCGCAATGTAAACACACAAGCAACACACACATACTCTGTCTCTCTTACACACTCTCTGCCATCTCTCTCTCTCTCTCTCCCACTCTTCCCTCTATCTATCTCTCCCCTCTTCTCCCATGTACACTCGCATTTCTTATTTGTCTTTTGAATTATTAATGAATTTCTTGAATGGCTTCGGCTGCGGCTCGTGATGTCTACACTTCTCTTCCACCCCTCCCTCCTCCCTCCTCCCTCTGCTCCTTTCTGCCCTCCTCCACAGTTGACATCCCGATGATCTGCCGCTTAATCAAGTGAGTCGTCACCAGGACAAACAGACAGACAGACAGAGAGAGGGAGAGAGAGAGTGACAGAGAGACAGACTCAGTTGGCTCTGTGTGCACTGCCAGATAAGTTTAATTAAATCGCTATGGAATGTGGAATGTGCAGTGCCACGCCCACCAATGCCTTGCAAGCCTCCGCACTTGACCGCGCTATGCAAAACTTTAAACACTTTTGCCGAGCTGCAGCAAAAAGGCAACAAAGTTTTCCGATTTCGATTTTTATTGCGGCCAAAAACAGTTGCCAAGGGAGATTGAAGCAAGGCGAGAGGGGGAGGAGAAGGGGGAAGTGAGCTAGGAGTGCAGGCAGGTGGAATCGCAGCTCGGTTTCTTGGCAACAAATTCATATTGAAGGCACTCGACTTCTTCCACTTTCCCATTTCCATTTCCACTTTCGACTCTTCAGCTGCTTCTCATGCGGATTCGGATTGAGGCGCAACCTGAATGGAATTACAAGTGGGAAGGAAAAGAGGAAGAGGGAGAGGAGGGAGAAGGAGTACCCTCAATTGAACTACAAACTGCACGCAGACATTGTTGCCCCTGGGAGAGTTTTGCTGCCTCGTTGAATAATTTTAAAAACACTCGAAAATTAACTTGAATTTATTAAAACATCAGAAGACTCTCTCTCTCTCCACTCAAGGCGATATATGTAGGATATATCCCTGGCTGAGCAACTGTTGCAACTGTGGCAAGTGCGACTCCCTAAGCTGTTAATCTTTTTCCAACTTTGTAATTACTTTTGCAGCCCCAAAACAGAAAGGAAACTTTGCTCGACGGGCGCATTCACAAATTGTCTTTGAAGCGAGCAGCCAAGCCAAAGTCAGACAACCACACACTCTACACACACTCTCCACTCCCTGCACACACACTCTACACACACTCCACACACTCCACACACTCCACACACTCTACACACTCCACACACTCCACTGTGCGTCCACTCGGGGACCGCACAGTGTCACCAACATCAACTGCAACTGCAACTGCTGCCAAAACTCAACTAAATCACTTTCTATTCAACAGGACGAAGGGAGACGAAGGACAGGAGAGAGGAGAGAGAGGAGCAGAGAGGGAGGAACAGGAACAAAGAGGCCGCCGGAAGAGGAGCAGAACACGTGCTCGACTCCAACTGGAACTGGCCACTGACCGCGGGGCGAGAGACGTTGCCAACGTGACGATCCCCGACTGAAGCAGACCGAACAGAGTTGGTCAAAGAGGAAGAAGGAGAAGCAGGACGAAGGAGGAAGAGGGGGAAGAGGAGCAGAAGGTGGCCAATAAAAAAGGCAACGCAGAGTGCGATGCGAACATGCTGATGTCGCTTGCAGGCGACAGGAGACAGGCGAATCCAGCAGAGGCAACACAAACAGAAGCAACAGAAACCGCAACAAAAACAGAACTGCAAAGTTGAAGCAGAGCAAAGAGAAGGAGAGGCAGAAGGAGGAGGAAGAGGAAGGGGGGAGAGAGGAGGAGCAGGCACAGTCTGCAGTTGCGTCGGAGGTTGAAAAGTTCGCAATTTGGCAGACAGAGCAGCGAATCCTCGCAGTGCTGACCATCCCCACTCTGATTCCGAATCAGAATTTGATTTTGCCGCGTCGCAACTGGCAACCGAATCAAAGTTGCGCCCCAAGCGGAAGCCTCTTTACCAATCTCCATTTCCATTTCCCACGCACACGCTCAAATTGCCCGTCAGAGCGCAAAAGGGTAACCCAAGAGGGAGCAGGAGCAGAAACAGGAACAGGAGGCAGAGGAGCAGCTGAGCTGAGTTGAGATGAGCTTCAATTGACAAGTTATTAGCTGTGCCTAGCCAGACTCAGTAGATACCCTGCTATCCACTCCACAGTCCACTCCACTCCACAGTGATCACTCCTCATCATGGCTGCCTTGCACTCCCTCTGTCTGGTGGTGCTGCTGCTGCTACTGCCTCCGGTCTGGGGGTATCTCAACATTTTCATCAGTCACCACGAGGTGATGAAGCTGATGGGTAAGTCCTGCTTAGAAGCACTCTCTCTGTGCCACATCCTGTCTAGCAACACAGTTCCAGTTCCATTCGATTCGATAATAATCGCTGCAATAGTTCGTGCAGCCACGCCCCTTCCCCGCCCCACAGATATGATTAATTGTCGGCGTGCAAAGTGCGACGGGGCAAATTCATTCTTTCTCGACAGGAAAAACAAACAGCACAAGACGGTGGGGGAGAGGGGGGCAGGGCACGTCGCAGTCATTAATAGTTCCAAAATAATTGTTGACCATGACGACAAGGAGGGGTAGGTTGAGGTAGGGGCAGGGGAAGCAGGACAACCACAAAAGTTGCGCGAAAACACGACAAAACAAATCCAACAACACAAATCGATTTCCTGCTTGAGTCACCCTCGCCCTGTGCCCGCACCTTGGCCACCCTGTTGACAGCTGCAAGTAGCTTCCCTCTCTGGCTTACCCCCTCTCCCACTACCTTCTCCCCCTTCCCTTCCCTTCCCTTCCCTTTCCTGCTCCTTCTCGCTAACGACTTCACAGTCCAGTGGAGCAGTTGTTGTTTGTTGTTCTGTTTGTTGCTCCACGCGAGGCTCGTTATTGATGGCGGCAAGCGGCGTTCAAGTGCCTCCAGATCGACCTTGTGCCCCGCCCCCTATGCTGTCTCCTCCTCCACCTCCTCCTCTTGGCAAATAGTTACAGTAATAGGCATTCATTCGGCGTGCCAAGGCGGAATGACGTCGTGCCCCGCGTTGATTAATGGTGCCCGTCTCCGAAAAGTGACTCCAGCCTGAGCCTGTTCCTGTTCCAGTCCCGTTTCCCCCTCTCCTCTTGCCACTCCATCATTCGTGCGTTAGCTGTGCACAGCATTTTCCGGCACTTAACGATAATTGGAGCAAAATGCTTCCATCTCAATATGCAGACCAGTCCGAATCCGTATCGCAATCCCGTGTGGAATCCCTCGAATCACGGCACTTCAATTAGTTAACAGCATGAAATAATCCAAGATTGATGAATGGAATTCCAGTTGTAGCTGTCCACCAGGCACGTCAGTCAGTGGGTCAGCTGGAGTTACTCCCCCTATACTCCCCTTCTCTCTCTCCACTGCTCCAATTGCAATCCCTTTGCCTCTCTCTGTCTCTTTTTCCTTCCTTTGTGCACTCCCTGATTGCATTCAAGTTCGTTGAGGCGGCAGTCGCTCTCGCGGGCAATTGACACTTCACAAAGAGATTGCTGGGGCCCTCCTCCTTTACCCCCTTACTCCTCCCTTCCTCCCTCGTACTGCTTACTCTTTCAATGCAAATCGGATTTCATTAGCGACAACTCAAAGCATCTTCTCAGCTTCCCCACTTTGTTTGTTGCTCTTTGTAATTTCCTGTTCTACGCTCGATTGCCTCTTTACCCAGCCCCCGCTTCCCTCTCTCCTAACCACCCTCACTTCCCCTTCTGGCTGTCTTCAGGCCACTTCTCTCTACCCTTCAGCCTTTTGTGCACCACGACGCGCCTCGTTATGTTTTCAAGTACCAGTTAACAGTCTCCCCCACCTCATCCTCCCCCCTCTCTAGACTTCTCTTCCTCTTCGCGTTTCCATTACAAGATTAACAAGCAGCAGCATGAAATTAAACAAGCTGACCCATCACACGACACGCCCCCTGTCTAACACTCAAGCACCCTTGGCAAGTACCTCCCTTCCTCCTCCTGCTTTCCTCCTCTCTGTCTCTCTTCACTCTTCTCCTCCTCCTTCCTCAACCCCATCGCCCATCTCCAGCAAAGATTTCTTCATGTGGAAATGCACGGCACAAACACAGCAGCTGCCACAGCCCCTACTCCCTTCTCCAGGCCTTGCCCCACCTCCTTTTCATATAGGAAATTCCTTCACAGCATTTGGTTCCAATTCCATCGACGATTTCTGATTGACGCAATGCATTCCTGCAATAAAAGTTTCCTTTGTGTCCTTGCACTTTTCCGAAACTGTAAACATGAGTTAAACGATTTAACCTACCCCCCTACCCCCTTCCACTTCTCACCCTGCCTCGTTTCCTTCGCTTCAACGACAGCAACATTAAAATTAAATGTTTTTTACGCTCTTCGAGAAGATTTTCCGCTTGCTGCGCCTCCCTGCGTTGCCCACAGTAACAAGCAATTTTCTTCTCAGTTTTCCCAGCGACACGAGGGTGGGTTCAACCCAGCTCCCCCTTTACCCCCCCTAGTGAAAACTCACTGTGCAAGAGCGCGTAAAAATGCAATTTCAACAAGTTTTACTTTGATGTGCACACTTCTTGGGGGCAGCCCCTCCCCCTCTACCCCCTTAACCATCACACTCCTACTTTCTCAAGGAAAAACTTGCTAGGTCTGGCAACCTTCAACCCCCCACACACCAGCTTGTGCTCTCCCATTTCCCTTTAAATGAAAAGTTAATGCAAAAGAAAATTATTTTTAATGAATAGAAAACAGTCCGAAAATCGCCACATTAATAAAGCAACCCTCGACCCCCCTCCCCTGCACCCCCTCTTGAGGGGTTTTCTTTAGGGTGTTTCCCTGTCGATTTATTTTATTGCTGCGTGAAGCGAAAAACGAATGGAGAGCAGAGGAAAGAGAATGGGATGAAGAAGATGAAAGTGTGAAGAATATTTAAACTGGGCCAATTAAATTGCCAACTCGACTCGAATTCCAGCGAGAAGAACTGCAGTTTTATGAGCTTGCCAGGTGTGAAAGAGAAGGGTAGATAGACGGCTGAAAGAGAAGGGATCAGAGAAGGAGCTGGGAATGCACTGCCAGCTAATGACACTAATTATCCTCTTAATCTTTTATGCAAATTGTATGCGAGCATTGTCAAAGCGCCAACTGAAAACTGACGCTCAGCCAGACAAGGGTAGACCGCTTCCCGGTACCCCTAAACCCTATCCCTGCCTAGGCTCCTCTCGAGTTGCTTCCTTGCGCCCTTCTTCGTCTGCGGTCGCAGCGTCACGTGTGTGTGGCGAAGCCATTCAGACAATCGCAGGAATTATAATTATGGTGGCAGGTACCAGGCACAAGGTACCAGATAGCAGAGAGATAGAGAGGGAGGGAAAGGGAGACAGTTACGGAGCTAAAAGTACTCGAAAACGAGGCGAAACTTTGCAGGGCGACGGCAAAGTTGGCGCTGTGCACGGCGCGTGATATGAAAGACGGCCAAAGTTCGACTGCGACTGAGGACCTTATCAAGGTGCAAGGAATAAAGGGGGCAGCTAACTAACGAGAGGACCTTTAAGATTCCTCGCATAGTTCTTTAAAGAGGCCAATCGACATAACAGAAGACTCTTTCGGGGAGTGAATCGCATCCGTTTCGAATCAAAAGTGAATTAATTCAACTTGTCACAAGTGCATTCACTTTCCTCTTCTCACTCTCTCACTCCCTCTTTCTCTGTCTCTTGTTCTTCCTTTGCTTGTCTGTGGCGACACCTTTTGTGGCCTTTTATCGCTGTATCCTGTTGTCGTAGGACAGACAAACAACCCGAGCAGATTGTCCTTTTTCAGTGTTTGTGCATATTAAATGCGACTCGCTTTGAGGTTATGTTTGTGTTTTTTGTTTAGTCTGCGCTCTCCGTTAATGGATGAGTGAAAGGGACGAGGGAAATGTAGAAGTAGAGGAAGATACATCAAGTAGTGCAGGGAATGGATACAGAGGGAGGTACATCAAGTAGTGCAGGACAACCTTCTGCCTTCTCTCCTAGGGCGTAAAGGGAAAGTAGCACACTTTTCCGCTGAGGGGTGAGAAGGAGGGGAGTGGAAGGTAACTCGACGGGGTGCATGAAAATTTGGAATTCAAAATCGAAATGAAATGGAGTAAGGAAGGGGAGGGGAGGGCGTAGTCGTGGATAAAAGCTAACGAAAAATGGTTTTTCTTGTTCCGTAATTGGATTCGAAATTGTTTCAAGAATCGGGAAAGCGCTTTCTGCCTCCTTTCGTCTCCTTCTCCCCCTTCTACTCCTCCTCTTTCTTCTTCTTGTTCTGCCCCAAAATGCACGCACATAGACGCACATACGCGTCGCTGCCGGAAACACAACATTCAACATCCGCTGTAGACGCACAGCGCATTCGAGGAGGACGAATAGACGATGGTGGGGAGAGAGTAGGGGAGGGGAGGGGGAAGGAAGACCACCAGCAAAGTCGAAGAAGGCAAACAGCATTTGCGACTTTCAATGCAAAGCGGGGCCAAGACGCAGGCTTAGACTGATCCTGGGGAGTAAATGATGCAGCATAAAGCACTCGACTAGGACAAGAGAAGGGATGGAGGGGCAGAGAAGGGAGAGACAGTGAGAGACAACAATGAAAGCGGATGAAGAAATTTAATTTCACGTCTTTTTAACTTGGAGAACTCACAAGTTCTGTGCGTAGCTGAGGAGGGGAGCGCTGTCTGGGATTAGGACATTCCCTTGGCTAGTTACAGTTGCAAAGAGCACACGTTGGCGATGATGATGTTCCAAGTCAGACAGCACTTGACACCTTTTAATACACGGGAAGTAGAGTAGAGTCCCGACTCCGCCCTCAACCTGACGATAGCCCAAGCGAACTGAAGGCGCTCGCATTGTCGCCTGCTGGTGACGGATTCGATTGCGATTATTATTGTATGGATTTTGTTTACCGAACTTCGCCTTGTCGAGAAAATCAATTTCCGTTGAAGGTGGAAGTTACAAGGAGTGGAAGAAGGAGGGGAATGGGGGAAGGAGCAACGTCCACTGGCGGCAAAAGTAAACACAAAATGCACAAAGTTTGCACAGTAGTGGAAAATCAAAATGAAGCGGGAACTGAGAAGGAAGAGAGTGCTGTGGCAAGGGAAGGGAATGGAAGGGAGGGAACTGTTTGTAGCAATTGTAGTAAACTTTCCCTTCACTGCAGCAATGCATCCGCAACCGTAACTGCAACCGTTCCACATCCTCCCAGCTTCAACTTATTCGCTCATCATCATCTCTCTCTCTCTCTCTCTCTCTCTCTGTCTCTCCCTGTTTCTGTTCTAGGACTGGAGGCGGATTTGTTCTACGTGCACGAGGGAGCGATTAACACATACGCGATGCACTTCACCGTCCCAGTGCCGGCTGACGTGCACGAGTTGGAGTTCTCCTGGCAGAGCCTCATCGCGTATCCAGTAAGCTATCATCGTATCTGTTATCGTAGCTCTTTTCCCATCATCTCAAATTTGATTTGCACTCCATTAACGGACTTGGTCACTCCTTCTAGCTGCGCTACACCATCACCATCGAGTATGCCACAGAGCAGGACGCACTGGGCACCCCCACGCTGAGCATACCGCACAAGGGCCTTGTGCCGCAGGAGATAGAGTCTTTCCTGGTCTATTTACCCTGCACAGGCAATGCCAGCCTGCAATTGCCGGTTAATGTCAACATGGTGGTCCAAGGACCGCCCCGTTTCAACGACACCCGGCTGCACTTCAAGCGCAACAAGATCTGTGCCAAGGGTAAGTCGAGCACCCTCTCACAGCCAGTTCCTCCTGCTCTACCTTTGCTTTCCCCCTGTTCTTAGGCATCTCTCCCGAACCGAACCAGTCGCCAGCACCGGCTCATGCACCCTCGCAGGGCCCGGCACTGATGAGCGCCGCTGCCTGCGCGTTGGGGCTGGTACTCGCAGTCGGCCTGGTGGCCAGCATGATGTATGTGCGGGCACGCAAACAGTTGCGACAGGATTCGCTGCAGTAAGTCCGATTCAATTCAATTATCAAGCTGCTTATTACACGAGCTACCCCCTTCTCTCGCTGCAGTACCAGCTTCACTACAGCCGGCTATGGCAGCCATCAGAACGTGTTCATACGCCTTGATCCGCTCGGACGACCGCCCAGTGCTACTGGCTCCTATGCAACCATTGCCAGCCTCAATAAATACCCGACGGAGACCAAAAAGTCCTGCAGCATTTTCGACCGTAAGTCAGCCAACTTCTCCTCCCTTCCCGCTCTATCGATTCAATCCAATTGGCTATAAACTACTCTCTGCCCTGCACAGGCTTCCGAAGCTCACCGACGCCCACGCCGTATGCCACAGCACTTCTGCCCATGGGCGACCAGGCCGGGGAGACCATTTACTCCAAGCCCGAATCGGTTTGTCCCTCGAGAATATCCTACTACGCCTCGTCGCAGCTAACCCAGGTAAGTCTCGCTTTCGCACATCTCTCACTGATTTCGATGGCCCCCCAGGGGGTTGGATTTTTGGCCCAGACTGGCTAGTCCCGTGCCCCAGGTAAATCAAATCCTTTGATATGTTGCGACACGTGCCGCCTGCAAATGGAAATGGAAATCCCCGTTCAAGTTGAGGCTCTTCTAGTGGCTGAAGTTGCCATGGCAGCATCCACTACAATTCCAATTTGTGGACGATTGCTCCCAAGGTACTGTCTTACCCCCCATCGAGCATCCTTCTCATGCTACCTTTCCACGACGATAAAAATTAAATTCTAATTTATATTTACGAGCTGATAAAGCTCCCGCAGTGTGTTAGACTCGAAACAGAACAGGGAGACCGGGCTACCCCGCCCACACAACGCCCACGTAGTTGGGGCAAGTTTCGTGTGGCACTCACGTATTTCGCGCTGCCACAGAACCGTGTGGAAATTTATACAGCTGCGATGTGTGAGTGCCAAGGGGGAATGGGGTAGCGTGTGAGTCTGTTTAGATAAGCGCAAGGTACTTCACAGTCCCCTACCCACTACCCTCCTTCCTTCCTTCCTTATCGCACTGCCCCCTCTTCATGCTTGCCACGTTTGTTGTTCTTCCAATTGGAAAACTCGAACTAAGCGAATGAAAACCAAAGTGAAACTACTCCTGAAACCCGGAACAG
Organism: Zaprionus lachaisei; assembly: GCA_018901815.1. Lineage (NCBI taxonomy): Eukaryota > Metazoa > Arthropoda > Insecta > Diptera > Drosophilidae > Zaprionus > Zaprionus lachaisei. Next base: position 1,156,204 of record JAEIFI010000054.1, read on the forward strand.
ACCTCAAGAATTAACTGTGGCATATTAAAGAGATCCCTCACATTAACTTTACGACACCCTACAGTACTTTTAACACATTAACTTCCCTCTCTCTCGCTCTCTCTCTCTCTCTCTCTTCCTCTTCCTCTTCCTCTTTCTTTTGTGTGCCTTGGCAGAGATTCGACTTTTTGGTCTTGGCGAATCTGTCGCAAATTAGAATAAATTATTTAGCAGCTTCTTCCCCAGAAGCTTAAGCGGCGCCTTCGTTTACATTTTTCCTAGACAACAAGCTGTCCCCTTCCCTCCTCTCCTACTCACTGTTGCTTACTCCCTCCTACTGCTACTGTCATCATGATTGGAGCCCATTTTCGTCACCATCTTCTAACGCAATTTCCATCGGCGCATAATTAAATATTCAATTTCCATGGAGACTTGTTTGGATTTTTATTTGTCGCTGCTTCCTCGACTTGCTCCCATCTCCTTTGGCCTTTTCTCTGGCCTTTTCCTGTTTCTCTTGTTTGTTTAGACTTCAATTTCATACCCATTATAACAACGCTTTGGCATCGTTTGTTGGCCAGGGGGGCAACACATACTCCCTCGCAGAGATATCTGGATATCTGGCAGCACATATCGAGAGTCCTCCTCACATTCTCATGACAAGAGTGAAGCCCCAATTTGGATGGGAGTGCTGTGGGCTCTGTTGCCATAATTATGGCTGTTCGCTTGCTATGGCTCCCACTTCAAGAGGGAGAGGGAAGCAGATAGAGAGAGAGAGAGAGAGAGAGGGAGGTAAACTGGGATGGGGCACTCATTTAGTCAAACAATTATATCCCAGTGCACACAGAGAGAACAGTGAATGTTGCCAGCTCTCTGATCTGCTCACTTGTGTGGAAATATCTCATTCTGTTTGGGTGCTGCCACTCCCCCCAGTCCCCCACAGTCCCCCACAATCCTCTGGCAAGCAACCCCCTTTGGATTCTATTAAATCAGTCTATAAATGTTGCCCAAATTGCTTTAATGTGCAGCGAAAGTTTAACTAACAACGGCGGGGACTACAATAATTACAGCAGCAGAGTGGTAAAGGGAGAGGGGTAGTAGGGCAGGGGAGGGTAGGAGATCAGGGGGTAAATAACAATAAAAACAGTAGCAGAAGCCAGACTGTGCTGCAGCTGTTGAAACATGACTTTGTGCTTGTTTAGAAACACTTGCAAAATATTATTGCAGCAGCAACAACAAAGGCCTCCCAAGAGAGTAAGGGGGGAAGTAAAAGAGAGGGGGCGGTTATGGGGAATGCGGGTTGTTGTAACCGCGGTTAGTTCGACCCCGAACTATTTGCCAGAGTGGGTAAGCGCCATGTGCGATGGCAAACATGGAAAGGCATTAGGATATTGGATCAGAGCTAAGCGCACAGAGGGATAAGCATGGCAAGTAGAGGGTTAGTAGAAGGGGAGGCAGAGGGAGTGGGAGAATCGGGCAATAAGTAGCTGCTGCGGTTGAGTAGAAGAAGTCGGAGCAGAATGTGGGAAGCACCTCAAGCTAACGAGAAGCAGACAAAGTGCGTGAGCAAACCAAGCGAAACACAGTAAAGGAAAATAGACAAGAAGAAGTGCAAAGGAGAGAAAGAAAAGGAAGTACAGAGAGAGAGAGAGAGTAAGTGGAAAACTCTAGCTGGGAAATTAATTTCCATGGAGCACGCCCGGGCACGATAATTTTATGGAGATTACTCGACGGGATTCGTGAGCAACATGAGCAGGTGCTAATTAAAAATGTTGTCGTCGCCTCGTTAAAGAAATTTGTAAATCAACCTGCAAAATGGCGCCAAAGTTAAGCCTACCCCAGCTGCATGGCAAGAAAGGGGGGAGGGGGGGTGATGGGGTGATGGGGTAGAGTGTATGAAAATGGACTCTGTGCCCAGTGAGGAGTGTGGGGAGGGGAGTCACGTACGCACTTAATGGATTTGCTGCTGTTGTGTTTCTGATTAAAACGCATTATTTACATTTGCGACACAGTCTGTAGAGGGAGAGGGAGAGGGAGGAAGGCAGGAGGAGGGGAAATGGGCACCATGGCGAATTTAATGTGTAGCCGTTTTAAAGCTGAAACTTGACAAATTGCCGCGCACTTTTGGCGAGGCTTTTTCGCCTGCTGCCTTTCTGCATTTCTCTTTTGACTCTTTCCCTTCCTCTCTTCCTCTCTCTGTCTCTCTCTTTCTCTCTCATCTTATTTGTTTGTTGCTCTGCACTTTCTTGCTGGCTTACTACAGCGGATGCTTTTGTCTGCCATTACACTATTGATTGCTTCCAGTCGACCGCAGAGAGACAAACGCAATTCGACGCAGCCGGAAGTCGCCTTCACTTGCCTCCTAAACTTGGCTGCTCTACTCGGGTTACCCTGTTGCTTTAGTTGCTCCTGTTCGCCTGTTCGCCTGTTCCTCTGCTGGCAACAGCAGAAGGCAACGGGGAATGGGCCTGAATGCCTGGGTGTGGGATTTGACCAGCTGCAGGCCGAGGCTGCCCATAAGCGTTGCACAGTCGCTTGCGGTTTTCACACCCCACACCCGAGGAGGGGGCAGGGAGGGAGGCAGTGTTGCGTAATGTTTGTTGCCCTCTGCTGATGCCATTGCGGTCAGTTAGCGCACAGGCAAGTGCAGGTAGAGGAGGAGAGAGAGGGGAAGAGGGAGGGAAGGTACGCAGCATAGCTGGGTCTGGATCTGCGTCGGGTTGATCTGTGGAACTGCGTGATTTATTTAGGCTACTCACTGTGAGTGGCAACGTTAGCTGCAAATCAATTGGGGTCGCAGACTCTGAGGAACGTCAGTTAGTTACCAAGATAAGCTTTAAGCTTGCAAGAGAGCATGCAAGCTGCTTAAAGCTTTGTTTTAAAAATAAAGCACAAAGTTGTTGAACTATAAATGAACTAAAAGAGATTCCAATGCTGGATTAATTGGAAATGGACTTCAATTAGCAGCTTAAAGCTTTCACGTAGAGTTACTTAAGCTTGCTTGGAGCTTTCTTTAATCCGAAAACATGTTTGAACATTAAGGAACTAAAGTAAACTGAATATGCAATCAATTTACTCTGCAATCTGAACTGAGCATTTACTTTTACTATATACCATAAGCTCCACCCCTGTCAGCTTAAGCAGCTTTAAGCTCCCTTGCATCAGAATCAAGTACTATACAACTTTCAATTTTCTTAGTTTGCCACAAAAGATCAATCAAGGCTACTCTCCCTCCCCCTCTTTCCCTCTTTAAAACCTCAGAGAACTGCAAATCCCAGTTGCTTATCAATATAATCCTTTCTCGAAATGAAATGCGCCTAAGCTTTAAGCTGCCAGCAAAACTTTGAAATACTTACTTTGAAAGTCGTGTCGAAAGATTACAGAAAGTTTCGTTTCAATTTCGAATTAATTCTGTTTACCGATGGCAAACCGATGCATCTTAATTATCTGCGAAACTTTAAGCCTGTTCTAAGCTCAGCTACTAAGCTACTCCCCCCATTCCCCATCTCCCCCTGCCCCTGCCACACCCTAGCCTGTTGAACTCAAACTCAAACTCAATCTGAGCTAATCGAATCGAGGTTAGGTTAGGTGGGGAGGGAGGAAGGTTGCTTGTGGGCGTGGCCAGCGGCACGCGATGCTTAATTGAAAGACAATTACCTGTAATTAAATGTGCGTATAAATAGGCGTCACCTTTAATTAGGCCCTTTGGCTTGCGGCGACGTGCCACAGGGGGGAAGGGGGTAGGGAGGGAAAGCTTCTTTCGCTTTAATTATGCATTAGACAGAACTTTTTGTGCTGCCACAACAAAAGGCGCCCAAAAGTTGCCGAACTGTTATTAAATGAAGGGTAGACAGAGGGAGGAGAAGGAGAAAGGGGGCAGAGAATGAGAGGAGAGAGGAACCAGGAAAATGAAGAGAGCAGAGAGAGAATAAAGGAGGCCTCATCAAATTGCCATGCATCAGTTGGATGGGCAAATCGATCAGGCATAAATCAAACGAAAATTCAAATTAGTTTGCTGGGCCAATTAGAAGGCGCCAGCAAATGCGAAATTAATGAGAAAGAGAAAGAGAGAGAGAGAGAGGTAGGTAGAAAGGGAGAGCAAGAGGCAGGCTTCTTGCTGGCTTGGAAAAAACTTGAAAACTGTGTAAATTGCCTCAGGCAGAAGAGATTGCAGCAGGAGCAGCACGAACAGAAAGAAAAGGTGTAGGTAAAGTTGAGTGTCAGGCGAAATTGAAATATAATTGAGCAGGCAAGAGGCAGGGGCAAGCAGGAGGACGGATGGGGAAGGGGAAGGGAGCAGGAGGAGGTGTTGCAAGGTGTGTGCCTTGTCAAGGGGAATCAGTGGCTGGAGTTGACTAATTTAAGTTCATTACGACAACGTTTGCCTTGTGATGCCAAGGTGACAAGTCGTATACGTAATATGCAGCAGCAGTTGCTGTTGCACTGTTGTAGTTGCTGCTGTCGTTGCAATTGTTGCTGCTGCTGCTCTTCATGTTGCTATCGTAGTTGTTGCTGCTGTTGGCAGCGCTGCCTGTGGCATTGTATGTTACTGCAACAGCAACAGCAGCAGCAGCAGAGGAAGCAGCAACATCATTTGCATATTTTCTTCATGCAATGCCCAGTGCACAGTGGTGCGGGGTATGCAGTTTGCCAGCTGAAAATGTTGTGTGCATTTGAAAATGTTTGAAATTCAGGTGTAAATGTAAACTGTACTTCACTATAGTTAGAAAATCTTTGTACTTTAAAAATTCATTGAACCAAATGCAAAAACTAAAAAAACATCAGCAAAAACTCTTTATAACCTCAATGTTTTATTGAAAGTTGATTATTGATGGAGTTCAATAATAATAATATGTATATGCATTTTATAGAAACTTGACAAATTAAACAAACTTGATTCGTTACCTAAATATTATTTACATACGTATGTATGTATGTACTTGTATATTTATATTTATGTATGTATATTTATTTATTTTTTAAAATATTTTTTTCTTATATTTTCTATTTTATTCTCTCTAACTTTAAGCACAAAATAAAAGCTAAAACTACACGCTATGCATTTTTATAGACACTCCACAGCCATAAGCCATGTTCTGCATATGTTTTTCCAAACATTCAACTTTACTTTAAACTTTATCCAACAAAAAAAAAAAAAAACTTTTTATATTTTGCACTTTTCTCACCTTTTGGTTAAACTTTTATTTTGTGATATGCTTGTCCCAGGGTGTCATGTGCAAATTACGCAAAAATTGCTGTTGCTGTTGTTGTTGCTGTTGTTGTTGTTGTTGTTGTTGTTGTTCCTTTTGCAAAAGTTTGCCGAGGGCAAGCGCGTTGCCCAAAATTGTCATCAAGCTTTTTTAATTACGAAGGAAGTCAGCGCTGTGGTTGCACAGGAAGCGACTGTGTGCAGCACAGCACTGTGTGTGTGTGCCTTGTGTGTGTGTGTGTGTGTGCCTTGTGTGTGTGTGTGTGGGCAGCCATAGAGCTGCAAGTGACATAAACAAATCAGACGCCTGTCAAGTGTATGAGCCGAAATTTGTGTCTAGCGTGTGTATGTGTGTGTGTGTGTGGCTGTGTCATTTGCAGAGCAACCCCCTGACTGCTACACCCACTGCCTCTTGCCTGCCTGCCTCCTGCCTGGCTGCCATGTTGTGTTGTCATTAGAAATGTCACAACAAAGCCAAACAGCTGCAAACCCAACGTCAACATTGCCAACGCTTTGAGCGACGTTGTTGTCATTGCTTCACGTGTTGTTCTTGTTGTTGTTGGTGGTGCTGCTGCTGCTCTCGTTGCTGCTGCTCTCGTTGCTGCTACTGCTGCTGCTGTTGCTTTTGGTTATGTGTTGCCAAGTGTCGCCTGGTTGGCAAGCGAGCAGCAACAGCAGCAACACAAAACCAAAGCGCCGCCTGCCCCAGCCACGCAGCGAGTTTAAATTTGTGCAAATTTATACTAACAAGCAGCGACCTCTGTACCTCCCTCCTCCTCCCCCCTCTCCTCCTTCTTCACCTCTCTACTTTCACTCTACATCACGCCTCGTCGTCGAGTGTCAATGGCAAAGCGAGATGAGCACAGCGAGGCGACCAAAGCGCCAGCTGACAACAGCAACGGCGCATGGCGAATGCTTTCCAATTTTTCAGTTTAAGCAATAAGAACTACAGCAGCAACAGCAGCAGCAACAGCAGCAATAGCAGCAGCAGCAACAGCAGCAGCAGCAGTAGAGACACGACAGCAACTATTGCCATGTCTATTTGACGTGCACTTTTAATATGCCCCACAAAAATAGCCTTGCAATTCAGTGAGAGAAAGCACGAGGGGAAGGAGGAAAAGAGAGAGAGAGAGAGGGGAGAGAAGTCACATGAAGAGGGGTGAGAAAGAGAAGGGGGAATGCTTTGGAGCAGGGCTTGACTTGGGGGGTTGGGGTCAATTTCCGACTCTGACATGCGAAATAATGTGAAAATGCGCACATGAACAAAATATTTATGTGCGAGTGAGAGAGTGTGTGTGTGAGGGTGTAGGAGTGTTGTGCGAGTATGTATGTGGGTGTATGTGTATTTACCTAGTGTGTGTGTGTGTGTGTGTAGAACAGACCTCAAAGAGCTGCATTTGCAGTCGAAATTGGTCATCAGCAGCAGTTGCGAAATTTGATGCGATTCCAATGAGAGAGAGAGAAGAAGAAAGGCAGAGAGAGAAGCAGAAGCAGGGGGAGAGAGAGAGAAAAGGGGCAAAGAAATACATATATAGAGAAAAAGGGCAAGAAGTACTATGCCAGGGGGAGTCAAGGGACTTGTCCAGTCCGACACGCTGTCCGTGGAATGCGGCGCTGCAAAATTTGCTGTGAAATTTTTGCTATTTGGCTTGAGCGAAGAATTCGAAATCGCAACTTGCTTTTTTTTTTGGACTATGGGGAAGCATTTTCTTTAATAGACTTCTCTATTTTTGATGAGCAGCAGAGGCGAGCACTTTAAAGAGCACTTTAGAGAGCGAGAAAGCAAACAGAGAGAGAGAGAAAGAGAGTGTCTCATGGGAAATGATTTGCGCAGGCAATAAACTGGAGAGGAGATTTAAGAATGAAGACCGATTGCGGAAACTGAATAAAAGAATTATGAAAAGTTAAATGCATTAAAAACATTATAGAGAATGAAAATTAGACAGAAATAGAGTGAGTTAGAAAGAAGTAAAAGATATTAAAAATTATTCTAACTTGAAAACTAGGCTTACAATTGCTTTATATCTATTTATAGGGCTGCAAAGAGGCGTGGCCACAATTCTCAATTATTCATTATGTACATACGATAATAAGACATAATGTCACAACATTTGGTTACCCTAGCTGTTATGGTCTACGAGATTAAGGTGTTCATACGAACAGTTTCATTTGAAACGTATCCAAGTGAGCTGAGCTCTTTACACTTTATTAGCTGAGCTTGATTTACCATTGTGAAGCATTTAGCAGATACCAGGGCTGCACTGCACTTACTACACACAGTACTACTCCCTCCCCCCCTCACCACTCTTTATATTTTATTTTCTTAGTGCAAAGCTCAGTCTGAAATTGCGCGTGACGATTAAGGTAAATCGGATTAGGTGAATTTAAATTACACTTGACCTGCGCTCAGTAAAAACAATAAACACACGAAGCTATATGCACTACAGGGTATATAGTGTGTGTGTGTGTGTGTGTTAACTTGACTTCTGCAAGGGGCTGCTGAGCTGAGCTGGTCACACACAAAGGCGACGCCGGTGCAGCCGGTCGAACAAGCCGCAGACACTTTTGTTATCCCTGTCGGTGACATTGTTGGGTTACCTCTCTCGCTTCCGCTGCCCCTTCCCTCCTCTCTCTCTCTCTCTCTCTCTTTCTTACTCTCTCTGGTTGTGCTTTGCATGTCGTTGGACGACAAGGATTTATCGCCAGCGTCGCATTCACGAGCTGCCGCTGACGAGGGGAGCGTGTTGATGAGCCACAGTCGAGCTCAGTCGGAGACGGAACAGGAAGAGCAAGCTGGAACAGGAGCTGCCACTGGCGCGCTGGGCAGGAGCTTGGATGATGGAGTGCAATATTGTTGTGTTTTAATTGAATTTTCTTTGTGCGACAACAAGTAAAATAAAGGACAAAGCGCAGAGGGGGAGAGCAGGCAGAGAAGAGGGAGCAGGAGGAGGCGACTGCCTGAGGAAAGTGGCAATAAAGGCAATAATGAATGAAATTCACTAACAAAAGGCAAACAACTATTGTTTTTATTGCTGTCAATGTTGCTCCTTGTTGTCCTCGTTCACAAACCCCCCCTGACCTCCTCCCACGACCCTCTACCCTCTTTTCTCTACTCCCTACCTGATCTGCCGCTGACTCTGTTTGTTGTCTGTGCTGCAATTGTTCTTGCTCGTCGTTTAGCCCGCGGTCTGTTGGACATTGTAATTGTTGTGGCACAGGGCGAGGAAGAGGGGGGAGAGAGAAGGCAGTGATAGAGAGAAGAGGATGAAGGGAGGAGAGGTAGAGAGGTAGAGAGCAAAGGCAGAACAAGCAGATTGTCGCCTCGCATTGAGATGTTACTTTTAATAAACGAAATTGTTTTTCTCGACTCAGGTGCAGTTATTGCCATAGCCTGCATACCCTACTCTCTACCCTCCCCCTCTATCCTCTACTCTCCCTCTCTCTCTCCTGCTCATCCCTACGCCCTCTTAACTTATGAAGATTTACTTGCAGGCCACATGCGACTGCCGTTTTTGGTCGCATTTATGTAAATTTCCGCAGCAAATTAAGAAAGAAATGAAGAGATTTTTCTTGAGTTTATTAGCCTTGGCTCCAGAGCGCAGTAAGCCCTGTCGCCACACTCCCTCCCTCTCTCTATTCTCTTCTCTTCTGAAGGGGGGGTAAATGATTCTCGCTGTGTGTTTTATGAAAATAAATGAGCTGCTCTCCGGACTTTGGGGAGCAGGAGGTCGCCAGGCTGAACTCAGAGCCCACTCCACGTACAGTCGAAGCTCGGCTATCTCCCGATGGCTCGAGTGCTTACCAGCTCACTGTCTCCCTATCTCTGCCCCACCGCCACCTTACTCCCCTCTGCTTCCTGTCTGCCCCTGTGGAAGCCCCAAAAACGTTGTTTACACAACTCGACTTGGCAATTTCCTACAGCTGCGTCCCCATCTCGTTGTCTGCGCGCTTCTCTAGGGCTTGGCTAGGAGGGTCTTGCCTTGCTATCTACTCCCCCTGAACCTGCCCCTACCCCAGACTGCACTCATCCTGGCTGAAGGCTATGCAAACATAATACTCGACGAATTAAAGCTTTTTGCCAACCAATAAATTATTCATGCCGTAAGACAACTACGGCTCTGTCCTGGCGGAAACGGCATCCCTACCCTGACTACCTCCTCCCCTGGCACACTCCCTACTTTATATACAAATTATGGCGAAGGCAGCAAGTCTTTGACGCCGTTGGAAACGCCAGCAACTCGCAGCCAAACGTCAGGCAGTTGGCAACATCAGCAGCTCCTTCGAGCGGAAACGGAACTCAATTCATTAAAATGAATGAGCAGAGAAGGGTGAGGGGAGAGGGGAGCACGCAGCCAAGTGCATGACTAACGGTAAACGGATGCAAACTGAAAGATGCAAATCCTGCCGGCAGCAGCTCAAATTGCGTTCCCATTGCCCTTTTATTGCAACTTTTAGCAGGCCCCCTCAGGCAACCCTCTGTCCCCCAACTTCCTCTGCATAGCCAAAAACAACTCATCTATCTCATCTATCACGCAGCAGAGCAACGCGGGTTGGGGTAACTGAGGATATATCATGTTTGTATGCATAGGTATAATTAAAATTTGAGTGCGTGTTCAGTTGAGAACTTGATAAGGTTGATGTTCTGAAGAAAGATCTATAGAAATTCAAGAAGATCAACAATGGAAGAAGTCAATGATATCCTACTCCAACTTGGCAACTCTCTCCCTTTTCATCTCTCTCAAATAAAAGCCAATTTCACCTAAACAGACTCAAAGGTAGAGCTCCTTGAGGTTAGACAGTCTAAGTTATAATCAAGCTAGATTAAGTGTCCCTATTTCTCTTTCAAATTTACCGATCTCTCCTCTATCTCTTCTCTCTCAGTGTCTATCCTTGTATTTAACATTCTATATTCATCTTATCCTCTTTTTCTCTTCCTCCTCCTTCTTAGGCCTGCAGCATGTCCACCCCGAAGAGCAGCCGTGGCAATGGCAATGGAAGCGGTAGCCTGAGCCTCAGCCTCTTTGGCAATGGCCTCGCCACGGGCAGCACCATCACCGTGGCCAGTGGCCTGGGCCTGTGTCACGGCGAGAAGTCGACGAAGGAACGTTTGCGTCGCATACCCAGTGTACAGCCAGGCGCGTTGAACTACGAGCAACTCATCAAGGAAGGCACCTTCGGTCGCATCTACGCGGGCAAACTGGGTGAGACTTGCGATGCGCTGGTCAAGACAGTTATCGATGGTGCCTCACTGACACAGGTGGCCTGCCTGCTGCAAGATGCTTCGCTGCTGATCGGAGTTAGTCATCAGCATATACTGGCACCTCTCTTGGCCAACACGGAGCTGCCAGGTCCACCGGAGATTGCGTATCCCTATCCGTCCAAGGGCAATCTCAAGATGTAAGTGGAAAGCGAAACTAAATGTCAATTCCTTTGATGCCTTTCTAATGCTCCCTCATGCTTAGATACTTGCAAAAGTCGCGGGAGTCAAGCACCGCGCTGAGCACCCGCCAGCTGGTCGAGTTCGGACTGCACATCACCAAGGCGCTGGCCTACCTGCACTCGCTGGGGATCGTCCATAAGGATCTCGCCACCAGGAATTGCTAGTAAGTTCACCTCTTAAACTGACTAAGGTACTTCCTAGGGGGTTCTTCCTTGGGTGTAGAAGGGGTAGAGCACCTTCTATACCTGCTACTCTTGAGAGTGCAAGATAAAACACCTCCTTGTGGTTTGATGAGGAGAAGTTCGACCTCTTCACTAACTTGTTACTTTGCTTTACCTAGTAAAGGGGTTAGGTCCTTTGGGTAAGAGCACATTCTTAGTCTGCTAGTCTTGTATAGTGTACAACGGATAAGGCACCTTCTCAAGCTGCTACTTTTATAAGTACACCTTCTTGGGGTTTGATGCAGAGAGGTTAGATCTCTACACTAGCTTGTAACGCAAGGGGAAGCACCTTCTTAAGCTGCTTCAGTTGCAGAGGGGGTAGACAACCTATTAGACTTGCTTGTTCTGGAGAATGAAAGTACAGCAGCACCTTAGAACACCTTAACTTAACTTACTACTCTCTGTATAACTTGCAGTCTGGATGAGGAGTCCTATGTGAAGATCTGTGACAGTGCGCTCTCACGTGATCTCTTCCCTGATGACTACGATTGCCTGGGCGACAATGAGAATCGTCCGCTCAAGTGGCTCTCACTAGAGTCGCTGCAGAAGAAGGTGTACACCACACAAGGCGATGTCTGGTCACTGGGTGTGCTCTACTGGGAGCTGGTTACACTCGCCCAGATGCCGCACGAGGAGGTCGACATATTCGAGCTTACCAATTATCTGGCCGCTGGATATCGGCTGGAGCAGCCTGTCAATTGCCCTGATGAGTTGTAAGTAGAGCCTAACAATCCCCCCCTTAACCTAGACCCGTTTCCAATCTCTCTTGACCTTCTCTAGCTTTACTGTCATGAACTGCTGCTGGCACTGTGAGCCAAAGCAGCGTCCAACGCCCGCCCAGCTGCTCTCCTATCTGCAGGACTTTCATGTCGATCTGGGCATGTACATCTAAGCAGAGAAGGCAAGCAGACGAGGAGGGTAGCAGGGACTGACTGCAGGGTAAGCATCCAATTGGCAAAGGAGCTTCAAGTGGAACAGCTTCAAGTATGGATGCAAGCACAAAGCGAAGCCTCAAATTAATTACAAAACTTTTTCTACATTTTGAATGTGAGATTTAATTGTGAATTACCTGTTAGATTTGTGGCGAGAGACAGCTTCGATTGTATGTACATAGGCTCCATGGGGAATGGAGCTACAAGGAAGAGGGCGGGGGGAATGTCTAGTTTAAGTAAGTCATAAGTGAGGCGTTTAAGTGGCACAAAACCAATTAAAGCAGTTGCAACATAAGTTGCACAACGAAATACGTAAACAGAGCGAGACAAAGCACAGTATCAGCGGCAGTTCCAGCAAGCGTTTTCGCCAGAAAACCGGAGAGAAAATTGTAGATAAAACCAACTTGATTTGGATTGAAAAGGAAAACGAGGTGAATGTTTGGCTAAGGTTGTTGAGATCAGGGTGAATTGAGAAGACATCATGATGGTTAAGCCAGAATTGAAATGAAATCAAGGAAAGTCGAAAGAAACTTACTCCATAGTCAAATGGGAAGCAAGAAGATACCTTAGCGAAACCCAACCCAAATCGAATTGATATCATGGCAAAACCAAGTCAAAATCAAGGCAATTCCCAGGTGAAAACGCTTGTGGGAACACATCCCGCTCTCTCACACACAGACACACGCACACTGCTCTAAGTACAGTTCGAGCATTTAAGTAGTTAGAAGTTGAATACGCATTTGTACACGTATCTGACATGTTTACACTTCAAATTGCGATACACATGCTGCACAGATGCAACAACAACAACAACAACAACAACCACAACAGCAACAAAAACAAAAACAAATGAAAGATAAACGATTGTGAATTATTGAGAGTGCATATTTTATTGAAAGCAGAAAGCAAAAGAAGGAGGAGAAGGACACAAGGACCTTCTACTCCTTGTATAGTATGTGCGACAACATTGCAAGGAATCTTTTGTTCTCAAATGTTGTCCCCACTTGTTATCCAACGATAGATGCGATATATATTATATGTACGATATACGATATGTGTGTATGTATTGATATATTTATTTATTTGCCAACGAGCAGTTTTACGTGATTATTACCAACATCATTATTATTATTATTATAAAGAAAGAAGAAGAATAACAAACTTATTTATAAGACAAGTTCAAATCGGATGCAGCAAATGTTAAAACTACCAAGCAAATTCCACAAACACGAGCTGAGGTTAAAGCTGAAGTTACCCAACACACGCACATACACTCCACACACACACACACACAGACACACAAGCATAGCCAACACAATTGCAACAAATTTCGCACTAATTTCGCTAGAGCTCTGACAACTTTTGTAGTCAATCAGAAAGGTGAAGGAAGAAAGAAAGAAATAGAGAATGACAGCGATACAAAGAGAGTTTGCTCTAATTGGAATGCCATGAGAAGCTTTGAGCTGAAAGGTTCATTAAGTTTGTGTGTGAATTAAATGCAGTTGCAACTCAGATGCTTTGTCTTTAGAACTCACTTATTTCTTATGTACTACATTTAGAGCTCAAATTAAGATAAAGCTTTTTGTTTTTTCCAAGTTACAGCTATGAATTAACTACCTTCCATAAGCTTTCAAAGTTTTTCTGATGAGATCCTTAAGCTGAAAGCCTTGACTTCAAGAAGCGCAAAGCTTTCATGTGCTTTAAAAGCTCCCAAGACTTCTACTACGACTAATCCTGCAAAGCGTTAAGTGAAGCTTCATTTCTCCGATTAAATCTCATACTTTGCTCTCTCTTCTCTGTGCATCCTCTATTGATTTCCAATAGCTCGTTCCGTTTCCAGCTTAGCTTAAGAAACTTGTATTATTCTTAACTATTATTCCTAATATTATTATTATTATTATTATTATTATTGATACTGATTGTTGTTGTTTTTATGCTTTAGTTCAAATTGTTTTCTACTTTCTAAACTTGATTTGCATATTTCTGTTGATGCAAAAGCAACTCAAAGTTGCCCTGAAGCCCAAAAGAAACCTATAGAGAAACCAAACTAAAAATCAAACCAAACTAAGTAAAAAGTGCAATAAATCGCAATGAGAAATACCAAATAAATACCAGTTAAAAATAGTCGTACACCCTAACACACCCCAATACCAACTACTGCTGCTTATTCGTCTAGTTATCGTTGTACTACGTAGGCTCTATGTGCACTCGATTATATCGATAGGAATATCGATATCATGAATCTATATGTGTTTTATTAACTCTTAAGCTCCCGCTCAAGCTCTACTTTGCACTCAAATCGATAAGCGATAACGATAGCGATTACTCGATTGCACTTGAATATCGATATATGAATGTTACTAAATGCGTTTTAAACAAAAACATACTAAAGATACTAAACTAAGTAGAAAATAAATGAAGAAGAAAACTCTGCTGAATCTGTCTCTATGCGATGTGAATACTCTGATGAATACTCTGATGATTCGTGACTCGATTCGCTAAGTGTAAAATTGTTCTAAATAGTTAATGATAATTGACACACTTACACACACTCGCACACACACACACACACACACAAACTCACTCATGACTTAAACTAACTGAATGTGTTTCATGTTTATATGAATAAAATCTAAACTCATCTTGTACTTGTATGTGTATGTGGAACTAATGTATGTATGTGTACTTGTCTGTGTCTGTATGTATGTGTAGATATGTATGTGCCATCCTCAGTGTGTATCGAACCGAGAGAATGGATGAACTAAAGGCGAATCCCCAAGGGAAATGCCCGCAGGCAAATGCGAAAAACTCGAAAGATAAACGAGTTTTTCTCTCAGTACTTTTAAGAACAACAACAACTACAACACAAGCATACAATAACAACTCTCACTCTCAAACACACACACACACACCGGCACACACTCTCATGCAAATTATCATTCAGATTCTTAACGTCTCTCGCTCTTTAACACTAACCAATTTTTATATATAGATGTACTCTAACTCACTCTCTCTCTCTGTCTCTGTCTAACTTAAGCTACCATATGTACCCTAGAAATATGTGCTCTATGTATATGTGTATTGGAAAATATTTGCTAAACACACACCCAACACACCCAACACACACACACACACACTCGACAATGGCTAACCCAAGTTTCACATCTGTGCGACAGTTTTTCGTTTCTCTCCCTCCAATACCTTCTCTTTTTGTGTTGCCTTTTTTGGGGACTGACTGACGACTGACTGGAGGAGAGAAAATGGCGAAAGATAGCAAAACAGAAATTCAATTTTTGTGCAAACGACAAAAGACAACACACAACAGAAACAACAACAACAACAGCAAACTAAACAGAAACAGAAACAGAAACTAAAATGAACAAAAACAAAAGCAAAAGCAAATTAAATAAATGTTCCTTTTGAATCATCAACAAAAACAAAGCTGTCTCTCTCTCTCTCTTTTATCGTTATTATCTGCTTGTGCATACATCAATGCATCGGGGTAGGTGGGGACGGGGTCGGATCTGGGGTAAGTATCTTTGCAGTGTGTGTGGCAGCTGCAGCTTCGATTGGCTTGTCTTGGCTTAAGCGGCGTATGCGTGATGTCCATGCCGCGTCACGTACTCGACGTGTGCCCAGTGGGATGTGAAGAGGAAAGTCAATAGAACACACAGTGGAAAAACCAGTGGAAAAGATAGTGGAAAAAGCAGCGGGAAAGGCCAGTGGAAATTCCCTTTAAATCGAACTCGATTTGAGCTAAGCAAGGAGCTCTCAAAAGTGCCTCAGCTTCAAGTCCAGCTGGGTACACACACTCACACTGGCACACACTCGCACATACACACATATTTGCTGTGCGTGTCAAATGCCAAACGTGGCGCATTTCCCGCTCTAATTACAAAATCACAGCCAGTTCCCGCCGCTGCTTCTTTCTGGATGTTTTTCCACGCTCGTTTTTCGTTTTCATAACGACAGCACTTTGTCGAGTGTGGCAAGTGGCAAGTGCCATGTGGCAAGTTGCAAGTGGCTGCCCTGAAAAAAAAAACCCAAACGAAATGAAAAACTGCCACGTTGTCTGTTTGTGCGCGCTGAGCTGGCAAAAACGCGACAACAGCAACGACAACAACAACAGCGCCAAAGTTGACCAAAGGGCTTTGTTTCCATGCTCCCCCTCCCTTAGCCCCGTTGCCTTGTTTGCTGTGCGTGCCCCAAAATCAACTGGCACATACGAATCCGGGTAGACTGCCCCCTTCACACATTCCCTCGCATTGCCTTGCCCTCTTTCCGAGCTGTCTACTTAACGCGTTTTTATGCGCTCTCATAATTGTCTGCTCTAATGACATGTGCAACACTCGTCGCGGATCAACAGTTTGTTTGACCTGCCACCCCCTCCCTCCCCCCTTTTGCCTCATGACCCGCTGCCCCTCTTCATACACTCACTAATGGACATATAATGCGACACGATTTGTAAGCAGGAAACTATTAATGGCAGTGCCAACTGTTTTTGCTGGGGTAATGAGCGCATCTTTTGTTGCTCATACGCAACGTGGTACAAGATGGAGTTAAGATAAGCAAGTGCAGGTACAGTATTTTGAACAATATATAATATATTATAGTATTCTATACATATTACTATGAGAATCATATGGATAAAATCAATAATATTATATTGTATAAGGTAAATATAATATCTTTATTTTTCATATATTTTTGTTGCATTCATAATCAGTCAAATATCAGTTTATCAATCACAATAAAAGATCAGGCAGGCATTTTAGCTATAGTAACTATAATACCAATCAATGTTATAGATATTAGGGTGTATATCTATAGTAATATCTATAATAGCTATAATTTCTATACCATCAAATATATAGTAATGGATATCATAACATATTTGTTGCTTTCTTTTTAAGGTGAGGGATATTTAATATGTACATTATATACACCCGTATGAGGAGCATGATTATAATACGAATTCTATATTGTATAAAATGAATAATATCTTTATTGTATCTTTAACATATACGTATACTTCCTTTACTTATAACACCAATAAAAGCTACAATATTCGACAAAATTCATACATATTCATCTATCTACTTCACCCCAATATATCCCCGGCACGTACAGACAACTTGCATTTTAATTAATTTCCATTTTGGGGCAATTCATCAACAACACAAAGTTGAGTGAACACTTTGAATTATTTGAGGTTATGTTTGCTTATGTTTTTCGGCTAGTTGCAAATACATTTGCATATGCCGAGACTGAACTAAGACCAGGCTTAAAAACTTTTAATGCCTTTACCGTAATGTGGAAATTACCGTCGAGCAGCAACAATTATTTTAATTTCTCTCTCTCCCTCTCTCTCTCTCTCTCTCTCTCTCCCTCTTTCTGTTTTCTATTTTCTTTCTTTCTGCTTCTGTTGCTGTCGTCTTGAAATGTTTTTGCTATTTAACCTTTGAAACAAAAGGACTTTGTCGATGTCCTTTGCTGTTTTTGAAGTCGAGCAATGAAAGGCGACTTCTAAAGGCAAGAATGAAGTGAGAAAGTGAGAGAGAGAGAGTAAGGCAGAGAGACAGGGCAATTTAGTTGAGGTTATGTGACTTGTGCTGTGTTAAACTCTGCATGATTGTTATATTCACACACACGCACACACACACACACACACACATAGCAACATCAACATAGTCCTAGTATATCATATATTATATTGTATGTACACTTTTTTGTTATAATATTTACGTTTAATCAACTGGAAAATCCGTTGCAATAACTGAAACTGTAATAATAATATCGCAGTTCCGCACGGTAACTGCACCCCTTGAGAACGCAACACATGCACACAAATGCAGTTGGTGTGTGTGTGTGTGTGTGTGTGCCTGCCTGTTTCTGCCTGTCCGTACCTGTCCGTGCTTGTCTGTGCACTTCCGTATCCCACTCGAATTGCTGTAAACATAATCTCTATGGGGTCGATGATTCGGTTTGGTTTTATTTCGTTTCGTTTATTTTTTTACCTTCTTATGGCAATTCATATGGAAATGTATTTATTTTGTGGTTTGCCAGCTTTGCCGTTTGCAATCAACACACACACACCAACTCGCACACACACAATGATCCCCACACACTATTTCATTTTAATTAAAGTCGCGCAAAAGGAGCAAAAAATCAAGTAAAAAAGCTACAACTCAGTGGAATCGAGTGTTATACACCCGATAGACACATAAACGCCAACTAATACTTATATTTAACAGCTATGTTTATAATCTAATCATCTGGATGATAATAGTTGATGAACAACCCAAATATAAGAGCTCTAGCTTTAAAATGATGCTTGAAATTTGTGTTTTTTTTCGATTTATGGGAGCGCAAGAGGACGTCATGAAATTTAAAGACATACTTTATCTTCGTGCACTAAAAACACATATTGCCACCGAATTTGGTAGCCCTAGGTCTTATAGTCTCTGAGATTAAGGTGTTCATACAGACAAAAACGAGCAAAAAAATTATTTGTTTAATGCTGCCCTAGAATATGCGATCGAAAATGCCTCCTCTTGCCTGTTAGATACATATTCGTTTGTCACACAATCCTAATACCCTTCTCTTTTTCGTGCAACGGGTATAAAAAGCGAGAGCTCACCGCAAATTTCATTTTATCTGTTATGCGTTTCGGCGTTCCGCAATTTGTTTAACGGTTTGAAAGCATGTGAACAATGCATAAATATAATTTATTGCCTGCAACTGCAAAAAACAGCAACATTCGACCCTAACCTCATTCTATTCCCCCGCAGTAATCCCAACTATTGCATTATTCATTTGCGGATCAACTGTCGAATCGCATTTTGTGCAATTCAATTAGATTCGATTTCAATTTTGATTTTGGGCTATTTGGCGATTTGGCGATTTGGCGATTTGGCGAGCGAACGCAAATCATCATGAAAGTTTAATTAATTATAACGGCTCTTAAATGATTAAAATCGCTTTGCATATGACATCATGAATTGCCCATCGACACCGTCAATCAGATGCAAACACTGTCGCGTTAGGCCTTTAATTAGATTCCAGTTTCAGCAGCTTATATTGCTCTCGTTGTTGTTATTGTTATTTTTTATTATCACAGCAAATTTGCCTATTTTCTCTTTTAATTTGTGGCGTTAAAATTTAAAACGTTTTGGCGGTGGGGAAGCATATTTAGATATGGTTTGTGCGACGCATTTAAAGTATATTAATATTATGTAATATATATGTAATAATTATATATGAAATTTGATATTTTCCACAGATTATATAGATTGTCATGAATTTGAAAAGAATGCACAGTCCATTGTGTTTGTCGATATGTATTTAACAGGCAGAGGCAGACATCTACAGCATCCTAGCTACAATTTAAAGCAACAGTGTTTATTTTTAATGTGTTCAATAATTATATGATATCTGATAAGTTTACTTGCGATTGTATGAGAACATAAAAGTTATTTAAGAAATTTAGTTAGTGCACATACAGATTTCTGTATCTCTTTGACACCTTAAAGTGTGCTAGCGTTATGATTATGCAGATAATTCATGTATATTCCACACATAATATTATATCACGCATTTCAATTAAAATGCAAGAGAACTCAATTGAATCCAGACATAAAATAAACGCTGCAATTGACTCATTACATCAACTGCTGAGAACTCTCTCTCTCTCTCTCTCACTCATTCTCTTCCCTCTGCCCACTCTCTGCTGTCTGTCTGCTTCTCAATTGCAGTCACATTAATTGCAATTGGGCGTCAAATTGTAAGTTCACAGACTTACAAGGAACAACAGGATACATAGACAATAACTCAAGTTGCCTCATTCGATATCGAAGGCAACAATTAAATCGCAAATGGACAGAAACAGGTCGAAGGGTAGAGAAAGAAAGAGCGAGGGAAGAGAGCAAAGAGAGAGAAATACAAGAGGAGAGAAAGAAAGAAAGAGATAGTGAAGAGAAGAAGGGAAAGACAGCCGATGCCAATCGCAGACAGCTGCAAAGGGCATGATAAAAACTGTTGCATACTTAGAGGCGCTGCCAAACAAAATGAATCACCCGCACAGAACAATGACAAGATAAACGACAACAACAACAACAACAACTTATCTATCTTGTCCGTCTGCGGTCAGCGTTCAAATTTGTTTACTGCTTTTCATTGATAAAAATCCAAAGCCGCAAAAGGAGTTTATAACTTTGCGGGAGGCAGGGGCAGGGGAAGAGGGGCCCCTGCATATAGTACTTTATTTATTGTTCGTCTGCTGTGTTTGGCCCATTTCTCATTTAGCGCTAAAGTGCAGGGGCGTGGCAGGGTATGAGTGCAGGGGGGGGGCCAGGCGCAGCTAGGGTTGCTTGCTTTGTCGGCGCGAGGTTGCCGCCTGCAGTGTTGCGATTTAATTAAAGCGCCATTAAGTCAGCAATTAACAACAACAACAACAATAACAACAGCAACAACAATAACAATGGCAACAGCCACAGCAACAATAAGCGCAACAAACAGTGGCAACAACAACAAACAACAAGCAACACAATGGCAACTCTCGTCCACGAACTTTGCTTTGAGCTTTGTCGCTTTGTCGCTTTGTCGGTGCAGGCAAAGCAAAGGCGAAGCAAACTGAAGCGCGCTTTGTGCCCGCGCTGCTGCCATTTTGGCCCCCCTCGTTGCCACACTCCCCCTGCCTTGGGGCACTTCCGGTTTGCTTCTGCATTGCTTTGTTGTCGTTTGCTGTCGCATTAAGTTCTTTTTATTCTATTCTTTTACAGCTTTTTTGTTAGCGGCAGCAACTAATTCCGATTCGAGGGTGCCACAACAACAGCAGCAACAACAACAACAACAACAGTATGCGGCATAGAAAACACATTAAAACACATAGAAAGGCACACGCCAGGGAAAAGGGGGAGAAGAGGGAGGGAGAAGTCGTTTGTGCCCGACGGATTTCTAATATATGATTTTGTTTACTGTACCCTGTACACACACTGCACAGAGATGGGTTGCCGAAAGGTTCACGGATCTAAGGGATATTCACTTTGCAGGGTATCTTGTGCAACTACTTAGCCATTTACAGGGTATAGGGTATTCAGCACTCACCTACTTATATTATTTACTTCCATAAACTTGAGTATACAGATTGTTTGGCAACATCTTGAGAAAATCTACTTACAGGGTATCTGACAGTCAGTCAGTTTAGTTATTTTATTAGAAGAAAGTCTCATTGTAGTTTGTTCAACAGCTGACATGCTTAAACTGCTTATCTAGTGCAAGTGTGGACTTACAGGGTGTCTGACAGTCGTTCAATTTTGTTGCTCTACATACAGAGTGTCTTCTTTTAAGTTAGTCATTCAGCAACTTAAGCTTTACACTTACCTTAATGATATTTGCAGTGTAAATAGTTATTTACTGGGTATCTGCTAGTCATGTACAGAAATTGCACTGTTTGCAGCAAAGTTTGCTCACTAAAAAGCCAATTGCATCACTTGCCTAACTTCCCTAACATAAATAGCTCTTAAAACACTCGCTTCCCTTAATTTCTAGGGTATATATAAGTCGTGTCAGCTGCTCACGCCGTCGCACTCATTGTTTTAGAGCAGCCTGCAACGTTTTATTATGGAAACGTGTCCGCCTGCCACGTCTGGGTTGGACGAAGGACCCCACAGAGTGTGAGTGTGTGTATGTGAGTGTGTATGTGTGTATGTGAATGTGTGTGAGTGTGTGTGAGTGTGTGTGAGTGTGTGTGAGTGACTGGCGAATGAACTGAAACTGTCAAAAGTTGCACATTCCGCACTTGACATTTTTCCAAAGCGCAGTTTGAACTCTGCACAGGCAGAGGGGGGATAGAAGAGGGATGGGGATGGGAGGATGGGGCACGGGGGGTATCGCCTGCGGGGGGTGACTTTCTTTTTGGGGTGCGCTCCAATTGGCATTGAAAGGCGCAAATGAAAGGGAAGCGTTTGCATGCGAATGCGCCACAAATGGCACAGCCAGCGACGCCGGAATGTCAGCCAAACTGACGGGACAGACAGACAGACAGACAGACAGACAGACAGACAGACAAACAGACAGACAGACTGGCAGACAGACAGAGAGAAAGAGAGACAGACGAAGGGGTAGTGCAGGCAAAGGGGTAGCGCGGACGGTGCAGGCAAAGACACGCTCAAAGGGGGACGCAGGGTGCTGCTCTGCAACTGCTTGTCAAGCAGTTAAAAAGGAAGGCAGTGCAAGAAGGAAGAAGGAAAAGGGAAAACTGGAGGATGAGGGCAAGGGAAGGAAGAGGCAAGGCAGGCGTGCAGAAAGAGAAGCAGGGGTAGAGCAACAAACTGAACGAGGCATAAAGCCAGAGAAATTTGCTCGCACGTTTATTGCTTTTAAATTTGGCAATTGTCGAGACATACAGGCAGCACACACACACACACACACACACACCATACACACCACACACACACGCACACACACACACGTGACTGGCACACACAGTTGCACCCTCATTGCGACACACACTGCGGGTACTTTACAGCTGCAAATTGCTTATCAGACTCGCGCCGCTTGTGCCGCCCTTAATTTGGCCAATTTAAAAATGGAAATCGATTCCCTCGAGTGACGAGCGAACACAGTCCACCCCCTGATCTGATCAGCACACCCCTGCACACTGCCCTGCCCCGCCCCCCCTTCCCCACAACGTTCTCTCTTTTCTTCTCTCTGGCTGTCAATAAAATGTGATTAACAAGTTTGGGCATAAAAATGCCGACAGTCAATGCCAGCGCAATTGCATTACTTTACTGTGTTCTTCTCCTTCATCCCCTGCACTGTACCCTTCCCTTTCCCCTCTTTCTGGCAACTGGCACTCCTCCTCCCCCCTTTGCCTGCTCTAGCACTGCCCGCCAGCATCTCAAATCCCCAAGCAGCAAACGGAAGCATAGCGAATTATCCCTTTTCATAAGTGACAAATAACACGGCCACACTGGCACCCCGCTCTGCCAGGCACCCCTCCCCTTCTCTGCCACTGCTGCCACTTACCCTTCCCCCTGCATTCACTGCTTATCAGAGAGAAGCGTGTGCAAGTAATGAGCAATTTTATTTCAAGTCAAACTTCTCTGACTGAATAATTTGCAATAAATATGCAGTCAGACGGGCAGAGAGAGAGAGAGAGAGAGGAGAGACGAGAGAGGAGAGAGGGGGACACACTCAAGAGACAGCCCCTCAAGGCAGCGCTGTAAGTGCTCTGTGCAGTTACAGTTTACAATCGAGATATTTCTCTTCTCTCCTCGGAGGCGATTTGGGGGCAATTTCGTTTTAATGAACTTCTCCGCTTTGTTAGTCAAATTCCAAATTCCAGAATTGCCAAAACTCACCTCGGGCCAGCAACAGCATTATTAGTTATTGCTGATATTGCTGCTCTACCCCAGAGCAACAATTGCTCTGGCCTGTGCTGCAATTCATGAATATTTCCACACGAGTGTGAATGACATCACAGAGAGACAGAGGGAGGTGGGAAGTGGGAAGTGAGAAGGAAAGTCTCTTACAAATGGGAATGCACTAAGTCGGCTGTAGGTCAAATGCGAATAACTTGTGTAAGTCTCTGTGATTGAATTATTCTTTATTTTTATTGTATGATAAAGCTAAAGAAACATTCAGTTTTGGTTCAATTTGCTTTAGTTATTTGCGTATTATTCATTCATCAAAATATAAACTCTGATTTGATTTCTTTTTGCAAGCTGTTCCCATTAAGAAAACATTCAATTCTTTCAATATACTCGCTATAGATTCGCCGTGGGGAATCAACCAGGAACTGAAACCCCACAGATGCCTGATATGTGATTACCCGAATCTCCCACGCTTATCAGCTAAAGAGTTTAATTTGTTGATTGCCCCAAATCAGCTTTCACGAAATTGCGGGTACTCAGGCGAGTGTGTGATTTTCTATATAATTTCGATAAGTTCATTGCGATAGGATCGCCCAGAGTAGCCCCAAGCCACTGAGTTGCGTGAGTCAACGGAATTGTAACATATTAATAGACTCTCGAGTCTGCCTGTCGCTTATCAGTACGTTGATTACGAAGGTGGGAAGAGAAGAGCAGAGGGGCAGGTGGAGAAGGCAGCGCGCTCTCTCGATAAGCTGGCGAGTGAAAAGCACAAACACAAACACTTCTCTGGAATGGAAAATTAATTAAAAAGAACCTCAGCTCTTTTGTAAACAGCGTGAGTAAGTTGCGATTTCTGGCTATAAAAGCGCCAACCCTGCGACATGTTCAGCCACAAACGAAACGAAAGTCTTCAAGAAGCTACAACCAACCATGAAAGTGATCTACAGCTGCGTTCTCCTGCTCGCCGTCTTCGTGGCGAGCCAAGCCTCACAGCGCCAACTGGGGCCGCAAGAACAACGGGGATTACCTTCTGTCTCGCCAGGTGGAGGTGCGCGTGCCCCAGAAGAACAACTACTGGAGCATCAATGTGGACTACCCCCGTGCCGTGAGTAGCCGAGTAGCCGAGTAGCCTCAATGGGCTGCCCTCTTCACCCGACTAGACTAACACCTTCTTCCTTCTACAGGGTTCCCCCAGCTACTACAACATCACCTTCGTCAACGTGATCGACAACTTCCGCAACAGCTCCGGCGCCCAGCCCGCTCTCTGGTCCGGCGGTCCTGGCTACCGTTTCGTTCAGGTCAATCTGCGCAGCCAGGTTAGCCGTGGCCTCAACTCCACCGTTGAGATCTGGGGCCGATAAGCCCAAAGAAACTAATAGAAAAACAAAATAATAGAAGAAATAAAAGTGAAGCAAATAAAAAATACCAAAAAAAGACTACAAGAAGATTGTTTTGTATCTCAGCTGGAATCGAAACTTGTCGCGTCGTTTGCTGACATTATCTTTGCTTTCCGTGTTTACATAAGAGAGCGAAGAGCGCGGGAATTACTGAGGGAATACGGGGGGTACTAGTGAGAGGGTGCTAACTAAGGTTGCGAGGCAAACAATTGTGCGAATACTTTGCAAGACATTCCGCAATGTCATTTCAACTGACTCAGACAGAAAGATACTACTTAGGTATATGTTTATATATGGTATATGCATAACACACTGTGAGAAACGAGGGGTTAACGAGATATGACATTATATATTGTTTATAAGGAAATGAAGTAGAAAAGATTAGAAGAGATTATTAATTGTGAGCGAGACAGATAGATAAAACATTGATAACACTTTATGCTATAATGCACTGTGAGAAAAGTTGGATGTATACAATTTTAGAAAGGAATAAATACAATGGATTATACAATTATGACTTTAAATGTAAAAGACTTTCACTCCAAAACTTTCTTAGACTCCCTAAGACTAAGAGTTATAGTTTTACAATATATATTTAGACTAGTGTTGTGTCGTTCGTGAACGAACGAACTAAATTGAACTATTCACCAAACTGAACGAACGAACTAGGTCTGTCTTTATAGTTCAATATAGTTCGTTAGTTCAATTTAGTTCACTTCAATATAGTTCACTTAGTTCAATATAATATGTAAACTCTTTATTATTTCTTATTATTATTATGTATAAGTGTTTTTGACATAAATTGAATAAATAATATTAATTTTCAATGACAGCATTGTATGAAATACATTTATAACATTTATTTTTTTTTAAGCACCTTTAAGCAAGTTTAAAAAATGAACGATTGAACTAAATGAACGACCTAGTTCATTGATTTTAAACGAACGAACGAGCTTATTCCTCAAATTGAACTTGGATTACCCAACACTAATTTACACTATATGTATAGTGTTACATGTCTGTAACATGTCTGTAACAAGTCTGTTACATGTCTGTAACAAGTCCAACATATTCCATGAAAGAACTGTCTTTATGGTAAAAGCACTTCCTTATATACAATACATCTTCAATGCCAAGACTAATAATACTATTTCTATATAGATCTATTACACAAGGCATCAAAAGTTACCCCTGCCCAATGAGAACGAACGAGGGTAGACACAACAATTGCCATAATAACTCTCGATACATTTCACATAACGATATCGATGCTGTTTCAGCTATAGAACGACTGTTAGAGTGCTATAAATGCTATAAAGCTGACGACACGCACACATTCACATTCGGAGCAACAACAACAACGAGCGATAACTCCTCAAACGGCGCTTTAATGCGACGCTGATGGCAGCCATTTTGGGGAGGAGGGGGAGGTGGAGGCCAGAGGGGAAGGAAGGGGCAGCAAATTGATCATCATCAACATTTGCATAGACGCATATTAGCCCCGTCTCTCTCTCTCTCACACACACTCTCTAGAGAAATATTAACCCTCAGCCGAGCAGGTCTGCCTTCTCCCTCTTCCTCTCCCTCTCTGCCTTTCTAGCTTTGCCTTGGGCGAAAGGGACCAACTGGGTAAAAGCAAACGGGAAACTGCTAGAGCCCGCAGGCAGCAGAGGCAGCTGGGCAAGGGAAAAGGCAACGGCAGCGGCAAAAGGAAAACATTCAATATTTAATAAATATGGATACGGATGGCTCAGAACACATATTTTTATACCCGCTAGACATAGTATAGAAGGGTATTATGCATCTACAGCAAACGTACACTTATGTAAGAGACAGCGTACATCATTTTCAATTCCACAAATTGCATATTCAGCCATTTCTGTGTGTATGAACACTTCTAACTCAGAGACTGTGAGAGCTAGGGCTATCTGGAAATCTGGTGACAGTGTGTCTTATTAATGCATTTAAATAAAGATTGTCTCAAAATTTGAACATGCCTCTTTCCGTGCCCATAAATCGAAATAAACCGAATTGCAAGCGTATTTTCAAAGTTATAACATTCATTTCATGGTGTGTATAAGAAGAATAATTATTCTAATTATGTTTTAAAATGTAGTTACAATCAAGTTATAAACATAGAAGATATATAAGAAATAAATTAACTGAGCGACCTTCTAGTTAAGGGGTATATCGCAGTCGAGCACACTCAACAGTAGCTTGCACACTTGTTACTTTTAGCGCAAATCCTGCACAGCGAGACAAGGATAGGGAAAGTGCAAGGGGAGGGACGGAGAAGGGGGACTTATTGGCCTTGGCTCATTTGTGTTTGTGAAGTTGCAACAACCCTGGCAGCGCGATAAATAACAGACACAGCAAAAAAATTGAAGGAAAATTGAGGGAAAATGGGGGGAAAATCGAGTCAGAGCGAAAATGTGAATGAAAATGTTAAGCGAGAGCGGTCAAAAAAGGATGTGGAAAGGAAAGGAAAGGAAGGGAAAGGGAGGGAAAGGAAAGGATCGTATCGAATTTAAATTTCAATTCGAAACGTCTTGAGGCGACAACGGGCCTTAAAATAGCCATGAAAGGGAAGGGAAGAAAGAGTGAGAGTGCGGGAGGGGCAGGAGGAAAAGAAGGGTAGGGTATCTGTCTGTGTGTTTGCCTTGCATGTAGGTAAACATTTGCACAGGCTGCTTGGCAAAACTGGAAAACTTGTCAACGAAATGTTTCACTTAGTTAATATGCAAAACGCGCTGCGCTCCTCGCCGTGCTAAGCCCACGCCGGATATGTTTACGGATGCCGCTACGGATACACACGTCGCACAGACACACACACACACACACACACATAGACATAGACATGCACACAGTGGGACTACACGTGCAGTAACTGCCGACAACCGAAAAAATCTATAGGAAATCTGTAAAGAAAGCGAATCGCTGTCCTCATCCTCCTCCACCCTCTGCCCCAATTTGCTGCCCCATCGCGCCATCGCAGCCCCCTCCCTGTCCAACTCGTTTACCGCCTACGTTAACGCTTAAAGTCACGTAGCGTTACCCCCGGGGGGTGTAGGCGGATGATGGGGCAGAGGTGCCTACAGTAAAGATTGCTTAACATTGATCTGGAAAAATGCAGCTGGTTTAAATCTATTGAACATGTGTAAGAAATCAAACTGCGAGGGCGGGCTGTGAAGTTCTGAGAAGGTTGTGGAAAGGAAGATATGAGAGAGAAGAATTTAAAGAACTGAAAACATAAGACAATTTTCAAAGGTTACCAAGAAGAGGGTACCAAGCAAAAGGTACTAATGAGAGGGTACCTAGAAGAGATTACGAGAAGAAGGGTACCATAAAGAATCTAATGTAAAGAAGTTACCATGAATAGGTCATCATTGAGAGGCTACTAGTATTTAAAGCCTTAGAGAGCTTACCAAGAAAGGAATACTAAAGAGAGGCTACCAAGAAGAGGGTACCAAGGAACGGCTTATATGGTGAGACCTTAGACAGACTACTGTGGAGAGGTTGCAATTGAAAAGACTTCTGTAATGTGCTAAGGAAAAGGTACTTAGAGAAGGGCACCAGAACAGAGTAACAAAAATAAGTTACTGAAGAGAGGGTACCAAGAACAGCGTACCTAGAAGAGAGTACTTAGTAGAAGGTGCCATAGACAAGCTAATATGAAGAGACAAAGTTAGGAGAGACTACAATGTAGAGCCTTCAAGAAGTGGTGCCACTATGCACTATGGTCGCAGTGCCTCGCCCCTTCTCTGCTGGGAGACTCCCTTCTCAAATAATAATGCAAGAACCTTTATAGAAAGGCAGCCATATGAGGCTAATATGTGAACTGCAACACTCTCTATGCTTCACGTTATTCATAACTCTCTTTCCACAAAGTTTCCTCTCAAACTTTTCCTCAACTTCCACAGAAATAAGCCCAAATGATGCCGTCTTTTGACAGTATTTTATAAATCAACACATATATCATTTATTATGCCTACTCACTGACTACTCAAACCCCCCTCGCACGTCGCCTGCTGCTGCTGCCTCCCGAAATTTATTTCCGTTCACATTTGCTTGACAAATTTCTCATACGCCGCGTGTGCCCGCTGTGTCGCTTTCGTTTCGGCACACACAAAATGCCCAACTTAAGCCGCTTGCCAACTAAGCTGACCACTACAGGCAGTCTCTGTCCCCTCCCCTCTCCACCCTGCTGTGTGCCATGTGCAACAGACGGCGGCAAGGCTTGTGGCAATGTCCAAGCTCAGCTCGACTCGCCTGCACTCGCCTCGACTCTGGCAACAGCTTGTGAAGCAATTACTTCAAACTACCCGGAAATGTCGCCTGGCTGACCAGCTGCCAGCCCCTGCCCCTGCTCCTGCCCCATTCTGCCTCGAGGCATATGTGCGCCATGTGGGGGTGTCTGTCTCACTGTCTGTGTGTGTATAAGTGTGTGTGTGTGTGTGTGTGTGTGCTGCAACAGTTATTGGAGCATGGCAGCAACACCGACCGCAGTGCCGTGGAGACTTTGTCGACATCGTCGGCCGATTGGAACAGACAGAGCTGCCTGGTTGCCTGGCTGGCACATGCCACATGCCACACGCCGTCGCCGCATGCCACATGCCGCATGCTCTGAGGCTGGTTAAATTGCTGATTTTGTTGCCAGCAACATTGATTTTTAATAAATAGCAATTTGGCAAACCGAAACTCGAAACTCAAACTGGAAACTGGCAACATTTATTATTATTTTCGCATCTGCTTTCAGGTGTTTACGTGTGGCGCCTCAGCAAGTTGTTGCCACCTCCCACCTCCCAGCTAGAGCTGCCTGCCACAAGGGACGACATCAAAAACCATTTGAAATATGCAACAAGCCAAACATTTGCGCAGCTTCTGCTCATAAACTGGATAAATTAATGCCAATCCATGTAGCGCAAAATGCTCCACAAATGCGCTACCAATGTGACGCTCTCCACCTCTCACTCCCTCTTACTCTCTCCCTCTTCCCCCACTGCCCTCTCTTTCCAGCTTACCCTTAAATCAACCAGCGACAAAGTAGCTGTGTGCACAGTGTGCTCGAATGGGAAGTTGTGTTACATTTCGGCTAAAGTTTTGAATGCAAATGACAAATGAGTCATTTGGAAGTGTGTGAGTTATTTGAATGACTCAGTAAGTTGTGACTGAAAAGAGTGAGAAGGAGAGAGAGTACTTTGTGTACTTCTAGCAGTTTAAGTTAGACTACTTCTCAGACCTTTGCATTCACTAACAAGTAACTTCAAACAGAACGAGTAACTCGAACAAAGCAAGTAACTTGCAAGTGAAAGTTACTTGTTTGGAGTAGTTGGAATGGGAAATGAAGTTGAATTTGTTGAGAAAGAAATATGTTAATCTCTAGAGAAACATTTTAAATTCTTTCATAGACATTCATAACATAAGTAAGTAAGTTACAAAATTCAAATAACTTGCAAATGAATCAAACTAGTTTACTCAAAGATTTGTTTAAGCTGACTAGAGTTCTATGGTATATACCAAAACCTGCACTACTTACAAGACTACTACTTTCAAATACCCAAACGAGTAACTCGAACCTGAGTGAGTAATGCAAGTAACTCGCTTGATTCGAATACTTGGGTAAGCAATATAGATATAGATACAAGTATATATAGATATAGATTGAAAGATAGTTCAGTGAAGGATAGTTCAATGTCCAATGAAAGGTTTTAAGGTATCAGAGATGAATCAAGAAGTGCACTCAACATAAACAGAACGAGTAATGCAAGTAACTTGTAAGTTATCGCAACTTAGTTTAGCTTGTTTTGTTCGTTTTCTCTTTTATTTATTTTCATGCAGTTTTCTCGCTTTCCTTCCACTGTGCACTGTTGGCCCTTTTGCCAATGCAAACGTAATGAAGTATTTATGATTGCCTGATTGGCAGGTTGCAGCGGGTGTTGGCCAATTCGTTCGCGTTGCCTCGCACCTTGGCAACAGCAGCAGCAGCAGCAGCAGGTACAGCAGCGACAGCAGCGACAGTTTTGACAGCCGCTGCTGGGGATTTGTGGCATAACAAATTCGTGTCGAAAATTGTAAAATAACACTGTGCAGCACAGAGCACAGTTACACGGGTAACCCTCCCCCCCCTCTCGCCCCTTGGGTGGCATTCCGCAATCAATATTGATGAGTGGCAGTGGAGGCAACAACTTGCGGCATTTTGGGGCACAACTGTAAATCGACCTAGAGCGGCAGGCCGCAGTCGAATGCCGAATTGAGAATAGAGAGAATAGTGAATAACGAGTGAGTAGTGAGTGAGTAGTGAGTGCACTCGACTGTTCGCATCGTTATTTATCGTCGGCATTTGCATGGCAAAAGTGATTAAGTCAACTTATCTATCCACAGCAACAGCAACAGCAACAACAACAACAGCAACAACATTATTTTTCATCAGCCTGTCATGAAATATGCATCGATCCATCGCCCATCTCCCTCTCTCTGTCTGTCCGTCTCTGTCTGTGTGCACAACGAAATGAGTTTTATGAAAATCGTAAGGCAATTACTTGCGAGTAATCCCCGACATAAACTGCACAGATTAAGCTAATACCTTGAAATTGAAATACAATTGCAAAACAGTGTAAATACCGATCAGAAAGAGGCTAAAACAAACGATGAATATTGTGGCTATTGGCAATAAATATATTGCTGGCAGTTGCCCTTTGCTCTCTGTACTTATTGTATTTGTTTAGTTACATTTGTTGTGTCCAATTTGATAAGATAAATATGAATTAATTTCCTTGACTGCGATTTAATTTCAAGTTTTCGCAGGCAGGGCAATAAACAGCTCAGCCCAAGCAACAAATATTGCTAATAATAGCTAAATAATAGCTAAATCTATTAAATTTATATAAATCTAGTCAAAATATATATTAAACAAGCTGTTTTTATTTCTCATCTATTTGAATTTGCCGCCAAACTGCCGCGCTTCGTTCAGTTAGTTAATGCAGCCACAGCCAACTTAACGCAAATGCGGCTACGCTTAGCCAAGACACGCACATTTAACGCAAGCAGCTTGGCCTGCTTGTTATTACCACTCTGTGCGCATAGAGGGCGCCTGCTTTAGGAAAGACACCCACTAACAGTGTGTTTACAGTGAAAAACTGCTAGTTTGTCGCTAACAGCGCTGTATTCCCAAGACACAAACCTATTTGTGTCCCGAATGAGTCTGATTCACCAAGCAGTTAACAGCAGAAGGCACGTTAAACTGCATAAGCGACAATTTTTGGACTGCTTGCAGTCTTTCAGAATATTAAACTATATAAAATTTAATTTTAAAAGTACCAGAAACTATCGCCAAATAATTCTTTCACATAAATTATTGATAAATCGACTCCTACAATAAAAACGAGTTTTAAACGATGCAAAATAGCTATAATTACCGATAGATTTGGCAGGAAAATAGCTAAATACGCAAAATGGGCTCAGACTGGCATAGAACATAAACAATTTCCACTTAACTTTGCCAGAGTTGTTCCTATATTTATTTATTATAACGGTACAGTCAGCAAATTTAACAGTTAACTGCATTTTGCGCCTCTGCTCAGTCTAACAAGCGCAATGCAAACAAAGTCGCAAATCGCAGAGCAAACAAACTGCTGCCCCCCCCCTGCCCCGTTCCCCTCTGCTCTTGATTTACATAAAACAAACCCGTAATTTGTTCAAGTACATAGCACAGGGTCGCTCCACTCCCCCCCCCTTACCCTTACCCTTACCATTCCCCCTACACCCTTCCTCCGTACATGCCACCCACTTGGCATTGCTTCTTTGCGTAGCAACCCCGAAAAATTCACAACAGATACACGCAACCACTAATACCAACGCACACACACACACAACCACACAAACACACACAGATGCGGACACTTTTCCTTTGTTTGTTTCCCTCTGCTTCTTCTTCTTCCTCACATTTGTTGTTGTTGTTGTTTGCGCTGGAGATATCTTTCCATATGGCTGATTTTGAATGGTTAGATGAGTTTTTTTTCTCTTCTTCTCTGTCATTTCCTTAATGAATAATGAGCGCGGCGAGTTGAGGCTTTTCTCCTGCCTCTTCTTTCTCAGTTGGTTCTTCTGCGTTTACTTCTTCTGCTTCTGCTTTCGCTTCTTTTATGTTTTACTTACTTTAACTTCTACTTCTGCTTTTATTTCTACTTTAACTTGCTCTCGTACTACTACTTCTCCTTCTCCTTCTCCTTCTACTTCTACTTCTACTTCTACTTCTACTTCTACTTCTACTTCTACTTCTACTTCTACTTCTACTTCTACTTCTACTTCTACTACTACTACTCCCTCTTCTTCTTCTTCATCTACGGCTGTTTCTACTTTGCCTTTGCTTTCGCCTTATGCTTTGTGAACTTTGTCATTTTGCAATGTAAGATAAGAAAACGCGCTTGGCAACTGTACTTCGTGCCATTCTTTCCATTTTCGCAGCAACACTTAGCTGCAGCAACTGTACTTTTTCCAGCTACTAACTCTTTTAACTCTTAACTCCTTTTATTGCTTCTTCTAATGCTTTTCCGGCCATTAAGTTGCAATTAGTCAACGCGTTTTCCACATTTCGCTTCACTTTTTCACCCACCAACTCCGCCGCGCCCATCAATCAATACAAACACACACACTAACATTGACAGCACACACACACAGCACACATGCGTCTGCAAGTCGCCCCTTTTCGCTTGCGCTGCCTTCCAAGCAAACTCCGCCCGAACAACCCGAACAGTTCTACGAATCGGCAACAGTCGCGTTCATTCGCCAATCGGCAACGTTGAGCGCACGTTCGGCTCTCGTTGTCGGTTCGCTGCCGATTGGTCGTCACTTTCGTTAAATAACCGACAAATCGAGAGCACTGAGCGACTTCGGATGTCGTCGGCAACCGCTTCGTGTGCATCGGCAACCGGTTTGACGCGCGCTCTCTCTCTCTCTCTCTCTCTCTCTCTCTCTCTTTCGACGAATGAACGAACGAATGAGCGTACGAATGAACGAACGAATGTTCTCTTTGATTTGCCTAGCGCACTCTCTTCGAGTTGCAGAGAGGGAGAGAGTGAGAGGAAGAGAGCAGCTGCAAATGTTGTCGTTGCTGCTTTCGCTCGTTTATTTGCTTTATTTATAATTATTAACAGACCGAAAAGAGTGTGAAATGGGGCTGACAAAGTTCCTATTACGCATCAACTTCAGGGATTATTAAATTGCCACGAGACTTATCGATTGGATAGGGTAGCAGAGTATCTACTTATCTAGTATCTATCTAAATCCGTAAGTTACCTAAATTGTCACTCTCTAGTTGAACGAATTAGAACATTAATCTCTCAAGTAGATTTCTGTAATTGGTTTATATGTTATATGTTGATATGTGTGCAGATAGAAGGAACCTGAAAGTTTTATCTCCCTGCACCCTCTACCAATGTAATATCTTATGATCTCCTTGATCTCAGTTATTACTGTAGCTAGGCATCTGAAATTCAACATGCAGCTGCGCCTACAACTTGCCCACATTATGTCGTTTGCAAATTCCCAATATCTTTAATCAATTTTGCGGAAATCGCTAAAAACCTGTAGAATCTGTTATAACCGATATATTGACTTGATTCTTGGCATACCAGTAGACTACTACTTGCCCTAACATATCTGTAAATTTCATAAGGATCCCCCGATAAACATCGTAGTTATGCGAGAAACATTATAACAGTGCCTATTACAGGGTATCCCAGCGGCCACTACGCTTGTATGTGGCTTGACTAAGCTTCTCGCATCATGTTACAGTTGGTATAGTATATAGTCATAATAATTATTTGGAAATTGTAACTCTGATGCAATCCAGGGAGTTCTTTGCCCGCAGACTTCTGGTTGATATCATGTTTGTTTCTGACAGAAGGGTGTCTGAAGGTCGAGTTTCGTATAATTTAACTGAAAAGTACCCATAGAAACTTATAGCTCATCGTTAATCAATGATTTTAGCAAGAATATACACTTATATATATGAGATCATCGTTATTTGCCCTATTGAACGAGAATATATAGATATATGGGCATGTATTTGCCATATAAGTACTTCGCATCAGCTGCCACGCTTCGTTTAGCTTTAATTTTGCCTTTTCCACTCTTAATTTGCCGGTTTTGCTTAGTGTCTCTACTCCTTTCCCACTTCCCCTGCTGAAAGTGAATGAAAATGCAATTACAATCCATCAAAAGTGACTCGATTATTTAGTCATCAGCAGCAGAGGCGGCAATTGATGGGGGTGGCAACGCCACTGGCGCTGCCAGCTGCCTCTGCCTCCTATCTCCCTCCCTCCCTCCCTTCCCGCCCGCCTGCCTTGCTGTCGGCAATTCACTTTGTTCCCCATTTTATAGTTGCCGCCCTGCGTCAGGTCATAAAATGGCAGCCCCTGCCCTGCCCCTGCCCCTGCCACTGTCTGCGCCGCTAAGTGAGTTGCCACACTTGGCAAAGTCACTTCACTGCGCCTGCCACACAAATCACCATTTTTAGTGAGACGAAACGACCTGTCAGAGGTGCCGCTACTCTCCGCAGTAGCTGCGCTTTTTGCCCCTCCATATTTCAGTTTGAATACCGTGTCCCACCTTTCCAGTTAGGTAGGCCTGCAAACAAGTTTATTAGCTGACTGAATATGCTGAATATGTTTACCGTTGTCAATAAGTTTACTCCATATATATTTCTTTAACAACCATTATTCGTCTTCTTTTTCCTTCTCTTTGGCCCTCTTAACTAGTTTCCTTGTCTTTCATTATATTTGTGGCTTTGTAATTGACTTTCAACGTTCATTTTCCTCAGTATGATGTTTGTCAGTGTAAAACATGATCTAATAATTGTTTTCCTCAAGCTATCTCTCTTGTTCGTCCCTCTTTACTCTTTAAAATATAAATTATTATGTTTTTGTTTCTAATTATTTCTTGAAAATATCAAAATATAAAGTTTAATCGGAAACTTTGAAAACTCTTCATTGAAATCTCAATTTTGTATGCTCTTTCTTATTTCAAATTGTCAACAAAGGTTAAAGTTAGTGGTTCTTTATTCTTAGAGTACACACTCTCAATAGTTAACCTATTGGGAATCTATGTTTACTATACAATTTAAATAGTTCTCAACTTGATTGCTCGAAAAGTTCCTCTGGCCAAGTTCAAAAAGTTCCCCCATTAGGTTCCTTATCAAAGAAGACTAACAACAAAGCAAGTTGATTGTCCAAAAGGCAGTTGTAAAACTGGAAACGCCCACTAGTAAATCTTCCTGCAGAGCGCAGACAGCGTAGAAGGGGAGGACAGACGACGCCCACAGCTCCGCATGGAGGAATGCCAGAGACTGTAGAGGATCTACGGAGTCGCCTACACGGCACCACTTGACGGTCATGAGATAAGCGAAGCGAAGCTGAAAAGGGTCGTTAATCTGCGAACTATAGAGTGTGCTATAATTTGTTATGGTTACACTTTCTTTCATAGTCAGTATGTCTCGATAAACGTGTGTATGCTATAAGTTAATCATAGGTTTATACTTAATAGACAATGAATCAGTGATAGTAATCGATTAAAGCTTGTTAAAGATATTATTAAACTATCTACACGTGAAGTATCTATAGTTATCCATAGATGGGTTACAGTAGTTCCTATACGTGTTACTTTATTAAGAACTTGTTGTTTATACACACATACATACATACGTAGAACACTCGAAATATTTTGGCAGTTCAATTTTCTTGTAGATCACATTCAAATTATTTATGTATTTGATGAGCAAACCTTCTTATAAACTGAGTTGAAGTATTTTAACTTTAGGTTACATATCTAATATACATTCTATAAACATATGTCGATAGCCAAATGATAGATAAATGTACTGACAATAGAGTACACTAAATAGACTCCTTCCATTCTCCCTCCCATCATCTCTCTTTCCAGCTGTATTCTGTCTTTAACTTTACAGACATATTTATTGTGTTCTTCGATTACTTCTCATATTCAAGTTATAACAGGCCCTATACAAATGGGGAAATAAACATAATAACTTATCAGTTTAGTATTTATACTTCTCTTTAACGCGCTGCCCCTTTCCTCCCCTCATCCACTACGAAACTCACTGCCTGCGCTCGCATAAAATGGCGTCGGCGTCGGCGTCGTCATTGACGTCACAGTTGACGTGGAAAAGTTAATGTAATCATCGGACACGTCGGAGGTTGTTGCGTATTTTTGTGTATTGTATCATTGAATTGAAAACAAACGGGCGCACCGAGAAGAAGCAGCAGGGAAGAAGGGGAAGTAGAAGGAGGGAAAGCGGGAGAAGGAGAAGAAGAACTGCGGCAAATGCCAATGCGACTGGCGAAAAAGCTATAATTAAATTTTCACTTAGCCGCGAGTGAGAAGGCGAACCAAATAAAATTATAAATAAATTAACGCCTGCAGCGGCGTAGAAAGGGGGAGGGGAGAGGCAGAAACATTAAACGAAAGGCCATAAAAGTAGCGCCTGCTAACGATAATGCGAGAGAAGAAAGATAAAGAGAGAGAGAGAGAAAGAGGAAAATCAAATTGTAATTGCGGTTTTGATAGGCGACAGTTTGTGCTCAGTGAAGGGGCGGAGAAGAGAAAAACAGGCAGAAAACGTGGAAAGGGAGAATAAGTGGTAGAGGAGGGAGAAGAAGTAGAAGAGGAGGAACTGTGGAAATACATAAAAAAGCTCATCAAAGGCGCCGGCAGCGTCAACTTAATAATCGCCATAAATGGCGCCATTCGCGGCAGGGCGAACAACCCTGCCCCTGCCCCTGCCCCTGCCTCTCCCCCCTCCCTGCTGCCAATGCACTGCCTACTCTAATGCCTCTACGCCTCCACCTCATCCCTCAGCCAGAGAAACTGGCAAACAACCCACAATGACGACTGAATTTTCGCCATGCTACGTAATGCTGAAGTTTGGCAACAGCGCACATCACACAGCACTAACGTAAATTATAGTAAAAGGCGTGTGTGTGTGTGTGTGTGTGTGTGTGTGTGTGCTTGCTCTCTGTGTGTGTTTGTTGCTGTTGTGACCTTTTTCGTGACGTTGCAATCGGCAACAAAACTCATTCGAACTCAATATTTTATTCGAATTTCGAAAGAGAGAGACAGCGAGTGAGCGAGCGCAGTGTGGAGGCGAATTCGCCGCAAAGAGAGCAAGGCAAGGCAAGCATGAGAGCGCAATCATACACAGCGCAGACTGTGTGTGTGCGTGTGTGCGTGTGTGTGTTCTTGTGTGTGTGTGTGTGTGCGGATTTTGATTCGAAACAGAAAAGCGCGGAAAATTTTATAAGCGCGCCACTTTTTGTTATGTTTTCGATTCAGTTGTATGCGTGTGTGTGTGTGTGTGTGTGTGAGCTAGTGTGTGTGTGTGTGAGCGTGTGCGTTGTTGCTTCATTTTGGCTTTGGCGCGCTGAAGTGTGGCAACAGCGCACTGCCGTTTGGGTCGCCACGAAGCTGACTTCGTTTCGCCGATGCCGATAATAATTGAACGCACACTCGTCTCTCTGTCTCTCTGTCTCTCTGTCTCTTTGTCTCTCTGTCTCTTTGTCTGTCTGTCTCTCTGTACGTTTGTCTATCTGTCTTTCTCTCTGTCCCTCTCTCTCTCTCTGTCCCATAATAAAAAACAAGACGCAAAAACAGGCCTCTCAAAAATATCTCTGTTTTTTTCGTTTATTCCGATTGTTGTTTTTATCTCTTCGGCTCTACTAATTACATAAAATATATATTTCGTTGGCAGCAGGCAGGCAAATTTGTTAGTGTTTTTAGCGTGTTTTTAACCTTTTTTGGCTTGTTTTTCTCTTTTCACTGTGGCTCTTTTTCCCCGCTGCCAACAGAGAAATATTGTTGGTGCCTCTTGTTTATCGCATCACTTGGCTTTTCCATTGTTTTCCCAAGTTTTCAGCGTTTTTCGCGTCTGCAAAGTTGGCTACAAAAACTCTTTTGTTTCGGGGGGCCCTCAAAGTCGTCCAAATTGGCCAGACGAATGCAATTTCTCGCACACACACACACGGAGCGAGTCTACGGAGTAGAAGACGATAGGCAAACAACGGTAAGAGAAGACTCTACTCGGCTTGAGAGTTGCGCTTCACTTTCTTCGCGTGTTTAGCTTTCGCTGCGAAGACTTTTCTGGCTCAAATGCCGAAAATGGAAGCTACACAAATCTTGAATGTCATTTGTTTGGTTTACAAATCGAAAGTTGAAACAGTTCGAGTTACATTTTGTTAACTGAAACGCAAGTTATATAGAAAGTTCTCTGAAAAATACAAATACAAATATCGACTAATTCGAATTTAAAGCAAATATATCGCGTCTTACGACTTTTTTAGGTTATCTTTGTCTCTATTTCTCTAATTAAGGCCTTTCTGTATTAAATATAGTTTTCATACAGTTTGGAGAACTTTACTGGCCTTTTCTATATAAGAAGAGATAGTAACTTAAAGATAACTGATGATATAAATATTTATAGCTTGCAGCCACAAATTTTAGCGGCTTTCATTGATAATTTCAGGTGTACTTAGCTGAAACTTGTACATGGATCCATGAATACACCAGCGTGTGTTGTAATGACTACCTAAGTATTAATATTGTACTGATATCTGCAGATTCTGCACTTTTTACGATGTTTCAGCAATATAGCATACAATATCTTAAAGATATGAATAGAGTTCTCGACCTTCATCTTTCTAAAGGTTCGCTGCCAGGCAACTTCTGGTTGCTACTTAATAACTCTGTTCGGCAACTTAATTTCAGGATAATAATACGTTTAGTAGAGCATAATTTGGGCTATAGCGTGTCTTATTGCCATAAGCTCAGGTAACGAGTCTTTAACTTGCAGATTACCCTTTATTGGCTAGAATATGACTTGTGAAATACTTGTTGAACTTGTTAATATCTCTTCTCGAGGTATTCTTCCTTATAATATGAGATGCCTTGGGGGGTACATTTGTTTTCTCTAACAACTTCTGTACTTTGGTCATATATATTTCATAAAAACTTGGTTAAATTCAGGTATAGCTAATACAAATTTGTGTATAAATTAAATATTTAAATTACCTGAATATATGTACATACATATCTGTACATTAGACGTATTTAATGATCAACAACATTATGAAATTTGAGGTGTATCTCTAAAAATGGAGGAGTTACATATGTCTGTATGTATGTATGTATAAATCGTTTTCCCTCTTTTCTTTTATGTCTAGTTAAATAATCGTTTGCAAGAACAACTTGAAGTGGTCTTATTTCTGTGAATAGTGCTGTAAGTGTGCAAAAAGAAACGGAAGAAAAGGAATTTCAATTATTTAAGCGTTTTGAAGAGCGTAATCTCTAGAGGTGCGAGCGCGCAGCGCTAAAGGAAGCGTAGATAGAGTAGAAAGAGCGAGAGAGAGAGACACCCAAAGCGAATGCATAAAGCCGCGAAAAGATTTGCACGAAACGCAATAAATAAATTGATGTAAATGAATTTTGTATTTTTCGTTGAGTTATTTATGAATTTGCGTAGGCAAAGAAGCGAGGGTGAAGAGGGGGAAGGGGAAGGGGGCGCAAAACAAACATGAAAATAAACAGAAGCAAAGCACACACAAAATGCTGATGTTCCAATTTAGCACAACTTTCGCTAGTTGTCGCTGACGTCGACATCAGCAGAGGGGGCTGGCAGCGGGAATGCTGAGGTGGCGACGTGCAAAGCGCACACAGAGACAGGCAGACAGACGAAGCGACTGAGAGACTGAGCGTCAACGTCAGGCAGAGGCAGAAGCAGAGGCAGCGCAGCGCCAACGTCATCAACATAATTTTCATCACTCAGCGATAAACACGAAATATGCTGA
Source organism: Zaprionus lachaisei (assembly GCA_018901815.1). Classification (NCBI taxonomy): domain Eukaryota; kingdom Metazoa; phylum Arthropoda; class Insecta; order Diptera; family Drosophilidae; genus Zaprionus; species Zaprionus lachaisei. The sequence goes on from JAEIFI010000054.1 coordinate 1,196,608, forward strand.
TGAAAGACGCCGAACAGAGCAGAGACGCAAGCAGTGGGCAGCGGGAGAGGGCAGCCGAACGAACGAACAAACGTACGCCGAGCCGAGCCGAACGCAAGCCAGAGAGTGTCGGCAGTGAGAGAGTGTGGGACTCCCAAGGGGCCAGAGGTGGAGTCACAATCGCACACGCAAGCAGCGTTGGAAGAGGGAGAGAGGGTGGCCAAGTCGAGCGCGCGAGAGCGAGTCAAATAAACGAACGAACGGCACGAAGGCAATGAACACACCAACGAACGAGCGCACGAACGAATGCGGCGAACGAACGAACACAGTGCACTGAGTTGAAGCCAGTCCCCAGTCGCAGTCACAGTCGGTGTGTGTGCCCGACTCAGTCGCCGAGTGGGAGTCGCTGTCGCTGTTGCCGCGACGCGTCGCCACAATGAACGCGATTGTGTCTGGGTGCCGTTGGTCGCTGTCGTTGTCGCCGCTGCCTTCTCCTACTTCTCTTCTGCCACTGCGCTGCCCGCTCACCCCTTGTGCGGCAGCCGTGACACTCCATTTTTATTTTGCCTCGCTTCATCGCAGCACACAATATGCTCTTGGCACGAAACCTATGGCCTGGACTGGCTCTGCCTCTTCCCCCCGTCTCTGCCACTGATACTGCCTTTTCCCTTGTCTCTGCCTCTAGCTCAGCGCTGCCTCTGGCGCACGCTGCACTAATTGAAGCTCGTGATTAAGTAACTTTTGCAACTGAAGTCTCTGAAGGCAGCAGCGCCAACGCGACGCAGCGGCAACGGCGACACGGCTACAGCGCACAGTGCCTCGCATTGCCCATAAATGGAGCGGGCATTCGTAGTAAAGTAGAAAGCACTTTAATCTCCAACGAAATCTGGGAAACTATGCTGTCTTCTAGTAGTAACTAAGGCACTCATGGCAAATAGAAAAGCAGAAGAATTGGCCAAGAGTGGTTCTTTCTTATATGAATGCTGGAGAATTCTCTATACTAGTGCAATTAGCTGAAGAGTCTTCTAACTATAGCATTAAATACTATGAGAAACAATTCTTCTACTATATGGAGAAGAATCTTGCGCTCTTCTATGTGCATATATCTGAAGAATTCCTCCAACTTTTTCTTCTCTCTTTGGTATAACATACTATATGTTTATTTATATACACATACAGTAAATAAGATTTAAGAACTCTTCAATCAGTAGCCAGTTCCACTAGATTCTTCTCTCTTGAGTAAAAAATAACAGAGATTTGCTTAGAAAACAGCTGTAGAATTCATTAAACTGTTGAAATTTCTGTATAATCTACTGATTATATAGTATAGAGTACTTTAATAAGATATAGTTCCCTTAAAATAATTAGAATAATTGTACAAAATCAATAGGGTTCCCTTTTAAACTTACAAATGGAATAACTCAATCCCAATTTCAGTCTGAACAGGAATGTTTATGCCTTTATAAGTTAATCATTTCAACAGAAACAATATTGTTGTCTTTATATACGACTTACTCTGTGTATGCTCTCCTCATTTTACCTTACATTGTTCAAACAAAGCCCTCACTTAACACCTTTTTCGACTGTCTCAATTTGTACAGGTGTATTGTATGCAGAGTTCCAATCTGACAGGCCCCGACTATACTCAGAAATATGCCATGCTGACCAAAGAAATCTCTCTACACTTGATTTACTGAACTACCTTTCATAATACCCATCACACTTTTCAGTTTTATAAACCTTTCCTTTCACAAGGCTTATCTCAATTTAATGACTATCATAATCTATTATATTATCATTTGTATACCAAATAATATTATTATTATTATTATTAATCACACCATACAGCTCTCTAATAACTTCTAATCCATATAGCTCATTTGAACCACTGTAAACTGTACAACGTCTGGCTCACCGACTTTCCGGCATTTGTCACGAAAAGGTCTCTGGAGTTGCAAGTTTCTGTTGCACCTTCACCTCGTCGCCTTTGCCGTTGCCGTTGCCGTCACCCCGTCGTCGTTGTCGTTTTTGTTCGGCTTTTCGGAAAATGTCAAAATATAAATCAATTAAGTTTTGCGAAAAAGTTGCCGCAAAAGTTTCAAAGCGAATTACCTCGAAATGAGGAGAGGGTCCCTGTCCCGGCATCATTGAGATGAATATTTGTTATTGGATATTGCTTTTCGGATCTAAGGAGAGCGAAAAGAAAGCGAAAAATCTTAATAAAAACTTGTAGCATGAAGAGCACAGAAAAGAGGAATCTAGGAACCATTGAACTGCACTTCAACTGAAAATGAATAGATGAAAACTTGTATAAAATTGGGAAAAACTTGCATAAAATTGTCATTTCTTATTATTATTAAGATCATAATAGGTTGTGTTGTTTGTTGACACAACTTTAGAGTAAGGTATATTAGTTTTTGACAGATTTCTAGCTGGATATATTAAGGAAATTCTTTCTCAAGGGATATTTTTAGGGAAACCCATCCAAACCAATATCATTCAGGCTAAGTCCTCTCAATAGTACCTTCTTCATAAGTCCAAAAGGCTTTAACAGCAGCTTTCAGTTTCAATTTATTATAAAAGTTTATTCCAGAACTTGTCAAAGCAATTTTTCAGTTATTAATCGAATATGATTCATGTAAATTTAGTATATCAATGAAATCTGATTAATAAATGATAAATGTTATATTACTTACAAGATCTTAAGATCTTCATCTCCTAGGTTACAGTAATAAGAAAGACCGATTTGCCTCTATGGTACTTCCAATCAGACCTAAAATTGTCATTCCCCATTCAAAAGAAAGAGTGAAGACCGCTGGAATGCTTGAAGAATGTGGGAAGAATGATGAATTGAGTTAAAGCGAACAACACGAAACCTCTCTCCCTTTTCCTCTACCTCTCTCTCTCTCTCATTATCTCTCTTTGGAGATAAGATCTATCAGTGGTTCGTTTTTTATCTCGACACATAGCTCAACTTAGATTTACTGACATCGCTGATTGGGTTTGACTCTCGTTTATAGAGAGAGATAAACATTAAAACGGAACGAAAGCTCATTAACTTTAATGTCCATAGAAAGTCAAATGTAACTATATTCGTGTGCGTATGTGTGTGTGGGCATCTGTATCTGTATCTGATAGAAGTGCGAGTATCTGCGGCGGCCTTCATTTGCGTTATTTACGAAAAACAAACAAACAAACGAGATACGAATAACGACGAATAACTCATGAGTGTCGGTGAGTGTTTGAGTGTGTGTGAGTGTGAGTGTGAATAGCCCTGCATCTGTATAAATACACACATAAAATAAGTGTGTACAAAGTAAACAAAGAAATCATTTCAATCCATTCGAGTCTCGAGATCTGCCAACGAATCCGACTGTTCCGACGGATGTTTATTCATATTTTATCTTTCTACGGAGAAGTCGACTTCATTAGCTCAAAATCTAAACAAATTCGAATACGAATTTGAAATAATGCTTATGATATATTCAAATATTGTATGCGATGATGAAAATGTGATTGAAGCTGGAATTTGACTCGCTGGCAACGATTTGTGCAGTTTAAAGAGGTCTCTGTCTCTCTCCCTATTATTATACACTTGCAGGGTGTATATTAATTTGCCCACAGAAATATATGGGTCCATATAGTATATATATTCTTGTTCAGCATTAACAGGGAGATGGAGCTAACCATATCTATTCGTCCCAAGTTATTGAAACTTCGTATACACGCCTCTCATTGTTGATACTTATAAACAAGGCGAATCTTTCCAGGTTGGGCCGATATATCGTATAGCTGCCAAAGGAACTATCGGTGTATTCTTGTTATTTTTAAATATATCACAATAAAACTAAACAATTTTGCCTCTATCTATGTAAATTATATGTTTCTAGAATTTCATCACAATAGGAATATTATAACGATAAGCTGTCATAGGAATAATCACCTAAAATGATTATTTTTCTATGTAATTCTGTATTATTTCCTCCAAATACCACACCGAAGCTATTCCAATTTGAGGTTTATATAATCCTCTCTAAACTATTAAAATTTCATAAGAATCGTAGCACTATATCCTATAGTTTTCATGGGAAGTGTATAAAACCTTTGTCATATTTTATTTTTTCTCTTCTGTTTTTGGGCTATTTTCTCTACTGAAATTCGATACTTTTCGGTATGGTTCCGAAAACGAATGCGAGACAGATCAGCAGAGGCAGCTGTGGCAAGAAAAGGGGGGGCTGAGGGGAAGTGCAGCGCTTGACAGCGACTGAATTTAGATGCCGATAAGTAAAATGTATCTGCGGCAAAGTCGAGGTGCAAAATTCAATGCGAAAGCGGCCTCAGCAACAACTACAACAACAGCAACAACAACAGCAACAACAACTGCAACAACAACTGCAACAACATCAACAACTAGCGGCAACTTGCATAAATGGAACCCGTTTTCAACGACGGCGCTGCGACGCCAACTGCGGCTCAGCTTTAGTTAGCGACGGCGGCGAATAAATTTATGCAGCCTAAAGCGCGTTTCGGAATATTTGACTGGGCAGCGCAGTGGCGTGGCAGCAGAGGGGGGGCAGAAGAGGGAAGGAGGTCTTGGGCAGGGGCAATGGGACTGGAGACTGCGACTGGGAGCTGGCACTGTAGAAGGCAACTACGACTCGGGAGCCACCTTCTCCACAATCTCCCCTCTACCCAGCCTCCTTGCCCCTCTAAAACTGGTCGCGCATACCGTCGAACGACATGTGAATATTAATGTTTGCCGCCACAACAAAACGGATTGGAAACGGATCGCAAAGCTACCTCCGACTCCCGACTCAAGCCTCCCGACTGCGTTCCCCTTCCCCTGACTCCGACTACGACAAACATCTTGTGACAATTTCAGAGCTCGAAATGCTCTGGCAAAATGATTTCGCACTATGTGCTGGGGACAGAGAAAGACAGAGAGGGAGAGGAAGGGAGGGTGACAGAGAGAGGGGGAGAGAGACGGTACACAAGTTTGTCGCACACGTCGCAAACTCCTCGCAACGTGGGTCGTTTGGCGAGTAAATCGACGGAAAAATGACAAAAATTGGTTCAGCGGGAAAAAAGCTAAGAGGAGTAGAGAGTGGGCGGGAATATATGATTTAGAGATAGAAATATTGGTTATTAAGTGAAGAAGTATATGGCAAAGGTTGACTTGAAATTGGGGGAACGGAGAATAGAGGGAGAATAGATAGATAATAGATGATAAATTAATAGATATGTAGATAGATGTGTAGATAACTAGATGTGTTGATAGAAGGAAAGATATTTCGATTGATGGATTAGATATATTGATAGCTAAATGGACAGATAGATGGATAGATAGATAAATAAAGAAATAAATATAAAGATGGGATAATGGATAGATACTCAGAGAAATAACTATACATTTCTGTAGATAAATATATTATATACAGATCGAGTGATGAACTTTGATGATGAGCTTTTTGATTAAGGTGTAAGGTTAAACACTAGGAAACTGTAGTAAAATAAATAATAATAAACAGCAAGGAATTCAGAAACTTTTGCTCTTCAAAGACTAGCAAGAAAACATAAAAAAGACACTCTAAAAGCCGGAAAAGTAAAGTAAAACTAACAAAAAACGCAAACTTATCTTAATTTTGCATAAAATAGAATAGAGACAAAGAAAGAAGATAGTGAGAGAGGGGTAATTGAGACAAAAAGTGAGAAAACTCAATAAGAAAGGGTTGTCTGGGGAAAACACGACACCAAAGCTCACAAACATTAATCTTTTGTAGAAGCTAAAAGAGAACATAGAACAGAATGATATATGAAAGGAAAACATGCTGTAGACCTAAGCAAATATAAGGTAGGAAAGGTTAATGTACCTACATATGTATATCCATACCTTTATATAGCACCTCTACAACCTAAAGCTCATTCATTGATCTCCCCTCGCTGAGGTGAGAATAAATTTGTAGCTTAATTTTCATTTATTTGGCTCACTTTGTTGCGACTGAGAAAGACGCGTGCGATTCTCCGATTTCGGATTGCAAATTGCAAGAGAGAGAGAGAGAGAAGAGTAGAGAAGAGGGAGAGGAGTAGAGAAGGGAATAGCAGGAGCAGGAACACTACGTGTACGTGCGTGCTAGGGATCAAACGAGTTTCCTCTGCTGCAGCCTCGGCTCGCGCCAGAGACAGAGACAAGGCGACTCATTGTCAGTCGGACGCCTTGACAACTTGATAAAGATTTCATGCCTTTGATTAATATATTAAGTCTGCAAATGTAGAACGCTGTGAGAGAGGGAGGGAGAGGGGAGATGGGAAGTCGAACAGAGCGAACAAGAAGCGACGGCAAAGACCAAACAGACACGCAGCCTCAAGTACCGTAGGCCAGGTTGCCCAAGTTGGCCAAAAGGTGTGCGGAGTTTGGGACACGGTAATAAATCAACTCCTCGCCAGGAGAGCGGGAGAGGGGAGCAGTGAGAGAGAGAGAGAGAGAGGGGTATACCTGCCTACAGTTGCGGCTGTCTAATGCGAATCCGTGTCAATTAAATAGAGCTCGAATCGAAGCTACCCAGACAAGAGAGAGAGAGAGAGAGAGGGAGAAGAACTCAAGTGGATCTGGTAAAGGGAACTATCGCTCATCGGGGACCAAACGGAACATTTGACAAATGGTATAACACAAAATGGACGAGTTACTTGGCGTTCTTTGGGGTTAAGTGGAGTTCCAGATTGGGTTGGGTTTGATATAAGTGAATTTGAAGTGTTACTGCAGCTACTCACGATTGATTGCGAAAGGATTGATGAAGTTCAACTTGAAATTGGGCAGTTTGTTGTAGAGAAATGTACAATATAAGAAAATGCCATCAAGAAAGAGGGAAATATTGGTGTATGGCACATATATAGAAAGATTACTCAGATAAAAAGTATTGAAAAGGAACATATAATAGATATGAAAAAGAGCTGGTAGAAGAGGAATAAAGAGATTATCGATTAATAAGGAAAAAAAGAGACTATCGATTAATGTAGATAGTCCTTGTTAATCAAGCATCCACAGTTTGCTCCTTTAGATTGAGTTATCATATTGTTTTCCCATCCGAAATTGTACAATGCAGAACACAGTCTATTCTAAAGTTAAATTCACTGAGATTTCTTATTTGAAAGATTCCTTAGATGCGTTAAGATATCAATATATGAAGATAAAATACTGTTTTTCAATCTTGAAGAGAAACAACTGTATTATGAGCATAACTGTATTACTTACATGATGTTATACATCACATACATGGTTCCTGAATATATATCAGTTTATATATCAAATTTAAGCTTTATCCGCATTAAACTAACTAGCATAACAACCTTTCAATCCCCCCCTTGCTGTATAGCAAGTCATTATAGCTAGTTTACAAGCTTTTATAGCATCTGTGGTGTCTCTTCTGGGCAGAAAAGCACTCGGAAAAATTATAAACAACCCGAACCAATCATTAAATGGCATAATTGAAGCCCGGGGGAATTGGCAGGACACGCAAGAAGGAGAGACGGACGTACGGACAGATGAGGCAGAAATCAGAAAATATAATATAATTTCATACGATTTTTTGTATGAAATGGAAATGGAAATGAGAATGACAAGAACAACAAGAGGGTGGCCGGAAATAAGGACACGCCGAGAGTGGAACAGAAGGCGGACAACAACAACACGAATATCGCCAGCCAACCCCAAAGGGAAGCAGTGCAGCACCAACAACAACAACAACAACAACAACAACAACAACAACGGCAGTAGCAGCAGCAGCGACGTCTGCGTCGGCAGCGACAGCGGTAACTGTGCAATGTCTGTAATGTCCTTAGCACAAAAAGTCAAAAGCAAACACAAAATTCTCTGTTTGTTTGAGTGCAGCTGTGTGTGTGTGTGTGTGTGTGTGTGTGTGAACTGCCTGCAGCGTTGGCAAGCACACAAACGAGTGTAAAGCACGCGCCAGACCACCCACCACACACAGGCACAGAGAGAGAGAGCGCCCGAGAGAGAAGCGCAGGCAGAGGCAGCGACAGCGGGGAGAGCACACGTAAAAAGTTTGAGTGTAAAACTTTTTCTGCTATTTTGTGATGCGCTGCTGCTGCTGCTGTCCTCGCTGTCGCTGTCGCTGCCTTTGCCACTGCCTCTGCCTCTGCCCGGCTCTCTCTCTTTGCCTTGCTCTCTCACCCAGCTGATTCTCCTGGGCAAATATTTAATTTTTATAAAGCCTTCATGCTCTCTGCACTTGTTTGCCTCGTGTTGTAACTGTGTATGTGTGTTCGTGCGTGTTTGAGTGTGTTTGTATTTGTGTCGTGGCTTTAAAAATATTAAAGGATAAAGCGCACATTTTATGACTGCGAATGCTGCCTCGGATTTGACGTCGGCTGCGCATTGGCTTCGGCCGGCACAGAGACGGGGACAGCGACGGCGGCAGCGATAGCGAGTTTTGCATGCAGTTGACATTGGGATGGGCCAGTTTCAGTAGCCAAACCCCTGGGGGGCACTTTGAGAGTATGCGTGTGTGTGTGTGTGTGTGTGTGTGTGTGTGTGTGTGTGTGTGTGTGTGTGTGTGTATTACTGAGTATACGTGTGTGTGTGTGTGTGTGTTGGTTTGTTTTTCTGGCGCCTCGATTTGCCCTCATCAATTATTTGTGCAGCTTTGCCGCGCCACTTGTATAATAGTTAATGAAATATGCATATGGAAATGGGCCTATCACACGGCTCACGTACCTCGCGTAATCCCGTCTCTATTCAACTGCCCCGCAGTGTATTCGTTGCTTTGCTGTGCGTGTCCTGCGTACGCTACCTTCTTCCTTCATTACAATGCATGCGGTAACAGCCCATTCATTAGGCGGGCCTTGTACGCTGAATGATCCCAGGGTGACCAGGTTTCTGTGCAGTTTATAGAGGAATAAGTGTTTTTTGGGTATTTGCTGGGGAATGTAATGAAATAAATGATGCAGTTTAGTTCAATTTAAATGGAATAAGCTATGGATTGTGTTTTAAAACGATACTTTTATCCCAAGAGAAAGATAATCATGTTTTGTTATAATATAAGCTCATGGAATACTTTACTTACTTTACTTTAATCAATATTCCAGTTGATTGAGCTGTTTTTGCCTGTATGAACACCTTAATCTCAGTGTCTATAAGAGCTAGAGATACCAAATTTGTTGACAATACGTCTTATTACTGCACGCAGCTAAAGTCTATTTTGGTGCATAGCCACACCCCTTGCGCACCCGTAAATCGGTAATTAAACGAATTGCAAGCGTTATTTTCAAGCTAGAATGTTAAGTTTAGGTGTGTGCAATAAAAATCATCATTCTAGTGGTTTTGGCTAAACGAACAATAAATAAGGAAAGTTATTTTAATAGTTTACTGGGCGCACAAGTGGGTAGCGAGTGTATAACAGACTACCTCAGTTAACTGTAGCTACCTAACTTGGTTAATCAATTTGTTGCATTTTATAATGACTGAGTCTGTCAGATTTAGAGATTACAGTGGGCTACAAATTCAGTACTTTTGAATTCAAATGCAAAAATGTTATAAATAATATAATTTTTCTTAAATTTTCAAATATTTAGAGTTGTGTCATGAGTTAAGGCTCCTATCTACACCCTACTAAACCTTATTCGCGCCTACTTATACCTTAAGATAAATGTATGCATTTATATTTTCAATATTTCTTGTAAATTTATCAATTTAAATGGGTTTAAATTGTTTTAATTCTTAAATTTACTATTAACTAATTATAAATTCATAATAGAGCGTTTTATTGTTATTTCTCCTAATCATAAATTCATCATATCAAATTGTGTGCTTATCTCGACCCCAAATATATAAAAAGAATTAATATAATATAAAAAAATCATTGTAAAATAATAATTTTTGCAAAAAATCCTTCGAGCCGGAGTCGAACCAGCGACCTGTGGATGTCTACGTCTACCTTGTGTATTGCTACCCATTCTACAGTCCATCGCTCTACCAACTGAGCTATCGAAGGCGGATGAGATGCGTCAGCCAAATCGTCTGCTGCTACTGCTGCCAGGTGTCGCTTTATCAATACCGCTCATTCTATATATGTATAAACAGACGATACTGTCGCTGTCTCTGTATTTGTATAATGTAATTTATGCAGTGCCAGCAGAGTAAAGTTAATCAAAATACTGTCGAGTCTGCTGACTGAGTTGCTTTTTCATTAGCATTGACGTCAGCTGGTCACCCTAAAATAGCGCATACAAAATGGAGTTGCTGTCTCAGTCTCTCTCTGTGCCTGTATGTGTCTGTGTGTGAGTGTGTGTGCGGGCTAAGGGCTTGGCTGGCATTCGGTTTATTCGTTCGTCAAAGAATCCACAAAAAAGAAGCAACAAAAAGCAATTTGGAAAAAATACTAAAAGGCCCGACGGGCAGCGCAGCAAGCAGAGGCAGAGGCAGAGGCAGTGGCAGCGACGGAGACGGAGACGGAGACGGAGACGGAGGCAGCGGAAACATGTTCAATTATCGCAGAGTCTCAACGTGTTGTTGTAGTTGTTGCAGTTGCTTGTGTTTTACCCCGCTGGCAGGGGCACACACACACACTGGCAGTCTCCCTCACACACACACACACACACACACACATGAGTAGCGGCAAAATGGTTTTGGGGTTAGGTTAAATTCATGCAATGCGGTCGTGTCTCAGCCAGGCAGAGACTGCCTGTGTGTGTGGCCTGTATATGTGTGTGTGTGTATGTGTATGCATGCATGTAAATGTGCCAGGTCCCTTTACAGCCCTAGCAGGGGTGTGGCAAAGGGGGAAGGGGGTTACCCCTGCGAGAGCCGTGTGTAACATATGGAATCGGCGTGTCGAGAGATTCTCTGTCCCAGTGTGTGTGTGTGTGTGTGTGTGTGTGTATGTAAGAGACTGAGAGGGGGGGAGTCCAGACGAATGCTGCTCCAAAAGGGGCGTCGTAAAGCACTCAACGCGGCAAACAACAACTACAACAACAGGGGAACAGCAACAACAACAACAGCAACAACAACAACAACGCCCCCCGTGGGAATATGACGATATAATTTATTTTAAATCTCGCCCATTTCACTCGCTTTAAATGCGAACTGAAGCTCTTTATTTGCCACAGTCCCCCTCAACCCTCTCCCACTGCGCCCCAGCGTCATAAAAACTGTGGGCAAAATGTGCGTATGTGTGGTGAAAAAACATTTGGCCAACTAATTAGCCTGCGGCCAGGGCGGATTCTGTGCCCGAGAGAGAGATAGAGAGAGGTATGGGGAGAGGGATAGAGACAGAGAGAGAGAGAGAGAGGAAGAGGGGCAGATGGAGACAGGAAGTGAGATTCTGGCAATACAACATACATACATACATATGTAGTTACCGTTGTTAAAACGAGCAGACTCCTCTCTCTCTCTCTCTCCTTCTCTCGTTCCCTCTTCCCCTGCCAGTTCTACCCTCCCTTCTGGCTGTGATTGACATTGTACCATGTTAGCCAAGTTGATGCAATGTTCATAAATGTTCTGGTTCAAGTCCCTGTCAATTCGCACTTAGCTACTCCCTAATTTATATTATATACAAACATAAATCCCTCCGCTTTCATTATAGAAACCCTAACTTAATGCTGAATTAAACAACTCGAACTCTTCAAAGTCCAGAGATATTGCACAAAGAGTTCCTACGTACAAAATAAGCTTCCATCATATGAACTGTAGCTTCTTATCAAATTTAACAACTCTATACCTTTTAAGTCCCGAGATCTATCACAATTTGGTTTGCCCGCCGTAGTTTCTACTGCACATTCTTATATCTACTATCAATATATCTACTAAATCAGCTTCTCTTACACAAACTGTAGCTACATACCAAATTTAATAACCGAAGCGCTTCAAACTGCCGAGATCTGAATGATTTTCCAAGTAGAGCTAAAGCAAATTCCATTCCGCTACTCACACGCCCTCAGAAAATGCCCAAACAGTCAGTAAAATATTAAAATAGTATAGAATAGGAACTTCGAGCATGGAAAACTATCGGCAATCGCATGTCGTGTACACATTATGCCACTGACACTGGGCTAGGGCCTTGGGCCTTGGGCCTTGGGCCTTGGGCCTTGGGCTGGGGCGTCTACAGCGACGACAACCCCCAGCGACAACAAATGGCCCAATTGACATTTAACGCTGCCTTTGACCCGCGCTCTGTCCATGGCCAGTGCCAGTAGCAGGTCGCCCTGCCCCCGTCCCTCTCCTTGCCTGGCTGCCCCTGGGTTGTCCCTGGGGTTGGTTACAACAATTAACCGCAAAGGTTTCCTTTTTTGTCACTTCCCAACCAACTTCGAGTGCGATTCGTAAAGCGACTTTACATTCCGAGTACACTCGGGGCCCTTTAGCTTTAAGTCATAAAATAATAATAGACCAGAGCCCTGTACCGTTGTATTTAATAGCACCGTTATTAACTCTTGTCCATTCCATCCAGGAAGTGTACGGCCATCGACAATGATTGCGACCCTACACGACGCTACCAACCTGCGATATTCGTTTCTTTCTTTCTCGGTTATCGCAATTATTATGATTATTATTTGGTTTCGGCTTTATATTCGACGTTGTCTGCGTGTCAGATACGAAATCAGCTGTCAGAAAGGTCCTAGGCACCACAACAATAGCAATTACAGAATTGCCTATTTTTAAACCCAACGAGTACCGCTAAAATTGTCGACTTACCTTGCTTATCTGGTTATGACAACCTTTAGCGGGATTGTATTGTATATTTGATGTACCAAAAGTTAATTAATTTTAATTAACTCAACTCCAGATCTACAGCTTTCTAAAACAACACGTTCATATACCGAAGTGAAACAGAAGCCAGAAATATAATGTCTGTATTGATAAGCTTTTGTCGTTCGGAGTATCACATTTCACACATCATTTTCGATTAGATTCAGTAGTCGCACAGTGGAACTAGTCTCTCTCTCTCTCTCTCTCACTCTCTCTCTCTCTCTCTCTTGCTGTCTAATTCCTTTCGGTCGATTGCGCTGACATCATTCGCGCTGAGTGTGACCTTGAGGCCATTGTGTCATTTTAATATACATTAAAACTTGGCAGAAGGACAACTTTGAAACAGAAAGTTTAGAGCGCATGCAGGCACTGTGAACTACTCAATATTTTATAGAAAATGTTTTTAGTATTTTTGATATTCTTCACTTAATATATATGTATAATAAAAAAAGAGTATTTTTGATTTATTTGAAAGTGTACAAATTATTTGAAAGTTTTTAAAAATGCCGCTGCTTTATAAGGTTTTAAGAGAGCTATATACCAAATTTCAGAACTCCAACTCTCATCGTTGCTGGGAGCTACAAGTTTTATCTGTTTAAAAGATGGAAAATAAAAAAAAAAAAGGTAACAAAAATAAATGAAAAGTTGACTAGACTGATAAATACTGTCCGATACTACAGTTATACTATGGACATAGAGATATTTTAGAGACAGTCGCTCTCTTCTTAACAATCTATACACCCCTAAACCTTCCCTACAGGGTATTAAAATGTCACAATCGTGCGGTAGACATGCGAATTGTTCATACCTCGCACTCAGCGCACACACTCACGTCAAATTGCAATTGATCAATCAATCAGGGTTGTCAACTATCATTACCGTTAATGCCATAATACCACGTACTATAATCACACAGGGCTCGTGCCCTATAGAGGCGATTGCGAGGCGAGCAGTCGTGAATACGATTGTGAATGCGAATGCGAGTGCAATCGAGATTCGCAGTGAGAGAGAAGGCAATCGGTCGATTGCATTATGCATATGAGAGAATTACCTAATCAGCGTGGCGGGAAAACAAAAACAAACAAGGCCAACTGTAGTGCGCAATAATCATACATCGATATGTGTATGTATCGGTGTGTGCGTGTGTGTGTGTGTGTGTGTGCGTGTGTGTGTGTGTGTGCGTGTTTTATCGGTGTTATGTGCCAACGACAAATGGAATGCAAAATTTGAGTCGTAAAATCAAATAAAAGAAAGTCGTAAATTAAATAATTAATGCAATAAAAATTTATAAATATTGCAAATGTGTTTCGCACACACACACGCACAGTGTCACAGACATTTACTCACACACACACACACACACACAACCAGTTTATGGAGAAACAAAACGAGTGAGTAACAGACAAAATTGAAATCGAAATGCAAATTAAAACGATCAATAAAAATGCGAATATGTCAATAAAAGTCAAATGCAAATGTTGCCCACTGTTCATGTTGTTGTTGTTGCCCACTGTAGTTGTTGTTGTTATTCCAAAATGCATTGGCAAAGTGACGAGACGAGAGCGATAAATAGCGCGAGCGAAAAACGGAATCAAATCAATATGAAAATTTGTTTTTATGCCACGCAGTAGCCAAGTGCACCCACGGTGCGGGAGGGGGGAGGTGTGCCGTATGCCAAATATAGCGACGAGGACGACTGTGATCCGAGTCGATCGGCCGCCGTCGGCAGTTGTTGATTTTTATACCGGGTACCCCCTTGGGTGCCAAATATCGCAGAAGCGAATAAATTTTCGTGCACTTTTCGTATGCAATGCACAGATACAGATGGAGATACTGCATATACGACGCTAGAGATGGCCGATAGTCGTGACAGAGTAGGGCGTGACTAATTGAAAATGAAAAGTCTTGAAATGAAAAGCTTTAATGTGAAAGGGAAGGCAAATGAGGAAATCGAGGCAGGCACTGTTAAATAGTTCTTTACATGCATCTATAACTTGAAAGGGAAGTATTAATCGACATTAAACGATAAATTATCGGTAAACAGGACTTTCATGGGGTCCTTTACATATGTATGCACATGTATGTATGTATGTATGCACATGTGTCACTTGAAAGGGTCATAAATGATCGTTTATCGATAATTTGTTGATTATCAATATATTCTATTAGATGTGAGAAACCCCTTGCCACCTATCGATAACTACACCATCCACAAATTACAAATCGATTTCCAATTACATATGTATTTAAACTTTCCTCTCATTCGTCGCTCAACTATCGCCTCCCAAAGCTTTCTCGTGACTTCGCTGGCACCCATCGCCACGCGCTGTCAACGACGTCGGCAGCGGCAGTTGCAGAGCAATCATCATCATTAGCAGCGGCGCGCGACAGCGCCAACGGGGATCGGTAGCTTTTCGGCTGGGGGGCGGTAGCTGCTGCTGCTGCTACTGCTGCTGCTACTGCTGCTGCGCTGGCGACACGAAGCATACGTCGCGTCGCTGTCGCGTCGTTCGCTAATTAAAAAATGCGCTCGCTGCAAAATAAAACTTAATTGCGATTGCATTTGCGATATGCAACTGGCTACGGCGTTGCGGCATTGGCGCAGCAATTGCAGCCGACAGAGAGGCGGGGCAGAGCATGGGCAGAGCGCCGGCACCAACGTTGACAACGGCAGCGACAGCAGCAGCAGCGCCAAATTGAGCACAAGAGCCCACTCGACTTTTGTAGCACGAGAAGACGACGAGGAAAAGCACGAGGAGAAATCTGAAGCACAGACGACGAGGAGCGCAACTGCCGCAAGTTGCACTTTAAACAGGTTCAGGTTGTTTTTTTTGTTGTTGCTGTTGGTGCTGCTGCCACTGCTGCTGCTGGGTACAGTGGCCGGCAGTGTAATTTGGTTTTTTATTGCGCGACGCCACTGCAGGGAACGAGCGCGCTTAATAAAGATTGATTTACACACACACAGACACACACTCACTCAGTATACTCACCTCACTCACCTCACTCGTGCACTGCGCCGCAAAGCTTTAATGGGCTGCAAATAATAACCGAAATTATACTAAATCAAGCATAGGCAGAGGGAGAGAAGGAGAGGGGAGTTAGGCAGAACTAAGTTAAATGAAGCTCAATCAGATTCACAAGAAACAGTTCAATTGCAATTGCAACAACAACAGTAGAACTTTGAGTACCGTTGACAGAATGCCCAACAACCTTCTCTCTCTCTCACTCATGCAAACGACAAATGCAGCAGAGCAAAATACCCCACACCCGCTCTCTCACTCAATCAAATGCCCAAATACCCCACAGCTCACACCTCATTCCAAATCAAAGCAGCAGATTACCCCACACCTCACTCTCTCCCACTCTAACTCAAGCAAGTCATAGTCGAATGCAAAGCAGCAGACTACCCCACACCTCACACAAACTAAGCACACGAAATGAGAGCACAGACTTCACCATCATTAGTTGAACTGCACTCAATGAGAGCGCGCGCGATCTCTCTCTCTCTCTCCCTCTCAGTGCAGCAGCTGCAATAGCCGAAAATATGCGAAATCAAGCGCAAAGTCCAAAAGTTCAACACGTTCTCTCTTCCCTTGTCGCTCCTCTCTTCTCCCACTCGCCTCGTGTGTCGATCCGAGCTGCTCAAACTTCGAATCAGAATCGGAGACACACAGAGTGCAAGGCACGCTCAAGTGGTCGCAGAGGTGGAGAGCGAGAGGGGAAGAGGTAGATGGAACACACAAACAAATGAACAATTCCAATCACAATGCGACGACGTTGCTGTCGCTGCTGCGCTGCTGCTGCCTGCTCCCAATCAAAGTGACGTCGGCGTCGGCGTCGGCGTCGGCGTCGGCGTCGGCAGCGAGCGCAATTGCCATTTATGGCCTTGATTTATGTATCTCTGCTACTGGATCTCTAATGCGAACACACAGACGAACCAAGCAGACACTCAACACACACACACACATGCCTACACATGCACACACTCATACAGTGGGACTGAGTATATTGAATTTATTTGCAATTTATTTCATTTCCTTGGCTTGCGGCATGCGGCGAACGTCCAAGCGAGGAACGAACGAGTGAACAGAGAAGAAGAAGAAGCAAGATGCAAGGCAATGCCACTTGTGTATGCACATGTGTGTGTGAGTATCTGTTACAGAGTGTGGCAAAAGTAAAGACATTAAATCGTAGCCAAGGTAATAAAGGAAAATGCTGCCAAGAGAAAATTGCTGACTAGCCAAGCAAACACACACACACAGGTGCACAAAGAGAAAGGGTCAAGTTTTCATCGACTTCCTTTCCCTCCAAAGCTTTGTGAAAAGCTCTTCCCCAACTTGGACATAACCTAACTAAATTCAGCCCATTTGTGGCCACTAATCCTATAAAGAGTTAACAATACCCCCTAAACAAATCAAAATTATATGCGCTTCATTGGCCCGGTCCGGAGCCGGGTCCGGGGCCCTCCAGCCCGGGAATGCACATATCTCGCATGGATTTAGCACATCGTTTATACGTCGTTTACCCGAGCCCACAACAACGGAGCAGCGCGTAACCAACCCCAAAAAAGGGCAATCCTCGCTATGGGGGAACATCCCCCGTTTTTTGCGGCAACGGCAACGACAATGGGCAATCGAATTGCAAAGTTAAGATGCTAGATATCATCGCCCGCTACTCGATACCGTCGGACCTCATCGAGAACTCTCGCATTAGCCGCCATTGTTGGCCGAACAAACAACAGACTTCACTTTCTACAGCCGGACCTCAAGTAAGTGGTTAAGACTCAGCGAGACCCCAGAGCACCCTCTTCGATTTATGCAAAACTGATTTCTAAAGAAGCTACTTCATCGTAGTCTCAAGTTTGGAGTGCGTAAAGCACAAAAAAAGTATCCTAAAAGGAGTTTAGCTTGTTGAAATTTGATATATCAACTTAGAAATTATAATCTTGATCTTAGAAGTGAAAAACCATTAGGAAATCACACTAAAATGTGAAGGTACATCAGTTACTATCTTCTTAAACCATAAATTTACAAAGAAAACTCCCTAAAAAAGGTTGGAACATCCAGTAAATATCTTCTAAAGTTAGTTAAATTTGTTAAAAAACTTTGCCGAAAGCACTTCCGTGTGGCAAGCTGTCACATCTCAAGCTGTTGCTATAAAAAACAAGCCAAAGAAAGGCTTCTCGCAAATGTTTTCCCATTTCTCTTCGTCATAACATAATTGAAACTCATTAGAAAGTTCCCGAAGGTGAAACATATACAAAAGCAGCAGAATAATTAAAATGAAATATATGGGTAAGGCCAGTCGACTCTGGAAAGCTTATAAATTAGGCAGTATACTTTCAAATTGAGCTAAACTTTTTTAAAAATAAGATTTAGCCTACATTTTCAGATTTATAATTAAAAAAGTTTCATTTTAGTTGTTATGAAGAATCTTTCCGAGAAGAAATGAAAAGTTGAAAGCACAATTGACGTTTTCAATTTGCGAAATGTCCGGACAACTATCTTAACTAGCCGGCTAACTGACTACTCGGAACTCGGGGCACTGCAGAAGAATCGCACTAATCTAATGAGCTTGTTATTGTTTGCTCTGTTTAGCAGCGTCAACTGCTTTTCAACCTAAAAACGCTTCGCTTAATGAGTTCACAAACGGAGGCTAAATGAACCTAACCCGCCCCGCCCCCAGGCCCCTTGAGGAACTTTGTTGAATGGTTGGGGAAGTGGCAAACACATTTGTGCACATATTTGCCTATTTAAGAGCGAACACAGGCGTATTTTCAAATTTGAAATTCTAATGGAAGCGACGATGCTCAAGCAAAAACCTTGAATTTTGGCCTGAAACTCAGACGGAACCGCAAACACTTGAACCTGGCCAAAGTTCCTCTGTCACGTGAGAATATGAAATGAAAGACAGAGACAAACAGTCAAGAGAGACGAAATTATTTTGTGGTCTAGTTTGCACACAGTTAAAGCACCCGACAAACTGAAAATTTAGAGAAATTCTAAAAACTTCAAGCTGTTTTAGCTGCAGAAAAGAAGCTAAATGTGTAAAGAGTAGCTACAGCTTAAACTTGATTTTAAAGAGAAATTGGCAAATGATCTTATGTCATTTCTATTGAATATCATCTGTCGAATTATGTTTCTAAGTTGCTTCAATTCCTAAAGGCTCTTCAAATCTACAATCTGCTAGGATTCTCTGGTTTTATATGCGGTTTTTTTAGAGAATTATTAATAAAACTGATAACCTTATTATAATTGTAAATATTTTAGAGTATTCAATGAGTAAAGCCTCTAAAAAAGGCTGCTCAGAGATGTTGTGAGTTGAGAATTAAAAAAAACACATCTTTATCAGGATTTAAAGGTCAAAAGTCGGGAAATTTTGAAGGAAACTACATAGAATATTGAGAATACACACGACAACAAATGTATATGTATGTTTGTACAGTCTGTATATAGGAAAGCTGAGTGTGTGCTGCGAAAAGTGCTGCAAATTGTGCAACTCATGGCATTTAACGTGCGGAACAAAGAGATTTTCTACTTTGGACATGCCGCAGTCGACGCCTTTGAGAGGTCAGAGAAGAGATGAGCAAATTGTTTCTACGCATTTTTGTGTGAAACCAACAACAATAATAAATATTGCCAGTGGAAGAAGAACGAGAAGAAGAAGAGAAGCCGCGGCAGCAAAGAATAGTGTGAATAATGGCAATGAAAAATGCCAAAAAAAACCGCTAAACAAAACGTAACGAAACTAAGGCAAACCACGCAAGGAGGTGGGCCAGAGAGAGGGGCCGAAGGGGAAGCCTACTAGTGAGTGCAAGCGAGAGGAGCAAAAGTTTCTAAAGCGTAAATACATGTTTTTTTCAACGGCTTTATTTTTATTGCATGCAAAGCTTAAAGTGGGCCAGAGAGAGGGGCCGAAGGGGAAGCCTACTAGTGAGTGCAAGCGAGAGGAGCAAAAGTTTCTAAAGCGTAAATACATGTTTTTTTCAACGGCTTTATTTTTATTGCATGCAAAGCTTAAAGTCTAAAAAAGTATCTTATCTCCACTGTGCGGCACCGCGACGCAGCGCAGCGCGTCTCAAGAGAAACGACAAACAGCCGAAGCAGCTGCAACAACAACTCAACACAGTCAAAGCAACAACAACTCAACATACACTCACGGCAACAACAACAACTACTCAACGCAGCAGCAGCCGAAGCAATCGCGAACAGCAGCAACAACACCAACGAGCACAGCCGAAGCAAGCAAGCAACAACAACAACAACAAGAAGAACAGTCGAAGGGCCTCGCGTGTTTTATTTTTAGCTGACGTCGCGTCGCCGTCGCTACCTCTGCTGCCGCTGCCTCCGTCACCGTCGCCGTCGCTGCTTGAGTGCTTTGCCGAGCGTAAAGCCGCTAACTAGACGCTCATGTGCCAAGAGCAGTCGTGGCCGAGCGGTTAAGGCGTCTGACTAGAAATCAGATTCCCTCTGGGAGCGTAGGTTCGAATCCTACCGGCTGCGAAAGAGTAGGGAGGAGAGGGAGAAGAGAAAAAATTCTTCTCTCAACTAATTTTTTTTTATTCTTTCGATTTTGTTTTGGAGTTTTTATTTTACTTAACACGCAGCAAGGCAGAGAGCGAGAGAGGGGCAGAGTGGAGGTGGGGTAGTGAGTGTGAGAGAGAGCCCACCCACAAGTGCGTCTGGCCGAGTGTCCGTGAGTGTGTGGGCATGAATGGAATGAATGCTGTGTGCATTTTGTTATCTTGTTCTTCTTTCTCCTACTCTTCTTTTTATTGTTGCTTGTTTTTACCTGCTGCGGGTGGCGACGACAGAAGCAGAAGCAGAGGCAGCGGCGTCGGCGTCGGCGTCGGCATTTTATGGAATTTTTATCTCGCATGCAGCGACTACAACAACAACAGTGCCATCTAACTGTGCCTGTGCCACGGCTTAATCTGGGCCTCGCCGCCGCCATTTTATGGTTAAGGTCGCTGTCGTCGTATAGAAACTTTATGAAATGTTCTGACGAGAGCGACGCTCTGCTGTGTGGGAGCTCAAAACGTGCCGATTGCCGCTTTTTATGTCCGCCTCCTCAGCCACACCCCCTCCGCCCTCTACCTGACACACACATACACATACAGATATAGAGATACTCCTGCACATTTGAACAAATGAAGGCAATTGTGAATGCGTTATTACTCTCGAAGGAATTGAGTTAGCCCGCCAAACAGCCTTTTTTGGCGTGAAAATAGCCAGCATGTTTTATTTGTGTGTGTGGGCGTGTGAGTGTGAAAACAAACTGTCAATACGTGTTAAGTGCCACTTCAAATTTCATAGGTGTTCTACACATTAGCTTGGGGTACCCTCGACATTTAGCCGTTTTTATTTGCGATCGCTTTAAAACCAGTTTAATATTTTGCATAGAAATGTGAGAAAGTGTTGAAGGTGAAGAGAAAGATTATGAGATATGGTATAATTTAGATAATATAGAATTAATATAATTAGAATTGCTCTTTCTTATCGGTATGTAAGCAAGTTAGGGACAAGTCTCTGTAACCTATTTATGAGACAAACAAAATATGGAATAGTTTGTCGCTAAAAACGAGATTTGTAAACTAATTTCTACTTGGGTTTTCTATTTAACCTTTGAGAATAGTTAAAAGTTGTATAAAAATGAAGAAAGTTATATACCAACCTTATATCGTATGCATTTTAACAAAGCTATTAGCAAACAAGGACTAGGAATTTCAAAAACGCTAAGAATTTCACAAGGAGTTCGAATTTCATAAACAAATTTGAGTTGCAGTAAAATTTTGACAATATTTTATGACAATAGAATCGTAACGAAGAACAATGAATGCATCACGTCTATATTATCTATTATATAATATATGTATATTATCTGAGCTACAGGGAATATGCATTATTCTAAAAGAAAACTTAGTGAATTCAAGGAGAAATAAGTGTGTGGCAGTCAAGTTATCGCAAGGGAGTAGCTTGCAAAATATAAAAAAAAAGAAGATGCTTAATCAAAACTTAAATTAACCAATTTCGCTTAAGGTCAGAACTACAAACTTAGTTTGAAACATTGAAAATTAGTTTTATCTGCATAATTCCGTTATATATTGTATGGTTTTTCCCAAATAAATAACCAGCAAATATTCATAATAATTAGCACACAATTTGTATTTGGCTTTTTCAAGCTGAAATTATCGCTGGCTCGCTGTATTCATTAGTTGCCGATAACTATCGAGCTAAATGAATGGATAAATGTGTGCGTGTGTGTGTGTGTGTGTGCGTGTGTGTGTGTGTTGTTAATGGAGCCGTAAATACTCGTTCATAATCGGGCAAAGCGATCTGTTTTATCAGCGGAATTCAGCAAACTGCGCGCCAGACGACTAATTAGCACATTATAGTATATGCGGATATATCGAACAACTCTACAGATATCGTATGCGAGTAAGACGCGTTTTCAAGTTCAAGTTTCGCAATGAGCGCACAAACACGCGCCTTATACACACTCACACTCACACTCACACTCATCTCTGCCTTATAAGGCAGGCAGAATTGACCGACTATATTCGATTCCGATACTATATAAGCCATTTGGATGGATGTACTCGCCTTGAAGGCCTCGACGACAAGTTGCTCGACGTGCTGAATATCAATTTTGGTTTAGGTTTTATGGATATATTCTCGGTGTCGCCAAATTTAATGCTTTTCAGTTTCTATATTTGTCATAACTCAAGACTTATGGGGGGCAATAAAATATCTCAAAATGGCCGCAGCTGGTTTACGTTTCATGCCGTTTCGCTTTTGCTTTTCTTGTTTTTCTGTTTCTCTGTTTTAGTTGCTTTTCGTCTCATGCGCTTTTTATGTCACGAAAATATATTGAGAACATGTTACAGGGGAAGCGGGGATGGGGTGTAGGGGAAGGAAAGGAATGTTTTCACTCAACATTTGCCGAAATTCGAGAATATCCCAACGGGGGGTCCCACATAGAAATAACATTTATTTTCCGAGATGTGAACCACATGTGGAAGTGTGTGGGAGTGTTAGTGCATGTGTGTGTGTGTGTCTTTTTGTGGGTGGTTAGAAAAGTTGATGAATATTTTTGTGGTACTCGTAAAAGTTGAGCTTATGCGATTATACAAGAAAAATAGAATAATAAAGAAAGATCAAAAGAATATTGGTATTTACTTTAATACATAAAGAACATAAATCATTATAAATTTAATATATCTGTGCTTAAGTATTATATCAAATATCTAATATACATATTATACCTATACTTCCCATCTTTGATCTCTCTTTTAGCTAGTCAACCTTAAGTAAAGCTCCAATCATTGGTACCTTCAACGAATACGATGTGTTCATTCAGAAATTCACAAATCCATTCATGTTTCTTTTGTCTATGTAGAAAACATGATGATTGTGTATGGTAAACTAACAAGGCTGAGCTTCTCATGCATCCACCTAGATTGAGTTGACAAACTGAAGATCCAATCAAGGAAACCCTTTGACCCCAGGGCCTGCTATGAATACGTATGTACACATATATATACATATGTGTATATTTATGTACATATGTACGTATGTAAATGCTGTACCCTTTTCCTAATATATGCACCCTCTTGAAGGAACCCAATTATATTATAATTGGGATACATCCTGTGACGTATGTGTTTTTTAATAGACTTTCGCAAGCAATTATGTTTTTGGATTTCGGGCGAAATGTAAACATAAGTGGATTAATCTATACTCATATAACTAAGGGGAGATTAGATGCTGACTTTAAAGCGAGTTTTAGCTGAATTTTATATCAATTCACAGAGATCTTAACTTTAAAGACGAGTTTTTAAGGAAAGACAACTCCTTAAACAATATAAAAACATGTTTTCTTCTGATTTTAGCTTTATTTTGGCATAGAAATATGGAGTTTTAATAACTTATGGTTAATTTTTTACGAACTCTTACTCTTTAATAGGTTTCTTTTTGAAATATGCTCTCTTTTTAGAGATAGCTAGAAATAGCGTAATCTATGCGCATATCTAAAATTTTTAACAGCTTTTTTCCCTCTGCGTTTGCTGCATAAGAAATATGTGCTGTCATTAATAATACTTGATATACGGATATGTACGTGAGTGTTCCAAGTGTCAATTAAGCTTGTCAAACTTTCCAGCGCGTCATTGTCATAATTTTCCAGACTTTTCACACAAATAAACCGACGTTGAGTGCGAGAAAATGGACTTTAAGTTGATGTGAAATATGAATTTAGGAAAACGTTTTTAACATGTCATGGAAAGGCTTTCAACGGGAAAAGGAAGAGTGAGAGTTGTAGAGAGAGAGAGAGAGAGAAGGCAGGCAAAGCTTGAATTGAATTCTAACCTTTCGAAAGTAGCTTGAAAACTGCTAAAGCTGACATTTAAAAGAGACAAGGGCAGTGCCAAAGAGAGACAAAGAAAGAGGAGGACAGAGAAAGTGAAGGAGAGATGAAGAGAGAAGAAATTTATTCTAGCTAGAAAACTACTTTAATTTGCCATTTTCTGGCTAGGGTGAAGGTTTAAAGCTAAAGCGGATACTGCACAGCAGGAAGAATGCAACGCAATGACGTCACGTCTCGCTTGTTTGTATCGCTTCACCGTTATTTGCTTCGCATTTGACAAGGCAACAACAACAACAAATGGCGTAATTGAATTTCCTGCTGCAGCTGATGCCACAGTCGCTGTCGAAGCTGATGCAAAATCACAGCAGCTGCAGGCGGCGACTTTACCTCTGCCCTCGCTGTTGCCTCTGCTGCCTCTGCTGCCAATCAAATTGGCGCACCTCGCGCCGCATGACGTCGGCGTCGGCGTCGTCGGCGGCGTCGGAGTCATCAAATAACTGTCAGGGACGCAGACAAGGACTTTGCTCGCGTGCAGTGACGCTCATGACGCCATTTTGTAATCAATCTGCCAAGCTGCACTGGAAAAAAGTTTTGTTCAATTGGCCGCAATCGCTTTTTAATTTGACTTCATAAAATGCGCAAATGAATGAATAAAGAAAATGAATAAAGTGAATGAAGCGCAAAATTAAACTAGGGCTGCCAGATTGCTCGCATTGGTGACAGAGTGTATGTATGTATGTATGTATGTATGTATGCATGTATATGAATTGTAAGGAGTTGCAATAAAAGCTGATTTTATGACGTTTCCTGTATTTGAAAAAAGGCTAGAACGGACGGGAAAACTACATTGACAACTCTGATCACGTGCGAAATCAATAGTTTGGCAATTCATATTTAAATGGCTTTCTATATCTATAATATCTGTACAACTTAAGAAAGCTGACCTAAAATCTGTAGATTAACTGATAAACCAGCAGAAATGGCAACCCTGGGCAATAAGTTTTCAGTAACTTTTGCCGTCGACCTCCCAAAAATGAGAGAACATTTTCTACAACAATTTACCGAATATAATTAAAACGATTTTCCATGAAATTTTTGCACAGAGCAAAGTTGGCAGCGACAACAAAGCGTATGGAGATAGAGGGAGGTTGTGGGGGGAGAGAGAGAGTAGGAGAAGAGGAGGCAGCGGCGAATATAAAGCAAAGTCCACGCGAAACGAACTTTAGACAACACATACATACAAAGGCAGGCACAGACACACACACACACACAAATACAAACATGCAAACACACACATGCAGACACACACACAACGGCACAGCCAACGAACTGCACGCGAATAAGGCGAAAAAGCTAGAAAATTGCACAGCACAAGCGTCCAAGGCAAAGAGAGAGAGAGAGAGAGAGAGAGAGAGAGAGGCAGTGGCAGGAGAGGCGCGGCGGCGACGAGTGCGAGAGCAGCAGAGCTGCAGGCAGCGAGCGCTTGCGTTTTTTTGGGGCCAAGGGAATGTGGCGAAGAAGAAGCAGCAGCAGCAGCAGCAGCAGCAGCAGCAGCAGCAGCGCAGCACAAAGAAGCGAGGCAGAGGCTGAGAGGGCGACGAGGACGCGGGCAGAGCTTGCGTTGAGCAAAGATTGCGGGCAGCTGAAGGGCAAAAAGGCGCAGAAAAAGGATAAAAGCAGCAGCTAAGAAGAAGGGCAGCAAGAAGAAGCGAAGGTAGAAGGGAAGCAAGAATTGAAGGAGGGAGGAAAGCAAAGGGGAGCTAAGCAACTGCTTGATGAATGGAGGCAAATGGACGGCAGCCGCATTGACAGCAGAGTGGGCGGGGTGGGAGGCGCAGAAGAGAGGAGGTGGCAAAGAGCAAATAAAAACGGGCGTCAGCAGCGGGGACACATGACAAATGGCGCAGCAGACGACGCCGGCAGCGACGACAACAACAGAAATAAAATGTCTGCAGTGCAAGGGTGGGCGAGGAGAGACAGGGAGATAGAGAGAGAGACTGTGTATGTGTGTGTACCTGTGTGTGTGCCTGTGTGTGTGTGTGTGTTCTATGCTTAGGCAAACCTTGAGCTGTGAAAACTCGAAAAGTGCATGAAAAATGTGCTCCATTTTTGGCGCCGCGTCGCTGCTGCTGCAATTTTGCATTGCTGTCGGGCAGTCACTCATGAAATGAAAAACGCCAGCTACAACAACAACAACAGCAACAACAACAGCAACAACAACAACAACAACGCCGGCAACAAACTGTAACAACAACAAATGCGGCGCATTCAATTTGTTCATATGAAATTTATTGCTTGACAAAGAGAACAGCAGCAGAGAGGGAGTGCGAGAGGGAGTGAGGGCATTGGGAGAGCGGCAGAGGCAGCGGCAGAGCGACAGCGGCAGAGCGACAGCGGCAGAGCGACAGCGGCAGAGCGACAGCAACAACGTAGACGCTGTGGAATTTTGACCGAAAGTTTTCTGTTTTTTTCGCCGCACTGCTTTTGTAGTTGTTGCTGCTCTCTTTGTTGTTGTTTTTCTCCTTTACTGCTGCTCTATTTGTTGTTGTTATTTGTCCTGTTGTTGCTGCTCTCTTCGTTGTTGTTGTTGTTGCTGTGTTTCCACGCTCTAAAATGTTTGGCTGCGGCGCTTGTGAAATGTGTTTTTTCTCGAAATTTATTGTTTATTTATGATGCCCTTGTCGACACTAAACTGCAAGTTCAATCGGCCCCACCAATGACCCCACTCTCTCTCTCTCTCTCTCTCTCTCTCCCCGACCCCTTCGTTCTCCGTTATAGTGTGAACAGACGCCATTTATTTATGCAGAATGAGCTTATAAAACGGGTGTATTTATTTATTGAAAAACCACAGTGCGCTTGTAAAGTAGGTTGAGTGTGTGTACATACATTGAATGCGCTATAAATATGCTATAAACGTGCTAAAAATACAAACCATAACTATACTATACTATACTGTGCAATAAACTTGCTATAAATATGCCATAACTATACCAGAGTGTTCTATAAAGTGCCAGCGACCTACACAGCACACATATGTATTGTAACCATATTTTACTTAAATATTGCACAGCTACATATAGTGCAAGCATTATATAATCATACTATAACTATGCTACAACCATTAACTATGCTATAACTATACCATTATACCTCTCATCGTGCTATAAAGCAATAATGAAATGAAGAAATTCACACAGCAAGCATAGTACAAAGTATTTTATTTCATATTTGCTTAAATTGTATACATTAATATTATATAACCTCACCAAAACTTTGACTTTATGATTCTATCAATATACTTAACTTATTCTTTATCAATATCTCATCTATAACTACCGAAAAACTGTTGAAAAGCTTTGTGAACACGCAGAAACTGAATTGCAACCATTTTATTGTACATAAATGTACTACTATATACATATATACATATATACATATATATATATACATACATATACATATCTCTTTTATAACCAAGATATTTCCATGCTATAACTGTAATGACACCTTACCACATGCAGAATCCTGACTTACATATCATAAAGCTAAGTATTTCCTTCCGAATATAGTATATAGTATCCATTATAATCAAGGACACTATATGTACATATATTTCGCATTTAGTTCCAAACAACCTTAAATAACACCAATATGAATAACTCATGCTGTACCTCCACAAATCCTGAACAAATGAACATTCCAATTCGACATACAGTATATGAATAGCGTACTAAATGCTACAGATAACTTGCCAGCTCTTAAAAGCATTGTCCGAATAGTGTTCCACCGGAAGTACGGCCAAGCGAGAGCGATAAGTGTAGCACAAGCACAAACGCTGATTAATTGTTGTAATTGAGCAGAGAGTTCAGTTAAGTTAAGTAATGCCTGCTATAGAATGGAACGGAAGTGCCAATGACATTCCAGACAAAATGTGTGGCTGCACTTTCAGTTAAATACAGTAACACATGTTTAATGTGTGCAGCATCGTAAAGTTCTGTCATTACTTTTAGCGGCTTATAGCAGGTTTTATAGATGAGAAGCTATAACAAAAGTGCTTGAAATTGCTATAAAACTAAAATTTAATAAGACATTGAGGAGCTAACCTGGACTATTGACTATTGGTACTATTCCTATTGGCATAAAACCCACCAGGAATATACATATGTTATGTACATAACATATATTTATATATTCACCTTATTATGTCATGCCTTTCAAGCCTATTTTGCCAAGAACTTTGAGTGTCTCAGGCGATTTATAAAGTCATAAAAGTCTTCAAATGGAACAAATGTATAGAAACCATTTCAAATTTTCCTAATAATATCAAAGTTACAAATGGAAAATGAAAATATATCTAAGCTAATTGACTATCTTTTGTTCTTTATAAAGGAAATATCAGAATATACTTTGTTTTCATCTGGAATGATAAACTAGACGTGTTTCTATATTTTTTGGACTTATCTCTCTATAATACCTGCAAATAATTGTATTCTGAACTGGAAATCTCTTTAAAAATGATATATTAAAAACAATTTATTGTATTTTTCAATGTTATTAATGGTTCAACAATATATATGTTTAAATATATTAACATATCTCTGACAGATGTGGATATATCTCAATTATCTCGATTCGTTGCATTAATTAACAGGGGGGAGGGGAGGGGGAAGCTGTACGCTAATTGAATTCCTGTCAAGTGTTATAAATAGATGGGGTTGTCTAGGGCTATAGAGTATAAAAATATATGCAGGCAGATCGGGGTAAATCTTTTCACTCGAAATCGAGTTGAAGTTGCCGCTGATTGTGGCACAATTGAAAGCAATTTTGAATCAATTAGAGATGAATTTGAGGAACTCGGGGAATCGCTTTCAAGTAGCCCCACAAGATGAAGAAGAAGCAGAAGACAGAGAGAGAGAGAGGGAGGAGGGAGAAGGGCAAGCAAAGGAAGTTGCAAGTTGTTTTTTCTCACGCATCAAACGCAGTCGGCGTCGCCGTCGACGTCACTGCGTACTTCACAAATGAGTGCACATCACTTTGATGAGCCTCCACGAAGTAGCGCAAAAGAGGCAATAAAAAGAGGCGAAGAAGAAGCACCGAGAAGAAGAAGGCGAAGATCGGCTTCCATTCCGGCGAAATTTGGTGAAAAACACGCCAATTGAGACAAGGCACGCGTGCTTGTGTGAGTGAGAGGGAGAATGTTTGTGTGTGTGTGTGTGTGTGCTTATTATTCGATTAACTCGAATACCCCTGCAGCGGCAATATAACTTTTATTTGAGTTCCGCCTACAGTCTGCCGGCGACAGGCCAACAACAAAGCAACAAGAACAACAACAGCTGCAGCAGCAGCGACGCCAGAGTTCAAGCAGCATTCGCAGGTGCAGAGGCAACAGCAGCAGCGGACAGCGACTCAGCCTCGCATACAAATTCACCTCACCACACTCATCACCTACACTCGCCCGTCGCATCCAGCGACACACGCAGCTCACTTGCCCAGCTGCATACGGCAGACAAATGCCAACTAACCCCCTTGTGCAGCGCACACACACGTCGCTCTCCCCACTACAGCACGGCAACAACATACGCGCTCTCCCCACTCTGCCTGCGCTCTCACTACTATGCTGTACTTCCCACTCTCCTCACTCTGCCTGCGCTCACCCCACTCTGCTGCTCTAACTACTCTGCGTTACTCCCCGCTCTCTCCCCTCTTACTGCCCACTCTGCCTGCTCTCCATACACTACACTACTCCCCACTCTGCCTGTCCTCTGTCGACTTCTCTGCCCGCGCTCTGTTGCTGCTGCTGCTGCTCTCTCTCCACCACTTAACTGCCCTCACAGGGAAGCGCATGCAGCGCAGCGCACTCGACTGCGCCTGCCTTTGGCATCTCTCGTCTGGCATCCAATGAAGCCGCAAAATTGTGGCTGGGCTCCTACGTTGTTCAAAATGGCAAATTGCCATGCTAGCCCCGGTAACAACAACAACAACAAAAGCCAAATCGAATTCGCTTTGCGTGTTCGCCGTTTGTGAGTAAACGGCAGAGAGTGGGAAGGGGAGAGGCAGCAGGGACACACCTTGAACACCCGCGCGACAGTGAAACGTGCCGAGGATTCGCTTGGTTAACGCTCATTTTGTTGTTTTCTCTCTCTCCTGCTCACTCACTCGCACACACGTGCACTCTCCATCTCGCTCTCTCGCACTCCTCGCTGGCCCCAGTGTGACCTTTTCATTAGTTTTAATCGCATTAAAATACTCTTGTCGAATTCCAACGGGTTCAAAAGTTGCAACGTGCTGCGATACCAACCGAATCCACCGAGTACCCACGAGTATTCATTGCACTCACTTGTCTCTCTTTGCCTCGCCTCGCCTCGCCTCGCCTCGCCTCGCCTTGTCTTGCCTTGCCTTGCCTTGTCTTGGGTTTGTCTGGGTTGTCTGGCTTGGCCCCAATATCGCGGGCACAAATCTCATTGTGGTACTATAAAAAACAGTTTTCACAATTCGCCCGCAGATAGCGCCGCAATTTTCCCGTAATTGAACCAAAATACTCGCAATTTTTCGATAAGATTCGGTCAGTTCGAATGGTTTCAATTGTGTTTGGGGCCTTTTTATGGCCTCCATAAAAACTAATGCCTTGCAAATTACACAATTGATTTATGGCCTTCAATCGCAACTTAATTTCACAAAAATGATTTCTCAAATAGCCCTAGGGAAAGGGGGAATACTATCTGAACTGCAGGAATTTCAAGTTATAGGTTCAAATATTATAAAACCTTGAGAGTTCTAAGAGGAATAAGATAAGCCGAGAAGTACTACATATATTCAAGCACACTCCAGGGCGATATTTCTTTACTATATTAACTTTCTGAAAAGAAAAAATTACCCAGAATTTGGTTTAAATTGATAAGCACACAGATATTGATAACCCACCAGACAATTTCATTTCGCTTTTTAAAAGCCTTATAATCTGTAAAATTGTTATTATGGTAGAAGAAATAAAAGAGACTGACTTAAACTAACATAGTTTAACTTAGTATAGCAAGAGATTGATTACAAAGTCTCAAACTGACCTTAGGTTATTGCAAAGAAACGTTGAAATGAAAGAATTTTGTATATTTACCATATACCAAAAGAATATCGAGATATGCAAGCTTTATTATATTTTTTAATATTAAAAGTTATTCAGCTTTATTCTTCAATCTAATATAACTTAATCTTATATTATTATATTATATGTATACATTATATTATTATTTCAAAGTCTTCCTACAGTTTCTACAGTATTCTACAATATTTGCCATACCGGGAACAGTTTACAGACTAAATTTGAGTCATCTAGCCTCGTTTCACATCCCGTTGACAACATTAGAACCTTATTTAGCTCATGTAGCCGACAGTTGCGTTTACTCGATCGGGCAACGACGTGTATACGACGTGTTCTAATAAAGTTTTTAAAGTCTCAGACTGTCTGAAACTTTGCAATAGTTTGCGAAACTTTACAATCCATTTGAAACTGAAATTGTGGCTACATGAGCTCAGCTCAGGCTCAGCTCTTGGGCTCTTTGAAAGACTGAGTAAAAGTTTTTGTTTTAGCACAACAAAAAAGTCAACAACTGTAGGAAACTCTTATCGCGATGCATGAGGAAATTGCCAACATTCCAGTTCTTGTTTTGATTATTTTCATAAACAAAAAAGGTTTCTTTCATCAAAATAGAAACTAGGAAACAGGCACGTTCTTGTGTAGTTTCTTAGTTTACTTTGATAACAACTGAGTTTCGTAGAACATAGTACAGTATTTTATAAGTTTTGCAAGGAGTTATTGCTGAGGGAACTTAGTATTCCTTGGATATTTTATATTTGCAAGATAATAAAAAGAAGTTTTAATCTACATGTACTATAGAACTGCCCTATGTATACAATATATGGTATTAACTTTAGAGAGAGGAAACAGTATTTAAATCAAATGTAGTGGCTCTTTAGGTATTATACCAATGTTACTTGCTCAATAATAATGTGTGAGAGACACTTTATGTGCTTTATAGAAGCGTATTCGTTTTCAGTGGTCCTGAAATTTGGCTTACATGTTTCTTAGGGTAAAACTCTTTTTCTAACCATTCTATTATAACCAATATCTTACTAAGCTTTTGAAATATATTGGTTTTATTCTAAAATCTTTTAAAAACTTCCTTAATCTTCTTCCATTCTTGTATATTTTTCGGTCAATATCTCTCTAAGTTTTTTGAATATTCAAATGAAATTTGGTATACATGCTTCTTATGGTGAAATCTATTGAAATCTGGACAAATATACTTCTCATTATTTCCAATATCACACTTAGCAGCTGGGATATATAAATGAAATTTGGTAGCGAAACCTCTTTTTGTAAAATCTATTGGAATCCGCCAAAATATGTATCTGATTTAGTCTATTATTTCATTATCTCTCTTTTCTTTGATGGAATCTATTGAAAAGAGGAAAATCTAGCTCATTTCCACTCTATTTTGCACATATCTCATTAAGCTTTTGAGTTATTTTAATGAAATTTGGTATCTATGTTACCTAAACTGCAAACTATTGAATACTGATAATAGTATAGAATATATATAAGGAATAAACTTCGTTTTCACAATTCTAACAACCTACAATCTAACCTACAAAACGTGTGCAATACTGAAGATCTTTGAATTTTGCATCGTTTAGCTCATGGAGTTCTTAAAAGCTTGTGTAACAGCTGAAACTGATTAGAACTGTCCGATTTAAATACGTAGAACGAGGATATGATTTAACTGGAAATAAATTATACTAAATACTTCAAGATAATCCCGCGGGCACCTGCCGCGGCGATTCATCAATGTGATTGATGCAATTTTAATAACCCCGCAGACAAATGAAAAACTGCAATAGTAGATGGGAAAGAGGGGGTGGGGGGGGA
The DNA here is from genome assembly GCA_018901815.1 of Zaprionus lachaisei. NCBI lineage: Eukaryota > Metazoa > Arthropoda > Insecta > Diptera > Drosophilidae > Zaprionus > Zaprionus lachaisei. The sequence continues at coordinate 1,229,634 of JAEIFI010000054.1, forward strand.
GGGGTTGTCTCTACAGGTGGCAAGTAACTCTACAGACACACACACACACACATATAGACAATAAATCATAACGGTTAAGTGTTTTCAATTACCCAATTTACCCAATCGCAAATCGCAAAGCTGAGCACGTTCCAAGTGACGTCGACGTCGACGACGCGACGCGACGCGGCGCGGCGAGAAATGTTAAACGCTATTTATCAGCCATAACAAAGCTGCCTGCGGCAAGAGAGGAGGGGGTAGAGTGGGGTGTGGGGAAGAGCGCAGGCAGCCAGACGCAGCCAAGGCCGCAGCGACAGCGACAGCGGCATCGGCATCGGCAGCAAAAACAAAGACAAAAGCTGATAAGTTCGTTCTGCCCGCGCCAGCTTTACTCCCCACGCGCTGCCTCTGCCCGGGCTCTGCCTTGTGCTACTCCCCACGCGCTCTCTATCGCGCTGCCTGTCCGCCTGTCCGCCTGTCTGTCTCTCCATCTCCCTCTCTCTGTGCAGTAAAGTGCGACATTTTGCTGCTGATTAAGTAGCGTTCGTTTTTAATAAAAGTACGACAAACAAATAAAACACAACAAGTAGCTGCGCACACACACATACACACACACACACACAGCAGAGCAGAGCACAGCACAGTTAGCGCACACGCCACCCACAAGCCGGCCTGCTGCCTCGTCCGCTGCCTCTGCTGCGCCTTCGCCTCGCCTCGTCTCGCCTTGCCTTGCCTGAGTTTTGTTTCGCCTCCGCCTCGTCTTGTCTCGCCTCTCCTCTCTTGCCATCAGCTCTTGCCTTCAGCTCTTGCCTTGGTCTCTCACCTACCTCGCTCCCTTTCGCCTTGCCTAGCCTCACTTCTTCTCTCCTCTCCTTAGTCGCCTTACAGTGCCTGCTCTATTCCCCACTGCTCACTCTCTTGCTCTGCCCCATCTCTCTTTCCCCTTCCCACTCTCCCTTCTCTCCACCCCTCTCTCTTACTCTCCCCCGTCCCCTTGTCATTGCCTTGAAGGTTATGGCACGGGCTCGGGCACGTGCCAGTTGTTACGTATTTGCGGCTGCGGCTTTGCCTTGTGCTGCATGTCTATGCATGTCGCTGTCTCTCTGTCTGTGTGTGTGTGTGTGTGTGTGTGACGACGACTTTGGTTTCAGCGTGCCGCCATATGTTTCCGGCAAGTGTCCTGTTCCCCCTTCCCCTTCCCCCTTCCCTCCTCGCTCTTCCCCTTCCCCCCGTTGCTGACGGCAGCCCTTTAAATCCATGAAAAGCGTTGAAATCTGCAATGCCAACAAGTAAAGCGACCCTCAGCCTGCGCCCGTCACCCTGTGCTGGGTGCTCTCTCTGTGTGCCCACCCTGTACCCGCTTGTACCCATTGTACTCAGTACTCAGCTCCCTGTACCCTGTGTCCTCCCCCTGTAGCCTTAGCTGGGACTTTGCCTTGACACTTGCTGGGCGATTGCCGCCTTGTGCGGGGGTTGGAATTTTAAATGAAAAACTGACAGGCAAAGCAAGCTCACTTCCCCTCAACTCCCATGCCCCACCCCCTCACACACTCTCTGCATTTCTTACTCGCCCGCTCCCTTGACTTGTGCAAATGCTCCTTGTTTTGGAGCTAGTGATGTGCGCGTGCAGCGTTCGTGACACGATTCCAATTGAATATTGTGTTAGTCGAGAGAATGTAATTGAGCTATACAGAAATTGAGAACATAATATGTTGAGGAAATATAAAGAACTTTCGAGAAAGCAAAAAAAGCCGGAAAATAAAGGAAATTATTCTGAAAACTAGTGAAATTTGGCAACAATTAACATAAGTGAATATTAAGTGTTGCCATATTTCACTTGTTTTTGGTTAAGTTTAATTTATAAGTTTAAATAGTTATAACGATAGTTTTATATACATTTAAACAGGCTAAAATAAATTTTCTATAATTGCAAACTGTTCAATCGGCTTATCAGCTATTCTAAGACAGCTATAGCGATAGTTTTACAGCCTTATTTTCGAGCTTAGCTTCACAGATACTCTTTACCAATAAGAATTGTGGAAATTTGGCAAAATAAATGTGTTATAAGTAACAAAAACCCATCAAGTCTTTTACTTTCGATAGTTATATAAACAATATCTTTATTGCTTTCTTACCATAGAAACAACAGTTAAAACATCAAAGAACAACTTACCATCATCACTCCCATTTATAACTATAACCTGTGCATTTCTCCCCACCTCGTGTCACGACCCACGCTCAGCTCTAGCCCACACATAACTGTAACGACGCCTGTAACCCGATACTCATATGCGATACTCGCACTCGTATCTCTTCACACATATCTCCCATATCGGCGTATCTTCCTGGCCGCACAACGACACCTCCTGTCACCGGCTCCTTCCTCCTCCTGAAATCTGATTTATCCCGGGGCCCATAAAGAATAAAGAACGCATTTGTCTATTTTGTGAGTGTATTCGTTTTTTTTTTTATTTCAAAAATCTGCTAATTTATCGTTTAACTTGGGGATGTCGTGTGTGTTTGGGGATTACATGGTGTGAGTGTTTCTTTATCATTCTTTCTAACAATATTATGTATCTACTATATAATTATATTTATATATATATATCATTATTGTAAGTGTTAATTATCATTATCATTGGGGTGTTGGGTGCACACATTCAGATTTCTAAATACATAGGATCTACTATATATTTTTTATCATTATCATATATATGGTATAATTAAGTATGATTCTTCTGCATGTATATTTCCATTAGAGTTGGGGGAACAAACATTAATATCAGCTTAAGGTTAACATAATCGTATAGTTATAATAGTTATAGCTTTTGCACGGTTCCAGAGCGCTACGAGCTCTACACAAGTAGTAAAAATTAAATAAATATACAACTACAAATATATTTTATACTCTTCTTCATCTCCTCAACTATTTCGAGCCACAAAAATAAAAGAAAATCATGTCATATCGTGTCTATTGCACAGTTTCCATAGTTACGCAACCATATCGATATCAGGGAGTGGTACGTGCTCTACAAGGTAAAGGGGTGGGGTTTCATTCACATTTATTTATGTAAATTTTAACAAATTTGAACGAGAAAAGGGGTGGTTGCTGAAGGATGTTTGGGGTTGTTTGCCCTTCTCTTTCCTTATGTAATAATTCTAACTAGCACGATATCAATGACGCTGGTTGTGAAAACTGCTAAAACTTTATATTATAAATTATGTACAAAAAAAAAAAAAAAAAAACATTTTACAATTTTATATTTATGAAAAACGACACAAGTTTTTGAAAATCTAGAGATAACTCAGGTTAGTCTGGAATCTTGAAAGCTTCTGAAGACGTTAGTTATCGATATACAGACACAGAAATATATCGCTTAAGTAAGTAGGTGCGTAGTTTGAATTGGATCAATCGGTTTAAATATATATATATCGTATATAGTTTTGGTCAAAGCTGAGAAACACAATGATTTTGTATGCTTTGCTTTCTTCACTTTCTTTTTCTCTCTGTATTATTTATGTTATAAAGAACATCTTTCATTATCTTCTTCATTCCTTTTGATTCATTTTGTTTTTCAATTGAGAATTTATGTACAAAGTGCGTGCAGTGTATCTACAAGATATTTATAAGGTATATATAGTTGTAAGCAGTATATATACTGTGTATATAGGGTATATTTAGATGTGTATTTGCTGGGTATTTTGTATCTTTATGCTCGACACGCTCTTCGGCTCAAACGGCGCAAATCGTTAAAATTTTATCGCTTCAACGAACGTGCGTGTTGTGTGCCAGTGTGTGTGTGTGCGTGTGCGTGTGTGTGTGTGTGTGTGTGTGTGTGTATTGGGCTGGCTACTGTTCACACACCACCGAAAAATAAAACTGAAAATCTAAAAATCCAAAAACCGAACCCGAACTCGAGACGAGACGAAACGCGACGAGGCGAATGCGAAGCTCGTCAACAACCTGCGCTAAGTGCGCGTTTCACACTTGGCCGCGGCCTCCATGGCTGGAGTGTGAGAGGGGGATCAGAGGGGAGCACGCTGAAACAACGAAGCAGTGAGGAAAAAGAATAGAAGAGAAGAGTAAACACTTCCGATAGACGAAACGATTCACGATTCTCATTATACCCAATCATAATTTATGCATTCCTCATGCGATTTGTTTTGATTCCGATTGTGCCCCCCTCTAATGTAATCAGCTAAGCTCAGAGAGGGGTATATGGGACTGATAGATACCCACTAGGGGGGGCGGTCAGCTAATGCATAAGTTGTACAATCTCTGTTTCTATAGCTGAAGATGAAACATTTCGCGTTCAATTTCCATATTTTAGACTAATATGGAAGATTTCAGCTCGTTGTGGGCTCTTTAGACTGGTTAGTTCTGCTTTTGTATAGTTCCAACTCTGGAGACCCTACATTAAACTCAGTCTGTAACTTCTACAGAGCCTTCATTACTTGTATTCAAAGTCTCAACTATATAGTAGCAACTTCTTGGCTTGTTTTTAAAGAAACAATAAAATAGAAAGAATATTTAATTATTCTTTCTATTTTATTGTTTCTCCTCCTGCTACCTAGCTACCCTTCCCTTGCAATTACAGAGTATCTGCACCTAATCTCTAACACAACAACAAAATCCTCAACTTTGTTTAGCTTTAAGTTTTCATGCGCTGCTTTCGCTCAGTGTAGACGGACACGTACACACGAACAGCCGCCTCGCCTCGTTTCGGTAGTGTCACAACAAGGGGCAACAAGGTAGCCTCGTCTCGCTGTCTGTCTGTATGTGTGTATGTCTGTATGTGTGTGTTTTGCATATGTTATTTGCTGTTATATTTTATAATTAATTTTGGTGCGCATTTTTGCCAACAACAACAAGAGAGACTGTGAGAGAGAGAGAGAGAAACATGTATATTTTATTTATATTTCGCATTTTTGTGTCAGTATTTTGTAGTTGTTGTTCTCTGCTGCCTTGTTGTTGTTCTTTCTCTCTTTCTTCTGCTTGTTTCTCCTCTTGTTGCTGTTGTTGTTAACTACGTTTCCATTACGTTTCCATTAGGTTTCGTATAATTTATTTAGTCTCGTACTAATTCCAGCGCAAATATTTGCACAATCAATTTGCATGTGTGCGCGAAAGAGAGAGAGATGGGGGGAGGGGGGTAAGAGCTGTTGTTAGCTAGGGTATTGCTCTCTCTCTAATGAAGGTATTTACGGTATTAATCGTTAAGGCTTACACTGCGTTGCGCCCTTCTCGGAGATTCTCACAAACTGCGCTAATTAAAGAACTGCAGCGGGAATAGGAAAGAAGCAGAAGTACCTCTGGTATTGGTACCGCTCCACAGCAACGCCAATTGTCAGTGGTACTGCCTTTGGTACCTTCTCTACTACTGGAACCACCTCTCTTGTTGCAAATGCCTCTGGTAATGTGAACTACCATTGGTGCCGATTCAGGAACGGGTACTGTCTCTGGTACTGCATGTGGAACCTTCTTAGGAACGGCAATTGTGTCTGGTACTGCCTCTGGAACTGCTACTGCAATTGAAACTGGTTCTGCCTTTGGTGCTGCCACTAGTACTGCCTCTGGAGCTGGAACTGTTACTTGAACTGGTACTAATACCTCCTCTGGAGTTGCTGGTACTGCAACTGGAACTGCCTTACAAACGGGAATTGCCTCTGGTATTGCTACAAAAACGGAAACTGCATCTGGTACTGCAACTGGAACTGTCCCTGGTACCTTTAGCAAGGTGCATCTGGTACTGTAGTGCTGTTAATAGTACCTCAACAATGGAAACTGCCTGCCACTGGAACTGCCTCAGTAATTCTCTGAGTAACTACATCTAGAACTAGAACTGAATGTGCCTTTCTAGCCAGTAAGTATACCAGTTGCATTGCTGACAGTTTCCTGTCTGTGTCTCAATTTGCATTGTGGTTGCTTTGTAGACTCTCCAGTGGCGCCACCAGATACATTTGCGTGCCGCACATCCAAAGGAACGCTGCCGAACGAGAACGAGAAGAAAGATACAAAGATACATTAAGCGAAAGATACAAATGAAAATTGTTATTCATGGATGAAAATACCAAATGATGTAATAGCACAGAGAGTGAACAAGAGAGAGGTAGAGCGGAGAGAGAGGGAGACAGAGAGAGAGAGAGAGGGAGAGAGAGAGAGAGAGAGGTGAGTCAATGTGCGGAATGGGAAAATGAAAGACTGTGCGAGACTGGGAGAGGGAAACAACGAAGGGAGAGAGAAATGGGAGAATGAAGAAAACGGGAGAGCCGCAACAGAGAGAGCGAGAAAGAGGCAAAGAGGGAGTGTAAGAGAGTGAGCGGGCAAGCAGTGTCTCATTATAAAGAGTCAGCGGTAGATGGAGAGAGAGAGAAAGGAAGACACACATTGACGTTGCTCGCTAAATTTGTGTATAATGACTACTTGAGAAGAGCCAGCAACAACCACAAGGCAACAAGGCAACAATAACAACAACAACTCTAACAGCAACTACAACAACACTAGCAACACTAGCAACAACAACAACAACTCTATAAACAACGCACAAAACACGAAGCACACAAAGTAATTTGTATAATTCGTGTCTCTTTTTCTTTTATTTTGCCGTTGACTGTGGGAAACGTGTGGCCAAAAGGAAAACACACTCACACACACAGACAGAAGAAGCCAAGCTAGAAAAGCAACGGCAACAAGAAGCATAAACAATAACAGAAAGAGGCAAAGAAAAAGGGGGGCAAGAAAAACGAGGCTAGAAAATCATTTACGGCAGTCAAACTTGGCTTAGAAGCTTTGCGGATTGGGCAGAAAATAAATAGAAGAAACACTTGTTACAGCAGAAACACAGAGCAAAGTAGGCATAGCACATAAGAAAGGTCTCAATATATATATAAATATAACTGGCTAACTAACTGACCACATTAAGTTATAATGAATTGATGATTCCATGTGAAAGGCAGAACAATTTAAAATTGCTGTAGCTTTGACATTGTACCTGAACACTTTGTAAATATATAGATTCCATCTATGTTTATTAACCGATCACAAGCAAATTCAAAGTATACATTTGCGGAGTAATAATGATTGTACCAAATCAAAAATAAACATTCTAGCTTGCAAATTATGCTAAGTGTGGCCAATCTTATGACCTATTGCCAGCGAATTTTATTTACCTAACTCTATAGTCTCTGAGTGCTACACAGTTATATGTATAGCATATATACAGACATGATTTTATCGACTCGACTGTTGAGGCTGATCAAGAATACTTATATACTTTGTGGGGTTAGAGTTGATTCTTGATTCTGATACAGTTGACCAAGAAAAACTAGCTATAAAGTATAAGAAACAAGTCTGCATTGCAAAAGATACTCAATGGAAAATGTTATGCCTGATATTTGCTATACATCTGAAGATCAATTGCCAATTTTGTTGTTTCTTTGAATATATATTGGTCTGTATAAAATATTACTAGTATAACTAAGCTCATAGTTCATAGCTGGTGAAACAAGTACTTACTTAGGGACTACCCCTACTTACTTTATAAACCCCTTAGCAATCTATTATATCATTCCTTTTTTTGTATGAAATGTCCGCAAATAGTAAATAGAGGTACCCCTGATTGGAGGTACTTATGTAAGGTACCCATGAATGGGCTAGAGAGAGCAGTACCTACAATAAGAGTAGACGTTCAAATTCGTTTGGCTTACTAAAGGGTGAATAGGGTAGCTAACCATGTATGGCCATGTAGGGAGTTGTCGCATAAGTAGTTTAGGTATGGCTTATCGACAACCCTAGAACAACAGGGTAGCCAGAAAACTACTTAGTCGATATTAACAATTTATTCTTCTTTCTTTCATAATTAATTTCTTCAATATTCCTAGAATTTGGAAACAGAATAGTTAGGAACTATTCTATAATATACATACATCTCTCGCTACCTTTGTCTCTGACTTGTCTCGGCACCTGTTCCTATTCTATTTCCTCTTCCTATCTCTCTCTCTTAATCTTATTCTCTCGCACGAGTTGGAAATTTATTTAGCTGCATATTTGCCTCAGTTCTCTCAGGTTCAAGGAATATTTAGGGGCTTAGTTAAGGTATATCTGTATCTATGTATCTATATATATGTATCTATATATATGTATATATGTATCTATATGTATCTGTATATCCATTGCTATTCTATAGCTACTCTACTCACCTTGTGACTAAGCGGAACTTGCCACCGGTACCGGCGTGTCGGTAGCAGAGATTTGCACAGGCGGCTTTGAATGCGAGGCGTCGCTGCTGCTGCTGGCAGCGCTGCTTGTTGTCGGCATAGGCAGCGTTGGCAGCGTCGAGAGGGCGACAGGTGTTGTGGTGGTAGGCGTGGCAGCGGCAGATGTTGCTGTCAAGCTAGTTGCTGCTGTGGTAGTTGCTGCTGCTGCTGTTGCTGCTGCTGTTGTTGTTGCTGCTGCTGTTGGCATTGCTGTCGCTGCTGTTGCTGCTGCTGTTGTTGTTGCAGCTGCTGCCACTGTTGTTGTTGTTGTTGTTGTTGTTGCTGCTGCTGCTGCTGCTCCTTTTGTTGTCTCCGCTTCCGTTTTGCCTGCGGCAGCAACCGTTGCCAGTTCCGTTGCAACAGCAACAGTCGCCGTTGCTGTTGCTGTTGTTGTTGTTGCCGTTGTTGTTGTTGTTGTTGTTGTTGTTGGCGTCTCCTCGGCAAGTGCAGCGGCCTTTGCCTCAGCACGTATATTCAAATTCGCCGCAACTTGATCGATTGTTGTTGCCTTCTTAGTGGCACGCGGCGAAGTTGCTGAACTGTTGCTGCTGCTGCCGTTGTTGCTGCTGCTGTTGCTGGTGTTGCTGGTGTTGCTGCTGTTGGTGTTGCTGGGACTCAGCAGCAGCGTTGAAGTTGGCGACAATTTCGCCTTCTCATCAGCTTTGACTGCCAGCGGCTTTGTGACAGCAGCAGCAACTGTTGCCACTGTTGTTGTTACTGTTGCTGCTGTTGTTGTGCTGCTGCTGCTGCTGCTGCTGTTGCTGGTTGTCAGCAATGTTGCCTGATTGCGAAAGGCCAAGGCGGAGGGATTTGGAATGCTGCGCACTGAGGCATTTTGTGGCCTCACCAACGCATTCACATTCCTCGTGGCTGCAACTGTTGCTGCTGTGCCTGTTGCTGTGCCTGTTGCTGTTGTTGTGCCTGTTGTTGTTGCTACCTTGATTGAGATTTTCTCTCTTGCTGTTGCTGACTCTGAGAGCAAATGCAGATTCTGCAGATCATCGACAGCAGCAACAGTCTTGTTGTTGTTGCTGTTGCTGCTGCTGCTGCTCATGTTGCTGTTGCTGTGGTTGCTGTTGGCGGAAATGTTTTGCTTGATTTTATTCAGCGCTGCCTCAAGGCTGGCGCTGCTGCTGTTGTTGCTGCAACTGTTGCTGCTGCTGCTACTGCTGCTGCCAGCGGGTGGCGATGTGAGCGCCAATTTGGTTAGGTTGCTGCGTCCAGTGCCCTGCGCCGATAAATCAAGTATGTCGGCATCTTTGGCAGCAACTGTTGCTGCTGTAACTGTTGTTGCTATTGTTGCTGTAGTTGCTGCTGCTGCTGCTGCTGCTGCTGCTGCTGTTGTTGTTGGTGGCGGGCGAAACTCGCGCAAACTTGTTTTGCCATTTGCCTTGCTGCCGCCCGCTGTGCCAGCAACAGTTGCTGCTGCTGCTGCTGTTGTTGTTGCTGCTGTTGTTGCTGCCTTGGACTTTGATGGAAATGTGTTGCGCAGATTTATCAAGGCAGGCGGCGATGTGCGATAAGCAACGTTGCTGTTGCTGTTGCTGTTGCTCTTGTTGTTGCTGTTGCTGTTGCTGTTGTTGGCGCGCTGCTGCTGATGTTGCAGTGCAAGCGACAGGGGCGGCGACTTGACAATTGCTGGCTGCGCTGCCCGCTTGCTGGCCCCTGCCGCCTGCTGTCGTGGCAGGCCTAAGGGAGGCCCCATCAGGTGTCGCCCCGAGGCTGTTGCTGCTGCTGCCGCGCCCAGTCGCACTATCTCTAGCGAGGGCAATGCTGCTGCTGCTGCTGCCGCTGCTGCTGCTGCCGCTAGTGCTGACTCCGCATAGGGAGGCTGCTGCTGCTGCTGCTGCTGCTGCTGCTGCTGCTGCTGCTGACGTGGGCGTGGCGTGATGGTGACGCTGCTGTAAGCGGAACTGAGGCTGGCGGGGCACAGCAACGGCAACGGCAACTGCCCCGCCCCCAGGCCTGTTGTGATGGGCGGCTTGGCCAGCTCTGGCCCATAGAGGCGTGGCTGGAGAAAGGCGTTCGCCTTCAGTGTGGCCAGAGCAGCAGCATCAGCAACATATTTGCTCTGTTGCTGTGCGTACACGTTGAGGCGTGGCTGCTTCGACGCCAGCAACAGTTGCTGCTGCTGCTCGTCGAGGGAGAGACTGCGCTTGGGCAACTTGTTGGCCGCACTGGCAATGCTGCTGGGCGTGCTGTAGTAGCGCTGCATCAGCAGCGGCGCTTGACGCTGCGGAGGCTGTGGCACCGCAAAGTGGGGCGTGGCAGATGCAGCTGTCGGGGTACAGGAGGAGGAGGAGGAGGAGGGGTAGGGTGTGGAGGAGCTGCTGCTGCAGGGCGCCAGTGTTGGTTGCTTGCGTAGTGTGTTGCTGTTGTTGGGCTTAGTGTTGCTGTTGCTGCTGTGCATGTTGCTGGCTTTGTTGTTGCTGTTGCTGCTGCTGCTGTTGCTGTTGCTGTTGCTGCTGCTGTTGTTGTTGGCCTTGTTGTTGTTGTTTCTGCTGTTGATCATGTTGTTGCTGCTGCAGTTGTTGCTGTTCTTCTGGCTGCTGTTGCTGCTGTTCATGTTGCTGCTGCTGCTGCTGTTGTTGTTGTTGTTGTTGTTGTTGTTATTGTTGCTGCTGTTGTTGTTGTTGTTGTTGTTGAGCGTCACCTTTGCCGTCTTGGGCTGCAGCTGCGTCAGCTTTGGCTTTGCTGCTGGCGTCACTGCTGCTGCTGTTGTTGTTGCTGCTGTTGCTGCTGTTGCTGCTGAGAACGACTTGAAGAGACTCGGCGGCAATGGCGGCGATGCTGGCAGCCTGGGCAGCACCTTCTCCGTCATCAGACTGACCTCGCCCAAGGTGCGATTGAGCGCTGACAATGCGGACACTGTGGGCGTGCCAGTGGGCGTGCCAGTGGGCGTGGCAGTGGGCGTGACAGCGGGGGAGGAGCAGGGCGAGCTCTGTTTGCGCTCTTCCAGCTGCAATTGCTGCAGTGCAGCAAGTTCTCCCCCAGCCAAGGAGTGCGATCTCTTCAATTCCAATTTGTGTTTACTTGTTGGTGTTGTTGTAATCTTCATTTTCATTTTGCCATCTGCAGTCTGCGAGGAAATCTCTGCATGCAGTTTCTTCCTCTTGCCATTGGCATCCTTTGGTTCCTTGGAGTGTTTCTTCTTGCGCTTGCGATGCGAGGAGATGGAGGTGGAGGTGGAGGTGGATGTGGAACCATTGCTGCCATTGGTAGAGGAGGAGCATGAGGACATTGGCGATGCATTCGGACTGTACTTGAGCACATCGGGAGGCGTGGTGGCCAGGGGCGTGGCCTGATCTATGGGCTTCAAGCCAATATTCTTGGCATAGGTCTCCAGATCCAGTTGAGGTTGCTGCTGCTGCTGCTGCTGCTGCTGCTCCTCCAAGCGTGCCTCTGCTGACTTGGGCAGACTCAGCTTGGTCTTCATGGAGCTCAGCTCGATCTTTAGCTTGGGCAGATTCTTGCGATTGGCGGTCTTTAGCTCGAAGGCGCCTTCATCCTCTGCATAGCCCAACTGGGATTGAGGTATGCTCACCAGGATGTTCACATTGGGAGCTTGAGGGGTAGCCAAGGCGGGCTGTGGCTCCTCTGGCGAAGGTTCTCGCTTCACGGGGAGTAGGGGAGTGGCCTGGGAGGGGGAGTTGGTAGAGCAGGAGCTGCTGCTCACTCTGTAGTCACTGTAGCGCATGTCGTTGCTTCGCAGGCTCTTGAAGTTGCTGAGGGGTTCCTCCTTCTGCTGTTGCTGTTGCTGCTGTTGCTGCTGCTGCTGCTTCTCCTGCTTTGCCTTGCTCTTGCTCAGCTTGGCGGTGGCGCCACGTGTCTTGCTGGGCACTGGCAACGTGGTGGCAACCTCGTCCGCAAAGGTCACGCACTTGACACTCTTCACAGTGACGGCAGGCGGCGTCGCAGTTGTTCCCATTGTATCCTGATTAACTTTCGATATATCATTCTCATCGCTCTCATAGAGCAGTATCCTGTAGCGAAAGGCCATGGGTGCGTGCTGCAGGGAGGGGGGGAGGAGGATAAACAAAAACAAGGGTGGACATTGTCAGCAAACTTCTTTGTGATAAATGGGGAAACTTAAAGTACATTTTAACCCGGTTAACACTACCCCTCTGCCCTACCCCCTCTACCCTATCTCTACTCACCCTCTTCCATTGATAACAATAGCCGACATCCATGAGCCTAAAACTGGGTGGCAACACCTCATCCTCGTATGTGATCTCTACCTCCACCTGCGCATTGTTCTCGGCATCAATGTCATACTTGGAGCAGAGGAAGCGCTTCAGATGCAGCACCCTCACCTCGGCGGGACACTGCAGATAACAGATGCGGGGCCTGTCCGCGGCTCTGCACTGTTTCAGCATTGCGGGATGATATTCCAGAGATAAGCTGCACAAGTGAGAAAGAGAAGAAGAGAGAAGGGAAGATGAGAAACTTGCTTAGTTTCGATAAGGCAGAACAGGAACAGGATACCAACAACAGAAGTTATCAAGTTAAGGGTGTTAAAGGAATAGATATAAGTATGTATATGTATATGTATATGTATATATGTATATGCATATGTATATATGTATATATATGTATATCACATAAATAGTCAAAGGCAAAGTAATCAAAGCAACAGAAACCATTGAAGAAAACTTCACATTTGCTCAAATAGAAACTTAAAACATCTTTTATAATCATTAACTACTGCCTTGCAGGGTAGTGGGCGTGGCATTAGCTGCACATGTTATTCAGGCATCTGTATGCCAAATTTGATGTCTCTAGCATTTCTATTTGCTGAAATTAACGCGTTCATACAGAGGGGAGAACAGAAAAACAGTCGTAGAGTATCTAGAAATGATTCTGGATGGTCATAATTATAAAACACATCAAAACTCGACATTCTAGCTTGAAATTCTATTTTTTTCGATTTACGATTGCGCAAGTGGGCGTGGCTAAAAAATGAGGTTAACTATACTTGCCTGCATTAATAAGACACATTGTCAGCAATTTGTATAGGCCTAGCACTTATTATGTCTGATATAAAGGTGTTCATACGGACAGAAAAGTCTAAAAGTGATTCTACTTAAGAATATATACATAGTAGGAGCTTCCTTTTGGTTATACTGCCATTGAACATGATTATCTATTAGTTTCGAAGGTTAATTCACAATTTCTTCTCTTGGTTAGTCGTAACAGTATAAGGAATATAGATATATATATATATATATATATAATAGATAGAGTCTCCTGCACCCACCTGATCAGCTCTGCGGGAGCAAAGAACTCCTGTTCCAGGTTCTGTGCTGGCTTCAACACATCCCCAGCATCAAGGTCCTGATGCTGTTGCTCGAACTCGACAAGGCGTTCACACTCACGTTGATAGAGACCCGGCACAAGTTTGTAGATTAGCGCACGCAGTGTGTCATCGGATCTAGGAAGAGGGCGAAGATTGCAGCAAGTTAGCAACAAGTAGGAGCAGGGGAAGGCAGCAGAGAGTGGACACTGAGAGTGGGCACTGAGAGTGGGAGGTGCGGTGTCACCTACCTGAGGTTATCCTCGCTGATCTGTTTGCCTCCGCTTGCCTTGCACTGTGGGCAGTAAACATCGCGTAGCAAATGCTTTAAAATGCAACTGCGACAATCTGCAAAAGAGTGAGAAACCAGAAGAACAAGAAGAAGAAGAAGATGTAGATGAAGTTGAAGAGAATATATTGTAGAAGCAGAAAATGGAGAAGAGAGAAGACGGAGTTTGACTTACATGTGTGATAGCAAGAGTCCACTGTGGTGGGGTCTATCATATAACCCCGACAGATGCGGCAGGTGAGCAGCTCATTGAATTCGCTCAGCTCGCGCTGTCCCACTCCAGCTCCTCCTTCTCTTTCGTCCTTCTTGTGCGTATTTTCACTTTTCTGTTGCATTTTCTAAGCGTTTTTATAGCCTCTCTTTATTTTTAAAGGGGTGCAAAAGTTCCTCAAGATGTTTGCATGTCCTGCAAAGAAAGAGATTCCCGCATGAGTTCAAGGTTCTAAGATTATTGTAGACTGAGAGACTTAGTAGTAGCCGAACCGATAAATGAGCCGTACCGGAACCGAACAAAGACCGTACTGTAATCAAAAACAACCGTACCGCGCAAGAACTAAAAAAAAAAAACCGTACCGGAGCTGAAAAAAGACCGTACCGTCAGGTTAAAGAGTAGACTAGACTCTCTAGGAACCCAATTACATGTAATTTACCTAGTTTTCTACAGTCTTCTTTGGTTATATATGAAATCTCTAACATATGGCCAAAGTTTTTCGTATTGTGTGCCGAATTCTACAATACTCAAAGCGACTTATGAAGTTTTAATCAGTTTTTGTATAAACTAATCCAAGAGAGGAGGTTTACAAAGATGCAAGAGATCTTAAGATTATTGTAATGCCTTTACCATATAGTATGCATTATATTTTCTATATAACCAATCAAATCCAACAGCAAAATCTCTAACCGTTGAAAGAATTAAACTAATAAGTGAAGTGGTACCGTAACTGAAACCAATCTTGATGCAAACCCAAAAGAAACATCCAAAAGATATGTTTTCCAATCAAGAAAAGCATTAACATTCAAGAATAGATATTGAAGATTTCAAAGAGTGAAAGAGTTCTTTTGCTCTACCAAGAATCGTAGCACCTTTTTTGAGTTCTCTTCAGGAACTTCTTCTATTTTTTGAGTGACAAATTATGATTGCAGAAGACACGGACGTGTTGCGCCTGCGCAAAAACAACAAGGTAGAAGAAAAGAGTAGAGACAGAGACAGACAGTGACAGAGAGACAGAGAGCAGAGAGAGAGAGAGCAGAAGAAGTAGCTTGAAGCGCCACAAACAAAGCTAACGAAAATGAAGAAAAAAAACTGTGAGAAACAACGTAAAGAAAAATCCCATCGCCCATCAAGCAGACCAACCATCATCATCATCATCAACTTCGACATTACCATCATCATCATCACCATCATCATCATCATCAGATCAGCATGATTACGACTGTCTTCGTTATTGCATTGCGGTCTGTCGTCGTCGCGTCAAACAACAAAAGCCACAGATAACTCACAGACTGTAAGTTCGTATTGTATCTTTGTATCTTTGTATATATGTATCTGTATCTTCTGTAGCTGTAACCGTGTAGCTTTTTTATATCTTTGTATCTGTGTAGCGTCACTAGACACAAGACACGAAAACTTTAGACTAGTAAGCCAGCCATCCATGAATCGCAACAAAGCCCAAAAAAAAAAAAAAACAAAAAAGGAAATATGAAAACAAAAAAGAAGAAACAAACGAAACCCGAAGAACAAAAAGTAACTCATACGCGGGTCAAGCGTACAGCAAAGGGGGACATCGAGGGAGGGACCATAGAGGGGGCAGTAGAGCGGGTACTAGAGGGTCTGCGGCTGCTGGGCTTTTCGTCATCGTTGTTCGTCGTCGTCGTCGCACAAGCGACGCCCTTCGTGTCACACAGAGGGCACCCTACAAACCTCGGGCACACATACCTCACACACACACACACACACACACACACACACACATACAGAGAAACCGATTGTACTTGAATCTAGTTTTAGGTTTTGCCTTGTCGTCGTCGTCGTCGTCATCGTGCAAACGAATAAAGTACGAAAATTACGCTCTTGTGTGCCCTACACATACACACGCACGCACACACACACACACACACAGAGTGAGCTCGTTGTGATGATGATGATGACAATGATGATAATTATTACTATGTGGGTAGCGAGAGAGCTCGTTGGATCGGCAGGTTGCACGAAGAAGAATGAAAGTATGGAAGACTGAAATGATGATTGTATTCGATAGTAAATGTCATCATCATGTGTATGTGTGTGTGTGTGTGTGTGTGTTCGTGTGGGGTGGCAATTAGGGATTAATCCTAGATTAATCATAATTGTGTTGTCACCTATAAGAATTATATACAATCACAAGTAAAGGTTAAATAAATGTTACATTTTATTGAATTTACGACTAAATTTGAGTCCTACTCAATTTGAACAGTTTTTAATGTTTAATTTCTAACAAAACATGATTCAATTATATTTTAAGACTTTGCTAATCCCCAATAAAACTTTCTGCTCTTCGTTCTAGTTCTATAAAACATAAAGTATAATATTTATAGAGCTGTTATCAGATAACTAGAAGTAATTTTCTATTTATACATTTCCCCGTCTCTCCTTTTTCATATTTTTTCTGTCAATATCTTTAGTGTATATCTTTAATGAGTGTAGATTATGTAGTATTATTATTTTTACTTTATATAATCCTCGATATTGCCAACGATATTCGCAAAGATCTATTATTACGCTTGCTTAAATGTACAGCTTGTTTTTTAGCACTTAAGTCGTATTTAAAGCTCTCCAGATTAATTTGAAACCTTTTAAGTAGTTCTATAACATATCTATACTGTACAAGAAGATATATACTATAACTTAAGCAACATTATTTTAATCGATTGTTGATGAAAGCTTTGTGGAATAAGTTGAGTTAAACAGATCAGAATGGAAAAGGCTTTCTCATTTATGGATTTAAAGGGATCTAAAGCTAATTATTATATAATATATAGTATGTATGTATGTACCATACATATGCTTGATATAGTTCTGATTATTGAGAGTTAATACTGCCAATGTGATACTGATTATTGTGATTTAATACTTTCAACGATGATATATTCAACATATAGTATTAATATATTCCTCAGATCTCAGAAATACAATAATTTGTATATTTATTTATGATTTCTTGATGCCTTGAGCATTAACTATTCTTTCCTACCTTCCCCTCTCTCTCTCTCTCCCTCTTCTACTACCTTTAGCCATTACTTATGCAGCGCATGTTGCCATCTATTTCGGAAGTATGTTCTTCCGTTCAACACCCTCCCACCATCCCCTTTAGCTTCAGTTCGTTAAGCTTTAAAGCTTCAAGCTGCTGTAGGGCAAATAAAAGTCGCCTTGGCCCAACGACGCTCAGCTCTGCCCACTTTTGGCCCGTTCGCCTTTGACATGTTTCGCTTTGTACGTCGCACGCTCACGCGAAACTGGCACGAAAGCAGATGCCAAAAGGGAAGATGAAGTGGCGAACAGCAGTGACAAGCGAAGAGGCTGCGCTGCTAGCAAAACAAAAAGCGAGAAAGGAAGGCGAGCAATAAAAACAGAAAAAGAGAAAAACAAAAAACAAAAAACAAAAAACAAAAAACGAATGAAAACACAAGCAAAGCATGTTGAAAAACTAAGCCAACACTCAGTCAAAGTGGGCGCAAGGCGGGACAAGAGGTGGCAGAGCGAGATAGATAGAGAAGGAGCAAGAGAGAGATAGAGAGGGAGGGAGAGGAAAGATGATGACGAGGTTGATGTTGGGGAAAAGTGCAAACGTTGCTGCTGACGTGAATTAGAATGAGAGAATAATGAGGATGTTGTAGGCAAAGTAAAGTCATTCATCAGGCAAGGCCCACGCCCACACACACACACACACACACACACACACAAAGTGCCTGGTGACTGCCTTAAAGTGGCCCACTGTGCCGGTCCTTAAGCCGTGGCGTGGGTGCAGAGCGGGAGAGGGGGGAGAGGGAGTAGCGCGCGTCAATTGATGACGTCCTCAATGTCGCAAACACACACACACGGAGATAGTGACGAAACAGAGGCTTGCCGCGCTGCGCTGTTATCGCTATCGAAACGAAAACAACAACAAAAGCATCAACAACGCAGCAACGACTGGCGCCGGCACGAGCGAACTTAACATAACCAAAGCCGACCCGCAGGGTGGTTGTCATACACACACACACACACACACACACACACACGACGCGCACGCAACAAGCTTGGCCGACGACGAAGACAAGAGAGAGAGAGACGCGGCGAGACACGAGAAATGGTTACATCGTTGTCGGCAAACCGAACGACAGCGACAACGAGAGTGACGACGTCGACGTCAACGTTGGCAGCGCAGCGGCATCAAACCAAAACGCACTTTTGCTGCCGCCTTGCGCTATGTCCACAACAGCAGCCGCTGCAAATACAACTGAAAGCAATGCACGAAATTCAAATGCGGCGACGGCGACGGCGACGGCTACGCTACGACTTCGGCAAGCAGGCCGAACAAGACACGAAGTACTCGTACTCGCACACACACTCCCACTCTCGCATCTGACTCGCAGTCACACTCACTCACACATCGCACTCGACTCGCACTCGTGTCTCGTGTCTCGTGTTGTTCGTACAATTGCGCGGCGAAAACAAAGCGACGACACAATTTTGTATCTATTCGCCGCAGCTCTTGCTCTCTCTCATTTTCTCTCCCGTTCTCGCCTGCGTGACCGGCCCAGTGGGCTGTGGGAGAGCACGGCGCATAACCAAAACAAAACTTTCTACAATTTGCGCGCGGCCGTTTTTCGCCGCTATCGCCGCGTTTCTGATGGTTTCGGTTTTTAGTTTTTCGACATCGAAAATTCCAATACGACAACAACACACACACAGCCCGCACACCCATGCAAACGCACTTGTCACGTGTACGTGTGTTTACAAAATTTTCACACACACACACACATTGGGTATGTTTTATATATTTTCGTTATATTTCGCCGCGTTTGCAAAGTGAAATTTTCTTATTAGAAATTTTACACACAACACACACACACAGATGACAGCGCGCTTTTCCGTAACGTTTTTCCAACATTTCCTAACGACGCAGTTACCGTTGCCGGCAGAGGTTGCGGCAGGGGCTGCTCGGCTCAATTTTACGCATAAATCGATTCACAATGAAATTGATGGAATGCTTCTTCTTACTTTATTACACTTGCCGACACACACGCACACTTGCAGCAATACGCAATGCGTGTGTATTTGCGCTGCTGCTGCTGCTGCTGCTGCTGCTGCTCTTATCGATTTCTCGTACACGTTTTTATTATCACACTGAGATTTTGAATCGCTCTTACTCTTGTTCTCTCTCTCTTTCCCGCTCTCGCTATCGTCTTTCGCTCTTTACGTGACGGCGAACACACAAAATATTTTTACTTTTCTCCGTCCACAAAGTGCACGGCACGAAAACTGTTCAAAGACTGATTCTGATTAGAGCTGCCAACGATTTCGGGCACTGCCGCCGCGCGCGCTGCCGCTGCCTGCGCCTGCGCTGGAGAGTGACCATAGCGAGAGAGCGAGAGCTGAAGCACTATAGTGCTCGCGCAAGCGAGACAAAGAGACAACGCTGTTGCTGTTTCACGCCATTGCGCTGCTGTACCGCCCACCCTGCGGCTGTCGTGCGGCTTGATTGGCTGCGAGTGCCGTGCTCGGTACTTCGGCTGCGACACGAAGGCGAGAAACGAACGACGTACGAATGTACGAAGTGTGTACGTGTAACAGTGCGATTGTGTGTGTGTGTGTGTGTGCGTTTCGTTGCGTTGCCTTGCCTTTTTGGGGTGGCTATGCGAGAGGCGTGTGTGTGAGAGTACGCTCGCCTGTGTGCGTGCGTGTGCCGAGTGCATGCGTGTGTGGGTGCTGTTTTTAATTGAATTCGACTGTCAAATGAGAGATTAACGCCTCAGCATTGCCGACGCTGGCAGCGCCAAAGGCAGCGACGGAGACAGCGACGCGTCGCCTGCGTCGTGCCCACTACGTATTGGGCCTGGCCTTGCCGTTTATTTTAATTATTGCGAATTCTTGTTTGGTCGCTGTGCTGCCGTCGCTGCTACTGCTGCTGCTGCTGCTCCCACTGCCGTCACTGCTGTCACTGCTGCTGTTTCTGCCTTCATTGCTGTTGTTGTTGTGCTTCTCGCTCGCTCTCCACCTTTGTCCGTTGGGCATTTTGTATAAAATATGAATATGGCAAACGACGTAACGAGTCACGTCATGTCACGCCATATGCAAAAGGTTCCATCCTCTCTGCCGCTGTTTCTCTGTGTGTGTGTGTGTGTGTGTGTGTGTGTGGCGTGTGTGCGTGCGTCTGCTGCTGACAACACTTGACACATGAAGCCTACTTCATTTTTCCCCCTTTTTTCTCTCTGACAGTGGGAGGAAAATATAAATTGATGTTCATCGCTTTTTGTTTTTTATTCGATTCGATTCGATAGAAAGCGACTTTCAATGCCTGTCGAAATTTGCATTTCAAAAGGTTTCGCTGTCGCGACGGCGACAAGTGCGAAAATAATCAGCCTGTGTGTCCTTGAGCAGCGCCTCGCACGTTCCGACGGTTGCTTTCAAGGCTCGTTAGGCATTTAATATGCGTCGGAAATCGCTCGGGGGCGTTCCCTCCCTCTATCTATCTCTCTTTCTCACTGTTTGATAAATGATGCACATAAGTGATTCCTGCTCGCCGGCTCACCGACGGGAAATAAGATAATCCATTAGCTAAGGCAGCTTTGACGTCTTAGGGGGGACTTCAAAGTTGCATGGCAAAAGTTTTTTTTCTTACCTTGAAGGTACAAGAAGTTAGAAACGTACATACAACATGCATATAAAGCTATATCCCCTTGCCATTCCAAGTAAACTCAGCATATCGTAGCTACAGTAAACTCTATACCCAATTTCATCTCTTTAACTACCTTAGCAGCTGCGATCTAATCAACGAAACTCCATTCGCTGGGTTCTTCGAGGTAGTGCACTTGGTATTCCAGGTAAAATCAATATATTCCCAATACAGAAAGCTATACACAAAATTTAGTCACTTTAACAAGCACAGCAACTAAGATCCAAGAAATAAACCCTACAGACAACGTTATTGAAGGTTCTACAATATGAAAACTTCTCGTAAATTGACTTTGAACAAGAATATGAAGACAAGATGTTCTTCGTAGACTCCTCCACGCCATTTTCTGTCGTTTAGCCAAATAGAACACAACCCTTTGGTAACCCATGTGGAAACCTGCTATAGGTTCAGGGTATAGAAACGGGTTTTTCATGATATCTCGCGCTGGGGTGAACTCGGCGTCAAGTTCAGTCTCGTGCCTTGTTATTATATTAGCTTTATGAATGCGACATTGCACATGCTATCCTATCAATCACCGCAAAGGCTACTTAATTATGTATTCCGTATTATCTGTTACGGAAAACAACGAAAGACATTCCCTACATATATCACACAGAGCTATTTGACGGAAAAACTTGTTTAAATGTCTTCTAGGTAGGTAAAGTTGCCTTGAGCAGTCGCATGCCAAAGAATTTATTCAGATAACATCGTTAATATTTATTTATTTATTTATTTTTTTTTTTAAAATTAGTTTATAGTCGGACTAAGGTCAGTCGACTGTTTAAAAGTAAAGGAAAAATACAATTAATAGTTATAATTAATAATTTTAAGTTAAAAGTAAAATCTTAACTGTGAGAAAAGAAAGAAAAAGAAATTAATTGAATTGAGTTTACATTCTCTGGTATTATTCAGTCTATGTGGTAGTTGAGCATATTTTCAAAACTTTTCTCAACTATTTCCTTTTCGTTCTTGTCTAGCATTGAGCATGGATTAGCTGTAAAGTATATATGGTAGACACTGTCTCTGATCAGCATAAATAGTCACGGAAACTTCCCAAATATAATGGAAAATCATTACAATTTTATTTGCTTCATCATTTTCTGCATGAATTTCCAGCTAGTTTGTTGGTTTTCCATCTTGTTTGCTTTAGAGTCTGTATTTTAGTTTACCCGGTTCTTAACTTTGTCGAAAACAAACTGATTTGCACTGGATATATGATATTATATAGGATTTTAGTTCCAAATTGACTGACTATAACAATTGAAGGGATTTCGAACTTGTATAACATTTATAAACTTAAAAGTGTCGCTTAAAGCGATAAACAAACTTTAAATAGTACAAAATATTGGGTGTCAAATTGTTTCTGAGTGCAAGAGATGTTACTTTAGGTACTCCTTGTACGGCTTGACCGTTTTATCTTAAACTTGGTACAGACAGACTATGGAAATGAACAGAAAACGAGTTATTTTGCTGTTAACTGTAGAAAATAACAAATATTCACATGCATTTTAGGAAGTCCTCTCAGTTTTTAAACTGTATATTGCAGATTTCTAACTTCATTTTAGTAAAACAACTTTATTAAAAAATAAAAAACAATCTTTAAAGAGATGAATAACAGCATTTGCGTCGGGAGTCTGTGGCTTGTAAAAGATAATTTATCCATGAGTTTTGTGACTAGCAGTTACGGTTTATTTATGGGAATACCACCTCCGGGCACACTGAAAAACCAGTGCAGCAAAAGTAATTACGTCCCCCGCCCCTTACACCATGCTCTACTCCAGCTTCCCCTTTTGGGCGAGGACCTTCTCCTAATGCAGTTGGAATCCTGGACCCAGCTGGAGGTGAATCCTTGGGGCGATGTGCATAATTAATGTGTGTGTAGCAACTGGCTGCGGTTTTGTCTGTGCGGTTGCAGCAGCAGCAGCCCAAGCAGAGTTGCAACCAGTAGGATGATGGTAGAGGGGGTGGAGGGAGGCAGGTACTGACTGTAGATACACTGCAACTTTAGCTAATGCGGATTCGGAGAAATTTAAACAGGTGCGCCTTATTACGCCTCTTTTATGGCAATTAGTGTCCACAGTTCTCCCCCCTCACGCTTTCTCCCTCCACACCCTGCTTTCCTTGCCTAAAGTGACATCTCTCAAGAGAGGGCGCATAATTTATACAGGCGGGCGAGAGAGAGAAATAGAGAGAGGCAGAAAATAAAAACAGAAATGTGAAATTATTAAGGGTATAAACAGGCGAGTTAACATAAAAGATTTGCGGATTGCGTAGATTTATACCCCTGTCCGTCCCACTGTGCTCGCTCTGCCCCTGCGTCCCATCGTATATGCAATTTCGAAAGGCAGCACACAGAAAATCTGTGAAGTATCTTTTCGTATTAACCCTCAAAACGCAATGCTCGGCGCGCATTCGTGTATGAATATGTGTGTGTGTGTGTGTGTGTGTGTGTGTGCTCGAATACGTAATGAGCACTTGCGGTACACGTAAAACTGAATGCCAGCAACATTCGCTGCGCCCAAAGAGCAGCAGCAACAACAACAACTAGAGAAACAGCAGCAGAGGCAACGGCAACCACCGAAGCAGCAACAACAACAAGCAGCAACACATCAGCCGACGGCTCAACTCACCACACACACACGCAGGCACACATCACTCGACTACTCACAGACACACACACACACGCATGCAAGTGCTGTTCGCTTTCTTGCTATTGCTTTTGACTCGTCGTTCATCGTTCCCATTTAATGTTGCGCGTTTCATGCGACCCCGTGACCAATTTGCTCATTTGCAGTTAAATGTCAAAATATGCAATTAAATGGAACCCGCAAACTGGGCAATATTGATTAATTATGTTTTTTTATAACCAATAAAATATTTATATTTATATATTTGTATTATGTTTCAGGACAATATACATACATAAGTGATGTATTCGCAGTAGCGCGCGCTGTAGTCAATTTCCTAGTGGGGCTCTGCTTGTTTGTGCTGCTTTCGTTCGCTCTCGTCTGGCATACAAATTTTGCTGTGGCTGCGCTGTTCTTGTTGTTGTTGCTAGTGCTCTTGCTGTCGCTGTGTTGTTGTTGATTTTGCTGTTGCCTGCTGTGGCTGCATTGTTGTTGTTGCTAGTGCTATTGCTCTTGCTTTGGCTCAGTTGTTGTTGTTGCTATTTCTCTCATGCTGTCGCTGTGATGTTGGGTAGCGGCAGCGACAGCGATGTCGTGCGCAAACATGGCGATGGCGTTGTGCTGCTGCTGCGCTGCTGCTGCGTTTGCATTTGCCTTTTCGCATTTACAAAGTTATCTGTATGCATATGCGTGTGAGTGTGTGTATCTCTCTCTCTCTGTGCGTGCGTATGTGTTTACTTTGAAATTGCAGGCAGTCGAGCCTGGCAAACAACAAACAACAGTCAGAGAGGCCGACGCGTCGTCCAGCCCCAGCCCCAGCGCAGCTTCGACGCTGGCAGCGACTGCGGCATATTTACATTTTGATTGGGAAACTGTTGAGGCGCAACTGTTGACGTCGCCGCGTTCGTGGGTGTAGTTTAAAATGCCTCGGCCTGTTGTTGTTGTGATTGTTGTTCTTGCTGCTGCTGCGCTGCTTTCGTTTCACGCTACCACACATACACACGCACACACTTGCATAACCTCGACAGCTTTTTGTGCTTTGTCCAATTATAATTTGCTTCGATTTATCACACGACATTATTGAGTGAGAGGCTGAGGTGGAGAGAAAGAGAGAGGGAGAGTGAGGTACAGTGGGGAGCTAATGATTAATTGATCTCTCTAATCTCTTAACAATCGTGATACTATTTGTCACACACGCACACACCTTCGTATATTTGGCTGACCAAATTCGCTATTTTTAATACTGACAGTATTTTTTGTTTTTTGTTTAAATACCA
This sequence comes from Zaprionus lachaisei, assembly GCA_018901815.1. Classification (NCBI taxonomy): domain Eukaryota; kingdom Metazoa; phylum Arthropoda; class Insecta; order Diptera; family Drosophilidae; genus Zaprionus; species Zaprionus lachaisei. Next base: position 1,254,269 of record JAEIFI010000054.1, read on the forward strand.
AAGTGATATTTCATAATTATTACGTAATGCGCGACCTGCGGCGGTTGCGACCCGCGTATCCGCACCCCTTTCCTCTTCCCTTCCCCCACCACGTCCTGCTTTTGAAATTATGGCACTAATTAGTTTATGAATGTTGCACGACGCCGCCGCCGCCGCCGCCCGCGTCAAGCGGAATGGGGTGAAAAATTCCAATTTGCTGGCAAAGTCAGGGGCGTCGCAGAGAGAAGGAGAGGGTGCGAGATGGTGTGACGGACGACGAGCGACGTTCTCCCTCAGGATGTTTGCAAAATGTGCAATTTAAGAGATTAAATTGTTGCCTCATTGTTGATCCTCCTTTCTCTCTCTCTCTCTCTCTTTCTCTCTCTCTCTCTCTCTCTCTGCCTCTCTGCTTCTCCTTTTGTTGTTCTTTAATCTTTGTCGCATAACTTTAAAATCGCAATTTAAGTGGGATTTACAATGAGCCCCGAGGGGAGTAGAGAATTTCCTCCTTTTTCGCAAATTCCACGCATAATGAGTCTACGGAATGTTGCTCCGTGTCGAAACTGGTCAAATGTATGGTATATACTGTATATAATCGCATATACACAAGTCAATATACCATTTAATCAGATTAACTTCAGGTCGGAAGTGTTCTTGGGTGCGGCGGCAAACTTGTTTATGATAAACTGGTAACAAATTTGCTATATCGACAAAAAATCTACATTTTTTTGGCTGAATTTGGCTTGCACTATAAGACTTTGTAAAACTTTATAGCTAAGGTAAATACAAGTAAACTTTATCTGCTTAAACAACTCAAAATGAACTTAGCTAATGATAAACTTGATGTTTCTCTATAGAAATTGCATTTAAAACATCTGTCGAGGCACCTTAAACCTTCTAGAGCCTCCATGTTCCGTAATTTTCAGTGAAAATAAAGCAATTATCAATATTTCTGGAACTATAGAAGTTGGAATTTTAAGATTTGTCTTATTAGGGTTTATTTCTAGTTTGTTTTTAGAATAATCAAACATAACATTCAGAAATACTCAATTCTTACAGTCATATACATCGCTGAATACCTGGAGGTTTTTCAACTTTTCCTAAACCAATAAAGAGACAACATTCTTATGGCAGGACTGTATAATCTTCTTCAAAGTGAATGACAATAGGTCACGCCTACACAAAAGCACATTAACTTGTTACACTGACAAAGAGTTGCCCAACAGCATCAGCATAATAAAAATCGACTGAAAAACTGTGTAAAATTCCTCAAAATATTCACGATGTTTTAAAACACTTAATTTAAGATAATTTAAAGGAGTTTTCATATGAAAAAAAAAACACAATACAAATATTGTCTCTTGAATTTCTTAAGGTTTGGCAAACCTTGATTAAAAAGCAATTACAATAGAGTATCCATGGCGATTAAGCGGATTAGGGCTGAAAATTCAAATTTGTCAAGTTATTAAAGTCACAAACTCTTGCGTTAAACTCAGGAATGACTTCTACAATAATTCAAATTCCAAAAAGTATGTAAGCAGCGGAAGAATTTATTATTAACTGAATGTTTTCAAGTTTGAAATTAAAATCAAGGCGAATAAACTGGACAGCATTTATTTCCTACATAAATTATTCTTTTTGGCGCTTTCATAATCGTTCTGTGACAGAACCAGATACGAAAGGCATCAGATCTAAGAGGCTTATCTGAATAAAGCTCCGAAAAAGGTAACTGCCCAGTCCGAGACGGGATGGGAAGGGAAGCAAACTGCCCACATGCAGTGTGCGATATCATTTAAAATGGGGGAGTTTATTGACTCGTAGCAGGGGTGCACACGACAACAAAAAGAAGTAAAGTACCTTCCTTTTGCGATTTCGTTTATTTTACAAAATGTCGGCTTATAAAAAAGAGCGAGGAATGAAAAGCGCAGCAAATTTAGACCTAACAAAGCGTTCGAATTGCAAAATTGGTTTAATTTTTGAATTCCCAAGATTATTGTTTGGCATTATAAACTAAAAAGTAAGAAGTACAATACTTAACATACTTTACATACAATTACATATATCGGTTGAGGTGATATTTAGCAAATGATTCTATAGATATAATCTTCAAAAGAATTTTAATACGTTATAAAGTAATAATTACTTAACATACGTTTCTTTACATACAATTACATCAGTTAAGGTGATATTAGCTATAGATCTGATGTTTAAAAAACTTGTAACTGATGCATACTACACAAAATAGTCGATTTTTAAGAAAAACATAATATTATCCTATAAATTTTTTGTAGTTTTATATATACATAATTTTAGAGTTTCCTACTTTAACAGCGCCATATTAGTGAATAGTAATACTACAACCAATATACCAACAACAACACAGACTAGGTCGTAATTCCTTAATGTACACTTTGATTTCCACCTATTCTTTGAATTGACTTATGATAAAATGGAGTCTTATATCTTGTCTGATAATTCATACTACTAAATACTTTGCCTCTTTTCTCAAGAAAACTCATGCATAGAAATCTTTAAAAGTAAGAATGACAACGTAATTTTGTACATAAACCTTGTGAATATCTGAAAACTGTTAAACAAATTTGAAAGCTTAAGGTTTACTAACAAAATCAACATTTACAACAATAGCCAATGTTCTTTAGATGCTTCAACACAGTTTTATCTATCAAGGTTCTTAAATTTTATAGAAATATTGTCGAAACTCTTAAGAATTGCAGTGTGGTGTTCATTTCAAATTGATTTCGCAGATTAAAGTTTACTGCGCCCTTAAAAATGAAATAATAAAAGAGTTCAAGAGCTCCTAAGCCGCTTTCGCCTATCAAGATGTGACAGTGTTGGTCAGTGGAGGCAGATGAAATTCATTTTGCCAGTTCAACTAGAGAGAAAATCACTGATTTTGCGACTTTGTTCGACCTTAACGTTGTGGGGTCAACACTTCTTTATTGAATGTGCCCCCTCTCACTCTCCATCTCCTCGCACTCTCCCTCTCAGTCTCTGCCCACAGTCTGACAGACTTTGATCCGCAGGCGGATTTCCTTTTACATCTTTCTGTGTTTCCTCTCGAGCTAAGCGCAAAATTGGCGTGAACATAAAAAAGTTGTACGCGACTTTGCTGAACTTTTAGCACAAGTTTACCCCTCTATCCCACAGTGCAGCCCCCCACTGCTCCGCTCTGTCTCCCTCTCTCTGTGAAACTTTGCCGTTATTCTGTTGGCGCTGCCACTCGCACATCTCGCCCCATGCAACCCATATCAACTTTTCTGCTGTCTCGGCAGAGAGAGAGAGAGAGAGAGAGAGTGTGTCTGTGTGTGGGTGTGTGTTTTATTTTGCATCGATATGACCGACGACTTTAATCAAATAATTTATTATCGGACACGCCACACACGTTTGCGTTTAATTGAAACTAAAATATTTTTGATTAATTGTAAGGCAACGCCGGCAGCGCAGCAACAGCACAGTGGCAGTAGCAGCAGCAGCGGCATCAGCAAAAACCTTTTGTTTTCATACAATCTCCATAGGCAAAGCCAACGGCGTCGTTGGCATCGACTCACGAACGCCACTCGGCTTGGCTCTGCGCCCGTTCTCGGCTCTACACAGTCGGCTCTCTCTCTCTCTGGCTTCGTTCTCAAGGCTGTGGGCGCTCGGGTATTCGGTATCACGCTGTGCGCTGCTGGCGTCTCTGCCAGCGTTGTAGTCGACGATGCCCAACCTTTTGGCCCCCCCTGCGTTACACACACAAACACACACGTACACATACATACATACATACTCACAGGCAATTTATGTGGTACGACGCTGCCTTTATGTATTCTCCTCTGCGCTGTGTCACGCTAATTCGCAGTGTTTCGTTCGATTGCCTTTCGCTTCGCAGTCTCTGCCGCTGCCGCTGCCGCTGTCGATGCGTTGCTGCCCAACTGCCTGCTGCTCTCAGCGACCCTCACACACACACACACATGAGAGCCTGCATATGGCTGTACATACTTTTCGTTTTCGTTTTGCTTATGTTCTCCACATTCGCTTCGCTTAATGCTTTTGCTTGCGCTGCTCGCTGCATATGGCTTCGTTCGACGTCGCTGCCGGCTGCGCTGCCACAGTTGTCAGTTGTCAGTGTTGTTTGCCTGCTTCATTCCACACATCTTCGTTGCTGCCGCTGCTGCTGCTGGCAACCAGTTTGTATGGCTCTGTCGCTGATGTTTTTGCCTCTCTGCCTTTCTTTCCATTCGCATTCGTTCGTTTCGTGGCGCATTTCTTGCGTTTTATTTCGTTTCTTTCCTACCCCCGTTTGTCACTTTGTCTGTTTGTACATAAATGCATTAGTGCCAGTGTATGTATGTATGTGTGTGTGGCGGCAAGAAAACTCATTATTATGCTCTAAGCGGCAGCGGACGCTCGGCGCGCTGTCGCTGGCTCTGCTGCTGCCGTTGTCGCTGTCGCTGTCTGTGCACGCGTAGATAATAAAGCAGCACAAACGATCAGGGTTGTCGAGTGCTTGCGATTGCGTAGACTCTGACGGAAGGTTGATAACGAGCGAATAATTAAAAATTTGCAAATTATATTAAATAAAATTGGTATTAGAAACATCTTTGAATGTACAAAATTTGAAAATAAAGCCTATAAATATATTATAAATTATTTCATTGCGTAATTATGGGTGAAAGTAAAGTTTTATTGAATTTGTATTATTATTCATTTATTTAAATAATATTTTATTGTATTTTCATCATTATTTATATACAAAACTCATATTTTATTGTATTTTGATCCAAATGAAACATTTAAAATTAAATTACATATAAATAATTATTTATTAACTACATTTATTAATTTATTTTATGTTTTTATTTATTTGTTAATTATTTAATAATATTGTCACTTTTCCACATAATTTGTTCTTTATATATTGTGCTGCGCTCTGGCAACCCTAGAGCGCCTGTGGCTGCATGCCACGACCGCCAGCAACAGCTTAGCCAAGCACACACACACACACACACACATGCGCGCTCACTTAGCAGCAGCATTCACACACACACACACACACACACTGTGGCATATAAACATCTGCTGCTGCTGCTGTTGACGTCGCTGGTAATTGGGAATGAGAATGGGATTGAGAAGAGAATGGGAGAATGGGTATATGCGGCATGAGGCATGGGGCATTCTGTGGCAGAGGCGATGCTGTGAGGCATAAGTATGGTTATGATGATGCTGAATGATGATGTTGCTGCCTCTGCCTCTGCCTCTGCCTATGTGACGTCACAGCGCAGCATCGCTGCTGCGTATTGGGAAAATCTACTGGCAAATGCCCGCCCGTGTGTGTGTGTTTGCTGTGTGTGTGTGTAGCTCGGCATGCGCCCTGTGAGTTGGGTACGAGAGTTCGCTCGGTCATTGCTTGCGGGATTTGTCGATGTGCCCCGAGTGGTAGGGGGACGGGGGAGGGGGCGTCGTAGCAGCGAATGGGAAAGAGAGAAAAAACGCGACGGCAGCGCAAATTAAACCTAAATGCCCCCATTCACTTGGAGGCTGCTACCGGAGTTGCCGCTGCTGCTGCAGCTTGTCGTGCCACCTTGCCACGACTTAAGCAATTGCAACAGCAGCAGCAGCAACAATTGCAACAACACCAACAACTACAACAACTGAAACAACAACAACAGCAGCAACATCATCAACGGCAGCTCCCAACGTCATCGTCATCCATCTGGGCGCATTATTAGTTTCTCTTTCTGCCTCTGCTGCTGCCTCTGCTGCTGCTGTGGCGCTTTATCGCATTTGTTGCCGCATGGGGTCTCTCAATTAAGCTGTTAAGACCAGTTGAGGCCAATCTATCGGCGGAATTAAAGCCAATCAATAATTTACGACAAGCCGAGGAGGCAACCTGAAACCAGCCCGACAGGATGAGCTCAATCAGCTCAGCTCGGCAACTAGTGGCAAGCCACATGCGGCACAAACGGGACGTGCAACGGCCGGTCGGCAGACGACGCACGACTGTCTGTACGCCCGACATCACTTAAAATGGCGTTCACTAAGGTTGCAGTTGCATCCCCCCATGATTAATGCCTTCTTTGAGGGTCTTAACATCATCACAGGGAATTGTCTCTCTATAATAGTCGGGGAGAGTTCTCTAGCAAAGAATCTATACTCACTAATCTCTATTAAGTTGGCTTTGAAGTTATCTCAGATGAACGTAGCTTGTTCCTTTTATTTCTAATGTACTAAGTTCTTTTCTTTTGATAAAACTTGGTCACACTGTAGAAAATATACTACAGATTCCGTTTTTTCAAGATGTTTTTCTTGTTTTCTACAGAATCCGATATATATGCAACTCTTAAAAATCATATAAAACTTAATCTGTAAATAAATGTGTATACAAAACACTAAAACCTAACATATAATAGTGTTGAATCAGTTTTGGAAAACATCTTTTCTGTTTTTATATTTTAATTACAATTTCAGACTTCTATAAAATCATTTGCAAGTCAATCCAGCAAGAAAGTTGTCCTAACAGACTTATAAAGGTTCGGTTGAACTTTATTTTTAAGTTTCCTCAAATAGCAGATACCATTTTCAGACATTTTTCTAAGCTTTTAATATGAATGAAAAAGGATACATTAATTATACGCCACGAATACTTTAGATGAACTAAAAACTAAATCAAAACAACTTGACTTTGTGTAAAAAATACCTTTGTATTGACATTTTTCAGTTTTTTACGAAATTATTTCTATTTAGCCTTATTATTGAAGATATTGTAGAAATATTAGAGTATAAGAGAAGTATTAGAGTCTCTTTATGAACCCACCCACTCGTCTATTCTAACATTTATAGCTCTATATCTTTCTCTCTTCCATTTACGAGTGTTTACAATAAACATTTACAACACTTCGAAAGGAAGTGCCTTCTCTGGTTGCAACATGAGTTAGACATTAGCCTCCATTTGGGAATTGGGAATGATGTGTCACGAGATCGTAGACTCAATGACTCAGATGTCCCCGTTCCAAAGCAAACAAATGAAACCTATTGAAAACTGATGAAATAAAAATGCAATTATGTGTCGAAGTTCGTTTTGTTTTTTTCATGCAGAATCTTTTTCGCATATAGACAACTCATTTTTAGGTTACTTAATTTACTTTTCTTTCGAAAATAGATGATATAAATGGAAATTTTATTAAAAAAAACTACTTTGAACATGAGAATTAAGAGAATTGAGAGTAATCCTTTCAAATTAAAGGTGTTTCTTATTTAATTCCATCCAAGTGAATTCTCTTTAACTTCAGGCTGTCATAGTTTTCTCGACATAACCTAAAACAACAGGAATTTTAAATAGTCTAGCCTTTTAGAGGCATCGCAATGTTATTTCTAGTGATTGTTTGATTCGCTTGCACCTTCTTGTACAATCAGCGCTACACAGCGAGAGCCATTAGAACAGGAAGAGTGGAGAAGGAGATGGAGATGGAGAAGTAGAAGAGTGGACATTAAAATCTTCGGATGAATGAGTGTCCAACTGATTGGAGAGCTTTTTGTCCGACTCTGGTAGTAGGAAAGGAAAATAAACACGAGGCAAATGCTGATTGTTGTTTGTTGATTCACATGTGCAAAAAGCACTCACTCTATGTATGTGTGTGTGTGTGTGTGTCTGTATGGGTCTGTATCTTTATCTGGATTTGTGTATGCGTGTTTGTTTGTGTGTGTGTGTGTGTTACACGCCTACGTGCAAAAATGCAAGTTCTCTCTCGGTTGCTTTACGGAAACAACGAATTGCCGAGTGGGCAGATTTCGGTGAGGCACAACAAAAACAACAAACTGCTTGAACTATAACATTTACTTTACCTCAAGTATAGTAAAGAAATCAATCTTGTTTTACGACACAAGTTCTTTGTTTGGTGCGGCCTCAAAATAAGGTATGCACATACCTTACTTTCGGTTTTTATTTAAAATGTTGGCAAATGGCCTGAAGATTATATATTTAGCCCATGCTAGATAAAGTATAGACCTTTTATGAACAATCTCTATATTTAATAGAGTATTTAGACAGTTTTATAGCGAGTTTTCTTCTAAATATAAAATTACATTTTAAAAATTATTTTGTTCTCAAGCTGTTTTAACGTATTTTAAAAAGGATATACTGTCTAAAGTTCCAACTGCTCCCACTTTTTTTTAGATATGAAGAGTGGAAAAGTAAAACTGTTGAGTGAAAACATTATGGGATACAGAAAATATTTAAATTATCCAAAAACCCAACAAAATACGAGCAAAATCGTCGTTTTTTTTTAATAACACAGAACTTTTCTAGTAAAATATAATGAAAGTATTTCCGTTTAGTAAGAAGAAAGTAGAGTAAACAACCAGTTAATAAACCGTAAACACCCGTATTTAAACTATGTATATTATTATGTTTCATTATTTTATTCAGTTGATTTGAATACAAAAATACTTATATTCTAAGAATTCATGCACAAAAAGCAAAAAATACATTAAGATTAAGCTTACCCCGTATTATTTGCTAAAAATCTCTATTTGCAGAGGGAGAGAGAGAGAGGGAGAGAGTACAAAGCGTAGGATTACATGCTTATGTACACATATTTCAAATTTCCTGCGCCCCGCCTAATTGGCGGCTTTTTGTCACCTGATACAAACGTGAAGAACATGAGGGGGTAACACTGGTAACGCAGATTCGTTACTTGAAGCCAATGGTTACGGCATAAGCACCTGGGATTATGACAAACATATTTACACGCACATATCCAATGTACCTACTATGTACACGACTACCTACCTACCCTCGCTGCTCCCAAGTGTGTACATACTGAAATATGTGTACATACAAACATATATACATACATGTTGTTATATAAACTAATGTACCTGGTATATCTATAGATACAGTACTTGTACAGTATGTACATGTGTATATACTATGTATATGTACATAAAAGTACGTATACTCTCAGCGCAGATCAAAGAAAACACATTTTTCCTTTAGGTACTGTGTACACACTCGCAGCAGCAGCGACCAACTTAATTAAGCAAGTATATAGGATGATCTCAGTTTGTTTGTACCAACATGAAAACGTGTACATATTCACACATGCGTGTGTGTACACACTTCTGCAGCATTGCAAATGTACATAGAGAGAGTTGTACATGCGTGTGTGTGTGTGTGTGTATACATAAGCCAACTGCGGATACGCGCGTCTCTGCCTACAGCCCTTCCTTTCACACCCGCGTGTGTGTGTGCGAGTTGACGAAACAAAGAAACAGCAGGCGCAGCAAAAGAGCTAAAAGGCAACGACGACGACAACGGCAGCGCCAGCGCCAACAGCAGCAGACTTCACCAGAGCTCTAGCTACATTTCAGTGCAAAGCCAACTTCGTACGAGTGCGGTTCGTTACACGGTCGCGCAAGCAGCAACGAATGAGAAATAAAACTTAACGTCGCTGTCGCTGCCTCGCCTCGTGAGAGAGACCAAAGCAAAGACGACGACGAGTGCGCGTCGGTTCGGCAATAAACACGAACGAGCAAGCGAGCGCGCTGCATTTCTAGTCGCCCAGTGAGAGTTTGTGTGCGAGCGAGAGAGTAGTCGTGCCAGCCACTGAGCGAGCAGTAGGTAAAAAGGAAAACGAAAAACTGACAGCAGAGGGCAGGCAGTTGGCCGTCGTCAATGTAAATAGGCTTTGCGTTTGTGTTGGTGTGTGTGTGCGCGCGACTGCACGAGTAAATAAGGCAGAGCCACAGCTCGGCAGCAACAGCAGCGCAGCAGCGACGGCAACTTTAGTTGTACGTGAAACGTTGAGTCGAACAGACGTGCGCGCAATTTCGTTGTCAAATTTTGATAGCGCCTCAACTGAAATACACAAGTAAATGGATTAAGTGGAATAATTTAACAGTATTAAATCAATCTATGTATACACATATATAAATACATACAAAAAACGTGTAAAATAATTAAAAGTGATAGTGAAACATATATGAAGCATTGCTTGTTTTACTGCCAGAAATTTCCTTTGTGTCTCGTGTGACAAATGCCGAAACAACAACAACGTCGACGACAACGATAGCAGAGGCAGCAGCAGCAGCGAACAGGCTGCGCTTATATACCGAACGTTTATGTACGGAGTCGACGTCGCTGCCCGCGTCTGCAGAGCGACCGCGCGCGCTGAATTTCTCTGTGTGCTTGTGTGTGTGTGTGCAGAAAACATAAGGCAAAGCATAATACACAATAAAGGTGCTCACGAAAGCAAATAACCCAAAGTGACAGCAGCAGCAGAGGCAGCGCTCGAGTTTCTATGCTGTGCATGTGTATGTGTGTGTGTGAAGCAAAGCAAAGAAGTGGAAGAAGAAGTGGAGTGTAAAGCAAGCAATAAAACGTAGCAACAACGCAAACAGCTGAAGCCGAAGAAAGAAAAGAGAAAGAGAAAAATTGTTGAAAATCTAATTAAAACGAAGAATAATAATGATGTTCATGTGTGTGTGTGTGCATAGGAAATGTGAAAGTGTGTGGAAATAACTGCACTTTGCATTACAACAACAACATAAGCAACAACAACAACAATTGCAACTGCAACTCGCGTTTTGGATTACGTTCACAACCTCTTGCAGCAATTACAACAACAATAACAAAAAACACACAAAATGCCGCGCATTTATCTGGATTAGCAGCAGCAGCAGCAACAACAACAACAACGCAGGTAAAGCAGAAGACGAAGACGAAGTTGAAAATACACAAACAATTTCGGTCGAGGCTGTGTCAACTGCAGGCTCCCTCAGCCTCTGCCGCTCTCCCGCTGCCTCTACTCTGTCTCTCACTCTCTCACAGTCTCTTTTGCTGGTGTTTTACAACACTGCTTGCCGGCCTGACAGCGCGCACACAGCTGTTGCGCTGTGCTCTGCTGCTGAGGGCTCCCCCTCCCTTCCCCCTCTCTATGCGCTAATGCGCTGACTTAAATCTCGTCCTCTCTCACAAACACACACATACACACATACAGAGTGTGGGGAGAGCGCGCATAAAACAACAGTTGCTTGAGCATCCACAGCAGCAGTAGAAGAAGTTGAAGAAGACAAAGCAGCGCAAAAACAGTAGCAGCAACAGCTTTTTATTTATGACCCCCTCCCCCACACCTAAAATGCACACACTGCGATTGGCAAAGCGTGTGTTGGGAATTGTAAATTAAATATATAAAATATATAATATAATACATTATGTGCTCTATATGTACAGTACATATAGTGTATATATAGTATATGCATAAGATATACAATAAAATGCAATCATGATTGCAGTTATCGCTGCCTGCATGTGCGTGTCCCTCGCTCTTCCTCTCTCTCTCTCTCTTTCTCTGTGTGCGTGTGTGTGTGTGTGATACTGTAGATAACGTGGTCGTGGTCTCTGCCGAGGTAGTCGTGTCACACAGTCACCCTACACCACATCAGCAATGCACGCTGCATTCCGCATGCCCTTTTTGCAGTCGCGTCGTCGGTCGCGCTTTGTTCTCCCATGAAATTCCGCTGCTGTTTCAGCTTCTGCTTCTCCTTCTCTTCTCTCCTTTTTTTTGTATTATCCTTTTCATGTTTCGTACACGGGGAATATATATTTTTTTTGTATTTTATTTGCGCGCGCGTTTGCTTGCTCGCCTTCAACTTCCTTACCCTGTCCTGGTTTTTTTCGGGGTCTCTGGGAAAGGGTTAAAAACTTGGGTACGCAGTGAGTGCGGCTCTATGTGTGTGTGTGTGTGTGTGTGTGCGCTGCCAAAGTCCTCGCTTAAATTTTCATGTAAAAAGGATTTTAAAGCATCATCGCTTCGTACGCTTTTCGTTTCGTTTCGCTTCGCTTTTTGTGCGCTCTGCTCTGAATACATTTCATATTCATTCATATTTCCATTTACTGACCCCTTCTCACTCCACTTCTCTCTCTCCCTCTCCTTGTGTGTGTGTGTGTGTTGGGCTAAAAAGTTTGTGCGGCAAAGTTTTTGCCTTCTACTTTTGGTTATGACGCGTTGATGCAAAAACAACTTGAAATTGTTTTCAAATATTTTTTACATTTCGTTCCACACTCGCTTCAACATAACCTAACTTATCTGCACTGTTTAACAGTTCGGGCTTCCCCTCTGCTTGTCCCTCTCGTACTCCCCCGTGTGTCGTGCATTTCAATATGTGCGCTGAGGGGTCTCTCGCAGTCGTTAACATTCCCATGGCAACTTCGATGAACTCTGATGGGGCGAGAGACACAGAGAGGCAGAGAGAGAGAGAGAGAGGCGGGTAGTGAGCAGAGGGGTGTTGGGAGGGGGGATTGGTTACAAGCATCCATTATCCATCGACTGATTGCATATAATAGCCCTGCCCACCCTTCCTCTCTCTCACTCACTCTCTCTACATCCCCCACTCTCTCTCTGGATATGCTGTATATATAGAATTTGTTGTATATTGTTTCATGTCCTGGACAAGGTTGCAACTCTGGGAGTCACAGTGATTCAACAGTTTGATTTTCAATTACTCCGTACACAATCATAATACATAATAATAATAGCCCCATAGGGGATGGTACCCCCAGCAACATGGGGGCTATGAATATAACACGAGCATTTTCCTCGAACTTACTAAAGTCTACTTAAAGTTATTTACGAGGTGTTGCTGCAGTGACAAGGTACAATTTGCAATGTTTGAGGTTAGAAATTTGTTAACATGAAATTATTTCTATTAAATATGGCAAATAGTATTATAAATTATGTTTCAATACAACATCCGTTCTTATATTCATTTCTCTGTTATTAATACTGTTAATAAACTTTTAAGTGTCAATTTTAAGGTTAGAATGAAAACAGAAATATAAGAATTCTCTAAGATTCGTAGATATGACTATAGAATAAGTAAATGAGGAGCTCCAACATTTTATTCGTGTCAGAATCCTTTGAAATTCTTAAAATTTCTTTAATTATTCAATTTTTACTTTGTTATGTTCCTTTTTTTTGTATTTGTTTAATGTTGCTATTCACTGAAAATTGGCAACAATGTAAAACTGCAATTTTAAGGTTAGAATTACAAAGAACTTGAAAACTTTAAAAGTATTCGTGCTTAAAAGGATTAAAACATGGACAAATAGCATTGTAAATCTTGTTCTTTGACAAGCTTCGCCTTCCATACAGTTAGTTTCCGCCTAATCAGCTGATTCTTGAGCTCAGATACAATACAAAGAATTTAGCGAGAAATTCAGCAAGTTTCTTTTGTGAAGAACGAACGAAACGAAATCTCTCGAGTTGCTTTCGAGTGGAAATTGAGGATGTGTTTGCGCAATCGGAGAGCGACGGCAGGGTTGCCATTGTGTGTTTACAGTTAGTATTTAAGGGGGTAAGATAGAGGGGGAGATGTAGATGGAGAGAGGGGAAGGGAGATACTAAAGTAGCGCACAAAAGCGACTGAGATTGGAGCAGAGTCTCTCTACACATGCTGAAAAACCTTTATTAACGCTTTTGATTCCGATTTCAATATGAACCAGACATGTGAGGGAGTGTGTGTGTGTGTGTGTGTGTGTGTGTATGTGTATAAGTGTGTGTGCTTGTGTCTATATTTGCATTTGTTATTTGTCGTTTGACTGCATATTAAATTTCGATTTTCATTTTATTCATTTTCTCTCTGTCTCTTTCTCTTCTCTCTTTGCAGAAATAAAAGCGAATTAAGCTTCCTCTTCTTGTTGTTACTATTATTATTACTTTTATTATTATTATGATGACGCCGGAGTCGAAGGCAACAGCAACAGCAGCTGCAACAACAACAACTGCAATAGCAACAGCAACAGCAACAGCAACTGCTGCCACAATGGCGCAAGCAACACAAAAGCAAACGACAGCGCAGTCGACGCTGCAATTGTCGGCGACGGCTAAAACCAAGTCAGCTAAAAGCTTTGTCAGCACAGCCAGCAACAACAACAACAACAACAATAACAACAGCAGCAACAACAATAATAATAACAACACCAACAACAACAATAATAGCAGTAAAAAGCACTCTGCGAATATAACGGCGAAAAGTGTTGATAAAATGCAAATGCAAATACAAAAGCAGCAACAGAAGCAGCTACAGAAGCAGCAACAAAAGCAACAACAACAACAACAACAGCAGCAGCAGCAACAACAACAGCAGCAACAACAACAGCAAAACTTTATTGCAAACAACAATAAGGTAAAAAGTGAAAATGCAGCAGCAACAATTGCAACTGCAACAGCAACTTCTGCTAATGCACTCACAGCAACAACAACAACAACAGCAGCAGCAGCAACAGCAACAATGCTGGCGAGCAAAAATATTAAGAAGGAGTCAACACCTCCAGTCACAACAGCAGCAACTGCAGTCGCGACAACAACAACAGCAGCAGCAACAACAACAGCAGCAGCAGGAGCAGCAGCTGAGCCTCATGCCTCCTCCGGCTCGTCATGCTCCTCCTCGTGGTCAACAACAACATCCACAAGCAGCGAGGATGCCAGCAGCAATGGTGGCGCCTCTGCCGATGAGGAGCAAACGCCAGAGGAGACAGCAACAACAGCAACAACAACAACAACAGCAACAACAACAGCAACAGCCACATCAGCAACATCGATGATGATGACAAGGCCACGCCCCGTTCTACTAACGGCAGTCAATCCACACATAATCTGCCACTTGTGCCAGGGATATCTGATCAATGCGACGACCATCGTGGAATGTTTGCACTCATGTAAGTACAAACTGTGCAGGCGCCCCTCGATAAACTGCCTTAGCCCCCCTTAGCAGTACCCTTGCCCCTACTCCACCTCTCATCTCTCGCCTTGCTAAGACTCGCGACTAATTACAAAACTGGCAAAAGGCTTCCAGCACAGTGTTGCACTGTTAGCCATTTTCTGGCTAATAAACAAGTTGTAGTTTTAGCAGAATTACTAGCAATTTGAATGACTTTCTTCGTGTCTATATTTACTTCACTGTTTGCTGTTATTCATAGCCGAAAATAGCTATTTAAAGCTAGACCCACAGTGTCGCATACGTATAACTTTCTTTCCCTTTATTTTTGATATTTCTTCTGTTAGCTACAGTTATATATTTTATTTATACTTACTACTTTTCTGCTATTTGGCCGTATAGAGTTAAAAATTCTACATTTAGCGGGAATTCGATTCTTTTCTGCTTATTCTTAGCAGTTTCATAGCTAAAGCAAGCTATTTTTAACCTTTACAGCTAGAGCGTTACTTTTAATCTATGCTTATATTAAATACAGCTAGAACTAGCTGCTTTTAGTTGCATCTTCTTCAGTCTCTCTGCCCTCCTTCCCTCTGCTTCTCTGGGACTGTCTAAGCAACTCAAGAGAGAAAAAAAGAGAAGAGGGGGAGACTGGGAGCGATGAGAGACGGCGGATGCCGCAGACGAAACGCAGATGCTGCTTGGCGATAAGTTAATGGGCAGCATTAATGAGCCTTCTCGCCAGACTTTTGCATATTGCCAAAGTACTTGGCCAAACTCTCGGGAGGTGATAAGTACCGGGATGGATATATGCATGTATGTATATGGTATGGCAGAGGAGCTGTATATGGGCTGCATACATACATATGTCAGACTAAATAATTACAAATGGTTCTGTTGCTTGCTGCTGCCTCTTGGGGAGAGGAGGATATGCTGCGGGTTAATAACAACTGAGGCATAAATCAGACAACTTTCCAGTCGAAGCAGACACTTGTTTAGAGGCTTTAACGACTGCTGGCTGTCGCTTTTCAATTTGGCGGTGGAGTGGGGGGGAACCATGGGAAAGAAGACAACAGGAGGGTCGCAAAAACGATGGAAATGAAGAAGAAAACTGCTGAGTTTTCTATGGAAAATTCGTTACTTCAATTTCCGGTTAGTTTGCGCTTTTTAACGCTTTTACAGTGGAAACTTATTGCCTCGGCAACTCGGCTTTAAAATGCAAGCGCAGCCAACTTAGCTGGGTACACTTTAAATACTACAGGGTTGCCAGATGCATTTTATTATTATAGGTTTTAAGTATTTTATAGATTTCATTAAAGGGTTCAACAAATTTTTAGTAAGCTTTGTAGCAAATAGACAGTTTAGAGGTATATTTTGTAGAGTGACCATATTTGCATTATAAAACGAACTAAATACGTATGTATATACGATGTGCATTTGGATTTTGTTTAACTGTTGAGTTATTAATTCAGACCGTTTACTCAAATTATCTTTAGAGTGACCATACTTCATTTGAATATGATACAGATTCTTTATTATTTACTGCATTTGTGTTTCACTTGACTGTGGCACTTTCAGATTACCTCCTATACAAAAGTATCTCTTTAGAGTGACCATATTTGTGATAAAATCAGGGTGTTTCCTACATTTTATCTCACCCAATGTTATGTTATTGATTCTTATTTCAAAGCAGTTGTTGTAATTATATTTACATACTTGGTTTTGATTTCTCATTAATCTACGAAAAATGGTCACCCCTGTAGAGGCATTAAGTGCTTGTTTAACTATTCACTAAATGGGGCTGTGAATGCTGCTGGCATCCAATGAAAGTAATCCAATTAGTTGCAAGTTTTTGTTCAACTTGGTTGCGTACGTAATTCACAAATTAGAGAGCAACCCCTATGTGTGTATGTGTGTGTGGCAACCCTGGTTAGCCTGTGGCGTCTAATCACAACTCTATAAGGGAGACAATTGACTCGATCGGACTATGAACGTGTCGATGGGGCTGGAATCTGCTGAGGTTCATTTAAATCTGTTGAAAGTGGGAGGAACAACACGATGTTGCAACCAGGGGGGCAACAAATCAGATGGACAGATGGACAGACAGACAGATAAACAGACACAGCGAGACAGTGTCCGGCTGAGGACATTCAACTGTCCAAACAGAGGGGGTGGCTGAGGCTACATTGGGGTTGAGGGAGGTGTATTGTGGCTCGCGGCGGCGTCGACGCGTCGTTGCTGATGGCGTTCGTATATCGCAAATGGATGCGGCAACAGCTGCTCTTGGACTGTAGCTTGTTGCAGCCAGTTAGCCAGTCGAGGGCATTTGGGCAGCACCCCTCAAAACTGTAGCATGGCATAACCGACTGCGTGTGTGCGCTACAGTTGGTCTGACAGACAAGCGTAACAGGCGCAGCGAATGTGTCCGGTAGAGTTGCCATCCCCCCCCCGCTGGCAACTCTGTTGTCTGCTGTCGCTTGGGTGACAGTTGGCAGAGACAGAGAGGAGTCTGTGCCGCCTGTCCCTGCTCTGCTGCCATTGACATTAAAGTCAAAACTTCAACTTCAACTTCTTTTTATTTTTTGCTTTTTCTTTGGTTCTTTTTGGTACATTTTCGTTGTCAGCCCCGTGGGTGGTTTGTTGTGTTCGTCTGTCTGAAATGATGGAGGGTGGGGGGGGGGAGGAGACGGGGCAGAGGCAGCTTGTACTGTGTCGAGATTTACTTGGGCGGGTTTTTACATAAATTTGAATTATTTCGTATTTCCAGCCTTAAAACTTAAGCTTGCTGCAGTTCCACGTATTACTCGACTGTTTATCTCACCTCTCACTCACACACAACTCTCTCTTTCTCTCTCTTTCTTTTCTCTTCTGCAGTCTGCCACAGTTGCCTCATCAATCACCTGCGCAAGGAGCGCTATTGTCCGCGCTGTGAGATGGTCATCAACAATGCCAAACCCAACATCAAGTAAGTAGAAACAGAACTGAACTGAACAGAACAGAACATTTAGCATCTACCATATAGTATGTACTATATATAATGGCAATTTGTGCCGCAGACAGTTGCAACTGACAACTGGCGATTTGATTTGACGATGAGATGAGCAAAGTGAAGCACAGAAATATAAGGAGGATGTTCGACTGAGCGAACTCGTCGCACACACTTGAGAACTTTCGCAATTTGTTTGTGTCTCACGAGCGGGGGCTTCTACTTGGTCTACCCTGCAGGAGAAGGGGAGAAGGAGTGCTGGGGGGGCGTGTGTAGCGTGTTTGGACTTTCCTTTTCGTTCAGTTTCCCCAGCGGACAAGTTAAAGCCTCAAATTAATTGCTGCCAACACAAATAGTAGATGGAAATATCTGGCGTGGCACGAAATGAAATGAAATTGGTATTTCAATAAAGTTGTACGGTATTTCATGAGTTTTTCTGCTGCATTTTCATTAGTTTTTCCATAAGCAAATCATAAGTATGATCTATGACATTTATTTGTTGCTTCCAGGCATGTTTCATTGCAGTTTTCTATTTGCCAGTTGCCAATTTTGCTGCATTTAATGTTACTACAGCATGTAGCATGTAGGGTTGTCAATTGCAGTGTTTTTTTGGTATACCAGCTGCAAAATATTGACTTCTCTTTCAATATACCAAGTTCATTTAAGGTTTTTCTCTCTTGTTTTTTTTCTTTACTCACTTTTTGAGCTGGATTTTCATAAATCAAGCTTATGCTTTAAATTTCTATTGCATTTCCATTTGCCAAATCAAACATTTAAGGTTTCTAACCTTCCTTTATTCATTTTTGTGTTTCATTTCAACATTTCAAGCTAGTTGCTTGTATATTTCATGCATTTGAACTTGTGCTACTTCTATATTGGGATTATTACTTTACTGTTTCATTTCAATATTCCAGGATCATTTCGTTCATTTCTTACTTTTCAATTCGCTTAAATACTTTTTGTGTTCCTATTCCTCGTTACACAGGATTCTGTGACTTTGAAACTTTTGCAATTAAATGAAATCTTAAGCCACAGGTCTCTTTTAATATTAACTGTGATCCATTCCCACTTTTTCCCTTTTTATCATTAATTATGTTCCATTCCCACGTTCCCTGTGATCGGATAATCAATTGCCACTTGTCGCGTTCATAAAAATAAAAAGCGAAGCTAATTGAACTCCTTCTTTTTCGGAACTTGCAAGTTTATTTTCGTTCTCCTGCTTCCATTTTGCCTTGTCCTTCTGCATCTCTTTTTTATGCAGCTCAGCACAGGAGAAGGGTCTTCCAGAGTATGTCTCTCTGTGTGTGTGTGTGTGTGTGTGTGTGTGTGTGTGTGTGTGTGTGTGTGCGAGACAGTCTCTGCCTTTGTTGCTTGACGCTTTTGTGAACTCTTTCCAGCTGCCGCCTGCCAGTTGTGGTGCCCCCGTTTGCCCCCCCTCGCCTTACTCCAGCCAGAGTTGCCTCCCTCGTTTGGCCGTCGGCGAGACTCAACTAAACTCAACTCAACTCTGTGAGCGCAAGACCCGCCCGTTAATTATCTCTGGCTCGTCGTTTCGATTTGCTTTTCTTGGAAATGCGTTTTTGGGAAGTTTCCGTTTTTGGTTTTTGCTTTTTTTGTTTTGTTTTGTTTTTTTTTTTTTGTGCAGTTTATCAGCTTCGCTATTCGTTTTATTCTCTTCCATACTTTGAAGCGGGGGTACAATAAAAAAACATGGCCGTACAACAAGTAGAAATGTTCGTTTAGTCCCATTGTTGTTTTTGTATATTTCTTGCTATTTTCTTTGCACTTTCTATTCCGGTTTTTGTTGTTTACCTTTCGCAACAAGGAAAATAAGTAATAAAGCAAAGTAAATAAATAGAGACTGTAAAGCTGCTAGCTTTTGTTGTTATTGTTGTTGTTGTTTGGGGTTAAACAATAAAGTTTCGCAATAAATTTAATTGGAGACACGACTCGACTTGGGCGCCCCCAAAGGCCCCAAGCGAAGCGAAGCTCTCGAGACAGCGCGACCGTAGACCACGTACAAAAGGCACTTGTTTCTCTCCCTATCTCTATCTTTCTCTCTCTCTCCCTCGCTCTCTGTAGTTTCTGCTGACTTCACACCATTTTTGCCCTAGGTACGGCAACGGTTTCTTCATTCACGCTAGTACCGATGGTACCCTATTCCCTCTCCCCCCTCTCTCCTCATTGCTTTATCTTTGAATTTGTACTGGCATTCATTATCTTTTTGTGTGCAGCCCGAGATTACAAGCTAACGCCTTCTCTCTCTCGCTCTCTCTCTCTCTCTCTCTTTCTGTCTCGCTTGCCCTTTTGAAGCAGCATGGGGTGGCAACCCTAGCTAGCGGGTGGTTGCAGTACCATTAAAGCTGTACCTTAAATTGATTCGCTCGTCACGAACGTGTTTTTTCATTAGAAACGTGTGCGTACGTCCAAAACACTTGGCAAGCCTGGCAGGGGCAGAAGGAGGGCGAGCAGGGAGAGAGTGTAGAAGGGAAAGGGAGTGATGGAAGCAAAAGAAGGGAGGGAGGGGAGGAGCCGAGCCCAAATATTTGGCAGGCATCAAATAAAGTTAACCGCAGCTCAACTTTGCGACAGAAAGAGACAAGTTCAATTAAAGGTGCCTAGTGGGCTACCCTCTTCTCTTCCCTTCCCTTTCCCTCTCTCACTCTCTCGCCTTTCTCTCTACCGAAACCACAGCGAAAGTTCTGTAGATTTTCCCCCCAATTTTCCCTTTTGGAAAGTTTACACTCGACTTACGCCTCGCCAGGGGAGGCAAAAACACAGCGAGAATTGTCCAAAAATCTTTGTAGAACTTCTTCCTTCTGCTGGCCAAATAAACATTCAACTACTTAGTGGAAGTTTATGTGGGCAACTAGAGAGTTGTCTCAGTGCAGAAGGGAGGAACGAAGGGAAGAAGAAGTAGTCTGTTTTCTTTCGCTGACTAAAATAAAACATATTTGCAGTCTAACCTAACCTCAAAGCGTTGTCAGGCAGCTGTCAAATTATCCAGCAGCAGAAGAAATCTTTAAGATCAAAAAGTTTTCTTTGCTGTTCATGACACCATTAAAACAGCCATAACTGTAATAAGTGACTTAGTGTGGCTAGTTAAAGAGTTTTCTTTAGTTTAGTGAACTGTATATATACTGTATTATAACTATTAAAAATGTGAAAATGTGAGGTTATATAGGAGTTTTCTATACTTCTACTAAGTATATTTCTATATCCGAACTGATATTAATGGCATAGTGTGTGGGTTATCTGTAGTTTTCTTTATTATTATTCAAGTATTCTTTATCTATATCAACTTTCCTATCTGTTTTCTATATGTTCCTCGTTTATTTCCATGCGTTCCTCATATTCTTAACTATCTATCATAATTTTGCAACTTTTAACTTCAAGTACTGCCAGAGCCAACACCTTTATCACTTTATTATTATATTTACTACAAATATTTATTTACAAATGATTCCTCCATATTTCCGACCTATTTTCGACCTATTTGTAGTACATTTTTCAAGTATTTTCTACTTTTATCATAACATTTACCGAATTCAACCTTCTTCAACACCTTCTTTACCTTGTTCGCTTTGCTCACTCCTTCAGCTTAATTGACTTTAATTGGATTTGCCTTTAAAGAGGTTTTCCCCAATTTAATAGCTTTAATTTTTCTTCGTTGATATCTTCCACTCAAGATCTTTTCTATTTCAATTTCTGCTTTCGTTTTGGTTTGCTTGTGATCTAAATTAAAGTAAGCAGGAATTTCGTTGATGTACACGACGCTCATCGCTCTTTGCTCCCTCTCCTTCCTTCCTACCCCTCTCCAACTCTCTCTCTCTCTCTCTCTCTCTCTCTCTCTCTCTCTCTCTCTCTCCTTTTCTTTCTTTATTTCTCCCATTTCTTTGGCCGCTTTGTTCGATTCCTTTTGAGAATGATTGAAGCGAGCGGCGCCGCCTGAGCGATTCAATTGCGCTGTGAAATGCGACTTAATGTGAGTTCCTGTGCCACCACCAAGGAGAGAGGCAGGGGCAGGGGGCAGCAGCGCATGCCACACGGTGTCGTTTGTTGCGTGCCACAAGCTGCCTGGAAGCAGTTGCATCTGCCGCGTCTAATTTGTGTTGCTTTTCTCTGCCGTCTCCTTTTGTGGATTGTCTTGTGCTCATTTCCGCACCAAAGCAAGAGCGATTGCTTTGCTTCTCTCTCTCCCTCTCTCGCTTGCACTCTTGGACTAATTTTCCCGCTTTCCAGCAGCC
This sequence comes from Zaprionus lachaisei, assembly GCA_018901815.1. Lineage (NCBI taxonomy): Eukaryota > Metazoa > Arthropoda > Insecta > Diptera > Drosophilidae > Zaprionus > Zaprionus lachaisei. The sequence goes on from JAEIFI010000054.1 coordinate 1,276,193, forward strand.
GTCTTGTTAGCCTTGTCTACGTGTGTGTGTGTCTTTTCCATTTGACTGCACACACATGTCTCCTGCCTGCCAGGCTGCCTTTTCTTTATCCCTTATGCAATCGTTTCTCTCTCTCTCTCTTTGAGCATTCACTAACTGTTCTCTCTCTCTCTCTCTTTGAGCATTCACTAACTGTTCTCTCTCTCTCTCTCTCTCTCTCTTTGTTGTAGATCCGATACTACACTGCAGGCAATTGTGTACAAGCTCGTGCCGGGTCTGTACGAGCGCGATCTGATGCGCAAACGTGCCTTCTATAAGGATCGTCCTGAGGAGGCAGCACTGGCCACGCCCGAGCAACGCGGCGATGATACCGAACATTTAATCTTCAGTCCCAATGATGCCATGTCCCTTTCACTGGAATATGCTGAACTTGGGTGAGTTGACAGTGAAGAAAGTTAGACAACAAACTAAATGTAAGAGAGTTAAGTGCATAATGGAGTTGGGAAAGAATGATAAGCAGGGAAGTTATGAGAAAGAAGGCCATGATAATGAGTAAGAGTAAGATGTTTAAGTATACACAGAGATATAGATAGAGAGATAAATAGATATAGAAAGGGATGCAGACAGATGTATACGTATGTAAATACAGTAGCTATATACATAGATAGATAGATAGATAGATATATAGATAGATAGATAGATAGATAGATATATAGATAGATAGATAGATATATAGATAGATAGATAGATATATAGATAGATAGATAGATATATAGATAGATAGATAGATATATAGATAGATATATAGATAGATATATATATAGATATATAGATAGATATATAGATACATAGATAGATATATAGATAGATAGATATATAGAAATATACAGAGATATATAGAGATATACAGAGATATATAGAAATATATAGAGACATACAGATAAATATAGAGATATATATAGATATACAGAAATATGAATGAGAGAGTTTTATAAATATATAGTAAGAGATGTAGATGAAATAGCTATAGATACTCATAGATAGATGTAGAAATATCTCTAAGTCAAGCCTTGCCACACTTTTACTAACATACACACTCTCTTCTCTCCTCCCTCTCCCCCCCTCGCTCATTCACAGTGAACTAAGTGACGAGACTGAGATGGAATTCGTGGACACGCTGCGTCCGCGTTATCTGCAGTGTCCTGCCATGTGTCGCGTGAGTCACCTGAAGAAGTTCGTCTACGACAAATTCGAAATAGATCCGCAGCGCTTTGACATCGACATCATGTACAAGGTGAAGACCATTGTGCTGTTGGACTACTACACGCTGATGGACATCGCTTACATCTATACGTGGAAGCGGGACGCGCCCATGAGATTCTACTTCCGTGTCTATCAATCCCAGCAACAGGCCGTAGTGAAGCCACCCCCAACCGAAGGCGCTACCAGCCCCTATTCCTGTTGCAGCCGTCGCTCCTGTTGCTGTGCCTCTCAAGCAGGAGCAGCTATCACCATCAGCTGCCGTCTTGCCTGCCCTGCCTGCGCTTGCTCTGCCTGCTTCTGGGCCAGCTTCTTCCGCTCCACTTGCTGTCAAGACTCCCACACCATCACCACCTGCAGCCCGCATCAAGTTGGAGCAGCCACAGCCACAGGAGGAGTTCCGCATTGTGCCCAAGCTGTCCTCACCCACCGAGCAACCACTCAAGCTGGTCATCAATCGCAATCTGCTGGAGAAGCACGAGAAGACGCCGCCTCCAAAGATGCAGCAATCGCCTAAGCCCGCCTACACGCCCTCACCAGGAGCTGGACAACAGCAGCAGCACAAGGAGGAGCCCAATATAAAGCTAAAGATTGATCTGTCCAAGCAGAACAGTGTGACCATCATAAACATGTCTGATCCGGATCGCAAGGAGATCATTAAGCCACTCAAACCGGAGAAGGAGTCACGCTCCAAGAGCAGCAAAAAGGACAAGGATGGCAGCCCCAAATCCTCGTCGGGAGAACGCAAGAGGAAGAGTCCCAGTCCCCTGACTGTGCCACCACTGACAATACGCACCGAGCGTATACTCAGTCCCAATGGGGTTAGTCATGTGCTTAGTCCACGTTGTGTGGTCGAGGATCCCAAGTCGGAGTTCCTCAAATCCTTTGCACTGAAGCCCATCAAGGTGGAGTCGCCAGAGAAGCAGCCGACTGCAGCAGGAGTGGGTAGCCATGCCAATGGTGGCAACTCCACCTCCCAACTGACTTCACCAGCGTTGCCCAAATCTCATTTGGATGATCGCCTTCTCATGAAGCCTCCCAGCGCAATGGCGCCCAAATCTATCGCCTCCTCCAAGCGCAAGAGCAAGGAACCCCTAAAGACCGTGTCCAGCAAGAAGCCTAAGCTATCGCCGCCACTGCCACGTGAAGATTTCAAGATACGTCTGCCTGCGGCGCCCAACGTGGGCACACAAACTTCCAGCCCAATTGGAGATAAACCGCTAATGCCACCACCGGCTTCCAAGGCGCCACTGGCTGCAGTGCGCCACAACAAGGCACAACAGGCCAGCACTGCCTGCGCTTTGTCGCCAGCTGCCACGCCTCCAGTTGTACCGCCCTACGCACCCATGCACTCCCATCAGGGACTACAGGTAGCGGCGCCTGGCAACCGCACGCCCATTGCCAAGCGCTATCAGCCCATACTGCCCAAGGCAGCGCGGCCCAATCCGTTTGCCAACATACCCAGCGATGTCAATCGTTTGCTCAAGGATGCAGGCACTGAGATCAAGTCCATTGCCAGCCAGGCAGCTCAAGCCAAGCCACATGTCTATGGGCCTAAGCCATCCACCGCGCCACAGCTGGGTGAGCAACAGAAGATGGGTCCGCCCGCAGCACCAGCACGACACAAGCTCAGCCACAACAACAACAACAACAACTCCCACAACAACAACAACAACAACAGTGTCAACTCGAATCCATCGCAAGCCAAGACGAATCACTCCAACAACTACCTCAATCTGGCCCTGTTCAATGCAAGCAAATCGAAAGGCAAGGAGGCGCCTCCTGGCTGCCGCACGCCCATGTACACGCCCAATTCGCCCATCTATTCGCCCAGTTCGCCGCAATATGTGTCCAACTATAATATACCCACCATGCCCACCTATAAATATACGCCCAAGCCAACAACAACAACAACAACAACGTCGTCGACAGCAGCAGCAAATCAGGCAAGTTCCTATCTGCAGAGCATGCTGAATGGAGCAGCAGGAGGCGCTGCCTCAGGTGGTCTCTTCCCATCTCCGCCGGTGAAGCAAGATCAGAATACAAATCCATCTGCTGCAGGCGAGGATGCACCCGAGAAGCAACAGGTCAAGGTGAAATCGTTGCTCAACTCGTGCAACATTAACATACCCTCATCGCTGTCCATCACCATCTCCAGGGATAATGGTGATGCCTCCTCCCCCAGCAGTGGGCAGCATCCCAAGCACAAGAGTCCTGTGAACAATTATATTGAGATTGTCAAGCTGCCCGATCAGTCTGTGGAGCAGCAACAGAAGGAGGCAGTTGTGGCAAAGCCAGCAGCAGCAGCAGCAGCGCCTAAGGTCACCAAGGTGACTGCTCCTGCTGCCCATGTGCCCGTCAAGCTGCCTGCGCCGCCCAGCAAGACTATACCATCGCCACAGCATCTGCTGGCACGCATGACGCCGCCACAACAGTTGCCCCCCGCCGCGCCGCGTGTCATATCGCCGCCCAAGACATCACCCACGGCGGCAGCAAGTGCACCACAGCAGCAGCAGCAACAGCAGCAGGTGCAGGGGGAGCACGGCAACAACAAGAAGGCCACGCCCAGTCCGGAGAAGCGCAGTGCAGCTGCTGCAGGCATTGGCGCCCACTCGCCCAACTCCAGTGAGAGCAAGTCGCCCAAATCTGGAGCAGCAGGAGCAGCTGCTGGCAATGCTGGCGACTCTTCGGCAGCTAAGAAGTTCCGTCCCATTTTGCCAAGACAGAATGCCACGCCCACGCCAGAGTTGGCGCCCAAAATGGCGCCCAACGTGCTGCCAGCAAATGCTGCCAACTTTAACTTTGCTGCCAACAACAACATGAACCAGAACAACAACAGCAACAACAACAAGAAGGTGCCCGCCAGCAAGAAGTCTCCAGTAGGTGGAGGCGTCGCAGCTAACCAGGCTGGAGGCAAACCTGGCGGCATTACACCACCCAAATCCTCACCCGGTGGAGGCAGAAAGTCTGGGAAGCAGCCAACGCCGCCGCCAACAGTGACTCCGCCCCCCTCTGCCCCCGGGTCGATGGGTCCACCTGCAGCGCATCCACATCTGCCCAGCTTGACTGCCCCGCTGGGCATTGCCTCCTCTGCCAATCAACTGGACTTGAGCAACTTCCTCAAGGAGAATCTAATGCGCGCCCAGGTCGCCCAAGCTGCGCAGGCGGCACAGGCTGCTGCTGCCCAGGCGGCAAGCAACTCGAATCTGTTGTACAACTTCAGTCCCGCCATGTACAGCTATCAGCAGGCATACCTCACTCAGCTGTCGCGCATGCAGCTGGCGGGGAATGAGGTGTTCAAGGATTACCTGCAGAAGCTAAAGAACGAAGCGGGAGGCGTGGGGGCAGGCAGCGATGTCAAGTCAGTGATGCCCATGTTGCCCACAGTGACACTGCCCAGTCCCGGTGCACCACCCGTGCTGGGGGGTTGGGGCAGGTGCTGCCAGCCCAAAAACATCTCCATTGTCCGGTGGCAAACTGACGCCGACTGCGACGTCGGCAGCGCTGGCCAAAACTGGCGCCAGTCCACGGCCACAGGCGGCGGCAGCAACATCGAACGGGCTCAGCCTGGCGGGCAAGAGCAAGTGATGTGTACAGACACAGACAGAGAGAGAGAGAGAGAGTGAGAGAGAGAGGAAGGAAGGAAGAGGGAGGCAGGCGAACAAGTTCACCCCTCAATCCACCCACCCACCGTCCAGGCCAGCTCCCGTACGGGGCAAGAGTAACCCCGGAAAAGCCAAGTGAAAAGCGACGCGTCGCTAATTAATGTTTAAAGAGCTTTTTGTTTAGTTGCGTCCCCTTCTCCCCCCTTTATTGTTTCCGCTTGTACATATAATTAAGTATTATATAGCATATATACCACATAAAGGATATACCATTTACCACATACAATACACTATATACCATATACGATATACGATATATACTATCTATAAATATATATATAGCAAGACAACGATTCAGAATCAATTAGAGTTAAGTTTTCTTTTTCTATACAAAAAATGCGTATTAAATAAATATATAAATATTTTATCAAACTTTGTATCGTATTCTTTATAACCTTAAAGCTGTTAAAAGCTGGGAATGCTATAACTTTGCTGTTTATGCCAATTGTATACTTAATCAGCTGATGTAGCTTCACTTTAATGACAATTGAACGCAGACTGAAAGCAGCTTAAGCACTTTGAAGAAGAAACAAGGAACTTTAGGTCGCCAAAGCTTAAACAAATCAACCTGAACTTGTGGAAAGCTAAGGTTTAAGAAAACCTCCACTTAAACTTAAACCTGTGATTGCCAGCTCAACTTGAACTTAATCTGGTGATTCTTAACTCAACTTCAGCTTCATTTTGTGCTTAATTTAGATATAATAGTCATTTAAAGTCAACTTAAATTCCCTTTTGCTTGAAACACACTTCATAAAGCACGTTTTTAGCTGTTCAAAGCTCTT